>OW285242.1:83563999-85963999 GCA_935421215.2 Melolontha melolontha | reverse complement strand
AGGCTCGATTTTAAAGTACTAATTAGAGCAGACCAATTTCCGTGCGCGCCATGAGCGCCGGTATGGGAGTGTAATTCGTAATATATAATAGAATATGCGATAGAATAGGGACGCAACATGAGCTTGTTACCGATATAATTATAGAAGTAGAGACATTTATTCTATCAGAAATAATTAAATATACATTTGGTTTTCTGCTATTAAAGTAATATGCATAAACACACGAAAAATAACAATAGTACATATTATAGCAGCGTTGTATGTACCTATAAATAAAATGGAAAATGTATGAAATCAGTGATTGTGTGCACGACAGAGGATTTAAAAAACATTTACCGTTTTAAGCGTCTTCCAAGGAATGACAAACTGGAGAAACTCGATTGTATTTTTCAACATCAGGTGCGTTTCTAAGGTTATTCCTGAAAAACATGTCCGCCGTGAGGAAAAAATATGTTTATATTCGGAAAACGAGCGTTCTACATCTAGTGATGTTATATTCGCATAATCTAAAATCCTTTTTTAAGCAACTTAACGCATCTGTAGACGTGCCCTCACAAATACGTGTTAAGGTGTCAAAATCGGCATTTCTGTCTAAAACACTTTCAAATTTAATTAGAACACTTTCACTTTTTGCGTCTTCTACAGCACACAGTTGTGCGTGAACATCTTTAACGATTTGCAGTGATTCCTCTAACGACAGCGATGAATTTTCTAATTTTGTTATTGCTTCTTCTAGTCCCAAGTAATTCTCACGAATACTTTGTAAATCCATTTTAATCTGGGCATCTTGAAATTTTTTCTGGCTTGTATTGATAGCTGCACTTTCTTTCGGATCGAATGATAAAACCACCTCCTTAATTTTTCCAAAATGTTCATGATAGTAAAACCCCGCCCGTAACCATGTACCCCAACGTGTCAGAAACGGCTGTGGAATCGGGGCTTACAGTTAAGACTATTGAACTAGCGATAAAATATAAAATGCACATACGACGTATGTACACGCCTTTGTTTTTAAACTAATACCTAAACAAAACAGGTCAAAACATGCAATCTATTAGAATTCCAAGGAATTGCATACACATTCTATTTCATTAGTGTTTTTGCATCTGTGGTGGATAGTTTGATAGTTACATCAGTTATATTGTTATACTCGTATATAAATATAAATTATCATGAGTGGTAGAAAAATTGATAACATATGGCAACATTATGTTGAAAAAATAAATAAGGAGAAAACAGGATCAAGAGCTATATGTAAAAGATGTAATAAAGAAATTCAAAGATTAGTTCGACGTTTAAAGGAACATTATGAAATATGTAAACAAGCCTCTTTGGAAGCTGAACAAAATGAACAGGAAAAACAAACCATATCTTCAAATATTTTTTCGCCATCAGCTTCATCAACAACAGGTGGTAAGTAATTAAAGAATACACATTAAATTCTAACAAAAATTATTTACTGTCTCGGTACATTCAATCAATTAATATACACTTATACAGTGTGTACCTAAATTATTTTTGTTTTATTGCAAAAATAAGAAAATTAATTGCACATTAAATGTGCGAAATGTTAACACTGTTAAAATAGAGTACTAGTTTATTAAATTACAAATATTGAACAGTTCAATATTTGTAATTTTGTTGAAATTTAGTGGGCTACGCCGTATTTTATGACAGTTAATTATTAATTGTGGCAAAATGCAGTTGTGTCTACAGAATTTTACAGAATTCTAGAGAATTCTACAGAATTTTACGAAATTTATTTTATAATATTTTATATATTAAACATATTCAAATTATCGCAAAAGTATATAGTTGGCCATCTTTTTTTTTCTTTTTCTTAACTTTTCAGTAAAAAAAGTTGTTTAGGTAATCTGCTCATATTTTTCTGAATGATTTCGTTATTCTTATTTTAACTATTCCCATAATTTGACTGTGGAAATTTATTTTATTTAAAATATCATTTCGATTTAAAAGTCAGAATTTTAAAATTTAATTTACTTTTTAACAGATCTAACCAAAGAAAATTTAATTTCGCCATCATCGTCAATTATTTCATCAGAGGCAGGACCATCACACTTAAGGAGAAAATGTTGAAGAAGGTCAGGTTCTTTAAGCTCTTTTGTAGTACAAGATCTCAGCAATGTACACAGATTTTGGCACGACTGCTGCGACTAATCAGCAGAGAACGGACACGCTTACCACATGACGCAAAGCCCAGTGCAGTACTGGCGAAAGGCTGTATTTCTAAAATATTTAATTTTATTTATATAATAGGAAAACAAACGGGTGGTGATCTATAAAATTACGAAATACATATGTATTTGTTGAAAAGTTGTATTTTTAAAGTTTTTAATTTTATTTCTATAATTGGAACATTTTTATTTGTTCATTTTGTCGTTCAAGTTGAGTAAAGGAGTATTAATATTGACCAGTAATAGTTTCTCAAAGTTTTCTGCTGTCAATTTTGTTCTCTTTGAATTAAGTACATCCTTATAAATAGAAAACGTCCTTTCTACATCGCAACTGGTTATAGGTGCATACTGGAAATATTCTTTTACTTCTTCATATTTAGCCGTTAGATTTTGTGGAATTGTCTCCATACATAATTGCTGCAATGTAATTAAATCTGGATTTCTATTAAGAATTGCTTCAAACTTTTGCCGAAGGCCACATCCGAAGTCACTTGGAATACTTTTCAAATTATTAACAGCCACATCTAATGTGGTTAATCCGTCATTTAATTTGAGATTTCGATTTTCAAAATAAGTGATTAGTGTTCGTGAAGAAAGTACAACTGATTTTTTAAACTTGGGATTTGTGTGAGCTCCTTGCACTCACCAATACTTCTAGCATTCTCCTTTAGCAGTGTTACGAAATGTTTTAGACTATCGAAATTCTCAGCATAATAACTAGTAACTTCCAGCCATGTTCCCCATCTAGTTATTACTGGAGTGGGAGGCAGTGACAGAGATGGAAATTTTTCCCTGAAAAGAGCTACTCTCAATGGTGCTTTTCTGAAAACTTTTTTAAAAGCTGATACAAGTCTATCAACTTCCGGAAAAGTGTCTCTGATATATTCACAGATTCTGTGGAGAGCATGTGCTACACAAGTAATATGCAGCATATTAGGATATGTTTAGGATATAAAATATAAAATTTATATATAAATTTTATATTTTATATCCTTGATAAAGGCATCATTGCCGAAACATGTAGGGTTGTTTTAAATATATATACTTTGAAGTAAAGCCAGACCTTGAATCGCCAACTGATTGAATTTACCATATATGTATGTAGGAATATTAGGTTCGTTAAGTGCAGGCAAAACACATTCACTGGGTTTTTCACTGTTTTATTATTATTTTAATGTAGTTTAACAATATAAAAATGAATATATTAATTAATGTTCGTCTCGGCTCTTGTCTAGGGCGATCGTTTCTCGACTCTCGCGTGAGACTCTCTGCTCGGGCGACGATACCTCGCCGAGTATTGCCGATCCTACATTTCGGCCTTCCTGCCATCCATTCGCCTCGAATGGATCCTCACCACTATCCTGAGACCATGGCTTCATGAAATCGGCGCTGGAATTTGTTCTCTTCGCACCCATATGCTGCCCCAATTTCTCGACTTCGTATCTGTCTGGACCAATTCTTCTGGTTACACGATATGGACCAAGGAACTTGGGCAACAACTTGGATTCACTTTGGAATTGAGTTCTGCGAATTGCGACCATGTCCCCTGCTTGATATATTCTTGGCTTTTTTCTCTTTTTGTTAAATATCCTTCGGTTTTCTTCTTGCACTCTTTTTATTTGTTCTTTTGCGTTTTTTCGCAAATCTTGTCGCTCGTCAGCAAAAGTTTGACGATATTCTTCTTCGATTATATCTATTAGTTTTGCATCTGCTGATCTAAGAATTTTCACTCCAAAAAGTAATTGGAATGGCGACGTATTTATACTACGTTGGTAGGTGCTATTTAAAGCTTCTTGCACTTTTCTAACATGTTTGTGCCAATTTTTTGGGTTCTCAATCGTTAATTTTGTCAGAGTGGGTATAATAATACGATTTATGCGTTCCACTTGTCCATTGCCTCTGGGTACACCTGTGGTAATCTTAATGTGAGCTATCTTTTCATTATCACAATATTGTGTAAAATCTTTAGACGTGAAGGCTGTTCCTCTATCCGATATTATCGTTCCAGGATTCCCAAAAATTGCTTTCTGCATCTCCAACTTTTCTAATATTTTCATGATAGCTTTAACATGCTCATCTTCTCGTTGTGCTTTCATTATTTTTTCAAGAAATTCATTCTGCACAATCATCGTTATAGGATTTCTACTCAAAGCATCACAATGTTTCATGCGGTCTCCAGGTCTGTGTTCGATCGTGTAGTCAAATTCCTCTAATAATAATGCCCATCTGGCAACTCTTGTGCACAATTCTTTTTTGTTCATCGTAGCGGCAAAAGCAGCGCAATCGGTCAAAATTTTGAATTTTGTTCCTAAAAGGTATACTCTGAACTTCTTAATTGCTTCGATCACAGCCAACACTTCAAGTTCATAACTGTGATATTTCTTTTGGGCGTCGTTTGTTTTTCTACTCCAAAAATAAACAGGATGTAAGTTACCGTCTTCAGGATTCTTTTGTAAAAGAACGCCTCCAAAACCTTCCTGAGATGCGTCGACATGTAACTCCGTTTCGTATTCATGATTAAATATTTTAAGTAGAGGTTCGGTGGCTAACCTCTCTTTTAGTAGTTTGAACGAAGCTCTTTCTTCATTTTCCATTTGAAAATTTCTTTTACCTTTCAGTAGATCTGTCAAAGGTTTAGCTATCACAGCATAATCTTTTACATATTTTCTGAAATAGCCCGTCAGTCCCAGAAAACTTTGGACTTTCTTGATGGAAGTTGGTTCTGGAAAATTTATAACGGCGGCAATCTTTTTAAAGGATGGTTTTACCATTCCGTTTTCAATCTCGTGTCCAAGATATTCTACGTTTGTCTTCATAAATTGACACTTCTCCCAATTTATTTCTAGACCATTTTCTTGGGCAGTATCTAATGTAAGTTTTAATTTTTGAAAAGCCTCATCTATATTTTCCGCTGGAATTATAATATCATCCATGTAAGATAATACAATTCCTTTTAGCATAAGTTGTCTGAACACATCGTTTATGTATCTTTGGAATACGCTTGGCGAATTACAGTACCCAAATGGTGTTTTCAAAAATTCAAACTGTCCATTCGGCGTTACAAAAGATGTGTATTTTATGCTCTCTTCCGTCACAGGCACATGAAAAAAACCATTTTTCAAATCTAACGTTGTGAATATTTTTGCTTTCGACAATTTATCTATTTGGTCTTCGATGATGGGTAAAGGATATCTATCCCTGACCACCTTTCTATTCAATCGCCTATAATCAACACATATGCGTGTGCTTCCATTCTTCTTTTTGACCAAAACAATTGGGCTTGCATAATCGGAAACGCTTGGACGTATAATACCTTTTTGAAGCCATTTTGTAATCTGCTTGTCAACTTCTGCCCTTTCTGAATAAGAAAGTCTTCTCGGCTGTTGGTAAACAGGTATTTCATCAGTCAAAATGATTTTGGTAATTACTTTCGTTTCTTTTGGTTCTTTTGGATGGTATTTGCTGATTATGTTTTCTATTTCCCTCAAATATTCTGATTTTCCAACATCCAGATTGTTCCCTACATCAATCAGAAACAAGTCAGGTAGTTCGTTAGTTTCATTTGTATTTTTCGTAACCACTTCTTCACTCTTTTCCACCGCTTTGATGCTTTCTGAATCTATGATTAACGTCACCTTCTCAAGTATCGGCTTTCCTATAATCAGCTTCATGGGCATTTCATCATCTGAAACAATGTAGAAGTCGGTAGTAAAATTACATTCATCGATTGTGATTTTGGTTGTGAATCTCCCTAATGTCTTAATGCAACTATTGCCAATGCCCTTTATTGATAAACGTGATTCATATAATTTTGGTGCTCCTATTTGCAGAAATGTACTAGCATTTAGTATATTTAAATCACTTCCGGTATCGACCAAACCATTCAAGTGAAACTGATCATTTAAAACTATTTTCGTATAACCTGGTACTTCTTCCTTTCGCTTTTCAATAACGTACGATCGTCTAACTTCCTCGTGTTCTTCATCTGTTCTTTGTTGGCTTCTGTTTTGTCTTTGACAATTTTTGGATATGTGACCATATTCGTTACACGCAAAACATTTTATACCCTTATCTCTATTGTAACAATTTTTGGATTGATGACCTATTTTTCCGCAATTGAAACATCTGATAACTTTATCTTCTCCATATTTGCTTGTGGCTTGCCTTGGTTTATTTTCTTTCACTGGTCTCTTTTCTTTGAATTCTTTGGACTGCTTTTCTTTTAGCTTTTCGTAATGCTTCAACTTTTCCTTGAGTTCTTCGATGGATTTTGCACCGTATAAAACAGTTTTGTTAATTTCTTCATCAATAATGCCATCTACTACATAGTTAATCAGTGCATCTTCTTCAATATTTCCTTGTGCTGCTATTTCTCTTATGTTCAGTAGGTATTGTTGTAAGGTTTCATCTCTTCGTTTCTTCCTAGTTAATAACATCTTGTGCAGTGTAGCGCTGTTTACAGATCTGCTAAATTTATTTCTTAATTTAGTTTTTAATATTTCCCACGATGTTATTCCTCTTTCAGAACGCACAAAAAGTAACGCTTCGCCTTTCATTAGCCTTTTTCCGTAAATCAATTTCTCAACGTCGTTCCAATCCATCAATGTGGCGATTTCCTCGAACTCAGAAATCCATCTATTAATTGGATAGGTACTTCCTCCGTCATAAGTGGCTACTGTCTCCTCAACATCTTTAAAAGTCATCATAAATTTTGGCGTCATATTGTGTGAGCGCGAATGAGATTCTACTATGCTAATCCCACTAGCATCGTTTACTTCATTTAAATTTGCATTTTCGTCTTCGTCGTCACCCTCATTTTGGATTAATCCATTTACGTCATTCTGTTTTTCACCGTCATCATTACTAGAAACATCTTTTTGTGTTAAAACAGACAAGTCATTTAATTTTTTGCATAAAAAATCAATTAATTCTTCCTTATTCTTCGCATTATTTTCAATACCCAACACATTACAAATCAAACTTAATTCTCCTAACGTTAAATTATTCATAGCATATTTAGTTTTTTTCTTAATTACGTTATCTTTTTCTCCTTCTACAACTTTAAAATCGAACCCTGTAAATTCACGTAGTCTTTTTCTATTATTTCTGTCGCCTTCACATTCAAATACTAATTTATGGAGTGCTTTTATCTCTTTTGTATGTGCTTGTGTAATATTTAAACCTATTTTTTGTCCTAAATTTTCCATATTTATTTAAATAGCAATTCTTAGATGCAAGATAATCAAAGAGATATTTTATTCTAGATGCAAAACTATTATTTGAATAAAAGTAATATAAACATGCAGTTACTTGTATTTAAAAAACTGTTGAAATAATTTTCTTTCTTCTTTTATTTGAGTGCGACAATTTTTTCTGTATTGTGTCCGATCTTTGTACACTAACACGTGTTCCCACAGTCAATGTTACGTTAACGCTTGGCTTCTCGCTTGCACACGTATATCGCGTACCGAACGAAGGCAGAGAGTACACGTTGCACTATCGCGGGCGAGTCCCCAAATATGTAGGAATATTAGGTTCGTTAAGTGCAGGCAAAACACATTCACTGGGTTTTTCACTGTTTTATTATTATTTTAATGTAGTTTAACAATATAAAAATGAATATATTAATTAATGTTCGTCTCGGCTCTTGTCTAGGGCGATCGTTTCTCGACTCTCGCGTGAGACTCTCTGCTCGGGCGACGATACCTCGCCGAGTATTGCCGATCCTACATGTATATATATATATATATATATATATATATATAGGGTGGCCCATTAGTGCAAGGAATTCCAATATATCGTTTATTACAACACATATCAAAAAATGTATAGTGGTAGATTAAATTAGTTGGCGATTTAAGGTCTGGTTTTACTTCAAAATGTATATATTTAAAACAATCCGACATGTTTCGGCATATGATGCCGAATTTAAAGTATATTTTAAATTCTTTGAAAAAGGCATCATATGCCGAAACATGTAAGATTGTTTTAAATATATAGTTTGAAGTAAAACCAGACCTTAAATCGCCAACTAATTGAATCTACCATAACATACAAAGGTCACGAAATAATTATCTGTATATATATATATATATATATATAGTAAACCTAATCAGTAGGCGATTAAAGGTCTGTATATTACTTCACAATATATGTATTTAAAAAACTCTACAGCCGAAACATGTAGAGTTTTTTAAATACATATATTGTGAAGTAATATACAGACCTTTAATCGCCTACTGATTAGGTTTACCATATCATACCAAGGTCACGAAGTTATTATATATATATATATATGACTATATTGTCCTAGTGTTTTACAATCGCATAAATTCCAAACCCTTTGAGCTCTGCAATAGTCTTCATCACTTATGTCACTATCTGATAGTATATCATAAAAGCACTCTTTGTTGGGTAATTCCGCGAATGAAAGAGTTTCTAAAGACGTAACATAGTTATATGGGAATACACTCTTCTGCCGCATTAATTCAAATATTTCACCCATATAATATCTTCTAATTTCCTCGCATTGTTCATTGTCTAAATAAGATTATAATTTCGTCAAAGAGGAATTCATAAATCGAAGTGAGTAAAAATCTCAACTTGTAGAACACGTTTCTTTTCTTACCATTACAATCTATTATATCTCCCACGTGAAGTTTTTTTGAAAATGAAATATATTTCTCTTTATTTTGTGCAATAACATCTACATCCCCCTTTTCCAGTGCCAGCACTTTTACAAATAAATGTGTATCATAATTCGCTCTTCATCAGTTAAAGGTTCCATTTCTACCTCTTTGCTTAAATATTTTTTATATAAAAAACTAACATCAGTTTCTACCTCACTAATGAAAGATGTGGCTGCATTTTGTTCACGATTATCATCAAAACTACATTTCACATAATAAGCAAAATAATTTGGTTCATGTTCGAAACATTTCAGAGTAAATGGTTTGGAAGGCCGGATGCTTCCAAACCATTCTGACGTATTAATAGGTTTTAATATAGCTTCAAAATCAGCATAAACCACAAAAGGAACTCTTAATTGTCTTTCAAATTTATCAAATTTTAATACGTATTCTGGTAATTCCTCTCCGTACTTATTTATTTTTAATTCTGTGCCGGGAAACACTGCCTTCACCTGCTTATTATCCTCATTTTCATGTCTTCGTAATTTATCTTCGCATGTGAAGAAAATTAAACACCAATCACATATGTATTTTTGATGTCCTGATAAAGATTTCTGTGACGAAACTAGTCGCGACAAATTCTTTATCCAACAGTAGTGTGAATAATAAATTAATATGAGCAATTCTTCTCCGCTTCGTAAAATATAATGGACCCACTACTTCTTGAGCTCTTACATTATTCTGAACCCATTCTTCTATACCATATACATTAATGAATATATTATTTTGCTCTTCAAATTTATGGATATCTTTTAAATTTACAGGGAAATGTATATCAGTAAAATCTGCCACTATACTATAATGTGGATACGATGAAACTCTTTGCGGGGGTCCTACTGGTTCTCTTAAAGCAGAGGTAATGGCCCAAACGAAACGTTTGTTGTCAGAACTTTGAACATTTATTATAGCCTTCTTTTTCTTTATTGATGGTGGTAAGTCCATATAAGTGGAACATCTCAATGGACTAAATTTATTCATATTTATTTCCAAATATAAAAGGTTGCTCAATGTCTACACTGAAATATAATAAAATAGTAATTTATAACACTGTGAGGAATTAACAATAATCTTATTTTGCCTGAATCGCGCTCCTAAAATTCACTAATTTTATTCTTAATCTTATCAATAAAATCTGCGTATACCTCATATAAATTATTTCCATAGGTTATGACATTATTTCGAGTATTAAACGATTTTATTTCTACATTCTTCTTCGTCAATAAATAATATAAACCATTCAATTCCAAATTCACTTTTATAGAAGTATGTATACTTAGAATACTATCCATAAGTCCTATCACTATCCCCCTACTATTATTTGAAAATTATTCCACATCAACGTATATGCGACACGAATCACATACTTATTAACTTACTATTCTATCCCTGCACGTGCCTACACTCTTCTTTAGACTGTTATCGATTATTACGAACACTTTAGTTCGGTGTAAAGTACTGCGGATATGTGCAGTATAACAATTTGTTTCTACATATACACATTTAATTAATTTTACTTCGTTATCGTTAAATTTCATTCTCTTCCCTTTACAAGAAGTTAAGATGTGGCAACTTCTGTTATCTCCTCGAGTAAACGTCTTCCCACAGCATTCACATTTAAACATATTAACTTATTGTTTCACTCTACCGGCTGAACTGTTGCTGGAATGGAACAACCATCACCGTATATACACCTCATCGAAGGGCATGCTTAATATTTTACTATTTTATGTGTGAAATCATTTCAAACTTATAAATTACATTTACTTATTTATACTAGCAACAATAAACATCTTAGCATTATATGTATAATTAAAAAATCCATCCAATTATTGGCGGCGATGAGAGGGAAGCCAGCTGCGTCACGCTGACAAACGCGAGTTGGACAAATTCATATAAAATGTACATTACTACTGTTATTACTGTGCTCAATTTCGACTTACTTTATTCATTTAAGTCTGATCCTGGAATGTACCCTGGAGTGCCGATCTCTGCTTATTACGTATTAGTGTTGTATACTTTTTGTAAATTCTTGGTATGTACAGATATGTTTAGATGTTAGCATCGGTTTTCAACCTGCGGGTTGCGGTGATATTAAAGATAGGTCGCGAAATAGTCTAAACAATAATGAAAAATAAATTTATGAGAAAAAATCATTCATTATAAACATTTTACTTGCAATAAGTATAGCAAACGCCAAGTAAGTTGGCGCGAGGAGGGGTAAGTTCGCGCAGGATTAGAAGTAGTGGGGAGATTTGTATTTGGTTTTACATCAAATGTCAGATAATTCTAACCTCTGAGCGTGTATTACTTTATGATCCCCTAGCAAAGCATTATGTTCCGTCAAACGTCAATGACAAATGTTTTCTGACAAATACTTGAGTAGTGGTGGGTGGACGTTTTTAAAAACGGCTTCTGCGCACCCCCTCCTCGCGCTAACTTAATTGGCGCTTGCTATAACGTGTGTTCTTTTGAAAAGTCAATCTAGGTTACTTTGAAATTTTGATAGAATAAGGCGCAAATATATTAGTATGTGCTTGTTGTTCCGTAAACGTAAATCCAAATGACATTTGATAATGTCAATCACAAATATCAGTTAGTGCATAAAATAATCGTGCGTCGATTCTGGTTTAAATAAATTGCTTCTCAGTTTTAAAATGGCTTTCACTTTAGAACATAATTTTTTTTTTGTCCAAACTTATTTTCGAAGTGGTAATAAAATTGATGGTTTATGGGTTTATTCAGTTCAAGATTGCATGGTAGAATTTCAAGTTGAGTTTCCGCATTTTGTAATAGATTATATACAATTCAAGAATACTTTGGATAGTACTTCAAAACTTTTTTCTGAAACTGGTAGTCTCTTAAGAAAATCAGGCAGCGGAGCAGTTAAGAAAGGTACACCTCAAGTTGTCAATCGTGTTGAAGAAATAATGGAAAATGAACCACAAACATCTGTTCGACATTTGAGTCAACAAATAAACCTTTCTGTTGGTACAACTCACAAGTTATTAATGCAACTTTATCCATACCGTGTCACAGCAGTACAAGAATTGTTAGAAATTGATTACCCACATAGACTACAGTTGTAATTGATTTGTAAATATGAATAATAATGGAGAACTTTCGCAAAGAGTCATCTTTACTGATGAAGCTTGGTTTTATAAAACGGGATACCTAAATTCACAGAATACAAGAATTTGGAGTAGTGAAAATCCACATGTAATTAATGAAGAATCGCTACATCCAGAGAAAATTGGTGTTTGGGCAACAATAAGTCAAAGGCGAATCATTGGACCAATATTTTTTCAGGGACCGTTAACTGCTCAAAGGTACCGTACGAAAATTTTACAACCATTTGTCAATCAGTTGCATGATGATGAACTTCAAAATGCATATTTCCGACAAGACGGAGCTGTCACAGCTTGTCACTGTACTGCAGAATCTTTGGATTATTTAAGAGAATTTTTGGATGAGCGTATAATTAGTCGAAATACTGAAATTGCCTGGCCTACACGTTCATGCTATTTAACACCTTGCGACTTCTTTTTGTGGCCTTATCTAAAAAATAACATATTTCGAACACCTATAGTGAATTTGAATGATATGCTACAGAGAATCGAACAGAAATGCATGGAAATTAATAACAATCCAGTAATGTTGCAGAATATCATCAGAAATTTTGAACGGATGATTTTAAAGTGCATTGATCTTGAAGGACAACATTTTCAACATTTGTTATAGTTTTCAATAAATACCTATTATTTGTTATTTATTTGTATGTATAAAACTGTCAAAATATACGACTTCGTAGGTTAAGTAGTAAATTTTAATTTACGACATACTTCAAAATGTTCTCAGTAAATCACATGCTACTAGACCAGAATTATATTAGGCCTCAAGAACACATCGCCCTCGAATAAAACTAGTTTTTATATTCGCACATGAAATTTAAAACATATCGGATATACACATATATCCAAAAATAATGTACATTTATTTTAAATTATTTTTAAAATATTATTTTTAGAAAAAATCCATAGCAACATGTATAGAAAATAAATTAATGTTCATGGTTGCATTTGTTTTTCATTAAACAGTTTCTCCATACGTGAATCTTCGTTAGAAACACACAAAAACATATTGTTTTCGAGTGATAAGAGCCGATTCCTGTATTTAGTTTTTAGCGCAACCATAGACGAATAACCCTTTTCACAGATATAAGACGCGGACGGAATTAATATTTTCAATGCTTCTATGACTAAATTTCCATATTCATTACGACGAATCAGCCAAAACGTATTTAAATCTTCAATGTAAATTGCAGTTGTAGCGTTTTGTCGGCAGACATTTCGATGAGCTGGTTGTTAATCTCAACTTGTAACTTAGGGGCGGCAACAAGGTTTTCACTAAACGGATTCAGTATCCATCTACAATTTGGATCTTCCTCAACTTTTTATATATCGTTAAGCGTATTGGATACACATAAAATGATGCGAGTTTTGCAAACATTTACCCAGATTTTTTGAAACAATTTTGTAATTATTGTAATTGTAATTGTATTAGTTATGTCAAGATTCGGAAGAGTCTTCTAACAACCACTTTTCCTATTACAATTTCCAAATATGTAGTTTTGAATATCGTCTAGGATAGTAAGTATTTCATTAAATTTTTCATTATTTTTGTATATTTCTTTATGTATTATTTATTCACTTTAAAATAATTAATTTATTGTAAATTTTACGTGTACTCTGTATGATACTAATTACACTTTTTCCGTCTTAGGCTTCTTCCTATAACAGACTTGGTTCGATAAGATATTTTCGTTCACTTCATGCTTCAGCAACTTCTCGGTTCTCTCAAACGAAAAGCACATTATAACAAACGACACGGTGAATATTTCCCAGGAGGTGACCCGTGCCGATGGGTTAAAGGTCGTCACGAGCTCAGCCACTGCACTTGATACAATCACCACAACAGTTGTGTTTCTACGAGTACAATGAGTTTTGTGTTTAGAATACATACCTAAAGGATAAAATGAGTCATGGTAGGTAATGTGTTTTGTTTGTTGTTTTTACCATTATTGATAACAACAATAACAAAAACTTGAGGCGCATGCAGCTCTGTTTTGTAATCGTATCGGTTGTATTTGGCCTTGCCTTAATTATAAAATATACTATAAATAGTCTCATGAAAAGCTCATAAAATCAATTCTGCTGCTGTTATTTATTTATTATCCAAGCATAAATTTTGATCGTGTGACATGTTTACAGTTCACGATCACTAAATTGGGATTAAGAGAATTTTGAATTTTTGTATACAGAGCGCGGAAAAAGTAGACTAATACTAATTACTCTTTACCCAGCGGGTATACCTATATACCCGTACATAGGTACACCCGCTATTTCGTAATTTAAGACAGGAATTTAAATCTAACACTAAAACACAATTATTCGTTGTAGATTTATATGTACTAAAAACCAACAAAAGTAACCTACCCTTTATTTATTTGGTTTCTCAATACTTAGTGGCAGACATGTATGGGCAATTTAGAGTAAAGTACCAATATTAAATTTTCAATGAAAATCGACAAATGCCTTATTGTAACAGCTGCAATTGGCATTTGGTGAAAATGCTATAAAAAGTAAAGTGTGTTTGAGTGGCAGAAAAACAGTAAAAGATGTAAAAAGATGTGACGTATGATCTCAGAAGCGGATAGCTAAAAACAACAATGGCGAACGAACGTTAATATTAACAGGTGATTAAATGTAAAGCTGATAGCTGATTCTGGAGAATTGTAAATTAAAATAGAGATAAGTAATTAGGTTAATTTTACCTGAAGAATTTGATATTAGATAGATTTCTGTGTAGTTGGATCTTAAAGGATGAACAAAACCAGAGTTGGTTTAATATTGCGATTGACTTATCTTCAAATACGCAACTGTATCCAAACGTGATTGCGGAGGATTAAATTTGGTGCTTCTAGTACCACCCAGAGTATGTAATAGAAAATCTATGAATTCATCGCGTTTTAAAAGAATACTTGTGTCGCTCTCACAGATTATAGAAGAATTCACCAAGAATTATTGAAAACAGATAGAATTAACCAACAATGCTGCTCAGAAGCGCTTAAGAGATTAGGAGTTTTGTTCAAATAAAACCGCCCGGACCGAGATCGGACAAGTAGATAATTCTACATAATTCTAACAAAACTGTGTTACAGTTTGCTGACCATAAGAGATTCTTTAAACGAAAAAAGTGATTACCCAATTAGCGTAACTCCCGGTGATTTTTGACTGTTTCCAAAGGCTTTTCTGACAGTAAAGTTTTTTTTTTTTAAATAACCAATATCCAACAGATCAGTTTTTAATTCTTTGAGGTGATAATCTCTAGTGTAGCCTTCCATTAGAACATTTTTTAAAGGCAGATTCGAGGAATTAAGCTGTCACACCTTGTATATATATGGATATGAAATGAATATGCACCTAACATAGGATATATAATAATAATATATTCGAGGTGTGTAATTAAAGTAGTGGTGTTAATAGCGTCTCGTTCTATCTGGCAACACTCTTAGCTTCCCCTTTGACAGGGGGCCAAACTAGCATTTAACGCGTCTTCAGTACTCTACAACAGTGGTAGGTCGGGGCGATTTGCAGCGGGTGAGCAACCATCTCAAAAAAACTCCTATAAAAAGAGGTTTTGTTCTCTGAGTGAAATTTGAATCGAGCATTGCTGATACTATAATTGATTAACTTGGATACATTGATCTTAACCAGTTTACAGGAAAAATAGTTTTTATCTATTTCAGTGCTCTATATTAGTCAATATCGTATACCATTTAACAATTTTGTGAAATTACAAATGTACAATATATTGTTTAGCAAGAACCCACGAGAATGTCTAGAGCAACTCTCGCTGAGAAAGGAGCATAAGGAAATTATTTGTAAATTATGGGTTAGAGTTAGTAGGATTTATATATATATATATATATAGATATGCATACTGACGGTGTATAAAATGAATATGCATACAAAATTTTAAATATTAAATAAACTGGTTGGTTAAATTTTTAATGGGGTTGTATTACATCAAAAACTGTTATTTGCGCATGATGCAAAGATACATATTCGTTAATATCGAAGTATACATAACCAAAACAGCTGTTCATAAATATAACTACTTATAAGTATATTCAGGTGGGCGAAAGTTTGTGTGATATGTTCGGCTAGACAGAAGAACAGTTTAGACTCTTGTTGTCCAACTGTATGTATTTATATAGTCTCGACATTTTATTATAATGAAAATGACAATTTAATCATTTTAAATATACTTATGCTTAGTATAAATTATCTAGTTTATATTTGTGAATACATGTTTGACGTGTGAATGTTGATAGTTGTCTATAATGCTAATTTTATAGTGGGGAAAATTCCCGCGGTAATATTTTTAAATTTATACAGTTTTGCCTAAATAAATGGCGTCATTTATTATTAATCAATTAAGTTGAAATATCTTTTGAAATACAAGATATCGGAATGAAATGACAGATACAAATTAAAAAAATAAAATAAATAAATGTGAGAATGAATTTAAAATAATTAAATACGCGAAATCAACTTTATTGATATTACATATGAAGAATTCAGTTTCAATATTTTTTTATAAATCTAAAGCTTACATCTATCTATACATGAAAATTCCATCTTTTGCTAACTGAGGCATTCTTAGGTGTAAGCCTGACCTACATCAACTTATATATATATATATATATAAATATATATATATATATATATATATGTACATATAAACAAAACAAAAATAAATTCATATAATATGAAATAAAGCAAAATTTAAAACAGGAACTGAAATAAATTCTCAAAATAACAACTAAAACATAATTCTACAGAACATAACGAAATAAATATGTAATGCTAAGACTAAGTATGTAGAGTTGAAGTTAGTATGTAATATTGAACATATACACGCATACGACTTCAAGTTCTGTATCTTTACTTTTTATTTCTATAATTTTTTTATCGTTTCGTTTGTTTACAGTATTACTTAGAATATCTTTTCACTTTCATTTGACATTGGTGTTTAATTTTTCAGCCTACTAATTTTATATTAAAGATTAATTTACGTTTTTATTAATATTTTCCTTATAAATAAAAATTTTTCAGGCATGTTATACATCGTTGAAAAGCACATTTTGAGGACTACCTAACAAACCCAAAATCCAATATGGCCGCCACATGGAAAACAAAAGATAGTGGTAATAACTTAAAAACAAATGACAATCGAGGGTTTCTGTTTGTATCAAATAATTTGTTTTAAAAAAGTGTCTGAACAATGTAAAACTTTAAAAGAGGTCAGACTAAGCGTTATCGAGTTATTGAGGAATAACGAAATCGGCAAATTTTTGATTTTTCAAAATATTTTAAAAATTTAAAAAGTTAGATCAAATTTTAAATGAGATTTGCCGCCAGTATTGAATTCTGCAAAACATGCCCCATTTAACCGTTGTTCTATATCTTCTAATAACCGAGATACCGATGGTGAGCTTCGAAATTGGGACACACGGTATAGGTATGGTGTTTTTTTGCTGTTGAAAAAGTAAGTTGGATTTACAAGAAATTTCATCATACATCACGCCATATTGTTTTACTCAAAAATGCTTTGTTTGCCCAAAATTAACAAGTTCTTAAAAAATATTTAATTAGTCATATTGACGCTTTATGCTACAAGTACATTTTCTTTTCAGCATATAAATTATTTGGAAATGGCTTCAAAATTGTATATCGTGTGCGGCAAAGGAGATAATAGATGTGGAAAAATTACATTATTTTTCACGAAATCCTTAAAAGTCAGTAATAAATCAATATATACCAAAACAACTAATATTTAGGTATCCATGTTTTTGATCTAAGGCTTGGTTTGGAAGTAATGGGTTTAAAATTTGTCATAGGAAGTATTAGGAATTTAAGAATATGTGTTACACATTTTACTCCGGAGCTGTACCATCCTTACATCTAGCACGAACAATCATGTCAATATCAAAAAGTTCTGAATCTCAACTGTAAGAAGAAACATATATTCCACAAAGATTACTATTGCAAGCAATAGAAAATACATCGTTAATTGATTGCAATTTACCTAGAGTACCTGTAGAACACCTATTTGCAATTCAGTTTGTGTCTGTCTTATTACCCATCAGCAAGTAAATATATCAAGCACATCAACAGTAAAAAGAAAGAAAAAAGGAAAAGCATTAGTGAATGCAATAAGGAAAGAACATGAGCACATTTGAAAACTAAAATCAATATGCAAAAAAAGAGGCTGTACAATCAAAAATATATCAAAATGAACGATATTTTATACCCGAAGCTAATTAACGATAAAAGCGAAGTAAAACAGAAATATTATTCCATGTTTTTTTAATTTTTTATATGTACTAATATAACAAATTTCAAGTTTAGCGATGAACACAAATTAATGAAGAATGTATTTACGTAAACTTTTGCTTTAAAGCTTTATAGAATAAATGAGATTCATCGTACAATTGTTCAACTCGACTTTGAGGATTTGCCAAAGGGGTTAATAAATATTTTGCAATACCGTAACCACTATCACCAAACATAACTGAGTTATTGAAACGTTCATTCAGTTGCTAATTCATTAAAAATTGTTAGGTAATATGTAGATCCTGCCCATTTAGCGACGATGTTACAAATTCTTATTTAAGAATCTCTTATTACCTGAGTATTCCATGAAAAACATCCTTTTCTGTTTCGGCACACCTCAGCATTATTATCATCAGGAGATTGTATTTTTATGTGAGTGTAATCAATTGTACTTAGTATATTAAGGTACCTGATAAAATCTCCGTTTAGGTTCATGTAATTCTTCTAGATTTCTAGGCACATATATATATATATATATATATATATATATATATATATACATATATATATATATATATATATATATAGACAATATAATATAAACATTACAGTTACATGTATTCTTTGTATTTCTTTTCAGAGAAAGAGCCCTTCTTGCAATGCCTCAATATATATATATATATATATATATATATATATATATATATATATATACATATATATATATATATATATATATATATATATATATATATTGAGGCATTGCAAGAAGGGCTCTTTCTCTGAAAAGAAATACAAAGAATACATGTAACTGTAATGTTTATATTTACTATGTAATTTAATACCAAGAAGGGGAAAGATTGATTCAAAGTATAAATACTTTATTATGACGACAAATTTGCCTTGAAATAATTAACTTATTTTTCTATTTTTTTATTGTGATGTTTATATTCAGTTCTATTTCAAATTAATATATAACGCGATTTTATTCAAACAAATTTAACGTATTTATATTTAAATGTATTTGAACAATTAAGCCCCGCCCACAATTTTAACGGTGCAATAACCCGCAAAGAAACAGATGTTGACAGAGTGATTGTAAACACATCAACATATGTTACCTAACTAAAGTTATTTTATAAATCAAAATGTAATTTTTTTAACTGTTTTACACTGTAAAAATGTCTAATTTAATAATATTCAAAAAGATAATGCAAGTAAAGAATGGAGCGATTTGCGGCAAGTTATGCAATTAAAAACAAATGAAAAGATTGGCGTCGGTAATTAGTAGTTGCAACGAGAGGTCACGTTTTTTTTGTGCTCCGGCTTAATTAAAATAAATTGGCGAAAATATTCAGTGCTCGAGATTTTTAAGTCTACCAAACGTTTCACCTACCTACGAACTACCTGTAGACCAAATTTAACATCTCCCGACCAAACAGTTCAAGAGTTAAGAATTTTTAAAGTTTTCGATACGAAAACTACCCGCCTAAAATTTCATCGTACATTGAACACCATCTTTGAACGCTCGAGATCGGCCATCCGTTCAAGCCGCCGTCGGACTTGGAGATTTGGAAAAGTTCACATCATCCCGAGGGATAGTAGCCGAAATATTCTCCAGTTTCCCGCTGTGAAGACTTCTCCAGAACACAGGCGCAGGAATCAACAGAGGTTATATCCGAAGATTCAGGTTTTTTTTGCTATTTTTACAAATATTATACGCGCCATTTTTAACTTGCTTATGAACACTTCTAGAACTTTTTTGTTTATTCTATAAATAATTATTTGCATTGCTTTCACCGATATTCAACCACTGTAATTTTTAATCAACATTATTTAAAACTTAGTATTCACTATTTCTAATATTAAACTTGACTCGATTTCACTTTTATAAAATATTTTAATAAAGCAACAATTATTTGCACTTGTCTTACACCATATTGCATTTGTACTGTAAGAATACCAACTGCTAAGTGTGTCTCCCTTATGATATATGTGTGTCACGAAACTGTTTATTTAAATTCTGAAATTTTTCAAGATGTTTTCTTATTAATAAAGTTAATTGTCAATATTTTACTTTGGTTTTTTGTTGTAAAGTACTTGAGATATTGTTCCATTTCCAATTAAATAAGCTACGTAAATAAATTCAAAGTGGAGAGAAGTGAACCTACCTTAACCCTGAGAGAGAAATAAGCTAGCCGATAAAAAACAGATAAGTATTGAATAAGCCCAATTTAAATAAATTTTATATACAATCTACGTTCACAGAAATATAACTTTTGTCATCCCAACCTTTTGGGGGCATTTATATATAATATAATTCACATGTCAATAGCAATATTACTTTATATTAATCTATAATAAACATTTTTTATATATATCCATTCACTGTAACGTAACATTTGGAGCCCAACGTTTTGGGGCATTTATAACATTCATTCATTCATATATATATCCATATTATATTAAATCAATTATTCACATATTACATTCATTCATTTTATTTTACCATACTAAGAAACGTAACAATATATATAAAACATGAGAGCAAAATGAATTGAGGTAGTAGGAGGCTGCGGTTCGCTGATCGTATTTCGTGAATTATAAAGTAAATAAATCTTACTGACAGCACTTAAATGTCTCCTTGATACAAATTTAATTTACAACTTAAAATATTTATAAAATGTCATACAAATGTCATGTTTTATATTTTATTGAAAAGTTTACAATAATTCCGTCTACTAACTCGTATCAAGGCTATAAAGGCATCATTGCCGAAACATGT
This sequence comes from Melolontha melolontha, assembly GCA_935421215.2. Taxonomy (NCBI): domain Eukaryota; kingdom Metazoa; phylum Arthropoda; class Insecta; order Coleoptera; family Scarabaeidae; genus Melolontha; species Melolontha melolontha. The sequence continues at coordinate 85,942,932 of OW285242.1, read as the reverse complement.
AGGGTTGTTTTAAATATATATACTTTAAAGTAAAGCCAGACCTTAAATCGCCAAATTATTGAATTTACCATATCATAGCAAGGTCACGAAATAATTATATATATATATATATTGTTGTGATGCATGTTATCCATATAGAGCTGCATCTAAAATAGGAAGAATAAGACATACAAAGTGAAAAAGGGTTATAATATAATGGTTATATAAATAATATTATTAAGTCTTAGTAGTATCGAAGTGCATATGTATTTTTATAACGATCATTTCATTCTTTAAATTTCTATATACATTTTCCTTTCATTATTTAATTTTATTATATCATATTCAAATTTTCAAATATTAGCGCGAAAAACATATTCAAATCCATATGCAACTTTGTATTATATCGACACTAGTAAGACACGCCTACAAATTGACATCTCGCTAGGTTTACATTTATCATGCGCAGTATGCGATTTGTATCATTCAAATTTATCTTAACCTAACTTGGTAATTTATAATATAATTTTTAAAATCATTTAGATATTCTAAATTAATCAAATACTTTTTATATAAAATTGTTAAAAGGGTAAATCATCGAGATTATTGATATCAATAGATAGCGTGTTTGGTAATATTCAGACAAGTGCTGTCGAATTATTGGATCCTTGAATTTGAAAAATAAATAGACGCATCTTTTTAGACCAAGCCTTAGAAATCTTGTATAAAACACAAATTTAAATTATAAATTCAGCTAAAAGTGATCAAAAGTATCCAGAATATTAATTAACTCGATCGTCAAGTGAATTACTACAAGAATTTTCGGTAATAACGAACTTTCAAACAACATAGCGTCACAGACGTAGTTCCACCGAAAACGATAGAAAATCAGAAGAAATATATAAGAATCCATCGCCGAACTTCAACAATATAGTCTAACGTACATCAACAACGATACCTGAAATTCTACAGCCAGAAACGAGCGCAGTGAGTAATTAGGCACCGAAGACGAAGTCCGAGGAAAATCTTCGATAGCGTCCGCGTAAACAGCCACCTACACCGCCATCATTTTGTGCTGCACCCGAACATTTTAGGATCACCGAGGATCTTCCCAATTCACACAGACGATCTACAAACATACATCAGCATCATTATTATAACAGGTTTTCAGATAATATTTATTTTTTTTCAAAAATTAAATTCTTTAAACTTTTATTTTATAATCTTCTCGAATTATTTACCTAATCTACCACATCCTGTCATGATCTTTATATTTAATTAAACAACCTATTTATATCTTAGAGATAACAATAAAAGGGTACTCACCATAATTGTAATAAGAGTATTCACATTTATATACATATTATTTATTAGTTTAACACACATAACCTCTTTTCACATTAGTAACACCTTGTTGTTTATGCGTATATGCAGTTTCGTTAATATCACATTTGTAATACGTTATATTTTTACAGTTTCCTTTAATTTAATAAACATAATATTTTTAATTTTACATGAATCTTTTATTTGTTCATATTTATTTGTAGGAGTTATTATATTAAGCGTCAACATTAATATTATTCTCTTTTTTGGAAGCAACAACCTAAAACTCACAACGAGCCCGAGATCACCCACATTTAGTAAAGTTTTATTAAATATAGTTTCTTGCTTTCCGACTAGTTGGCTATTTGAGATAAAGATAGCGCAATCTGGGGTGAGATTTTATAAATTAAGGCGCCCGACTAATCTTTTCAAATACATAATTTTATCTTACACTTTTATCTCATTAACATTTCATAATCTCACCACAGCCCATTATAAAAGGGGGTCGTTATCAATTGTCGCCGACAACGTGGGCCTGTTGCTTCTTGTTGATAACTCATCTACAAAGTTAAATATTGCAAATAATTGATACTTTTCAAATTGTTTCATATATTATATAGACAAAAAGGTGTAGATTATTATTGTCGTTGTGTGTACATGTTTTTCCTATTATAACAGCAGATTGTTACCTTTATTTCACTACATCGCAGACTTTGGAGGATTCTTGGACATATTAGAGGTTAGTGAAAGGGAAAATATCACCTTGTGCTTACGTTATTTTATTTAACTTTTGATTCACTAATAAAATTACGGTGTCTCGAGTATTATTATTCATATTTTAAACATAACTTTGTATTTTTTCAACTATTTATTATTATTATCATACTTTAAAAATAAAGGATACATCTTTATATAAATTCATTAAACTTTATAAATTTAATAAATATCAAAATGGATACTCGACATAGAACCAAAGCAGTTAAGGACAGTACTGAAGAAGATAGGGTTGAACAGGGAGACATTCCCGTGGCACAAGCGTCTACAACTGAAGGGGTAAGTCCACCAGACAATGGCCAGGTGATGAATATGTTACAGATATTAATGACACAAATGACCGATTTAAAACAAGACAATATAAATATGAACAACAAATTAGATACAAATAACGATAACCTAAAACAAGACTTAACAAACAAATTAGACACTAACAATGAAAACTTAAAACAAGAACTAACTAACATGAAAACAGACATAAGCAACATGAATAGTGATCTAACAACTAAATTAGAGATAAACATGAACAATATTAATCAAAAATTTGAAATAAATAATGCAAACATCGATAACAAATTAAGTGCTTTCAAAGTTGATTTAGAGGGTAAGATAGCCGAAATTTCTACAGCTCAGAAAAACATGGAAGAAAACGAACTCAAGTACTTAATTAAACTTGATGAAACCGTTAATCTACAGAATTTACATTGGGCTAAGCAGTTAGAGACCGCAACTACGGAAATTCAAAATAATACTGAACAGAGACTTAAAACTACAACACAAGACATACAACAAAACATAGACAAAATGATTTCTGAAAATAATAATTTGTTTAATACAAAATTGACCAATTTTAACAAATTAAATAATGATAACACAGAACAATTAAAATCATCGTTAAACCAATACAAAGATCATAATAAACAAGAAATCAATATTGTCAGACAAAATTTAGATACTATAACTATAACTAATAATGAAAATTATACGACTACACAGACTAACATTAAACGATTGGAAAATAAAATAAAAGGCTATTTTACATCAACTAATTATATTAATACTAATAATAGCTCTATAAAGATAGAAAATTTACATCATTTCGACGGGGATATCACACGTGTACATCCTATGACGTATCTTAGTTGTCTTTTACGCTACTTAGAGGATATACCTGAGGAGAAGCAGAGGATGGAGGTCATACGAGTAACTTTACGTTACAGTGCACAGGAGTGGTTTCAAAGAATTGAGGACCATTGCAATTCTCTTGACCAATTTGTTACACTCTTTAAGAAGAATTATTGGGACGAAACGCAACAAAACAGAGCTAGAATACGGTTGTTGACAGGCAAATATCGATTGGGACAAGTATCACGCGAGACATACGCTTCCCGTATCTATAACCAGTGTAAACACCTGAATGACATGGAAGAATCAATGATTGCCAGGCAGCTCCTAAATCATTTCATCTACACCGATACACAGGCTATCATATGTCAAAGAGTTACGGATATGGACTCTCTCATAGACATAATGAGACGTCTAGATGATTATTCGGAGAATAACCATCAGCCACAACACATATATCGCAATCCCAACTCTCGCAATCATCCGTCGCAAAATTCAAATAATCCGAACAATAACCCAAATAACTCACCACCGCAACGATATAATAATTTCAACAACAATAATAGAAATCAAAATTTTACAAGAGCATATAATAATAATAACAATTCTAACAATAATATGTACAATGATCGGGATAATAATAATTCAAACAATCCATCAAATAGACCTAATTACAACTACCAGCCATCCAGATACAACAGTAATAATTATTTCAATAATTACAATCGCACTACGGATCGACAAACAAACAATAACAATACAAACCATAATACTAATCAACAAGGAAGAGGATTTAATCATATCCGTAATCGTGGACGTGGTCACGTAAATAATATTAACAGACGTCATCGATCTGTATCGCCGATACGAACAAATATGGAAGAGGTATTAAAAAAAACGCCAATTTTAACAGAGGACCTCTACACCAACCCAACACAAGGCCCATCATCAGCACAAAATTAATAACCCATGACGACTGTAACATACCTTTTAAATTTGAAAATATTACTTTCTATCAACATCCGGAAGAATTCATTACTGTAGAAGATGCAGGCAACCAAACTACCCAAATATATACTTTACCTATTGTAAAATTAAAATTCGAAAATATCTTTTTATATTGCTTAATCGATACAGGAGCGGAAATAACTTTATTAAAGGCAGAGAAAGCTACGAATATACGGGGATACGAGAAGAACATTGTAAAAACGAAAGGGACAGATATCATTGCAGCGAACGGAAAACGAATGGGGACGGTAACAAAACAATTATCAACAGAAATATTAGTCGACAAATCAAAATACATCATACATTGCTATATTATAGATAAACTACAATACGACTGTATTATAGGTATTGACAGTATTAAAAAACTCAAAATGATCTTAGATTTCGAAAATGGTATACTAAATATAGATGTGAATAAAGTTATATTTGAAAAACAATTATCAGAAGAAGAGTTAAAAGGTTATAACCTATATAAGAAGGAAGTGCTTACGAGTGAAATAAATAATATTATATTAAATAATGAACCGTGCAATAGAAGAGATTACGAGGGGAATAATGAAACAGATGGAGAAATAATAGAATTTAATAATACAATTATTGGAATAGAGAGAATGGTAGTTAGGCAAGGAACGAAGGATTGTCACGAGCGAGGAGATGTTATGGAAGTTAGAATGGATAATCAAGTAGTGAAAACAATTAATAATTATGATGATATAAAGAATTTTATAGAGAACTCTAAGATACCAGATACAACTGTCATACCCGACTTAATAGCAATTTTATACAATAATATTACTCTTATTAACAATGATGTAGTGTTTGCAAAAGGATATCAGCATCCGATTAAAATAGATAACGAAGACCCACTAATTAGTAAAAATTACCCCATTCCGTATCATTATCAGCAGAAAGTAAGTCAGGAACTGGAACGATTAGAACAGACTGGCATTATAGAGAAGTCAAATACCTACTTTATAAATCCGATAGTTATAGTCCAAAAGAAAGACTTATCTCTACGCATATGTTTAGATGCAAGAGCATTGAACCGAAGAATTAAACCCGAATTCGAAATGCCGCAAAATATCGATGTATTATTAACAAAATGTGGTAATAAGCCCATATACAGCAAGTTAGATCTTAAGAACGCATTTTGGCTTATCAACTTAGAACCAGAATCAAAAAGGTACTGTGGTTTTCTAGTGAATGGTATTGTTTATCAATTCAGAGTGTGCCCATTTGGCCTAAAAACATCGCCCGCCGCCCTTATTAGATTTTTACATAAAATATTGGATAAATACGACGAATTCGCATTACACTATCTTGATGATATAATAATATTTTCCGAGAGTGTCGAACAACATTTACAGCACCTAAAAATTATTCTAAATACTTTAACAACAGAAGGTATGAAATTAAACCTTTTAAAATGTCAATTTTTCCGTCACGAAATAAATTACCTTGGCTACGTGATAAATAGAGATAACATTTTACTTGATCCAACACGCCTGGATGAAATTAAGAATTATACAAGACCTAAAAATCTAAAAACACTACGAGGATTCTTAGGGGTTCTTAATTACTATCGCAAATTCATATCCCATTATAGTGAAAGAACCATACCATTATTAGATCTATTGAAGAAAGGCAAGAAATGGTCGTGGACCGCAGAACATGAAAGTTGTTTTAATCTGTTGAAAGAAAGCTTTGTTGAAAACTTAAAACTTCACCACCCTGATTTTACATTGCCGTTTGTAGTTAGAACTGATGCATCACATCAAACCATCGCAGCGGAGCTTGTTCAAATCAAAGATAACATCGAAACACCTATATACTTCATTTCACGAACACTCAAAGCATGTGAAACCAGATATACAATATCGGAGAAAGAGATGTTAGCTATTGTTTTTGCACTTACAAAGTTAAGATATTACCTTATTGGAAAAAGTTTTACGCTAGAAACGGACCATAAAGCTCTGGTTAACATAATGAGTTGCAAACTGAATAATAGTCGCATTTACAGGTGGACGTTGCTCATACAGCAGTACGAATTTAACATTGTATACAAACCAGGTAAGGAAATGATAACAGCAGATGCTTTAACACGACAGGACGGGGATGTGAAACGACAAAATATTTGCATAAATTTGGTACAACTTCAAAGACAGGGAATATTTTCCATTAACAAGCTTTTATCTATACAATCAGGTCCAGATTTCACTGAATTACATCAACAGTTAAAGGAAAAGGGAACTTACAAAGGCATGTCACTTAAGGATAATTTAATAGTAAAACAGATAGGTAAGAACATCGTATATGTCACAAATGAGAAACACACCAGGGAGATAACGGAATATTTACATTATTCATACACGCATATAGGAGGTAGAAAATGCTGGTTACTGTTTAGAGAGGCATTCTACTGTATCAATGATGAGAGAATCATCAAAAGCGTAATTAAACACTGCAGAACATGTGAACTTGCGAAGGACAAGAACTTTACGAATACCAATATCTGCCACAATATTGTAACTTACGACAAGTTAGAATTGATATCAATAGATTTTCTTTCAAACTTAATACCAAGTACGAAAGGTTATAGAAATATTATTGTGATTTGTGATATCTTTTCCAAATTTATCAAACTTATTCCTACACAGAAATGCGACACCAATACTGTACTACAAGCGTTAACAGATTATTTTACCCAATTTGGAAAACCATTAGCAATACTATCCGATCACGCTACATACTTTAACAATGACAGATACAAGGACTTTCTACATTCGCATAACATCCGCACCTACTATACATCAATACGTTATCCACAGGGCAATCCAACAGAACGATATATACGAGAAACTCTGAAATATTTAAGAATACTTCTACATGACAATCATAATAAATGGGCTAAATATTTACAACAAATAGAACACACCATTAATAACACACCCAGTACAGTTCATAACCATTGTCCCATAACAATTTTTACTGGTCAGCCACCGCAGAGACCTTGGACAGATCCAGAAGCCATCAACTTCAACGAACGACTTATAGAAGTAAGAGAGAAATTATTGACAAAGAAAATTAAATGGGAAAGAAAGAGGAATACCGTTGATAAGAAATATAAAACATATAATCTTAATGATAGAGTAATAGTGAAAAGATTGAGAGTAACTGATCTTAAAAATAAAATAATGGGAAAACTGCTAAAACCATATCAAGGACCTTATATTATTAATAGAATCTTAGGCAACAATACCTATGAATCAATGGAAGAAGAAACCGGGTACATAAAGGGTAGATACCATATTTCGATGTTGCAGGATTATTTAACGGAACAGTAATATACAATTGAATAAATACAGTCATTAAAATTATTAATTACATTGAAAGGTATGTTATAGCTCGCAAAATACATCAATTAAATGAATACTACAACTAAACTATTTTTATATAATTACAAATAAATATACTTAAACAAGAAACATTAATTTAGACTGGATAATTTGAATTTGGACAGCTTGAATAAATAAAGAGAAGTTACAAAGAAACAATAGAATAATAGTTGATAATTAAAAAAAAAAAAAAAAGGAAGAAAAGACTTTGGTATACTAATATAATGTTAAGGAAGTTCATCACACAAACAAACATTTCGTTTTTACAATTCATAAAGTTTTTATATTAAGGTGTTAACTTATTTTTCTTTCTAATTGTTTAATTCGAACGACACGTAATAAGTTTAGAAAAACAAGGTTGTTATCTTTCATTTCCTACATCATCTTCAGCGAAAAGAATGTCCTCATTTGTACATTCCGACATTTTTTCGACGGGGACATTGTTGTGATGCATGTTATCCATATAGAGCTGCATCTAAAATAGGAAGAATAAGACATACAAAGTGAAAAAGGGTTATAATATAATGGTTATATAAATAATATTATTAAGTCTTAGTAGTATCGAAGTGCATATGTATTTTTATAACGATCATTTCATTCTTTAAATTTCTATATACATTTTCCTTTCATTATTTAATTTTATTATATCATATTCAAATTTTCAAATATTAGCGCGAAAAACATATTCAAATCCATATGCAACTTTGTATTATATCGACACTAGTAAGACACGCCTACAAATTGACATCTCGCTAGGTTTACATTTATCATGCGCAGTATGCGATTTGTATCATTCAAATTTATCTTAACCTAACTTGGTAATTTATAATATAATTTTTAAAATCATTTAGATATTCTAAATTAATCAAATACTTTTTATATAAAATTGTTAAAAGGGTAAATCATCGAGATTATTGATATCAATAGATAGCGTGTTTGGTAATATTCAGACAAGTGCTGTCGAATTATTGGATCCTTGAATTTGAAAAATAAATAGACGCATCTTTTTAGACCAAGCCTTAGAAATCTTGTATAAAACACAAATTTAAATTATAAATTCAGCTAAAAGTGATCAAAAGTATCCAGAATATTAATTAACTCGATCGTCAAGTGAATTACTACAAGAATTTTCGGTAATAACGAACTTTCAAACAACATAGCGTCACAGACGTAGTTCCACCGAAAACGATAGAAAATCAGAAGAAATATATAAGAATCCATCGCCGAACTTCAACAATATAGTCTAACGTACATCAACAACGATACCTGAAATTCTACAGCCAGAAACGAGCGCAGTGAGTAATTAGGCACCGAAGACGAAGTCCGAGGAAAATCTTCGATAGCGTCCGCGTAAACAGCCACCTACACCGCCATCATTTTGTGCTGCACCCGAACATTTTAGGATCACCGAGGATCTTCCCAATTCACACAGACGATCTACAAACATACATCAGCATCATTATTATAACAGGTTTTCAGATAATATTTATTTTTTTTCAAAAATTAAATTCTTTAAACTTTTATTTTATAATCTTCTCGAATTATTTACCTAATCTACCACATCCTGTCATGATCTTTATATTTAATTAAACAACCTATTTATATCTTAGAGATAACAATAAAAGGGTACTCACCATAATTGTAATAAGAGTATTCACATTTATATACATATTATTTATTAGTTTAACACACATAACCTCTTTTCACATTAGTAACACCTTGTTGTTTATGCGTATATGCAGTTTCGTTAATATCACATTTGTAATACGTTATATTTTTACAGTTTCCTTTAATTTAATAAACATAATATTTTTAATTTTACATGAATCTTTTATTTGTTCATATTTATTTGTAGGAGTTATTATATTAAGCGTCAACATTAATATTATTCTCTTTTTTGGAAGCAACAACCTAAAACTCACAACGAGCCCGAGATCACCCACATTTAGTAAAGTTTTATTAAATATAGTTTCTTGCTTTCCGACTAGTTGGCTATTTGAGATAAAGATAGCGCAATCTGGGGTGAGATTTTATAAATTAAGGCGCCCGACTAATCTTTTCAAATACATAATTTTATCTTACACTTTTATCTCATTAACATTTCATAATCTCACCACAGCCCATTATAAAAGGGGGTCGTTATCAATATATATATATATATATATATATATATATATATATATAATAACTTCATGACCTTGGTATGGTATGGTAAACCTAATCAGTAGGCGATTAAAGGTCTGTATATTACTTCAAAATATATGTATTTAAAAAAACTCTACATGTTTCGGCAGTACGCCTTTATCAAGAGAATACAAAATATAAAAGACAGGATATAAATGCCATATATATCCTATATATATATATCCTGTCATTTATATTTTGTATTCTCTTGATAAAGGCGTACTGCCGAAACATGTAGAGTTTTTTAAATACATATATTTTGAAGTAATATACAGACCTTTAATCGCCTACTGATTAGGTTTACTATATATATATATATATATATATATATATATATATATATATATATATATGGTAAATTCAATTTGTTGGCGATTTAAGGTTTGGTTTTACTTCAAAATGTATATATTTAAAACAATCCTACATGTTTCGGCAAATGATGCCTTTTTCAAGGAATATAAAATATAAATTATATTTTATATTTCTTGAAAATTTCTTGCCGAAACATGTAGGATTGTTTTAAATATATACATTTTGAAGTAAAACCAGACCTTAATTCACCAACAAATTGAAGTTTATCATAACATACAAAGATCACGAAATAATTATCTATATATATATATATATATATTGTAATGGTGCAAGGGATACACATTGAGCTGCATCTGAAATGGGAAAAATAAGATATACAAAGTAAGAAAAGGGTAATAAAAGGTTATGTAAGTGATATTATTAAGTATTAGTAGTGTCGAAATGCATACGAATTTTAATAACGACAACATTATTTTCTTAAATTTCTTTATTTATATTTCTTTCATTAATTTCTTACTTATTATTTCTTATTCAAATTTCAAATATTAGCGCGAAAAACACATATTCAAATTCATATGCATTTTTAATTTATATCGACGCTAGTAAGCCACGCCTACAAATTGACATCTCGCAAATGTAAATATTTATCGTGCGCAGTACTCAATTTGTAACATTAAGTTTTACATTAACCTAACTTGTTAATTTATTAAATAATTTTTAAAATCTGTAAGAATAGTAATATTAGTCAAATTCCATCTATGTAAAAATGTTAATAAGGTAAAACATCGAGACTTTTTGGCATCATTAGATAGCTAAGTTTGGTAAAACAAACAGACGCTATCGGCATCATCATCTTTTGAAATTTATAAAATAGTAGACGCATTTTTTTGACCGATCCTTAGAAATTCTTATATATCTTTAATTAAAATCGTTAATATAGTAAAAAGTAATTAAAAGTTTCCTGACTTTAAATAAACACGATCGACAAGAGAAATTCTTCAAGAAATTTCGATTTTTAACGTATTTACGTACAACAAAGCGTCATAGACGTAATTTCACGATAATCGCAAGAAATTCTAAAGAAATATTGTCAAGAAACAGTCACCGAACATCTACGGAATTGATTATCGTTCATCTACATCGATACCTGTAATCCAACAGCTAGATAAGAACGCAGGGAGAAATTAGGCATCAGGGACCAAGACCGAAGAAAATCTTCGAAAGCGTCATTGGAAACAGCCACCCACGCCGTCAACAATTTGAACAGCAATCGGACTTTTTCGATCGCCGAGAATCATCCCATTTGATGCGTACGTTCTACAAAATAAACATCAGGATTATTATAATCACAGGTTACAGATAAAACGTATTTATTTTTAAAAAATTTTTAATTCTTTAAACTTATAAACGAATAAAATTCTCGATTTTGTTTACCTAACCTTAAACGTCCTATACTTGTATTAAAATTTAATAAACAACCAATTTAAACGTAGAAATAGTAATTTACAGGTACTTACCATTATCGTTAAAAGATTATTTATATTGTTATCCATATTTTTATAAGTTAAAACACACATAACCACCTTTTTTTTTCTTAAGTAACACCTTGTTGTCTTTCTTACATATAGTTTCTTTAATTTCACCCTTTGCTATACATGTTATTTTATTACAGTTTTCTTTTATAGCAATAAACTCAATATTTTTTTTATCATATCAATCTTTTATTTGTCTATATTTAATTGTAGGAGTTATTTCTTTAAGCCTTAACATTAATAGTTTACTTTTATGGAAGCAACAACATATATCTAACGAAGAGCCTGAGATTTCACATTTAATTAAGCTTTTTAATTTAGTTTCATGCGATCCGACTAGTTGGCAATTTAAAACACAGATCGAGCAGTTTGAGGAGTTATATAAAGGCGCCCATCTTTTACTTACAAAATTAATATTTTTTGAACTCTTTCATTATATTTATTATCACCTCAGCGATTTATCATTTGCCAGCTCAACGAGAGGCAATGTATAACTTCATTTGACGCATCAACGTGGAGGCCAGATTGCTTCTTTTAAATAACTCGACTACAACATAAATTTGGACAAATAATAGCTTCATTCAAAATTATTTTACATATATAATTTAGACGAAAGGTGTATGTTATTACTGTATTTGTGTGTAGAATTGTGTACCTATTTTTCCTATTGTTCAGCTGATTTTTACCTACAATTCTTCACATCCCAGACTTTGAAGGAGTTACGGATATAGTAAAGGTTAGTGAAGGGGAAATATCACCTTGTATGTACGTTGTTTTATTTAACTTTTGTCTACTTATATTATTACTGTGTCTCGAATATTGTTTATACATATTTAAATCATAAATTTCTACTTATCAAATATTCATTATTATAATTCTATTAACAATTAAAGAAAAATATCAATATAAACTCTTTGCATAATATTAATTCAATCGATATTAATATGGACACCAGACACAGGACAAAAGCAGTAAAGGACACTACAGAAGAAGACAGGGCAGAACAGGGAGACATTCCGGTTGCACAAACTTCCACAGCTGAAGAGGTAAGTTCACCAGATAATAGTCAGGTGATGATGAACATGCTACAGACAATAATGACACAAATGAATGTTTTAAAACAAGAACTAACTAATAGTAATAATAAATTAGATAATACTAATAATAAAATAGATACAAATAACGATAACTTAAAACAAGACATAACTAATCTGAGTACTGACTTATCGGCAAAATTAGAGGCTAACACGGAAAAAATTAATGAAAGATTTGAACTCAATAATGCTCATATAGACAACAAATTAAGTGCTTTCAAGGTAGATTTAGAGGGTAAAATAGCTGAGATTTCTACAGCTCAGAAAAAGATGGAGGAGAACGAGCTGAAATACCTAATAAAACTAGATGAAACCGTTAACTTACAGAACTTACATTGGGCAAAACAGTTAGAGGCTACAACAAACGAAATACATAATGATGCCGAACAGAGACTAATAACTACAACTAAAAATATACAACAAAATGTAGACAAATTGATTTCAGAGAATAACACTATATTTAATACAAAATTGACTAATTTTAACAAAATAAATGTAGACAATACTGAACAATTAAAAATAACGTTAAACCAAGATATTAATACTCAAATAAGTCAATGCAAAGATCATAATAACCAAGAAATAAACACAGTTAGACAAAATTTAGATGCTATAATCACTACCAATAATGATAATTACACTAACACGCAAGCTAACATTAAACAATTAGAAAATAAAATTAGAAATTATTTTACATCAACAAATTACAATAATACTAACAATAACTCTATTAAGATAGAAAATCTACATCATTTCGACGGGGACATTACAAAAGTACACCCCATGACGTACCTTAGCTGTTTATTACGTTATTTAGAGGATGTTTCTGAGGAGAAACATAAAATGGAGGTTATTCGTGTAACTTTACGTTATAGTGCACAAGAGTGGTTCCAAAGAATTGAGGACCATTGCAATTCTCTTGACCAGTTCGTTACACTCTTCACAAAAAATTACTGGGATGAAACGCAGCAAAATCGAGCAAAAATACGGTTATTGACAGGTAAATATAGATTAGGACAAGTTTCTCGTGAAACATACGCCTCTCGCATATACAATCAGTGTAAGCACTTGAATGATATAGACGAATCAATGATTGCCAGGCAACTCCTGAATCATTTTATCTACACTGATACTCAAGCTATAATATGTCAAAGGGTGACTAATATGGATTCACTTATAGACATATTAAGAAGGTTAGATGATTTTACGGAGAATAACCATCAGCCACAACACATTTATCGCAATCCCAATAATCGCAATCATCCGTCTCAAAATTTAAACAACAATAACAACAATCAAATGAATTCACCACCTCAAAGATACAATAATTCTAACTATAATAACAGAAATCAAAATACTTCAAGACCGTACAACAATTATAACAATTATAATAATAATTACAGCCCTAATGTAAATAATGACCGCAATCAACCAAATAACCCACCGAATAGACAAAATTTTAACTTCCAGCCGACAAGATACAATAACAATAATAATTATTTTAATCACAATAATCGCTCAACGGATCACCAACAAAATAATAATAATTCGAATAATTATTCTAATCAACAAGGACGAGGATATAACCATATACGAAATCGTGGTCGTGGTCAAATAAATCATATTAGTAGACGTCACCGATCTGTGTCGCCTATACGTACAAACATGGAGGAGGTATTAAAAAAAACGTCAATTTCACAAGTGGACCTCTATACCGACCCAATACCAGGTCCGTCAACACGCCAGAATTGAGAACACCAAACGACTATAGCATACCATTTAAGATAGATACTATTACTTTTTATCAAAATCCGGAAGAATTCATTAATGTAGAAGATGCAGGCAACCAAACTATCCAAACATATACATTACCCATTGTAAAATTAAAATTTGAAAATATCTTTTTATATTGCTTAATTGATACAGGAGCAGAAATCACTCTATTGAAAGCAGAGAAAGCTAAAAACATACGGGGATACGAGAAGAACATTATAAAAACCAAAGGGACAGACATCATTGCTGCGAACGGAAAACGCATGGGGACGGTAACAAAACAATTATCTACAGAAATATTCATCAACAAATCAAAATACATCATACATTGCTATATAATTGACAAACTACAATACGACTGTATAATAGGTATTGACAGCATTAAAAGTCTCAGAATGATCTTAGATTTTGAAAATGGTATACTTAATATAGATGATAATAAAGTAATATTTGAGAAACAATTGTCAGACGAAGAATTAAAAGGTTATAACCTATATAAGAAGGAAGTGCTTATGAGAGAAATTAATAATATTATGTTAAATAAAGAACCGTGCTATAGAAGAGATTATGAGGGGAATAATGTTACAGAAGGAAAAATAATTGAATTTGATAATACTAATATTGGAATGGAGAGAATGGAAGTTATGCAAGGAACGAAGAATAGTCACGAGGGAGGAGATGTAGTCGAGATTAGAATGGATAACCAAATAAATAATACAATAAATAATTTTGAAGATATAAAGAATTTTATAGAGAACTCAAATATACCATATACAACAGTCATAGCAGACTTAATAGCAATCTTACATAACAATATCACATTAATTAATAATGATGTAGTGTTCGCAAAAGGATATCAGCATCCGATAAATATAGATAACGAAGACCCATTAATAAGCAAAAATTACCCCATCCCGTATCATTATCAACAAAAAGTGAGTCAGGAACTGGAAAGATTAGAACAGACTGGCATAATAGAGAAGTCTAATACCTACTTTATTAATCCTATAGTGATAGTCCAAAAGAAAGACTTATCTCTACGGATTTGTTTAGATGCAAGAGCTTTGAACCGAAGAATCAAACCCGAATTCGAAATGCCGCAAAATATAGATGTATTGTTAACAAAATGTGGTAATAAGCCCATTTACAGCAAATTAGATCTCAAGAATGCATTTTGGCTTATCAACTTAGAACCTGAATCGAGAAAATATTGTGGTTTTCTTGTGAATGGTATTGTTTATCAATTTAGAGTGTGCCCATTTGGCTTAAAAACATCGCCAGCCGCCCTTATTAGATTTCTACATAAAATATTGGATAAATACAACGAATTCGCATTACACTATCTTGATGATATAATAATATTTTCCGAGAGTGTAGAACAGCATTTACAGCACCTGAATATAATTCTTAACACTTTAACAACGGAAGGTATGAAATTAAACCTATTAAAATGTCAATTTTTCCGTCAAGAAATAAATTACCTTGGCTATGTGATAAATAAAGAAAACATCTTACTAGATCCAACACGCCTTGATGAAATTAAGAATTACACCAGACCAAAGAACCTAAAAACACTACGAGGATTCTTAGGTGTATTGAACTACTATCGCAAATTCATTTCCCACTATAGTGAAAGAACTATACCTTTATTGGAGCTTTTGAAGAAAGGAAAGAAATGGACATGGACTTCAGAATATGAAAATTGCTTCATTCAGTTAAAAGAAAGTTTTGTCGAGAATTTAAAACTTCACCACCCAGATTTTACATTGCCATTTGTGGTCAGAACTGATGCATCACATCAAACCATCGCCGCAGAACTAGTACAAATTAAAGACAACATCGAAACGCCTATCTATTTCATTTCTAGAACACTTAAAGCCTGTGAAACTAGATATACAATATCAGAAAAGGAAATGTTAGCTATAGTATTTGCTTTAACAAAGTTAAGATATTATCTCATTGGTAAAAGTTTTACACTTGAAACAGACCATAAAGCTTTAGTTAATATTATGAGTTGTAAACTAAATAATAGCCGCATATATAGGTGGACACTGCTCATACAACAGTATGAATTCAATATTGTTTACAAACCAGGGAAAGAAATGATTACAGCGGATGCTCTAACCAGACAAGACGGGGATGTAAAACGACAAAATATCTGTATAAATTTGGTACAACTTCAAAAACAGGGAATATTTTCTAACAACAAACTATTATCAATACAATCAGGTCCAGAATTCATGGAGATACATCAACACTTGAGGGAAACAGGAACTTACAAAGGCATGTCACTAAGAGATAATTTTATTGTAAAGCAAATAGGTAAGAACATTGTTTATGTCACAAATGAGAAACATACGAGGGAAATAACTGACTATTTACATTATACCTACACACATATAGGAACTCGAAAATGCTGGCTACTGTTCAGAGAAGCGTTCTATTGTATTAACGACGAGAGAATCATTAAAAGCGTTATCAAGCACTGCCGAACATGTGAACTTGCGAAGGATAAGAATTATACCAACACAAATATCAGCCACAACATTGTAACGTACGATAATTTAGAACTTATATCTATAGATTTTCTTACCAATTTAATACCAAGTACGAAAGGCTATAAAAATATACTTGTGATTTGCGATATCTTTTCCAAATTTATTAAATTAATTCCCACACAGAAATGCAACACTAATACTGTACTACAAGCATTAACAGACTATTTCTTACAATATGGCAAACCGTTAGCAATTTTATCCGATCACGCGACGTATTTTACTAGTGACAGATACAAGGACTTTTTACACTCACACAATATACGTACTTATTATACATCAATACGTTATCCACAGGGCAATCCGACAGAACGATATATACGTGAAACTCTAAAATATCTAAGAATTCTCTTAAATGATAATCACAATAAATGGGCCAAATATTTACAACAAATAGAATTCACCTTAAACAATACACCCAGTACAGTTCATAACCATTGTCCTATAACTATTTTTACTGGACAACCACCGCAAAGACCATGGACAGATCCAGAAGCCATCAACCTCAACGAACGACTAATGGAAGTGAGAGAGAAATTGTTGACTAAGAAAATTAAATGGGAAAGGAAGAGGAACACCGTTGATAAAAAATATAAGACATATAATCTAGATGATAGAGTTATAGTTAAAAGTTTAAGAGTTTCTAATCTTAAAAATAAAATAATGGGAAAACTGCTCAAACCTTATCAAGGACCATATATTATTAACAGAATCCTAGGCAATAACACTTACGAATTGAAGGAAGAAGAAACCGGATATATAAAGGGTAGATATCATATCACGATGTTGCAAGATTACGCATCAGAACAATAGATTACAATTGAATATGAATATAGTCTTAAAAATTATTAATATTATTGAAAGGTATGTTATAGCTCGTAAATTATAAGATTATAATAACAATAACTAATAAATTATACAAAAACTATAAATATAAACAAAGATAACATTAATATTAAGATAAATAATAATTAAATAAACTAAAACTTATGCTAAAAAAAAAAAAAGGAACAAGAAACTAAAGATTTAAAACTTCATATGTACAATAAAAAAAAAAGGAATTTAATAGTTATATAAAATAGAAGAAGTTATTCCTGTTAATAGATTAATACATTTTTTTATAATCTTTACTCATTATTCTTAAATTCGTTGACACATATAATAAGATTAGTATAGCAAGGTTGTTATTTTCCATTTCATGTATCTAGTTTGGGAAAAGAATATCCTCATTTGCATATTCAGACATCTTTTCCACGGGGATTATGTAATGGTGCAAGGGATACACATTGAGCTGCATCTGAAATGGGAAAAATAAGATATACAAAGTAAGAAAAGGGTAATAAAAGGTTATGTAAGTGATATTATTAAGTATTAGTAGTGTCGAAATGCATACGAATTTTAATAACGACAACATTATTTTCTTAAATTTCTTTATTTATATTTCTTTCATTAATTTCTTACTTATTATTTCTTATTCAAATTTCAAATATTAGCGCGAAAAACACATATTCAAATTCATATGCATTTTTAATTTATATCGACGCTAGTAAGCCACGCCTACAAATTGACATCTCGCAAATGTAAATATTTATCGTGCGCAGTACTCAATTTGTAACATTAAGTTTTACATTAACCTAACTTGTTAATTTATTAAATAATTTTTAAAATCTGTAAGAATAGTAATATTAGTCAAATTCCATCTATGTAAAAATGTTAATAAGGTAAAACATCGAGACTTTTTGGCATCATTAGATAGCTAAGTTTGGTAAAACAAACAGACGCTATCGGCATCATCATCTTTTGAAATTTATAAAATAGTAGACGCATTTTTTTGACCGATCCTTAGAAATTCTTATATATCTTTAATTAAAATCGTTAATATAGTAAAAAGTAATTAAAAGTTTCCTGACTTTAAATAAACACGATCGACAAGAGAAATTCTTCAAGAAATTTCGATTTTTAACGTATTTACGTACAACAAAGCGTCATAGACGTAATTTCACGATAATCGCAAGAAATTCTAAAGAAATATTGTCAAGAAACAGTCACCGAACATCTACGGAATTGATTATCGTTCATCTACATCGATACCTGTAATCCAACAGCTAGATAAGAACGCAGGGAGAAATTAGGCATCAGGGACCAAGACCGAAGAAAATCTTCGAAAGCGTCATTGGAAACAGCCACCCACGCCGTCAACAATTCGAACAGCAATCGGACTTTTTCGATCGCCGAGAATCATCCCATTTGATGCGTACGTTCTACAAAATAAACATCAGGATTATTATAATCACAGGTTACAGATAAAACGTATTTATTTTTAAAAAATTTTTAATTCTTTAAACTTATAAACGAATAAAATTCTCGATTTTGTTTACCTAACCTTAAACGTCCTATACTTGTATTAAAATTTAATAAACAACCAATTTAAACGTAGAAATAGTAATTTACAGGTACTTACCATTATCGTTAAAAGATTATTTATATTGTTATCCATATTTTTATAAGTTAAAACACACATAACCACCTTTTTTTTTCTTAAGTAACACCTTGTTGTCTTTCTTACATATAGTTTCTTTAATTTCACCCTTTGCTATACATGTTATTTTATTACAGTTTTCTTTTATAGCAATAAACTCAATATTTTTTTTATCATATCAATCTTTTATTTGTCTATATTTAATTGTAGGAGTTATTTCTTTAAGCCTTAACATTAATAGTTTACTTTTATGGAAGCAACAACATATATCTAACGAAGAGCCTGAGATTTCACATTTAATTAAGCTTTTTAATTTAGTTTCATGCGATCCGACTAGTTGGCAATTTAAAACACAGATCGAGCAGTTTGAGGAGTTATATAAAGGCGCCCATCTTTTACTTACAAAATTAATATTTTTTGAACTCTTTCATTATATTTATTATCACCTCAGCGATTTATCATTTGCCAGCTCAACGAGAGGCAATGTATAACTTCAATATATATATATATATATATATATATATATATATATATAAATTGTGGCCATAGTCTGGCAATTGCATGTGTAACATGCAAATACATATGATTATTTGTATTATTATCATTGTACCCGTTGCACAAAATCTCAGAGTCAATGAAAGTTTAATTTCTGCATCTATTCTGTGACTTATTTTATTTGCAGACTATTTCTGGTATTATATGTTCTCAAATATATCTTGAAGTATTTTTAGTTAATCGACATCGCTTTTTGAAGTCTTTATCCGGCAATTGAGTGTGCAACAAAACAATGTATTAAAAACATTTACTGTATGCTGTGTAAGACTATATGTCCTTAAAGACCTTACGGCTCCGAAAGTAACGCACATGATATCTAATTTCTTCATCACTATCTGAATCAAAAACATTCATATCCATTTTAATTTATAAAATGTGTATAGAAAAATGAGTCTAGAAAACTAACATCACATAAATAAGTAATCAGCTGTTTATAATACGTGTCGCTTTTACTGCCAACACAAAAAGATTTGGTGTATTTGGCGGTATAACTATCCGTGAACTAAAAACGACCTGTAGAACGTACGCTAGCATAAATCCCGGGTTATAATATGGAATAAGTTGAAACATGGGACAGCTAACCGAGTTTTGTCTCAGGTCGTGTAGAGCCCGCCCTAAGTATTCACATCTTTAACAAAAGTATGTTAGTCCAAAAGAAAAGACTTAGAACGTAAAAAGGCAATGTATCTTCTTTCTGAGTCATTGTTTGTCATAGTATACATATATACATATGTAAGTACGTGTATATATGATACGAGTAAGTTAAGGACAATAAAATAACTCAAACATGTATCTAGATAATTATAAAATCCCAAGCGGACGATATTTCTTCGTGTCCCATTGACTGTTGCTCTTAAAGAATATTAACCTTGAGATTTTATGACCTGTAATCTGAAATAAAATGGCTGCGAGTAAACATAAAATTTAATAATTCTGCGGAAAACTTGCACGCACGGCGACATTAACTATAAAGTAAAGACAGAAATGAAAAAGAAAAGAAAATCTCAGGGTCTACGGTGCGTTTGTTATGAGATGGCGCAAAGCTTCGTTGAAATACTATTGTAATTCTTCTAGCTAAACATGTTAAAATCTGTGTTTTATTTATAAAGTGCTTTAAAAAAAAGTCTGGCACGAATTTCTAAGAAAAGTTGGTTAAACTTGCCTTGATTAAAATGTGTAGTAAGCAAGCTATTACGATTGTGGTATTCACTTTTGTGATTGAAGATTTGAAAATATTGACCAATATATAATTATTATTACTTATCGCATGACATTTACAGAGGTAATTATTAACAATATAGCATAAAACGTAAAATGTACACGTACAATTATGGACCATCATCAATAAAAACATACTATACGAATCACAAAAAAATACAGCAGTTGAATTGGTATAAATAAAATTAGCTAAATATATACAATGGATACTGCAATATTCAAAGTCAGAGCTTCAAAATTTATTACATAGCGCTTCTTGTGATACTGGCTAAGTATATCTAGATCCTTAGTGAGTATTAGTTCACATTGTTCATAATGTTTGTCTTACATTGACCGGCTATAGCCAGAATTTGTACTTGTATATAGTGTAAGGTATTTGTCTTTTCGGGTTCTTAAATAAAACTAAAAGTAACTTAGACACACACTATATTAATAATAAGAACGAATAACAATTGCCCCTTTCTTAAAAATGATGTTTCGTCCCGAAATATGTCATGCCTTCGTTCCCTCAAACGATGGCGAAATCGACAGGTAGGGCCTTTGTTACAGTGTGACGTCATATTGAAATAACAGTAAACGGTCTTATCTTGCCTGGATGTACAGGAATATTTATGCCGGTAACTGCATACCAGAATTTCTATACCAGTATGTAGGAAGATTAATTCTAACATGCTCTTTACAATTCTCCAGTCCAGGCGGTCCAATCAACAACCTAATTTTGGAACTACTAATTTCAAAATGTCTTGTTGTAACATTTGTTTACGTAAATGGACCAGGGCCACCCATAAGCCACGATAGGTTGGCTTCAGGCTTGACAGTACTTTTGTGACCAAATAGAATATGGGCTGTTTTTCATTTGTTATTTAGAGACTCTTTCCAATTGCTGGTCATTGTTACCTTAATTTTTCGATTCTGCCAAATCTCTCTTTAAATTCTCTGACAATTTCTTTGGCCATTCGCAGATCTCGGGCTACGCAATGAGCAAGCGCGTAGGCTGACGGCACCATAAACAAATCTTGTTGTTTCTCGATGGTTACCCCAAATCGAGCTTTTCTCGAACCAGAATGCCCTTTCATAAAGTCTCCAGAGTATAGGGCTAGTCGATTAAAATGTACGAGTTTTGGCTTAGTATGAGGTGTGCCTTATGTGGTATATTACATCGTTGATCCGCTTCAACACCTCGTATGGCCCCTCCTAATTCTTTTGAAGTTTTGGAGATAAGGCCCGTCGGGGTTGTGGATTATATAACCAAACCCGATCGCCTTCATGGTAACCACCCATCGCGGCTTGATGTCGTAGCTCTCCTTCATTCTGTCACTAGTATCTTGGATATTATGTCTGACTTGTTCATGGATATTATCTAGTCGTCGTCTGAGCGTGCTGACATAATCTTCTCCGGCAAGATCTTCATCAGGCTTGCTCCCAAACTTTAAATCACAGGGCAATCGGAGGTCCCTCCTGAATAGCACGTTTGTTGGCGATTGGCCAGTTGTCTTTTGAACAGATGCTCGATATGCTATTAGGAATAATGGTAAATGTTCGTCTCAATCTCTCTGGTGTTCGGAGACCACTTTGGATAAGTGTCTGATCCTGGTCTTGTTCATTCGCTCTACCATTCCATCTGATTGTGGATGCAAGGGAGTTGTTCTCGTCTTTCGTATGCCCAAAAGTCCACACATCTTTTCGATTAGACGGGACTCGAAATTTCACCCTTGATTGGAATGAAGTTCCAAAGGTACACCGAAACGGCTGACGAACTCCTTCACAATCACGTCTGCTACAGTTCCAGCTTCTTGATTTGGTAGAGCATATGCTTCAACTCATTTGGTAAAATAATCCATGACCATTATTATGTATTTATTTCCTTTGTCGCTTTCTCGAAAAGGGCAGGCGGCATCTATTCCTTCAAATGGGCTTCCCACATTGTATTGGCGCATGGGAGCACGTCGGCGTCTCTGGGGGCAATTAGCACACTTTCAGCACCACTATTTCACATCTCGTGATCAATTCATCCAGTAAAATCTCTGGCGCACCTTCTCAAGTATTGTATGGACGCCAAAATGTCCTCTAGAAGCACCATTATGGAGTTCTCGCAATACCTCTGATATTCATTTTTGGAAGCCACAATTTGCATCTTCCGCTCGCTTCCATCGTGATTTTCGACCTCACGTCTCAGGAGATCGTCTTCTATGGTTAAGGAATCCCAATGTGCCCAGTATGACTTCAATTCTCGTGAATAATTGTGTCAAAAAAGTTATTGTCGACACCTCTGCGGACCATTACTACCGGCGCAAATAACACACTTTCGGCACCATTCCTTCACATTTCATGAACAATTAATTCACCCAGTAAAATCTCTAGCGTACCTTCTCCAGTATTTTATGAGCCCCAAAATGTCTCCCTCTTGGGAATTACCATTTGTATATTCTGCTCGCTTACAACGTGATTTTCAACCTCACGTCTCAGGAGATCGTCTTCCATGGTTAAGGAATCCCATTGTGCCTAGTATGACTTCAATTCTCGTGAAGGGGGAGAAATTTCTTGCCAGGTCGGTCATTGTCCATTTCTCATCCAAGCCCTGAAGACTGCAAGATCCAGATCGGCTTCTTGAACTGCTCGTAAATTGTCAGGTTGCCATTGGTCATCAACCACTGTGCTTCGAAGAGCGTTAGCCTATTTGTTTTCGATTCGGTTGCAATGTCGACAGTCTCCTGGACAGGGCCTTCTGGAAAGAGCATCTGCATTTCGATGTTTGAGGCCAGCTCTGTGTTCAATATCGAAGTCATACTACTGTAGCCTTTTAATCCATCTAGCTACTTGACCCTCGGGATTCTTAAATTGTAAGAGCCACTTTAAGGCCGCATGATCAGTGTGGAACAGGAACTTCTGCCCATACAGGTAAAATTGATCAATGGTCTTAACTACTGCCAATAGTTCTCTCTTGATTACGCAGTACTTCCTCTCCGGTTTGGATAGGGTCTTGCTGAAGTATCCAATGACCTTTTCTTGTCCATCTTGGATTTGAGAGAGCACATCACCAATCCCGACGTTACTGGCATCTGTATCCAGAGCAAATCCTCCAGATGTCAGTGGATAGTTTAAGACAGGTGCACTGATCGAAGCTCCTTTTAACAACTCAAAGGACGCTTGGCATTCGTTGTTCCAAATGAATGCTCGATTTTCTGTTAGGCGGGTAAGTGGTTTTGCAATGTTAGAGGATCCAGGAACGTAGCGTCGATAATACGTGCATAATCCCAAAAAGCTTCTTAGCTGATGTTTGTCTTTGGGCCATGCCCATTTTTCCACAGTTTTACTTTTTCTGGATCCACAGCAACAACTTTTCCGGAAACCATATATCCAAGGTAATTTACCCCCTTGCTGAAAAGGTGACACTTCTTTGGACTTAATCTCAGGTTGGCATCTCGCAACCTCTGGAATACTACTTCCAAATTTTTCATTTGATCTTCAAAGGTCTTCCCTACCACAATCACATCATCGACATATACCAGGCATGTATTCCAAGACAGTCCCTTCAGTACAGTGTCCATGAGTCGCTCAAAAGTAGCTGGGGCGTTACACAGTCCAAATGGCATGAGTGCAAACTGCCAGAGTCTTGTACCTAAACTGAAGGCAGTCTCCTGTTTGTCATTGTGATCCATTCCCACTTGCAAATAACCGCTCTTCAAGTCGAGAGTGGAGGACCATTTCGTTTCTGCCAGGGTGTCTAGTGTATCGTCTATTCTTGAGAGCGGATAGCTGTCCTTCTTGATCAGACCAGATTTTGCGTGGGCTATCCACGCGAAATCTGGTAGATCATCCTTCTCCATTACAAGGACCACTGGTGAAGCCCATGGACTATACGAAGGTTCAATTACTCCTTGGCCTTCCATATGTTGTATAATCTGCTTGGCTTCCTCACGTTTTGCCAGTGGTAACCTTCTTGGTCCTTGTCGAATCGTACTTGCATCGCCGGTATTTATTTTGTGAATAACAATATTGGTTCTTCCTTTCGTACCACTTTCAGTTTCAAAGACGTCTTCATAATCTTTGATTGGATCATTAACTTGGCTTTGTTCCTTCTTGCTCAATCCTTGACAGGCGGAGTCGATTATCTTGGACAATTTCTCAGGAACCAGCACGAATCCATTCTTCTTCTCCTCTACACTATGAACGACGGCCGACACTGGCGAACACCACCCCAAAATATTACCCTTCTTCAATGAAACAGAGTAATAATTCACATTCATCACCCTTACCGGTACAGTCTTCTGAGTCTTAACCAGCATTTTGGCAACTACTATTCCTCGGCCTACCTCGTCATCATCAGTCTTTGGTTCCAATATTGTAACATTTCCTTCCAGATAATCGCCTTCCAAACACGCCGTCAAAAATGTCTCACTCCTTGCATCCAGAACAAGATTCTCTGCTGTAATTACTTGGACATTCCCACAATTTTTATCATGAAGAAGCAATTCCTCATTATTTATTTTTAAAGTTCCTTCTTTCATGTTTAACTGGAAGCCGTAGGTGTTCATGATGTCTAATCCCAAGATTATTTCTTCTTCTATGTCGGCTACGGGAACACGATGTCGGTTGATGTTGGTCCTATGATAAAATTGAGATCTACTGCACCTGCCACAGAAGCTGCTTCTCCAGTAGCTGTCCTACTGGACAGCATGGCCGCGCACTTTTATTTGGTTTGATCTGATTTAGGACTCGACTAACCACCTGCTCCATGAACTCCTCATTTTCCTGTTTGTCGACAGAACAGCCACTAGCATGGTTGCGAGAGGCTTGTTTTGCAGTCTCAAACTCAAGGGCGTGCGCCAAACATCGAGGTTTTCGGTCATGCCAACCTTAATGCTTGCTGCGTTATCAATATCCTGTAGATCATCTGTGAACGTCTGGACAGCTAGGTGTTCCATGAAATTATCTGGCGCCATCGGATATGCCAGTCGCACCAGACGAGTAACATCTGCCTCAAATTCATGAAGATTCTCGCCTTTCCTCTGAGACCGATTCTTCAGCTGGGTGTGGTATATTTGCACCAAATGTGCATGGCCATATCTCATCTCCAGCCGTTTAATGAGTTGAGAATAATCTTTACGTTCCTCAGGAGGCTATGTCTGCAAAATATCACTAGCATCACCCCTCAATGCTATGATTAAAGCAGTAGCCTTCTCGACAGAAGACCATGCGTTTGCTTCTGCGGCTGCTTTGAATTGCGTCAGGTAAGTCGCCCTTGACGTCTTTCCATCAAAGGTTTGTGGCTTGATTCTGGTCTTCGAGATAGTCACAGGTTCTTCTTTTATTTCAATGGGCCGTGGTATAACTTCTTCGTTGACCAGCTTGGGATCAGAATGACTCATGGTAACGGGTAATTTCATCTGAGTCATTATTGCCTCTAAAAGTATAGAATGTTCTCCAATTTTCTCCTCTGCAGCTATGAAAACCTCTTCCTTTAACGCTTCTGATTTTTCCGTTAATCGCTGTTCTAGAACTTTCTTCACTTGTTCCAGACTTTTTTCGAAGCTTCTAGAATTTTCTAGTAATTTCTTTTCCAGATTTTTCTCGAGGTTTCCAGCGGTTTCTAGGTTTCTTTGTTCCATTTGTTGCATTTGAATTTGCGCATTCTCTATTAGTCGTTGTTCCATATTTTTCGCACTATCTAGATTCTTTTACTCCATTTGCTGCATTTGAATTTGCGCATTCTCTATTAGCCGTTGTTCCATTTTTTCGCATTATCCAGATTCTTCTGCTCCATTTGCTGCATTTGAGATTGCGCATCTATTGGCCGTTGTTCCATATTTTTCGCACTATCCAAATTCTTTTGCTCCATTTGCTGCATTTGAATTTGCGCATTCTCTATTAGCCGTTGTTCTAGATTCATAAACAGTGAATTCACGTCAGCATCTCCATCTGGAACTTGAAAGACGTAATTCTCTGGATCTTCGCCTTCTTGGATCAACACATTTCGAAGCCGTTACTGAAGAATTGCCTTTTTGCCGGTTGTATCCTCATCCCTCTCCTCTAATTCTCGTTTTAAATGAGTCACTTTTAATTCCGCGAGTTTCACTCTATTTGCCATCACGATATTTAAAATAAACGTCTTTTCGCACTGTATATTTATTTAAACGAATACTTAATTAACACTCAATTGTCTACTTAGTCCGTTATTTATTAATTAACTTCACCTTCCACATCAGACATCACTGTAAAGTATTTGTCTTTTCGGGTTCTTAAATAAAACTATCGGTAACTTAGGCACACACTATATTAATAATAAAAACGAATTACAATTTAAAAACTAATTACTAACAATAAGAACATTTATGTATTTATATTTATGTAAGTTCACTCGGCGATGATTTGATATCGAATGAATTCAAATCCCTTCCTCGGCGGCTAATATATGGGCCGCCGAGCCTCTCGTGTTTTTTTAGCATCGATCTTTCCGTTTCTAGATCTGTCGAGAAGGCGTCCGGGCGTGATACATATCGTTGGATGACTCATCACAATAGATTGAAGAGAGATAGGGCCAGTATATAATTATAAGAAGATGTATGAAAGTATGTTAGTATAATAATCTTGTGTTAATTATAGAATGGTAATAGGTCGGCCGGTAGAGGTTATGTTTGTTATTCCTTAATTATGTAATTACATACATTAAATTAAAAAATATGTATTTAGAACAAACTTTTATAGACTTTAATCGATAATGATTGTGTGTATTATAAAATAAGGAAATGTACCTTGTCTTAAGACCTCTTAGTGTACTTAATCTCGATAACAGCCTTCTTGTCTCTATTGATGCAGGGTAAAGTAAATATTGGGAACAAAAGTTGCTGAACATCTTAGATTGAAGTTTAAAATCAGACGAAACTAAGATAAAGTTAGTAAATATTTCTTCCGTATAATTAACCTCCCAGCGGGCGCTCTGTCATAAAATTTACAACAAATATGCAATTTCGCTCCCCCTACACGTATCACTCAGATGCGAGCGCTGAGTTCCTACCTATTACAAGATGAGTCTTGTTCTAAATTCCAGTCGGACGGAGTGCACAGAAGTGTTTGTTATCAAAAGATATTTTGTGAATTATCAGTTGAGCATAAATTTTAAGACGCGCGCCTTGATAGGTAAGTATATTAGATTTTCTCTGATTTCTTCCACATTTACATCGCTACTTTCATAGCCGAATATATTTTTGCGTTTTAGACATTTCGCATTATGGTACACAGGCCGCTTACGCAGAAACAGCTTGAAGATATTACCGAATTATTTGATAAGTCAGAAGAAGAGAATGAGACTTATTTCTTTCAAGTGTCACGGAGTTTGCGGAAGCAGAAATTGAACAACAAACGCAAGACTGCTACCGAACAAGAGAACCCTTCAGCGGAATCTGAAGAAGAAAGTTAGCCACTGAGGAGTTTTTCATTGGAAAAATTAAATAAACAAAAATTAACTAAACGACGTGATTCATCAAAAACCAAGGGAATAAACGTAGTTAAACTTCCCACTGGCGTCACTAAAGGGGCTCGTATTGAAAACGAACAAGATGAGTTTTCCAAGTTATCGATATCTCTATGATTGACAATGTTTTGAAATCCACAAATATGTATATTGAACAGCTGAGAGTTCACAATCAATATTCTAGATATCGGGATTGTAGAAACATCAACAGGTACGAGTTTATGGCATTATATACGATGAGTATAAATAAATACCACTACGCGAATGTGAAAGAGATATTTGTGAGCGACGGCACCGGAATTCAAATTACAAGAACTGTCATGAGTAGAGCAGACCAATTTCCGTGCGCGCCATGAGCGCCGGAATGAGAGTGTAACTTGTAATATATTAGAATATGCGATAGAATAGGGCCGCAACATGAGCTTGTTACCGATATAAGTATAGAAGTAGAGACATTTATTCTATCAGAAATAATTAAATATACATTTGGTTTTCTGCTATTAAAGTAATATGCATAAACACACGAAAAATAAGAATAGTACATATTATAGCAGCGTTGTATGTACCTATAAATAAAATGGAAAATGTATGAAATCAGTGATTGTGTGCACGACAGAGGATTTAAAAAAACACTTACCGTTTTAAGCGTCTTCCAAGGATTGACAAACTGGAGAAACTCGATTGTATATTTTCAACATCAGGTGCGTTTCTAAGGTTATTTCTGAACAACATGTCCGCCGTGAGGAAAAAATATGTTTATATTCGGAAAACGAGCGTTCTACATCTAGTGATGTTATATTCGCATAATCAAAATACTTTTTTAAGCAACTTAACGCATCTGTAGACGTGCCCTCACACATACGTGTTAAGGTGTCAAAATCGGCATTTCTGTCTAAAACACTTTCAAATTTAATTAGAACACTTTCACTTTTTGCGTCTTCTACAGCACACAGTTGTGCGTGAACATCTTTAACGATTTGCAGTGATTCCTCTAACGACAGCGACGAATTTTCTAATTTTGTTATTGCTTCTTCTAGTCCCAAGTAATTCTCACGAATACTTTGTAAATTCATTTTAATCTGGGCATTTTGAAATTTTTTCTGGCTTATATTGATAGCTGCACTTTTTTTCGGATCAAATGATAAAACCACGTCCTTAATTTTTTCAAAATGTTCATGATAGTAAAACCCTGCCCGTAACCATGTACCCCAACGTGTCAGAATCGGCTGTGGTGACTCAAGGGTATGGGGATTCGTGAAATTTCCGAATACGTTTTGGAGATTTCAGGAATACTTCCTTTGTACTCGATATTAAAGCATCTACTTCTGGATAACATCTACGAACCTGTTCTGCCACAAGGTGTAGAGTGTAGAGCATGGAGTTTACAAGTAATATGTAACAAGTTAGGACACTATTTTCTAAGAGACCGGCCTACAGAACACATGGTTGCGGCAGCATCGGTCATAAACATTAATACTTCGTCTTTCGAAAGTTTAAATTTTTCCAACGTATCTAATAGCACCTTTTTCGGCATTACATTGTTCTAGTCGTCTGGATGCTAATAAAATTGAAGACGTTGGTTGATGTGGTTCCATATTACGCGCCTTATGCCCTAAGGTAGGCAGAGATCGCCATGTAGTAAAGGTAGGGCCTTATGCCCTAAGGTAGAATCGCCATGTAACGTGGGCAGGTTGGATCGTCCATGTAAACTCTATGTGCCCGGAGGATCGGCATGTAATGTGGGCCGTTTGGGCGGCCACCCACATTGGGTAGCAGGTTCGAGGCGGAATAAAGTACTAAATGATACACACTCGAAGTTCGGGTAACATTCTATAATTAACTCAATGCTTACAAACTGAATAACAATATATTTACAAGATGTGCATATTATACTAGGTTCAACTCAGACAGGGCAGAACGTGGTTATTAAGATGTAACACAGTTCGCACCACTGACTGGTCGTAACTCTCGTTGCAACTATCGTAGTAACTATGACTATCCCTATGACTAAAGCTATCGTCTATATATACTCGAGAAGATCCTTGTCTTACTTATCATTTGTTTCTAGAACAAATGTATAACCCTGATGCGTTGGTCTTGTGTATGCAACAAATCCGAGGTAAGGTCGTGTTTAGATAACACGTTAATGTTTTGTATTAAATGCGAGGCTTCGCCTTGGCAAGTGTTACGCATACACATGACTGCGTATCGAGTTATTACATCACATTAACTATAGACTGTTGTTTGCTGTCAGTTGTTTCGTCCACACATAACCACAGTTTTTTATTTTTAACTTCGGCTTTGATTTTATTTTCAACCTGTTTACGCACCGATGGTAAATTCCTTCGTAACGTTGTCGTGCTCGGTAATGTTTGATTCGCGTATTTATTCCAAAATGAAATAAATGAATAATTACTTAACAAGGTAAACGGCAGTGTACACACAATCATAGTTACACATAGTTCATGTATAAACTGTTGTCGATTAATTTTGTTATTATTGTGCTTCGAACTGCTTACGTGTTCTTTACAATGTGTTTTTGACCAACACATTAGATATGTATTGCACACTAAACATTTAATTTTAGAGCCATCGTATTTAAGTCCGGGAAATCCATAATAAACTTATTCACTTCGTCTGATAACGGTCGTTTTTTTATTATTTCGTTTATTTTATTACGTATGCTTACACTTACATGCAGTCTAAGCAAGTACCAAACACATACTGAATGCTTTTTATTAGTTCTGATGCAATACAATCATCCTCACATCGGCGCACATAGCGCGCACGGAAATTGGTTTGCTCTAGGCATGAGTTACAAGAGGTTTCTCTTCATCACCCATTGCCTGAGATTTGATGACAAAAATAGTAGAGTCGGGAGCTGTCAAACTGGCAGCGATTCGTGAGTTTTTATAAGCTTACGTCAATAATTGTAGAACGGCAATGAACTTGAGCGAATATTGACGAGATGTTGCATCCATTTAGAGGCCGTTGTCGGCTTATTCAATATATTCCCAGTAAAGTAGCAAGATACGGAATAAAAATTTTTGCTTTATGTGATGCCAAAAGTTTTTACAGGTCAAATATAGATATATATATATACTACGGAAAACAACCAAATGCTTCCTCAAATTTCCCAACAGATATTGCGAAGCGTCTGGTCACTCCAATAGAAAACTGAAGCCGAAATTTTACTATCGACAATTGGTACACAAGTGTACAACTTGCTGATTATTTTCTCACGAAAAAATAACGGTTTTGGGCACAATGAAAAGAAAACGAAACTGAAATCCCAAGAGAATTCCTGCAGGACAAAAACGGATCTGTTGAATCCTGACTTTCTGGCTCGTATCTGCTTCGAAAAAATAAATCTATAATACTACTCTCAACATTACATAATGACGATGAAGTGGACCCCGACACTCGAAAGCCCCGGATTATCATAGATTTCAACGTAACCAATGGCAGAGTGGGCACAGTTGACAAAATGTGTGTCGCTTACTCGGTCTCTAGAATAACAAAAAGGTGGCCGTATTCTACAGTCTGATGAATATTTGCGGTATAAATGCTCAAATTTTATTCAAATTTGCTTGTCCAACAAAGAATACCTTATCTTCAGATCAACTCTTAAACACCTCAAGATATAAGTGCTTTTCTCAAAGTGAATTATGGTATGTCTGTTGCCGAAAATACCAGAAGAAAACCTTCCAAAACGTGGTGTGAGTCGTTCGTGTGTATTGGAGAAGAAATTATTTTCTATGCCTTTGCCGAGAGGAGCAGACAAGGAGCAGACGTGGATATTTATGAATGTGCAAAAAATGAATTGACTGTGAGAAAGTCAATTGCTATGTAGTATATACTCCTTTCGTGATTGTTTCGGTCATTTTCTCCTTCTTTCCTGTTAAATTTCCTGCTACTCGTAATTTTCCTACTCTTCTACATTGGTTACTCATTACTAGAGACCGGACACGAGAGGTTGATGACTCATCGCTCACGAGCGTACTACTAACCATTTTCAATTTTAATGTTTTTAATTTTATTTATATAATTATACTTATAATAATAAAGCGGATATATATACGGCTACATACGAAATAAGGATTATTAATATTTACTAGCAATACTTTCTCAAGGTTCTCGTCTGTAAAATTTGTTCTCTTTGAATGAAATACATCCTTGTAAATAGAAAACCTTCTTTCTACATCGCAACTGGTTATAGGTGCATACTGGAAATATTCTTTTATTTCCGCGTATTTTGCAGTTAGATGTTGTGGCCTTGTCCCTATACACAATTGTCGCAATGTTATTAAATCTGGATTTCTATTAAACACTGAGTCTAACTTTTGCCGAAGGCCACATCCGCAGTTAGTTGGAATACTTTTCAAATTATTAATAGCCACTTCTAATGTGGTTAAACTATCATTTAATTTGGGATTCCGATTTTCAAAATAAGTGATTAGTTTTGGCAAATTTTCAAAGTGTTCCTGAAGAAAGTACAACTGATTTTTTAGATGTGGAATTTGTGTTAGTTCCTTGCACTCAGAAATACTCCGAGTATCGTCATTTAAACATGCAACGAAATTTTGTAAACTATCCAAATTCTCTGCATAAAAACTAGTAGCTTCCAACCATGTCCCCCATCTAGTTATTACTGGAGAGGGAGGCAGTGACAAAGATGGCAGTTTTTCCCTGTAAAGACCTACTCTCAATGGTGCTTTTCTGAAAACTTTTTAAAAGCGGATACAAGTCTATAAACTTCTGGAAAGGTGTCGCTGATATATTCACAGATTCTGTGGAGAGCATGTGCTACACAAGTAAGATGCAGCATATTAGGATATGTTTCCTTTAATAGTCTGCCTATTTTTAACATATATGCAGCACTGTCACTTACAAATAAAAGTACTTTTTCTTTGTACCTGTCGTTTGAATGATTTTTTTTTTAAATATTCTCGTTAATGGTTTTAGCAGCTGATTCCGCATCAACTATATTTATAACTTTTGTTGCTATTATGTATGCGTTATATGGAATAGTTGGATGTAGTACACCAGCTACAACATTTACCATTGTTTCAATAGTATCCTTTTAATGTAACATTCTGTAAATGGATATATGCAACAAAAATGACAATTATTTCAAAAAATATTTATTTTCTTCAAAAAGTAATTCAAAAATTAACACACACAGAACAAAAGTTCTTAAAACAACTTAAATTTACATTTACAGGACTTTTAAATTTTAATTTTAATGGGATGAGTGATATTGCTTTTTATTATCACAAATATACTTAATATTAGGCTTAATTGATGAAAGTTGAATTCTTATGTCAGGTTCGGCATCAAGTCTGTTCCGGTATTTAGTTTTTGTCGACAAATAAGCTGAGAACCCCGTTTCGCACATATATGTGGTTACAAATGGTAAAAGCACCAACACGGCCTTTTGCGACAATTGAGGATATTCATCTTTTATACTGCACCAGAATTCCGTTAATGGTATTAATTTAAATTTATTTTTCAATGATGAATCAGATGTCATTTCAATAAAAGTTTCGTATTCTTCCGTTGACATGGTCGAAGGTCGTGCATTGAAAATAAATGGGTTTTTAATCCACAATTCATTTTGATATTTAATCTGCTGTTCATTTAGAAAATACTTATTAAAAGCTTCACTCAATGCTTTCAGATGTTGAATAATTTCTTCAATAAATGCCTCTGCCATTTCAAGCCTTTCTTCTTTTAAAAAGCCTTTTATTGTTGGAAAACAATCAAACTCGTTGGAGCGCATACAAATTGTCCAAAATTCTATTTTTTTCTTGAAAGCAAGAATTTTTTCGTGGGCAATAAATACATTTACTTGTTTGCCCTGGAGGGTTAAATTAAGTTCATTTATCTTTGTAAAAATGTCGCTTAAATAGGCAATTTTAAGTAATCAATTTCTATCAACTAATTGACCTTTCAATTCAAAATTGTGTTCTAAAAAAAAAGCACGCACCTCGTCCCTTAACTCAAGAAAACGGGTTAGTATCTTTCCTCGAGATAACCATCTGACTTCAGTATGTAAAAGAAGAGATGTATGTACACTTCTAATCTCCTCACAGAGTATTTTGAATAAACAATTATTTAGCTGTCGAGATTTTATGAAGTTAATGAATTTGATGACCTCATCAAGAGCATTCTTATAACTGAGGGATAATTTTTTAGCAGCAAGTGCCTGCCTATGGATCATGCAGTGGCTACTAGAACAGTTTTTAGCTATATTTCTAATAAGCTTTACATCCCCAGTAATTATGCCACTCATGGCCTTTGCTCTATCGGTACAGATATCAATACAGTTGTCCCATGGTATTTTATTCTCTTCAAGAAAAGAATTTAGAAGACCAAATATTTCGACTCCAGTAGTACGTGTTTGTAGAGATTTGCATAAAAGAAGATCTTCCAATAATGCGTTTTCGTGCTGATATCTAACAATTACAATTAATATTGCGAGTCCAGATACATCGGTTGAGTCATCCATTTGTAATGAAAATTTGCATGATTTGAGACGAAAAGTAAGTTCATTCTTTATATTGGCTGCTAAATCTCTGATGCGCTGAGCTACCGTGTCATTCGAAAGTGGAATCTTAGCCATTTCCTTTGCAGATTTTTCACCTAACACACATTTTACCATCTCCATACATGAAGGTTTAATAAGATTTTCCGCAATTGAGTATGCTTCACCGCGTTGAGTTATCAGATAGCTGACTAAGTAAGAAGCCTCACTTGCTTTTTCATTCACCGTTTTTGTGGTTTGAACCATAACCGTTTCTAATTTTAAAAGTTCGTCACGCTTCCGAATGAAGAATTCAATATTTTTTTCTTTAAGCTCGCCATGAACAGATTCTAAATGACGACGCATTTTAGCTGGAGCCATAGAGCTATTTGGTAGAACTTTGTTGCATATAACACACTGAGGATTATCATTATCGTTCATGAATCCTAAACATATATAACTTTCATCATATTTCCTTAGGTTTTTAGTAACTGCTCTGGGTTGATTACTTGTAGAGGCCATTACTGGCCTAATTTCGTTTGTGGCGATTTCAGTTGCATCGCTTTTATTATTACCACAGTTATCTTTAGCAAAAGAGCTAGTTGCTGGGTCCGAAACAGAAGAGTCAAGTTCTGCAGCAGAACGCTTTAAAGTGCCTTCTTTAACCTCTCCATCCTGCAACAAAATATCGAAAATGGTTTTAAGACAAAAATAACAGCACCAGTTAGTTA
The DNA here is from genome assembly GCA_935421215.2 of Melolontha melolontha. Lineage (NCBI taxonomy): Eukaryota > Metazoa > Arthropoda > Insecta > Coleoptera > Scarabaeidae > Melolontha > Melolontha melolontha. The sequence continues at coordinate 85,906,898 of OW285242.1, read as the reverse complement.
CCTTTTAAGAGGGAGTTCTCATTTTTTAATTAAAAAAAGTTTTTTTTTCTTTTATTATCTTAATGCTATATGTGTCTAGAATAATAAGTCTAGAATAAGTACTCGGTTCCGTATTAAAGTTATAGCTTTATGTATTACTTGTATACAAGCTGTATACATCACTCGTATGAAGTTTAAGCAAATTTTTCCCAAAATGATGTTTCTGAAATCGGTAACAAGAATTTCTCAGACGCTAATTGACCAATCTACATCTAGATATTTTTGTATTATGTTTGTAAACGTGTACACTTGTGGGCAAACTAGGATCTTTGATTAAAATGCTATATTTCAGTTTTAATTCCACTTTTTCTAATCTAAAAAGGTCGTTTTTTCAAATTTTTAGTAAAATGCGCGCCATTCTTATAATTTTTAATTTTTTGAAAAGATCCTATTTTACTCAACAGAAGTAATCTTTGCTACCGCTTGGTATCTCGTTTTTCGGGCGTCAACTTTAACGCCCTCTGCTACAGAGGCAAATTATGGCAAATTAAAACACAATTTGTTTTTGCAAAGATATGCGTAACGCATTAAAAAAAAGTTTCTATATATAAAAAAACAATCCCCTTTAAAAAAAATTCTTAAAAATCGTCGTGTTTTTATTCAAAAAATGAGAACTCCCCCTTAAGACCGGGGAATCACCAATACCGGGATTTCCCGTGATTATACCAGGGCGGCTGCTTTTAAATACCAAAAATTGTCCCAACGGCGCCGTTACAATTCGCGACGTCGGACTGTCGCATTTGCACCGACTATCCAGATTAGTAAGTGGAATTTAGTGGTGCCGTTAAATTTTTATTACTTTTTTTATGATACTTCCTTGAATGTTATAAAAAAAGCACGTAACTTTTGCGGAACCCCTGAGTGATCTCCACGGAACCCCGGGGTTCCGCGGAACACAGTTTAAGAAACGCTGCTCTAGATCTAAATAAATGAAAACTAAAAATGTATGGGTAAGTTATTGAAACTGAATGAAATTCAACGCACACTTACGTCGAAATAATTGGGAAAAGTAGATTCCATCAAACGATAGATCCTGTTTAATCTATCACAAAAATTACGATGTAATTAACAGTTAAAACTATGAAAACAAGAAATTAACTCACAGCACTTTATTTATCTTACGAAATATAATCTAAATAGACTCTCCACACGCTCCTATCTTCCCCATGAAAACAGACATCTAACTGTAAATATCCAACAAAAAAACGTCGTAATTCTCGATGAAAACAAATGTGCGCGCTAGCCAGATCAATAGTGCATTCAATAACTGCGTGATGTACTTACAGATGTTGTAGAATGTTTATATCATCCTTCGTAATGACAACGTCGTTTCAACCCGATGTATCCGGTCTCTACTCATTACAATAGTGTTTTCTTGGTTATCTTCTACTGCTCCATTAGTCATTAGCCAAAATTTATATTTTGTTTCTATCTTTTTTTTGAGATTATTTCCGATCCAGTTCGTATTCAAAATCTGATTTCAGTATTCTTTCGGAAATGGATCTCATTTTTTTTAATATATATTAAGCTATATTCCTTTTTTCTTAGTTTCAGTGCTATGCAGTTACACTATATTTTTGATGTATTTAATTTTGACAACTTTTCCTTTTCTTGCTTCTCCATTTGATTTTGTTTTCTCTTTCTCTTTCGCAATGAGATTATGATTTATGATTATTTTATTTTCTCTTACATATTTTGGCTTGACTTTATATTGCATTACTAATCTCTTTTCTTTCGTAGTTTCAAATTCTATTACAAGCACATGTTGTTCCCTATTTTTTCAAAAATTTGAGGTTGGACGTTTATCTACTTCTCTTAATGAAATTGTTCCAATTGATTCGGTTGTATCTTCTGCGTTAAATTAGATTCTGCTCAGAACCGTATCATTTACCTACTCTGTTTTTCAAACTTCCTACAGGCCATTTTTGATTTATCTCTTTTCGTGTCGCATTTAAGCGTTTGTTTTTCATTAGATTCTTCTTTTCTGATTTTCATGAAATATTTGCTGCTCTTCACTAATTTCTTCTTTCGAATATTTTTTTGCTGCCTATTTATTTCCTCCATTATATTTACGACTAGATCTAATTGATTATTCTCGTTTTTCGTGCTTTCGTGGATGGGTTTTCTTGCTTCTGTGAAAAGTTTCTTCCATCTTTCTTGCAGCGTTTCTTTTCATTGTGTGGTCATCTGAAATATTCAATATTTTCTTTCAATATTTCGACCCACTGTTTATATCATGCCAAATGTTGATACAATTAAATGTCGCTTTTTTCTCAAAACCTCGAAAGGATATTTGATGCCAATTAAGGCTTTTGGTTTACATTTATTTGTTTCGCCCTTTTGTTAAACTTTTCTTTGCAATTGTTCACTCACAATAATATTTTTGAGTTCTCAATACTCCATATTCAGTGAATCTACCTTCTTTACTCATCACTTACTTTATCATTACTTTTCGTTAATTATTAAGAAAATCGACATGGGCTTATTGCAATCCTAACTAAGTAGAAACAAAGATAAACTCATCTAGTTTGCTAACATCAGAAATAAGATAAGTTCATGTTGTATATGAATGCTTATTTTTCTTATGATGAGACATCTTCACTTTGGAAAAAAACTACTTTAGACATATTTAGACGTTTGTTATTATTTGGGTTATTGTGTTGTTTGGAGCATAAGTACTTGAACATAAAAAGAAAATAATCAACAAAAAAAAGTATACGAAACGAATAAAAAAGATTGGACACGCTTTTTGAAAACAATTTTAAATAATGGATTTCTACGGCAAGGAACTTTTTAAATTGTGGAAACTAAAGGCTAACATTGTCGAAAAAACACTAAGTATATGCTACACCTTTTAACAAGTAAACACACGTGTAAAGCGAGAGAGACAGTAGATTTTATAATCGTGGGAACAACTCGAGGCGAGCTCCCAACAGGAAATTATGATATTACACATTAGGTTAGCTAGTGAAAGTCTAATTTTATAGACGTAAACGATTTTAAGCGTTCTTTCTTCTGTGTAAGGCAAATACGAACGGTCAGAGTAATTTCGCTTTGAATATAATTATCGATATATAGTTGCGCCAAAGAAACCATATTACCGTTTCAAAAAGAAGTATAAAACTCAACGTCGCTACTTCCTGAGTTCGAAACGAATTTGACAAATATTTTATAACAAACGTAACGTATACAGTTCGTGATTTTTTTATAAAAACATGAATGATACATGCTTTTTTATGTATAATAATGCTGAACTTATGCTTCATTCAATGTATTAAATTGCATGACTTGTAGGTTTTCTAAATAAGAATCACTGAGATGTAATGTAACATTATACAAAACATAAGAATGACTATAAGGTCTACAAAGATTCATTGACAATTCTCGGTTTAAAATGACTTGTAGATGTACATAAGTAGTCAGAAAAAGTATTTGTATACCAATACGATCTTTAATAACAAAGTAAGTATAATTGGCATGGAGCTAACTAATTAGACTGTTATAAATAGTTGATTTTAGAACATGCAATCTTTATTGGTTTTGTATTTGTTATTTCAAGCATACGAACTTGTTAATCCAATATTTCCCATAGATTTTTGATCGGGTTCAAATCTGGTGATTGTGGAGGTGTTTACAATATACGGGATAGATAATGTAATAGCCACTCCTTAACTATTGACGACGTATGCTTGGGGTCTTTGTCATATTAGAAATGAAAATCTCACTCTATTTTCTTCCAGGATGTTCAAATAACAATATTTGTACGTTATACCTGCAATAATATCTAAGTATCCTACTTACCGCAAACGCCGTTTTTAAACTGAATGTTTTTAATGTTCCTCTTTGCTTTCTAAATATTAATTTTCTGTCATTTAAACCAGAAGCAATAAGCTTGTTTATGTTCGACAAATAACTTCTTACCAAAAATTTATGAGTGGAATAACATATCTTTATGCAAATTCTAAACGCTTGTATCTTTAATTTTCTTGAAAAAAATTTCGTTGGGCAGTATGGAACCAATATTCGTGTTTGTACATGACATTTTTGTTTGTATTGACATGTAGACTTCTTCCAGTTATATTACATTAACAACTATCACCATAAGTTTAAACATACTGAGCGTAATGAACTTAGGCGTTTCATTTAGGATTTACAAACTGTCTTAACTTATCTAATTTCTTATTTAATCCTAATTAACTGCAAAATATAATATTACTAATATTGTCTTTATCGTAAAGATTTTGATTATCTCACTCCCTTCATGCAGTTTGCGTACTATTCCCTAACAACTTTCATCACTAGTTAATTTCTTGTAATACATGTAACATTTTTCGTTAATTTCTTAATACTAATGTCTAAGTACCCAGTCATGGTCTTTTCTCTGGTTCTCTCTCTTTCGTATTTATGTTTTTGTTCCCCTTAATGAGCTTCCAATTGACCTGTTTTTGTTATGCACCTAAACCTTTATAGTCATTGCTTATAATAAACCTTCTTTTTTGTTCTCCAACACTTCTTTAGCTTTTGCATTCCATTATAAGTTCTTGTATTAGTATTTAATCTGACTTTATTCATAATAGTTTTGTTTTGCTTTATACGTTTTTAATCTTCGTATCCCTTTTGAACTCCTAGAAATTGTGTTATTAATGAACCTGTTTTATTTCGTTTTAGTATGTACTTGTCCTTTATTTCTTCATCTTCTTTCTATGATTTAATTCGCGTATTTCAAATAGCGCATAGTGGGCATGCATAAGTAAATTATCTTGACTTTCGAAGAGGTACTGCTTTTTGAATACTTCTAGTTTCAAATAGCAATGAAACTAATAGTTAAAATCTTCGCTTTATTAATATATGATCATAAATCAATAATTGTTTCGCCAACACAGTGGCTTCGTCAGGTACGTATTAGAGTAAGTTACAAACTAAAATCGGCATACATAAATACAAAAAAGTTAATATTGTAATGTGAGTCGTGATTACGTAACCCGCTTACGCATTCAAGGCACGTACGGGAAGCCTCCGGAGAAATACCGGAAAAATCTAGAAGGCGTAAGTCGGACATATATATATATATATATATATATACATATATATATATATATATATATATATATATATATATATACCGTTCGGAAGGGAGACCAGGCATTGAACGAGTAATCGTCGTCGGGTTGTATTGCGATATAATATATTATTAATTTATTATTAATATAATGTGTTTTTAAATTTCGGTTAGTTTTATTTAAAAGAACCCAGAAAGACAATTATTTTACAGTGGTGTCGGTGTGAAGTTAATTAATAAATAATGGACTAAGTGGGCAATTGAGTGTTAATTAAATATTCACTTAAATAAATATACAGTGCGGTGTAGTGAAGATGCTGTCGTGAATTCACTGTTAATGAAAATGGAACAGTGACTAATAGATTCACAAATACAAATGGAGCAGAAGAATCTGGATAGCGCGAAAAATTTAGAAAAAAGAATAATAGATTTACAAGTCCAAATTTAACAGATGGAACAAAGAAACCTGGAAACCTCCAGAATTCTGGAGAAAAATCTGGAAAAGAAATTACTGGAACATTCTAGAAGCTTAGAAAAAAGTCGTAGAAAGTAGAAAGTGTAGAAAGTTATAGAACAACGACTAAAAGAAAACGCTGAAGTATTAAAAGAGGAAGTCTTTATTGCTATGTAGGAGAAAATTGGGGAAAAGTGGAAACTTCTAGAAGAGCATTCTAGACTTTTAGAGGAAATAACGGCTCGGATGAAATTATCTGTGACCATGAGTCATTTTGATCTCAAGCAGGTCAACGAAGAAGTTATGCCGCGGTCCATCGAAATAAAAGAAGAAGTTGTGGTTATCTCAAAAACCAGAATCAAGCCACCAACCTTTGATGGGAAAATGTCATGGGCGACTTACCTGACGCAATTAGAAGCAGGCGCAGAAGCAAACGCATGGTCATCTGCTGAAAAGGCTACTGCATTAATTATAGCATTGAGGGGTGATGCTAGCGATATTTTGCAGACATTGCCTCCTGAGGAACGCAAAGATTATTCACAACTTATTAAACGGTTGGAGATGAGATATGGCCATGCGCATTTAGAGAAAGTATACCATACTCAACTGAAGAATTGGTCCCAGAAGAAAGGTGAGAATCTTCAGGAATTTGAGGCGGATATTGCTCGTCTGATTCGACTTGCATATACGATGGTGTCGGCTAACTTCATGGAACACTTGGCTGTTCAGACATTTATAGATGGTCTCCGAGATAGTGATACGCAGCAGGCATTAAGGCTAGCACGACCGAAGACTTTGATCGATGCTTTGGCGCATGTACTTGAGTTCGAGAATGCAAAACAAGCCTTTCGGAACCATGCTCGAGTTTGTACTTTCGACAAACGAGGAATTCATAGAGCAGGTTGTTAGTCGAGTCCTAAATCAGATAAAACCAAATAAAAAAGCACTGCGATGCTGGAATTGTGGAGAAATCGGTCACATTCGAAGCAAATGTGGTAAGGTGACCAAAAAATCATCAGCCGAGCAACAGGAAAACTCAAGCGGGTCGATGAGCGACGCCAATCATCGATCCAGCATCAGAAGGCCCTAAAGGAGGCCAGCCAAGTCGCATCCTTGCAACATCAAACCAATGGCCTGTATATTGACGCTATTATGGAAGGAAGAACCTATGCTTGCTTGCTAAATACTGGATCTACGAAAACCATTGGGATTTAATTTCCAAAAATAAAAAAAATATTTTCTAGCAAATGGAGACTTAAGACAGCAACTGGAGAAGTAGCTTCTTTGGCAGGTGAAGTGGAAGTTTACTTTATCATTGGACCATCAATCCGACATCGCGTTCTGGTGGCCGACATAGAAGAAGAAATAATCTTGGGATTGAATATTATGAAGACCTACGGATTCCAGTTAGATTTTAAAGAAGGGACTCTAAAAATAAATAACGAACAATTGGTTCTTCGTGAGAAAAATTATGGACCTGTAAGAATAATTACAGCAGATAACGCTGTTCTGGATGCAAAAAGCGAGACATTTTTGACGGTTTATATGGAGGGTGATTATCTTGATGGAAATATTACAATGCTTGGACCGAAGGCTGATGATGACGAACTAAGCCGAGGAATAGTAGTTACCAAAATGCTAGTCAAGACTTAGAAGACTGTACCGATAAGAGTAATACATGTAAACTATTACCAGAAGGGTACTTATCTGGGATGGTGTTCGCTAGTGTCGGCCGTCGTTCATCATGTAGAGGCAAAAAAGAATGGATTCATGCGGGTTCCTGAGAAATTTTCTAAGATAATCGACTTGGCTTGTCAAGGGTTATGCAGGAAGGAACAAAGCCAAGTTAACGACCTAATTCAGCAATTTTAAGATGTCTTTGAAACTGAAACCGGTAAAATAGCGACCTCCTTAGTGACTTCCGCAGCATATTTGATACTTGAATACATGAAGTTAATCACTTAAAACTAATTCACGAATTTGAAATTTAAAGCAAGGTAACCGCATTACATTGTCTGTGCTTTTTGGAACGAGTTTCTAGTTTTTCGTTTCAACATTCTATAAAAGTTGCTTATAACTTCAACAAGGTGGTCTCTCTTTTTAACAACCGACACAACGGTCTTCACTGAACAGGCTGACAGCAACACTTTATCCCTTACAAATGCGTCCGTGACACATTTACAGGTAGGTTCGCTCGAGTGTTTTCATATAAGGGTGCCAATTATTAAATTGTGTATATTTAAACTTTTTTTAACATATCCATTTATTTAATATACGAGATTTGTGTTCATTATGTAACTGTTTTTCTTCTGCTGCAGATTCTATTATTTTCTTGCCATTTTTGTTTACAACAACCTAACTGATTTAACCATCATACACCAATAAAATGCATGATACCCAGGATTTTTTGTACATTTCTAAATACTGTGCAAATAATTTTTCACAGATAATTTTAGACATGCTAGCGATAAAGTTTATCTTACAGTGTTACTTATCTTAATTTATGATTTTTGTTCACATACCTATACCTTTCATATGTATTATAATGTGTATGTGTAAAAGTCGCATCTAAAAATGTTTAAATCGTGTTAGCGTGCGAGTACATTTTCTGCCTATCGTATGTTCTTGGCACACTTTTCGTGTCGATTGACTCTACAGATAGCTTTACAACCACAGCATCTATTGTCACGATATGTGAAAGGAAAAGTATTGAAATGTATAAGGATGTCTAATTTAGTTCTAGTACGATACGTATAACCTACATACATATGAAATATATCGACATATGTATTTATACCTGTTTTTTGTAAGCTTAATTGATAAAGTATATAAGGATATGAAAAATATATTAAATAAAGTATTTAATTCGATTAAGAAAGCTTAGGTATAAAATAGATGTGACTATTTGAATCTATTTTTTACAATGTTAGACCGAGGTGCTGTATCGAACCTAGTTACCTGTCGACGTACGAGGAAATTCTGAAATTATTGAAATACACCAGATTTATTAGATTAGATAACTTTAGTTGGCCGTAAACCTATTCCACTGTGGCCTAGATTTATTGTGGTCCTCATTCCTCGTTAGAATACTTCCTCTAGCTTTGTTCTTTCTAGATTATTGATCCGCCATTTGTAGGAATTATGTTCTTGTCAAATCTTCGCCTTAGCATAGTACATAATGCGGTTTCTTCTTGCCAAAATCTACATACCATTTCTTTTATCAAGCTTATATGTATAATATGTTCGTTAAGCTTACAACGTCCCGTTAACAGGACTACTCTCATCTTAACAGACTTTCTGTCTCTATTCAGTTCTGCCTCTTTTTGGACTGGGAAGTTCTTCCACCTTTACTTAGATCAATTATTGCATTAGAACCACAGAACGTACAAAAGCGTCACTCCCTCTTTCCGCGCTGAACAAAATTTCATACGCATGTGTGAAATCCGCCATATTCTTGTAGGTATTTCTCTCAACCACAAATCTCAATTTATTCACAGGTATATTGTATTGTAAAGAAGGATGTTGGAAAAATATATTTTCATATTACGAGAGTTGTAAAATTAAATGCAGCATGTTCTATGTTTCCCATTACATATTTAATTAAATTATTTATTATACTAAGGATTTTTATAGTTTCAAATTTCTAAATAGAGAATTAAAAAGAAATAAAAGTATATGTAAAATTAGAAAAATTGTCCATATTATATCATTAAACCCAGCATATTTAATTGTATAGATTAATTAACAGCATCGGCTTTTACCAGCATATTTATTATTTGTATGCCTGTCAAATAGAGATATTCTCATTTGAAAAACTCACGAACTTATTACAAATGTATACATATCTTGTATATAAAACTGTATTTTACATGTTAAATTTTGTGTTGTATGTGTTTCATTAAATTAATTCTTTGATTAGGGATTTTTTTCATTTACAAATAGAGAAATAAAATCTAATAAATATTTCTGAAAATAGAAAATAATCTATTACAAATTGTATGCATAACCAATCATATGTATAGTATGAGGTGCATTCAAGTTCTAAAGCCTCCGATTTTTTTTCTCCAGACTGGAAAGAGATAGAAGCATGTGCATTGTTTTAAAATGAGCGTGCGTTCGTTGTCAATACGTCACAGAGATGGCAGCACTGTACGGCAGATGGAATTGTAGCGGCAGCGTCGAGAATGAGAACTGTTTTAGATACTTAAAATGGCTCCGTTTTCCTTACTTGAACAGAGTGCAATCATTCGTTTTCTGAATTTGCGTGGTGTGACACCAAATGAAATTCATCGACAGTTGAAGGAGACATGTGGTGATGGAGTTATGGATGTGTCGAAAGTGCGTTCGTTGGTGCGACAGTTTAATGAAGGCAGAACATCGTGTGACAACAAACCGAAACAACCTCGGGCTCGTACAAGCCGGTCTGACGACATGATCGAGAATGTGGAGAGACTTGTTTTGGGGGATCGCCGAATGACAGTTGAACAGATCGCCTCCAATGTTGACGCGTAACCAAGGCATGAATGGGACTTTCTTTTCGTCGACAATGGATGAGACGTGGATGCCATTTTTCAATCCAGAAACAAAGCGCCAGTCAGCTCAATGGAAGCACACAGATTCACCGCCACCAAACAAATTTCGGGTAACCGCCAGTGCTGGAAAAATGATGGGGCCCATGTTCTGGGACAGTGAGGGCGTAATCCTTACCCATTGTGTTCCAAAGGGCACTACGGTGACAGGTACATCCTACGAAAATGTGTGCTGTTTCACCAAGACAACGCACCCGCACATCGGGCTAACGTTACGCAACAGTTTCTTCGTGAAAACAACTTTGAAGTGATTTCCCTTGCTCCCTACTCACCTGACCTGGCTCCTAGTGACTTTTGGCTGTTTCCAACAATGAAAGACACTGTACGTGGCCGCACATTCACCAGCTATTGCTATTGCTTCAGCGATTTTCCAGTGGTCGAAACAGACTCCTAAAGAAGCATTCGCCGCGGCCATGGAATCATGGCGTCGACGTTGTGAAAAATGTGTACGTCTGCAGGGAGATTATGTCGAGAAGTAACACCAGTTTCATAGTTTTCGGGTGAGTAGTTAGTTAGAAAAAAAATCGGAGGCCTTAGAACTTGAATACACCTCGTAATAAATATGTAATAAAATGTTGTACATGTTTATTTCTCCTATTTTGCTTTCTTGCTCCTTAATCTTTTTGGAATTAAATGCTTACTGCATATCATTAAATGTTATTCTTTATGCTTATTTATATTTCGAAAGACATTTAAATTTTTTATGTATTCCACTTTATTAATTAAAAAAACAATACTTAAATATAACTAATACTATAATTTCATAATGTTGACTATTACAATATTCGAACTATGTAACAATAACATTTAAATGTGGCGCTTAAAAGTACTTACAAAAAGATGGCGAAGGTCACCGAAATCGGACTCTAAAAGATCAAAGGTGCCGGCAAGAGTGTCGCTTTTGTATGTTCTGCGTTAGAACTACGGTCTTCGTGCCCTGGAATTCTAGACTTGGATAATTGCATACTTTTTAAAGGTAAAATAAAGAGAACTTTTTCCGTAGAGGGTTTTTAGGTAACTATGTATAAAAAAAATGTATGCTTCTTTTACCGTAGATAGTAAAACAATAAATTAAACTTATTTATAACGGCGCCTTTTTAAAATGATTGTATACATATTAAAAGTCAATTATTATAAATATTTAGTTTTCTTCTTACAATCTACTGTACTGCTTTATAAAAATACTTTCATAAAGTTATTAAATGAAGAAACTACATTTCAGAGAATCAATTGAAATAAAACCATTATTTTATATCTTCAGCATATTAAAAATAAATGAAATCACTATTAAAGATATTGGTGACAGCAATAAGATATACAAATACAATTAGTTCATGACTATCTCTTGGGGTATACAATTTATCGAAAACATTTACTAGTACTGTTACCGCATTGTTTAATTTCGAAATTGCCATCTATCATCGAAGACATTCTAATATTCTAATGCATCAATAAGATTTTTTCTCTTAGAAAGGCAAACAACACCGTACGACGTGATTTGTTTTGATAGCGGTTGAATACCGTTTCGCCCGTTGCTTATTTCTGACGACACGAAAGTAAAAGGGTGCCTTTTTATTTTGTTCATCTGCAGCATGCCTTTCCCGGTCGTAATAAATCATTATTACTTTTAATTGAAATTTGATACATCCATAATTATACAACGAGTTTGATAATTGTTTAAATATCTGTTGGAACGAAATAGAATTTATCGGTATAATCTTTTTGTTCGTCGAGGTTTCTAGTTGGATAACATTTTTTATACTATTCAGTTTCATTTTTCATATGGATAGAACAGGTTTGTTTTTATTTAATATTAGAAGCTATTGGTTTCTTTTCTGACTGTTTGATGTATAATTATTACTTCCTGTTTTTTGTTTAATTGGGCATTTCCATGTTCTTAAATACTTTTTAGTTTTTCATTAAAAAAAAAAACAAAATAAGCAATTCTTATACACAACGTTTCATAGATTATTTATTGTATATCTCAAGTGCCAAAAAAAAATAATTTGTTTAAAAATATTTAATATTGATTTACCTTAAAATTATATTTAAATTATAAAATTTCCTTTTTGCATGCGTATGTGGTGTGTGTATCTTTCTTTGCACCTATTATATGACTAACATTTTTCGAAATAAACTGTGTCGGTTTTACTTCTCTCAGGTTTTTGCTGGGCCAACATTGATATACACTGATGGAAAAAAGTGACGAGCACACCCTGTATAATCTGAATGTGTCAAGATCAATGCGTAGATTTAGTGGAGCATTAAGGTTTCTTCTAGACGATTTTGCGCAGCGAGTTTTGACTTTTTCTATCGCTACATTTTTTACTCCGACAGTGCCTCTGACAGCTGCAATATGTTGTCTCCAAGGAGACCGATGCGGGGAGGAAGAAACCGGTTATTGTTAGTGTCGTGGAACCTGGTAGTTGTAGTCGTATTTTGTGCGTGATGGAAGGCCGTTCGCGTTAACTGAGTGAGTTTGAGCGAGGAATGGTTGTGGGGATGCACATGACAGGAGTATCCTTCCGTGATATCGCGCGCCGTCTCGAGCGGTCATTCTCAGCAGTGCAGCGTGCATGGAGAGTGCTGTGCTCCGCGCGAGCACAGCACGCGAGGGTCGCGCCCATGTGCACAGCGCTTTAGCGTCGCGTACGTCTTCCTCGAGGCAACTTGGAGCCGTTTGGCCATTCAATAACTGCGTGATGTACTTACATATTGCTATGGATTTCTAATTAAAAACAATTTAATTTAAAAATGTACATTTATTTGTGATGGCACTGTATATTGAAAATGTTTATAAATTTAACTAGTGAGAAAAACTGGTTATCCGGTGTCGTTTGGATGTAGAGTCCGAGGTGAAAGGGAGACGAATACTAGCTTTTAAATGAGAAGGTTGCTTTCTTCGATATATATATATATATTATATATATAGTTAATTATTTCGGGTTGATTGTTTTATTGAAAGTGTTAATAGTTGATGGTATAATTGTTATTAAAGTCCCATTATTTAAAGAGATAAATTCTCGTTGTTTTGATAATTAAATTTGATTAAGCACCTTCTTCGTAAAAGTCTCTAATAAAATTGTAAGTAGAATTAAAATTTTATGACGTCATAATAAAAATTGTAATAATTATATTTCCATTGTATTAAAACAAGTAGATAATACATTTAAATATTAAGCATATAGATAATACAGTTTAGTATTAACAATTCTTTGTTAAAATTATAAATGAAAAGTCTGTTCGATTGGAGTCAAGGGTTTTTGTGCATGGCTAGGTACATGTGGTAGTTTTTGTTCGCGTATCAATATCTGAATATACAGTGTGGTTTTCTGGGCAGAATTTAATAGTAAACTTGATTATTTTTAGATAAGTTTTGATCGGAGTCATTTGGAGGACGTTTTCCATTCATTTAGCGGTCAATTTTCAATGAATGTTTTTACCTCAAGTATCTTTGTTAAATGATACCACATCTTTATACTTTGTGAAGATATATTTTTTTATTTTTTTTATTTTTGTATTTAATATAATTATATTTTTATTTCACTTTTTAACCTGCGTTTGTTTTATTTACTCACTCCAATTTTGCTAAGTATATTATACCTCTAAAAAGAATATATTTAAAAGAAATTTAAAGAGAAATTAGTTTGGAATTAATTTATATAAAATAAGTAAATGATTTTTTGTGAACATTTCACTGGCGCTTAACATATATTTTAGACACGTCTTTCCTAAGTGGAACCCGAGATGTTAGAGGCCTCAGATTTGAAAATTCACCGGCTGAGAAAACCTAGTTGGGAAAACTAGTTGTGGATGGTGGTGTAACAAATCTTCAACCCACTATTCATAGCAATATGTTGTAGACTATTTGTACTATATGCAATATATGTATATGTATATATATATATATATATATATATATATATATATATATATATATATATATACTATTAATCTGGCTAGCGCTCACATCTGTTTTCATCGAGAATTGCGACGTTTTTTGTTGGATATTTACTGTTAAATTTCTGTTTTCTTGGGCGTAGATAGAAGCGTGTGGAGTTTTAATAATTTAGAGTAGAGTATCTTAGCCGATTCTAACACCTCCTCATTGACCTTTATTGCATATATATTGGCGATCAAGGTCAATGAGGAGGTGTTAGAATCGGCTGAGGATAATCGACTTTCTTATATAGGGCGAGGGGAATACGTGGTGTATATGAGGTGAAGGTTAACTAGAAGGTTCCAGAATAAGACAGGCATCAAGTGGTGAAAGATTTGTTGAAAAATATGTTAGAGAACCAATTTGGGAGTTACCATTAGTAGGAGAAAAAAAATTTTTTTTGGAATAAAAGTCATTCAAAATGGATATCTATTGGTTTATTACCACATCAAGATTTTGAACCAAGGTTAAAAATTGTTGGTGTAATAAAACAATGTGTATGATTTAATTCAAAGGAATGAAGTGGGTAATGGCGGAGACTGCAAAGTTACGGCAATATTTTGATTACAATAATGGTATATTTCCAAGTTTTAGAGGTATGAATATTCGAATATCACCTGAATCATTTGATGGAGTTAGTATAATTGTGAAGATAGAAAAAGGTGGCGAGTATGTGTATTTAGCGTTTGAAAGTTTATTGGAGTTATGGCGGTTGAAGGAAACATTGGATTGTCGATTAGCGGTTTTAGAAGATATGAAATATAATGTATTTTATAATGACATGGTCCGATGTGTAGCTGAAACTGGTGGAGAAGTGGATGTAGAAATCGACTGAATGTAAATGGTGTAATATCCGAATGTGTTTGTATAATGAAGGAATTAGTTATGTATTGGCCTCAGAAAATTAGAAATGATGTAAATAATTTGAGGAAACATTATATATGATTTTGAAATATAATACTAAAATAAATTTAATGTGTATTTTTGAAATTTGTAAGGAATTAATTCTGCAAGATAAATTTTAAGGGTTTTTAGTATTAGGTGAAATCGATTAATAAGTATTTGTATATATGGTAATTGTAGATGCGATTTTTGTCATTTAGATTGTTGATGTTGACTGAGATAGTTTAATATATAAGATTGTGGTGGTATTCAGAAGTGGTAGTTTGAATAAGGCACGCAGAAGGAAAGGTGGTGGATTGTTGAATACTGTGATAAATAAGCTCCCAGTAGAATTGCACATACCGGGTTATAGATTTTGTGGTCCAGGAACGAGGTTAGAAGAACGATTGAAAAGAGGTGGTAAGGGGGTGAATATTTTGGATGAGGCTTGTAAAGAGCACGATATATCATATTCTCAATCAAGTGAATTGTTAAAAAAGCACGAAGCGGATGAGAAATTTTATCAAAAGGCTGTGGGACAAGTGAAGAGTAGAGACGCAGGTATAGGAGAAAGGTTAGCTGCAACTGTGGTTTCAGTTGCTATGAAAGCTAAAACAAAATTAGGTATGGGTTGGAGTAGACAACGGAAAGAAGTGGAAGAAAGGGTAGTAGAAGAAGTTATAGGAGGAGAAGGCAGGGGTATCGATTAGGTGGTGCTATTTCATTTTTGCAATCAATGAAGAAAGCACGGAATGCAATAAGACGGATTGGTAAGAAGAAGGGTGTTTTAGAGAATGCTAGAGTTGCATATCAAAGTTTAATAAAGAAGAAAATATCCGCGATCCAGGGTAATTGCAATACCAAAAAAGGTGGATTTTTACCGTTAATCCCATTATTTGCGGCATTATGTGCTTTAGGATCATTAGGTGTTGGTGCAGCAGCAATTGCAAAAGCAGTAACTTCTGCAAAAGTATTTTATATGGGTATGGTGTATCTGTTGGAAGTGGATTATATGTAAGACCGTATAAATCTGGTTGTGGTGTTTATTTACCAGATGGTGCTAGTTCAAAATTGATTAGCAGTTTACCTCGAAGACCTTTAACAGAAAAAGATTTGTGGATGTATGTTAAAAGGTGGAAAAATTTCGCGGTATTTTTAGTAAAGATGTGTTAGCGAGAGAATGGAATAGTAAATTTGGATGATGATGCTGGGGAAGGGACTCATTGTGTAGCATATAAGAAAAATAATGCTGTAATAAAGTATTTTGATAGTTATGGTGATTTAAGACCTCCGATTGAGGTTGAAAAGTATTTATTATCGAATGGAGGTGGTGTTATACGGTATAACTATGAAAGGCATCAAGATAGTAACAGTGATTATTGTAGGCATTTGTGTTTATTGTTTTTGAAAGGATTTATTAAGTAAGAAGGAGTTTGTTGTGGTTGCTTTATTAAATATTAGTGCAACAATATTGGAAACTTGAATTTAAATTAGAAATGGAAGCAGATGGTAATGGAGGTGTGCATAATTTGGCTTTTGTTTTGACAGTGAATGCATCTGAGGTGGGTTGTGTGCTGAATCCACCTATATCCTTAAATGGTGAATATGAGATAATTATTCCGGAGGGTACTTATGATATAATGGATTTACTGAAATATATCGATGAGCAATTACGGGTTGCGGAAGGAACAGAACATTTTTTCTTATTAAGTGGTAATAGTAATACTATAAAAGTGTTTATGAAGGCGTCTGTAGATATTGATTTTGGAGTGGAAAATTCAATTGGTTCCTTGTTAGGTTTTTATAGAAGGGTAATAGAACGAAATATACCAATTCATAGTGATGAAATAGTTGATATAAATAGATATCGTGCTATTGATATTATGTGTAATATTGTAGATGGATCATACATTAATGGTGAATTATCACATGTTTTGTATCATTTCTATCCAAAAGTTCCACCAGGTTTTAAAATTATAGAGGTTCCACAAGAGAAAATTTATATGCCTGTAAATACTAATGTATTATCTGATATTATTATTCGAGTTGTAGATCAGATAGGTCAACCAATTGATTTAAGAGGTGAAGAGATGGCAATATATTTGAGGATTAGGAGACGTTAGATTTTAAAAAATAAATGTTTTATGTTTTAGGAATAGTAAATGATTTATTGAGGAAAATGATTGTCCCTAGGTGGCGGATAAGGGGACGGTCAGGTCTCTCTTGGGGGGCCTGATTAGTGGCAGTCATAAGCGGGATGGATAGGTCTAAAAACCTTCTAATCCTTAGCGAAAGCTGTCACCGGGGATCAGCTTTCCCAAGCTACGGTGTAAGGCAACGTGCTTAGAGCTGAATGGCCACTGGGGTATATGTGGTCTGAAACGTTCCCCTGGGGCACCAGGCGGCACCCCTTGCATTTACGCCTTGTGCCCGTAATGGAAGCTCTGCTGGCATTGACCTCATACTTCTTCCATACTCGTGGGAATCAAATGAACCAAGAGAAAAACCAAACATTTAAAAATATGGAGTCTGAAGAGAATCCAAAACCTAAGGAGTCTATAGAGACTCCCTTGGCAATGGAGACTGATGAGACTCCAAAAAACAAAACTGAAACGCAACGGACTGAAACTGAGAACGTTGCGAAAACAGAGGGTTCACCCAAGGGAAGAAAATATCTTTCCGGGGCACAAAGAAAGAAATTAGAGAAGGAAACAGGGGGTGGATACGAGTAAAATAAGGCTCCCCCTTTCCCAAAAAGAACGTCAGGGAGAACCTAAGCCAACAGGGGCCGTTAAGCGAACCGCGTCGGCTAGGGGCACTCCTGAGAATAAAGTAACTAAGCCCACGAAGTTTTCTGCTTCGGGCGTGAGTTACAAAGCAGCTCTTGAAGGTATTAAGTCTGCAATAGTTCCTAAGGACCACCCGGTCAGCTTAGTGACTGAGGGAAATGTAGGAGGAGCTATACAAGAGACCCTGATGATGGTCATAGATAGGGCGCAGAAGGCGACGAGGTTCGAATCCTCCCGTCTTATGGACGTTTACTATGGACTCATTTGTGCAGATGAAGACTCGCACAACACTACGAGAGATTACTTGGAAAAGGAAACTGTTTGGAAACTCGTGAAGAGCGAGGAGCTGCCAAAACATCAACGAGTTTTAGCGCTTCTGCCAGAGACTAAAAACGAGGATCTGACAGTAGGCTTGAAAAGACTCGAGAGGCAAAAGTTAGTTCCAGGTCTTCCGAAAAGGGCCTACATGTGGGCCTTCGGATTGACAAGGAGCCTGAGGAAACGTTGGTGAGGACTGATTGGAGACCTTACTATCGCTTTCAGAGGGCTAGCTTGGTAACCCTCGAAACAAAAAAAGACCAGAAACCGGTGATGCAGGATGAGGGTACTCTAGAAGAACCTCAGGCATCAACTTCTAAGGGTCAAAATGTTGAAGATTCTCCAAATAAATCTTGAACATAAGAAAACAGCCACAGCGGCACTTTGTCAAAGGACGCTGGCTGAAGATATCGATATCCTCCAAATCCAAGAGCCATGGATAAGTTGAGGTAAGGAGGGAGGACTACATATTAGGGGAAGGGAGCTGTTAGTTGGTGCGCTAGACACTAAAATTAGAACTTGTATCTGTTTCAGAGACGACCTGGACGTGATGCCTATCATGGAGCTATGCAGTGGGGACATGACGGCAGCTTGGATCAGAATGAGTGTCGATGGGGTGATATTGGAGACGACAATTGCGTCTCTATACCTACCCATTGACTCTCCAGAGCTACCAGGGCCTGATCTTTAGGCCTTGGTGGCATATACCAGTAAGAACAATCTGGAATTGATTATCGGCGCAAATACCAATGCTCATCATAAGGCTTGGGGCAGCAAGGATAACAATTATAGGGGTAAGTCTCTCTTTAGCTATCTCTGTGGTACTGAACTGGACTCTCTGAATCAAGGTGATAAACCGACATTTAAGACATCAAGGGGGGAATCAGTTATAAATGTAACCTTATGGACGTTGGGAATACGGGATATTGTAAGGGGTTGGCATGTATCCGACGAGCCGTCGCTCTCTAATCATGCGTATATCCGCTATGAATTATGTACAGATTTAACGGAACCCAGACTATACAGGGATCCCAAGAGAACAGACTGGGACAAGGAAGACCTGTTAGCTGTAACCCGAAATATCCCTGTTAGAATAGGGAATGTGGAAGAGCTGGAGTTGGCTGTTGAATGGTTGCAACAGACCATTCTTTCCTCCTATGAAAATAACTGTCCCTTTAGGAAGCGCCGTATAGCTAAGCGGGCTGCCTGGTGGAATGCAGAGTTAACCAATTTAAGGAAAGAAACTCGCCGGTCATTTAATAGGGCGAAGAAAACAGGTAATTGGGAAGCTTACAAGGCTCTTCTCAATGAATACAATAATAAAATCAAAGAGAACAAAAGGAAGGCCTGGAGAAAATTCTGTGAGGACATCGAAGGTGTTCCTGACATGGCCAGAATTAACAGAATTCTCAAGATCCTTCCAACGCATTTAGATCTATACAAAAATCGGACGAGAGGTGTACCAGTACCATGGAAGAGACTTTAGAGTGTCTTCTGGGGGTACACTTTCCAGGGTCGGAGCGTATGGATGATTGTGATACCAATCAAGTTGTCACCTCTTGGAGGGCGACTAGGAATGATTGGGAGATATCAAACGAGATCTTCAAGCGCCATTTAATTAGATCGGCGATAGGATCGTTTGAACCATATAAATCCGCAGGACCAGACTGAGTGTTTCCCAAACTCCTTCAAGAGGGAATTGGGGAAATTATGTGACCTCTATTGGAGATATTCAGGTCTAGCCATGCTATGGGTTATATCCCGATGTATCAAACATATGTAAATGTTCTTTTATATCATTATATACATTATAATTTTGCACACTTATAATCAATGAATCTGTATCTGTATACAATAATCAAATGTCTGTATTAAGAAACCAGAAAAATCTATACATTACCCTCTTATATAGTTCCAAAATTGTGAATCCCACATATATAGGTTTTACGTAATCTACACGTACCTTTGTTAATTCGATTGCTGTAAGAGAGTCACAAAAGATTTTACAAGATTTAAAATTTGGTTTTGCTATATACGCCTCAGCTCCAAGCCTTCTATGAATAGTTTCAAAATGTGAAACCAATTTTATATTTACTCGATTTTCCAAATTCTCCATCGTCTTTCCAAATATACTTTTCACCATTAATTTATAAAACTGTTTAAAAAACTCGTTGGTGGATTTATTTCGTTTTTTGTATTGAAATCAATACATTTCTTTAACCAATTATTTTGTTTAAATCTAATTCCTCGACGTATTCCTCGTAATATCAAACCATTATTAAGACATTGTTTCAAAGTTAAGTAATGTATGACGTAATGTGAATTATCGACAAGGTTTGGAATCAATTTCCCATACTTTGAATTAGGTGGAATAACATGTTCGGGGCAAAAAGGAATGTCATTGTTCTGTTCGTGAAGATTCGCAGGATATTCTAAATCTACTTCGAAAACATAACCATAATCTCCATCGTCTTCTAAGGCTTGTATATCTATAATCGGTAGTTCTTCATTTGCTAACCATTGAAACTCACTAACTCGTAATCTGAATGACATGGCATAACCATATAAATTCGTTGCATCTAAGTATATAATATACTCGGATGAATCAAAATTCGGTAAGAATTCGTTGTTAGCTTTTTCCATTCTTTTGCAACACTTTTGCTCACACCTCCACGTATACCGCTTTTAAAAAAGTGAAACATATCTGCATCTGTTAATAATTCCAAACTTATACCCGTCATACGCAGCATTGCATCCCAGCTTAACCCTGGAGAAGTAAAATAATGTGCAGGATCTAATTTGTAATTCCGCAGGCAAATGTTTCGAAAATTTTCAAATACCTGCATCTGCTAGTAATAACATATCTGATTGTATATATATATATATATATATATATATATATATATATATATATATATATATATATATCACTACATTGTCCTAGTGTTTTACATTTGCATAAATTCTAAACCCTTTGAGCTCTGCAATAGTCTTCATTACTTATGTCACTATCTGATAGTATATCATAAAAGCACTCTTTGTTGGGTAATTCCGTGAATGAAAGAGTTTCATAAGACGTAACATAGTTATATGGGAATACACCTTTCTGCCGCATTATTTCAAATTTTTCACCCATATAATATCTTCTAATTTCCTCACATTGTTCATTGTCTAAATAAGATGATAATTTCGTCGAAGAGGAATTCATAAATCGAAGTGAGTCTATAAATCTCGACTTGAAGAACACGTTTCCTTTCTTACCATTACAATCTATTATATCTCCAATGTGAACTTTTTTTGAAAATGAAATATATTTCTCTTTATTTTATACAATAACATCTACATCCTCCTTTTCCAGTGCCAGCACTTTTACAGACAAATGTGTATCATAATTTGATAAGTTATGAAAGATAATAGGTATATATCGGGGCTCTTTATAATTTATATTACATACCATATGTGCTGTACCCCGATACAATCCAGTCATATGATCATGGTCTCGAAATTTTTCTTCAGCGACTGTTATTGCTTTTTCACATATATGACACACTGTCTCTTGCTCATATTTATCACGCTCTTCATCATTTAAAGGTTTCATTTCTACCTCTTTACTTAAATATTTTTTATGTAAAAAAGTGATATCAGTTTCTAGCTCTCAATTAAAGGATGTGGCTGCATTTTGTCCACGATATAAACGCAATTTACTCAAATTATCATCAACACTACATTTCACAGAATAGGCAAAAGAATATGGTTCATATATGATTGTTTCGGCCTTTACTTGATGAAATTCCATTATAACTATTAAGATAAAATAAAACAAATTTTATGAATTTCACTTTTTAATTATCACTGTAACGAATCGTTTCGCACCAACCTGGGCTTCGTCAGACATATAACTAACTTATTTACAAAATATTTTTTTATATTGAACACAAGTAAACGGTAACAAGCAAAAACACATGTTTTATTTTAAAAAATAGTCGGAGGGATGGGTGCTTTTTATTACTGGATGTCTATGCACAAAACTTTCGCTACGGTTTATACAATATGTACTTTCATAAGTAATAAAACTAGAGGTTTACATTATATTACAGGGAGGTAAAGAATTCTATGGAAAAATACAAAAATACATACAATATGTAACTGTCTGCATATCAAATAAATAGATTGAGTAAGGGTGAATTATTTGTTTCTAATTGATCATTTAAGATCTTGTCAGTTTTCTTTAATTTATTAATTTCAAGTGACTCTAATAAATTAAGTTTTTTGCCCTTATTTTCAATTAGAAACAAATAATTCACCCTTACTCAATCTATTTATTTGATATGCAGACAGTTACATATTGTATTTTGTATTTTTGTATTTTTCCATAGAATCCTTTACCTCCCTGTAATATAATGTAAACCTCTAGTTTTATTACTTAAGAAAGTACATATTGTATAAACCGTAGCGAAAGTTTTGTGCATAGACATCCAGTAATAAAAAGCACCCATCCCTCCGACTATTTTTTAAAATAAAACATGTGTTTTTACTTGTTACCGTTTACTTGTGTTCAATATAAAAAAAAATATTTTGTAAATAAGTTAGTTATATGTCTGACGAAGCCCAGGTTGGTGCGAAACGATTCGTTACAGTGATAATTAAAAAGTGAAATTCATAATATTTGTTTTATTTTATCTTAATAGTTAATATGGTTCATGTTCGAAACATTTCACAGTAAATGGTTTGGATGGATCCGGTTCTGACGTATCAATAGGTTTTAATATTGCTTCGAAATCAGCATAAACCACAAAAGGAACTCTTAATTGTCTTTCAAATTTATCAAATTTTAATACGTATTCTGGTAGTTCCTCTCCGTACTTATTTATTTTTAATTCTGTGCCGGGAAGCAACGCCTTCACCTGCTTAGAATCTTCATTTTCATGTCTTCGTAATTTATCTTCGCATGTGAAGAAAATTAAACACCCTTCACATATGTATTTTTGATGTCCTGATAAAGATTTCTGTGACGAAACTAGTCGCGACAAATTCCTTATCCAACAGTAATGTGAATTTACATTTTCTTAGGTAACAAGTAATAAATTAATATGAGCTATTCTTCTCCGCTTCGTAAAATATAATGGGCCCACTACTTCTTGAGCTCTCACATTATTCTGAAAACATTCTTCTATACCATATGGTGTGGTAAATGTTGTAGCTAGTGTATTGCATTCAACTATTCCTGTAATAGCAACAAAAGTTATAAATACAGCTCATGCGGAAACAGTTGCCAAAACCATTAACGAGAATATTCAAAAAATACTTTATTCGGACAACAGGTACAAAGAAGAAGTACTTTTATTTGTAAATGACAGTGCTGCATATATGTTAAAAACAAGCAGACTATTAAAGGAAACATATCCTAATATGCTGCATATCAGTTGGGTAGCACATGCTCTCCAAAGAATCTGTGAATATATCAGAGACACCTTTCCAGAAGTTGATAGACTTGTATCCGCTTTTAAAAGTTTTCAGAAAAGCACCATTGAGAGTAGCTCTTTACAGGGAAAAACTGCTATCTTTGTCACTGCCTCCCTCTCCTGTAATAACTAGATGGGGGACATGGTTGGAGGCTGCTAGTTTTTATGCAGAGAATTTCGATAGTTTACAAACTTTTGTTGCATGTTTAAATGACGATGCTCGGAGTATTTCTGAGTGCAAGGAACTAACACAAATTCCGCATTTAAAGAATCAGTTGTACTTTCTTCAGGAACACTTTGGAAATTTGCCAAAACTAATCACTTTATTTTGAAAACCGAAATCACAAATTTCAAGCCGGATTAACAACATTAGAACATTAATAATTTGAAAAATATTCCAAGTGACTTCGGATGTGGCCTTCGGCAAAAGTTTGACGCAGTTTTTAATAGAAATCCAGATTTAATAACATTGTGGCAATTGTGTATTGGGACAATTCCTCAAAATCTAACTGCTAAATACGCTGAAATAAGAGAATATTTCTAGTATGCACCTATAACCAGTTGCAATGTAGAAAGAACGTTTTCTATTTACAAGGATGTATTTCATTCCAAGAGAACAAATTTTACAGAAGAGAACCTTGAGAAAGTATTGCTAGTTAATATTAATACTACTTTACTCAACTTGAACTACAAAATAAACTTGAACTACAAATAAAAATGTATTTAGTATTTTGTAGCCGTATATATGCCCGTTTTATTATTATAAGTATAATTATATAATTCAAATTAAAAATACAAATGTTCAATTGTACGCTCGTGGGCGATGAGTCGTCAATCTCTCGTGTCCGGTCTCTAGTCATGAAACACGATCTCTTCTATCCTGTGAGTTAAATTTAGACATTTTTGAATTTCCCTTAATTCAAATAAGGGTAATGCGTATACTAATTAATTCATTGAACCGAAACGAGTATAAAAGATAACTCTCTGGCATTCGCACCACATTTAGCACAACATTTTTGAGTGTAGACCAGACTTTCAAGTGATTTAAGGGCTTTTTTTTGTTGTTGTTTCCAATATAGTATTCTTAAACGGCACCAATTTTTCACCAATTTTCATTAACATTTTAAAAGAAGATCGTTCCCAGCGGTCTTAGTAAATAATTACAACATAATCCACAGTCTTATCTTATCACATCTTTCCATGTGTAACAACTTAGTTATTCAGATACTTCTTCAATTGATATTCTGAAAATGTACTGCTTCTACAAAAAGTACACTGCTTGGATATACTTTTATAATATTTTTTACCGTGATCGAAACGGTTGGACTTCTCCTAAATTAGTACAGGGTGCGGCAAAACTCTCTCCCTAATTTAAAGGTTGAATAAAAGACAGATGGTACAAAGTAAAGAAACTGTATTAACATGATGGAATCCACCGAATAGGAATTTACGTTACATATTTTACAAGGTTTATTTTTTGAACATTATATTGTTCAAGTGTTTTTCTTCATCAATGCATTGCCGAATGCGAGTTCGGATGTTCGCCCTTACTCTAATCAACATTTTCTGAGGAATACGAGCAATCTGTTCTTGTATCACATGTCATAGGGCTGGCAGACGATGTCTGCCGATATTTGTAAACTTCCCCCATAGAAAAAAAAACACAGGGGGTAAGGTCTGGAGATCGTTCTGGCCAGGGGATGTTACCACGCAAAGACATCAAGCGTCGTGGGAACAGCTGTCTCAGCTCTTGGAGAGTGCTTGTATGAGCTGCGGCCCCGTCCTGCTGAAACCACACATAAAAGTTTGAATCATTTGGACGTATCGATCCGAGTTTACGGTCACTGCTACTCCTCCCTCTTGAAAAAAGTGGGGGTCAATGATTCTGACACTGCTAATCACGCACCAAACCGTAACAGATTCACTATGCAGAGGTATTTCATGGAGTTCCCGAGAGTTTTGTGCACTCCAATAACGATCGATATGCGAAGATGGCACAATTTCAAGGATATTTTCACATGAGGTCACACGATTTTGCTTATCACGTTCAGATATTTCATGAACAACGACCACTTTGTAAGGATGATATTTCAAGTCTAGAAGTAAAATTCGAGGCATACTCCGATCAGACAGCTGAAGAGCTGCAGCATGTTTGCGAGCAGACCGCTTCGCAGACTGCTGAATCGAACGTTAAACTGTCTCAACGTTTTCTGGAGTGCGAGTGCTACGTGTCTGTCCTCCACTCTTTTTTTAACACAGAATCACTTGCTCTAAAGTTCTATACCCATAATGTTATGCTTTTTCGATTTGGAAGCGTGTGCGAAAGGCACGTTGGACAGCGACAACGTAATTACCGTTTGTGAAAAATACTTCCACAGCGAAAGCGCGTTGCTCACCCGTCCACGGCATGGTGGCTACTGAACACTGACAGTAAACAAAACTTCCCCCCTCCAGCGTCCTTCCCAACCGATACCCCCTGCCTAGAGTTAATACTCGCCTTTCTGCAAGTAATCTAAACTAGAGAAGGAGTTTTGCCGCACTCTGTATAACAAAACGCGGCGGGAATACTAGCTGATTCGACACTCCATTATTGTTTCAATAGTACCTACAGCTATTACCTCCGTCGATATTAGTATCTGGATAAATATTATTGTGGTTGCTGTGGACGTGATGATCGGAAAATTGGCTGTGTTCGTGTTAGCTTGGAATTGTGAATGCAAAAGTAATTTTCAAAGTCACTCAAGTAACTTTTGAAGTTATAATCATTTGAATTCAATACATATAATAAACTATAAAATTTAATAAAAGGCCTTTTAAAAGAAGATTAAGTAAGCAAAATGTTCCAATAAACTTAAAAAGGTGTTTAATAGTAAATCTCCTTCATTAGCTACTATTAAACACCTGTATAATATTTACTTCTCGGATTCCTGGCTGGAACCTTGACTTTGGCACTGCTTCCTTCTTCCTCCCTTTGGACTCTTCTACATAATGGCCAATCCATCTATCTCAAAAACTCAATCGTAATCATGACGCTCCAGTGGCCCGGAACATTTCACTATTCTAAACTAATGAATTTTCAGTTTCAGTACAGCAACAAAAGTTGCAGCCTGGAAGATATCCCTTGCAATAGCGTGAGAAAATGGTAATTGAATGTGTTCTGAGCATTATATTTATCAGAATAATTGAAACATACATGAGTAGGTAAACCCCACCAGTTTTGTATAATACAAAGGTATTTTTAATAATATAAAATATTATTAAAAACACACGTTCACAGAAAATATTAATAGTGAACCTGCATTTGTGTTCTTCACACCAGATTTTTAATAATATTTTATATTATTAAAAATACCTTTGTATTATATTTATGTTCAATTTATTGAAATGCATGCAAAAGAACGTTGCTTTTCATAATACAGTGTTATAATAATCGAACAGTGCTTAAATAGTGGTAATGTGGTTAAGGTCAATGTATTGGTCGTCTCACTTTTATTACCCACGATATTTTGGAAAATGTAAATTAAATTGTTCAACAAAATTCACATGTTTCTGTATGTCATCTATCTCAAGTAATAGGTAAGCTCAACTAAACAATTCATCGGTTCCTTTAACCTTCCCTAGATACAATTCTAGAACTTCCCTATGAATCCTCGTGTAATATCATCTGAGAAGCAGCTACATTTATGTTCTGATAAATTTTCATTTGTCAATTAAATTCACCTGCCCGATTTTTTCAACGAATTAAGTTTTGTCAGAGGTATAATGATCATTTGGATAATAATATTAACCAGCAAAATATTACTTTCTATTCCGATGAAGCATGGTTTCACCCGTCTGGTCATGTTAAATCGCAGAATTATTGAACTTGGTCAGCAGATATTCTTCTTCTTCTTCTTCTTTCGATAGGCGTATCGCCTGTTTAGTTCCGGTTTCTTTGTGGCGGCAGTTCTTGTGAATTTGATTGCCAGCTGTCTCGCCAGCGTTTTGGTGGTCGTCCTATGGGTCTTCTTCCGTGAGGTATGTTGTTTCGTACTATTCTGGCCATTCTGTTGGGAGTCATTCGGCTGACATGGTGGTTCCATTCTCTTCTTCTTTTCCGTATCCATCTGACTACGTCATCCGTTTGACACTTCTCCCTTATATCTGTATTTCTTTGCCTATCATGTAATGTGTATCCTGTTATCGTTCTTAGAGTCTTCATTTCGGTTGTTCTTAGTATCCTCTTTGTTGTCGTTGTTTCCGCTCTTGTCTCCGCACCATATGTCATCACCGGTCGTACGCATGTTTTGTATATCCTTGATTTGCATTCCGTACTTAGGTGTTTGTTTCTCCAGATTGGATACCTAAGATGTCCCGATATTGCTGCTGCTTTGTTTACTTGTTTCCTCACCTCATCACCTAAAAACCCTGCGCTTGTAATTTTGCACCCAAGGTATTCGATTGACATGGTTTGGTCGACGGTCTTATTTTCTATTACCAATTTGCAGCGTACAGGTTCTTTTGCTATGGTCATGCATTTGGTCTTGTCTATGGAAATTTCCATGTTGTGTTTTCCTGCCTGTTTGTTGAAAGCATGTAACATTCTTTGTAGGTCGTCCTCTGATTCCGCAATAAGTACTGCGTCATCAGCATAGCATATTATATTTATGTTGTGTATGCCCATCCGATATCCTAATCCGGTGTTCTTTACAGCTTTCACAGCTTTACAGCTTCACAGCTTTACAGGTCAGCAGATATGCAACAAATTATTGGGCCAATATTCTTTCAAGAAACAATTAACCGCCAAAGATACGAAACCATTGTTTTAGTTGTTTATAAAACAATGAGATAACATAAAATTAAGCAATTCCAATGATTAAAAGGAACGAAAAGCAAGGAAATAGAAGCGATAAAAGATAGCCAAAATAAACTGAAAACAGAAATAGAAGATATATTGGAAGTGTGGAATTAATACTATACGAAGAAGTATATGAGTTATAAGCCCAGGCAGAACACAGAAATGCAGGACAAAGAAGAAAAATGCAAGAAATAACAAGAGAGGAGGTTGAAGAAGCAATAAACAAAATAAAAACGGGAAAAGCGTGCGGAGAAGATGAAATAACTCCGGAAATTATAAAATGGATGGGCAGAGAAGGAAAGGAATGGCTGTGGGAAATATGTAAGGAGGCATGGGAAAAACAATGCATTCCTAGGGAGTGGAAAAACAACCTGATAGTACCTATATACAAAAAAGGAGAGGAGACGGAGTGTAAAAACTATAGACCAATATGTTTAGCCCAAATATCCTTGAAGGTATATACTAGAATAATAGAAAAGAGATTAAGAACGTATGCGGAGCCATTATTGGAAGAAGAACAAGCTGCTTTTAGGCTAGGTAGACAAACGAGCGATAACATATATATAAGATGGCTGATGGAAAGGAAGATAGACGAAGGAGAAGAATTATATTTGACTTTCATAGATTTGAAGGCGGCATTCGGTACGGTAGATAGAGAGGAAATATGGAAATGCCTGAAGGAAAGGGAAATACCCACGGAACTAATAAAAATAATAAAAAGCGTATATGAAACAGTAAGATGTAAGATACAGATTGGAGGAAAAAGAGCCGAAGAATTTATAATCAGTAAGGGAATAAAACAAGGGGATTGTCTAAGCCCATTGCTATTCATACAGGCTATGGATAAAATAATTAAAAGAATAAAGGAAAAGGGAGCGCAATTAGAAACAATAATAGGGTATAGGAATTTGCAACCGGTCAGAATGAGTAGCCTGTTGTATGCAGATGACATAGTGCTGTTGACAAACTCCAAAAATAAAATGCAGAAATTGGTAAATATATGGAAGAGCGAAATTGAAAGAAGTAGAATGGAGATTAACGTGAGTAAGACGAAAGTAATGATAATTAATGAAAATTACCAAAACAGCAAGGAAATTAAATGTGAGGAAAAAATATTAGAAAGGGTATAAATATACGAATATCTAGGCACAATGATATCAGAGGACGGGAAAATAGACGCAGAAATAACAAATAGAGGCAACAAAGCAGCAAGATTGTGTTACTCAATAAACAAAACAATATTGGGCCATAAAAATATAGATCTAGAAATTAAAAGAATAGTACACAATAAAATAACAGTACCAATAATAACTTATGCAACGGAGAGTTGGGTAATACAAAGAAAACACGAGTCCAAAATAGAGGCAATAGAGATGAAACACTTAAGAAAAATATCAGGGAAAACGATATGGGACAACTGTAAAAACGAGGAGATAAGAGAAATGACAAAACAAACATTAATATTGGGAAGAATAAGAAAGAAGCAGCTAAAATGGTATGGACATATAGTAACAATGAAGCAAGAAAGAATTACAAAAAGAATAATGGAGGTGGGAAAAATAAGGAAAGGGCAACGAGGGAGGCTAAGAATAAAATGGATAAACCAAATAGAGGAAATAGAAAGGAAGAAAGGGAAGACGATGGAAGAAATGAAAATGATGGCAAAAGATAGAAAGGAATGGAAGAAATGGGTAGAGGAGGACTGGAACTCCCAATCCGACGCCTGAAAAGGCATGAGGAGTAGGACAAAGAAGAATAAGAAGTTAAAAAGAAGTAATATTTCGAAATCCCATAAGCAATTTGAATGATCTGCGGTACGTTAAATAAAAGACAATTGTAAATGTGCAATTTATCACGACGATTTCATTGTTACGCCAACATTTTGAATATTTTTTTTTAAATAATTTTCATTGTACATATGTAATTGAATTATTTGGATCAGTTATAGTCACTCAGCACTTTATAAAATACACAACATTGCCCATCTAACACCGTATTTGTTTATAACTTTGACGTAATAAAATTGTCGTTCTGATTTGGTCCAGCCAATTATTGTACATGCTTTATATGTTTAAAGATAAATTATGGTACTTATTTTCGTTTGTTGATGTTAATTTAGTTTTGTTTTGTAAATTGTTAATTATTAAAATATTTCGTATAATTATATTAATTGGACTTGTCAAACAATATTAACTTTTACTTAAATATCGACCTATAATAAATCAGGAGAAAAAAACGCGACTTGCTCGTGCGGCAATGCAATATGCACACCACATACGGTATTTACGTACGTGGTTTAGAAACCCAGTTATTTGCGTGAAAATAAATGGTTTCCATATAGGGAAACTTAAAACTATAATTATCGTATTTTCGAAATTGCCGCTGTCGCTTTATTCGAACAGAACAGGCTGAGATCCGTATCGTCCTCTGTTCAATCGTTTTTGGGAATGTTCTGTGGGATAATTACTTCAGTTATTATGCCCCGTTGACTGAGATGATTATAGTCAGAAAATATTTCATACACTATTATCTTTAATTAAATAAACTCTAAAGTCTTACCTTGGTTGTTGTTAAAATAATAATAACGCATTGGGGAATTTAAACGTTAAAAGTACGAGGGATCTTTCCGAAGTTCTGGGAATTGTGCTCTAATTAAATTACGCAGAACTTATAAGCAATGCTATTGATGATAAACAAGCCTTGACATGTTTATGCAACTATCCGGTGCAATATCGTTCGGTCTGATTCAGGTATTCGACCGATATAGACGCATTTTCGTTGCACTGTTTGTGTAAATCTCAAAGAACAATAATTTTTTTCTTGCGGAAAGAGGGTGTGAAAACTTCAGAAATTATTAAACGTCTGCAAGAAGCGTTTGGTGAGTCTGCCGAATCTAAAAGTACTGCATATCGGTGGATCAATCGTTTTAAAAGTTAATTGACGAAGGAGATACTTGTTGAAACTGCATTATAACGGTAAGAAATAAGTAATTAAACTTCTAGTTTCAAAAAATTATTTTATTGTAAATACTAAATACTACAATATTGTTTCGCCATACAATGGCTTCATCAGGTGGATGAATACTGAGGATGAAACAATATTGTGTGGTATTTACAATAAAAGAATTTTTTTAAACTAGAAGTTTAATTACTTATTTCTTAGCGTTTTAAAAGTGGTAGGACATAATTAAATCACGATCCATGCATTGGTCACCCGAGCACGTCGGTAAATGAAAGAAACATTACTGCTGTGGAGAACCTACTGAAAGAGAACAGATGAATGACTATTTCTCAAATTAGTGTACGCCTAGTAATATGTACACGACAAGTTCATGAGATCTTTCATGATTGTTTTGTCGTAAGCAAGGTTTCACCCCGTTGGGTGCTAAGGCTGTTGGGACCGAAACAGAAACTCTATAGGTCTGACACTTGTCGTCAACTTCAAGAGCTGTTAGCCCGTTACGGTTATGAATTTTGGCAACAGATAATAACCACTATCGAAACGTGGATCCTTATTTCAATTTCGAAACCAAAAGATAATCCAAAGAACGCGAAAACTCGAAGAAGGACTTTCACTTAAGGCGCGTGCAGTTCCGTCTGTTGAAAAGGTAATGCTTACTGTATTCTGGGATTGCGAAGGGATTATTTTTATGTATTATCGACGAAATATACTACAATTAACGCAGAATATTATTCGAACCCATTATCCCGACCACTGCGGCAGGCACTTATCAGGAAACGGCACGGGAAGTTGTATAAGCGTCCGTTATTGCAACAGGATAATGCAAGACCGCTGAACGATTTACCATGGGAATTGCTTCCGCATTCAGCTTATTGACTGTATCTTGCACCGAGTGATTTTAATTTGTTCCCAGATTTGAAAAAACTTTACAGGGTGTTCGTTTTGAGAGCTTAACTGACGTAAAACGTGTCATAAATATGTGGATTGAGGAGACACCGAAAAACTTCTTCGAGGACGGCTAAAAAAAATACTTTATCGTTGGGATAAATGTATTCAATTAAATGACGATTATTTTAAAAAACTACATTGTAGTATTGATGAATACAATAGAAGAGCAGTAATAGTCACAAGAGTAAGACGAGGGCCGGTAATTGTTAGCGAGCATTACTTAGGTTTAACGAAAATTAGAAAAAATTCTGAAAAAGAAAAGAGGAACACTGCACCAAAACAAAAAGCAATGCAGTCTGAGAAAATAAGATACTATAAATTAAGAAATAATGATATAGCAGCAAAGTACAGCAAACTTATAACAGAAACTTTAGAGCAGACAGGAATGATTACAGAAGATAAGAATGTGGAGGAGTTATGGAACCTATTGGAAAATACGATGAAAGACTCAGCAAAGGAAATATGTGGAGTAAGTACGAAAAACAACAATAAAAAAGAAACAGCATGGTGGACAAAAGATATCCGAATACAAATAAAAACAAAGATGGAGGCCTGAAAAAAATATCCATCACACAGGACAACAGACAATTACGACACATAAGAAAGAACGAAAAAAGTAAAAGAATTAGTAATAACGGCAAAGAAGGACATATGGAAAAAGTTTTGGGAAGAAATAGAAAAAAACAGCAAGGAAAATCAAAAACTATTTCATGGAGCACTAAATTCGATAAGAGAAGAAAAAATACAAGAAACATTAAAAGCAAAAACTGAAATATGTTGACAGAACCTAAAGATATAATCAACACATGGAAAGAATATTTTCAAGAACTTTGGACTGAGCAAACGGAGAAGGATCTGAATTTGGAACATGAAGAAAAAGTGGAAGAAAATCTAGAAGATGAGATAACTATGAAAGAATTGGAAGAAGTAACACGAAAATTAAAGAACGGAAAAGCACCAGGATATGACAAGATAACACCAGAGATGATCAAAAACATGGGAGAAACAGGAAGGGAGTTAAATTAAAAATTCATAATAAAATATGAAAAGAAGGGTACTTTCCAGAAAACTGGCATAGGGCCTTAATAGTACAATATATAAAAAAGGAGACAGGAGAGACTGTAACAACTACATGGGCATAACACTACTGAGTACTGCCATGAAGATATTCGAGAAAATTCTAGATGGAAGAATTAGAAATATAGTTGAGAGTACATTAAATGAGGCGCAAAGTGGATTCAGAAAAGGAAGAAGTGCGCAAGATCACGTTTTGACGTTGAAACAGATAACCCAGAAAGCCATGTGCGAGAAAAAACAGTAGACCTGGAGAAAGCGTTCGACAAAACACCGAGGGAAAAAGTATCAAATATTTTGAAAGAAAGAGGAGTAAGTGTTAAAATAATAAGATTGATACGAAAAATTTACAGTAACAACGTTAACACTGTCATAAATAATAATATAGAATCGGAAACATTTACAACTCAAAACGGTCTAAGACAAGAGGCAGTGTAAACCCAACGCTTTTCGTAACATATATGGTTGAAATAATGAAGAAGAAGAAATAATAAAGAAATGTATCACAAAAACTAGCAAATTTAACGTTAGACACTTACAACTACAAAGAGTAGATATCTCGGAGGGAGCTTTCGCAGATGATGTTATAATCGCTAAAAGTGAAAAAGAACTACAACAGAACCTAGAAATATGGAACACAGAGCTGAAAAACCACAGAATGAGAATAAACAGATGTAAAACAATAGTGATGACGATAGGAGATGCACCAAAAAACATAAATATAGAAATCGACGGGGTAAAAATAGAGCAAGTGAAGACTTTCCAATATCTTGGAGTGCCAATAGACGAAAAGGAAACACAAGAAGTAGAAGTAGAACACAAGAAGTAGGTTGAAGATGAAAATCGACAGTTTCAAGATATTTGGACCGAAAAACACTTTTTTATTTCATTGCAAAAGTGTGTGTTTAATATGCAAGAGTAGTTTCTATTCCGAAGGAATATAATGTGAAAAGGCATTATGAAACCCAGTATCATACTTTTACCAAATTAACCGGCGAAAATCGAACGATAAAAATTTCCACTTAACAAAGGGAACTAATAGGCCAGCAAGCTATGTTTACAAAACCAATTCAAGATGCTGAAACAACTACTGAAGTTAGCCTTGAAATATCTCGAATAATAGCGACAACTTGTCGGCCTTTTAAATATGGTGAGTTTGTTAACCAGTGTTTAGATATCGCCGCAAAAAAAATGTGTCCGAAAGATGCAAAGAGGTTTGAGAAAATTTAACTAAATCGGATGACTGTTCAAAGAAGACTTACCACATTAGCAGCTAATATAGAAGAGCAAATAGCTAAGAAATCGATAAGTTCCACTGCTCAACTCTTAATATTTTTACGAGGTGTAACGCAAAATTTTGAAGTGAGTGAAGAACTGATTGGTATGAGTTCTTTGACAAGTCAAACCAAGGGGAGTGACATGCTCAAAGCTCTTCTGGAAAAATGTTCTATAATGGATTTGGATTTAACGAAATTATCTGGAATTACGACTGACGGAGCACCTTCAATGGTTGGAAGTAAATCTGGGATAATAACTATGTTAAAAGAGTATTTACAAACTACAAACATAGATACCAAGGAATTAATGCAGTTTCATTGCATTATACATCAAGAGGCCCTCTGTTCAAAATTATTGGGATTTGAAAATGTGATGAAAGTTGTAGTACCTACTGTAAACTTTATAAAATCACGAGGTCTCAATCACCGACAATTCACACAATTTCTCGCGGATATTGAAAGCGAATATGGTGATCTCCTGTTTTACACTGAAGTAAGGTGGCTAAGTCGTGGGTTGCCACTAGAGTGGTTTCTTAACTTGATTGAAGAAATCAAAATATTTTTGGTGGAAAAGAAAAAGGACGTCTCCGAACTCGACAACCCTGATTGGCTGTGTGACTTAGCGTTTCTTGTAGACATCACAAATCACTTGAATGTCTTAAATACGCGACTCCAAGGCAAAGATAAATGATTTCGCAGTTATACTCTCATGTTTCGTCCTTTCAATGCAAATCGAGTCTTTTCAGGACACAAATCAACAGCCATTTTCCGAACTACAAAAAAATTATGGAGAAATTCAATAAAACTGATGCCAATTTCGCTTATGTTGAAAAATTTGATATTTTAATACAATTTGTATTATACAAAACTGGTGGCGTTTACCTACTCATGTATGTTTAAATTATTCTGATACAAGCTTTTCATGATTGTTTTCTAGACTTCAAAAAAGTTGAACCTCTATTAGACATTTTCAGCAATCCTTTCAACATTTCACCCGAAAATACACCGGAATCAATACAGCTGGAATTGATAGACATGCAAAATGATGATAATTTACGAAACAAGTTTAATGAAGGTAATTTACTCAACTTTTACCATTGCGTTGACAAAACCGCTTATAAAGAGTTGCGAATAAATGCATTGAAATGCGCTAGCTTATTTGGATCGACGTATATTTGTGAGCAAACGTTTTCAGTGATGAAACTTAACAAAACAAAAAATCGAAACCGTCTGGCAAATGAAAATCTGGAAGCAATTTTACGTGTGGCGACAAGTAATGTGGAGCCAAACATAAACAAAATTGTTAGGTCAATGCAATGTCATGCAACAAAATAATAAAACATGAAATATTACATTGTAATGATTAGAATACATTACGATTACATAATTACAACAAACATTTTTGAATGTTCTTTTATTTTTATCATTTGTAGTAATTCATACTATTTAAAAATAAAAATATTTGTGTTAATAAGTATTCTTTGTAGTGGCCCGTCCTTGGCTCATAATTTTCCCGAGTGGCCCCTGTTCCCTATAAGTCTGTGCATTCCTGCCAGACGCATTATTTTTTTATTTATTAGACCTTGAATTATTTTTCTCGTTCATGTTATTTGTCTCTGAAATCTGTATCTTGTATCTGTATATTACTCTTTAAAATACATTCCGATAATTAAAATGTTTTTAACTTCGTGAATTTTAGCAGTTTTATCGGCGTTGTTTATACATAGACGTGATTTTTTGATAATTATTTAAGTAGGTCAGAAATGTTTGGAGATAATACAGAAATACGAGAGACGAAAATAAGTTTCTAATGAAATCCGTAAAATGAATTGTAGTGTTTATATTTATATAGAACTATATCTTATTTTCTCTTTATTGAACTATAGGTATCTAATTTTGCAAAATTTTAATTCTAATTTCACAGGGACATAACACACTTTCAGTTAAGACTTAGGCATGTATGTATTCCTTAAAATATCATAATGCATTTAAACGTATCCACAGTTGAATGAAAATCTCAGTATTCAAGATGATTGTAGAGGTTATGACGATAATGCTTTTTAAAATGCATTAGTAGGAAAGAACAATTTGCTGAAAAAGGGATGAAGGTAGTTGTAAATTCATTTGAAAATTAATTCTTTAAAAGATGATAACAGCTTCTTCTTTCAATTAACAAAAAAATACAGTACTTATAATAAACAATTAAACAATTTCTCTTTTTTTAAATTTGGTTGACTTCCACTGGCTCTTGGCAAAATGTATTAACACAATCAATCAAATTAATCTGGTTTTCACTCGACAAACATTTAGGAAAGTTTATCGAACAGAAAACCTAAGTAGGTACTCGTACCTACTTTTTATAAATTATATTTTCTATATGAATTAATTCTCTTTAAGATGGTGATTGGTGGTTAACTTAACGCCTCAATAATTACCGACATAAAGTCTAAAAAAATATATTTTGTTCGCTGCCACTTAAAATCAATGCATCTTATTTTATTTTTATTTTAAGAATCCACATAAATCATTTGGGTACTATATTATATTTATCATTATATATTTTATTTTTATATTCATAAAATCGATGTCCTAAAATGTTACGTAGATATTTATAATTTCGTTTCATAAAATTATAATTAGACATTAACTAATATACACTGCAAACTTAACTCGGGAATGTCATACTTAACTTTTTTTTATTAATATATTTCGCATTGGAGTGCTACACATCCTAGCACGTCATGCTTTATTATAATCAACAAAAAATTTTTGGAATTTTTATTTACTCGTAAGAAGCAAATAATATAACCACTTACAAGTTTTATGAAGAAAAAACATTAATTTTCGTTCAATATATTACACCACATTCTCATGGGCCAACGTTTTTATTTACACTTCTGTCACGGTGCATCGTAAACAGATTCATAACGATTTTCTTCTTTTTGTGAAGTACTGTATTTCCCTAGTGTGAGTACACGTATTTAAAGCATTGCGTACATCTCTGTCGTTTCTATTGTCAACAAGTGACCAAAAATTGAAATTCTCATTGGGACATTGTTGACCGATATATACCATTGCCAAACTGAAGGAATTTCTATTTTGTAGGGGTGTGTCAATCATTTGTACAGGAATATCACTACTTTGTACGGGTGTGTAACTGCTGCACTTCATCACCATCATTCAATTGAGTGTAACTGTCGGATTGCTCTTCAACGTAATCTGGACCTTAATCCGAGTCTTCAACGAAAATTTCCTCTTCGTCATCATTATTTTGAGTTTACACATATACCTCTTCATTCCTGCTCCTGCTCAATCAATGGGTGTTGATTTTGTGGGGGTGTGTCAATCTTTTGTACAGGAATGTCACTGCTTTGTACGGGTGTGTAACTGCTTTGCTCTTCATCATCATTCACTTGAGTGTAACTGTCGGATTGCTCTTAAATGTAATCTGGACCTTAATGCGAGTCTTCAACGAAAATTTCCTCTTCGTCATCATTACTTTGAGTTCACTCATCTACCTCTTCATTTTAACATAGAGTCTCATATTCACGTTGTAACTCCTGCTCAGTCAATGGGGGTTGATTTTCGTAATTCGAAGCTATCATTGCCCCACACGCATTAAAATAAATATACACTGAGCTTTCTAATACCCTTTCAGTACGAAATATGTAATAGTATCGCAACTATTGCAAAAAATGGCGAATTGCAACACCTAACACAGCAAGTAAATATAGTATGTTCGCACCTTAGAAAACACTACGAATACCGTACTGAATTGCCATTCTTTGTGGTGGAAGATATTCGAATCAAATGCAATACAATAAGCTTGCGAAACCTGATTTTATTCCAAAACGTTCGAAAAATTAATTTGAATAATTATAATAACTTACTAAAAGATATGGGATATCATCGGGAATTTCTGTACTCTAATGTTTGTGGCGCGGTTATATGATATATGTTGTTATACATAGCTAAAACATAAACTACAAAATTGTCAATATGTACCTTTCATTATAATACAAGTATAAGTTAGATTAAGAAATAATTGACTATACTGAAGTCCCTGGGTATGAGGGATATCTTTATTAAGGGGCTAATCTGTTATTGCATTTTAATATACCCATATGTTTATCTAATGGATGTTAGAAGTTAACTACATTAGAGTTTTGCTTAATGCTTAAAGAAGTTTCACGGATTCATTCGTAATAAAGTAAAGAAAGCTGTTACATACATCAAATACATTTAATTTTATTACGTTATCCTGTGAGGAGCGTATATTCAATAACATTATATGAGATATTAAATACTTTACTCCATTATTTATGTAAATAAAATTGATTACACAGTACATATTTTTACTAAATGTATAAAGCACAATATGAAACAAACATGTAAATAATTTACATATCTGTAACTATGCACATGGACAATACACCTCGTATTTTCAGCATTTACTTCTGCTTAATACATATGTTTCTGCCATCTAGGCGTCCTCAGTTAAGCTAGTGAAGCAATGTATACAAATTAATACAAACCTGTTATAAACAACTGGTTTGTATCTGTATTTAAATTTATTGAAATAGCCCGCATAGATCAAGCAAGTTCCGTCCTATAAGAAGACAACTATTTAATAATTGACATCTTACGGGCGAAAGAGACTTTGTCTGGAGGGCTACCTACCGTTCGAACAGCTAAGCTGCTACGGGAAACGAGCTGTTCGAACGATAGGTAGCCCTCCAGACAAAGTCTCTTTCGCCCGTAAGATGTCAATTATTAAATAGTTGTCTTCTTATAGGACGGAACTTGCTTGATCTATGCGGGCTATTTCAGTAAATTTAAATACAGATACAAACCAGTTGTTTATAACAGGTTTGTATTAATTTGTATACATTGCTTCACTAGCTTAACTGAGGACGCCTAGATGGCAGAAACATATGTATTAAGCAGAAGTAAATGCTGAAAATACGAGGTGTATTGTCCATGTGCATAGTTACAGATATGTAAATTATTTACATGTTTGTTTCATATTGTACAAACGCTTTATACGTGCTTAACGTATTGTCATACTTAAACAAAACCTTTTTTGTATATTTACCGCCATCTGGCTGGTTGTTAATGGACTACATCTACATACGTATTTTATCGTTTCCCGTAGCAGCTTAGCTGTTCGAACGATAGGTAGCCCTCCAGACAAAGTCTCTATCGCCCGTAAGATGTCAATTATTAAATAGTTGTCTTCTTATAGGACGGAACTTGCTTGATCTATGCGGGCTATTTCAGAAAATTTAAATACAGATACAAACCAGTTGCTTATAACAGGTTTGTATTAATTTGTATACATTGCTTCACTAGCTTAACTGAGGACGCCTAGATGGCAGAAACATATGTATTAAGCAGAAGTAAATGCTGAAAATACGAGGTGTATTGTCCATGTGCATAGTTACAGATATGTAAATTATTTACATGTTTGTTTCATATTGTACAAACGCTTTATACGTGCTTAACGTATTGTCATACTTAAACAAAACCTTTTTTGTAAATGTATAAAGAATTAAAATTTTCAAGTATCACTGTTATTATGTTGGTCTAGCATGTCAGTTCAGTTACTATTCTTATACATTTGCGGATATGATTAATTCCTGTATATTATCTTCAATTTTATCGAACTGTTTCTCAATTGAAATATGTTAGAATGTTAGAAATAATCTAATAAAAAATTGTGAAATAGGAAAGTTTGTTTTTATAATAAATTTGTTAATTACAAAATGTTTCACCAAGAAGTGTCTGCTACGTCAATTAATGAAATTCAATTGAAATGTATAATATAATATATAATACAATAATAATAGTAAATAAGAATGTAACTTAGGCATATACCTTTTTTTACATGATTAACATAATTCGCACATTGTTCGCATACATTAATTAATTAATTATTAATCATATGCTCTCTAATAGAGTCAGCATATTAGACACTTTGAAAATGGTTTTATTCATTTTAATAAAATTTTCTATTTGAGCCCATACCATTTCTATGTCTTTTATACAGAGGTAGCACTGACATTTTGTGACCAAATCTCACAGCAATGCCGTCCAAGTTTGTGCTTATTAATTAACTTTCAAGGCCTCCTCTTTCTAACAATATTTGTATTAAATATATAAAATTTCTCTAAAATATCATAAATATATACCATAATAATTAATAACTCTAATACGAAACTTCCAACTTCCATTTAAAGAAGATAGTAGTATAGGATTTTTTCAGCCTTTACTTGATGAAATTCCATTATAACTATTATCGGGATAAAATAAAACAAATTTTAATGAATTTCACTACGTTTTACTTTACACAGTAACTATAGTTTCGCTCCAACTGAGCTTCATCAAACATAACTAATTTATGGATATATTTTTACACAAATATACTGTAACAAACACATGTTTTGTTTTGAATGGTTTAAGGAATGGGTACTTTTTATTACTTAAATGTCTATGCACAAAACTTTCACCAAAGAATTTAAAATATTACACGTAGAAAATAAGGGTAAAAAACTTAATTTATTAGAGTCACTTGAAATTAATAAATTAAAGAAAACTGACAAGATCCTCAATGATCAATTAGAAATTAATAATTCACCCTTACTCAATTTATTTATTTGATATTCAGACAGTCATATATTTTATTTTTCCATAGAACTTCTTTACCTCCCTTTAACATAATCTAGACCCTCAGTTTTTATCACTTTAAGAACAGTATTTTATAAACCGTAGTGAAAGTTTTGTGTATAGACATTTAAGTAATAAAAAGTACCCATTCCTTCAACCATTCAAAACAAACATGCGTTCGTTACGGTACATTTGTGTAAAAATATATCCATAAATTAGTTATATGTCTGATGACGCTCAGGTTGGAGGGAAACGATCGTTACCGTGTAAAGTAAAAAGTAGTGAAATATTTTATCCCGATAATAAAAGATAGTAGTCCCTGAATATTTGTCAGAACTAATGTTTTTACAAGGAAATAACTATGTAACGAATAAAATGCAAAAGGACAATATAAACACAACAAATAATGACTTAAGTCAACAAAAAATAAGATTGTGAATGATACAGCTAATTTCACTCTAATCAAGTTATATACCACAATCCGACAACATTACATACTAACAAATTAAAAGTAATATATGTTAACTAGGAAAGGACAGATGTAATCAAATTGTGAGCTTGGTTCAGTTATTGTAGAGGCATTGCTTATAAATTCATTCGCGTTTAATTACGTTGGTCAACACAGTTTGGTTTTTTTATACACAAATGCCTGTAGTTTATATCTTTTGTCATTCTGATTCTGAATCTGATTTAAAATTTGCTCACACGTCAGAATTTCGGGATATTTTCTGACATACTTTCTTCAACGTACGCATTAAATTTTACAAAATTTCAGTTATTTCAGTTACAAGACTGATACTAGTAAAAATATTGTCCTGTCGAACATTGCGTGGACATGTCCTTGCATGTTTCCTACGTTAGAGCACTTAAACCACTCCCATTTTTGTTTTGGAAACAATCAAATTAAGAATTGATTGGTATCTGGCTATGTGGATCTATAAAGAGCTACACACCGCTCTTTCTATTCAAAGTAAGTCGGTTTGTTATAGCTGAACTTCTTTTTATTTCATAATGTCTCGTATAGCAAGCGCCAATTAAGTTGGCGCGAGGAGGGGTAAGTTTGCGCAGGATTAGAAGTAGTGCGGAGATTTGTATTTGGTTTTACATCAAATTGTAAGATACCATAGGCGGCAATATCAAATAATTCTAACCTCTTCGGAAAAAAAAAACATAACTAAACAGATTAAAAAAACATAAAACACAAAATATGATATAAAAAAACAGGTTTTTAAGAATATTTTTATAAGCATTGTAACAAAATCTGTAAGCCTCGTAAGTCGGGAAAGTACAAAATGCAATTCTGAAGTCGCGCGTAGCTTACGATTTCCTATAAACTCTAAGGATGTATCGTAAGGATTCATTGTACGATTCATTACTAATGAATCGTACAATGAATCCTTTTAAATTATCTGAAATACACTTCCAGCAGTTATTTCGTTTAGACAAAGGGTCTGCTACCAATTTAATATACTTTGGGAGCAGTTATGGATTTGCGTGGCCATATTCCACTGTATCTGAAGGTGATTGTTAATGTATTTGTAATTTTAGAAATTTGTTGTATATATCTGTCTTGAATTGTAGGTTTTAATAACATTACATTTTACAGCCACGGGATCCTTTCAAAATCCAGCAGGTTGTAATTCTTGGATAGTACTAAGCCAAACATCAGTATGTCGAATATTAAATGAAATTTGTTCTGTGTTAGCTGAACATTTGTTTTCTAATTATGTGCAGTTTCCAACAACAGCAGATATGAAAAATAAAATAAAAAGAGGGTAAAAAATTAGTAGTAGTCATATAGTCATATAATGTTTTATGAAATATAT
Source organism: Melolontha melolontha (assembly GCA_935421215.2). Lineage (NCBI taxonomy): Eukaryota > Metazoa > Arthropoda > Insecta > Coleoptera > Scarabaeidae > Melolontha > Melolontha melolontha. Next base: position 85,863,777 of record OW285242.1, on the reverse strand, counting down.
CTCTATTGTAGTTTCTATGAAAAATGCTCGAGTGCTCGGGTGCTCGAGGAGTTGTGGGTGTAATTGTCGGAACTCATGTTGAGATACTTGCTCCCCTTGTAAATGATGTGCATCACCCATTGTATGTATATATTAACAGAAAAGAAGATATTCTATAAATGTAATGCTTGTAAGTAAAGATTATGTGTATAAACATATATTGATACAGTGAAGGGTAAAATATTACATTAAGGGCTAATTCTAAATATATTTCATCTTTAGATTGCATATTCCAATTATTCCAATTGCAATATAATTGGATGTAGTGCATGAAATCCAGAATCAGTGCATGATGCTGCTATATGGCAAACAAGTAATATTAGAAATTACTTAAGAGAGCAATACGAACAGGGGGATACCTTAACACATTTAATAGGTAAACAGCTACATATATGCACATATACTGAACTATGTATTAATTTTCAATTCCATATAGGGGATTGTGGTTATCTATCCTCTTGAGCCGTGGCTTTTCACACCGTTTGCTAATGTACAAGAAGGCACAATCGAAGCAAATTTCGATAAACATTTAAACAAAATCAGAAACGTTATAGAGAGAACAAATGGTGTGCTATAGGGCAGATTTAGGTGTCTTTCTAGATATAGAGTTTTGTCATACCATCCAACTAGAGCAGCAAGCAGCAAAAATGATTCATACATGTTGTGTACTTCATAATATTGCAATAAATGCTGGAATGCCAATACGAAGTCCCGAAATTGAATGCAGATATAATGATGTTAATAATGGTAAGTTCATTGTAGATAAAGAAAGAAAACATCACTGTATGCAGTAACAATGAATGTAACTAATGCTTTACTTCTTTGCACGTGCTGCAGCTATTAATAATATATTACTAGTAGGACAAGCTGCACGAAATGCATATATTGAAAATAATTTACTAGGCACTCATTTAAATGTACAGACAAATATATACTCATTAATCTTATATACATGGTAATTTTATTTTATCTCTGTATTATAGTACAATGTAAATATTAACAATTACAACATTATGTTTTTTCTTGGAATTCAAAAGTAGGATTTTGGAATGAATATTTAGCTATTTCAAATTTTAATAATTTGATTCGATTTGTTTTGGTGTTTGCTTTCAAGTACCCATCTCCTACTTCTTTGGGTGTAGTTTGTATATTCTCATAATTTACCTCAGATTTCTTGCTCAGATTTAGCAATTCTTCGGCTAATGCGATCAAAGGTTTTGTTCTATTACTAGTGCCGTAGATAACCTTAATAGAAAGGACATATAATGTTAAATTTCGAGAATAGATTAGAGCCATCTGAGCAATTTGGGGATAACTATATTTAAAAGGCATATATAAAGGATTTATTTAAATTTTTAAATGATGTGTTGGACTTTTACCACTTTAACTTGAAATGCAACTTAAACTGCACAGTAACTATAATTTAATTTATATTTAAAGCTATAGTGAAAGAATTACATGTCAACCTAATTACAAATATTTACAATATTTTTTAAACTTCTTTGAAATATATTTCTTAAAAAATATTACATATGCATGTTCAACAAAACAATTATAAAAACCTTGTTTATATACTATTTCTGGCAATAAAGAATTTGCCTGACTATACATTTGTATTAACGAGGTGAATAAATTAGTTATTAATATAGTTCAATCATTTTGTTGCATTATTCTCTTTCATTGTCGTAAATTTTAATGTGTGTTTCTCGTATATATATTTTCTATGCAGACATCACACTGCTTGATCATTTTATTTATTCTTTCTGTGACAAAACCAGCCACGTACGCAGCAATATTTTCTTCTAATTTTGTGGTAGAGAGATTCATAGGTGATGGTGATATTTGGATCTCTTTTGTTTCCTTCACATCTTTGCTAACTGCCTGAAAACAATAAAATGGTTATTATTTACATGTAATTAAAATATCATCAAAAAGTACTATCATTATTATTGTTATAAGATATTAACCTACCTGAACAATTTTCTTCAGAATTAAGAAAATAACAGTGTTATCATTTTCGCCGTTGCTGCCCACTGAGTGTTTTTGGGGAAATTTTTTAACCAAAAGTTGTAAATAAATAAAATGGTGTAAATGCTGCAGCTGTAGGGTTCGCAAATCGTACTCCTCTTTGTACTTTTATGTTTATAAAAATAATCGTAAACATTAAAAACTACTTCTCGCGTTTGAGCGTGTATCACTTTATGATCCCCTAGCAAAGACTTATGTTCCGTTAATCGCCAATGACAAATGTATTCTGACAATTACTTGAGTAGTGGGGTGGACGTTTTTAGAAACGCGCTAACTCCTCGCGCTAACTTAATTGGCGTTTGCTATACGAGTATAAATAATCCAAACAGTTTTTATTATGTACTGTAATGTATGTGGAGAATTAATTACCCACCGGCATAAACGGAATATTACACCTTTAACAGAAAAGTTATATTTTCATTATTTTGACTTAACCGTTGTACATCAAGACAAGCCATGGGCTCCCAACATCTGAAGAGAACGGATAATACCTAATAAGTTAGAATTAAATGATCTTCGAGGCCTAAATTTGTCAAAAACTAAAGCAGAAATACTAGGATCTAGAGTCTAAAGATGGAAACTGTTAGCTCCAAGCACACATATTTCTATGAATTGTAACCGTCAGAAAGAACTACCACAATATTTTTTAACCGACGAGGGTCTTTCATACTGGGAAAATGTTGACGATTTAATATTGGCATTAGGTCACCAACACTATCCCGCAGAATGGCGTCTTCTTATCGATGTTTCGACATTGAGTTTGAAAGGGGTCCTTCCTCACATAGGAAACGTGTATCCACCCATCCCCATTGGCCACGCAATTCAATTAAAAGAGACGTATGAAATTATTACTTTCCTTCTAGACAGAATTAATTACAAAATGTACAAATGGCATATTAAGCGCAGTAAGCGCAGACCACAAAGTTGTAGCAATTCCACTCGGTTTACAACTAAGGTATACAAAGAATTGCAGTTTTCTTTGTGAATAGGAAAGTCAATCAAGAAATTTCCACTGCATTGTTAAAAATTGGCCAGTCAGGGCTAAATATATTCCTGGACAAAAGAAAATACTTCATAAGTCACTAGTTGAACCTAATAAAATACTTCTACCACCACTACACATAAAATTAGGTTTGATGAAAAATTTTGTCACAGCATTGGATAAAGATGGACTCCAAATTATACTTCTACAACAAGATAAAAAATTTGGAGAAACCTTTAATGACTTGGAGCTTGTTGTTTGGAATGCTTTTAAAAATAAGACCCACAATTTTCTAGGAAACAGAAAATCTGACGATTACATAGCACTTGTTAATGAACTTCTTAGAAGTCAATAAATTGAGCTGTAACATGAGCCTTAAAATAATTTTTTGCAATCGCATCTGGATTTCTTTCCCCCGAACCTCGGCGACGTGAGTGATGAACCCGGCGAAAGGTTTTATAAAGACATTTTTCTATTTTGCGTTTGAAATGAACTCATTATGAAACCCAAAACAGTATCGAAATGAGCTTCATTTCGATACACTTTTTTTTCATTTTTCAATGTTGGTGTAATAAATATCATCACTGTCATTTGGTTTTAAGAATTTATGTACATTTGACAGATATAATATATGTCCGTATTTTACACAAACAACGTATGTTGTATACAATTGACAACAACATATATATGTTTCTATGGCACTCATGTTTATATTTTTAAATGAAATATCAAGTAATGTTAACGAAAATTAATAAATAATATGTAATAAAATATACTTCGCAGATAGCAAGATTTAAATTTGAAAATGTCAAGTATCAATGTGACCAACTGCATGCTTTATATGAAAATTAAACTCTGAACTTTCAAATTAAATAATTCCAATTTAAGCAATTTATTAATGTAGAAAACGCAAAATAGAAAAAATAGTATAAAAAACTCGTTTCATAAGGCCTTTTGCCGCACTCGCTCTTTAGAAAACTCGCCGCTATCGCGGCTCGTTTTCTAAACTGATCTCGTGCGGCAAAATGGTGCCTTATGAAACTTGTTTTCTAATATACTATTTTGTTATTGAGAAACTTTATCAGGGCAAGTGGAACAGTGAAATGCTAGCTGATTATTGTTGGACATTGATATCAAAAAGTGCCGAAGAGCAGTATAAAAGAAAATTAAAAATAAAAACATTTTAAACAAGACGATATCATATAGCTCTATATAATGTACATACCTAATTAATATTACTTCATTTACTTTTTGATATTTTTTTTTTTGTAAAACCTGAAGTACCAGAATAAATTTGTTGTTATTACTTTTGCTAAAACTATAAAAGAAACGAAAATTGTACATAGTTTCCATAGAAAAAATGAAAATTTGTTTCCCAGCGATTATTACTTCATTTGTTCAATTAAACATAAGCATATACGGTAGTATTCTTCAATGGCATAGGTCATTTCAAAGAAAAAAATCTTATCTTGTTACTACTGTTCAATTTGAATATTTGAATAGTCTTCTAGTTCCTTGAATCTTTTGCAAAAAAGTAGTTCACACTTCGTTGTAAATATTTACTTCGTACAATCACTTTTTAAACAATAAAAATGCTATCCAATTAACATTTAGAAGACGTAATTGCTATAGTTTTGTATGAATGGTGTTTCAAGAACAACTAGCACTATTAATACTTACAATTTGAAATATAAAAAAAAATAAGTGCCGCATATTTGTGATGACTTATAATAGTTTCGTAATACATAGTTCATTTTTTTCGTTTCCTTGAATTGCCCACCAAGTAATAAATATAAATTATATTTACGCTTGCCCAATATTATCAGCATTTTAACACTATCACCTTCGACCTGTTAGTGTCGCTATTTATTTCTCCCTCGAATTTTCCAGTTTAGGAAGGTCATACTCCACTTTACGTTTACCCTTTGTCGAGGGTGTCGCCCTTGACCTGTTCCGTGGCACAGGTTGTTCGTCAGGTCATGAACTCGATAGAGACGGGAACGAAACACTCGCCAATCTCACCTTGATACAGAGCAGAATCACGGAATTGGGGCAATCCCGGCTCTCGCCGACTCGTGTCAAGGATGTGTCCTTTGCCCTTGTCCGTACAAACGACCTCAGTAGGGGTGAACTCGTCAAGGGGATGATGTTTACGGTTTATCGACTGAAATATAGTGACCTTAATTAGGTTAATTTATTTTTAAAATGAGCTATAGGGGACAACAGTCATGATCAGGTAGTAAACTAATGAGCTTACCTTTATTGTACTGTTCATTTACAGTTCCGGACATATAATTAGCGAACCCTATGTAACAAAAGAAACTTTATATTTGTTTCTTCTGGAAAATTTAAAATAATAGGCGTCAACAATAATTTTTGAAATTACAGGAATAATGTAATAAAAGCATTTTTATATAAGAAAATAAAATAAAGTAAAAATTATTTAGTGGAATTTGAAATATAACTTTTATATAAGCGAGAGTGCTCAAATGGGAAAAAAAACAAAATTGTAAACATCTATACGAAAAATTATAAAAGCGTGTATTTTAAACAAGATTTTTCAAAGTGCAATTGCTTGCAATTATACATTTGAAGAAAGATGGTATATAAAGTAATTAAGTATAATAGGTATATAAAGTAATTAAGCATCTTATCTTAAAAAGGACCACAGAAAATACTATAAGAGCGCCGTGAACATGAGAAAAACATTGCAGATCGATAACCACATCAGAATAGTTGCGACAATTTAAATTCATTGTAATATTTGAAGTTAGAACCTCAGACATATATATAAGAACAATTAGACGACACAATAAAATAGGACCGTGTAGATCAGGCAGAAGAAAGCGTTTGATATCAACAACGAATTGAATGAAATTGTTGGAGTTTGCAAAGACGGATGCCTATAAGATAAATGAAAAGATGTTTGTGGTTCGATGAAATGAAAAAGTTGATCGACATTTTCCAGATAAAAAAATGTAGTATAGCATTCGGAACGACAAGCATTTATTCCAGAATAAACCCAAACAACATTAAAGGAGGTAAAAATATAATTATATGGACCTACTATTTTATGAAACGCGTTTGCCGATACGGCAGTTGCAAAAGACTGGCTCCTGAAAAATGATATATGACAATTATCTAGTAGCTTTCGTGTTCCTGCGCTCTGAACTTCATTAAAAACTTCTAGCAAATTGTGAAGTTGGAAATATAAAAAGTAAATATTTATAAAAAGTTATTTATGTAATCAAAATCAACAGGCATGGACAAAGGCAGACCTAACACGCATTAGTGGAGTCGATATCAAAATTGCTACAGTGATTAAAGTTAAAAGGTGACTAAATATTAATATGCATTATACATATATGCAGGCCCTTAAGGCAGTAAGATGGTTGACTTGTTACAACTTGAGCCATTCGTTACACTAGGAGAGTAACGCTCTCATCTTGTCATCTAGTGACATATCCACTAAACCAACACGGTCCTTTTGTGCATTATAAATGGATAATTATAAATAACTTGTGGATAAAACAATTTTATTTTAGAAGTTGGATTTCTCCCTAATTGATTAAAGTTTACTTGTGTTAACTAAATTCAACAAGCCGAAATCCAAACTTTCCAGAATTTATAGTTATAAAGGATAAATTGCTAACACATTTCTAATACATATTGTGAAATTTTTAGCGATATGTAAAATCCCAGTATTTTCGAATTTATAGAAGGGTGCGCTAATTATATGTTCGTATAGAACCACGAACAAAGAACAAATCAAATTAAATTAACAGAAGACATAAAAAGTAAAATACAACAACAAACGAATATGAACAAAACAACTAAGTTTAGAGCATATGTTCGAAAATATTTCCATTATTTTCCAGGCACAGATAGCACCTTCTTACCGTCGATTCTAACACCCTAATAAGCATTTGTGGAGTAATATTGGCAAATGCTTCCAGAACTAACCCCCTCAGTTCTTCATCTGTTGCAAAATTTTGCTGATAAACATGATTCTTAACGAATCCCCATACGAAGAAATCAAGCGGAGTTATATCGGGTGAACGCGCTGTGAATGCGTGCTAATTATTTTCTCTGGAAATCATTGAAAGATATTCCCGAACGGCTGTAGAATTATGTGCAGGTGCACCATCTTGCTGTATCCAAGAGTTATGAATCATTGCTAGGGGCATGCTATCGAAATCATCCTCTAAATCGTTTTGCAGCAAATGTAGGTAACGCTCTGATGTTAAGGTATGGTGGTAAATAAACGGTCCTACAATTGTACCGAAAATACAAACCCACATATTAAAACCAAAACGGTGTTGATGCCTTGGCGTTTTGTTTAAACGTGGATTGGTTCCAGACCAATAATGGACATTTCGTATATTGAAAATGCCATTATTCATAGTCATACTCTCATCAGACCATATTTGTATTTGATAAGGAAAATTCATATTTTCTTGACATTTTCTTGTGTACCATTCACAGAATGAGCGACATCGTTCTAAGTCCTTGACAAATTCTGTACTTGTACGGATGTAATTTTTGTTTTTTTTAAATACAATGTGTCGTTGATTTTGATATACCCATATTTTATTAAATCCGCCGAACTGATGTACCGGGATCCTCATTGACGGGCAACAGAACATTTTGTACTGTTTCCTCATTGCCCGTTTTTCGTCGGGAAACTACAGGTTTTCTAAAAGAACCATATGCTTTAAGGTTTGCTACTAATTTTCTAAAAGTCCTTTTATTTGGCTACCTCCTTTCAGGATACTACTGCAAATACATACGTTCTGTAACAGAAGAATTATGGTTGGATGAAATGAAACATGCCGCCATGTCAAACTTTTCTTCGTTAGAAAACATAATTAATAGAAAAAAATTTAAATTATTGCACAAAAAATTAAACACCAAACTAATGTGTCAAAAAACCAACGCAACTGTCAATCCAAATGCAATAATACCACATTTGCTTTCCAAAGCTTGCTTTCGTCTTGGTGATAATGGCGTATCTTACATTTGGAAAACGCAAAAAAATCGAAAAAATGACGAAACCGCAATGAAATGATAAAGTATGATAGGTCGTTGAATTCGAAATAAAAAGGGTTTTCAGAATCTAATATAAACACAGCAGGGCCATATTTAAAAAAAAATAAATTTATGATGGTTCCGCTAAGACGAAACGTTGGATTAAAAAATTAACAACGCCACCTTAAACAGCAATAAAAGTTGCTGTGGAAAGTGTCATTGATTTTGCTCTAGGTCAAATATTAATGCCAGGAAAAAATAGTTTGTAAAATCGAAAAATTATATATTTTAAAAATTTCTCAAAAACTAAAAAAATTTTCAGTAAAATCTAAACGCCAATTTCTTAGACCTTTGATTATACAACTTTTCTCCTATTTAACCAAATCTGTATCTCTTAAGGTTTCTGAGATCCCCATAGTGGCCCTCTTTATCTCGGACACATCCTATAAACTCACATTTAACATATACTCTAAAAATTGAATTATAAAATTTTAAAAAAGTTTGAGAGCTCATAGAAATTAAAAAATTTCGATTTTAATTTAAATGTAATTTTCATAATTTACAATGTTCGAGAAATGCAATTAAAAATATTCAGTTTTTTATTAAATTGTAAAAATTAATTGAATGCCTGGGTCATAAATATCAATTAGAAAATAGTTGTATAATAAAGTCAATATTAAGAAATAAACATAATGAAAAAGCTGATGTTCTCCGAACATGATTCTTTAGTGATCAGTTCTGCTACTGTATTCTCACAATTTTTGCACAACTCGTAGAGTTAATGCATTGGTATCATTATAAATATCCACTAATTCGTAGAAAACTATTAGATGCAGATGAATTTACGGACGCATACGAGTTGCGCCAAAGCACCTGAATTAATCCTAGAAATAAATTCTTAGGTATTATCCGGCCCCAATAAACGAATGTCATTAAGAAGGTCCTTAAATATTTTGCATACGAGTTGCGCCACAGTATACGGGTTGCGCCAAAGATACACCTCAAGGGTGGTAAATCATCAAGGTGAAAATAAAGTAAATATAACAGACTTTTAAAGTTTAACACAATCTATTTATATCTATTCATTACGCTTTGAAATTAAAAGTAATAATCTAAAATAATAACCAGTAATTACAATTAAAACAGACTGAAATATATATATATATATATATATATATATATATATATATATTTCATATATATATATATATATATATATATATATATATATATATATGTGTGTGTGTGTATATTACACGTACATCAATATATTATACAGAGCTGGGCAAAAATTTATGTGAAACGTATTTGATAAAATTTATTTTACTAATTGTTTAATATACATAATATACATTTATGATATTCGGATGTGAATTATAAAAAGAATTGCCAAATTTGGAATGAAATGATTTACAATTATTTGTAGTTTTAGTCATTAAAGAAGCTCATACACACTGGGAGGAAATGCAGCGTTTTCATCAATATAATTATTAAGTACATAATCGCAAAATTCTATGACCCTATCATCGTCAGGTGCAGATTAAAATATCTCCGTAAAATATTCGCCTACATCATCTGGTTTTAATAATGACAAACCAAAAAATTGTTTTAAAAAAATGCTAATTTCAAAGTTTTCTGCGATATATTGATTTATCAAGCCAAGAGAATGAATTTTTCTAAACCAAGCCTGACTTAAATGAAACCGACATCCGACATCGTAATTTTTGTATTTGGACACAATGTGTTGATAGATTTATGAATTGCAGATTCAAAATCAATAACAATTTCATTGGGATTAAAATGGATATTATAAGTTAGACATTTTTCTTTAATAAATTTTTAAGTGTTTAGATACGTTTCACTGGTTTTCTTTAGTAATAAACAAAACACTAAAGGGACATAATGTCAATTTTTATAACTGTGAATTGTAAATAGTTTTGTGTAAAATTCAAATGTACCGTCTATGTAGACTGAATCCGTCAAACATAGGAAATTCAAATTTGTAAAAGAAGGAAATATTATAATTTGTGTTGCACTATCAGCTACTAACAAAGAGTTTTCTTCTTTACTTGTTTTTGGTGTCAAATACGTCACCATATCACAAACCTCTCCCTGTTCTTCGGTAATAGAAGTAAAACACTTCGACGCGCATAAGACATATTTACCCGAGTTCGGTTCAAATCTTCTGTTGTTAGAATTGGAAAATTATCTTCATTTAAACTTTTTATTTCACAATGAATCAACTTGGAAGGTTTTTCGTACATGTCATCTTGTGCTTTCCTTTTGACTGAATTACTAAGTACTTGTCTTACAATTGTGCTGTCATCTGGATGGTTGTGAATTAAATCTTTGTTTATTATGGAATAATCTCCATTTATTATACAAACCTTTGCCGCACAAGTTTTATTTGTACATGTCCATCGAACACCTTTCGAATTTTCAGAACTTTTTCTGAATTTGTAATTATTTATTACTAAGAATAAATTTCCTCTCTCACTAAACATTGTATTCACTTCCATAACAACTAACTAACTAACTTGGCGATAAATCAATATCGTCTATAAATAGGCAGAAGTATTTAAGGAAAATATTTAAAGAACTACTTAATGACATTTTAAAAACCAACTTACAAGACCTACAATCAACGAGAAAAATTATGGTTACAATATTTTGGGATCGTAAGAACATTTTATTAATTAACTTTAGAGATCGTAATACCACTGTCAGCAGCACATATTATGCTTGTTTGTTGTATGAATTGAGAGACAATATTCGTGAAAACGTCAAGAAAAATTATTGTCAAAATGTGTCTGCATGTCGATTCACCCATTCATACTGCTGAAATTTCATAGACTGCAATTCGTAAATGTGCTTTCAAGAAATTGAGCATCCACTTCATTCAGACAATAGTGGATTTCAAACAATCGTAATGCAACGTTTTAAGGATAATATCATCTTATTTTTACATGAGGTATAGAATTATTAATTAATCGTTGTAATAAATGGATTTAAATTGGTGGAAATTGAATTGAAAAATTAACATTATTAAATTTTCGAAACTTTGCTTTTTCTATCTTACCTCGTATATACATCTATTTTATTAATTTCTGTGTCCTTCTTAATTTATTTATTCGCTATTTAGATATTTTATCTATAATATCCTTCTTCTCATTTTCAATATTCCTTATTGTATGCTAATAAAACATGTCTACCTAAGATTGTGATACTATTATTTACCATTTTTATAGATTCAATGCGAATCAATGGCATCATTGGGAATGTAAAAAAACAAACGAAACAATCGATATCGAGGTCGGTCGAGCATGTGACTTGTTTGTTCCATCCATGAGATTAGCGGACTATTGACATTATTCAAATATGGCACCTAATTAGTTCGTATCCATTTTTAAAAAGGTAAGAATGTTTTAGATAATAATTAAAGCATGTATTGTGAGCACAGATAATAATGTAATGAAACAAATGTCGAATCACGTTCATTCACGAAACCGTCACATATATAAAATATTAATTGTTTTCATTGTCGACACACTCTGTTAAATATCTGTTCTACAATGTTAGTTTAATACGAATAATCAAATTTATATAAATATTATAGTATTAAATAATCGTCTATAACACGATTTCAAGTTGAGCCGTGGGCGGTAAAATGAAAATTTAGAATTACAGCAAAAGGAAGGAATCAACAAAAGCAAGAAAATAAATTAACCAAAATAGAGTGGCATTTTAAATATATTAAAACTACATACATCTTCTACAAAATGTGTATCTTCTGTATTATAACGAATTTTCAAGCAACTTTTACCATTAACGTAATGGCCTCTATATTATTAAACATGTAAATAAACAGTTCCATTAAATATAGGTAATATGACATGCAGAGGCAATATTAAACGAAACGATTACATAGTAGGTTACAGTTGTTTAAAACCAACTTCGTTTCTCTAATCTATTTTCGGAAGTTTCTAACCTTCAAATAATGGGCAATTGCAAACATCTCTTACAAGACCAAAAGGATGAATTTTTTTTTAATCTTAATTCTTGCCAATTTCGTTTATATACACTTTTCACGTTTACAATTTTATGTATTATCTTGCTATCCAGGAAAACCTCTGCAGCATGTTCAAATAAAATCAAGCGCGCAATATTACATATCTCATAACTTGCTTGCAAGCCTCTCCATACAATGTATAGAACTTTTAAAGTGTAAATGTGGCACTTAACATCTCATATATTTGTTCGAATCTCACCAAATATGTAAATAATCAGCTTTTAATTGTAATATTTCAGTCAAACACAATGCAGATGTAATGCAGATGCAAACCTGCCACATGTTGCATTTCATGTGAGTAGTATTAAACGAAAAGGAATGATTGATTACAGTTTGCTTAAAATAGATTCTCCCAAAATATTGTTCGAAGGTTACATCCAAGAGAGAATAGAATAATCAATAGCGAATGGAGTTCATCCTTTATAAGACCATGCAGATTGAATTCTAGCATAACTTTCCTAAGAATATGAATGTAGATAACAATAGAAAAATTGATTTATAGTGGGCAAAGATAGTTCAACTGACGTCTACTATTAACTCCGACGAATCGTACATTGTGTTTTTATTAACATATTCTTGATTTTTTTTGTTTACCAGTTTCCTTAGATACCTCAAGATCTCATTCACTTCGATTCTGAATATAGTTAGAGACGGTAAGTTAACATGTTCGTCTACTGTGAAAAGGTTGTTATCTTTTTACAGAAAATTACCAGAAAAGGTATATGCTTTCGCATCACATATGTGTTGAGGATAATGTCTGTATTACCACCACAGACTTTTCATGGGAATCTGGAGCATTTACGTTTGGACTTTAAAAGATACCTAAATGACTTAGAATCATCTACCAAACTATCATCTACCAAAATATGAGGGTCTGGTATAAGAAAATTGTTATCTCCTGTAGAAAGCTACCACAAGAGGTAGACGCGCAGGCATCAACTATATGTTGAGGATCCTTAAAACTTGTATCACCATCACACATTTTTTTTCTGTTATTCTGGAGCTTCTACGTTTGAATTTTAGAAAATGCCAAAATGATCTAGGATCATGTACCAAAGTATCCTGAACGCTCCCAACATAAATTCCGTAATCCTTGGAAAACTCTTCCCTAATGCACACACTAATACGTTGAAATTGAAGCTTGAAGTAATCGTTTCCAGTTAATCTCCACTTGCGATATGATTTTAACTTTAGTTCCTCTTTTTGTAGAAGGTGTGAACTATGGAGGGTAGTAATGTTTTGAACACTGAGTGGTATAAGGAAGACACGAATCCAGAATAAATTTTGAAGTAGAACATACCCACTGTGACATTAGTATTAGAAGAACTATCCAAGAAGCGCCAATCAAGGGCAAGTAAATCAGAATAAAGCTTGTAATAACTAGCCTTGCCAAAATTATATCGTTTATTATAATTTGGAGGAAATACTATAGATACAGCTGGGTAACGAAAGAACAACTTAGTAGAGGGCTGGATGATCAAAATCTTCATACAAAAGCAGCAGTAACCTACGTTGAACAACCATGTCATAAGTAAAATTGTAAAGGAGTAAATCCTATTATTGACATTTGCAACAGTATTATTTTGCGATGAGTTAAGAGACTCGATGAAAGTAAGAGAAGATTAGGAGAATTGGGACTATAATTAGGACAAGTTTATCCAAGAGAAGTATTTCTAGCATCTGCAAGAACTGCTCCAATACACCATGGCGACTATCAGGAAGATTATGTAATATTACAAAAGGACAAGAAATGCTACATAAATACACCTTACAAACAAGGAGATCAATCAGGTAAGAGAGCTATGAGAGCTAATACTCTGATACCTCTTTCCTGTGCATTAATATTGTGTCTCCCGGAACTATACACTATACAGTAAGTTGCCTTACTTGTTGCTGCAAGTAACCAATTGCGTTTTCCAGGACAGACTAAGATACATGCCCATAAATGTCAGACATTCTCTAGTAAAAGCCCCTATATAAAATATAACAGACTGTATTTTTTACTTTTTGCTTTGATGGCTATTGCCTCGAAATTGTTTTGAGTTTCAGCGAATACTCTGTCAGCTTTAATTGTTTTGTCCTTAACCTCATAAAAGATGAAATTAAAATGCCATAATATTTGTAATAAACCATGGCTTACTAGTTAAACCTAATATTAGCAGAATATCTTTTGTAAATTAAATAAAGGTAAAAAATTTCATCAAAATTTTTCAAATGCAAATTTTAAAGTATTTTTAAAATATTAAATTTAAATGAATATAATATGTTTATGTACATAAAATTTCTAAACGCCATACATTTTGAATTATATTAATTATTTTAGATCTTATAAAAGGCGTGGACAAATTCCATGTCCAAATTTTAAAGTGATAATTATACAATAAAAACCAATGTAATATGGTTTTAATAAGCGACTGGATATGCTAGCAAATATGCATGCATTATAAAACATAAAAGATGTTTTTTTTTTGGAAAATCCGATAAGATTGAAATCGAATCATGGAATTGGAAGAAATTAATTAAGTATTTTTAATTTATTTTAACAATTAATTAAAAGAAACATCATAAGACAAACAATTTCATGTGATTTATTTTGACACAAACTCCGATTTTTGTATTATAGCATTGCAAATTTTATAATTTTTATTCCTTGTAAAAACGTACTAATTTATAGGGCGAGAAAATGCCACGGAAAGAAATTGTAGAAACGATTAATATATAGAACCAGAACAATTCAAATATACATACTCGTATATCTGTAAGTATGTACTTTGTTAAAATGCGTACATATATACATTTTACCAATTAATATTCATAAAATATATGCTCATCCAAAAAAATACCTATGTATGTATGAATTACCTACGTACTTTTATCATATATGTTTATTTCGAGGTGATACGTGATACATCATCGCCAAGATGGATTTCTTATTACCTCGACAGTATCTCGCTCTGCCTTGAGTAAAAAAAGAGACATGAGTAAGAAAAAAATAGAAAGCAAAAAACGAGAGAAAGAGACGCAGATAATGCGAGTATATGCGTGATTCAGAGTCGACTTCGTACGCACATCTGCCTATATTCCCACGATCGTGTGGAACACATGTTTTCGTGAAGCGGTCTCGATCCGATCGTGAAGCATCCCCAAGAAAGACAGAAGTGTGTGTATGTGGAACCATAGATGTTTTATATTGGCATAGAGAGTCACGCGACTAGATTAAATCTCAAAGGGTAGAAAATCTCTAATTTCGTACCTAAATAGGATGACAATTGATTTACTTACATGAATTTGGAACTTTAGAAGAAACGGATCTATAAAAAATTATAATTAGTTATCTCGCATTTCTTATACATTTTGAAAACATATTCGTCAAGTTCAGTATGATTTTTTAATTTTTTTATTTTATTTTAACCCGTAACTACTACTATCATGTCAAGACGGCAGACTATGTGCCCCAGCAGTGGCGTTGCGTGGAGAGTTTAGTAGAATAACAGTGCGCTTACTTAAAAATAAATATATCGAATCCCTATACAAAACGTTAAGAAAAAACATAAATAACTTACCCAACATGTTTACATTGTTGCAAAAAAATGCGGATGTGCGCGATGAAAAAACTGCACCATAATATATGTTTCTGTATTAGTCTCAGAAAGGTTCGTGCGTAGCGACGTATATATATGTTTATATGCAGAGAAGGATTGTTCGACGTTGAGAGATGTTATATTTGCATAGTTAAAGCGCTCTTTGTATCTGTACAACGGATCTTCAGTATTGGTAAAAAGTTGCCCTAATTTTGTAAAATCTACATTTTTATCTAATACACTGTTAAATTTTTCACGGACACAATCACTTTTTTCATCTTCAAGGATATGCAGCACTAATTTTACGTGGTCAATAATTGCTAATGAGTCCGATAAGGACAGCGCAGTGTTCTGTAAATTTTTTATTGCGTCCAGTATTGGAACGTAACTGTCGTAAATAATTTTTAAATTTGCTGCAACTTAAGGATTGTTAAATTGAACCTGGATGGGCCGTATTGCAGCTGCTTCTTTGGCATCTAGTTGTAAAATCACTGATTTAATTTTTTCAAAATGTTTATAATAATAAAATGCTGCTTCTAACCAAGTACCCCATCGTATAAGAATTGGTTGCGGCGGCTCGGGTATATCAGGACACAGCGAATGAAATAGCCGAATCCGTTTCGGAGATTTAAGAAAAACCGCTTTCGTTTGTCCTATCAGTTGATCCACATCAGGATAAGTTGTACGTATAATGTTTGTTACAAGGTGTAAAGCGTGAAGCAAACATGTGACATGCAGCAGGTTTGGTTGAATCGTTTTGAGTAAGTTTGCCGTGGAACACATAACCTTGGCAGCATCGGCAACTAACATTAACACTTGCTTCGGTAAAATCTCAAATTTGTGTAGTGTTTCTATTAATACATCATATATCGCTCTGGCAGTACACCCTTGCATTCGTTTACAGGTTAGTAAATAAGGAGGAGAAGGTCCTTGTGGAGTCAGCGTCCGTACTAGAATGGCTAGGATGGACTGTTTTTTAATATCTGTAGTTTCGTCTATTGTTAACCACAGGAATTTTTTTTTACCGTATTTTTCGTACAATTTACAATTCTCTCACGCATTGACGGTACGTAATTCCGTAGCGTACTTCTTGCTGGTAATTTCCACGTAGGATTGTATTTCTTCCAAAACTGACGAAACATTGGGTGTTCCACTTTCTGCATTGGTATATTGGTCGCAATTAACATCATTGTTAAATCACACACAAATTTATTATATGATCTGCGTCACTATTATTAGTTTTATGTTTGTCACTATTTATATGTCTTTGGCACTGACTTGCTTTCCAAGTTAATAAAGTTGTTTCACAAACTAAACATTTCACTACGGTACCGTCATATATTAAATCGGGAAACCGATGTAAAATTTTCTTTACTACGTTAGCATGCAACCGAGTCGATGCATTGTTTCTACGTACTCCCGACATTTTCAACACGATTGTGTTAACAATGTATCGCTTACAACGTCTCAACGGCAACTGAATTGATCGTCGTATGCCTCTACTCGATCCCTCCACATCACGCTACTGTTCGGGCACATAGTCTGCCGTCTTTAATCATGTCCTATGGACCCAGCGAAGATCCAAATTTTGAAATAGAGACACATATTAGAGTGAGGGAATCCTGCTTCCAGTTATTCTTCGATCGAGAGTTGGCGGAATGGTCAGAAGATGACGATTTTTGGACAGAGCCGGACAATGATAACAATGCGCAGAACGTTGAAGGCGTACTCAAAGAAAGAAGAGAAATACAGGGATTTTGGTGAAATATTGACTGGCAGCGATGAAAGTGATAAGGAAGAAGAAGATTATGAAATTTTTAATAACCATGATTCAGAAAACGAAGCTGAGGTTGATCCAAGTTAAGATTAGTAACTAAGAAAAACATCTAATAGACTTTTCCACTGTTAGTGGACACCGCTTCGACTTCTTTGAACGTTTTACCATCTCAAAAAGCGTGATACGGTAGGGATAGAACTAGATGGTCTAAAGAAGCTCATTCTCGTAAAAAAAAATTTACAGCACAATATCATACAAAATATGTTACCTAGTCTCAAAGGCCCACCTCGCGTTAATCGTTCGATAACTCCGTTGGAAGCTTGGACCGATAATATGATACCAATTATTGTTCGAATTACTAGCTTAAAAATTGACAAGATGATACTTCATTACAGTAAATTTAAAACACGCAGAAATAGCAGTCAGACATTTTTGCCTACGTTTGTACACAACGCAGACGAATTTGTATAGGACTGCTATACGTGCAAGGACTGTTCAAGTCAGGTCATGAAGATCTGAAATTCATGTGGACTACTAATGAAACCGGCAAGCCACTATTTCGATGCATTATGTCATTGGCACGATTTTCATTTTGATTGGCCTGTCTTCGTTTTAATGATGCTACATCGAGACCTGAAAAAAAAACAACAACCTTGCTGCAATCCCCGATCTACTTGATTTGCAATTATTAATTCCAAAGAAAATTATGCTTCGGGATCTAGTCTCACCATAGGCGAGATGCTTGTTCCGTTTAGGGGGAGATGTTCTTTTCACATCTACATCCCCAACATCCCCTAAGTACGTAATAAAAGTGCTAATATTAGCTGACAGTAAAACCCACTATTTGGTAAAATCGCAAGTTTACACCGACAAAGATCCAAAAACATAAGTGTAAACAGTAAATTGCCGCATCCCACGCAGGTAGTTTTTCGTTTGCTTACACCTCTTGCAAATAGTAATCGTAATATTACAGGAGACAACTGATACTCTTCCATTGAGTTGATTGATGAACTAAAAGAAAGAGGTTTAACGTTTGTGTATGTGGTAAATACCGAAGTTTACACCGGTAAAGATCCAAAAACACAAATGTAAACAGTAAATTGTCGCATCCCACGCAGGTAATGTTGCGTTTGCTTGCACCTGTTCCAAATAGTAATCGTAGCATTACAGGAGACAACTGGTACTCTTCCATTGAAGTTGATTGATGAACTAAAAGAAAAAGTATTAAAGTATGTGGGCAGTTCGCCTAACAAGGAAAATAAATTTCCAGGTACAATTTTCTCAAAAATCTAGGACGTGAAATGTATATTCCCTACATCAAAGCTAGAATATACAACTTACATGTACCTCATAAACTTCGTTCAGTAGCCGTTGATCTTCTAGAAATTGTCATGGAGGAACTACCTATACTTTCGGAAAACCCTTGCAGGTCGAAAAGGCCCAGATGCCACGTTTGCTCGCCGGCAAAAGACCGAAAAATAACTAATTACTGCGTTAGGAGTAAAACTCCCATATATTTAAAATGTGCCCAAAATGCATTTAATTATTATTTTTTTATTATTGTGTTATAATAGAGGCATAGCTTAGTTGAATAAAAGTTAAGAATGAAGTTTTTGATAAAAACATTATTGTTATTAATTTTTTAATTATTGAGTCCCTAGGACTCTTTAGTTGTATTTGCGCTGCGTATTTTGGGTAGTAGCAGTTACGAGTTAATAATACTAGGTACTTATCCAAATTCTAAAATTCCCCATTGGTATTTCACAATTTTATAGTAAACACAACATTGGCGTCTTAAACACATCTCACTACTGTCCATTGTCATTGTGTTTACACACATTTACATTTAAACAAGTTCAAGAGGTTTCAATTCTTTCAAATCTTCTTATGTCAATGTTATCAGGAGTCTATAACATTTCAGAATTTAAGTAGATATGGGGGCTACTTTTACTAGCAAACCTCTTGATTTCCTCTCTTACTGTTGGGTTCTTTAGGTCCCTGGCTAGGTGGTCATTTCTATAATACCATGAAGCATTCACAATATTACCAAGGACCTTATTTTGAATAGATTCTTCTTTGCACAACTTTTGGATTTCGTCGGTCTAAACTGATACGACGCACACACTGCGCACACAAACACACACACACACACACATTCACGCACGCACGTACATAGACACATAGATGGAGTGAGTGTAGAGGCACAGTATAAAGTGTAAGAAACAGCATGATTTCTTCCTGCCGGCACCTTTGATCTTTTGACATAAAATCGTAACTCGCGCATCAAGCACCGCACACTCGTGCTCTAACAGTATTTATAAGAATTAAAATGTACAGGGTAAGACTTGAATACGCTTGCATATTTACAGGGTTGGATTCAAAAATATATTGGCAAATTTTAAGTAGTAGTTAATTTTTTTTACAATCCAAGGTATGGCTGATTAATACTTACATTTTTGCTTATGCATTTGATAAATTTCTGCTATCGTACGATGAAAATGTTTTGCTTTTAGTAGATTTCAGATTTATAATATTTTTCTCAATGTAATTACTTTAGTGCTAGATATACTTTGTTATGTATGTATATATTATTATATGTGTTTAATGTTTTTAAAATAAATCATATAAATTAAACAAAAATTGTTTTAATTGAAAACACCGTGTGTTCAGTAAAAATACTCTTTTTCAGAGATGTCTAAAAACGACGAGTGAAAAACCTTCTTTTATTAGCATAACAGTCGTATAACGCAAAATCAACCATAGTAACCAAAATTGCCATTAGAGCGTGATTTTATTTCAATAATTTGGGTTACTAATCTTAGTGATTACGTTTATACTAAGGTAGAGGGTATGGGGGGGGGGGGGGAAGAAAGAGATCTGCATAATGACTTCCGTCCATGCTCTTCTATTGTGTTCTAATAAAACAATAATATTCCTGGTTCCGCGCTCATTGTTGCAATAATCGACGTTTCGCTACACATACTTGCAGCTTCTTATGAAACTGTCTAATAATAGATTCTGAATCAAAAACTAGTTCTTCCCTTTTTCTAAGACAACCTGTTTCTGCTCAATATAAGAGTCCCGATCTATTTAAAGTTTTATAAATTCTTATTTTAAATTTGATAAATTCACTTTATTATATTACGCAATGCATAATAAAATATATCTCATATTACTTCAACTTGTACAGGGTGGGGCATAGGAACCAAGTGTTTTTGGTTTGGGTAGTACTCGGCCATTAGAAAAGGGAGGGGCGCGCGGTTTATTACAATCCATTCCTCGACTCAAAGCATTTCACTTTCTCAGTTGCCACTTGCCATCATGGAGAGGTGGACGCTAGAGCAACGCGTGTTCGCGTATGATTGTTTTGTTCGAAGTGGCGAGTCGGTGACTGCAGTACAGCGTGAATTTCGCAGAAGATTTAATATCCATCGTAATGACTCTGTTCCTGCCCGAGACACCATCTTACGCTGGGTCAATAACCTTCGAACAGTAGGTTCAATAATGAAAAGAAAGCCGCCCGGTCGTCAACGTACTGTGCGTACTCCTGAGAATATTGAAAGGGCGAGACAAGCATTACTGCGAAGTCCACGCCGCTCTGCACGTCGACATTCAGCTGCACTTCAAATCAGCAATCGCACTGTACGGCGGATTTTGCATGGTGAGTTACATTTTCACCCATACAAAATACTGGTTGCCCAACAATTAAATGTAAGAGATTACGCCCAACGCTTGAGTTTCGCACAACAAATGCTTGAACTTGTTCAGGAGAATGAAAACATGTTGTTACTCATGAGTGATGAAGCTCATTTCCATCTTACGGGGGCCGTCAATAAACAAAATTGCCGGTACTGGGCTGACAAGAATCCACGACAGTTACATGAGATGCCATTGCATAGTCCTAAGGTAACAGTTTGGTGTGCGGTGGGAAAATTTGGCATCATTGGCCCATATTTTTTTGAAGAAAATGGGGTAACCGCTACAGTAACATCTGCGCGTTACATTCATATGGTGAATAACTTTTTCATACCTGAATTGTTAAGAAGAGGTGTGGATATTCAAGATTTGTGGTTACAGCAAGATGGGGCCACGGCACACACCGCCAGAGCATCTATGGCTGTTCTTCGCCACCTGTTTCCAAATCGTCTAATTTCGAGATTTGGTGACGTTTTGTGGCCTCCTCGGTCTCCCGACTTGTCGATTTGTGATTTTTATCTATGGGGGTACCTCAAGTCGCGTGTTTACGAGGCCAAACCCCGTACGTTAGACGCATTAAAGGAATCGATTCCTTATAAAATCTCCCTAATCGACAGAGACATGCTGGAAAGAGTGGAGACCAATTTTCGTCAACGGCTGCAACAGTGTATCAATGAAAACGGACATCATATGCCAGATGTAATTTTCCGTACTTGAATATTTTAAAATGCTTTATTATTAGCTATGTTGTACTACCAATAAATTTTTTTTAGAGTAAAAACTAATAATTTTATTATCATTTCAAAAACACTTGATTCCTATGCCCCATCCTGTATTTTGTTTTCTCTTTCGTTTAAAAAACAAAATTTAAATATTTTGTACACATGATCCATAAAAATATTATATGTGCTTATGTACATCAAATCTCTATATAGTTTCAAATTTATTAGCAAACACGTATATAACGTATAAAAAATATTGTTTGAATTTCCTATAATTTTTAATCAACTTTCGAACACGTTTGCACTTCACCGATAAGGGTCCACTTACTTTCTGTATATAAATATGTCTTTCGTAAATATTTGTATAATTTTATGACATATCTGACCTATTTTTTTAGATTAGTATTTGAAAGATATGTCCACATGTCAAAAATATGCACATCTCGCGAGCATGTCAGAAGTTTAGTGTAATTTTTATTTTCTATCAAAGATTATTTAATCGGGAAAGGTTTCGGTAAAAGATAAGTGTGTATTGATTTCAATTTTATGTTAAAACATATACATTAATGCTATTTAATTCTTTCAAGATTATAGTTGTATAGTTTAGACACGATATTTAACTGTTAATTTTTATGAATTACATTTATGCATTACAAACAATTTGAAATATTCTTGAGTGGGGAAAACCTCACAATTTGTATAAAACACAACACAAGAGAAAAATGCTATCCAGATATGCAGACACGTGTTTCCTATTGCTATGGACCTATACTGGGATTGACAAATTTCACAACTACAACTCAACTCAAGTCAGGATCTTCCAATTTACTCACTATTAGCATAATATTTTTATAGTGCTTAGAAAATAATGTTAAAGGATCTAAACGAAGTTCTCAAAATGTTTGTTTTATGTACTATTTTATTACTGTAAATACAGCACAATAAACCAAAAGGTAAGGGAAAACGAATGTATCTGACCACGCAACATTTCTTGATATTAAGTTTGAATTTAAATTCTTTTGGATCAGGTTACTACCATATCCAAATTCTGTAATTTGGACAGCACATATTTAATTTGTTAAGAAATAGATGCATGAGGAAAGTCATATCCATAGCTTTTTTCTATAACCGGCTTTACTCAATGAATTGTATCTATTGTTGACGACCTTATCTAAATCCCATTGATAATTTCCTAGAAACTTTTCAGCACGTTTTACAGTCGGCTTTTATTCACGTCAACTACTGATGTTAACACTTTATAGGTTACAGTTAGCAGAGTAATAATAATAATAATAATATATTTTTACCCAACAGATTTATCAAATTACAGCGCAACTAAATTTAAATTAAAAGTGATACATATTGTTAAGATGAAGAAAAAAACAGTATATTCTGTGTGCTTATAAAAAGAAAACAAAAACACTTCATATAATAAGCAAGTATTTCACAAATTACCCGTTAAAAAGAATATGTTATGACAAGACGGCAGACTATGTGCCCACACTGTTAAATTTAATAATACACATAAGGTGTATTAGATAAAAATGCAGATTTTACAAAATTAGGGCAACTTTTTACCAATACTGAAGATCCATTGTACAGATACAAAGAGCACTTTAACTATGCAAATATAACATCTCTCAAATATAAACATATATATATATATATATATATATATATATTAAATTTATTATATTATATTAAATTTGACAGTGTGGGCACATAGTCTGCCGTCTTATGACTCATGATATAATTTATTGGCATTCACTAAATCATCAGGACATTAGTTCTTTCTTCTGGTGACATGTATAATAAATCCAAGTGACTTGACAACTGAAGAGGTAACGTTGATCAGATGTTGCGAAAAGTTCAATTGGCTATCAAACGTCATACCCAAATCCAAAACACTATTGTAACGCGCAACAGGTTCACCATGGATGAAATAAGTAGCCGTGTTTCTTCGTGTAAGATACAGAACTGCATTTGCTAATATTAAGATTGAACTTATTTTTCATGTACCATTCAACTATACCGTTCAGTGCGTGATGCCTAGTTCATTTAATATGGTACTATAAATCTTAAGGTTACTTGCATAGGCCCAAACTGCACAAGGTATGGAAGTTAACAGGTCATTGATGAACATAATCAAAAGCAGTGGTCCTAAGTTAGAGCCCTGCGGCAAACATGAGGTGGAAATGTAAGGCTCTGACTTAAATCCATTATAATATACGAAATTGTGCCTATCCTGAAGATAACTATGCAATAACCAACCTAATTAAAGAATTAGGTACACCAAATGCACTTAATTTCTGCAGCAATGTCACATGGTCAATGGTATCAAAAGCTAGTGTAAAATCAGTATATATTACATCAAGTTGACCGTTTCTATCGAGCTCTTCAGCTATCTTCTGTGTAATAATAGCAAGATTTGATGTAATAGAACGTTCAGTCACGAATCCATGTTGAGAAGGTGAAATATATACTCTAACGGTCTTCATTATAATTTTGTGCGCCAGATGTTCAAAAACGTTACAAAAATTACTTAAAATGGCATAGGTTTGTAATACAGGACGTTGGCAACATCTTCTTTTTTAAAGACTGGACAAATTCCAGCAATCTTCCATACTCTTGGAAACTTACAAGTACGCAAAGCCAGGTTAATAATTTTAAGTAAAGGCGCAG
Organism: Melolontha melolontha; assembly: GCA_935421215.2. Classification (NCBI taxonomy): domain Eukaryota; kingdom Metazoa; phylum Arthropoda; class Insecta; order Coleoptera; family Scarabaeidae; genus Melolontha; species Melolontha melolontha. Next base: position 85,839,173 of record OW285242.1, on the reverse strand, counting down.
AAAAAACGCGAGTAAAATCCCTGATCAGGAAGCTTGCGATATTGCCGTCACCAGCAACAATCGAATTCTTCAACTTTCCAGCGCATACATCTACGTCATCAATGTCAACATCAATAATGGTAATCGGAAGAAGGCTAGACAGCATATCAGGCAAAGATGCTGCAATGATGGCGGCAGAAATACTGATGAGAAACAAGCAGAGAATGCGTTCACTATGTCCTGTGGTTTATCATAATGGGTATTGTTGAAATATACTTTACCAGGAATCCTGGAGGTACCTCGATTCGATTGAATAAATTGTCAGACAGTTTTAGGATCAGAACATATGGAACCTTGTACATTCTGAAGGTAATTTTTATACGCCATATAAATTTCAAAGTTCAATTCTCTCCTGACACGATAAAAACTTTCTTCTAAGTATTGATTCGCCGTGGATCGCCATCTCTGATGACAGTAGAGCTTAATTTTCATTTTGTCCTTGATAGCTTTGGAAAACCATGGAGAAAACCTGGCCGATTTCTCGGAATGAATCTTAGGAACAGATGAATCCATAACAGTATAAAGCACATTATAAATTTTTTCAACATTAATATAATCAATCAGAAAAGACCAATCCACAACTAAGAATCAGAATAGAGTTCACAAAAATTTGATTTTCTCGTTCAAGTAAGAGATTACAGTCCATGTAAGATATTATTAAATCTAGCAACCTTTCCTGTTCATTAAAGATGTTGTTATATTGAATAAGACTGAGTGAGTTAATAAAGTCTATGAAAAGTGATACTTTAGTATCGATAAACAAAGGCGAAGAAAAGCAATCATGAAATTGAAGAAGATTAAAATCTCCCAGAAGGATAATTGGTTTGCTTAACACAAGCAAGTCTAGGCAATCTAATAGTAGTTCAAAACTAGTAATAAATGTCGGGAGGCATATATCAAAGTACAACAAAAAAGGACAAATTATCAAGATAGCGTTTACAGATCAGACTACCAATTAGAGGAATCATCGTTGTAATGTAGTTGGTGTCGATGACGTCATGAGAAATCTTTTCTGAGAGTGCAATAAGAACACCACCATCTCTAGATTTACCGGTAGATTCAGCATTACGGTCACAGCGTACAACTTTATATTTATCTTGAAAAGTTCAGCATTATTAATCGAATCACACAATCAGGTTTCAGTAAGGACCAGCATATCATAATATAAAGCAAACTTGGGTATATAATGCATATGTTTTATATAAAAATTATTATACAAAAAATTATTGGAATAATAATAATTCATTCAGACGTGGAATGAACAACGCACAACAAAGAGATCGAGGACGCATCAACCATTACCGTAGACGAGCCAGATCTCTGTAAATTGTATCTAAGGTCCCAGAGGAGTTACAAAAAAAAAATCGCGAATGGCAAAACATTCTTGGCATGTCCTCCAACCACAACTAAACGATGATTCCGACTGTTATATACATTACCATCTACATAATATTTCATTTTATCAGCCATTTTATAGAATTTTCAGTGAAAAAAAGAAAATAGACAGTGGTGAATGTCATAGATATCGTTCTCCAAGGAAGCACATAAATACTCCTAAGCGAATAAATGGGATTGACGACGCCGATAAGGCGATTCTGAAACGCGAGATTTTAAATTTTCATGTAACTGAGAGGACTGTGCCTACACTGAAAAGTATTTTACCCAAGTTCAAAGATGTGAGCGGCTTTAATGGAGGTCTGGAGAGTTTGCGTAAAATTGTGCAGGGTATTGGTTTTCGGTGGAGGAAAACACAATCCAACAGAAAAGTGTTGATGGAGCGCCAGGAAATTAGGTTCCAGAGAACAAATTATTTGCGAGACATCAGAAGGTTTCGCCAAGAGGGAAGACCTATCGTTTATATGGACGAAACGTACATCCATGCCTCGCATACAACCGTCAAAAGTTGTAACGAGAATACTTCCTCTGAGGGGTTAAAGGAACCTATAGGAAAAGGACAGAGGATGATAATAGTGAACGCTGGTAACGAGAACGGTTTTATCCCTAATGCAACTCTTATATTCCAATCCAGCACCAAGACAGGGGATTATCATTCCGAAATTAATTTTGTAAACTATGCTAAGTGGTTGCAGGAGAAGCTTATACCAAATTTACCACCGCGAACTATATTAGTTATAGACAACGCACCATATCACAACGTGCAGAAAGACAAGTGCCCCACTACTGCGTCCACAAAGCAGGAAATTAAGGACTGGCTACAGAGAAAAGGCATACCCTTTGAAAATACTTTACTCAAAAGCGAGTTGTATCGTTTAGTTCTATTGAACAAACCGACTTACAAAACGTACGTTATTGATGACATTTTACTACAAAACCAGCATACTGTTCTACGATTACCCCCTTACCACCCAGATTTAAACCCTATCGAACTAGTGTGGGCAAGCTTGAAAGAATACGTGGCGAAAAATAATGTGCGTTTTCGACTAGCCCACGATGATTCCGACTGTTATATACATTACCATCTACATAATATTTCATTTTATCAGCCATTACAAGAATTTATCTCAATAGAAGACAATGGTGGTTGTAATTGTAGACATTTGAATTCTGCCTATCATTAAAATACAATTCTCAAATTTAATATTAAATTGTTTAATCGAAACCGGGGCAGAGGAACATTATTCGAATAGCAAAGCCAAATTAATAACTATGAAAATAGGGTCATTAAGACAAAGGCGACGGATATAATAGCAGCGAACGGTAAGAAAGTTGGATCGTTAAATCGACGGATTTGTACTAACGTCATTATCAATAAAATAGAATAGATCATACATTATTGAAAAGTTTCTATATGATTGCACATTAAATCACTTAAGATGATATTAGATTTTGAAGAAGGAATTATAAATATTGAGCAGAATACTATAAAACGTAAAAGCAGTTAACTGAAGATGAGGTCGCATATAAAGAAGCGAATCTGAATGTTAAAATAAATAATGTATTAGAAAGAGACAATATGAGTATAATTGAAAATAAGTGAAATAATAATGAAGCAGGAATTAATAATAACACAGGCCTGCGATGGTAAAATTGTCTGGATTTTATACAGTGATTTCAATAGATTTTTTGGTGCTGAAAATGGGAAAATTATTTAAAAAATTCCATCACGTAAGGTTTTTTTACAATCTGGGGTTTTTTGACCTATCTGCATGTATTAGTCTTTTTGAAAAGGACAATTTTGTTAAACCGTTGTTTAAATAAACTATTATAATTTTTTTACTTATGATGATGGAAGAAGTTGATATTCTGAACACTAGATTTATGATAAAGAAGTTACAAATAGAAATAATTGAGCATGTCGCAAGACATGACTCATCATCTTCCTGTTACTGCATGTCTACCTCCCCACCTCCACTACAAACATATTGCTATTCTAGACAAAACAGTTAGTTCATTCAATATCTTCTTTACAACTGTGGTGTGAATTTGTGTAATTAGTTGACATTTGTGATTAGTTGCTGAGTTAATTTTATTTTTATTTTACGAGTTTTTTAAAATTAAATTCCAATGGCATCAAGAGGCTGTGTCAATGTACCCAATTCCTTCTGCTATATTTGTGGAAAGTTTACAGAGAGAGTTTACAAGAAACATTACAGATTTTGTAAAAAAAAGTATATTTTGCATATTTTGGTGTGAAATTAGAAGACCAAGACAAACCTTGGGCTCCTCATAAGGTTTGTTGTGTGTGCTGTGTGTGTTGAAGAGCTTCGCCAGTGGTCACAAGGAAAAAGACAGTCTTTTCGCTTTGGAGTGCCTATGGTTTGGAGAGAACCGATCAATCATAGCGATGATTGTTATTTTTGTTCGTGTGTAGTACACGGATTCAATTTAAAAAACAAAAAGGACATCGTTTACCCAAACCTTCGATCCGCAACACGTCCTATACCTCATGGACCAGAAGTACCAGTTCCTTCACTACCAGATACATTAGATGATGTATCTGATGACGAAATGGTTTCACGTACATGCGCAAGTGAACTGGATGAGGGAAGTGATTACTATGATACTGGAAGTGATGAGCCAAAACTGTTTGACCAATCTGAATTAAATGATTTGGTGAGAGACTTAAACCCTCCTAAGGACTCAGCTGAGCTACTAGGCTCAAGGTTGAAAGAAAAAAAAATTGTTAGCACCTAGCACAACATTTTACTGGTTTAGGAACAGAGATAAAGAGTTTGCTCGATATTATTCCGAAGAAGATACACTAGTTTTCTGTAATGATGTACCCGGGCTCATGGAACAATTCCACGTAGAATATAATGTTTCTGAATGGAGACTGTTTATTGACTCTTCAAAAAGGAACCTTAAGGCCGTTCTTCTACACAATGGAAGTAAATATGCTTCTGTACCAATGGGACATTCAGTTCATTTAAAAGAGTGTTATGAAAATCTTGAGCTACTTTTAATTAAAATTCGTTACAAGGATCAAGGCTGGACAATTTGTGGTGATTTGAAAGTTCTTTGTTTGTTACTTGGACAACAAAGCGGTTATACTAAATATCCTTGTTTTTTGTGTGAGTGGGATAGTCGTGATAGAAAGCAGCACTATTGTAAAAAGATGTGGCCACCAAGACAAACCTTACAACCTGGAATGAAAAACATTGAAAGAAAAAGTTTAGTAGACCCAAGCAAAGTTTTGCTTCCTCCATTACATATAAAACTAGGGTTAATGAAACAATTTGTGAAGACATTAAAAAAAGATGGGGAGTGCTTCAAGTATCTTTGCAGCCAGTTTCCTCGCTTGTCAGAAGCAAAGATAAAGGAGGGTGTTTTTGATGGGCCGGATATAAGAAAGCTTATGAAAGATGAAAATTTTGAATCTAAAATGGAGGAAGCAGAAAAACAAGCATGGATAGCCTTCAAAAATGTGGTTACAAATTTTCTTGGCAACAAAAAACATGAAGATTATAAAAATATTGGGCAAAATATGTTAGAAAATTTTAAAACCTTAGGCTGTAACATGAGTTTGAAGGTGCATTTTCTAGATTCGCATTTCGACTACTTTCCTGAAAATCTTGGTGCTGTAAGTGAGGAGCAGGGGGAAAGGTTCCACCAAGACCTAAAAGAGATGGAGAGAAGATACCACGGAAGATGGAATATAAGCATGATAGCTGATTATTTTTGGATGTTAAAAAGGGATGGTCCACTACGAGATTACAGAAGAAGAAGCACAAAAAGGAGTATGGAAAGACAAAGAAAAAGATATTATAAGGACTTGTAAAGACATAAATAGTATTTTACAGTTTCTTTTCATTAGATTTAATGATATTTGTAAGTAATTTTTTTTTTATATCCTTTGTACATAAATTCAAAATGTAACTAAAAATTATTTTTAATTTAAAAAAAATATAATTTGAAGCCTTTTTGTAAAAAATCCGTAGGTGATGGAGAAAAATAGAGTTCATATTTGGATTCAGCGCCCAAAAACCCATAAGAATCAGCTATCAAATTTAAAACAATTTTTAGAAAGTTAAAAAACGCAGGTCTGTGTAATTTATATAATGAAAATATATTACAAGGAATGGAATTAAGGAAAGGTAGGCAAGGAAAGAAAATGATTAAGATGGAAATCAAAGAAGAAAAGCAGTTAATAATGTCAAAGATATCGATGAAATAATCAACTTACAAAATATCCCATATATAAACGTCGTCCCACAATTAATTAAAATGTTAACTAAAAATACACAACTTATCAATGATGAAGATATTTTCGCTATATGCTATTAGCATCCTATCAGGATACAAGGACGATTCACCTTTAGTTAGCAAAAACTATTCTATTCCCCACCTAACAGAGTTATCTAGATTAGAAAATATAGGTATAATAGAAAGATCCAACACTTATTTGATTAACTCAGTAGTCATAGTACAAAAAAAAGATTCTTCGCTAAGAATTTTTTTTGACGCCCGAGCACTTAAACCAAAATTTGAGATGCCACAAAATACAGACATATTATTAACGAAATGTGGAAATAAAAAGGTATATAGTAAGCTTGATTTAAAAAAACGCATTTTGACTAATCAATTTAGAACCAGAGTTAAGAAAATACTGTGGATTCTTAGTCAACGGTGTTGTTATTCCTCCTAGTTTGAAGGAATTTTCGGAATGTGTTTGACCGAAATATATGTTTTGAATAATACACTAGTTTGAATTAACGCTAATATATTAACAAGATCATTATTAATAAATTGATTCTTGGAGTTCCATTTTGATATAAATGTATGAATCTGGCCTTGATAGTAAAGACCGAGAAACTGGTTAATACATAAATATATTCTTGAAACGAGATCTGGGTCGGAACTAATTATTGTTTTTACTTATTTTTACAATGAAAATTTTGTCCCCGCCAGTTACAAGGGAGGGAGAAAACAACTAAATAATTATAATGAAGTTGCGTTGGAAATATTTTACCCTTCTTTAAGAAAAGGTATATTATGTAGTTTACCAATGTCATAAATGGATTAAAATAAACAATATGCACATGAACTCTTACTTGTAATACTGACAAATGAAATAAATATTAAATACTAAATACAAACAATACAATTGTTACAGTTAATGAATGGCAATATACTGAGTACGTAAATTACAATAAACAGGAAGTGGGCTAGAGATAAAGAACAGTATTCTAGTAATACATGAAAAATGCAATTAAACCTTAATCTCTAAACCTTATCGTAAAAGTATGAATACATTGTAACATTCAATATAATAAATACAATAAATGAATTATAACAATAAAACTTATGCTATTATATAGGTTTACATCTGCAAATTAATGAAATTACAAGAAGGTTATACTTGTATTGAATAAAGAGTTTCATGACCGTAGGAAACAAGACAATGCATAAGCAATATAATACCTGACCACTTACGATAATTAACAAATTAGATATTTGCGAAACTCCAAGACCTTTCTATACACTTTACATTTACAAATAGTAAAAGTAAAATTAAAATCTATGATTGAATACGTAAAATAAATGCAACTGAATCTATTTGATTATAGGCAAATGAAACTGAAATACAAATTAAATCTATATGGACCGAAGAGGTGTAGTTTACCAGTTCCACTTATGCCCTTTCGGACTCGAAACCTCCTCAGCAGCTCTCATACGATTTCCCGATTTTAGACAAATTCGATGATTTTTGCCTTACATTATTCAGATGATATAATCATTTTTTGTACCAACGTAGATCATTTCAACACAATATCAAATACACTCAGAAAGGAAGACATGAAATTGAATTTAAATAAGTGCCAGTTTCTCAAAAATGAAGTGAATTATTTAGCTACATGAAAATAATATATTAATAGACCCAACTAGAGTAGATGAGATCAAAAACTTCACTCGTCCAAAGAACCTAAAAACCTTACGAGGATTCTTAGGTGTTTTCAATTATTATAGAAAATTTGTGTCGAAATAGAGCGAAAAGACCTTACCTTTATTACAACTACTAAAGAAAAGCACAAAATCGACATGGACATCAAAATGCAAACAATTTTTATAGAACTCAAGGGAAACATTGTTAAGAATTTATTGCTATATCATTCAGATTTTACTTTACCCTTCGTAGTGATGTTTCATATCGTACTATTGCAGCCGAACTTGTACAACTCAAGGGAGGACAAGAGATTGCTATACATTTTATATCACGTACATTGAAGTATTGAGAAGCACGGCACAACATTTCAGAAAAAAGATACTTGCCTCATTACCTCATTGTTAAATCATTCACGTTAAAAATGGATCAAAAGGCATTAGTCAACATTTTGTATAGTCAACATTATGAGCTTAAAACTTAACAACAGCCATATTTATTGATAGACTTTACTGATACAACAATATGAGTTTACCATCAAGTATAAACCAGGTAAAGAGATAACTGCAGACGTCCTCACTAGGAAAGATGGAGATATAAAAAAAGCATATAGTATCATTTGAATTATACAATTATTTATTAAAGATACGGTATTAATAAGCAGTTTACAGTTTATTATACCCCGTATCAATATATATATATATATATATTGTGATGACTCATCCGATGACGCGTCGCGCGTCATACCTCTGGCGTTTTTCTCGATGCAGGTAGAGCGCTCGAGAAAAAATATTCAAATTCATATATAAGCCGTCGAGGAAAGGATGGCGATTATTCAATACCAGAGCATCGCGGAGTGAACATAAATACAAATACATAAATGTGCTTATTGTTAGTAATTAGTTTTTATATTGTTATTGGTTTTATTATTAATATAGTGTGTGTCTAAAGTTATCGTTAGTTTTATTTAAGAACCCGAAAAGACAAACTTTACAGTGGTGCAGGTGTGTGGTTTAATAAATAATAAACTAAGGAGACAAATAAGTGTTAATTAAATATCTATTTAAATAAATATACAGTGCGAAAAATATGGAACAACGATTAATAGAGAATGCGCAAATTCAAATGCAACAAATGGAGCAGAAGAATCTGGACAGTGTGAAAAGTTTGGAACAACGATTAATAGACAATTCGCAAACCTTGAAACAGCGTCTAATAGATTCGCAAACTCAAATGCAACAAATGGAACAAAGAAACCTAGAAACAGCTAGAATCCTCGAGAAAACTATGGAAAAGAAATTACTAGAAAATTCTAGAAACTTCGAAAAAAGTCTGGAACAAGTTCAGAAAGTTCTAGAACAGCGATTAGCGGAAAAATCAGAAGCGTTAAAGGAAGAGGTTTTCATAGCTGTAGAAGAGAAAATTGAAAAACATTCTAGACTTTTATAGGCAACAATGATTCAGATGAAATTACCCGCTACCACGAGTCATTCTGATCCCAAGCAGGTCAACGAAGAAGTTATATCGCGGCCCATCGAAATAAAAGAAGAATCTGTGACTATCTCGATGACCAGAATCAAGCCACCAACCTTTGATGGAAAGACGTCATGGGCAACTTACCTGACACAATTCGAAGCGGCCGCAGAAGCAAACGCATGGTCTTCTGTCGAGAAGGCGATTGCTTTAATCATAGCATTGAGGGGTGATGCTAGTGATATTTTGCAGACATTGCCTTCAGGAATTTGAGGCAGATATAGCTCGTCTAGTTCGACTTGCGATGGCGCCAGATAATTTCATGGAACACCTAGCTGTCCAGATGTTCAGAGATGGTCTCCGGGATATTGATACGCAGCAAGCATTAAGGTTGGCACGACCGAAAACCTTGACCAATGCTTTGGCGCACGCGCTCGAGTTTGAGACTGCAAAACAAGCCTCTCGGAACCATGCTCGTGTCTGCACTGTTGACAAACAGGAAAATGAGGAGTTCATGGAGCAGGTGGTTAGTAGAGTTCTAAACCAAATAGAAGAGTACTGCGATGTTGGAATTGTGGAGAGATTGGTCACGTTCGGAGTAAATGTGGTAAGGTGTCCAAGAGAGCATCGTCTGAGCATCAGGAAGCCCCAAGGACGCTTGGCCAAGTCGCATCCCTGCAACATCAAACCAATGGCCTGTATGTGGACGCTATTATGGAAAGAAAGACCTATGCTTGCTTGCTAGATACTGGATCGACGAAAACCATCGTGCGGCTCGATTTGATTTCCAGGAATAAAGAATTACTTTCTAGCAAATCGACACTTAGGACAGCTACTGGAGAAGCAGCTTCTGTGACAGGTGAAGTAGTTTTATCATAGGACCAACATCAATCCGACATCGTGTTCTCGTAGCCGACATAGAAGAAGAAATAATCTTGGGATTAGACATCTTGAACACCTACGGCTTCCAGTTAAACATGAAAGTCAAAAATAAATAATGAGGAATTATTTCTTCATGGAAAAATTGTGGGAGTGTACAAGTAATTACAGCAGAGAAAGTTGTTCTGGATGCAAGAAGTGAGACATTTTTGACGGCGTATATGGAAGGTGATTATTTGGACGGAAATGTTACAATGGAACCAGAGGCTGATGATGACGAGGTGGGCCGCGGAATAGTAGTTGCCAAAATGTTGGTTAAGACTCAGAAGACTGTACCGATAAGGGTAATGAATGTGAACCATTACCCTGTTTCATTGAAGAAGGGTACTATTTTGGGGTGGTGAAGCGAAGAAGAATGGATTCGTGCAGGTTCCTGAGAAATTGTCCAAGATAATCGAGTCTTTCTGTCAAGGATTGAGCAAGAAGCAAGAAAGCCAAGTTAAGGATCTAATAAAACATTATGAAGACGTCTTTGAAACTGAGACTGGTACGAAAGGAAAAACCAATATTGTAATGCACAAAATAAATACCGGCGCGGCGATGCAAGTCCAATTCGTAAAGGACCAAGAAGGTTACCACTGGCAAAACGTGAGGAAGCCGAGCATATTATACAAGATATGGAAGGCCAAGGAGTAATTGAACCATCGATGAACATGGGTTCATCACTGGTCCTTGTCAGGAAGAAGGATGGATCTACCAGATTCTGTGTGGACTATTTTCGTTTGAATAGAGTGACTAAAAAGGACAGCTATCCTCTCCCAAGAATAGACGATACGCCAGACACCTTGGCAGGAGCAAAATGGTTCTACACTCTCGACTTAAAGAGCGGTTATTGGCAAGTGGGAATGGATCCCAATAACAAGGAGAAGACTGCCTTCAGTTTAGGTACAGGACTCTCGCAATTTACAGTTATGCCATTTGGACTGTGTAACGCCCCAGCTACTTTTGAGTGACTCATGGACACTGTACTGAGAGGACTGTCTTGGAATACCTGCCTGGTATATCTCGATGATGTGACTGTGGTAGGGAAGACCTTGGAAGATCACATGAAAAATTTGAAAGTAGTATTCCAGAGGTTGCGAGATGCCAATCTGAGATTAAATCCAAAGAAATATCACCTTTTCCGCAAGGAGGTAAATTACCTTGGACATGTGCTTTCCGGAAAAGGGGTTGCTGTCGATCCAGATCTTAGGAAACGGCACATTGAAACCAACGAAAACAAATCAACAATGTAATTTTCATCACTAAACGCCACAATTTGGAAAAGTAAAGTATTTAAGCATTTATTGGAGCGACACTTGGAGAATGTATATCTTAAATAAACGTTAGCAACTTGGTTTATAACTTAATTGAGTTAATAGACAAACAAGCTGTTTGTCTATTAACTCATTTTAAACCTGTTTGGATCATTGAGATACAGTGTGGGGTAGTACAAATATATTAAACATTGAGTTTCTTGAAAGGTTGCAAAAAAGCCGTTAAGAATGATGGCTTATGATTCAAAGTATGTTATCGACGAGGTGATTAATCGTGATCTATAGATCAATGACATGCGTGATGAAATACGTGAATTTAATGCAGAGAGAGGCGGCTCAAACGATCTAAATCTCTTGATCTACCTTACTTTTTTACAGTATCTTTAAAAGTTTTTATTCTATAATCTTGATTTTTACCTTTTTGGAAGTCTTCTAGTATTGACTAGGAATACTCTCTCATGTAATTCTTACATATATAATTTGTTTATTATTCAATGTGAGAAAAAATTTATATTATTAATTACAAAGCAAATTACTGATCAACTTTGACGCTATTTCTGGATCGTAGAATCCATAATTAACCTTAAAAAAACAAAATGTAACAACGGCTAACGATGCGTTAGTTAAAGTTTGGATTAAAAATCTAACGAATATACATGCAAGAATTGCAGGTAAACTATTACAGCAATTCTCTTGAAGTATATACAAAAAAGATTTTCAAAAATAAAAGCAACAACAAAAGTCACTTATGAATTAGAAACTCTTCATCAAAAATTGTTTGAAGTAGTATTTTGATTTACAGTTATGCCTCCACGTAACAGATATCGTTAACGCTTTTACGTATTTTTAAAAAATACTGCTTTGTAATTCAAGTCAATGTCAAGTAATTCAATTACTTGACATTTATATTCTGTCATTTATATTTTTTATATCCTTGACAAAGGCATCATTGCCGAAACATGTAGGATTATTTTAAATATATACACTTTGAAGTAATAACCAGACCTTTAATCGCCGACTAATTAAGTTTACCTTATATATATATATATATATATATATATATATATATATATATATATGGTAGATTTAATTAGTTGTCGATTTAAGGTCTGGTTTTACTTCAATATGTATATATTTAAAACAATCTTTATATGTCGCGATTGCAATAGTTACTACATAGGCCAAACTAAACAACATTTATACAAAAGAATACAAGCCCACAAATACGCTAAAACTGACAAAACTGCTTTATCTACACACAAATTACAACGCGATCACCATTTCGATTTTGAAAACACACAGATAATTGATAAACAACAACACACAATTAAAAGGGAAATTAAAGAAATGATTAGTATTAAACAGGAAAAAAATTCAATTAACAACAGAAGTGATATAAAAAATTTAAGCAGTATATACTATAACTTAATTATGTAACGATCTGCAATTTACCATCATAATATATGTAGCTGTTATATAATTATATATCTTATGTTATTTAAATATCTATACATTTGCTTATCATGCTGACAGTTTCGTATTTTGATTCCTGTCTGGCTGTCCGAGTAGGTTTTCGTGCTTTTTCTTCTTGTTTAAGGCGAATGCCGACAGCTTTACATCTTAAGATGCTCCACGGGTGCATACATAATAATAACTCATGTCTTGCGTTTCCCTGTTTTTGTTGTGTATCTATTTTAGAATACTAAGGCATGATTTATTATTATTCAATTGGAATGTATCTTTGGATAACTTTATCCATAGCAACTGCAAATGTATGACATTAATATACTGTCATTTATACTTTATATTCCTTGAAAAAGGCATCATTTGCCGAAACATCTAGGGTTATTTTAAATATATATATTTTGAAGTAAAACCACCAGACCTTAAATCGCCAACAAATTAAATTTATTTATTTAAGGTCTGGTTTTACTTCAAAATGTATATATTTAAAACAATCCTACATGTTTCGGCAAATAATGCCTTTTTCAAGGAATATAAAATATAAATGACAGTATATTAATGTCATACTTATACATTTGTAGTTGCTATGGATAAAATTATTCGAAGATATATTCCAATTTAATAACAATAAATCATGCCTTAGTATTCTAAAGTAGATAGACAACAAAAACAGAGAAACGCAAGACATGAGTTGCCGAAACATGTAGGATTGTTTTGAATATATAAATTTTGAAGGAAAAGCAGACCTTAAATCGCTAACAAATTGAATTTACTATATATATATATATATATATATATATATATATATATATATATATATATATATAATAAAATTCAATTTTTGGCGATTTAAGATCTGGTTTTACTTTAAAATATATATATTTAAAATACCCTTACTTGTATCGGCAAATGATGCCTTTATCAAGGAATATACTGTCATTTATGTGTGGAATTGTGGTATATGTTGTTTCATTGTTTAAATTGTTATTGATGTCTGCAGTGTTGTATATTTGGTTGATTATTTTTTTAATTGTTTACTCTATAAGTTGTGCTGGATAGTTATCTGTTAAGATCGTTTTAATTTTCTTGATGTTATCTTTTCTGTATTGAGTATGTGATAGTTTTACTGCTCTATCAACCAGATTATATATAATCATTTTATTGTATACTGTAGGTGCATTTGATTGATAATTCATATATCGAAAAGAAGCTGTGGGTTTGTTGTACCAATTTGTATAAATAGTACCCTGTCTAACATAGGTTAAAGAAATATGAAGAAAATTAATACTGTAATTAATTTCTTCTTCAATTGTGAATTTTAATTTGTTGTGAAAGTTGTTGAATTTATTTAAAAGGTAGTTTTATTTTATTTATCGGTATACATGTTATGATGTCGCCCACATATTTTTTAAAGAAAATCTGGTTGGAGTCTAATATTGATAACGTTTTGTTCCACATATTTCATTACCAGATTAGCAATAGGGGAGCTAAAGGAGAGTTTGGCTGTAAAAAGAATTTTTGTATTGAAAATATGTGTTGTCGAGACAGAAATGTATACCTCTAATAAATTCAGTTTTATTTAGTGATGTGTGTGGACTAATTTCATCCCATCTGGATTCTATTATATTTATAGCTAGATTTGTAGGAATGTTAGTGTGTAAAGATTCTACATCAAGTGATATAATAACCCTACATGTTTCGGCATGTTTTTTTTAAATATATATACTTTGAAGTAAAACAGACCTTTAATCGCCCACTGATTGGTTGGTCTTTGGTCTTTTTCAAGTAATTAGAACTAAAAAATTAATACAAAGAAAGGTAAGAAATATATTTACATTTGTATGAATGAATTAAAATTAAAAATAACTTAATGAAATTAAAGTAAGGAAATTAAAGGATACAAAACTCACCAATATATATAATGAAGTGGTTCTACTTCATCAGAAACTGGAAGAAATAATTCATATCAATTAATAATTAGCATTAGATTAAGTATGATGAAAGTTGACCATGTATTTACAACGTAAATTATTAAACAAGTTAATATCGCGCATTTAATTAGAAAATTTATTTGAAAGAATTTTTATTATTTATGATTACCATTTTTCACAATCGAAAGTCATTTAATTATTTATTATTCTGAAAATAATTAACTTGATTAATAAAATTAATATCATATGGAAATCTATTTTATCAACCCGTATATTTTTTGAATTTGAATTAGTTTACCGCGAAAATCATTTATTATTAACTCCACTCATATGATATTGATAAACATTCAAAAATATGTAATTACAATTGTATAATTATTAATTTTATTTTTATAATAATTTCAATTAAATATTGGATATAAAATCAATCGATTGGGATAATTATGTAAGTTAAATAACTATATCAAGTAAAAATAAATCCAAGCCAAGGAATAAAAACAACAGAAAAGAGCGTCGTTTGGGTTGTTGCAAAAATAAAGCTACGCAAAATTTTATCGTAAAATTAAAATATTATTTAAACTTTAAGCAAGTAGTAATTTACTTACTAGAAAATATTCTTAATAAAAGAAGACAGTGTGTATACATCAACCGAACAATAAATTTATCGAGCATTGTGGAAATATATGGTATAAAACAGCTTAAAACTATTAGCGTCACCTTCAATACCCGCTACATGAAACACCTCCAGCTTCCAATTTCAACCTGATATCCATTGATTCCCGTTTCTCCTAGGACATCCATATTACTGACAAAGGATTTCACATAATTGCTGATCAAACCCAATATTTAATATCAATATTAATTCAGTAAATTTTGATGTCTGTGGCACATGTGTTTTGCTCCGTAATAAAACTCAAAAAAGGGATATTACGAGCAGGAAAATTGATAAAAGTGAGATAGTGAAAGTTAAGAACATTTAGAAACTGGGAAAATTGGAAAACTTACCGAAGTAAATCAAATTGCAAGAATTTGTGAGTAAACGAACTTAAGTACAAATAGGTTAACTGATATAGTGGTACGGCGGTAGTATAGGCAACATACATAACAGAAACGGCCAAGATAGTTGTATAATATCTGAAGAGTTGATCTGCGGAGAACGTCTTACGTTCAGCGCAAATAAAAGATAGGCAACACATTTAACAACTTAAAGAATACGAAATAGTGTATCAACGGTTAATAGCTACAACATTTAAATAAAATATATAATACACCAGAAGAAGATGGACTCGGACGATTACGTGACAGACGAGGGGAAAAGAAAGAAGGAAGATATTGATGTTTTATTTAAAAAATCCAGAAAGACGCGCAGAACCCCGACTAAAGGGGATGATTCGCAGGATAGCCTGAAAGAACAGATGAATGAAATGATGAATTTAATGAGAAATTTGGCAGGCGATATAAAGGAAATAAAAACAGATCAACATATTAACAACGAAGAGACAAAAATTCTGCAGGAAGAAATAAGAAAATTAAGGGAGGAGCAAAAAGAATATAATAAAGAGATAAAACAACTGAAAGATAGTAACGAAAAAGCTATGAAAGAAATTGATATCTTGAAACAAGAAGTGATGAAATCAAATGAGAAAATAGAGAAACTTGAAGGAGAGAAGAGAAGGAAAAATATAGTGCTCCAAGGGGTAAAAATGGAAACAAGTATCCCCATAGTACAAAAAGAGGGAATGGAAAATTTTATAGAAAGGAAAATAGGAGTAACAATAAAAGTATAATCGGTAAGGAAACTAGAAGATAAAACCTGGTTGGTCGAACTAAACAGCAATGGAGATAAGAGTATGGTAATGAGTAATAAAAGCAAACTAGAAACTGTGGAGAGGAAGTTTATATAAACGATGACTTGACAAGAGAAGAAAGAAAGGTACAAGCAATAATTAGGAAGGTTGCTAAAGAAGAAAGAGCTAAAGGTAAAACAGCTAAAACAGGCTTCCAAAAGATAATAATTGATGCCGAAGTTTGGAATTGGAATAAAGAGACTCAACAATTGGAGAAGTATGATAAGGAGAGAAATAAACAAATTCAAAAGGCCAAAAAAAACTGATAATAGGGAAAAGCAAAGGACAGGAAAATGAAGAAATGATCCAATCAAAGAAACTGGTAATGAATAAGTCAATCAAAGTTAATAATAAAAAGACAAAAAATACAAATCAAATAAAGTTAGATCATAAGAGAGAGCTAGACATGGAAAAGGAACAAACAGAGAAACAAGATAGAAATAGAGGGAACTCCAATAAGGAAAAATTACGTATAGAAAGACAAAAGCAAAAGAAGGTGATGACGAATGAAATAAAAATGGACAAGAGTGAGCATAAAGGACAAAGAATATTTAAACTGGCAACATGGAATATTAAAAGCATAGGTGGCAAAGAAAATGAACTGCTACAAGAATTTGAGAACCTCGATTTAGACATATTAGCGATTACAGAAACAAAAAAGAAAGGGAAGCAGAATATTGAATTGGATGGTGGACACTTAATGATATTGAGTCGAGTAAAGGAGGAAGAAAGGGCTAAAGGAGGAGTTGGTTGCATAATTAAGAATCAATGGAGCAAATACGTAACTAGATGGGACTGTATTTCACAAAGAATTTTTAAATTAGAACTCAAAATAGGAAAAGATGAAACAAATCACATCTTGATAGTATACGGCCCAAATGAGGACGAAGTAGCGGCAAGGAAAAATAAATTCTGGGAAGAAGTTACAGAAATAGTAGAGGATATAACAGGGAAAATATATATCCTTGGAGATTTAAACGGCAGAGTGGGTTTACGAGATGGAAGATCGAGGGATGCTGTAGGAAATTACGGAGAGGCGGTCCGAAATAACAATGGGATGAGGATAATAGATTTCTGCATCCAGAACAGTTTTCTGGTTATGAATGGATTCTTTCAACATAAGGACGTCCATAAGTATACAAGAGAAGTTAAAAGCAGACGAGAAAGATTAATCATAGACTACTTACTAATCCAGAGAAACAACATGAGAGAAGTACAGAACGTGAGAGTGAGAAGAGGGGCAGAGAGGTAGTGATCACTACTTGGTAGAGAGTAAAATAAGTATGACGTCAAAACTATTAGAAAATAAAAATGAAACAGATGTTCAAACTAACACACAAGAAGCAATTAAATCATACATGCTAGCTGATAAGGAAATAGCACGAGAGTACAAAGAAAAAGTAGAAACAATGATGTCAATGGCCCAGAATCATATACAGGGAAAAGATGTGGAACATACTTGGGACTGGTATGAAAATACTTTAGTAGACATAGCCAGGGAGGTATGTGGTGCAACTAGAATAAATAGAAATAGGCATACAAAGCGAACAGCATGGTGGACATATGAGGTAAAACTCAAAAAGAACAAATGGAAACAATTCATAAAAGAAGGAACTCAAATTAGATATGAAGAATACAAGGAACAAAGAAAGAAAGTCAAAAATATGATAAGTATAGCCAAGGAAAAATCTTGGGAAGAATTTGGCGTTAGAATGGAAAAAGACTTTCATACAAACCAAAAGCTATTCTACAGAATTCTCAAGAATGCAAGAGTGGGAAACCAACAAGTTGGGATCAAACAAATCAAAGATAAAGGTGGTAATGTACTTAACGAAGGGAATCAAATAATGGATAGATGGAAAAAGTATTTCGAAGAACTTTTATTCACGGACGAGGTTGAGGACATTGACAGGGGGAAAGAAGGAAATGACCACACAGGATACCTAATAGCAGAAGAAATAGAGATGGATGATGTTGTAGAAGCCATAAGAGCGCTCAAAAAAGGGAAATCGGCAGGACACGGCCGAATAACCGGTGAAATGCTAAAAAATGTGGGCCCTAAAGGAATCGAGATGCTAACAGCAATATATAACCAAGCTTGGAAGGAAGGGAAAGTACCATTAGACTGAAAAACTGGCATCATAGTACCAATTTTTAAGAAAGGGGATAAGAAGGAGTGCAAAAATTACAGAGGAATAACATTACTGAGTATACCGTCCAAGGTCTACGAACGAATTCTCACAAAGAAACTAGTAATTCAAACAGATCAACAGCTAGAGCAGTCGCAGAGTGGGTTTAGAAAGGTGCATAGTATAAACGACCATATTTTTACACTCAAACAAATCGCAGAAAAGTCCATAGAAAGAAATATTGAAATGTATCAAGCTTTTATAGACCTGGAAAAAGCCTTCGATCGAATTCCGAGATCTAAAGTGCGAACAACCCTGGAAAAGAGAAATGTGGAGAAGAATCTAGTAGTGGCAATAATGAGCTTACATAAAGAGAACAGGAATTATGTAAGAACGGATAACAGGCAATCTCAAGAATTCCTAGTAAATAGTGGTTTAAGACAAGGAGGAGTACTAAGCCCGATGCTTTTCAATCTAGTCCTAGACGACACGATGAAAGAAACAAGGGAAAAAACAGTAAAGATGTACATCGGACACCGACATATGAAGCCAGTATATTTGAGTGAATGTGCCTTTGCAGATGACCTGGTAATATTTGGCAAGAGCGAAAGAGACCTACAGAGAAATCTAGAAGCCTGGAACACATCATTGAAATCTAGCAACATGAAAATTAACGAGGAAAAAACAAAAATAATGGTAATAGGCAGAGTTCGCAAGCAGATCTCACGTTAAATGGGAAGAAATTAGAGCAAGTTGAGACGTTTAAATACTTAGGGGTAAATATCAACAACAAAGGCTACCACGATATAGAAATAAATGTAAGATTGGAAAATACTTCTAAACTGTACTACAGCCTAAGAAAATCATTCATAGGAAAAAGAGAGATCTCAGAGAAGACCAAACTAACAGTATATAAAACTGTGTTTGTACCAATACTAACTTTTGGCTGTGAAACCTGGGTCCTAACGCCGACCATGAAGAGCAAAATACAGGCCATGAGATGAAATATCTCCGCAAAGTAGCTGGTGTTACCAGAATTGATAAAATAAGAAATACAGAAATAAGAAAACAACTGAATGTGGAACCTGTATTGAAAATAATCGAAGATCGTCAACTCAAATGGTTTGGGCATTTAACTAGGATGAGAAATGAAAGACCAGTTAAACAAACATGGGAAGCAAGAAGACATGAGAAGAGACTCCAAGGAAGACCTAGGAAAACATGGGACGACAGTGTAGGAAAAATATTGACAGAAAGAGGGATGAATTTGTCACAGGCGAGAAATAAAAAGGAGTGGAGTAAATTTATTCATGATTCATAGGATGCAATTTCACACCCTACACCTTCGGGTAAATAGGGTTAGATTATGTATATATATATATATATATATATATATATATATATATAGTATTTTCGTGACCTTGGTATGATAAGGTAAACTTAATTAGTCGGCGATTAAAGGTCTGGTTATTACTTCAAAGTGTATATATTTAAAATAATCCTACATGTTTCGGCAATGATGCCTTTGTCAAGGATATAAAAAATATTTTTTATATCCTTGACAAAGGCATCATTGCCGAATCATGTAGGATTATTTTAAATATATACACTTTGAAGTAATAACCTGACCTTTAATCGCCGACTAATTAAGTTTACCTTATGTATATATATATATATATATATATATATATATATATATATATATTAATTCAGTAAAATATAACCGAACAATTTGTGCAATTAAACTAGATTTAAAATTAGATATATTAATAAGTACAACATACTTTGAAACTGAATGGTCTTCTCAAATTAATTAGAATTTTAAACTAACTATCAATCATCAGATAATATCACTTAGTTCTGAAATTTTATTTGCATTTATTATAACATATGTTTGTTACCGATGCGCACAAACATATAAGCCAATTATGTCACGTGATCTACCATCACTTACAGCTGATTTATATATGTAATTCAATAGAATTGAATATCTCACTAAAATAATCATTAAATTGGATTTAACACAAACTACAATTTATAGTTTTATTTATTTTCTTTTTTACTAAGTTACTTATGCATATGATATTGATACTTTTCACTAAAATTCAGCATTAATGCCCGAGATAAATTGTTGTCACATAAATGAGATTTGATATTTACTTCTTTAATGAATAGAAGGACCGGCTCCTGTGAGAAAGATCACGTTCTACCGCTAAGTAGCTGAAAAAATACAAATAATTGTAAATATTCTTTCTACACTTTACGATGCTATTTTATTCGATTATTCCATAGAAAAAATTCGCCCTTAAGTAGGAATCGAACCCACGACCTCTGGCTTGCTGGACCATTGCTCGACCACTGAGCTGTTGAGGCGTGAATTAGAAACTTTTATGAGGTTGCTTTGAGGTACATCAAAGGAAACAGGTGAATATATCTTGCCGGTAGTACGGCAGTTGTACATTTTATTAATTGCGTTTTCGCGAAGTAATGTAATTGTAAATATTGTTTCTACATTTTACGACGCTATTTTATTCGATTATTTCATAGAAAAAATACATATAATATTGTTCATAAGATAAAAATATGAACTGGCGCCAAATTGTATTAATATATTATAATTAAAAAAGTATTCATTTATAATAAACTTGTCCAGATAATATTGTACGAACGACATCTTACATTCTACTATCGAATTAAGCACGATAATAAGATAGGTAACATATTTGATTAATAATTTATAATTCTTATTAAGCATCTTTAAGCCGAAATTTATATATCATTTGTCGCCAAACGTGGTAGCTTTTTTTTTATATTTATACCATTATCACATTATTACCAGCACATATAATTATTATCATTGTTATTATTATTATTATATGGTTATTAAAATTCTTAAAACCTAAATTTTTATATATCAATATATATATATATATATATATATATATATATATATATATATAAAAATTGATAAATTATTGGAGTTTTTCGGCTTTTATATGAAATATTTACAAATATCAAATTAGAATGTATGTAATTGCAGAGTAAGTGGGGATGTAAACATTGCTGTCTACAAATTACAAAGCAAATCATACGACATTTTTAATTGAAAAATATTGTCTATGTTGGGACTCGAATCCAAGTCTACAGTTTGCCGGACTGTCGCTTTTACCACTTAGCCACAATAGACCTAGGTTCAAGCTATTTAGAAATGCATTATAAAGTAACAGTGTTAATGAATCAGATGTCAGTAATTGAATGTAGATGTCAAGTTGAAAGCAGAAGTCAGTTTTGAAAGCTGATGTCAGTTTTGATGGCAGATGTCAGTTATTGAAAGCAAATGTCAGTAATTGACAGCAGGTGTCTGTTTTGAAAGCAGATGTCAGTTATGAAAGCAAATGTCAGATTAGAAAGCAGATGCCTATTTTGAAAGTAGATGTCAGTTATTGAAAGTAGATGTCAGTATTTTGAGAGCAGATGTCAGATTTGAATGTTTGAAAATGCTAATTATTACTCCATAGCTATATAAGTGTTTAGATAATTTCTTAGCCGTTTAATAAACGACTATTTTGAAAGTAGATGTGAGTTATTGGAGTTATGTTGGAAATGCTAATTATTACTCCATAGCTATATGAGTGTTTAGATAATTTCTTAGCCGTTTAATAAACGGCTAAGAATAATTAAAAGAGTCGAAACGTCGTAGAGAAAATTGAAATTCATTAAAGGTCGCTAAACCAATAAAGAAGTCTATTATTTTAATATATATATATATATATATATATATATATATATATATATATATATATATATAATCTCTAACGTTGCTCAATATAACTAGGCAATTAAATGTTGAAATCGCTCACCATAAGGTAAAAGATTAAACACATTTTTATTACTTCTTCTTCTAAGTGGTTAAAAAATAAATATACAATACATGCAATACAATATACAAAAAAAAAAAAAATACGAATATACAAATATAGGAAGAAGACAGTATTAGTTACATGGTTAAATTAATTAGTTAGGAATAAATACACCGAGACAAAATTACACATACTGAAAGTATATATACATATCCTTAATTTGGTTAATTATTGTAATATTAGTAAGATAAGTCATATTTAAGGGGTGTTGAGTTAGATTTACAGAAACAGTAACGTGCAAATAGTCACAAATAATGGAAAGATACACAGCATTGCGTACTTCTGCAAGTTCTTTATAATCGTAACAATTTCTACTTTCTCAAACATATTATTAGTTTATAGATTGTTTAATCTTCTCTTTATTTCAAAAATATGTATATAAATTACAAAAGTACAAAATATATATACTGTGCCATTACACTCTATATGTTTTTATACATCTATGGTTGAAGTACGTTTCTTCTATAGGAACGTGCACGGCACGCTGAGATGTGGCGGGAACAGGTCCGCACAAATATCAGCTTGTGTAGGTTAAGTTAATATGGCGGACTTTACGTGCCGACCACGTGTTTTTCAATGGTTCAGTAAGGTTAGGATCGTGGGACCTAATACAGTTAAGGAAATATACGGCATATGTTACTATTATTAACGGGTCTCTACTCTATTTTTATTTCGATTCTTTCCCTCGCTTTTGATGGCAGAAATCGGGGTAAATTACCTAAGGGTTGATTTTTGGGAACTTCTCTTTTAGATGACTTTCAATATTTTTGTTTTTTTTTTCAGCACGAGGAAGCCCGATATTTCTTTTTTGGTCGTGAGAATGTCTGGTAGACAAACCTAAGTGCCTTTTTCTCGTCTTCTTTTTAGACACTCGTTTGTCTGAGCACTTATAATAACATTGGTGTTGAAGTCATTTTACACAAAAAAAAGACTTCAAAATCATTTTTTGTAAAATGAATTAAACAATTTTTATACTGTTATAAAAAGAATGTAAATTAAATTTATTGAATAAAAAGGTTAATTGCGTATACATTCTGTTTAAATTGAGAATATTTCTTTTGTTATCTAAGAGATTAAGTCCTTTAAAGGACGATATAATTACGTTAATGATGCAATGCAACAACAAATTACCTTAAACCTAAATCTACGGTATTTAGAAAACTTACACCAAATATTCATATGTATACCGTAATCGGCAAATATATAACGAGGTTGCCGATGAATGTATGCAAGTAGATTAAGTGAGGTACGATAAGGTTCAGTCAGATTATAGCTAGTCAGTAAGTCTATTGCTTCAGAGCGCTGTAGAACGCATAAATACGTATAAAATTCGCCAGGAATATTTACAGAAAAACATTTATTTCATGGTGTATTACCTTTACTAGGATGTACAACAAAGCTTATATTTTCCGCGTATAAATAAAATGAAATGAAATATTAATTCTAAATTATGTTCAAAAAAATAAATGTAACTCTTATGAAAAGAAAATAAATTAACTCTTCTCCGATAATAATAAAAAATAAATGTTCTAAATTAAAGGTTCAAGTAATCCACCACATTGTTCTTGGCAGTATGCCAGCCTATAATAAAATTCTAGTCGGACATTACTGATATGTCCCTATAGAAAGAACCGACAATTGAATTATTTAAAATACCAACTCATACATTTAATTTTTGTGGATATCGGGTATGTACGGGCACATTGAGGTGTCTACCGGCATACCATTTTGTGATTTGGGTCTTTTATTGAGTTGTAAAAACATGCATGTTGAAATCGACTATTAATATACGCACGTAGAGAAATAAGTGTTGTACATTAGGTAAGTGTTTTTTAGGGAATAGGGCATGTTCAATATGTATGTGTCCACCACTTTGCTTCTCCCTCCACTGTTTGAAAGCTGGCATCGTTGGATATAACAAGCATACCTATATACGCAAACAGAAATTAAAATTTGTCGACTACGGTATACACACACACACACATGCATGTTTATATAGATACACATACGAATCAAATTATTTATTAGATATTAATATGTACATAGTTAATATAGATAATAACATAACAATACAATAGCTAAGAGAGCCATAATGGTTAAGAAAAAGTGTAAGACCATGAGACGATCAGCTACATATAGAAGCTATCAGGAAAAAGACCATTAATGTTTTTGACATATTGCTGTAATATTTTTCAACAATATAAATTAATTAAAGAAAAATAAGAATAAATGATAATAAAACGTAATTAAAACGGATTGTGCATTGAATGCACCCGTCTAATACTTAATGTAATAATAAATTCTATGTTTAAATTTATATAAATAAAAGATGCTACGGTGGTAATTCCGTAACGATACCAAAATAAAAAAAAAGAAGAGAGACAAAAAAAACCCTAGCTTCGGGCGACGTGGATTGCCCCACCAACCCGCTCCTGCCAACGGCTAGCGGCCCTCCCGGCTACAAAGCCTGCCTCAGCCCAGAGGGTGGGAGATTCAGAGATACTGAAATGCCAAAAGGAGGTGGAAAAGGGCGCAACCGAATTTGGTACTGCTAGACACCGCAAATTCGGAAAATAAGATCACAAAAGAAGGCAAGCCACGCAGCGGGTAAATTACGCAACCAAGCCGTCCGAAATGAAATAAAAAAAAAGAGTTTCATATACAACTAGTCTACGCTTTATTTCTATAAAATAACAATAAAAAAACTAAAATAAAATAATCAAATAGCAATTGGAAAACTTTAATAAGGCTCAGATTCTATCTGAAGCGAAGTTTCATTAATAATAGTAAAAAAAAAATTAACGAATGCAATATCGTAGAAACTACTTTGTACTAAATGAAATTATTACTAAACTCTACCCAGAAAATTATTAACCCCCATCAAAATACGTATTTATCCGTTTCACATGTGTAAATACAAAATTGCAAGCCAGATCTATTGGACAGACTTGGTATATGTCTGGAGGTTATATATATATATATATATATATATATATATATATATAACCTCCTATATATATATATATATATATATATATATATATATATATATATATTTAGTGTTTATAAGAATTTTCTTTTTTATTTTATTGGCCGTGTCTTAATATTAAAAATAATAGACTTTTTATTGGTTTAGCGACCTTTATTTAATTTTGATGTTTTATTCTACGACGTTTCGACTTTTATTATTATTCAGTCTTTTTCAAGTAACTAGAAACAAGAATTAATACAATGAAAAAGTGAGAACTATGTTTGCCTTTGTGAGACTGCATTAACAATTAAATTAACAATTACAATTAAAATTAGATTAAAGACTGAATTACCAATTAAATTAACAATTAAAATTAAAATTAGATTAATAATAAGTAAGGAAAAATTAAAATGATTACATCTGTATAAATGAATTGGAAATTTAAATTAAACTACTAATACAGTAAAGAAACATTGAATGACAATAAACTCACCGTTTTTTTGTCCTTCAAAAACACTCATTCTGTGCATCATGCAGATGTAATCATTTTAATTTTTCCTTATTTATTATTAATCTAATTTTAATTTTAATTGTTAATTTAATTGGTAATTCAGTCTTTAATCTAATTTTAATTTTAATTGTTAATTTAATTGGTAATTCAGTCTTTAATCTAATTTTAATTTTAATTGATAATTTAATTGTTAATTCAGTCTCACAAAGGCAAACATAGTTCTCACTCTTTCATTGTATTAATTCTTGTTTCTAGTTACTTGAAAAAGACTGAATAATAATAAAAGTCGAAACGTCGTAGAATAAAACATCAAAATTCAATAAAGGTCGCTAAACCAATAAAAAGTCTATTATTTTTAATATATATATATATATATATATATATTAAAAAGAATAAACTAACTGCAAATTTTACAAAATTGAATATTGAACATAAATTAAACTATTGTTGATGGTTTTATAATATTAAGAAAAAAGAATTAATGATTATAATTAATTAATTGGCAAATAATTGAGAAAAGTAATTCTTAAATTTTGAATTCAAATTAACAAAACTAGAATATTAAATCGTATTTTTAAGGTGTCGATCTAAGAAACACAAAAAAAACCTTGTACACGTTTTCTACAACGAAGAAAAACTCAATGAAAAATCTTTCTATATGCGTTGGTTTTTTTGTTAAAGAGAAACATGTGTATCATTACGGTGATCTCTTGAAATAAATTTAATCGTTTAAAATGAAATTTAATCGTTTAAAATAAAATATAATCGTTTAAAATAAAATATGTAAAATCAAATAAAGGAACCTAATCAGTAATGCTATTGAAATTAACTAACTAAAATGGTTAGGTTGCTTCGAATTCCGTAGCTACCCCCATAAAGAAAAATTGACTATGTATAGAGAGAAAAAAAAACGTAATCTTATTATTCTAACACACAGAACTAAATTGATATAATTATTTGCTAGCTGAATTAATACAGAAAATTGAATATGTATAGAGAGAATTTAATCTTAATATTTTAACACATAGAGCTATATTGATGTATTTATTTGCTAGCGGAATTAATTAAAAAAGAAATACAAAATTTTAGCTGATTGTCTCTGTAGGGATCAACTAGCGTTGATCGTTCTGTCGGATAGTTGTTGGTCTCAATTCGAGGCAGAAGCTCCTACAGTTGGCCGAAAGAGATATTTCTAGGACATGGGGCACGATGTTCACACAGGCAAAAAAAACATCTGTCATAGAGATGCAGAGAAAAAACAAACGAATAAATTAAAGAAAATAAATTGGTTTCAAGATTACGTACTAGCCTAGTTTCGGATGGTTTTTATTATATCTCGTTAGCGAGAAACTATACCCTTCTCGTTCAAAATAGGTAACTGATTCGATCAATTAAACCACGTGTTGCTAAAAACAAATCCCGAACGACCGGTGACTACTCTGCATAAAGAGATTAATTAAGGCCAACAAATTAGCAACACGTAAGAACGAAAACGGGAACGATGTTCGGGTCGGTCTTGAACTCTGCTCTACCGACACTACGCAACCGGTAGACAGAGTGGGAAAGCAATCAAAAAAACTGATACGCAATCAATTGCAGATATAAGAACGAAAACGGATAAATATACAGGTAGGTTAGCGATTAATAGAACGGAATGCAATTAAGGAAGACGCTAATTCGCGACAAAATAAGGAAAGTTTATAAACACGTAACAAAGAATAAAAAAGAAAGGAGTTAGTTTTTGTATTTAAAATCCAATATATCATAAAACAACTTCTAGACACAATATATAATAATTGGTTCATAAGTCCTATAAATTGCATAATTTTACTAAATTTCATAGTCCAAATTGCATTCACAAATAGCCTAGAAGCAAATAAATAAATGTAATGTATTACGAACAAACAATATATTTAATGGTCCTTACTTACATGTGTATGGATATACAAACTAGACGAAGTAGAGTAAAAGAATATCGCAAACAAATCAAAGTAATTGTTGACATGTTTGCAGCAAACAATGAATAAATAAAGAAATAAATAAAAAACAAACAAAAATAATGTCGAGCGTACAAAAGTGAGGATAACGGAATATACAAATTAAAAAGAAAAAACGAACCAATAAGAATGGTTAAATCGAAAATGAGAAAAAGCCAATCACGATACGTAAAATTAAAAATTCAAATGCCAAATGCGAGAAAACTAATCAAAATGCGTAAATTCAATTTAAATCTAAAAAGAAATCCGTTCTGACAACAGAATTGTATGACGGAAATTTTTAATTTGTAATATCAAACAACGGTATAATTAAAAAGAGTTTAGAAAAAAATAATAAATGAAGAACAAGCAGAAGATGTATTTTTATATACTAGTTAACAAAATAGAAAGCACTAAATGAGAAAAATCCACATTAAACATGAAAATAGAGAATGAAGAACGTGGAAGAGCGAAAAAACCCAGTGATGGGTATAATAAAAGGGACACACGCAAGTGAAGAAAGAAGAAGAAAGTTAGTTAAAAATGTATTTTATTCGAATTTTATATTATATATTTTTTATAATTTTATATTATATATATATTATATTTTATATATATTATATTATATTATATTTATTTATTATTTTTAAATTTTTATTTATTTTATATTTTTTATATTTTTATTTTATTTTATTTATTTTTTTATATTTTATATTTTTATATTTTTATATATTTATTTATTATTTTTTATTATTTATTATATTTATTTATTATTTTTTTATTATATTATATTTATATATATTATATTTTATAATTTTATATTAGGAATATAGTTTACGGAAAATGTTATTTATATATATATAAAAATAATAGATTTTTTATTGGCTTTAGCGACTTTTTATTGAATTTTGATGTTTTTACGAAGTTTCGACTTTTATTAATTCAGTCTTTTTCAAATAACTGGAAACAAGAAATATTACAATGAAAACATGAGAAATGTGTTGGTTTCGTGTGATAGACATAACAATTAAATTAACAATTTTAAATTTAAAATTAGATTAAAAAATGAATTACAAATTAAGTTAACATTTAACGTTGAAAATTAGATTAAAATTAAAAATAGCTTAAATGAATAGGTAGGGAGACATTAAAGTGATTAACATCTGTATGAATAAATTGGAAATTTGAATTACACTACAAATACAGTAAGGAGAACAAAGAAATGACAAATACATTCACCGTTTGTTTGTTTGGTTTTCAAGGGTACGCATTTTGTGCAAACATGTGTTTTATGGACATCCGAGACCTTTTTTTCTTAAGGAACGACCGTACTTGTGCGGATATTGTAAGTGACTAAGTCTTTAGTTTGAGGGGTTTAATTTCTGTTCTTTGGAACTAGCAAAGTGGTTAGGACCGTATGTAGGGGTATATAGTTAAAGTTGTTTTTACTAATGGGAGCTATTTTTTCAGTTGTGCTTTGTGCGTGCAGGGGGGGTTTTGATTTTATCTATTGTTTTATGAGTGGATAATAGAGTTTTGAAAGTCCATCAATTTCGTTTCTGTCGTTGATTGTTTTGCTGTTTTTGAAAATATGTATCATTTCTAAGACTTCTCTAGCTTTTGTGTTCTTTTTTTGTGTTATTACTTTGGTGTTTTCAAAATCAAAATTATGTTTAAGTGTCAATTGGTGTTTTTTTAAAGAAGTTTGATTTTTTGCGTATTTGTGACCTTTCAATCTTTCTTGTAGTAACTGTTTTGTTTGGCCTATGCATATTTTGTCACAGTCTTTGCAGGGTATGTTGTATATTGTGTGTGATTGTTTTAGTGTAGGTGTTGAGTCTTTAAGTTTGGTGTGTAGGAATTTTAGGTTTTTACCGCTTTGGTGTGCTATTTTAAAATTAAATGGTTTAAATATATTGTCTAATTTTTCGGATAATCCAGTTATTAGGGTGTGGGGATATATGTTAATTCATTGGTTTTTTTGTTATTGTTGTGGTTGTTTGTTTTGTTATAAATTTTATTGAGTCTAAGTTTTATAATTTTTTGTATGAATTGTGGTGGATAATTGTTTTCTGACAAAATTGTTTTTACTTTATTTAGTACTGTTGGTCTGAAAATTGGATTAGTGAGATTTAAGGCTCTGTCTACTAACACTGTTACTACTTTTTTTTTGTGGGCTAGGGGTTGGTTAGAAAAAAAGTTTACATATCTGCCGGATGGGGTTGGTTTAGTGTACCATTTTGTTTGTATGTTGTTTGTTCTTATCAGTGTTAGGTCTAGGTAGTTTATGGAGTTGTTTTTTTCTATTTCAATGGTAAAATTTAAATTTGGGTGGAAATTGTTGAAACTATTTTGTACATTGTTTATTTCATTTTCTGGTAGTAACATTATGCAATCATCGACATATCTTTTGAAAAAGGTTGGTTTTGTTTTTAGAGATTTTATAACATTTTCTTCGATGTGCTCTAGTACTAATTGGGCTACTACGCTGGATATAGGTACTCCCATTGCTAGTCCTTCAATTTGTTTGAAAAATTTGTTGTCGAATTGAAAAATATGTGGAAGTTAAAGTTAGTTCTATTGCTTCTAGGAAATCTATTAATGGTAAGTCTGTGAAATTTTTGATGGAGTTCCATTTTTCTGTGATTACTTTTTTGGCCAGTGTTAAAGGTATATTGGTGTACATTGATTCTACGTCTAGGGAAACTAGTTTTTCGTTGTTTTTCGTTTTTATTGTATCGATATGTTTTTTGAATTCAAAAGTATTTTTAATATAATATTGGTTTTGACCTATGACATTTGTTAGTGTTTTTGTTAAAAATTTTGATAGTTCATAAACCGGGCTTTGTATGCATGATACGATTGGTCTTAATGGGATGTTCTTTTTATGTAATTTTGGTAAGCCATATATTTTGGGTGGTTGTGCATTATGTATTTTTAATTTGTTTGCTGTTTTTGGTGAGATGATCTGTTTGTTTTCCCATTTTTTAATTAGTGTGTTGTTTATTTTTTGATATTTTGTTGTGGGGTCGTTCTTTAATTTTGTATAAGTTTTGTCGTCATTTAGGAGATTTTCCATGTTATCCATGTATTGTCTTTTTTCCATTATTATTGTTTTATTAGATTTGTCGGATTGTAGTACTATTAAATGACTGTTGTTTTTTAGGAAGGTTTTGGTTTCTTTTATTTGTTTATTTAATGCTTTTTCTGTTTCGTTATTATCGACTGTTTTGTTTGATTGTTTGTAATTTAGGAGGCTATTACAGATTTTAGATCTTATATATAAATAAGAAAAATTAAATTCTTATAAACACTAAATATATATATATATATATATATATATATATATATATATACATATATATATATATATATACATAAATAATTTAAACGAAATTATTGACCGTAATATATTGAACAAAATAAATTAAAAGCGGGCAAGCGGTCTGTCAATTAAAAAACTAATTTATTAAGTATCCCTATATTTCGCAACAACTTTGTTGCTTCTTCGGGAGATAAAAATGTAGAGTTGAAAAATATAATAAAATTGACGTACAAGGACAATAAAATTGATCAAATCAATTTTATTGTTTTGAGATACTTTTTGAGATATTGGAAAATTGAAATTTTACGAAATTTTCAGTTGTATATATCTTCGTTATCATTGAAGACGGCAAAACTAGAAACGGCATCTGATATTTTTTTGCGTAGAATTTAATTATCTTTTTAATAATCTTCATGGCACATTTTAATATCAAGATATAAAATATGATTATGTTTTTTTAAATGGTAATCATAGTTGGTCATGACTTCAGTAAAATGCTTATTTTGTTCTGATTTCACAAATGAAAGGTTTTATATGGTTATCTTTTTTAAATCTTTATTATAGCGGATGTAATTCAAATGCTATTACTAATTGAAGAAACAATAGGCAAGTTAGCTTTTTGGAAACTACTTTTAATACAGCAAAAATTATTTACAAGTTCTAAAATTGACAGTAGTCAAATAAGTTGATTTCCCATGAATAGTTAACTGTACTAGAGTTAAGTGGTATTATCTATAAAATATTTGTGTAAAAAATGTATACCAACGAAAAAAAAAAAAATGCTTTATTGTTATTATTCTAGTACTAGAAATAGTAATGACGCAACCGAATTGCATTATCAACGCTATATGGAAAGAAGACAGCCAAGATCGAAGACTATTTTATAAGTTAGAAAATAATTTGACAAGGTATGGTTCGTACCCGCGACATTAACTCGTGAAATTGCGAGTGCATGTGCTGTTCCACAGCTTAATTTTAAAACAGAATAAATACAGGCCATTAAATACAGCGTGAGTAATACTTTTTATGGCCAAGATCATGAAAGAAGAATGTTATTTGCTCTATGGTTTTTGGAAGAAACAAACATTAGTCCACACTTTTCTTAAACAATTCTGAAACAAAATTTACCAACAATGGATTATTTAATAGGCATAATAATGTTTGTTGTTCTCAAAATAACTTTCATTTTACTATGGAGGGGCGAGATCAACGTGTATTTTCTGTAAACGTATGGTGTGGAATTTTTGGAATGGAAATATTGGGACCATATTTTTATGAGGCCAATTTAAACGGAGAACGATATTTACACTTTTTGCGTAACGAGCTGAAAGATATGCTAGATGAATTAACATTAAATTTAATTCAAAATCTCAGATACAATCAACATGACGGTGTACCCGCTCATAATTTTCAAAACGTTTCTCAGTATCTTTCAGAATGTGGTGCAGTATAGAATCTGTATCAAATAAAATCGAAAGAAGACAGATTAGTTTAACCACATTGTAGGAATGGGCGAGTGTAAAAAAGTTAAATGGATTTCACAACTCTGAATTTTACTTCTGTTCTTATCGTTTAAAGCCATATTTCGCAATCGTAAATAAATACCAGCACATATACATTGATATATATTTATACTTATCTTTGAATTCCTACTAATTTCTCCACTCCCATTCAGAACTGATTCCAGATATCTAAAATTATATTTGCTGTGTTTTCTTAGTATTTAAACTAACATCAGCTAGTTTCTCAGTTCTTGATATGATTAGTAACCCAGTTTTCTCTATGCTACTGTTCAGTAGAAATTCTTCAAAGACTTCGCTCCAGGTCTTGATGTTATTTCGAATCCTCTACCAATCTCGCTGATATCACTAGGTCGTCCGCATATATAATTTCTGCCGCTAGAACTTGTTGTAGATTTTTGACCCTCACCTTGACTTTTCTTCATTTCCTTCTGCAATTCTTAACGATTTCGTCCATTACTGTTATGAATGGAAGGGAGCTCAGAAACCCAGCCTATCTTATACCCATTGAAGTAACGAAGGTACCTAGTTGTTTGTCTAATTATATTTCGTGTGATTTTATAGATACTTTTAATGTTTTAAATCAATTTATCTTTCAATCCCCTCCTACTCAATATTTCCCAGATTTTTTTTGTCTTGGTACGGTCTCAAATGCTTTTTCTAAATTAACGGAACACAGATACAAATTGTCATAATACGCTAATGTTTTCCCGGCTAACTGACTCAAAAATCCGTTGTTTCCCTGCCTGGTTTGAAGCCATATTGATCGCCATCCATTTTTGGGTTCGCTATTCTGCTTAGTTTATTTTTAAGTCTTCAGTTTCTTCGCAAACAGGAAGAAGTTTCGAGAGGTAAAATCTGGGGAGTAGGGATGGTGGGGTAGTACTGCTGTCTTCGTTACGTAAGATCCACGAATTGTTGCGCCACTTAGCATGGCGCTTGCGTCGAATGTTTTCTCTTAGTCGCCGAAGGAGATCGCAATAAAATCGTCCATTAATTGTTTTACCTGGTGGGACAAATTCTTTGTGCATAATACCATCAACATCATAGAATCTAATCAACATTGGCTTGACGTTGCTTCGTACTTGCCGTGCTTTCTTCGGTTGTGGTGACGATGGTCTTCCATAGCGATGACTGATGCTTTGTTTTGGGATCATACCCGTACACTAGTGATTCGTCGTCAGTAATAATTCTGGTACTGAAGTTTGCATCTCTTTCGGCAGTTTCTTTTAGCTCTGTGCGCACATGAACACGATGCCGTTTTTGTTCAATGCTGAGTAACCTTGACGCAAACTTCGCAGCAATACGCCGCCCGGACAGAATATGCCGACAAATGCCTTACGACAAGCCGACAATATTACAACCTTCGGTTTTGCAGGATAGCATCGGGCATTTTTGCCATATTTTGTGTCATATTTTACATAGATGGATGATCGGAACGCTTATCATCAACCGGCACACGTCCATTTTGAAAACAGTTGTACTGCTCATAAGTTTGCGTCTGGCCTAAAGCATCCTCATAAAACGCTTGTTTAAGCATTTTCAGAGTTGTTTGCTCTTTCACATCAGACATTGTAATTCGCAGAATAACTCAAACACAACTCAATAAGTATCTACCGTTAGAATAACTCATCATAGACGTAGTTCACACCAACGGGCGCTATAGAGCAGTACTACCATCCCATCGGGCGTTACGTTCAATTTCCGGAAATTTCTGGGTAGCACCTCGTATATTTCGGTTATATATATATATTTTTTCTGTTTTTGTTACACCTTCTTACTGTTTAAAGGGTGATGTGAAAGAATTGGCACTTTATATAACAATTTTTTAAATAAATGATACATTTACTTCAAAACTTTAATGGTTATAATTTAGTAAAAATAATAATCGAAAAACAAACATACAAACAATATTGAACAAATTCAACAAAATCAACAAAATGTTCGAGGTGCCCCCTCCAACCATTTGGCATTGACCAATACGAGTAAACAATTTCTAAGCTGCACTCAATAATGTCTGGCCTAATTTGTTGCATTACGTCACAAATTCTCTGTTGTAAATCTTCCAAGTTGTTAGGTCTATCGAAATAAACTTTTAATTTTAAGTAGCCCCATAGATAAAAATCTAAGGGTGTTAAGTCTGCGGAACGCACTGAACACTCACTTGGCCCCCGCCGCCCTATCCATCTTTCTATACATTTAAATTTCTGTAAATGTAGCATCAAGGTATTGACGGACTTTTATGCCAAAACGAGGAGGTGCCCCATCTTGTTGGAACCAAATAAACCAAAAAAGAGCTGCCACTGCTAGCGTCAAATCAAATTGCAACAAATTTCAATATTGGGCAGCAATCAGGTTTCCTTCAAAAAAGTAACGTCTTAAAAAACAGCATCCTATTATTCCTACCCATACATTTAGTTATACAGTTATACAGTGATGATTGTCCCGTGCCCAATACCTACAGTTATGGCGATGTATTGATCCGTTGATGTAAAGAGTGACTTTATTAGAAAAAATAATGTTTTTGAAAAAATTAGGATTTTGATTACATCATAACATTAATTCTTCACTTGCAATCGGCGGTCTAGATCATCTTCGTTTAACTTGTGAATTAGGTGCACTTTGTATGAATAATACTTTTCCTTTTTAAATAATTTTACAAAAAAACTACGGTCCACGGTGTTATCTAGGGCAAGTTGCCTTGTAGAAATATGATGATGTTCCTCAGCTTCAAGTAATAATTTGAATTTTTTTCATCGCTTATTTGTGGCCAGCTTCCCGAGGTAAATCTTTTACACTTCTGGTTTCCGTAAATTTGGCGACCAATTTACTTACTGCAGATCTTGCAATTGAAAGCCTATTAGAATGTACTTGATTGAATAACTCACAAGCTTATCACAGCCTATCTCTGTATCCAACCATTATTAAAATCTCTTCTTTCCTGTTCAGTTAAATGTGCAATTTTTTGTTCTTAACTTCAAAATTTAGATTGCCTTTTTATAATTTAGATAACTGTCAAACTTTTCCCAGTTGAGTTGATTTGATTTAAGATTTTTGTTAAATTATTTTTTACCCAGTAAATGTGTCATTTATTTAAAAAAAAGTTATGTAAAGTACCACTTCTTTTACATTACTGTTTAAACAGTAACAAGGTCTAACAAAAATAGAAAAAAAGTGAAAGTTGTCATTAAAAAAATGATGATGACGTCATTGTGTAAAAACTAATGTCATTCAAAAAAAATCCCCAAACGACGGCAAATTAAAAACAAAAATTTACTTGTCCGAGCGATTTTCTTAAATATATACATAGATAATTATTTCTTGACCTTTGTATAATATAGTAGATTTAGATATTCGGCGATTTAACCCTTAAACCGAAACACCGGTCTCTGTGACCTTTAGTGCTATATTAGCTTAAAGTGTGGCAACCCTGTTTTACCTGCGCGTCTCCCCTCCCGAATATACTATCACCAACTACTTTACTACGTAATACAGTTGGTATCGTTTAGTAGTTGTCAGTTTGTGTTAGAGAGTACATGTCATTTTTTGAAAAGGTCTCGGTCTCACAGACCGGGTGTTTCACATTACGCCAAGGATTATACAGGTATGTAGTACCGGATGTTTCGTATTCTGTACTATAAAAAAAGACTTGAAATGCTTTTACTATAAAGAGACGTTCTTACTTCTTTAGACTTGTATCATGGATATTCCTTCTACAAGTAGTGGAAATGTTTCAAAACGTCCACGAAAAGAGAGAGTCCGCTTTCTGGATAAACATTTTGGAGTGGTATATAGAAAGTGAAGATGAGGTTGACGAAGGCGAGGAGATTGACTACTCAGAAATGGATCTTGACTATGTACTAAGTGATGAGGAGCAGACTACACAAGAAAGAGATGTAGAAAACGACAATGGAAGTATGAGTAGTGACTCAGAAGATGATCTTTTAAGCGCTGAACAGGAAATTATTGTTGAAGAAAACAATATTCAATGCAATCAAGAAAGGAAAGGAGAAGCGCAGTTTTTTATTGGAAAAAAAATAAGAAAGAGTTTAAATGACTAAAAACGGTAAGTTCTACCATTCGAAAAACAGCAAATCATAATATTATACGACAATTACCTGGACTCACCCGAAAAGCCACCCAGTTGGAAAGTGTTGATAAAATCGAAATTTGGAAGTGTTTATTTGACACACAAATGATTGATAAAATTGTTCTTTATACCAATTCGAAACTAATTTCAGTTAGAAATAAATTAAAACCTGAAAGTAATATGTCAAATTACCGAAACACTGATTCTGTAGAAATACAAGCTTTTATCGGGTTACTAATGCTAACTGCAATTTTTAATTCTGGCCATTAAAATATGAAGTCGCTCTTCGCAAAGGATTTGACAGGGAGGCCTATCTTTAGAGCAACTATGTCCGTTAAGCGTTTCGAAGTCTTAGCGACTTGCCTCAGGTTTGATGATTCCACAACTCGTGATGAAAGAAAAAAGAACGACCGTGCCGCTGCTATTTCCGAAATATTCAATTCGTTCATACAAAACTCTCAAGAAATGTACTGCGTTAGTAGTAATGTGACAGTGGACGAAATGCTTCTGCCTTTCAGAGGAAAATGTGGGTTTCGTATGTATATGCCAAAGAAACCAGCGAAATATGGCATAAAAATTCAATGCGTAGCTGACTCTGCTACTTCGTACCTTTTTAACGCCTATATTTACACAGGAAGAGACAGTGATGGAATTGGACTTTCCCAAGAAGAACGTAAACTGTCGAAACCCACACAATCAACTATACGCTTGTGCAAACCACTTGAAGGATCGAACCGAAACGTTACGGGCGACAACTGGTTTAGTTCGTTAGAGTTAGTAGAAGAACTTAGAAAAAGATCTCTGACATACGTAGGTACTATGAAACAAAACAAGACTGTTATACCACCAGAGTTTAAATCAAAAAAATCCAAGCCAGTCGGGTCAGCACTTTATGGATTCGCCGGTAACATTGCTGTCAATTGTGCCAAAAACTAATAAAACAGTTGTGCTTATATCATCTATGCATGACAAGCCTGAAACAGATTCTGAAAAAAATAAACCAGAGATTGTCTGTTACTATAATAAAACAAAAAGTGGTGTAGACCTTCTGGACATGAAAAGAGCTTTGTATTCATCCAATAGGAGAACAAGAAGATGGCCATTAGCAATATTTTATACTCTAGTAAATGTAAGCTGTGTCAACAGTTTCATACTGTATTTGTGTTATTCTCAAAATCCTCCAATAAATAGAAGCGCTTTTATTAAAAGTCTTGTCTATGTCACTCTTGGAATCGCATCTTCAAAGACGATTAGCAATTCCAAACCTTCCTAGAGATCTCAAGTCACTAATACGTTAAATATTTCCTGAGGAACTGCAAAATACGACTGGCGAAGTTCCATGCGACAAACTTCAGAAACGCAAACTTGTTCTAACTGCCCACCTCGTAACGAGAGGAGAATGCCCTACAAATGCACAAAATGTGATCATGCTATTTGTTTAGAATGTAGCAGAAAAGTGTGCATTAGCTGTGCCACCATAGAACTTTAACTTGTTTCAGCAGATTAAACTTTATATTTTGTAAATTAAATTTTAAATTACTGTATTTGTTTAAGTAAATAAACTTTAAATTTGTTTAGATTAAAATTTACTGCAAAAAGAATATAGTTTTTCTGAAAAATATGGAAATATATACATATACTAGAACATTTTAGCGACCGGTCTGTGTGACCGGATATTTCTCATTACATACTATATAACTATGTTTCGGTTTAAGGGTTAAGGTCTATTATATATATATGGTAAACTCAATCAGTCGGCGATTAAAGGTCTGTTTTACTTCAAAGTATATATATTTAAAAAAAAAACCTACATGTTTCGGCAATGATGGCTTTATCAAGGATATAAATGACAGAATATAAATGTCAAATAAGTGAGTTGCTATGGTTTAAATTATTCAAAGATACATTCCAATTGATAATAATAAATCATGCCTTAGTATTCCAAAAACAGATAGCAAGGTGTGAACATATGTGTTGTTCGCTGCTAGCAGCTTGTGTTTCTTTCTGGGTGTGAAACTTGTGTGTTGGTTGCTGCTGGCAACACACAAGTTTCATAACCATTTGTTTTTACCAAAGTCTTTTTAGAAAGCCAAAATTATCTTGATTTATACTTTTTAATGCTAGTTATTTTAATTAAATTATAAAAGTAATAATGATTTTTATTAATATTTGAATTTACATGCATATATGAATTGTTTTTAGATGTTAGGTTAGGTTACAAGTTTGAATATAAATATAACCTGTTCGCGGTTTTTCTATGTTTGAAAAGTGGGCGTGTTCAATTAGTATCGATATAAAATTCAATGTAAATAAATTAAATATCTTTTTTAATTTCGCGTAATTGACTTGAATGAGATAAATGAAAATTACAAATATAAAAAGTAAATTTGAAATAAATATAATTTAATCTGAAATATACAAAGTTGTCGTGATATAAATTTATTAACATGTCGACACTAATTTTAAAAGTTGTGTCCACCAAATGCAGTTATTCAATAGGATGTTTCCCTTATGTTAATTTCTACCTTCTCATGGAATAACCAAGCTGTACGTATCACAACAATATATATATATATATATATATATATATATATATATATATTAAAAATAATAGACGTTTATATATATATATATATATATATATATATATATATATATTAAAATAATAACCTTCTTTTGGTTTAGCGACCTTTATTGAAATTCAATTTATTTAAATAACGACGTTTCGACTTTTTGTATGTAATTGAGTCTTTTTCAAGTGATTTAGAACTAAAAAAATTATAAAACGAAAAGTAAGAATTATATTTACATTATATGGAAGAGTTAAAATTAAAATAATGATTAGAGTAAATTTTAAAATTTAAAAGGATATAAAAAACTCACCAATTTTACTTCGATGTTTAAACACAATATTATGCACACGGCCAATAAAATAAATAAGAAATAAATTTTAATTTCTTATAAACACTAAATATATATATATATATATATATATATATATATATATATATATATATATTGTTGTGATACGTACAGCTTGGTTATTTCATGAGAAGGTAGAAATTAACATAAGGGAAAGGGTCACGAAATAATTATCTTTGTATATATATAAAGATAATTATTTCGTGACCTTCGTATGTTATGGTAAATTCAATTTGGTGGCGCATACATAATAATAACTCATGTCTTGTGTTTCCCTGTTTTTGTTGTCTATTTTAGAATACTTGGGCATGATTTTATTCAATTAGAATGTATCTTTGAATAATTTTATACATAGCAACTACAAATGTATGACATTAATATACTGTCATTTATATTTTATATTCCTTGAAAAAGACATCATTTGCCGAAACATGTAGGACTGTTTTAAATATATATATTTTGAAGTAAAACCAGACCTTAAATCGCCAACAAATTGAATTTACTATATATATGTAGGATAAAATAAATTAAAAGCGGGCAAGCGGTCTGTCAATTAAAAACTCTTTTATTAATTATCTCTATATTTCGCAAAGCTTTTAATTTATTTTATCCAATATAGTACGGTCGATAATTTCTTTTAAATAAATTATATATGAGCCGTTGAAAGCGAAAGTGGTGTAAGTCAAAAAAATAAAAATTATAAGTTTTCTTCACAAATGGGTACCCATTTGTGAAGAAAACTTATAATTTTTATTTTTTTGACTTACACCACTTTCGCTTTCAACGGCTCATATATATATATATATATATATATATATATATATATATATATATATATATATATATATATATTAAAAATAATAGACTTTTTATTGGTTTAGCGACCTTTTATTGAATTATGATGTTTTATTCTACGACGTTTCGACTTTTACTATTTTTCAGTCTTTTTCAAGTATCTAGAAACAAGAGTTAATACAATGAGAATATGAGAATTGTGTTTGCTTTTGTGAGATTGAATTAACAATTAAATTAACAATTAAAATTAAAATTAGATTAAAGACTGAATTACCAATTAGATTAACAACATAATAATAAAACATCATAATTCAATAAAAGGTCGCTAAACCAATAAAAAGTCTATTATTTTTAATATTAAGACACGGCCAATAAAATAAATAAGAAAAATAAAATTCTTATAAACACTAAATATATATATATATATATATATATATATATATATATATTATATATAATGTATAATGTATATTGCTAGCTATCATTACAATGATAAAGAAACAAGATAATCGATTGCTTATCTGGTTCCAATGAAGCTACGAGAAAAATAAATTAACGGCGAAAGGAAAAGAACCGTTTTATTTTTTTCCCGTCCTTCCACAATAGATTCTTTTTATCTTCCCTCTTTCTTCGCCCCGTTCGAAATGAATACATAAAATTATAAGCAAGAAAGTGAAAAAGCGTAAAAAGAATATCTGTCGAAATCTGGACATCCTTTGTTGTCCCATGGTCAGACCATTACCGTGCCTAATCGACTACATCCTGACTGCCTTCTTCGCCTTTTTCCCTACATCCCAGTAACTAATAGTGGTGCACGTGAATCGCCCCAGGCCACGTTAAAATGACCTGGCATCGACTACAATATTGTGGTAAAAGACAGACTTTTATCTTAGAGAATAAGGGTTAAGTTGGTAGATTACTCGCTTAAATTACACCGTATCTATGCATAATATTATAAAATTTAAAAGTTTTTTGTCTAATTAACAGTAATTTATTATATAGCAAACACTTGCAGACAGGTTAATAAATTAACATGAGATGACAAAAATCACTTTTCAAAAACTACCATATATGCATTGACTTACAGTTACTTGTGTTTTACTAATTTATTTCTTTATTCCATTATGTAATAGTATTTACAACAATATCAAAGTGTGTTATTTTTACTGTGTTATTTAGTTTAGAATAAATTTAAAACGTATGCCTACAAATAGGTTCCGTGATTGATTCCAGCAAGGAGTTGTTCCATTGGAAATAATTTCACAATTGAGAAATTTACTTCATCTTTCTTCATCAATTAATTAATTAATCTTTAGACACGCATTTTTTATGTATGATAATCAGCATGCATTCAAAGCTGGATTTTTCCAAATGAAATTTGTTG
The DNA here is from genome assembly GCA_935421215.2 of Melolontha melolontha. Classification (NCBI taxonomy): domain Eukaryota; kingdom Metazoa; phylum Arthropoda; class Insecta; order Coleoptera; family Scarabaeidae; genus Melolontha; species Melolontha melolontha. Next base: position 85,797,339 of record OW285242.1, on the reverse strand, counting down.
TTTTGAAAGGAATTATAATAATGCTTTAATACTAGATCATTGCAAAAGCTTTGATACGATTTTATAAAACGTAAAAAGACGTAATTTATAAACAAACTAATTTATACAATTAATTATAAATTTTTTATCATTGTTCACAATTTGGTGGCAATAGAATACTTCTAGTATACATATTGTCTAACTCAATAAGTAAAACCTGTTACCGTCGCATCTAAAGGATAACTAATAAAAATATCGCAGCTTGATTCTCCTAGCTTTAATTGGATTTGATTTGTCAAATGCCGTTTCAAATTATTGTGATGATTTTTTATTTACCTGAAGACGGATAGCCTGGTTTATCTGATCCGATAAACTTACATCTGAATTAATTAATCGAATGGGAAAAAGCAATATATAGAAACCTGGTAATCTTTCCTAATAACAATACTTTTTATAATGGGGACCAGTTTTTATGGAAGTTAATTTACTTAAATAAATATTTTCAACTTCGTTTGTATCAGGCATTGTCGTATTACACATGATCAGAAACTGAATCATTTGTCAGTCGTCTTAATAAAGAATTATTTGACCACACATAGTCAATCTTATCCTTTTTACTCAACACATGAAGAAAGCGATTTTTATTTAGGATAAATTGCGGAAATTATTCATGCAGCCCAGACCTTAAATGCTATAGAATACTTAGATCGGGTGAGCCATTAGTATGTCGGCGGAATTTGGCGTGAAAACTATCAAAGATGGGAAAGTGAGATTTTCTGTACGTATATAGTATACTACAGCGGATTGTGTAAAATTATATACGAATATACAGGCTGTTTCAAATTCCCGCGCCCACCTTTAGATGTTTCTGTTTAAATGTATTGCTATATTTTGTAGAAATTATTTCGATAGCCACCTAAATTACCTTTGCAGTGATATATGGTTATGTGCACTTTCGACAACTAATTTTGGTTATATTGTAATTTTTGTCAAAAATTTTATAGTTGCAGCGTCTGACGTTTTAAGACGTAGACTGAAGATGGTTATCATGCATCGAATTATTCTTTGGATACCAATTTGGGATCTAACACTTTATGTGTTTTAAGATTGTAAAATATAAAAATATGTACAGGGTCTTAAATAGGTCGTGCCACATTTATCGAAATTCAAACATTTCTCTCTCGATTTTTTTAAATGGAACCTACATTTTTGTATATTGTCAGAAAATTCCCTGTAAAATTACGTTCAAAATGGTACCAATGACGTAATACTTGTTTACAGTATTTTCAACGATATTCTACTTTTATGGGAAATAAATGGGAATATATTTAATACTATCCAAATTTACATCTAAATTTAGTACAATACGTAATACGAAATTATTATGTACACTTTTTGATTACTTAATAATGTAAATTTTGTCTTTTCGGGTTCTTAATAAAACTAACGGTAACTTTAGACACACACTATATTAATAATAAAACGAATAACAATATAAAAACTAATTACTAACAATAAGAAAGCGCGTAGTCTGGCGGCACCGTAAACAAATCTTGCTGTTTCTCGATGGTTACCCCAAATCGAGCTTTTCTTGAACTAGAATATTCTTCCATAAAGTCTTCAAAGGTTAGTTCCTGGTATTGGCTATCAACTCTGTGCAAGTCAGCGGTTTCGTCATTATTGTCTCCAGAGTATGGGGCTAATCGATTAAAATGTACGACTCTTGGCTTAGTATGAGGTGTTCGCCTGATGCAGTATATTACATCGTTGATCCGCTTCAACACCTCGTATGGCTCCTCTCAATTCTTTTGAAGTTTTGGAGATAGGCCCCGTCGGCGTTGTGGATTATATAACCAAACCCGGTCGCCTTCATGGTAACCACCCTTCTCGGCGTTAATGTCGTAGCTCTCCTTCATTCTGTCGCTCGCATCTTGGATATTATGTCTTACTTGTCCATGGATATCATCTAGTCGTCGTCTGAGCGTGCTGACATAATCCTCTCCGGCAAGATCATCACCAGGCTTGCTTCCAAACTTTAAGTCACAGGGCAATCGGAGCTCCCTCCCGAATAGCACGTTTTCTGGTGATTGGACAGTTGTCTCTTGAACAGAGGTACGATACGCCATTAAAAATAATGGTAAATGTTCGTCTCAATCTCTCTGGTGTTCGGAGACCACTTTGGATAAGTGTCTGATCGTGGTCTTGTACATTTGCTCTACCCTCCCATCTGATTGTGGATGCAAGCGAGTTGTTCTCGTCTTCCGTATGCCCAAAAGTCAGCACATCTTTTCGAAAAGACTGGACTCGAAATTTCGCCCTTGTTCGGAATGAAGTTCCAAAGGTACACCAAAACGGCTGACGAACTCCTTCACAATCACGTCTGCTACAGTTCCAGCTTCTTGATTTGGTGGAGCATATGCTTCAACCCATTTCGTAAAGTAATCCATGATCACTATTATGTATTTATTACCTTTGTCGCTTTCTCGAAAAGGGCCGGCGGCATCTATGGCGATCCTTTTAAATGGGCTTCCTATATTGTATTGGCGTATGGGTGCACGTCGACGCCTCTGGGGACCATTGCTTCCGTCGCAATTGGCACACTTTCGGCACCATTCTTTCACATCTCGTAAAAAATTCACCCCGTAAAATCTCTGGCGCACCTTCTCTAGTGTCTTATGGACTCCAAAATGTCCCCCAGAAACCCCATTGTGAAGTTCTGGCAGTACCTCTGATATTCTTTTCTTGGAAACCACCATTTGCATCTTCCTCTCGCTTCCATCGTGATTTTCGACCTCACGTCTCAGGAGATCGTCTTTCATGGTTAAGGAATCCCATTGTGCCCAGTTTGACTTCAATTCTCGTGAATGGGGAGCAATTTCTTGCCAGGTTGGTCTTTGCCCATTTCTCTTCCAAGCCCTGAGGACTGCAAGATCCGGATCAGCTTCTTGATCTGCGCGCAAATTGTCAGGTTGCCATTGGTCATCAACCACGGTGGTTCGAAGAGCGTTGGCCGATTTGTCTTCGATTCGGTTGCAATGTCGACAGTCTTCTGGAAAGGGCATCTGCATTTTGATGTTTGAGGCCTGCTCTGTGTTGAATGTCGTCGAAGTCATACTCCTGTAGCCTCTCAATCCATCTAATTACTTGACCCTCGATATTCTTAAATTGTAACAGCCACTTTAAGGCGGCATGATCAGTGCGGCTCAGGAACTTCTGCCCATACAGGTACTTGCAAAATTGATCAATGGTCTTAACTACGGCTAATAGTTCTCTCCTGGTTACGCAGTAGTTCCTTTCCGGTTTGGACAGGGTCTTGCTGAAGTATCCAATGACCTTTTCTTGTCCATCTTGGATTTGAGAGAGCACACCACCAATCCCGACGTTACTTGTTCTATCCAGAACAAACCTCCCAGATGGCAGTGGATAGTTTAAAACAGGTGCACTGATCAAAGCTTCTTTTAACAATTCAAAGGACGCTTGGCATTCGTTGTTCCAAATGAATGCTCGATTTTCTGTTAGGCGAGTAAGTGGTTTCGCAATGTTAGAGAATCCAGGAACGTAGCGTCGATAATACGTGCATAATACCAAAAAGCTTCTTAGCTGATGTCTGTCTTTGGGTACAGGCCATTTTTCCACAGCTTTTACTTTTTCTGGATCCACAGCAACTCCTTTTCCGGAATTTTCTAGTAATTTCTTTTCCAGATTTATCTCGAGGATTCTAGCGGTTTCTAGGTTTCTTTGTTCCATTTGTTGCATTTGAATTTGCGCATTCTCTATTAATCGTTGTTCCATTTTTTTCGCACTATCCAGATTCTTCTGCTCCATTTGCTGCATTTGAATTTGCGCGTTCTCTATTAGTCGTTGTTTCATATTTTTCGCACTATCCAGGTTCTTCTGCTCCATTTGTTCTAGAGTTTTTGCGCTAAGTTTCCAGAAGTTTCCAGACTCTTCTGCTCCATTTTAGTTTGTGAATCTACTAGACGCTGTTCAATGGTTTTTACACAGTCCAGATTATTCTGTTCCATTTTAGTTTGTGAGTCTATTATTCGTTGTTCCATTTTCATCAACAGGGAATTCACGTCAGCATCTCCGCCTGGAACTTGAAAGACATAATTCTCTGGATCCTCGCCTTCTTGGATCAACACATTGCGAAGCCGTTGCTGGAGGATTGTTTTTTGCCAATTGTATCCTCATCTCTCTCCTCTAATTCTTGTTTTAAATCAGTCACTTTTAATTCCGTCAGTTTCATTCTATTAGTCATCACGATATTTAAAATAACGTCTTTTCGCACTGTATTTATTTAAACGAATACTTAATTAACACTTAATTGTCTACTTAGTCCGTTATTTATTAAACCGCACACCTGCACCACTGTAAATTTTGTCTTTTCGGGTTCTTAATAAAACTAACGATAACTTTAGACACACACTATATTAATAATAAAACGAATGACAATATAAAAACTAATTACTAACAATAAGCACAATTATGTATTTATATTTATGTTCACTCCGCGAGACTCTGGTATCGAATATCTCAATCCCTTCCACGACGGTGGACGGTATGTATGAATGTGAAATTTCTTCTCGAGCATGCATTGAGAAAGCGCCAGAGGTATGACACGCGCCGCATCATTGGATGAGTCATCACAATAATAAATTAATCTTAATTCATATGATGCCCGAATATGTTTCCATTCTTCTCTATGCACATTCTCAACATTCTCTATATTGACTGCCTTACATTTTCAGTAACATTGTTCTCGTGCAAGTGGAGAAAAGTCTTATACGTTGCTTCATGTTTTCTGCGGTTGTGAGACGTGTCATGTAAACTATGTTTTTTATAGAAGGCCACAGAAAAAAATTACAAAGGGTGAGATCTGGTTATCGCGATGGCCAGCTTATTGGATCTTCTCTCCAAATCCACTTATTAGTAAATACCCTGCCTAGGTGCGCTCTTGCAGCAGCTCCGTAATGTGCGGGTAGGTACACCATCGTGAACACCTGAACAGTCTAAGATATCTTTTCTGATCGGTGTGTGCGCGTGTGCGTTTGTGCGCGTGTGTGTGTTTGTGTGTGTGTGTGTGTGTGTGTGTATACGTGGACGCCTTGTAAAGGGTTTCGCGGTATTTTGTACTTGCTTTACTGTCCCCCCATGTTCAACACTGTGATTATTAATTTTACCTAATGATAATTTAAAAAGGTATATAACCCCTTACCACAATTATTAGTCGTATCCTAAATACGTATTTCGACAACTAAGTTGTCATCATCAGTACTTTACTGTGCCCCATGTGTGACTTTTAATTAGTAGTTTTTACCTACTGATGATGACAACTTAGTTGTCGAAATACGTATTTAGGATACGACTAATAATTGTGGTAAGGGGTTATATACCTTTTTAAATTATTATTTAACCACAGTCTCCATTGAAAGAATTTTTACCTAATGATGATGATAACTTAGTTGTCGAAATACGTATTTAAGATACGAGTATTCATTGTAGTAAAGAGTTTCGTGACTTTTTAAGTTTTCCTAATATTTTATTGTTAATCAGTGGCTGTTCTGTGAAAGTCCATTAAATAATGTCGACACAGTTGAAAAAAGTCCAGGTAGCTTTTTGGTGTTTGATTTGATCGCCATATTTGATTTTGAAATTCTTAGCTATCTATAAAGGCTACACTCAAAGATCGGGACGTCTTATGGTTTAGAATGTTAGTAGAAAAAGCCGTCACATTTTGCACTAGGTGTACCTACAGTTCAATTACATTAGGTCATCGCTAATTACATTTCTCCAATCACGTTAAATATCTAGAAATTATTCCCTATAAAAACTCAATTAGAAGTATCGTATAGTGAATAGGTATAATAAAGCACTAATTTTTTTGCGAATGATACATAGAACATGGTAGGGAGCCGAACTTAATGCTTATTTATTTTATAGGGCATACGTTAGGTTTATCTTATCTTAAACCCTCTTTTGGATTAAATCTACATTTTGCAGCAAGAATTTATTCGCCGATTCATAGATGATAGATTCATAATCTATGATGAACCTATAGATAAATAATTCTATAGATGGTTTTTACACTTCATGGCTATCGCAATTCAAAGACTTTTTGATCAAACGTTATATATATATATAGTCGACACTGTTTATAGTGAAACTCTATATAGTGAAAAACTCTTTATAGTGCAATTTTTTCAAGCCCTAGAATATTTTTATGAAATTTCATGTAAAAAGCCCTGCATATAGTGAATCTGTAAAATAGTATCACTCTATATAATAAAACATTTACCGGAATTTCATGTTTAAATTTTTATGCATATATTGAGATTTTGGCCACTTTGGGTTTCCCATTTCTACCTAACATTAGCACGAACTCCATTTTTATGACGCACTGTTTTGAAAAGGTTCTTAACGCGTTCATAACGCTAAATCAGGTACAATAGATTTCTGTAAGAATCCCGAGGAAAACCCATTTTATATGTATGTAGTCGAGGCCTAGATTACATATGTAATTCGCAAACAGGTTAGTTTGTTTTTGTTTAAGAATCAGTTAAGATATCCAAGCGAGTGTGTTTAAGTTTAGCTGAGAAAATTAAAGTTTTGGAGGAAGTTGATAAAGGCTCCAAAAAAATTGATGTTGCTGCAAAATTCGGTGTTTCTCCAAGTTGCGTCTCTCTGATAATAAAAAGTCGCGAAAGTATCATCAAGAAAACGAATGTTTCAAGCAGTCAAAAACGAGTACAAGATGTGTTCTTACGAGAATGTAAATGAAGCAGTTTTACGATGGTTTTAAGTGGCCCGTACGCATCAAAATGTACCAATATCATATATACTAATATAATAAAAAGTCGCGAAAGTATCATCAAGAAAACGAATGTTTCAAGCAGTCGAAAACGAGTACAGATGTGTTCTTACGAGAATGTAAATGAAGCAGTTTTACGATGGTTTCAAGTGGCCCGTACGCATCAAAACGTACCAATATCGGGAAATTTAATAAAGCATAAGGTTCTACAATTTGCTAAAGAATTTAACTGCGTTAATTTTCAAGCTAGTGAAGGGTGGTTGAGTGCCTGGAAGACTCGCAATGCAATTGTTTTCAAGACGGTGTCCGGCGAGAGTGCAACTGAAACTGAACTGAACTGAAACTGTTTTAAAAAGTGTACTGAAAAAGTACGAGCGAAAAAACGTTTTCAATTGTGATGAAACCGGTTTGTTTTTTAAATGTTTGCCAAACAAAACTTTTGCTTTTAAAAGTGAAAATGTTTTGGTGTTAAAACAAGTAAAGAAAGGGTGACACTGATGGTTGGAGCAAACATCAATGACTCAGAAAAACTGAAATTACTGCTAATAGGTAAAAGCAAACATCCCTGTTGTTTAAAAGAAGTTAAATCTCTGGAGTTAGATTACGCCAGTAATAACAAGGCATGGATGATTTCTGAGATTTTCGAAACATGGATCAAAGAACTGGACACGAAAATGAAAAGCCAAAAGCGAAAGATTGCGATGTTTATAGACAATTGTCATGCACATCCAGCTACTGTAAGTAAAAATTAACGAATATTGAACTTATCTTTTTTCCACCAAACACGACCTCCAAATTGCAACCTATGGACCAGGGTATTATAAAACACATAAAACATCATTACTGAAACAGAATTGTCCACAAAATTATTAACGCGATTGATAACAACCTTCCAGTCCAAAAATTGATTACCCTTAAAGAGTGTATAACCGAAGTCGCTAAAGTATTTAGTGAAAATATTTCTCAGAGACAATCAAAAACTGCTTTTCTAAAGCAGGTTTTACTGAAAAAATTGACGAAGGGAAGAAGAAGACGAAATGGATCTCGCTACCTTAAGAAAACAATGGGGTATTCTCTACCGTCGACGCAGATTTTTTTCTTGAAGATTTCTTAGAAATCGACAATGATGTTGGCACGACAGATCTCCCAACTGACCAAGACATAAGTAATGTTCAAAAGAAAATAACTGATTATTTTTCCTAGTACATAATATGTATGTACATCATGTGTTATTTAGCAATTTGTCAAGACTACACAAATTTTAAATGTACATACATACATATTGCTATGAATAGTGGGTTGAAAATTTGTTACACCACCATCCACAACAAGTTTTCCCAACTAGGTTTCCTTAGCCGGTGAATCTTCAAATCTGAGACCTCTAACTTCTCGGGTTCCACTTAGAAAAAACGTGTCTAAAATATACAGGCTGATTCATTTTCGGCCCTCAGAAGAAAATGGGGTTTTCGCGTTTTTTTTTAAATAACGAAGGTCATTTGTCACAGGTCTATTTTCTTTACGGATTTATAACAAACACAAAATTTAACAACTTTGCCAAATTTAAACCTATACTCTATCTCCAATAATAAGCGAGATCCCCATGGTGAGGGCCGAAAATGAATCAGCCTGTATAGTTCAGCGCCAGTGAAATGTTCACAAAAATTTATTTACTTATTTGATATAAAATTGATTCCAAACTAATTTTTCTTTAAATTTCTTTTAAATATATTTAAATATAAATATGTATATTGCATGTCTGTTTCATTTGTAATATTCTTTTATATATATGTATAGGTATAATATACTTAGCAAAATTGGAGTGAGTAAATAAAACAAACGCAAGTTAAAAAGTGAAATAAAAATATAATTATATTAAATACAAAAATAGAAAAAATAAAGAAATATATCTTCACAAAGTATAAAGTATCATTTAACAATGATACTTGATGTAAAAACATTCATTGAAAATTGACCGCAAAATGAATGGGAAACGTCCTCCAAATGACTCCGATCAAAACTTATCTAAAAATAATCAAGTTTAATATTAAATTCTCCCCAGAGAACCACACTGTATATTCAGATACTGATACGCGAACAAAACTACGCAAGTGCAATAACCAAGCACAAAAAACCCTGATTCCACTCGAACAAACTTTTTATATATAATTTTAACGAAGAATTGTTAATACTAAACTGTATTATCTATATTCCTAATAATTAAATCTCTTAACTAGAAGCTTCAATACAATGGAACTATACTTGTTTTAATTATGACGTCATAAAATTTTAATTCTACTTACAAGATTTAATGTAAACTTTCACGAAGACTGTGCTTAATCAAATTTAATCATCAAAACAACGAGAATTTATCTCTTTAAATATCGGGACTTTAATATCAAAATAACATCAACTATTGGCACTTTCAAAAATACAAAACCCGAAACTAATTAAATATATATAATATATATACCGAAGAAAACAACCTTCTCGTTTTACAGCTTAAAGTCGTCTTTTAGAATTGACCTCAACTTTCACATCCAAACGACCCCGGATAACCAGTTTTGCTCACTAGTTAAGTTTATAAACATTTTCAATATACTGTGCTATCACAAATAAATGAACATTTTTAAATTAAATTATTTTTAATTAAAAATCCATAGCAATATGTATGTATTAACAGATTTTGTATTATGTATTCTTTTTATTTCGTATGTAGTATTTAGCCCTGTACATACATATGTAATGTGTAAAGTATGTACATTATGTACATGCTATGTATTTAAACTTTCAAATGTTTAATAAAGTCTTTTCTAATAATTCAATTTTGTGATTTTTTTCTCTTTATATAGTGAAAAACTCTTTATAGTGAAATTTCGGTCAACATTTTGGTCTTTCACTATATAGAGTGTCGACTGTATATACATATATATACATTTTGGTCTTTCACTATATAGAGTGTCGACTGTATATACATATATATATATATATATATATATATTGATATATTAATGGTGAGTCCCCTTACGTTGTGCTAGCCAAATGATGAATATCTGAGGAGGTGATAATAAATATAATGAAAGAGTTCAAAAATATTAATTTTAAAATTAAAAAGATGGACGCCTTTATATAACTCCTCAAACTGCTCTATCTGTGTTCTAAATTGCCAACTACGTACGCATCAAATGGGATGATTCTCGGAGATCGAAAAAGTCCGATTGCTGTTCGAATTGTTGGCGGCGTGGGTGGCTGTTTCTAATGACGCTTTCGAAGATTTTCTTCGGTCTTGGTCTCTGATGCCTAATTTCTCCCTGCGTTCTTATCTAGCTGTTGGATTACAGGTATCGATGTTGATGAACGATAATCAATTCCGTAGATGTTCTGTGACTGTTTCTTGACAATATTTCTTTTTGATTTCTTGCGATTATGGTGAAATTACATCTATGACGCCTGGTTGTACGTAAATACGTTAAAAATCGAAATTTCTTGAAGAATTTCTCTCGTCGATCGGGTTTATTTAAAGGCAGGATACTTTTAATTACTTTTTACTAAATTAGCGATTTTAATTAATGATATATAAAAATTTCTAAGGATCGGTCAAAAAAATGCGTCTACTATTTTATAAATTTCAAAAGATGATGCCGATAGCGCTTGTCTGTTTTACCAAACTTAGCTATCTAATGATGCCAAAAAGTCTCGATGTTTTACCTTATCAACATATTTAAATAGATGGAATTTGACTAATTTTACTATTCTTACAGATTTTAAAAATTATTTAATAAATTAACAAGTTAGGTTAATGTAAAACTTAATGTTACAAATTGAGTACTGCGCACGATAAATATTTACATTTGCGAGATGTCAATTTGTAGGCGTGGCTTACTAGCGTCGATATAAATTAAAAATGCATATGAATTTGAATATGTGTTTTTCGCGCTAATATTTGAAATTTGAATAAGAAATAATAAGTAAGAAATTAATGAAAGAAATATAAATATAGAAATTTAAGAAAATAATGTTATCGTTATTAAAATTCGTATGCACTTCGACACTACTAATACTTAATAATATCACTTACATAACCTTTTATTACCCTTTTCTTACTTTGTATATCTTATTTTTCCCATTTCAGATGCAGCTCAATGTGTATGCCTTGCATCATTACATTATCCCCGTGGAAAAGATGTCTGAATGTGCAAATGAGGATATACTTTTCCCTAACTAGATACATGAAATGGAAATAACAACCTTGCTATACTAATCTTATTATATGTGTCAACGAATTTAAGAATAATGAGTAATGATTATAAAAAAATGTATTAATCTATTAACAGGAATAACTTCTTCTATTTTATATAACTAATATTCAAGAAATGTTTAATTGCACTATTAAATTCCTTTTTTTTTTTTTCTATTGTACATATAATCTATTAAATCTGTAGTTTCTTGTTCCTTTTTTAGTATAAGTTTTAGTTTATTTAATTATTATTTATCTTAATATTAATGTTGTCTTTGTTTATATTTATAGTTTTTGTATAATTTATTAGTTATTGTTATTATAATCTTTTAATTTACGAGCTATAACATACCTTTCAATAATATTAATAATTTTTAAGACTGTATTCATATTCAATTGTACTCTATTGTTCTGATGCGTAATCTTGCAACATCGTGATATGATATCTACCCTTTATGTATCCTTCTTCCTTCAATTCGTAAGTGTTATTGCCTAGGATTCTATTAATAATATATGGTCCTTGATAAGGTTTGAGCAGTTTTCCCATTATTTTATTTTTAAGATTAGAAACTCTTAAACTTTTAACTATAACTCTATCATCTAGATTATATGTCTTATATTTTTTATCAACGGTGTTCCTCTTCCTTTCCCATTTAATTTTCTTAGTCAACAATTTCTCTCTCACTTCCATTAATCGTTCGTTGAAGTTGATGGCTTCTGGATCTGTCCATGGTCTTTGCGGTGGTTGTCCAGTAAAAATAGTTATGGGACAATGGTTATGAACCGTACTGGGTGTATTGTTTAAGGTGAATTCTATTTGTTGTAAATATTTGGCCCATTTATTGTGATTATCATTTAAGAGAATTCTTAGATATTTCAGAGTTTCTCGTATATATCGTTCTGTCGGATTGCCCTGTGGATAACGTATTGATGTATAATAAGTACGTATATTGTGTGAGTGTAAAAAGTCCTTGTATCTGTCACTAGTAAAATACGTCGCGTGATCGGATAAAATTGCTAATGGTTCGCCATATTGTAAGAAATAGTCTGTTAATGCTTGTAGTACTGTATTAGTGTTGCATTTCTGTGTGGGAATTAATTTAATAAATTTGGAAAAGATATCGCAAATCACTAGTATATTTTTATAGCCTTTCGTACTTGGTATTAAGTTGGTAAGAAAATCTATAGATATAAGTTCTAAATTATCGTACGTTACAATGTTATGGCTGATATTTGTGTTGGTATAATTCTTATCCTTCGCAAGTTCACATGTTCGGCAGTGCTTGATAACGCTTTTAATGATTCTCTCGTCGTTAATACAGTAGAACGCTTCTCTGAACAGTAGCCAGCACTTTCTTGCTCCTATATGTGTGTAGGTATAATGTAAATAGTCAGTTATTTCCCTCGTATGTTTCTCATTTGTGACATAAACAATGTTCTTACCTATTTGCTTTACAATAAAATTATCTCTTAGTGACATGCCTTTGTAAGTTCCTGTTTCCCTCAAGTGTTGATGTATCTCCATGAATTCTGGACCTGATTGTATTGATAATAGTTTGTTGTTAGAAAATATTCCCTGTTTTTGAAGTTGTACCAAATTTATACATATATTTTGTCGTTTTACATCCCCGTCTTGTCTGGTTAGAGCATCCGCTGTAATCATTTCTTTCCCTGGTTTGTAAACAATATTGAATTCATACTGTTGTATGAGCAGTGTCCACCTATATATGCGGCTATTATTTAGTTTACAACTCATAATGTTAACTAAAGCTTTATGGTCTGTTTCAAGTGTAAAACTTTTACCAATGAGATAATATCTTAACTTTGTTAAAGCAAATACTATAGCTAACATTTCCTTTTCTGATATTGTATATCTAGTTTCACAGGCTTTAAGTGTTCTAGAAATGAAATAGATAGGCGTTTCGATGTTGTCTTTAATTTGTACGAGTTCTGCGGCGATGGTTTGATGTGATGCATCAGTTCTGACTACAAATGGCAATGTAAAATCTGGGTGGTGAAGTTTTAAATTCTCGACAAAACTTTCTTTTAACTGAATGAAGCAATTTTCATATTCTGAAGTCCATGTCCATTTCTTTCCTTTCTTCAAAAGCTCCAATAAAGGTATAGTTCTTTCACTATAGTGGGAAATGAATTTGCGATAGTAGTTCAATACACCTAAGAATCCTCGTAGTGTTTTTAGGTTCTTTGGTCTGGTGTAATTCTTAATTTCGTCAAGGCGTGTTGGATCTAGTAAGATGTTTTCTTTATTTATCACATAGCCAAGGTAATTTATTTCTTGACGGAAAAATTGACATTTTAATAGGTTTAATTTCATAACTTCCGTTGTTAAAGTGTTAAGGATTATATTCAGGTGCTGTAAATGCTGTTCTACACTCTCGGAAAATATTATTATATCATCAAGATAGTGTAATGCGAATTCGTTGTATTTATCCAATATTTTATGTAGAAATCTAATAAGGGCGGCTGGCGATGTTTTTAAGCCAAATGGGCACACTCTAAATTGATAAACAATACCATTCACAAGAAAACCACAATATTTTCTCGATTCAGGTTCTAAGTTGATAAGCCAAAATGCATTCTTGAGATCTAATTTGCTGTAAACTGGCTTATTACCACATTTTGTTAACAATACATCTATATTTTGCGGCATTTCGAATTCGGGTTTGATTCTTCGATTCAAAGCTCTTGCATCTAAACAAATCCGTAGAGATAAGTCTTTCTTTTGGACTATCACTATAGGATTAATAAAGTAGGTATTAGACTTCTCTATTATGCCAGTCTGTTCTAATCTTTCCAGTTCCTGATTCACTTTTTGTTGATAATGATACGGGATGGGGTAATTTTTGCTAATTAATGGATCTTCGTTATCTATATTTATTGGATGCTGATATCCTTTTGCGAACACTACATCATTATTAATTAATGTGATATTGTTATGTAAGATTGCTATTAAGTCTGCTATGACTGTTGTATATGGTATATTTGAGTTCTCTATAAAATTCTTTATATCTTCATAATTATTTATTGTATTATTTATTTGGTTATCCATTCTAATCTCGACTACATCTCCTCCCTCGTGACTATTCTTCGTTCCTTGCATAACTTCCATTCTCTCCATTCCAATATTAGTATTATCAAATTCAATTATTTTTCCTTCTGTAACATTATTCCCCTCATAATCTCTTCTATAGCACGGTTCTTTATTTAACATAATATTATTAATTTCTCTCATAAGCACTTCCTTCTTATATAGGTTATAACCTTTTAATTCTTCGTCTGACAATTGTTTCTCAAATATTACTTTATTATCATCTATATTAAGTATACCATTTTCAAAATCTAAGATCATACTGAGACTTTTAATGCTGTCAATACCTATTATACAGTCGTATTGTAGTTTGTCAATTATATAGCAATGTATGATGTATTTTGATTTGTTGATGAATATTTCCGTAGATAATTGTTTTGTTACCGTCCCCATACGTTTTCCGTTCGCAGCAATGATGTCTGTCCCTTTTGTTTTTATAATGTCCTTCTCGTATCCCCGTATGTTTTTAGCTTTTTCTGCTTTCAATAAAGTGATTTCTGCTCCTGTATCAATTAAGCAATATAAAAAAGATATTTTCAAATTTTAATTTTACAATGGGTAATGTATATATTTGGGTAGTTTGGTTGCCTGCATCTTCTACATTAATGAATTCTTCTGGATTTTGATAAAAAGTAATAGTATCTATCTTAAATGGTATGCTATAGTCGTTTGGTGTTCTCAATTCTGGCGTGTTGACGGACCTGGTATTGGGTCGGTATAGAGGTCCACTTGTGAAATTGACGTTTTTTTTTAATACCTCCTCCATGTTTGTACGTATAGGCGACACAGATCGGTGACGTCTGCTAATATGATTTATTTGACCACGACCACGATTTCGGATATGGTTAAATCCTCGTCCTTGTTGATTAGAATAATTATTCGAATTATTATTATTTTGTTGGTGATCCGTTGAGCGATTATTGTGATTAAAATAATTATTATTGTTATTGTATCTTGTCGGCTGGAAATTAAAATTTTGTCTATTCGGTGGGTTATTTGGTTGATTGCGGTCATTATTTACATTATGGCTGTAATTATTATTATAATTGTTATAATTGTTGTATGGTCTTGAAGTATTTTGATTTCTGTTATTATAGTTAGAATTATTGTATCTTTGAGGTGGCGAATTTATTTGATTGGTGTTATTGTTATTAAAATTTTGAGACGGATGGTTTCGATTATTGGGATTGCGATAAATGTGTTGTGGCTGATGGTTATTTTCTGTAAAATCATCTAACCTTCTTAATATGTCTATAAGTGAATCCATATTAGTCACCCTTTGACATATTATAGCTTGAGTATCAGTGTAGATAAAATGATTCAGGAGTTGCCTGGCAATCATTGATTCGTCTATATCATTCAAGTGCTTACACTGATTGTATATGCGAGAGGCGTATGTTTCACGAGAGACTTGTCCTAATCTATATTAACCTGTCAATAACCGTATTTTTGCTCGATTTTGCTGTGTTTCATCCCAGTAATTTTTTGTGAAGAGTGCAACGAACTGGTCAAGAGAATTGCAATGGTCCTCAATTCTTTGAAACCACTCTTGTGCACTATAACGTAAAGTTACACGAATGACCTCCATTTTATGTTTCTCCTCCGAAACATCCTCTAAATAACGTAATAAACAGCTAAGGTACGTCATGGGGTGTACTCTTGTAATGTCCCCGTCGAAATGATGTAGATTTTCTATCTTAATAGAGTTATTGTTAGTATTAATGTAATTTGTTGATGTAAAATAGCTTCTAATTTTATTTTCTAATTGTTTAATGTTAGCTTGCGTGTTAGTGTAATTATCATTATTGGTAGTGATTATAGCATCTAAATTTTGTCTAACTGTGTTTATTTCTTGGTTATTATGGTCTTTGCATTGACTTATTTGAGTATTAATATCTTGGTTTAACGTTATTTTTAATTGTTCAGTGTTATCTACATTTATTTTGTTAAAATTAGTCAATTTTGTATTAAATATAGTATTATTCTCTGAAATCAATTTGTCTACATTTTGTTGTATATCTTTAGTTGTAGTTATTAGTCTCTGTTCGGTATTATTATGTATTTCGTTTGTTGTTGCCTCTAACTGTTTTGCCCAATGTAAGTTCTGTAAGTTAACGGTTTCATCTAGTTTTATTAGGTATTTCAGCTCGTTCTCCTCCATCTTTTTCTGAGCTGTAGAAATCTCAGCTATTTTACCCTCTAAATCTACCTTGAAAGCACTTAATTTGTTGTCTGTATGAGCATTATTGAGTTCAAATCTTTCATTAATTTTTTTCGTGTTAGCCTCTAATTTTGCCGATAAGTCAGTACTCAGATTAGTTATGTCTTGTTTTAAGTTGATATTATCTTGTTTTAACTCCTTGTTATTTGTATCTAATTTGTTATTCATATTAGTTAAGTCGTTATTATTTGCTTCTAATTTGTTTGTTAGGTCGTTATTCATATTAGTCATTTGTATCATCAGTGTCTGTAACATATTCATCAACTGGCTATTGTCTGGTGAACTTACCCCTTCAGCTGTGGAAGTTTGTGCAACCGGAATGTCTCCCTGTTCTGCCCTGTCTTCTTCCGTAGTGTCCTTTACTGCTTTTGTCCTGTGTCTGGTGTCCATATTAATATTGATTGAAGTAATATTATGCAAAGAGTTGATATTGATATTTTTCTTTAATTGTTAATAGAATTATTATAATGAATAGTTGATAAGTAGAAATTTATGATATAAATGTGTATAAACAATATTCGAGACACAATAATAATATAAGTGGACAAAAGTTAAATAAACAACGTACATACAAGGTGATATTTCCCCTTCACTAACCTTTACTATATCCGTAACTCCTTCAAAGTCGGGGATGTGAAGAATTATAGGTAAAAATCAGCTGAACAATAGGAAAAATAGGTACACAATTCTACACACAACTACAGTAATAACATACACCTTTCGTCTAAATTATATATGTAAAATAATTTTGAATGTAGCAATTATTTGTCCTAATTTATGTTGTAGTCGAGTTATTTAAAAGAAGCAATCTGGCCTCCACGTTGTTGCGTCAAATGATATATTAATGGTGAGTCCCCTTACGTTGTGCTAGCCAAATGATGAATATCTGAGGAGGTGATAATAAATATAATGAAAGAGTTCAAAAATATTAATTTTAAAATTAAAAAGATGGGCGCCTTTATATAACTCCTCAAACTGCTCTATCTGTGTTCTAAATTGCCAACTAGTCGGGTTGCATGAAACTAAATTAAAAAGCTTAATTAAATGTGAAATATCAGGCTCTTCGTTAGTAATAAGTAGTTGCTTCCATAAAAGTAAACTATTAATGTTAAGGCTTAAAGAAATAACTCCTACAAGTAAATATAGACAAATAAAAGATTGATATGATAATAAAAATATTATGTTTATTGTTATAAAAAGAAAACTGTAATAAAATAACATGTATTGCAAAGGGTGAAATTAAAGAAACTACATATAAGAAAGACAACAAGGTGTTACTTAAGAAAATAAGGTGGTTATGTGTGTTTTAACTTATAAAAATGTGGATAACAATATAAATAATCTTTTAACGATAATGGTGAGTACCTTTTAATTACTATTTCTACGTTTAAATTGGTTGTTTATTAAATTTTAATACAAGTATAGGACGTTTAGGTTAGGTAAACAAAATCGAGAATTTTATTGGTTTATAAGTTTAAAGAATTAAAAATTTTGAAAAATAAATACGTTTTATCTGTAACCTGTGTTTATAATAATCCTGATGTTTATTTTGTAGAACGTACGCATCAAATGGGATGATTCTCGGAGATCGAAAAAGTCCGATTGCTGTTCGAATTGTTGGCGGCGTGGGTGGCTGTTTCTAATGACGCTTTCGAAGATTTTCTTCGGTCTTGGTCTCTGATGCCTAATTTCTCCCTGCGTTCTTATCTAGCTGTTGGATTACAGGTATCGATGTTGATGAACGATAATCAATTCCGTAGATGTTCTGTGACTGTTTCTTGACAATATTTCTTTTTGATTTCTTGCGATTATGGTGAAATTACATCTATGACGCCTGGTTGTACGTAAATACGTTAAAAATCGAAATTTCTTGAAGAATTTCTCTCGTCGATCGGGTTTATTTAAAGGCAGGATACTTTTAATTACTTTTTACTAAATTAGCGATTTTAATTAATGATATATAAAAATTTCTAAGGATCGGTCAAAAAAATGCGTCTACTATTTTATAAATTTCAAAAGATGATGCCGATAGCGCTTGTCTGTTTTACCAAACTTAGCTATCTAATGATGCCAAAAAGTCTCGATGTTTTACCTTATCAACATATTTAAATAGATGGAATTTGACTAATTTTACTATTCTTACAGATTTTAAAAATTATTTAATAAATTAACAAGTTAGGTTAATGTAAAACTTAATGTTACAAATTGAGTACTGCGCACGATAAATATTTACATTTGCGAGATGTCAATTTGTAGGCGTGGCTTACTAGCGTCGATATAAATTAAAAATGCATATGAATTTGAATATGTGTTTTTCGCGCTAATATTTGAAATTTGAATAAGAAATAATAAGTAAGAAATTAATGAAAGAAATATAAATATAGAAATTTAAGAAAATAATGTTATCGTTATTAAAATTCGTATGCACTTCGACACTACTAATACTTAATAATATCACTTACATAACCTTTTATTACCCTTTTCTTACTTTGTATATCTTATTTTTCCCATTTCAGATGCAGCTCAATGTGTATGCCTTGCATCATTACAATATATATATATATATATATATATATATATATATATATATATATATATATAAATATAATAACTTCGTGACCTTGGTATGATATGGTAAACCTAATCAGTAGGCGATTAAAGGTCTGTATATTACTTCAAAATATATGTATTTAAAAAACTCTACATGTAGAGTTTTTTAAATACATATATTTTGAAGTAATATACAGACCTTTGATCGCCTACTGATTAGGTTTACCATATATATATATATATATATATATATATATATACGAGATAAAAGTAATGTTTTTTGGGAGTAGCGGCCGGGTAATTGAAACAAAGATACTATATATAGTATCGAAACATCAAATTAAATATTGTTTTAATTATCTGGCCGCTACTCCCAAAAAATATTACTTTTATCTCGTATTATAATTACGGCCAAGAAAATAAGAAATTCCTTCTTATACTAGAATACAATATATATATATATATATATATATACCAGATAAAGAATAAGTGTTTCTTGGGAATGGCGGCCGGGTAACTAAAACAGAAACAACAACCGCTTAATGATTGACTTGTAGACCCAGTAATTCAGATAGAATGTTAAATTACCACTCTAATCACTCGAACAGCCAGAAAATTAGTCTCATCTTAGGCATGAAACATAGGGTTTCTAGGATAAGCCACCCTTCCTTCAAACAACGAAATCTAAACATATTGGGTAGGATTTTCTCGAATAACGGTTATGCACTCAGTTAGATTAACAAACTAATTTTCACCACACCTTCTTCCTACAATCAAATTCCGTACAATACCATTGCTGAACAACTCAAAACATTCAAATATTACAGACTTTTCTACATTGTTGGTGTATCAGAACGGCTCTCTCAATTAGATTAGGTTTTTACAATTACAACCCAATACGAAACTTTCTTAGTAAAGCTAAGGACTTGACGCCTTTGCCCTTCCGATCCAACGTTGTGTATTGCATTCCTTGCAATGGATGCAGTCAGGTGTACATAGGTCATACCTCCACTTGGCTAAAAACTAGACTCGCCACGCACAAGAGTGACACTCGGACTGGTAAGAGCAGATGCGTCTTGTCTTCACATATGATTAACAATGATCACACACCTAATTTTAATCATGTTAAAGTCCTTCAAACTGTAAACAACTTAAAGTGTAGGGAGTTTTTGGAAATGGTAGAGATCAATAACAACGCTAATTCGATTAATTTCAGATCTGATACGTACAACCTAAGTGCAATATATGCTTATTTGCTAACCATCTCAATAAACATAAATTCTAAACAACAAACCACACAAAATACTAACTTATCAATCTTCTCATCATTTATTAATTGTATAACATGTTTTCTCTTTTCTAAATGTAAAATTCTGTGAGACGACACATTTTGAAGAATAGCCACCTTGACTTTCGCACACCATTGTATAAAATTTGTGACCTTGGTTATAAATAGTAACTTTTCCAATTCGATGTTACGCACCTGGAATCCAAAAAAACTTAACCGGATCTTTTACACTATCATCCTCTAACATTATATGTATGAACTTTGTGACAATAACATGTGTTGATGCGAGCACTACTTTTGTTCATCAAAACTGCACGTTGTGTCTCTCTTTTAAATATGTTTGTCCTGCTTTTAAAATGTAATTTCGTGAGTAAATAATGTATACGCCGTTGATATTAGTTGTATTAATTTAGAATATTACAAACATTATAAATATTAAGACGAGTAATTTCTCAAAAAAAAAAACAGTTCATATTTGTAAGTATTAACTACTTTCTTTTGTTAATAAGTACTTAATTTATGTTCATCTGCTCCTAAAGTGACCCCTGAGGAAGCATACGAATTCGATGCGAAATATTGGGATGAAATAATAAAGAACTGACTTAAGTAATAGAGTTTAATTTTTCTGGATTCCCCAAAAAACAATTATCCTTCCCATACATGTTCTAACGGCAAAGACTCCTGGTCTAATTATATATATATATATATATACACTGCTCAAAATCGTACAGGGATATTTTTAAAAATAAGATGTAAAAACAGAATATCGTATTGTATATAAATATTTTGAACAAAAATAAAATATGCGCAAAGGTTTATCATATTATCTTGCTAACAATGGAGCGATTGTGTTTTGTTTGCAACATCTATTTATTAGTTGTCATAACGGCATTATTTGTCACTTTCCGTTTAACTACATTGTAATGTCATTTCTTGCTGCAGAGTTTAAGAACATTAAATTTTGTGTATAATTTGAGTATTTTTATTAATGGAAAGGCGTCATTTACCGCGGAAAGAAATGTTAGGTGCTATTGACATGTTACAAGTTGGGCGGTGTCAAACTGAAGTTACAGCCGAATTTCAAGTTACATACAGCGTCATAAGTTATTTATGGCGCCACTATAGGGATATAGATGAAGTACGTAATCAACATCGTAGTAACAGTCGGATTACAACGGCAGCACAAGACGTTACGTCCAAATTATTGCCCTACGTAATCAAACCTGCACTGCTCGGCAGATACAAAATCAGTTTAACCAAACATATGGCGTACTGATTAGTGACAAAACTCTTCCCAATAGGTTACATGAGGTACATTTAAGATCTAGACGATCCTTAAGAGTTCCGCCTCTATCAGGAGGTAATCGCGGAGAACGTCTTTTGTTGGCACAGGATCACCGAAGTTGGACAAACGAACAATGGTCATATGTAACGTTCTCTGATGAGTCTAGATTTGGTATGTACAATGATTCTAGAAGAATTTGAGTTCTGAGGCAGCTAGGGCGCGTAAATCGTTTGAATGCAGTCCAAGAAGTCTATTCCTTCAGAGGTAATACAATCATGGTATGGTCTGGCATAAGTATTGGTGAAAGAACAGATCTCGTTTTGATTGAACGTAAAGTGACAGCTCAAGTTTATGTGGAACAGATCATTTTACCCGTTGTTGTGCTATATGCAGGAGCAGTAGGAGAAAATTTCAATTTCATGCAAGATAATCCACCTCCACACACAGTATTAACGACTTTCTTTTGTTAACAAGTACTTAATTTATGTCCATCTGCTCTTAAAGTGACCCCTGAGGAAGTATACGAATTCGATGCGAAATATTGGGATGAAAAAATAAAGAACCGACTTAAGTAATAGAGTTTAATTTTGCTGGATTCCCCAAAAAACAATTATCCTTCCCATATATATATATATATGGTAAATTCAATTTGTTGTCGATTTAATGTCTTGTTTTACTTCAAAACGTATATATTTAAAATAATCCTACATGTTTCGGCACAAATACTCTAAAACAGACAAAACTGCTTTATCCACACACAAACTACAACGCGATCACCTTTTCGATTTTGAAAGCACACAGATAATTGATAAAGAACAACACACAATGAAAAGGGAAACTAAGGAAATGATTAGTATTAAACAGGAAAAAAATTCAATTAACAACAGAAGTGATATAAAAAATTTAAGCAGTAGGTATATACTTTAACTTAATTATGTAACGATCTGCATTTTACCATCATAATATATGTTGCTGTTATATAATTTTATTTCTTATGTTATTTAAATATCTATACATTTCCTTGTCATGCTGACAGTTCCGTGTTTTGATTCCTGTCTGGCTGTCCGAGTAGGTTTTCGTCGTTTTCCTTCTCGTTTAAGGCGAATGCCGACAGCTTAACATGTTCAGTCGCTCCACGGGCGCATACGTAATAATTACTCATGTCTTATGTTTCCCTGTTTTTGTTGTCTATCTATTTTAGAATACTAAGGCATAATTTATTATTATTATATTGGAATGTATCTTTGAATAATTTTATCCATAGCAACTACAAATGTATACATATGACATTAATATACTGTCATTTATATTTTATATTCCTTGAAAAAGGCATCATTTGCCGAAATATGTAGGATTGTTTTAAATATATACATTTTGAAGTAAAACAAGACCCTAAATCGCCAACCAATTGAATTTACTATATATATATATATATATATATATATATATATATATATAAATATATATTAAAAATAATAGAT
The DNA here is from genome assembly GCA_935421215.2 of Melolontha melolontha. Taxonomy (NCBI): domain Eukaryota; kingdom Metazoa; phylum Arthropoda; class Insecta; order Coleoptera; family Scarabaeidae; genus Melolontha; species Melolontha melolontha. Next base: position 85,774,381 of record OW285242.1, on the reverse strand, counting down.
TTTTTATTGGTTTTAGCGACCTTTTATTGAATTTTGATGTTTTTACGACGTTTCGACTTTTATTAATTCAGTCTTTTTCAAGTAACTTGAAACAAGAATTATTACAATGAAAATATGAGAAATTGTGTTGGTTTCGTGTGATAGATATAACGATTAAATTAACAATTTTAATTTTAAAATTAGATTAAAAAATGAATTACAAATTAAGTTAACATTTAACGTTGAAACTTAAATAAATTAAAAATAGCTTAAATGAATAGGTAGGGAGACATTAAAGTGATTAACATCTGTATGAATGAATTGGAGACTTAACAATTAAATTAACAATTTTAAATTTAAAATTAGATTAAAAAATGAATTACAAATTAAGTTAACATTTAACGTTGAAAATTAAATAAAATTAAAATAAAAAATAGCTTAAATGAATAGGTAGGGAGACATTAAAGTCATTAAAATCTGTATGAATAAATTGGAAAGTTGAATTACACTACAAATACAGTAAAGAGAACAAAGAAAAGACAAATAAACTCACAGTTGTTGTTCGTTTGGTTTTACAAGGGTACGCATTCTGTGTAACACATGTGTTTTTTTTTAATGGACATCCGAGACACTATTTTCTTAAGGAACGACCGTGCTTGTGCGGATATTGTAAGTGAACTAAGTCTTAGTTTGCGGGGTTTTAATTTCTGTTCTTAAGACACGGCTAATAAAATAAAAAGAAAAAGAAAATTCTTATTAAACACTTAAGATTTTCTTATCCTCTGGATGTAGTCTGTCAAGAATTCGGACTGGACCAAAGACACTCTTGAAACTCCTCCAGATATTATATAAGCTACCACAGGTTCGAGATGTTTATGTAATAAATCCCACCAAAAAAGATATAGTCCTTTTCTTCAGATCTTAATGGATAATCTTCATTATGAAAATGTGATTCAATTAAATTTCCTGCACGATATCCAATGTTGTCTAAACTTCTGGATACCAACTAATACTTCTCGTTACAAAATGCTTAAGGTAAATATGAAGGTAATCCAAAAATATTTACTCTTACAGTACTTCGATCACAACCATATCTTGGTTAAGTTGTATATTATATTTATATGGCCGACAGCTTAACATCTTTAGTCGCTCCACGGCCGCATACATAATAATAACTCATGTCTTGTGTTTCCCTGTTTTTGTTGGCCATTGAACCATTTAGAAATGGTCCACATTAACAGAGACACAAATAACATAAATTATAGATCTGATACTAATGGACTAAGTATAATTTATTTTAATATACTTGGTTTGACGGTTATTTGACCATCTTAAAATTGTTTTGTTATTTGGTCCATATATTGTTAAATTTATATTGCACTACATTTTTTATTTTTCATGTTTTAACTTTTACATATACATGTTTTTTAAAGGTTTTAAAGGCTTGTTTCTATAGTTACTTTATGTTTTAAATCTAATCATTTTTTTTTTTTATTGTATCTTTTTATTATTTTTCAACTCTTCATTTTTACTACTGCTTTATACTCTTATTTATTTTATGTTATTTTTCTCATTAATCTTGTAGTATCCCCAGAAGAAGCAACAAATTTGTTGCGAAATATAGGGTTATTTAATAAAGGAGTTTTTTAAATGACATACCGCTTACCCGATTTTAATTTATTTTATCTATATATATATATATATATATATATATATTAAAAATAATAGACTTCTTATTGGTTTAGCGACCTTTTATTGAATTTTGATGTTTATTCTACGACGTTTCGACTTTTATTATTATTCAGTCTTTTTCAAGTAACTAGAAACAAGAATTAATTCAATGAAAACATGAGAACTGTGTTTGCTTTTGTGAGACTGAATTAACAATTAAATTAACAATTAAAATTAGATTAAAGACTGAATTACCAATTAAATTAACAATTAAAGTTAAAATTAAAATTAAAATTAGATTAATAATAAGTAAGGAAAAATTAAAGTGATTATATCTGTATAAATGAATTGAAAATTTGAAGTAAACTACAAATACAGTAAAGAAACATTGAATGACAATAAGAAACCAGAAGAAAATGAAATAAACAATGTACGAAATAGTTTCAACAATTTCCATCCAAATTTAAACTTTACCATTGAAATAGAAAAAAACAACTCCATAAACTACTTAGACCTAACACTGATAAAAACAAACAACAACATTCAAACAAAATGGTACACTAAACCAACCACATCCGGCAGATATGTAAACTTTTTTTCAAACCAACCCCTAGCCCACAAAAAAATGTAGTAACAGCGTTAGTAGACAGAGCCTTAAATCTCACTAATCCAGTTTTCAGACCAACAGTACTAAATAAAGTAAAAACAATTTTAACAGAAAACAATTATCCACCACAATTTATACAAAAAATTATAAAACAAAGACTTAATAAAATTTATAACACAACAAACGGCCACAACAAAAACAAAAAAACCAATGAATTAACATATATCCCCACACCCTATATAACTGGATTATCCGAAAAACTAGACAATATATTTAAACCATTTAATTTTAAAATAGCACACCAAAGCGGTAAAAACCTAAAATTCCTACACACCAAACTAAAAGACTCAACACCTACACTAAAACAACCACACACAATATAGAACATACCCTGCAAAGACTGTGACAAAGTATACATAGGCCAAACAAAACAGTTACTACAAGAAAGATTGAAAAGTCACAAATACGCAAAAAATCAAACTGCTTTAAAAAAACACCAATTGACACTAAAACATAATTTTGATTTTGATAACACCAAAGTAATAACACAGAAAAAGAATACAAAAGCTAGGGAGGTCTTCGAAATGATCCATATTTTCAGAAACAGCAGAACAATCAACGACAGAAACGAAATTTATGGACTTTCTAAACTCTATTACCCACTCATTAAACAATAGAATAAAATCAAACCGCCTTTCCAGCAGGAGTGAGGAACCAAGCTACGCGGCGCAAATCACGACGCCGCGCAATGCACACACCACTAGCACCGGTCCTGGGCGGCAACCTGGCCGCCAACCTGAATGACAGGATATAAATGTCAAGTCATTGACATTTATATCCTGTCATTCATATTTTGTATTCTCTTGAAAAAGGCGTATACAGCCGAAACATGTAGAGTTTTTTAAATACATATATTTTGAAGTAATATACAGACCTTTAATCGCCTACTGATTAGGTTTACCATATCATACCAAGGTCACGAAGTTATTATATATATATATATATATATATATATATATATATACAGGGTCCGGCAACGAAGCGGGGACGGAAGATTACACGCGTATTTAAAAGTTAGTCAAATATTTAGTCATCGGATATCCTTCCGTGCCATCAAGCGCACGTTTTAAAAATATTTTGTTTTATACAGAGTGTTCCAGATGGAAATGCCAGACTAAAGTTACATTTTTTTAAATGGAACACCCTGTATATTAAAAGATTAAATGATCCGCGCTTTAAAGCTGGTTACATCGATATAATGTTGTATGGGTCTAAAGTTGATAGTTTCTGTGTAAATAATTATTTTACTTAATAAATTGATACATTTCAGTAGGCTATTCTGCATAAGGAAAATCAAAAGAGCCGAAACCAATAGAATAGAATATTTTCTACTAGTATGCACTTTCGTTGCTACGTGAAATAAATTCTGCAACTGCTCGCGTTATACAGGGTGTTCACAATTTCGCAAAATCGAAGAAATCTCGTAATTTTTAAATGGAACACTCTGTATATTTTTAGCTCATTGGAAAGCCCTTTTACTACGCTTTCTATTGATACCACATTTGATGCACCTAGGATGGATCATTTGCTAATTATTTCTTTTTAGAGTTGAATTAATGAAAAATACTTGTATTTTTAGTAGCTAATTTACGCTTTTAAACCTTCTGTAAGATCGGATATTCAACAAATTATCCATAAATGGTCTATAACAAGAAGAAACCCCATTAAGTACGAGAACAGTTGATTTTCACTCAGCGGTGAAAGCAAACATTAATAAATTAATATAAAGTTATATAGCATTTTCAATAGATTCACTGCTGATCAAGTCATCTGGTGTTAGTTTTAAGCTTGTATACTTAATAACCAAGTTGTCAAAAATTTCGTTCCATCTTACACAGTATTTCGTTCAATCTTTAAAAGAAATTGCTATAATGACTAATTTTAGTATTCAAGAAATGGTGAATATGATATTTATTCTTGGAGAGTGTACAAGAAATTGTCTCCTAGCAAGTAGAGTACATGCAGAAGAGATTTCCAAGCCTTGAAGGAAAGCCAAGACCGGAAGCAAGCATTTGAAAGGTTATAGAGAGATTTACAGAAACTGGTAGTGTAACCTACAAGAAGAGAGAAATAAATAAGCCGGTAATCAATGAAAAAAGCGAATTGGCCGTATTGTTAACAATACAGGAAAATCCACATATAAGTATAGACGGTATTTCAAAGGTAACAGCTATTGAAGATAGGAGCGTACGAAGAATTTTAAGAAGTCATAAGTATCATCCGTACCATATGGAATTAAATCAGGAATTGCATGGTGATGATTTCATTAAAAGAACAGACTTTTGTGGTTGGTTGTTAAATAATGCCAAATATTTTAACAAAGATTTTGTTTAGCGATACTTTCAAAAGTAATGGGGCGGTAAACAAACATAGCATGCATTATTATGCAACAGAAAACCCGCATTGAATACGTCATGTAGACAATCAGAATAGATGGTCTCTTAACGTCTGGGGAGGTATACTTGGTCCATATATCATTGGGCCGTACTTTTTCGATGGAACCGTTACAGGCGATACGTATTTGGCATTTTTGGAGAACAAACTGCCTAATTTACTTGAGCATGTGGATACTGACACCCAACAAATTTTCTGGTTGCAACACGATGGTGCACCTGTTCATTACAGCCTTAACGTTAGGGAGTTTCTAGGGCGATGGAAGGAAGACAAATGGATAGGACGAGGTGGTCCAATCGCTTGGCCTCCACGAAGTCCAGATCTTACTGTCTTGGACTTCTACTTTTGGGGATATGTCAAGGCTCTAGTTTATGTGGAAGTTCCTACAACAAGGGAAAATATGATGGAACGCATAAGAGAGGCATTTAGAAATGTTCGCCAAGAAACATTACAGCATGTTCAACAGAATTTCACCAGGCGGCTTCATTTATGTACTGAGAGACATGGAAGGACATTTGAAAGTTTTCTTTGATTTATTTGCATTTACTATTTACATTTACTTTATTTTTATTTACTGTGCTACTACTTTTGTTAATTAAATTTGATGTTGTGGTTAATAATTAGTATTTATTTAAAATAGTGCAAACTTTTAATACTACTCGTACTTGATTCTTTCCTATATAATTTCGATTTATGTTAAGCTAATTAGGTATGTATTGTTTCATATTAGGTATTCGTAAAATAGTTGGTTTTACAAAATTCTTTAAAATACAAATTAATTAGTGCAAATTTTTTATTAAACTAACACCAGATAACTTAATCGGCAGTGAATCTATTGAAAATGCTATATTACTTTATATTAATTTAATGTTTGCTTTCACCGCTGAGTGAAAATCAACTGTTTCTCGTACTTAATGGGGTTTCTTCTTGTTATAGACCATTTATGGATAATTTGTCGAATATCCGATCTTACAGAAGGTTTAAAAGCGCAAATTAGCTACTAAAAATACAAGCAATTTTCATTAATTCAACTCTAAAAAGAAATAATTAGCAAATGATCCATCCTAGGTGCATCAAATGAGGTATCAATAGAAAGCGTAGTAAAAGGGCTTTTCAATGAGCTAAAAATATACAGGGTGTTCCATTTAAAAAAATGCAACTTTAGTCTGGCATTTCCATCTGGAACACTCTGTATAAAACAAAATATTTTTAAAACGTGAGCTTGATGGTACGGAAGGATATCCGATGAAATATTTGACTAACTTTCAAATACGCGTGTAATTTTCCGTCCCAGCTTCGTTGCCGGACCCTGTATATATATATATATATATATATATATATATATATATATATATATATATATTATAGTCATGTAACATAAAGTACTTTCTGATTAAGCCATACTGAAAACATTTAGTAACAAAGTTCATGTTTGCAAAGAAGTAATTATTAAATGTACTTTAGGATATTGGACTCATAGCGAGGACGATTAAACCACTTATTTTAATTCTACATTTCGTACATCAAAATGTCTCCGACTTGTATACTGGAAATTCGCTTCTGAATGTCTTTGTTAAGTACCTAAAATAAAGAAACCGGTCCAGATAATAATGATAATTCTGCTCTTAAAAATAAAATTACTCCCAGAAGTGGTATAAGTATGGTTTTCTTGTAATTTGTGCAACAAGTGGACGTGGTTGCTTAGTTAGGTGACAATACGACTTTCCACTATAACCGCATGATTGTCCTCAAGGCGCCTCGCTTCCGTTATTTCTGTTGGAGACCGTCTCGAGGGCCATTTGGAGAGGTCTTTCTTTAACTGGAGAACGCCTCGAGACTTCCTTTTCATACCGAGTTTCTCGTTAATTGTGAATTTGTAACCAATCCCTCCTCTCTAATGATTTCGTTGTTGTTGAAATGTGTCAGCCGTAATTATTAACGAGGAACACGTTTTTCGGCGAAAACCGAAATCTTGGAAATTTCGACTCATGTAATTAACATATTTTGAAAGAATCTTAAACTAAATAGCGGTCAGGTCACTCTTTAACCTAAGAATATATTTCGTTTGATTAGAAGGATATTAATATGAAAATCAGTATCAATTTCATGCTTTGTGAATGTGGAGTATATTAATTTAATAAAATGTCATAAAGACATAATTACCGTTTTGATTTTTGTTAGAAAATGATTGAAGTAGTAGACGTACGAGGAAAAGTCAATAAATACGTTACAAATGGTTACTTAAAATAACATCTACTAGAATATTCATCAGAAAACCATTACTACTTTTTAACATAATCTCCTAACCTTGGATTTATATTTATTTTGGGATAAATTATGCAACTATAGTAGGAAATCCTACTTATCGTGTTTGCACTCTATATTTTAGTGAAATTAGCCGCACTATCTGTTGATGGGAGATAGACTTATGAAGTGCCAACCTTTCCAAATTATGCGTCATATTTCTTTAACTAGAATCTAACATATTTATGTCATTACAGTAGCTTATAGTAGTCCCAGTCGAAAAACTAATAAAAAATGTCGACAAAATATTCAGTGCGATTAATGAAAGTGGAACTTGGAACACCGATATAGTCTGCAGAAGTTAAATTGAAATCTTTTCCACATTGATCAACAGATGATCAAAAATTGTACCGGATTGGCCATGGACAATGATTGTAACCGGTGATGGGCCGCTGTAATTTTTCTACTATTCAGAAACTAAACCGCAGATACGTATTTCACCTTTCTACAGGATCATCGGTACGCCCCTTAGTTGCTTAGTTCGGCAGTTATTATGTAGACAGCGTTGAATATTCTTTCACGCTCTGTCTTAATAATTTCTGGTTGATAGCAAGGTAGTTGTGTTTGGTTGAATGTATCTCTTCTCCAGTAGGGGCGTACCGACGATCCTGTAGAAAGGTGAAATACGTATCTGCGTCTCTGGAGAGGAGATATATTCACAAATATATAACTTGTATTGTGTTCTTCAAACCCCATTTTTAATAATATTTTATATTATTAAAAATACTTTTGTATGTGTGTATTTAATGTTTATTGTTGTAAAGTGTTATTATTGTCTGTGTCTGCGTTGCGAAGTATTGTATCTGTTCTTTTGTTGTGTTTGTCGTGTGTAATGTTATTAGCATAGTGCCTAAGGCAAGTGCTAATTCGTCAACTGTGTTAAGTGTTGTGTTTTTTTGACTTTGTGTCCAGGGATTAGTTGTTGGGGGTGGTGCTGGTATGTATTTAGGTTTGGGTGTGGTTTTGTTTGCAGGGTTGTTTGGATTGTTAGGACAGTTTATGAATGTGGATAAGTGAGGACCACCGCAGTTTGCACACTTTGGTGGGGTTGTTTTCGTCTTTGTACATAAGTGTGTCGAGTGTTCGTCTCCGCATTTCATGCATTTGTAGTTAACGTTGCAGTTTTTTTGGTGGTGTCCGAAAGTCTGGCATTTGTGACATTGTATTATGTCTGTCCGTTTGTTTAAAGGTTCTATTTTAATTGCGAGTCCGCAGCAGTCGTGTATGTTGTAGATTGATTTGTATTGTCTCGTCAGTTCGATTAATACAAGTGGTGCTGGTATGCCGTGTTTACCGTTCATGCGTTTAATTTTTAATGTCGGGTAGCCTTGGTCAGTCAAGTCGTCTGTAATGCCAGTGTCTGTAATAAAGGTAGGAATGCCTCGCATAACTACCTTTAGTGTCTTTTCGCTTCTCAATTGAAAAGTGTAAAATTGTATATGTTCTTTGTCGAGTATGTGTTTAAGTTTTCGATAGTCTTCGTCAGTTGTCGGTTCGATGTGTATGCCTGGTTTCACGAGTTTATTTTGTACGGTGTTAATATTGTGTGTTTTGAGTATCAGTCGTATATGTGCCCATTTGTCTTTTTCAGTTATGATTATTGGTGCGATTTTGTGTTGTGTATTGCGTGTTTCGATTTTTGTGTTTTGTGTAGTGTTTGTTTTGTCACTTACCCTGGGTGTACTGTTTGAAGTTGACGGTTGTGGAGTGAATTCGGTTGTTTCTTCTTCCATCTTTTCCTCGGCGTTAGTTTTTTCGATGACACTGTATGAGTTTTTTATTTCGATTGGTGTACTTGTGTGTTCTGTTTTCTGTTTTTTCGCTGTTTTCTTCGGATTTGTAAAACTGTTTGTGAGTGAGAAGGTGAAATTGGTTAGATCAATATCTTCCGGGTTGGTATTGAGCGGGTTTGCCGGGCTTGTTTCTTCTTTGGGCGATTCTGATATTTCTATTTTAACCGTCGGTTCGTCGGGATCTACGATGAATATTTGCGGTTGTTTTAGTAAAAGATTTTGAATATCTTCTTCCTCCGTGGTTTGATTTATGATGGTTTCCGCGTCCACACGTTGCTGCGGAGTGCATCTTCTTTTAAAGCTGGGTTTCAGAGCTAGGTTGGTAATAGTGGTCGTAATATATCGTCCGGCCATTGCTTCCGGGTTCGCTTGACGATGTATCGTCGTCGGTGCTCTCAACTACGATGCTGCTATATCAGAGATCGCAGTGAGAATGACGATGATGTGCGCCTAGCACTACCTCTTGTTATATGCTGCTATGTCGGGAGGGGGCGTCCCACTATTGACGTCATGCGTGAGCGGCTTCGTGTAATTGGTCCGAGTGCCTGTAAGTTCCCTGGTCGGTCCGTGTGTCTGTGTAGGGGTTGCGATCTGTCGGGATTTGGTTGTGTTTTTGTCTGTCGGTGAGTTAGGAGCGGTTTCCATGTATGCGGCAAGCGCTGGCCGTCGTGACGTTTATTTAAGCACTGAGGACGCTTTTCTATTTCTATCGCTTCTCTTGTAATTCTCGTCGTTAGGTTTTCACTTTTGGCTAGGATCTTCGTGTTTTCAAAGTCGATAGAGTGCCCTGTCAGAAGTTTATGTTGTGCTAATGATGACGTTACTTCTTTCTTGACGACCGCGTTTCGGTGTTCTTCGCTTCTCACGCTAACTCGCCTGTTTGTCTGCCCCACAAATGATTGATCAAACACTTAACATGGTATTTCGTAAACGCCCTGATTTTCTAGAGGAATTCTGTCTTTCGCATTACCTATTTCATCGGCTATTTTTCTGTGTGTTGTGAAAACGGTGTCGATGAATTGAATCCTTTTAAGATTTTCTTATCCTCTGGACGTAGTCTGTCAAGAATTCGGACTGGACCAAAGACACTCTTGAAACTCCTCCAGATATTATATAAGCTGCCACAGGTTCGAGATGTTTATGTAATAAATGTCACCAAAAAATAAATAGTCCTTTTTTCATATCTTAATGGATAATCATGATTATGAAAATGTGATTCAATTAAATTTCCTGTACGACACCCAATAAGTTGTCTAAACTTCTGGATACCAACTAATACTTCTCGTTACAAATTGCTTAAGGTAAATATGAAGGTAATCCAAAAATATTTACTCTTATAGTATTTCGGTCACAACCATATCTTGGTTAAGTTGTATATTATATTTATATGGTTAATATTTTGACAATGTTGAATATTCCCAATTCACAAGGAATACTATATCAAATAAGATTACTTATATACCAAAAATTATTGATTGATATCCGCTTTAAAAACCCTTTTTTTAAACACACTACAAAAATGTGTCAATCTCCAATTTTTTATATATATATATATATATATATATATATATATATATAATTCATATATCAAGGAAGTTAGATATTTTTGTCATTTTAAAGCATATAGACTGACTTTTGAAATTTCTTTCTAGATTAATATTTGAACATCAAATATTAATAATCAAAGTAATTGTAGTACTTTCGTTTCAAAGCATTAGTTTCATTTACAATTTTGTGTGTTACTTTGTTAAATATTATCATTAATTACTTTTTTTAAATAATCATATACTTTTAAAAATATAACAAACTTATCCACCAAGATTCGTCTATATGGTACTCTGACAATATCATAAAATAAGCCTTTAAATCTCAAAATATCTGTTTCTAAAAATTGAAGTATTTTAAATTATTTTATATTCAAAATTAGTTAACGTACCTATATCAGAAATTCATGTTATAGGATAAAATCCCATTACAATATATATATGTATATATATATATATATATATATATATATATATATATATATAATAGGTGTCTACTTCTTGTGTCAGTATTCGATTTACTTATTAGTGTATGACGCTTCCTTGTATGTGCTGTATTTACAATCAAACACGCTGTTGTAAATGAATGTAACCTTGTGTGTTTACTGTCTTTCTAAGAAGTACATGTAACAAAGTACAATTAAACACAGTTACTACTTTTCATAATGCATCCCTATATCCTAGCATCCATGAACCTTGAGCTAGAATAAAAGAATATTTCCTTGAAAACAAAATTAATGGTGCTTCTTTAAGGTAAAATAAAACAACATTCCAGACGGTATTAAAATTTAATTACACACATCTCTGACGGATTGATCAAAATTAGTTAAATAAAATAAAAAAATCCACGAACATTAAAAGTTACCTCGAAAAGCACTAAACATAAATATTAAGTTTTTATAGCATCGCTTGCGAGTAATACTAATGCGCCTATACATTTTACACACATTCATATTGATTGTTAATTGTAGCATCCTAATTTAAAAATAGAAAAAGAGGATAATAGTAACAAAATCTGCTAAAATATTTGCATAATAGCTGTAATAAAAGTGTAATAAATCTACTATGCATAAATTTTAATAGCTTTGTTAACGAGTTTTTTATGGTTCTATTTTGATTTTTTTTCAATGTTGGCATTATTGTAATGATGGAATTATATGGGTGGAAAACGGCTTGGAGATTTTATGATTGGGTTTTTACGACAGTTTCGCAGGCACAGGTAACAGGTCCTATTTTATAAGGGTCTCGAGGTAACAGGTATATCTCCGGTGTATTTATAGATTGTAAGGGGTCGGCGCACTATGGGGCGTCTATTTTAGGGGTTGAATTTGACAAATAACAAAGAGTCTGGTATAATAATAAATTTCACTAAATTATGGAGCTTACAGTTTAATTACAAGTTAGACAGGTACTTTTAGATTTAATGAAATTATAATATTAAATTAGAAAAAGGGATTCGCCAGTAGCGTATTACATATATATATATATATATTAAAATAATAAACTTTTTTTTGGTTTAGCGACCTTTATTGAATTCAATTTATTTAAATAAACGATGTTTCGACTTTTTTGTATAAAATTCAGTCTTTTTCAAGTTATTTAAAAAACTTACAAAACGAAAGGTAAGAATTATAAAAAAAAGTTTATTATTTTAATATTATGCACACGGCCAATAAAATAAATAAGAAAAATAATTTAATTTCTTATAAACACTAAATATATATATATATATATATATATATATATATATATATATAAAATTGAAACGAAATTATCGACCGTGATATATTATAAAAATTAATTTAAATTCGGATAAGCGGTCTGTCAATTGAAAAACTCCTTTATTAAATAACCCTATATTTCGCAACAGAATTTGTAGCTTCTTCTGGGGAAACTACAAGATTAATGAGAAAAATAACAAAAAATAAATATGTAAGAGTATAAAACAGTAGTAAAAATACTTACAAAATGTAAAGTTGAAAAATAATAAAATTGACGTACAAAAAATAAAAATGATTAGATTTAAAAAATACAGTAACTATAGAAACAAGCCTTAAGAACTTTTAAAAAACATGTATATGTAAAAGTTAAAACATGAAAAATAAAAAATATAATACTCTACACTGCAACCCTGTAAAGTCTTTACAGGGTTGCAGTGTAGAGTAGTTGTGCGGAAGCGTTTATGTTACTTTACTGTGCCCCATGTGTGACTTTTAATTAATAGTTTTTACCTACTGATGATGACAACTTAGTTGTCGAAATAAGTATTTAGGATACGACTAATAATTGTGGTAAGGGGTTATATACCTTTTTAAATAAAAATATATATTTATAAAAAAATTAATCTTCAGTATAAAGAAATAATTAACTATTCTATTTACAAATAACTGAAAATAATATGTTAGAAACTTGTATTCTATGAAAGGTCCACTTATTGTAGTGTGTAATAAACTAAATATCAAATTTTTATTCCAAATTTATAAATAAAATTTTTCATATTCTATATGAAGTCCAACCTTGTAGAATATGAGCATGTAACAAATACTATGCGTTTTTACTATTTCAATTTTTTTTAAGGCTTCTGCCAACTTTCACATTGGTTCAATTTCTCGTAATGTGTTCATATCTTGCCACCTTTTTCCCTCTTGTTCTTCTCTTGTTCCTTTCTTCTGTTTTCTTCATCTTCTCCCACAAAAAATCACTTATTGAGCACCTTTTTCTCGTAGTGTAGGATTTTTTGTTTTCGTGTAAATTATCAGAAGTATTCTCAATAGGATCGCTAGTTTCACTTCCTTCTTCTTCGTCTTCTTGGAATGAGTACAGTAGGGTAGATTCTGGTGGTGTAATACAAGCTTTAGTACCAAGTACTTCATCAAAATCATTAAAAAATTCCAATTTTATCGATTCCTCAACACTTATATTCTGCTTTTTCTAATTAATTTTATATGTTTTTAGTACGTTTCTATATTTCACATCACAGTCATCGCCACTATATTTATGACAACTTATTTTGGTTATTTCTTCTGCTATATTTGTCCATAACTTTTTTTCTTGCATGTAAAATTCCTTTTCTTTATTTAGCCGTATGGCCAATAATAGTTTTATATCAGAAGGTGACCACTTCACCCCTGGTTCTTCTAATTTATCTTCAATAGTAGAAGCTCTCTTATTCATTTTTGCCTGTCTAACAGCGTCTTGACAGTATTCGCGGTATTTATTACCTAAAATTTATAGAATTTATTTCAAGTGGAACATTACATATTAATTTTATATGCACATACTAGTTATAATTTTTTGATACGCCTTTTCGTTTACGTTTAATTCAATTATATTTCCCTCATATTCGCATTGTACAGTAACTAAACTACTAGGGCCCTTGCTTTCTTTTGACATTTCTATGAGATTATCTCGCTATATACGATTTACATAAAATACATGCAAGCAAACCACACAAACGTCTTTAGAAATACCTTACAGCATACGCATAACCAAAACATAAGCTCTAAAAAATAATTATCTACCGGGATTCCACCTACTTCGATCGGTAGATATGGTAAGTGATCGGTACTTTCTACAATGAATTTAGAAACGCTATGATACTTTTGAGCGGTGAATTCTGAAACGGATTGGTAGTCAATTAAATCTACCGATGAGCTTACCGGTGAATTCTGAAAAGTGCCCAACATATCGACAGTGTTGCGTCGGGTTATATTTGCTTGGTTGGACTATATTTATACTTGTTAACTATTCGTTACTTACGATGCTTACAATAAATTATTGTATTGGTCAATATTAATTACATTATTAATGTATTTTTATATAAAAAACTATTTTATTTTATTCTATCTATTCCTTTTCTATGACGATCCTTAATTTTTTTTTTATTTATTTTATTCTTTCTTATAATATTTGCATTTGTTTCGTTATCAGTATTTAGCGACTTTGACATTTAAGTAAATAACTAAATTTACATTTTTTTCAAAACAAAAGTATTATTAAGGGCATGACTTTTCTTATCATTTTATTATATCTTTTGACTTCTCATGGATTTAGTTTTTTTTATTTTTGTTGTGACGAAAATTTAAAAAGGGTATATAACCCCTTACCATCATGTTTCACCAAGAGCCAACCGTGAATTCTATACATTATATTAAAAGTGCAAAACTCCTTAACAATGACATGTCACCTATTTATAATTAACCTTTAAATTATATACCAACAATATCTAATAATTCATAGATCCTTTTCACGTTACTTGATTGTTATTTAATATAACTCAACACAGTCAGATGTCATGTTTTTTCATATGTAACGGTCCTTCCCAATTTTTGTCCTTCTTAGAATTTCAATAGAGTTCAGTTTTTACAATATACGACCATACTTTTTAACCATTTATAATTGAAAAATTTTTACACTCCTACCCAAAATAGATATTTTTACTATACATGTACTCGAAATAATACGTTTAAATAATAACTACTGATGTGTGCAGTGCACATGAAATATACATATAGTTAAATTTACTATTGTTTTGTGAAAATATAAGGTGTTTTATTTAAGTTTAATAGTGGGTCATCGTAGTTTTTAAAAATCGAAGTTAGTGCCGCCCCCCTTAGAGATGAATGTCTGCCGTTCCTTTGTTCAACAATTTAACACATGTTTAGACCTTTTCCTTAAGAGGTAAGTGTTTGTCTCGTAGTTTAGATTGGCATGTTAAATTTAGTCTATACGGGGATGCAGTGTATAGTAGTTGTGCGGAAGCGTTTTTCTTACTTTACTGTGCCCCATGTCCGACTTTTAATTAGTAGTTTTTACCTACTGATGATGACAACTTAGTTGTCGAAATACGTATTTAGGATACGACTAATAATTGTGGTAAGGGGTTATATACCTTTTTTAAATTTTTATTTAACCACAGTCTCCATTGAAAGAATTTTGTTCTGACGATTTTTTTAAATTTTTTAATTATAAAATAAACTAATGGGCAAGTAACTTTATTTAGAAGAGCCAACTGCCAATTACAATTCACCACTACTAGAGCAATTTAATTCTTAAATATTTACCTACTTTTTGTACTTACTTCTTTGTTACCGACATATTTATGAAATTGAAGTAAGTGCAGATGATGATCCCCTGAGGCAAAGCAATACAGCCTTTATAGTAAGTAAGTATCCACTTAGTTAAGCTAAGAATTTAATTATCAGGATAAATTAAAACAAATTTTAATAAATTTTACTTTTTAATTAACACTGTAACGATCGTTTCGCTCCAACTTGAGCTTCATCAGACATATAACTAACTTATTTACAAATTTTTTAACACAAGTATACTGTAAGAAAGACATGTTTTATTTTAAATAGTTGAAGGAATGGGTACTTTTATTACTAAAATGTCTATGCACAAAACTTTCACTACGGTTTATACAATACTGTTCTTAAGTAATAAAACTAGGGGTTTACATTATATTACAGGGAGGTAAAGAAATTCTATGGAAAAATACAATATGTGACTGTCTGAATATCAAATAAATAAATTCAGTAAGGGTGAATTATTTGTTTCTAATTGATCATTTAGAATCTTGTCGGTTTTCTTTAATTTATTAATTTCAAGTGACTCACTTGATAGTTGGATAGTTGGGTAAATTCCTCATTACGCCTAAGTAATAGACCTTAATAACTGCTGGGCCAAAAATAATAGGCGAAACTTTGGAACACGTCGTTACTTGATTGTTATTTAATCGTATCAAACTTGTAAATCTATCTCTTCACTAGTAATAACGCGTTTAATGAATGCGAGATCTGGGTTATGATTAGAATCTCTTTAACAACCTGAACGCATAGTTTTCCTTGCAGCAAATTTAATGAGTTTAGAACTATAGTTGTAACCAGTTTGAACCAATGGAAATGATATTTGAAGTTCATCAACCATGTATTTGATTGCCGAGCGATTATTTTTCATAACCATTGATAGATTTTTTAAAATTTTAATCGTTCATGTTGATGACCATCCAGGATAAGATTCATTTTTCATTTATTGACGACCACTTTTAAGATGATTATGCCATAAAATGTTGTTTTGGATAAAAGAAATACGTAGAAGACTTTTTTAACACTTTAGCGTTTAAGTAGGTATTACCTTCACATTTACAAAAAAAAAAATATTCTAATTCTTCGTTCAATTATTTCTTCTATAAGTGTATAAAAAGTGCTTATAAAAAATAACTAATTTATATAGTAAAGTAACATTTGGAGAGAATTTTGAAAAGAGCGTGCTCTAAGATATGAAGAATGAAAATTATACATTTACATACTTTGGTGTGCATGTAAACGATAGCATATCGATGTTTAACTAACATTAAGTGTAAATATAATAATAAAAAAATAAATAGAAATAAAACTAATAGCTAAAAATCTTCACTTTATTAATACCTAACCGTTTCGCCAGCACATTGGCTTCATCAGCTACTTACAGCTAAAGACCACGTTAGAAACTATATAGCCGAATCAATTCAATTAATAAAAAAATGTATCTCTATATGTATACATGGACATACACAACGCATACTTTATGCGTTGCCTTTAGCGGCAACGTATGGCATGGCATGCTTCTCAACGTGCACTGACGAGATCTAAGAATAGTTCGAAACCCGTGTGTACACGTATAAGAAATGATTTAGTAAACTATGCGTTGTGTACGTCCATGACCAATATATACAGAGATGTTTTTTAACGTTTTTCTATGCAGTTTAAATTAACGACTTCACACGTTATTTCCTATTATATTTCAATTCATGATTTGCACAAAAGAGGTATTCTATGGCAACAATATACAAAAAATATTTTCTCTTATATACTGTTAACTTCATAAGAGCATAGCTGTAATCTGAAGCAACCATTATTTAACTTACCTTAAACTGTTACTAACTAATTATCCATCATTTTCTATTTAGATACAAATATTTTTTTAATGCACAGAAAATACGAATATATATTTTCAACGCATTTATGTAGAATACATTAATGTCTTCTTTTAAATTACAACAGGTTATAAGTTATTACCTAGGTCAAGTGTTTAATTCGTGCCTATATAAAGCCTTCTTTTTGTAGACATGATTGTATAAATTATAAAGATAGTAACTTTCTTATAGTCACAGTTTGAAAAGGAATCTAAAAATAGATTTTGAATAAATTCGACATCCCTCGCAGATCCAGTTAAATATTCCACGCTTGCCGACATAATCTTTAGGAGATATTAGTCATCGAGTTATAATGGTCAACTATTTCTTACCTGCTCTGGGGATCACTTAAGAAGAAAAATAAAACTTTACACACGTGTTCTTCGAGCCCAAACAAGATTTTAAGATCTTAAAAACGTACTTATATTATATTATGCATTGATATACAAGTTAAGTTTTGAAATTTGTTTTTAGTATTTATTGATTTATTTTGTAGTCTTTCTTTCTTTTATCTAAAGGAAGAACGCAGTAGTAATACATAAGAAATAAGATGCAGATATTTTTAATTATCATTTATTTAAAAAAATATATCAGAAAATTCTTAAAGCTAATGGAAGACTATTAATTAATATAATATAAAGATGTTAAAAATTTAATGTAATTTTACATATGTACAAGTTTAAACAAATAAATTAAAGCAAGTAAATCACGTAATGTAACAATTAATTTGTTAATTCATTATTTGAGGTACAATTTTCTATAAAACAGAACCTAACCCTATTATCACAAGACCTGATATACTCAGTTAGTCAATTATATCAATAATTAATTCTTAAGGAATAAATTGATTAAAAATTATACAATAATTTGAGCAAAGCATCATCACATTTCACACAATATGTACCAATCACTGTTGCTTCGAGTGGACATTTCAATTTAAGCTTGAGCCCATCTGTCACACGGTACCTGCAATTCGGGTAATTGACGCCTGGTGATGGCGTTTTTATCCCCCAAATAGGAGATGTCACTGTCGGCGCCGCACATGGATGTCCAGAAGAATGTACCGGCCTCCGTTCTAGCGAAATGTACCGGCACGTATCTCTGACCTCTGTAGACCGGAATAATGTCCATGCGGCCTTGGTTGTAGACGGGAACGGCGGCGAAGTCCTCGCAATCGTCGATTTCTTCGAAGATTCTTGCCTCCAGCAATTCGTTCGCTAAGTTCTCGTCGATCTCGGTTTCGTATTCATCGACGAAATATTCCGGCTGAACTTGTTTCTTGTAAACGGACTTCCTGCCCCTCTTGATGAGCGATTTCAGCAGTTGCTTGATCTGATGCATCGTAGAACGCGCCTTCTTCGCGTTCAAGTTATTCTCGTTAATGCTGTTGTTCGATGATATGATGTAATCGCTACTATATGAATTCATTTTCGTTTATTAATGTACGTTTTTAGTAGATTCGATAATAACAGAACTATAACACGAATGTGAATGCTAACACACGCTTTCAACACAGTTTATATACAAAATCGACGGTCCGGAGCCCTAAGGGTAGCGATAGTAGGGGGAAACGACCGTACCCTACGGACCTATAGGAGTACAGAATAGGGACAGGTGTGCGTATTTCCAGCTTCGAATATACAAAGTGAAACGGTGATATTTTCGAGTGAGCACGTGCAATAAAGATGGAATAATGATACTAAAGTAGATATAGGGTGTATAGGAGATCGTGGGAATTGCGAGTTAGATGTGTTTCCCACAGATTTGAAGAGCAGATGGTTGGCGTAGGGGTGCTTACTACCTACGCATATATCCTTACACATATAGGATACACCCCCGTTGTACCTTTTACATATATATCCTTTTACTTTTATTTCGCTTGACCCTTTTTACCTTAATTCCTTCAGATTCGGATCCCTTTACTTGTTTTCTTCATCCTTTGCGCGTACGAAGTTGTTTGTGTGTTATTTATTACACTATAGTATATTTTCTCTCTCGTTTGCTCAAATTCTTGTATATGACCGTTTAGGCGCATCAACATGAGAAAAAGAGTACCTTTTTCAGTACCTTTCGCGTTGTTGTTGTAACGTTGGATGACTCACCGAAGTGGTAGCAGGTTGAATGGGGTCAGTTATAAAGAAGAGGCTTTAGATTTGGCTTGGATGAAATTCTTTTTTTAAGTTAGAACTCGTCTCGAACACATTTTTTGCGTTTGCTTCATTACTACGTAAGAAGTGCAACTATAATTTGAAATAAGGCATATAAGGTTTCAATATTGTTAGAAAATTATAACAGTTATACTATATAACAATGAATTTTTTGAAGGATATCAAAACCGCATTATTTCTTCACAAATTAAGAAACTTTTGTCCCATTTATTTAAAATGAATAACAACTACTGCCTAAATGTATGAAATTCTAAACACAAATATTATTTTCCTCACTGAAAGTTAATTATTGCAAAAAAGTTTTCAACTAAATTTTTATAGTTCTCTAAGTTCTTTGTTTTCAACAATGTCTTTGAATGATTTCCATGTAATATAAAGGCGTTTATATTTTAGAATTTCATTGTTCATGAAGTGCTTTATTTCCAACATGATTGTCATGATATCAGCTTCTTAAAGTTGTCTTTGGGATCAAATATGTATATAGTCACAATTTTTAGTTTGATATCCAATGGCAGTTTCCTCCTTTAATTTAGCTTCACTTGATTACGGAAAAATCCGAATTGAATATTTCTTAAGGTTTCTCCATCTTCCTCTAATGCTTTTCCGAAATTCTTCATACGTCATGAAAAAGATGAAATAACTTGTCAACAAAATTATTAAAGTTTTGTTGTCCTGTAATGAAACTATCCCTTTTCAGTCTTTAACTAAGTAATACATTTTTTAATTATGTTTCAGAAACGTAAATTTTGTAAACCACCTTTCGTATGACCTTTATAAGAAATTATAATAATACTTTACGTAATTACATAATGATGATGGAGAAATTGTCTTGTATACTCTAAAAGTAAACTTAGTAATTCCACATTTTATTAAGATGCTTTAGTTTACACGATTTGAGCTATTTCACAAGGCTTAAGAAAGGAACCATAGAAAAATCTTTCTTTGAAGACTGTGGTTAAGTAAAAACTCAAAAAAGGTATATAACCCCTTACCACAATTACTAATCGTATCCTAAATACGTATTTCGACAACTAAGTTATTAGCATCAATGATCTTATCCTCACCACTTCTTATATTTATCTCTATTTAAATATAAATTTATATTGTAATTTCATTTTCTATTGTTTTGCTTTTTTGGAAAAATATATTTTTATATATTTTCAAGTTTTAATTAGTTTTTTTAAATTAAGTATGTAGTTTAAAAGTCAAAAGATCACAATCGTAGGTCATCTGCAAAAGACTGTTGAAAAAGAAACGACATATGATGCATAAAGGGTAAAAAAACTACGGAACATATTTTACACGTCATAATCCAACAACACACACAAACGCACTGTATTAATGCAACTATCTTCTTCTAATACTAATACTGAAGTATTGATACTGTACTCTTCGATAGTTTTAAACCCCCGAGCACGTTGGTAAATGAAAGAAAAGTTACTGCTGTGGAGAACCTACTGAAAAAGGACGGATGAATGACTATATTTCAAATTAGTGTACGCTTAGGAATAGGAACACGACAAGTTCATGAGATCTTACATGATTATTTGGGCGTATGCAAGATTTCAGCTCGCTGG
Source organism: Melolontha melolontha (assembly GCA_935421215.2). Classification (NCBI taxonomy): domain Eukaryota; kingdom Metazoa; phylum Arthropoda; class Insecta; order Coleoptera; family Scarabaeidae; genus Melolontha; species Melolontha melolontha. The sequence continues at coordinate 85,753,329 of OW285242.1, read as the reverse complement.
GTGTCAAGGCCGTTGGGACCGGAACAGAAACTCAATAGGTTTGACACTTGTCATCAACATCAAGAGCTGTTAGCTCGTTATGGTGATGTATTTTGGCAACGGATAATAACCACTGACAAAGCGTAGATTCCTTATTTCAATCCTGAGATCAAAGGTCAATTCAAAGAATGGCGCAAATCCGTAAAAGGACCTCCACTTAAGGCATCTGCAGGTCCGTCTGTTGGAAAGGTAATGCTTACTGTAGTCTGAGACTGCGAAGGGATTATTTTTATGAATTGTCTGGCGAAAGGTACTACAATTAACGCAGAATATTATCCGGACCACTGCGGCAAGCACTTATCAGCAAGCGGCCTGGGAAGTTGCATAAGCGTCCGTTGCAACAAGACCGCACACCGCAAGATAAACGAAGCATGTTTTGAACGATTTACGATTGGAATTGCTTCCGCATTCACCTTATTCATCGGATCTCACATCGAGTAATTTTCGTAAGTTCCCAGATTTGAAAAAACCTTTACGTGGTGTTCGTTTTGAGAGTTTAACTGACTTAAAACGTGCCATAAATAGGTGGACTGAGGAGACAGCGAAAAAGTTCTTTGAGGACCTTAAAAAAAATAATTTACCGTTGGGATAAATGTATTTAATTAAATGGCGATTATGTGAAAAGCTACATTGTATTATTAATGAAAATTGACAAAATAAAAAAATTATATCTAAATTCCCAGAACTTTGGAAACAACTCTGGTATTTTAATAAGTGTATATTTCGTCCTTCGAAGATCTCGTAAGATATTAATTTAAAACGGCATTGTTAAATATTTATTAGTTCAAATGTAGGAATTCTTAAGCTGTATGTTATTATGTTTAATAATAATAACAACAGCTTCAACGATTTTCTTTTGATTTTGCCTGTTTGTATGGATTATTTTCTACTACGCTCAAAATTTTTATTTTTTAAGATTTAATTTAATTATTATTTATTACTATTTTTAAAGGATGAATTAATTTAAATATTAGGAGTTGTGAGTAAATAGAATATGTTTTTCGTATTGTTTTTCTGGGAAAGATAATTATGTTCTTGAAATAAATATTTCATAATTAAACCATATACCTATGATATATTTTAAATATTTCTATATTTTACGATTTCTACTATAATAAATCATAATTAATTTTGTGTGACGAATCAACTTTTTGAAATCAATAAAATTAATATTTTTTATTGAATAAATTTAACTGATTAATTCTGCTAGTAAAAATGTTTGTTTAACGTTTCTGTATTTTTAAAACTTAATTTTCACGTTATTTAGGAGCCTACTAGTGCCATTTGACAACTATATATTCAATCTGGCTTTCTGCAGGTTTCAACTTGTTCGGACTGCGTCGCAAGTGACGGAGACTGCCTGGGTTTAAATTTCCTTTGGTTTGCACAGGTGATGGCAGTTGTATTTGCTTGTCAAGGTGTTACTACTTCTTGCGTCAATTATTGCATTGAATTATATTTTTTTATAGAATTTTCATTTGTATATACATATCGCTTTGTTATTATATTCTACGTTTCACAAACATTGTTTTTTATTTTATGTATTGTTAGATTTTCTACTTTATTTTAAACAAAATTGTTATGGATTATGTTGCCACAGTTTTAAATAAATTTGTCTATTCTAATTATATACCAAAATTAAAATAATACGGTTTTGCTTCTGGTCATAAATTCACTTAAGTTAGTCAAGCAAATAGTTTAATTTAAAATCATGTATTGTTTGACCTTGAACACATATATATTGTACAAATGCAACATTTTGAAAATCGCATTTATGGTTATATATGATTTGATTTGTTAAAAACCATCTTGTATAAATTGAAATGTCATATAAAATTACCATAGCAATGCATTTTAATGCATACAAAAACAAAAAGTAAAGATCAATTAATTAAAGCATAACCTAGGATAATAAATAAAAAGCAAAACTTTTTCGATTTCCCTTCTTTTGTGTATATAATTGAAGAGAAGAAGCAAGAATATATATATATATATATATATATATATATATATTTAGTGTTTATAAGAATTTTATTTTTCTTGTTTATTTTATTGGCCGTGTCTTTTGAGTTCACTCAAATAGAAAGAGCTTCTAAACAGTTTAATAGCAATAGAGATAAAGTATTTTATTAAAAAAATATGCTATACATACTAAACTGAAGAAACTAAAAAAAGAAATATTAAGAAATGTTAAGGAAACTCAGAGGAAATAGAGACCAAACAGTCGTATTTGTATGAACATCTCGTTCGAATCTAATAAAATAGATTAGTTACAGAGATCTGGAGAATCTAAATCTGAAGAAAGCAAGAAAAGGGCGAAACCAAGAATAGAAGAATTAGATAGATAGAGGAAGAGACCAATACATAAACTAGAGAGACCAGAAATCGAAACGAATAAAGTAAACTGATTGAAAAGAAATGATGCGGCGATTAACTATCTGGTGTGTGAAAAAGCAAAGTAAAATTTATGGAAAGATAGAAAAAGTTGAAGCTTCAAATACTTTAAAACGGAAATTAACATAAACAAAAGCTTTCTGTAATCCATTAGATAATTTAGTATGATGTCTGCGTATTTTAGCACGTATTTTTTTTATCTAAATAAAATTTTTGTCAGGCCACTATGCGACTTCTTATATTATAAAAAGAGACGATATTTAAAGTTGACCCACAATAACAACAAGATTAGTTTTGTTATTGTCACTCACGCTTTAAGCTTCGTTTATTGTCGATCGTTACGTACGTTCGATATGATTTACATTTACATCTTCGATTAAAGATTTATTGTTACCAAATAGAATGTTAGGTGCCCGTAGAGCACACATCTTGCATGTTCTTTTAATACATCGTTTTTAAAAATTCACGCGTAAACATAAATTTTTCAGTTGACTTTCGTACCCGGTTATCGAACCCTTACCATAACAAAACTTATATACAATGTTATCTTCTGGCATTTCTATAAACACAAACATCGCCGTATGTAAATTTAATAGTGGCATACTTGAATCCATATTAATATTTTATATTTCTTACATCTCGCAACAAAAACAACATTCACGTAATACACATGAATGATGCCAGTTCTAAAAGTTCACTAATTATTTTCAGTGTGACTTTTAAAATAGGTTTGTAAATTAATGCAGTGCACATCTTAATTTTATATCATTTACTTGTACATATAAACCGCTGATTTTGTACAAGGTTATTGACTTTAGCATATAACAATGTTACAGTTTTTATAACATCGAAAGCTGTTACGCAAATAAACATACGCTGTAATGTATGTGTGTGTGTATAACTTCAATAGAGGTATTTACTATTTATACACATTCTGAATATTTTTAATTCTTAGGCAGAACATGATACGATTTTCAAGGTGTTTCTAATTTCGGGGTTCGCGTCGTAATTAACTTACAATATTTTGGATTTATGTTCTATATAATTATATCTTTCCATTTTTCATACATTGTCTCTTTATTTCAAGGGCAGCATGTGTATAGCTAGTAGTTGGTAAAGCGTACTTCAAGTTTTGTTTGTCGCTTCAAGAACATCTTACAAATTGTAACCAATAACTACTCAAATTAAGCTTTTATTCATTACTAAATATAATCTTTGTTTGCATTTTATCTATCTAATATCAACAGGTTATAACAAAATTGAAAGTAAGACTTTTGCTATATACGCATGATTTACTTTATCTAATATTGACTAGAAGAAAGTATTTTATTTTTCATCCATTTACGCTTCATCGATTATGTAAGTAGTTACAAATTCATTTTCTATAAAACATAATATTTTGAGAATCCCTCTGAACTGCTCTTTTATTTATACTATTAATACATTTTATAATTTCTAGGATTGCTAGTTTTTAGAATCAGTCATAGTAAAGAGTTTGTAAGGAAAATGTATTAGTTTTACCAATACGCCTAACAATTACGAAGTTCAAAGTAACAGTGATCTGCTCATATATTGTTGTCTAGTAAAAATCGAAACAAAAAAGTCTCTCCAACTGAAATTTCTGAACTAAAAACCACTATTGCGGTAATTAGATATTAATGAAAATAACTTACGACCAAAACCTCGTGATAGCGATGGGCCAGTCTGCGCATATTGTATTAGAGTGGGTGGAGTTATGCGATAGCCGGTTTACAGTATCGTATAAAAGTTACAGTATTTTTATAACTCGGTTTTGCTACAATCAATAACCTTCCTTAACACTTTATTCAGGCTTAGGACTGACAGAACTATTCTGGCGTATTTATAACTTGGAAATTGTTTCCTTTGGCATAATTTAATTTAATCTTCGAATTACTGATAATTACTCGTCACATTAAAAGGTGCTTACGGTAATTGTCTATTAATTTTTTAATACAAATTCTTTCATTAAGTAATGAAGCAACGTCAATTCATGGATACAAACTATCAATAAACAAGTTTATAATAAAACTTTCCCATATTAGCCAAAATTACTTGAACTGTAAGCATTACTGGAAAATAAATATATAATAATAACATATTAATAATACGATTAAAGTGTAATTGAGGAATCGATACGTTAATTAAAATACATTAATTAACGTTTAATTTATTTATTGACACTCCCGTAACCTTCGCAGCTTCCGATCTTATAGTCGAGACATTTTCTTCTGGAAAACGCTCACTTAAATAGCTAATAACATTAGCAACAATTTCACGACTTTGTGCATTAATGGCACGTCCGCCTAAATGAATAGATGTTCGTTGCATTTTGATCGGCAGTATACTTTTATTGCACTAAACCTACACTTATACATACATACACGTACTTATAGTGAGCAACCAATATCAGACCGGCAATTAGGCTTATCTAGCTTTACGCCCGCCCCTTTTATCAGCGCGCCAATACGATGCGAGCAGCTCTATACGTTTTGCTACCGCGCAACTATCACGAGGTTTTGGTCGTGGTGCTTACATTTTCGCCTAAAATTTTTTAGGATATATAATTTGTGATCAAAAGAATCCATACTACAGTAATCCCCCGATTTACGAATAAGATACGTTCTGTGAAAGTAGACGTATATCGAATATTCGTATAGCGGGTAGTATGCCATTCTACTGAAAATAAATAGATACGTTCCAGGGATAAAAAATATTCGTAAAGCGAGATCCATATTAGTATAAGTTTGTATTAAAAATACATAGATGTGTACCCAAAATGTTCGTTAACACTTTTTTTAAAAACATTTATAACAAAGTGATATGAAAAGAAATTTATTCGTTTTAAAAATAAAATACATAAGACATTCATTAAAAAAGCAAATTTTACATTAAAAAAAGAACATTTAATTTAAAAATTAAAATAATAACTTAACATTACATATTAAAAAATTATTAATTATAAATGTTATATCTATTCTGTTTGTTGTATGAGCCCTCGCCTAAGCTAGTAGATGATCCTTCATCTAAACTGGCATCGGAAATAGATTCTACAGATTCTTGAATATTAGGAGCTGCAACTTTTTTTAGAAAAATAAGAAACTAATGAGGTTTGCTTCGCACATTTATTTTTATCTTTGTATAATTATCTATAGCAAAGAATTGAGTTTTCTATTTCTCTGGAAACCTTAAGACTTCTTTCTGCAGAAGGATCGTTTTCCGAAAATATATCGATAGCTTCCTGGATAAGAGAAAACGCTTTTGACATTTTTTGCGATGTCAAAATACGAGAACTTTCGCAATGCGTAAGACTCCCCGCATTTTCTGCATCCGTGCTTCCTTCAAGCATCGCTATTAATTCTTCATTTGAAACATCTTCCTGTCCCGATCCAAGAACTTCTGCAACATCTTCATTGCCCACTACATCCATACCGACTTCGTGTGCCATAGCAACAATTTCATTTTGAATTTCTTGAATGTTTTGTAATGAACTACCGAAATCATTAGTGCATTCGGGCCATAATTTTTTCCATACTCCATTCATGGCTGTTTCCTTAACTTCATCCCAAGATTTTATAATGTTATCAATAGCATTAAATATATTAAATTGCTTCCAAAATTCTGTAATAGTGGTCCGGTTTGGACCATCAATATATTTGATAAGATTCTTGAAAACGCGGCGCAAATAATAAGCCTTAAAGTTAGCAATTACACCCTGATCCATTGGTTGAAGTATAGGAGTAGTATTTGGTGGTAGGAATACGACTTTGATGTTGTCAGGTATGAGAGTTAGCTTATGGCTAGGTGCATTGTCAATCAATGCCTTGTTTGAAATATTTTGCTCTGAATTAAATTTTCTCACAGAACTTGCAAAAAAATTATTCAACCAGTCTTCAAAAAGATTTGCTGTCATCCACCCTTTTTTATTTGATCGCCAGATAACACCAAGTTCTGATTTGTTACAACCTTTGAAGGCTTGTGGATTTTCAGCATGATAAATAAGCATGGGCTTTAACTTATTATCTCCTGCAGCATTCCCTCCAAATAAAATCGTAATACGGTCTTTAGCTGCCTTAAACCCTGACGCAGATTTTTCTTGTTTGGAAATAAATATTCTAGATGGCATTCTTTTCCAAAACAGACCTGTTTCGTCTACATTGTATACTTGCTTTGGGGTATAGCCACCGTCTTCTATAATTTTTTTAAATGTTGCAGGATAATTTTTTGCCGCCTCAACATCTGCACTTGCTGCTTCACCAGACATTTTTATATTATGTAAGGAATGACGTTTTTTAAATCTATTAAACCATCCTTTGCTAGCTAAAAACTGCTCTGTCTTAGATCCTTCCCCATTTTTCGTTATTAAATACTGGTGAAGGTTTCTCGCTTTTTCTTGTATAATAGTGGTGCTTATCGCAATATTTTGTTGGGATTGGTGGTCTATCCATACACTTAGCATTCGTTCCATATCGTCCATTACCGCATTTCTTTGTTTTGAAACATTTTTTGCAGTTAAAGATGTTACTCTTTGTAAACTATTTCTTATTTTATCTTGATTGTTCTTAATTGTACAAACAGTTGAAGCAGCGAGGCCTAAAGCTTTTCCTATTTCATTATTTTTCTGATCTGCTTCGAGCCGTCTTAAAACATCAAGCTTTACATCCAATGTGATCGCTTTACGGATCTTTTTTGCACTAGTGGCGTGAACTGCAGTTTCTGTTCGTTTACCTGGCATTTTTATAGCAAAATTTATTTCGACTTAATATAACACAAGCAATAATAGGCTTTACTGATATACCTCCAACAAAAAATTATTTGACTCGACTTAAACAATACAAAACTTGCACTAAAGAAATTCAATGAATGATAGAACCTAACTTATTGCTTTCGGGGAGTTCCCAAATTAAATTAAAATTGTACAATACACAACTTGCACTATGGTCAAATTACTATAAGGTGGCAGCACTTGGTGTTGTGCTGCCACCTTGTAGTAATTTCACCACGACTTGCACACGTTCGTAATAGCAAATTTTTCATTCGTATAACGAATTTTATAATTTAATAATAATGTTCGTAACTTCGAAATTCCGTAAAGCGAGCCTTCGTAAAACGGGGGAATACTGTACTATGTTCCATGATTCACACCTTTATGAGAAATAAATGAATTAAATACAAAAATTCACTAAATACTTTGCTGTTTTAATTTAAGCTATTACTTATATATTAAAGTTTTTTTGTGGTATACTTTTAAAACTATTTATTTAAGAAGTCAACAAGTCCGTTTATAATAATTGCCTTTAAAATTGCTTTTATTTTCAATTATTTCTACCATGCGTTTTAGCGGCATTTTAGTTCCGTTATTATAAAACTCTGAAGGTTTTAGCGGCAAAAATTGGGGAAGTTATTTTTAGAACACTTTTATTATCAAATATTTTTTCCGGCAAGAAAGGTCTTTAAAGAATGTAATAAGTGATAATAGAAATGACAGTGTCGGCGGCGTACGCAAGGTGGTCTATAATTGGCATTAAGCTGTTGGAGGATGCTAAGGCTTGAATTATTATTATTATTATGATTACATCTGATTTGCCTTTTGTAATCCGTACCGCATGAACAGGCATTACCATGTTGAAAAATTACACACTTCCGATTGACCGGTGTGGGTTCTTTTTGTCTTAAAATTTAATGTCTCTCCAGTTATTCACAATAAACCTCACTTGTAAGGATTTTGTCGGTTGGTAGCAACTCAAAAAGAATTCCTCTTTTAAAATTACACCATACGCATATCACCTCCTCAGATGCCAGTCTGGCTTTAGTATGATTATGGAGTCTTCGTTTTACCTAACTAGGAGTCGCCTCTTCAAATTTATGTGGAGTATTTAATCTCAAGTCGCAATCTGTCTTAAGAATAGGAAACCGCATTAACTTCGAAAGGGAGTTGCAAAATAGGGCAACTCTTTGATCTTGGTTGTCTTTATTTAATTCGTGTAGTTTCAAGATTCAAAATCTGTTCAAGCGATGACAACTGGTGGCAAGTGTCTTTTGTGAACAATTTAATGATGTAGGAAGTTCTTCTTGTGTTGATTGAGAATTTTGAGCCAAGAGGATTTGCAGTCTTTCTTTACTAAATTTGGATACACGACCATTCGCACCTAAAAAGTTTACTCTATAACATTTCAAAAAAGGTGTAAAACCCCTTACCACAATTAATAATCGTATCCTAAATATGTATTTCGCCAACTAATTTGTCATCATCAGTAGGTAAAACCACTAATCAAAGTGTCGCACATGGGGCACAGTAAAGCTAACACATAAACAACTCGTAAACACATAAACGCGCAACTACTTTACACGGCGACCACGTATACACTAACAATACACTCTTGGTACCCAAATATAAATTAAATGTTAGTAATCCTTTAGTACCAAGAATTTATTGTTTGCCGAAGATACATAAACCAGGTAACTCGATGAGACCTGGTTAGTGAATTAATTTAAAAATTTACCCGTGAAACTAGAAAGTTTGTCAGTTAGTAATTCCTTAGAATTTGTTCAATTAAGATTATGAACTGGAAGACGGAGAAATTTTAGTTTCATTCAATGTAACGTCATTATTTCCTTCGGTACCTATACCAGAAACCTTGAAATATTGAGAAGACTTGCTGCATAAGAATAACATTGAACCTTCAAAAATAAAGGAATACATCATATTGACCACTCTTTGCTTGACGCAAAATTGTTTTCAAGTAGGAGAAAAATTTTATGAACAGAAACAAGGCACAACAATGGGTCTATCTCCTTTCATAGCTAATTTATTCATGAGTCAATTTGAATTAGAATTAAAAAATAACGCTAAATACTTTCCAAGATTCTGGATCAGGTACGTAGATGATATGTTCGCGATTTTTGATACACGGAAATGTGAATTGGACATGTTCGTTAAACAATTAAATTTGAAATTTCCGAGTATAAAATTCACGGTCGAAAAGGAAAACAATGATAGGATACCATTCTTAGATACATTAGTAATTAGAAATAAGCATAAAATAGAAATCGATATTTTCCGCAAAGAAACCAATGTCAGTAGATTCATCACTGCGGATTCAAATCATAGTTTTCAACATAAGACAGTTTTTTTAAATTTTTTAGTCAATCGGTTACTAAACTTTCCTTTAACAAAAGAGCGATATGAAATAGAACTAGATTTCATTAAAAATATCGCGAGATATAATGGTTTTGACATAGAAATAATGAATATTAGAAAAATGAATTTAAAAAAGACCATCCGCGAATATACAAGTTTGATATTTCAACGTAATCAGGAGAAAAAGTACATGTGTTTACCATACCACCCAATAACAAAAAATATTAATAGATTTATAAAGGAATGAGGTCTCCAAGTTGCTTTTGGGTCCGAAAACACCATCAAAAGCCTCTTAGGGAATACCAAAGATAAGGTTAAATTTGATTTGAAATCATGTATATACGAAATGCATTGCGACGATTGTAATTTAAAATATATAGGTCAAACGAGACGCTCGATAATAACCCGGTTTAAAGAACACATATCACATATAATAGACCAGAAAAATCTAGGGTAGCTTATCATGCCCTACTCACAGATCACAACTTGTCGGTTAAAGAGTTAAAACTTGTCAAAGCCAAGAGATCTCGACGCATATGAAAGCATTCATATCGTTAAAAATAAAAGAAATAACTTGGACGGCGGTAATATTGCGGATAGTTGTCTTTTTTCATTCTTAGAAAAGAAGGCAGAAAAGGTCGAGGGCCGTTAATGGCTAGTAAACACATGTGATGCCGTTTTTTTCTTAAGAGAGGTAAGGTTTGTCGTAATTTTTAGCCTATGAATTTTATTTTAAAGTTAGTGTATACGTGGACGCCGTGTAAAGTAGTTGCATGTTTATGTGTTAGGTTTACTATGCCCCATGTGCGACACATTGATTAGTTGTTTTACCTACTGATGATAGCAACTTAGTTGTCGAAATACGTATTTAGGATACGATTATTAATTGTGGTAAGGGGTTTTATACCTTTTTTGAGTTTTTACTTAACCACAGTCTCCAAAGAAAGACTTTTCTATAAAATTTGTTAAACCGACGTCAACCTGCTCGATTGTAACAGTACCAATAAGCTTTTTCCTTCATTAGACACAGCATGCAATGTCTAATTCATTTCCTTGGTGACAAATTTTAAAAGTTTACATAAACAAACTAAAGTTTTTGCATACAAAACATATCTACTAAAGTTCACACCTTTTTAGGTTATGTTGGATACATTATCACCAAAAAAATTTGCCAGCGTGTGCTATAAAAGCCATAGGTATTAATTATTATTAGACTTTAGGTATTAATGTACTTTTCGTATTTTATTAAGCTCTTATCAAATATTAATAAGTTTTAGCGGCCATTTGGTTTAATAGATTAATTATATTGTGTCTTACATAAATACATAAATAAACTTACATAAATATTACTACTTTTTTCGACTCGGTTCGACCTTTTATTTGAAATTTTTATTTATGTTTGTAATATTGCTTATTTCAGTTTGCAAAATATTTTAAGATGCTATTAAGTTAGTAATAAATTAAACTTATAATTTTAAGTAAGAATAATTCAAAACACATTTAGTCCATACACTAAGGAGTATGACTTCAGTAATATGCATCATTAATACTAAATTTATAAATGACCGTAAAAAGAAAGATATTAAAATTTTCTTTTAATATGAGCACTACTTAAGCCCGGCTTCACTTTTATGCGAGCAAAATCGTATTAAAAGAGCAGCAGGTGTCAACTTATATTGTCTTCGTTCCTTATTTATTGCACATGAATTTGTATCCATCGCACTCTTTCCTTATTCCTGCTTTATTTTTGTTTGAAAAATACTTCTATATAAGGTCATCCAGTTCCACATCTCTCTTTCGTACTAGTGTTTCTTCTTGCGCGTGGCGAATCATCCAGGACACTCATTAAATCAATTCCACGGTGAAAATAAATTAAAAATTCCGTACAAAAGTTAAACGGTCTTTTTTTTCGTTTGTCCGTCTTAAATAATTGATTAAATAACAACCACTGCATATGAACGGGGGTTTCATTTTATTCTTTTTTTAATGCTTTTGCTTTATTACGGCATTAATTACTTCACGTAAAATGATATATAGTGCCCTCAATAAAACATATTTTTAAATTGGAACGCTTCATCTAGTCATCAAAAGGACTCACGACAGGTAATAATGTCATAATTTTGAAAGATTTAATACTGAAAATATTGCACTTTTTCAATCAGATGCATTTTTAATTATTTATTTTATAAATATTTAGCAGTTAACAAAAATAAGGTATCGCACTATCGAAATTATATGCTTGTCCTTAGCGCGAGTTCAACGAATTTATAAATAAATAAAACACACATAAGATGTTTTAGATTTACACTTTATTAATAAAATAATGACAGCTGTTTCGCTAACACAGTAGCTTCTTCAAATTCAACTTAAGACTAAAGAAACATACAAGATACAGCGTTAATCAGGTAGTTGACCCAAGTTAAAATTCTAGGAACTATTACATTTATATTTTGCTTTTTGAAAACTATACCATGTCCTACTTGTGTGAGGTTTAAGTATAAAAATATAGTATAAGCAACTAAGAAACAATATTTCAATGGGTGAACAGATTTAACAGTGGAGATTAATTCAAGTCTAATTTATTGTTTAGTAACATTTCTGAGTTTTTAAGTTTATTAATTTCTAAAGACTCTAAACAATTTAGTTTTCTACCTTTATTTTCTACATGTATGATATCGAATTGTAAATTAAATTCGTGCTCATTCTCTATTAAATGATTAGAGTAGGTTGAGTCAGTTTTCTTATTGATATAAGAATGATAGTGGTCTTGGATTCGTTTTTTAAACGTTCTACCTGTCTGTCCAATATATATTTTGGTACATGATCCGCATGATAACTTATAGACTCCTGATTTATTGTCTTTGGTAGTTTTTTCTTTATTATTTTTAATAAATCAGGAGTCTATAAGTTATCATGCGGATCATTTACCAAAACATATATTGGACAGACAAGTAGAACGTTTAAAAAACGAATCCAAGACCACTATCATTCTTATATCAATAAGAAAACTGACTCAACCTACTCTAATCATTTAATAGAGAATGAGCACGAATTTAATTTACAATTCGATATCGTACATGTAGAAAATAAAGGTAGAAAACTAAATTGTTTAGAGTCTTTAGAAATTAATAAACTTAAAAACTCAGAAATGTTACTAAACGATAAATTAGACTTGAATTAATCCCCACTGGTAAATCTGTTCATCCATTGAAATATTGTTTCTTAGTTGCTTATACTATATTTTTATACGTAAACCTCACACAAGTAGGACATGGTATAGTTTTCAAAAAGCAAAATATAAATGTAATAGTTCCTAGAATTTTAACTTGGGTCAACTACCTGATTAACGCTGTATCTTGTATGTATCTTTAGTCTTAAGTTGAATTTTAAGAAGCTACTGTGTTAGCGAAACAGCTGTCATTATTTTATTAATAAAGTGTAAATCTAAAACATCTTATGTGTGTTTTATTTATTTGTGATATGGATTTACATCAAGCAAAGGTCGAAACAATTAAAGAATTGCAACGAATTTATCTTGGCCGGTGAGCATACAATGCGTAATGGATTTATTGTAATAGTGAGCAGAAAGTTGGTTTCACCAGTATTTTTGAAGGGTTAACCACTTCAATTGTCCGAGATAAATCACCATAAACGATTAGGCGTATTCCTTTCCTTTGTTAAAAATTAATTGACCGCACGGTATTCAATTTTTGTTAACTGAAATATTTTCATTCCCTATTGACGTTATCTGATTTCAGTTAATCACAATTGCTCGTAGAACTCTACTATTTATAACGTAGACTTAGCACATGTGCAACTTGTACTTCGATCTGTCTGTGAAGGAAAGGTCAAAGGAGTGACACTTGTATCAAGATCCTTCTTAGGGCATTTATAAAAGTACAAAGCAAGATAGATAGGGCATGTAGTATGATGTTAAAAAAATATGTGTGCAAAGAAAATTCTTAAAAATTTAATTGAAAGCGTAAGAATAAGAGATCGTGCAAATAAAATATGTATGAATAGATGTAGCTACAAGTGGTCTAAACAAAACTGAATATTAAAAACTGGGAAACTCATGTTAAAAATTAGAGAAGATGGTGGAGTAACCAACAGAACTTTAGATCTTTATAGCCTCTAAACTATTATATACGTACATAATGCCAATTCTCTCTATATTTAAGAAACTCACATAAAGAGGCGTAATTAATAGTGTTTGACTAATCTTTCTTTCCTAAAAAGTATTAATTAATTATCAATCTCTAATATTCGAAGGCCTTTATTTTTCATTAAATTTAAATTTTAAAAAGCCCCTACGAGCAATAAGTGAAACAATGCATTTTCATTGCTTTGGTTGAGGCAAGTAATTTTTTCGAAGGTAATACACTTACGTTACTATATACAGGCTACTATATACAGTATGTCTTGAAATAAGGGGACAACGTATGATAAATGGAAAGATGTTATTATATAAAACATAAATCTAAAATTTTATAAGTCAATTACTACGCTAATTACAAAATTAAAAGCATTCTGAAAATTGTATTACGTGATGCCTATGAATTCAAAATGTGTATAAATAATAAATATCTCATACGCTACAGCGTATGTTTACATACGTAACAGTTGAACGAGATGGTAAATAACAAAACTATTCTGTTTGTTATTGTCGATCAACTTTAAGATATCGTCTTTTATAATATAGTCGTCGCACAGTGACGTGACAAAAAAAAATTAAATATTTTTGTTATTTTTTATCTCGCTTATGAGAGGAAATTTTGGAAAAATATTTTGGATATATATTCTATATAATTACATCTTTACATTTTTCATACCTTGTAATTTTATTTCAAGGACATCCAGTATACTTATTTATAAAGATCTGTACTTGTAGAAATCTAGAGGGTGAATTTTAGAAAATGGATAGAAAGAAATCTTTATGTGCACCCTCTGACGTCCGTTAAGCACCAACGTCATCCTGCTGTGTGCAATTTCCAAAACAAAACAATTTACATGCGGTTTCGTCTACCAATTTTTGAAATGATTATTATTTATCTAAAAGAGGTCATTAAAGAGGCAAATCAGAAGGAATAACATCAAGAAGTTGTCATAAGACAGTTATAGCCCTCGCGTTTTGGGAACTAGATTTGACATTTGTTCTTAAAGTATACTACTGGACAACATTTAAATGATGCATACTACTTTCGATAGAAAAGTGGACACAGTTGGCACAGTTGGACACTACTTGGAGTTCTAATGAAAAAAAGTTTGTGTTTAGAAACACATTTTTTTGCGCAATAAATTTTTATTAGGTCAGTGTATATGAAATGTATTTTTTCTTTCATACAAAGATATTGCATAATATTGTGTAATATTCGTGATAAAGAAAATATTGTAATGTGAAGGAGTCTGTTGATACTTGAATTGAGTTAGATTAACATCTATTTCATTTACGTATATAATTTTTTCATATTTTTTTGAATCACACTTTTTTACTTGTAGTTATAATCGCACTGTAATGCGGTATGCGGTAATTAATTTTACTAATCAATAAAGATCAGTCTCTTTCAAAATGAGAGTAAAAGAACTTTTCTGGAAAAATATCCAAGCTAAACCTTTAGAGAAGTTACTGTGAACGAAGCTGTTGCTCTATGGGCATACTATGCATATGTTAGCTCTCGATTAATGTAAAGAGTAAGATTCTGGGAAATATGTGGAACTATCAAGAATCATCACTCTACAAAAATTTTGCATCAAAAATTTCTTTGGAAAGACACATAGGGAGTCATCCAGAAAAGTATTAAGAGTGTGTAATGTTTGTAAACAATAACTTTGACCTTTTTAATGATCAACAGTAATTGCATTCAGCACCCCACCAGAGAGGGAAGGAATTATGTTCCAATTCAAACAACTAGAAGTAGAGTGAATAAAAGTGGAATGAACAATAAGAATGTGAAACGGTGACTGACAGATGACAAGCGGATATCATATGATAATCATGCGTGACAACACTGCGCGGAATAGGTAACACTGAAAATAAAAATTTTATAAAATGTGGGAGAAATTATATGTAGGTACTACGTTAGTAAATTGAATTTCTTAGGTTCTTGTATCTGATATTACTGGTTATGACGTGACTGATCACTTATCGTAAAAATACTATATAAGCATTTTTTGGTATACAAGAGCTGAAGAACTCGAATTGGAAGCAAACATAAACATAAAATTGCCATTACCTTTTATTTAGGGCTCATGTCGCAATCTCTAAATACATTAAAACTAGATGTACGTGTCTCTCCAGAATTACAAATCTGGCTGTTACAGTTCTGCCAAAACTTATAAAAGTACCTTTTTATAAGCTAGAAATGGAAGTCTTACTACTGAATTCTATTATATGTTGGAAAAAAGTATCGAGCTTATATAAAATTTATTTCAAAATATTTCTTCTAAAACTAAAGCATCGAAAAATTAATTAGTATTCTCTTCACATTTTACTTCGTTAATAGCAATACTGCGCTAAGTTATATATCTAATTGTATGTAATTCTATTGGATATAATGCACAATAAAAATGCAGTTAGTAGTAATATTAAGGTGAAATAAAATGATAATTATAATAAAATGAAATGCACTGCAGACGTAGTACCATTACAATTAAATACCTAAATTTGTTAATGACAAACCAAGTATGCAATAATTCCATATACGTAGGTTAGATCTTTAAAATTGTCTTTATTGTCTGTTTCTGAATGAACTCTTTTTTCGTATATCAATACTCTTCAATACAATGAGTTTATTAACCTGCCAGTGGTCAAATCGATATGCAATAAACTTCTACCATTTCCGGTTAATTGTCCAGTTACACAGAACCAGTAGAGGTAATGTATGTTATAAATAAAAAAAGAAAAGGTCCGTCATAAATACAAACCCAGATGATTGATAGCCGGACGACGGTAAACTGGTGTATTTATCTCATACAATGTATGTGGACCGTTGAAATTCGAAGATGAGAAATAGAAATGCAACTATTTCTTTATAAGGCATAATTTAATTGGCGATGCATTAATTACATACAAGAATATCGTGGTTAATGACTATTTGGAGACGATTTGAACATAATGACTTGGGTGAATTGAATATTAAGAGCTTTTTCCAATAAAAATTATCGGACACTGCCATGTTTAAGAACCATAATTAGTATAATTACACATGTAAGGAAAGAAATTTTACGAGATCTGACATGTATACACGTAAATAAATATTTGTCAAGCAAAAATTATTCCTACAAAATACGCGTTTCTGGAATTTCAAAAATTAACATAATACATACTTTTATTAAAAGTTTATTTTGACTTGAATGAAGTTATTTGGACAGAAACGACAATAATTATAAAAGAAATATGTATACATTAGATTTTTAACCCTCAGGGAGTATTCTGATTATTTGTGATCAATATAATAATAATAATAATAATTTATTTCCTGAATTAAATGGAATGTCACAATGAAAAGAAAATTATACATATATATTGACATAGTTTAAATAGTTAATTGACGAAGGAGATACTTGTTGAAACTTCATTATAACGCTAAGAAATAAGTAATTAAACTTCTAGTTTCAAAAATTATTTTATTGTAAATACACTACAATATTATACAATGGCTTCATCAGGTGGATGAGAAGTTTTTTTCATCCACCTGTATTACTTATTTCTTAGCGTTATAGTTTAAATACTATTATTTATATAAAATGGTTTTTACATATTAGACGTAGAAAAATCTTCTATTTTATAGAAGGCTATAGAAATTTTATGGCTTGGTATTTAGCAGATTGTTGAATTAAAGTTAACCTGTGATATGGAATTTGGAAAGATGACTTGTTCCTAGTTGTGTAGCAATAGATATCAGATTGCGATTCGAACTTGTTTATGTTTGCTTTAGCAAAAAGCAAACAGTTGTATATAAACAGAGATGGAATTGGTAATATTTTCAGTCTTATGAAGTGTGTTTTGCAATATTCTCTACTGGATGCACTAATCATTGTTTTTTTGGATTTTAAAAATTCTCTCTGTATGCCCTGTGCTGCCCCAGAGTATAATACTGCTATTGATGAGGGAGTAAAAGTTTAAGATATATATAAGTATTGCTGTATCTATGTTTGTTATTTCTACGGTTCTTCGTATTTGATAAACAGTTGTACTTAGTTTTTCACATAGATAGCTTGTAACGAAGTTCGCTCTCAAACTTAAGATTATTAGCGAATGTTTACACTTGTTTAATTCAAAAAGGAATTAAAAGCGCAAAATGGTCTTAAGTTTGGAGAGCGGCGTATATTTGTGTAAATATATTTATTAAGAATATTGTGTAATTGTACTTGGCTTGTACGCTTGCTTCGTGTGAACACGAAAATATCCGACCCCTTCTTAATGTCCACGCCGCGCCGGCGTGGATATATTCCACTAAATATTCATAGAAGTAGAACCCCTTCCAATAAGGACCGTTTTTGTTACATATTTTCTATATAAAAGGCCCAAAATTACTCAGAAAAGGCAATTATTCAGCCAGTCAACCCGAGGCTTCCTGACTAATACTAGAGATACCCCGACCTTTCCTCCAACCTTAGTTAAACGCTGATATCATTTAGCGAAGAATTAAGGAACCGTCTCTCTTCTGCTTTTGTATTGACATTAGTTGAGGCATAAGTAGATGAGTTATATTTCCCGAATATGACTTTAGTGGTCTTCCCCCGCACTCTACCTTCTTCTAAGTAAAGATTCTGAAACCGTTTTATGTTGTTTTTTTATGTTAAATTAAGACATTTTTCTGTACATATTCGTTTGCAAAGATAAAGCATTTCTTTTGTTATATCTCTAACCGAGAGACCCTTGGTCTACTACATGACCGTCAACAACCCTAACGTTCACGGGGAATTTCTATATACATTTCATTAAATTGTTTTAATTTAATTACGTACATTTCCTATGGTGTTTCATATCATTAGAAAGCTTATTTCACAAGGGGATATTTTAATAATATTTATGCCATCGATAGAACACCTCTTCAGGTCGCGCTTCTTATTAATTATTATTGAAGATATCGACCCTCTCTTCGACTTAGGTCATAAAACAGACCTTTTTTCTAAATCAGTGTTCTATCGACACAAACTATCAGTCCTTCTTCTCGTTAGAATCTTCGTAAGTGAATTTTTATATATAAGTTATAAATTAATAATATTTTGTTGTACATGAGACCGGTATTTCACAAACTTTGTATTTTATTGTAGTCCCATCGTAAGCTAAATCTGGAAATCTACTTATTAATTTCTGTGCTTCGTAGTAGAACGGTCTCTTTATAGCTTTCGACATTATTGATTTATTATTTTTTACTTCACACGAAATAACTATACCATATCGCAGCCGCCTGGAGACTTACATATAAAATATAATGCGTGTGCGTGCAATCGAATCCGAATCCACTGCGTTTAGGATATATAGTATTAAAAAATTACATACTTCCGACGAGTTCTTATCCTATCGCCAAAACCGATGATCATTAATATTTTTATTCTTTCTCTTTCATTTAATTCGACTATTATTGACAAACAACAATTATTTATTGACACTTTTGAAAGCCACAAAGTACTAGATTTTGTGATCCAATTTAAAAATTGTAATATTCACGTTAACTTAAAATTAAAAAATTAAAAATTAATTTTTTAATCGCCACAACAAAAGAAGAAATAAAAGAAATTTGTAATACTTACATTTCGAATCGTAAATTTTTTTATTTAAATGATCATACTTAAGTATCGAGCAATACCAATCATTTTAAAAATACCGAGAGATAAATATTCTAAAAATTTTGATATTAGTTTGCATGTAAATCTCAAGCTAAGTACTTTACACCCCAAGTGTTATAGTTTGTTGAAATCGTGTTATCAAGGAGAATCCCAAAATGTAAAAAAAAATACAGAGCGTTCAATTAAAAAAAGTATAGCTTTAGTACGTTACCTTTTTTGAACACTTTGTATGTTTCAAAAATACTTCAATTGATGGCTCTTCATTCCTAATTTCCATGTCTAAAATTTTATTACAATATCTTTTTTTTAATTAACTGATATTTACATGGTTGGGTTGGGTTGAGTTGGGTTGCACAAATTTGCCCATCTTTGTATAAATAATAAATATCTTATCTCTCTCTATATATATTAAGTAATAATTTTGTACATATAAGCACGAAAATAATTTTTTTTAAAATTCTGTAGTAGATGTTCCACTACATAAAATAAGTACTACAAATAATTTACAAGGAGTAAAAGATAAATAAGATAACTTAAAAAAGCAAAGCAAGGATATTTAAACGGAAATATATGACTTGTACAACTCTAAATCGTATGCCCTTCCGAAAGAACGCGTTTATGTATTCAAAAAGCTAGTAGCATAATAGTATTACTTAGTGGCTATCACTGAGAAAAAAATTAAACACAATTTATTTGTTAAACAAGATATAATGTTGGACTTAAAGAAGTGAACTTTTAAAATAAAAATAAAACTACGGTTCTATCTTCACTTTTAATCTTTAATCGTAACACGACAATTGTTTCGCCAGCACAGTGGCTTTCTCAGGTGCTTACATCTAAAGAGTACGTTACAAACTAAATTAAAAAAATATATGTATATAAAATCAAGAAGGTTGGTATTATTTTACAATGTTTTTAAAGAAATCTATGAATTTACACAAGTATTGTCGGTAGTGAGAAAATGTGGCACATCTGGTTGGCCCTAACTGTTATATTATAGGGTACTGAACATGTTTACGCATAAAATTTGTTTAATAAACTACATATACATTTATATTATCGTCTAAACAGATTTTAAGTAAATAAATTTAATAAAGGCGAGTTATTTAAATCTAATTGGTCATTTAATAAAATTTGTGTGTTTTAATTGATTGATTTCTAAACTTTCCAGTAAATTTAATTTCTTGCCTTTATTTTCTAAATGCAGAATTTGAAAATCTTTATTGAAAGTGTGGTTTTCTTCTAATAGATGATTCGCGAGGGCGGAGGTAATTTCCTCACCAACCGCTCGGGTCAGATAATACGTAAGGTATTTTCCTCACCAGAACTAAGGGTCGTTCTTAATCTTACAGGTATTTTCCTCACCAATTTGTATTTTAACCTGATAACCAAAAAGTAACATAAAAGGAAACTGGACCAAAATAAAACGCTGGGTACATTTAAATATTGTTTATTGTAAGTAAAAGCAGAGTTAATATATACAGTAAGCTGTCATATATGTATGTACAATTTTTAAATTTTATTGTAATGTGAAACACATTTTACAAAATCTATTCTGCTTATTTGATGAAATTCATATTTAAGTATCAATTGTTGGAGATTTTTCAATTTAAGCTGAACTTGTCTATCTTTAATACGCTTGACAATATGCCGACTTTGAATTTTTACATAAGTGTCAACCTGAAATTCTTTAATTTTTTCAATAAAGATATATATAGAAGGATGTGTGTTGTAGAAAGATGAATTGAAATGTGAATGGAAAGACTCGCATGCATTTGTGCTATGAGAAATTGAAGCTTTTCCTTCCGCCCAGAAATAAGGGGGAAATATTGCATTACTATCTACATATGTTTCAACTAAATAATCGGCGAATTTGTCTAAAATTGCATTCTGAGGCTTATATGCCATTAATTCAAAAACAAAACAATCTTCTACATCTTTTGGATTTAAATAAGTAAGACCAAATATATGTTTCAGCCACTTGCCTATTTCCGAATCAATTTTAAATTCTGAGGTTAAACCAAGTGACTGAATTTTTCTAAACCACGCTTGGTTTAAGTGAAATCTACAGCCCGTTATTTCAGTGTTAGGCCAGATTTGCACAATACCGTTGTGTATCGCTTTTTCAAAATCTACATAAATAATTTTTGGATTAAATTCAATGTTATATGCTTCAAATATGTTGGATTTTAATAAAGAAAAAAGTTCCATGTAGGTCTTAGTGTTTTGTTAGGCAGTAAACAATACAATAAGGGAATATAATGTCCATTAGTTAACCCGTGTATGATAAAGAACTGTAAAAAATATTTGGTACAATAAGAAAATGTACCGTCCATGTACAGAATATCCATTTCGGTTAAAACGCGAATATTAGTTTCACAACTAAATACAATTATATTGCTTTTTAAACAATTTATAAACAGAAAACATTCGTTTTTGCTGGTTTGGGGCGCAGACGTCTGTACTACCTCTTGAACTTCTTGAATATTGGAAGGAAGTCCACTGGGCATCACTTTTCGGCGACAGTTGTACATGTTTTTTCTGATATAACTAATATCAGTCGTCGTAATTGTGGCTGGCAAATTATTCGCAAGTGTTCTGCGTATAATTTTTGACGGTTTTTCACTTATATCATCTACTGCTTTCCGCTTACAAGAGTTTGAAACAATTTTCCTATTCAGTTTCTTTTCGTTTGGTTGATGGTTATGAAACGAAGTACTTCTGGATACGGTAAGATCAGATCCAATAGTAAACACCTTAGCACTACATTTGGTTTGGATACATCTCCAAAACACTTCTTCACTTTTTAAAACTTTTGTTTTATAAAACGTAAAATTTTCGAAAACCAATAAATCTTTGCCACGATTGCTTTTAATTAAAGAAGTTGTCATTTTGTTATAATATTCACAAAATACAGTTAAATTAATAGATAAACACAATCTAACACGAGCAACAATTAAACATGGCACTTCAATTCCAGTTTCGAAACTATATATACATACTACGTACCTACCTAACACTTTTAATTTCCAGAATCCATAGTCATTAATATTAAATTCGGGAATACCTAACTTTCTCTAATACACCGATACTTCAACGTTTGGTGAGGAAA
Organism: Melolontha melolontha; assembly: GCA_935421215.2. Taxonomy (NCBI): domain Eukaryota; kingdom Metazoa; phylum Arthropoda; class Insecta; order Coleoptera; family Scarabaeidae; genus Melolontha; species Melolontha melolontha. Next base: position 85,730,830 of record OW285242.1, on the reverse strand, counting down.
TTACCTGTGAGATTATCGTACACCCTTGCTTTTACAGCTAGGAAAGGGTTTTTGGTGAGGAAAATACGCCCGCCGATTCGCGAACGTGGAATCTTGTTTTTAATTTCTAAACGAAGAACAATGCTCGGCTATGTGTTTTTCAAACGATCTTCCTGTTTGACCGACATATATCTTACCGCATTACCGATTAAAGATTAAAAGTGAAGATTAGAACCGTAGTTTTATTTCTATTTTAAATTATGGATCTTCATCAAGTAAATGCCGAATCAATTCAATTATTCAAGTAAACTTTTCTTATTTTAAAAAATGCCCATTACCTCAAGGTGTTTTACGGCAGGTTCGCATTTAAACATGTAGTCCAAACAAGTCTAGACCTGTATAGAAACATGTGTTCATTCAAAATAATATGTTGGTATATTATTTATTCACCTATAAAGAAATAAATAAAAAATTATTCTAAAAATTTGGCGCTAAACAAAAATTAGCTTTGAATAATAAACATAAAATATTTTATGATTATATACATGTAAACATATATCATTTTCCCGGAAGTAATTATAAGAATTTCTTCTTTTTATACACATGATAGTAGATTACCAGTTGCAAGTTAAACAAAAACTATTCTGCCCTTTAGAAAAGCAAGTGGATCCTTTTTAAAAAATCAGACGAGCAAGAGTTGAACTATCCCTCATCTAATTTCAGAAAAGGGTTACTATGTCAGAAACCATCTGTCACATTGCGGAAAAGGTTTTGTATTGTATATAATACCTACCTAACGGTATAATTCTAAAATTCCTGCACGTCAGGTGTTTCTAGTATATAAGCTTTCGTAATTAAAAAAAAGATAAAATTAAATCATACATATACAGTTTAATCCAAAATTATCAAACCTTACAATTTTATATGTGATATATTTCTATGTTATCCCACTAGAATTAAGAAATACTGAAAAAACAAGTCAATCAACGGGAGGAAACGTACAGACGACGTTTCGTTCTAGTTGGAACTTTTCAATGTACGGTATTCCCTCGATGACGGACATTGCTTTTTCATTTCTATACTTTCTGTATATATAGTTAACATTTGGAATTTACTGCAAGTGAGAATTAATGAATATTAAATCACATTCTTACATGTAAATGTCGACTTATTTAATGCGTTCGTAACTACAATCCGACAAACTAAGTTTGTACCAGTATGCAGAACACACCCTTTCGCGACAACGAACTTCCTGGTGATTAGGTTAATTAAGAATTAAGAAATACTGAAAAAACAAGTCAATCAACGGGAGGAAACGTACAGACGACGTTTCGTTCTAGTTGGAACTTTTCAATGTACGGTATTCCCTCGATGACGGACATTGCTTTTTCATTTCTATACTTTCTGTATATATAGTTAACATTTGGAATTTACTGCAAGTGAGAATTAATGAATATTAAATCACATTCTTACATGTAAATGTCGACTTATTTAATGCGTTCGTAACTACAATCCGACAAACTAAGTTTGTACCAGTATGCAGAACACACCCTTTCGCGACAACGAACTTCCTGGTGATTAGGTTAATTAAGAATTAAGAAATACTGAAAAAACAAGTCAATCAACGGGAGGAAACGTACAGACGACGTTTCGTTCTAGTTGGAACTTTTCAATGTACGGTATTCCCTCGATGACGGACATTGTTTTTTCATTTCTATACTTTCTGTATATATAGTTAACATTTGGAATTTACTGCAAGTGAGAATTAATGAATATTAAATCACATTCTTACATGTAAATGTCGACTTATTTAATGCGTTCGTAACTACAATCCGACAAACTAAGTTTGTACCAGTATGCAGAACACACCCTTTCGCGACAACGAACTTCCTGGTGATTAGGTTAATTAAGAATTAAGAAATACTGAAAAAACAAGTCAATCAACGGGAGGAAACGTACAGACGACGTTTCGTTCTAGTTGGAACTTTTCAATGTACGGTATTCCCTCGATGACGGACATTGTTTTTTCATTTCTATACTTTCTGTATATATAGTTAACATTTGGAATTTACTGCAAGTGAGAATTAATGAATATTAAATCACATTCTTACATGTAAATGTCGACTTATTTAATGCGTTCGTAACTACAATCCGACAAACTAAGTTTGTACCAGTATGCAGAACACACCCTTTCGCGACAACGAACTTCCTGGTGATTAGGTTAATTAAGAATTAAGAAATACTGAAAAAACAAGTCAATCAACGGGAGGGGTCAATCAACGGGGGGGGGTCAATCAACATCGAGGGAATACCGTACATTGAAAAGTTCCAACTAGAACGAAACGTCGTCTGTACGTTTCCTCCCGTTGATTGACTTGTTTTTTCAGTATTTCTTAATTCTTAATTAACCTAATCACCAAGAAGTTCGTTGTCGCGAAAGGGTGTGTTCTGCATACTGGTACAAACTTAGTTTGTCGGATTGTAGTTACGAACGCATTAAATAAGTCGACATTTACATGTAAGAATGTGATTTAATATTCATTAATTCTCACTTGCAGTAAATTCCAAATGTTATCCCACTAAATAAAAGAACAATATTATTAACTTTGACAGTATTAGAGGTACTATAAACAAGAATAAAATACGTGGTGTACTCAACAAGTTTGATTACTAAAAGTTGTAGAATACTTTTCTGTGAGCTTTTACCATTGTTGGAACACCCGTTATTACGACATACTAGTTTTATACAATAATACTGTTTGTAGCGGTGGCTAAGGAACTTCCTCATATTATTCAAAAATTTACAAAAGTTACTTTCAATCATGGGGATAAAGTCTCGAGTTTTACCGGCAGTATTAGGTCATTACTCCATTAGACATACAGGAAACATTTCCTGCACAATTTAGTGGCCTTTAACTCTTCGTAATAACTATTTTTTATTACTAAGTTTTGTCAGTAAGAACTTGACAAATAAAATTCTTTGCTTGTTCCAAAATGAAATCCATAATATCTCGTGAATGAATATGACTTACTTTGACATTATATTTATTGGTGATAATGTGCACCTTCATTTCACATTTTCATAACCTAGACGAAGCAACGCAACTTTGTAAAACAACGCCAACGAAACTTTCTTCATTAAGAAATAATTTTACATTTAATAAGGTGTTCAGATGTTTGGCGATATGATAATATCTTGAAGATGAGATTGGTGAATGCTGTGGAATTTCATAGCTGAAATCGTTAAGTTAATTAAGATCATTATAACAAAACAGAATAAATATGTGCAGTCTTTATGGACGCTGAATGTTGTATTTTAAATTTATCATGCACTTGTTGGCTAAATGGCAACTGTCTGTTTGCTATTATATTTTAATCTTCACGCAAGAAGAAGTAATCAATCAAATTTTTTTAAAGAATAATGAATATTTTCGAACAAGTCGTTTTTATCTAACGACTCGCACATTCTCAAAACATTCTCATACAATATCTATTTAAGATTAAACGCGCCAATAACCAGACTAGAAATGTTTCACAATTGTTGTTCGTTTAATGTGAAAAAGATTATGTAACCCATTCAGCCTGTTTTTCTAAAAAATATACCTATTTGTTTACATTTTTAAATAATTAATTGATAAGGGAGGCACTTGTTGAAACTCCATAACTAAATGATAGTATAAAAATGCACTGATTTTAAGTTTCAAATACTTTAATCTAACTTTCCACTACAATATCGTTTCGTCACACTGTGACTTCATCAGGTGGATGAATACATAGTGAATTTACAAATGTACAAGGTATATATACACAGCCTGGTAATTATAAATTTAATGAAAGTAGGGGGGAATTACAAATTTCTGTTTGGTCGTTTAATACTAACCCTAATTTCTTATATCTAGAAATTATACTAGAATCATTAGAAATTTCTAGATATAAGAAATTAGGGTTAGTATTAAACGACCAAACAGAAATTTGTAATTCCCCCCTACTTTCATTAAATTTATAATTACCAGGCTGTGTATATATACCTTGTACATTTGTAAATTCACTATGTATTCATCCACCTGATGAACTCACAGTGTGACGAAACGATATTGTAGTGGAAGTTAGATTAATGTATTTGAAACTTAAAATCAGTGCATTTTTATACTATGTATCATTTAGTTACATTTTTAACTTTGCTTCTGGCACGAATATGCTATAATACATAACAATATCCTTAATACTCGTATTCAATTTCTCTAACCAATGATTGTTTCCAAATTTAAATTTATGCCCCATTAGAACATCTATTTCACTGGATCTTATGTCGTTAAATGAAAATTGTGAGTAATACTTAAATGAAACAGATGTAGTATAAAGATCAACTGATTTATTCATATTACAAATATCTTTCTGTCACCAATGTCGTATGATATTGCGCCTTATTTTTATATGTAGGTAAATATTCACATACAATTTCCGTCGACTAGTAGACGCCAAACCAGGCGTTAGTCAACGTGCTTTGTTGAATTAATAGTAATAATAATATATAAATAATACATGAAAAGGATGCTTAGTTTCAAATGATGTAGTAAAAAATTGATAATTTCATCTAGCTAAAGAATATTTTAATATCTAATTCTAAAATTATATTAAATAATCTGCAATCCAAGGCTGAAGGCTGATGGTTTATGTTGTCCCAGTAACGTAGTTGGGGGCCATACAGATATCACGGGAATTATACTGGACTGAAATAATGTTTATAATGAAGCTGAATATGTCTATACCGACAACGACACAGGCAGAGTCGTTCGAACGAAGGAAAGATCTCTGAATCTGAAAAAATATATGACTGTTTCCCAAGCTGAGTTATATGCAGTCGTAGCCTGTGCCGAGGAAATTCGGGTTGCTGGCTGTACAAATAGAAGGATCAACATAATTACTGATAGCCAAGCGACTACCAATGTCATTACGAACCCAATTACCGGGTCATACGATGATATTAAAGGCAATGATATGGCCGATGTACTGACCTAGGATTGCGCTACAACATAAATGTAGTTATGATTAGAAAGAACACCTAAAAAGAAATGGAGGCTAACGAAAGGTCAATTCACTACTAGCTAGGTTTTGAGTCAACCTAGTTGGAACAACAAAGAGGAAATTAAAACTATCACCGGCTTCATATTTTTTTTATTGCCCCCAGTATTATACGATTTTCCCAACTCCACATAAGAAGCAGTTGTCATATCTTTGACTTCATCATTTGAAGTGAATACTCCACTGAGTCTTAAACTTTAGAAAGAAGTAGTAATCGCTGGGAGACAAAGCCGACAAATATGGTGCATGTCAAAGCACTTCGTGGAGTTTTACAGCAACAGTCTAAGACCTGTATACAGGAACATTATCGTGGTAAAAGAGCATTTTCTTTTTGAACAGATATGGTTACTTCGGTAGCATCTTTCAATTGCTCCAAGATCACATACTTTCAGTAAGTGATCATTTAATACAGTATTGTGGATTTTTGTGCTGATTTCATTGATCGTAGCGGTTTTGGGCGCTTCAAACGTTCATAATCTCTAATGGATATACGATTACGTTTAAATTCAACAACCCACTTTTATCGGCAAAACTGAATAAACTGAAATCTAATTTTTTTCTATGCCCGCCGGGGTTAAACTATTATAAAATATTTGTCTGTCTGAGTTCTTTTAAATAAAACTAACGGTAATTTAAAACACTATATTAAAAATAAAGCGGATAGATTTTTAGATGTCTTCTTCCAACAGTGGACGAAACGTTGGCAAGTAAGCCTAACTCGACACGGTCCCAACCTGGAAACCGAGATCTACATCTAGAGAACGACCGCGGAACCTACGTTTATGGAAAAACTATTTTGAAAACTGCTTTCTTCTAATGCAAAAGTATATTGACTGTAGTGGAGAATAGTTTAAGGAAAATGTAATAAAATTTCTAGAGAAAAATAACGTTTTTCTGTTTTAGTCTTAACATTAAGAGAACATTCCTTGTATATCATATAGTTTATACGATACCTTCTATCTCAATATTAAGTGTGTAAGCGAATTAAAGATGTATAATATTCGACATACTAATTTCCTTGTTACTCATTATTAAAATTTGGCTTATTCCAAATTTTTTCATACTTAATGTTTTGGTTACCTTACCTACGGCTAAATCTAAATTAAAATTTGCGATTATCATTTCTCAATTATCTAACTTTCGCCCCTACAATAAAGAAATATTAATTTCTTGCCGCAATGCATACACGTTTATACTCCAATAAATAATTCAATAAACTGCAGATGTGTGAATATTTAATACTGATATTATACTTATAAGCTGCAGAGATATTAAACTTTTGAATTTATAGTGATTAAAGATAGCAGAGTTTATCCGACGAATACATATTGCAAGTTATATTTTTTTTCTAAATTAACACAAAGTATATAAGCGTTTATTACGCCTATATTTGAATATATTAAGATAACAAAGGACACGGCTTTGAATGATGCGGTTCAGCTACCTACAGAGTCAAATCTATCCGAAAGAAAAGAACGCGACTATGAGTCATGTGACATGACTCATAGTCGCGTTCTTTTCTTTCGTTTTCGGGAAGTAGCTTTTTACGTTTAAGTTGTTGAATGAGCAGCTGGTCGCTCCGGGGTGAATCATACAGGTCTGAACTTGTTCAATGGTTACTTTTGCTTCTTTCACTCATTGTATACGATTATTTAAAGACCTTGACATATTTCGTAAATGCATTTACGGGTTTATTTCAGTAATGTATTGTTATAAAAATATTTCTAAACCTCCAAAGTAATAATGAATGTTCCAATAAAATGATTAATATTATTTGATTATAATACGTAGTTCTTGGATCTTCCATAAAATCTCTAACTGTAGTGAGTTGTGCGTGTCTTCGTATAGTGTGAATATTGTAATAAAATAATGTAGCTTATAAGCTGAAAATAAATGAAATACCAAAATTATTACAAACACTTATGTATTTTTAATAATAATTGTCTAATACATAAAAAACATTGCCTTCTTGAATTCATTAAAATCTAATATGTACTTCAAAAATATAAAAGTAAATTTCATTGGTTGACTTCGCAGATATTTCTTGGTGAAACATTCTTGTTATAACTTGATTAATTATTCGAAAATAAAACACTTGGCTTAGTTTCACGACTTCTTTATTAGATATATTACACATTCTCCCACCCATAATGAACACAGGTATATAAGTTAACCTTAAGTAGAGTAAGTTTAGTTTTAGATAGCTCTTTGATAATGGCCTAATAGCCGAAACAATTGTTAATATATCTAATAAAGAAGTCGTGAAACTAAGCCAAGTGTTTTATTTTCGAATAATTAATCAAGTTATTAAAAGTAAATTATGAAAATATAAAAAAACACAAAAGATACTACACTAAATACAGAAAATTTTAGGGAAAGTTTGAAGTCTAAGTTATATATGTAACTCCGTGATCTTGAACAGGTTCATAAGCCATTTATAGAAAATTTAGAAATAGAACAGACATGCATTACACACATCTGTATCTGCACACAGGATACACCTCACATTTTCCAACGTTTACTTCAGCTAAAGATGCGTGCTTCTGTCTCAATAGACTTCGTCAGTTTGGCTAGTGAAGTAAAGTTTGATGGATCGCCTCACAAGTATAGCAAATTTTGTCCTATCAGGTGACACCAGATAATCTAATGACATCTGGCGGAGAAAAGAGTCTATACCGAAAGCGATTTTCTCTCGTTATCCTATATATGTATTGGGAAAAAAAATACATATATAGGTGTAAGTCTTAAAAAAGGTATATATAGGTGTAAGTCTATTATCACGATGCCAGATGGTAGCAAATATACCAAAGAAATTTGAGTACATAAATACGTTAGGCACGTATTACGCATTTGTTACAAATGAAACTGACATGCATTACACACATCAGTATCTGCACACATGGACATACATCTCGTACTTTCCAACATTTACTTCCGCCATGTATGCAGATACAGATGTGTGTAATGCATGTCTGTTGCATTTGTAACAAATTCGTATACGTGCTTAACATATTGATGTACTCACATTTCTTAAATAATTATATCTGTAGTGAATATCATAGCTATAGCAAAATGGAATTAAAAGTGTTGTGTACCACAGAAACAAACGACCGCGATATTATATTATTTCTGCTATACGTTGTATATAAATTTGATCATATCTTGACGATAGCATAAGCACATTAAAATAAATTTTATTAAAAGTCAGATACGTTTTCTTTTATTTTTCTAAATATTCTATAAAAAAATTAACAGTAAGAATATGACGCCTAGACTGGTCAGTTATAAAGTTGATGGTGGTCTCTAGCGGGTAAACACTATCAGTGATGAACGTCTAGTATTTAAAAAGGCGTCTCTGAACATTTTCGATGTTCTTAAATATGTTTGGTAAGTTAAAAACCAAATAAGTGATTCATATTCTAATAGACATCTTACAAATCAGTCACTCTTTATAAAAGTCTTTGAAGTTTCTATAAATAAAGTCATATATTTTATACACTCTTCCAACCAAAAGAAAAAATGGTTGTATCGGATACTCCAATAATTTTTACGAGTTGAGTCCATTATTAATTTTTCGACTTTTCCAACAACTTCTGGAGTAGCCGCCCCGGCCGTGGGTCGTCTTCAAGTGATTCTTTATCTTGCTTAAAGATACTGTGCCACTTACAAAGCATAACTTTTCCCGGGCAAGAATCCACGTAAACCTATGATGTCTCTTTCAGTATGATTTGAACAGACTTTCTTTGCTTTGTAAGGAACTTTATAACTCTATTTTCTCCATATCTTACACTTTCTTCCCGATTGAGTTGCAATTTCGATGATAGTTCAAACACTGCTGATGCAGTTAAGATAAAACTTTATACATATAGTCGCTGAACACGCTACGGCATGAAATAGCTCTCCTACTACATTCCACGAATTAAAAACGTTCCCTCGTAATATGTATAAAGTGATTGAACTGATCAATCGTCTTTCGAAAGTCGGTGTATATAATAGCGATCTGACTTTGCCTACCAAGTGATTAGAAACATATTGACTCAAATTGCTTATATTTGCAAGCGTAGAATTTACAAAATCGTCTTAAGCATGAGAGAAAACACATTTTACTGAAGAGTAAATGGTATCGTACAATATTTTAGAAATATTGGGTAGAATTGTAACTACCATATAATTGATCGAATCTGAAGGATTATTCTTTAACACTGGGAAATTGAGTGATACCTTCTTTTTATAAACAAAAACTCTTACATTATTTTGTTAGTAAACACAATTTAGGTACACCATCGAAAAGATCATTTGAAAGACCATTTGTGTTTGTTCATGTTCTTTTTTGGTCTATTGTGATAATACAATTATGAATATTTGGCGATAAAATGCCCGTATTCTCACTTAATCCAGTATCGCTTAAGAAAATATTAGACACTATCAAGAAAATTTGTCAAATGATCCATTATTTATGAGAGCCTGTTTAACTTTAGAGATAATAATTTATACCATATATTCTAACCCTCAAAAGTTATATTAACTAGTGATTTACATAACGTAAAATTCAGTTTTATATTTCTTATAGAGTTCTTGGTACACTGTGTATACAAAGTTTTTCAATTTTTTTTAATTAATTTTGTTTGCACAAAATTGAGATAATACATTAATTATTATGATTAAAATAATACACATGTTTAATTTTAGTTTTCAATTTTTTAATAAAGAATTAAATTTTGAGAAAAAATAGTAGTTTTATATCTAATTTCTCTATTGTATTACATATATGGATTTTATTTAATTATTAGTAGGATGCGATTACTTTTTTCATGATTACAATTTATAGATTCCGAGTAGTATTTGTCTCGATTCATGCTTAATTACGATTTTTCTAATTTCAATGTACGGCGCATTATTTAAGCGTGACATCGTAATCGATCACTAGTGTCACTGGGTCATTTCTTTTCACGCGGAGAAGAAAATTATTCAATCTGGTTGTTGTCAGCGTTCTTTGTATACACGATTAAGCTTTTAAAAGACGAATTTTCTTCTATAATATGTCGATATTTCAAGTTATTGATCACAACGAATAAAGTGGCGTTTTTTATGAAATATAGATTGTCCAGGACCGCATCAGTGAAAATTACACCTTAATACTAATGATCAGAGAGCGGACTGAATCGATTGAATGACCAATTGCCCCGATAAAACGATGTGGCGGTATCATGTATAGTATGCATGTTATAGCCTCGCACTATTTGCCTGCTCGACTGCATGCATCGAGCAGATGTTGTTATTTCCGTCGCTATTGTGTCTATTCATTCATAAAATTCTATTTTACAGTGGCTTGTTTCTGGTTTCGTTTCGTTCAGTGTTATTTGGTTACAACTTTTAGTATTTTAAAAAATCGTATAATATAATATCGTATAATTTTTTATAAATATTAAGTTATATTTACTACCTTATTTTTGGAGTAGTTTTCGTTTCTTCTTTTTAGTCCATTTCTTTCTGTTCTTAGTATTTCTCTTTATTTTCATTAACTCAGGAGAATTCTCGTAGGGCAATCATGGTAGGATGGATTAGAGGCCATACAGTTTGGTTGCATATTCGTAATGATCCAGTGATATATTGCAGTGCTTGTTCATTAAGTTTAAGGCGTCCATAAAAGTATAATGTGACATATTTCTTCGAAAACTCATCTAGATAACATATGGCCATCTGCACCTGACATTTTTAACGAAGAACTGTGTGAACCTTTCATGGCGGCCAATATCCCATTCAAAAAGCTTAACAATCCAGTCCTCAAGATGTTTCTTACATAATATACTGATTGCCATATATCAGATGAATCTACTTTAGGTAAATATCACTTACCAAAATGTTATTTGAGAACCATTTAAAAAAATACGAACTAACCTATCTGGCCATTATCTTTGGGTAAGTGCAGACGAAACAATGGATGTAATGGGACGATCTGTGTTAAATGTAGTTGTTGGTATTCAACATTCGACAACTTCATACCAACCATACTTAATTGCAACTAAAATATTGTCAGTCGTAAATGGTGAAACAGTTGCAGAAGTAATTGATAATGTATTCATTATATTCTATCATCGGATAACAACTATAAAGACAAGATGCTATTATTTTTGACTGTGCGGCAGCTTATATGTTAAAAACAGGAGATAAGTTAGTTTCATCATTTAAAATGATATTTCCCAAAGCTGAGACAAAAAATTGATGCAATATTTGCAGAAATCCGGATTTGAATATATTATATCAATTCTGAACAGAGCCGATTGAAAAATCTATACATTCGAAGTATGGTGCACTTTTGCAGCATTTTAGTCATACACCCATCACCAGTTGTGATGTGGAACGGACATTTTCTACTTTTAAGTACGTTATAACATCTAAAAGAACTAATTTAACACAGGAACACCTTGAACAAATTTTAGTTGTTCATAGTAATGTTTTACACTTTCAATGTTTCACAGAAAATACATAGCTTTGAGTTTTGTTCTTTGTAAACTATTTTTATTCAAAATTCGATACGCAATTCGCTTGTCAGCATTACTTTTGTTTCAGCGTAGTTGCTGCCGATTACAAAATTGTTTATTACATTCGCTCTGTTGTGTATTGACAGATGCATATTAACTGCATATGTAGGTATGTGCCACTTATGCAGCTAACTACACGTATCAAATTGTTTGAAACTCACGGATCGCTTACAGAAATAAACCTATTGCAACAGTCGCTCTAGTCCCCTCTATACGAATGATAGTGGAGTTGCAAATAATTTTAAAATTTGTAATAATTTTATATTACCATTAAATAATTAAAAAAATATCTTCTATTTATTTGGTATATATTTAAACACACACGAAGGCTGCTGGATCATTTTCTTAAATAGTTAAAGTTGTGTTCCATTTTCGTAAAATTTTATATTTCTAACTAATAATTTAATTAACTGTTGGCTGTTAAATGAATTAGTTTTGTTTACACAGCATTAAAAAATTGTTTTTGGTAAAAGTTTAACGTTCCCGTGAAAATTTTGAAGTCATGAACACCAAAACAATACATCGCTCTACTTTATTTGGCGTTTGATACGCCATCCAAGTGTAATGTTTATAGAAGGTTCGCCGAATTTCAGCTAGGACGCATAAATCTCAGGAACGTATTACGATATCTCTTGTTGCCACCAATGTTAATGGTGTGTGTGCAATGCTAATGAGTGAACGATATCTTTCATGTACATTTGAACAATAAACAAAAGTTTGTTGATAAAAACTCAGAATTTGACAGAAAAAAGATCACGTCAGATGGTGCAAAGAAATACTAAAAAAAATTAACTGTGGTCGTTCAAATTTAGACTCCGACATTATTACTGGGGTGTAAACTTGGATTTATTAATACGATTCTGAAATTAATCAACAATCCACTACTTCAATCTTTCAAAGCGAGTTAAAACCTACTTACTGCAAAGCAAATGATCGCTCGTTCTTTCGGTTTTACTGCCGACAGTAATTTTAGAGATTGGTATACCACAATTTTTTTGTCGGGAGTCATCGATGAAATCAAAAGAAATAATCGAAATCGGCGAATTATTCATTTATATCATCACGCCAGCTATTTCAAATTCAATATTTCAAATCGATATTTTGGCAAGTAAAAATGTTAAATTAATGACCTATTGCGAATTTGGTTGATATGTCACCTAATGATTTCTATTCATTCCAAAACATAAAAATTAAATGAGTGGTGAGCGATTTTCGGCGCATGAAGAAACTGTTGAAAGATTCCGAAAACAAAGTGGAAGAAATGCTTCGCAAGTAGATTCGAGGATATGAAAAAGTGAAATAATTTCCTGACATATTCTCAGGAGCCTTCGTATTGCGTAGAATTTTGAGTAAGTAAATTTTAATTTCTTTCTTTATATTCTTTACTACTTTAAAGTCTGTAGGAATAATATTTTCAACTTTTAACGCACGTGGTATTTTAATTTTTATATAAATTTTTATAATTGATGATGTTAATTTCTTTCTTTTTAAAAAGTAAATTGTTATTATAAATTTCAAATAAACTAACATACCTAATTAAGTATCCGTCTTTTGAAGTTCTTAAAATATAAGATATAAGAAATGACTCCTCTTGAAGTATCCAAAATTTCCTGTTTTTAATTTTAAATACGACTCTGCACTTTTCATTAGCACGTACTACGACATAACTTCACTAATTGGTCGGTTTTCGTAATTCGTGAGAAATTATAAAATGATGTGTGAACCATTATTTAAATCGTTTGATTAATGTTTTCCAATAAATTATTAATAAAGATACTACTTTTTGTTAGTCAAACGTGTTTCAATTTACATAAATTATACATGCCTTTGTGGGGCTATTAAAATGCTTCTTCTTTAAATTTAATTAATTAATGTTAATAAATTTACTATATGGATTTTTTTTTTCGTAGAGATTTAGTAATTATTAACGATGTAATGAAACTAAATAGAAAACTTATTCAATTAATAAGATTTGTAATTGTAATTACGTTCATCTATTTTGATATTCTCTTATCATTCACACTTTGTATAAATACGTACCTTTTATAATTAAAGAATAAATAATTTGTTAATTTTGTAACATCAGTAATAATGCTACTACTACATATTAACGTCAAACAAAATATTTTGACATAACAGAATCTATCTATATCTATATCTATATCTATATCTATATCTATATCTATATCTATATCTATATCTATATCTATATCTATATCTATATCTATATCTATATCTATATCTATATCTATATCTATATCTATATCTATATCTATATCTATATCTATATCTATATCTATATCTATATCTATATCTATATCTATATCTATATCTATATCTATATCTATATCTATATCTATATCTATATCTATATCTATATCTATATCTATATCTATATCTATATCTATATCTATATCTATATCTATATCTATATCTATATCTATATCTATATCTATATCTATATCTATATCTATATCTATATCTATATCTATATCTATATCTATATCTATATCTATATCTATATCTATATCTATATCTATATCTATATCTATATCTATATCTATATCTATATCTATATCTATATCTATATCTATATCTATATCTATATCTATATCTATATCTATATCTATATCTTTTTTTTTTTTTTTTTTTAATTTTACCGAGGAGGGGAAAATCTTAAATCAAGACACCCACACAGATGTTGATCGTGGGTAGTGTCGGGTTATACCGACTAAAAACCCCTCCTCCAGTCGTCTTGCACACCTCACACCGGAACCCGCTTTCGCATTACTTCGGTGCTGGCGTTGTCTATATATTCATTTTTAGTCTCCTATCTTTGGTCATGCTCCTTAGTCCCTATGATGCTTCGTATGGTTTTGGACACTAACAGCCATTGAACTTTGGATCCCATTAGGTTCTTCATCATACTGTCTTCGTTAAAAGTTTTTCCCGTTTCTGCAGTATACTCATTTCGAAAGTTCTCCCACTTTGGACACACAAAGAGTGTGTGCTCCGCATCATCAATACCTCCACAATAATCACACGCGTCAGTGGTCGCTCTTCTTCTGCTGTACAGATAGCTGCGGAAGCAGCCATGACCAGACAGCGCCTGCGTAATAAAATAGTTTAAGTCCCCGTAAGGTCTTTGTATCCACTTCTGGATTTCCGGGATTAGCCTTCGTGTCCACGCTGCGTTTTTGCCGTTCTTCCATGCTTCCTGCCATCTCCCAAGCAATTGTTCTCTGGCGGCGAGTTTTGAGGCTCCAGCATATCTCTCCTCCCTCTCCTTGATCAGCAGAGCTACCGGAGGGATGCCCGCAATTACACCGACCCCCTCCGCCGAAATGGTTCTATAAGCACTGGCTATTCTAATACAAGTCAGACGCTGGACACCTGTTAACTTTGCGGTCAGCTTCTGGTTTTTTACAGCTCTGCCCCAGGCCGGCGCTGCGTACAATATTGTTGAGTTTACAACACCTCCCAGCAATTTCCTCTTGGATGCCGTTGGTCCGCCAATGTTTGGCATCAAGCCTGATAGGGCCCCAATAGTTCGTTCAACTTTCGTCACGACGTGCCTGACGTGAGCAGCAAAAGTGCTCTTCGTGTCCAGCCACACACCCAGGTATTTTAGTTCCCTGCTGGGACGTATTTTGAATCCCTCGACCTCAAATTCGATTGGCGCAATTTTTCGCCTAGTTGTTAATAGGACGGCCTCTGTTTTATCAGGGGCAAGTTCCAACTGTGTCGTCTTCAGCCACTCGACGATCCTTAATATTGCCGTATTGGCCACATTCATTAAGTTTTCCTCTCCTTTTGCTGTGACAACTAGGGCGATGTCATCAGCAAAACCTACAGTTTTTGTTCCCTCCGGAAGCTCCGTCCTGAACAACCCGTCATAAAGGATATTCCATAAAGTAGGACCCAGGACCGAGCCCTGAGGGACTCCACTACTTATCTGCATTATTTGGGTTCTACCATCTGCCTCGAGTATAATCTCTCTTTTGTTTAGGTAGGAGGCTATAGTACTAATCAGGTTCTCCTCAATACGTCTGGCTCTTAGTTGCTGGAGTATTAGCTGCCACGAGGCGGTGTTAAATGCATTCCTGACGTCAAGGGTGATAACTGCGCACAGTCTTCTGTGATTGTGCGAGAATCTAGAGGCTTCGTCCGCGATTTTGCAGACCTCACGTATGGCGTCTACGGTTTGCCTGCCCTCTCTAAATCCATACTGACGCTCTGACAGGTCTCCAGTACGTACCAGCTCGCCCTTTAATCTAGCTAGTAGGAGCTGCTCAAACAGCTTACCCTCCACATCCAGTAGACATATTGGCCTAAAAGAGTCTGGTCTGTCAATGGGCTTATCCCCTTTCCTGATTAACACCAGTCGCGCTCTTTTCCATGCAGCTGGGAATGTAGCTCTACTCCCCAGTTCATTCATAACAGCCAGCAGATATTCCGGGCGATCCTCAGCCACCTGCTTCACCACCTCCACTGGTACATTTCCAGGTCCTGGAGCTTTCTTGTTTTTAAGCCTTTTGCAAGCCGCTTGCAGTTCATCGGCTGTAAAATTGACAAAACTGCTGTCAGTGATGCACTCAAAGGTCACCTGCCGATGGACAGGGAACAGGTGTCTCGCAATCTGAAGTGTCTTGGGCATTGTCAGGTTAACCTTTGGAGGGTATCCCAGCATCCCCTTCATTGCTATTTTATAGCCGTCACCCCAAATGTCATTATCTATGCTGTCACATAGAGATTTCCACTTGTTTCTCTTAGCAGCTTTGATCTTGATTTTTAATTGGTGCTTGCATTCTTTGTAATCTTCCCACCGTTGTATACAGTCTTGCGGTTGTTCTCTTCTCCTGCTTCTCGTGTATAGTCTTCTCCTTCTGACACATTCTCGGCGGGCTTCTGCAATCTCTTCGGACCACCAATAAGCGGGTTTCCCCCGTGTAAAGTACTTCCTCTTCGGCCTGGCTTTACTACAGATTGTTGTTAATTGACTAGAGAAATCTTCTCCCGGCGTCATAGATCTTTCATATTTGACTTCTTTGATAGCTTGCTTTAGCCTCGGCATATTTAGCCTACTCACTTGCCAACGATTGCCTTCTCGTCGGCGCTCTGTGACCCCGCCTTTCTCTCCTACTTCGAAGATTATGTAATTATGGTCGCTGAGTGTCTCTTCCTGGCTAACGTGCCAGTTGCTTATTTTGGCTTTTATGTCGTTGGTTGCCAGTGTCAAGTCTATGATCGAGGACTGATCACGTCTCTGAAATGTAGGGGTATTTCCTTGGTTCACGATGGCCATGTCGTTCGCGGCCAACCATTCCAAAACTATCCGACCTCTTGCATCGGTGGTATCCATGCCCCATTGGGGAGATTTTGCGTTGAAATCACCAGTTACTATAGCAGCGCGGCTCGCACTCCGAATCTGCTGGCCAATTTCCTCTAATATTCTTATTAGATCGTCGATATCTTCGTTTCCTGAACTGTAGCAGCTGTATATGGTAATGCTGCCGAATTCAATAGATACATAACCTGTCATTTGCCTTATTGATTTTATTGCGATCTTAGTATCGAGAATCTTGATCGTTGCGTCCAGTCTTTCATCATATATCCAATCCTTCCTGTTTCGGATGGCATTCTTGTTGGGTTCTGACACAACGATGACGGCGGCACCGACTTCTCTTGCACTAGCTAATGCGAGATCTTGCACTGGCCGGCTCCTATTGATGTTTATTTGGAGGATTTTGAATGATATTTCTTCTTCTCTCAGACAACAAGTCGGTTCTTCTGCTCTTGCTCCTAATGGTGCACTTTGTACTACCGGACTGATGGTCATCTGTCCCGCAGTGTACACAATGCGGCTTATTTTGGCATTCAATCACCTTATGCCCTTCTTTGCCACACTTCAGGCATAACTTTTCTCTGTCCGGACCCCCGCAATTGGCTTTGACGTGTCCATACTCCCAGCACTTGTAGCATTTTATCTCCTTCTGTCTTTCAACTATTCTGCATTTCATCCAGCCAATCCTAATCTTTCCCATATCTATTAGTTTTTTAGCGTTCACCGCAGATATTATTACGGTGGCATTTTGCTTGCTACCGAAGGCAGGTCTTAGAGCTCTCACTTCAAAGGTGTCAGTATTGGCTGATATTGCCTTTTCGATCGCATTTGCAACTTCCTCCGCAGTCGTTACATCATCGAGGCCTTTGATGTGAAGGACCTTTTTTTCTACTAGGTTAGTTGTTGTGGCTGCTGGAAGTTTGTCGTTTATTTCTCTTTTTAGAGTTTCAGCTTTATCGGCTCCGTTTTGTACAGTAAGAAGCAGTTCTCCCTTTCTTGTTTGTCGGATATTTGTAAGATCAACTCCGATTTCGCTAGGATTAATTTTTTGCTTAATCGTTCTCAGCAGATTAGCATAGGATTGGCCCTGCATTTTAACTAATACAGTATCGCCCTTCGTCTGTCTCGCCTTTTTTCCCCATCTCCGTGTTGATTTCCTCTAGGTCTTCCATCGACCGGTAGCTTGGCTGTTCTCTTCTGGTCAACTTCCCCTTTATAGAGATTCACTTGTATGTTTGTGTTACTAAATAAAAATCTGAGCATCCGGTTTATGATGGCCCCAACAATTCCATTACATTCGGGCATAGCCAGGTTGGTTTTGTTGTTTTGGATCATGTGATGTTTGATCCTTTCTAGCGCTTTGTAAATGTCTTCATCTTCTGCCTGGTCCTCTGGTCCTTCATCGGTGATGATGGGGTAATAGATACACCTTGTTGTTTGTGAAAAACTTCCATCTTTTTTTGGGAAGCCCAAGGTATGGGTCATCATTGCGATCTCCCCCTTGGTCTTGTTTTGCTTCAGCAGTCCATCTTTCCCGCCGAACTTGTGTATCGCTCTACCAACCGCTTTGTTTTTATGTTCTAAGCCTTTAGTACAGGGTAGTGCGATCTGGCATTCCATTGGGGCATCCCATATATTACCAGTTGTTTCTCCTATTTTAGGAATTATATTTTCCATCCACTCCTCCTCTGTAATACTCTGGAATGTCTCGTAGCTCTCCTCTTTGTAAAGCTTGGCCTTTCTTTGTTCCATACTTTGGATTTTCCTGCATTCCCTACACAATGCCGAACAGTTTTGTGTATCTCCCTCAGATTCAGAGTCTGATCCCAGTTTGCTAGCTTGTTTAGTGAACTCTTCATTCGCTTTTCTTAGGGTTTGGTTTTCCTGTGCTACCTGATCAATCCAATTTTTAAATTTCAGGGATTGAAGTTGCTCCGTGTGAAGAGTAAGCCTACTTGCTATATCTTTCAGTTCTTGCTTCGGCTTGTACATTTCTGAGAGAACTTTTTCCAGCAGACGCGTTTGGTTTTGGATTTTTCCCAAAGCGTTCTTTAGCTGCTCCGCCATTGGATTTTTTGCGCTATCTTCTGTTGTTTCTTCAGTTCTTTTCCGTTTACTACTTTGTTCAGTAGCCTCGCCAAGACAGTCTGTTTTCATGTGTCTATCCAGCTCAGATAAGGAAGACACTCTCGGCCTTGGAGGTGTTCTTGGTACTACATCCTTTCTGGCGAAAGGATCATTTCTATTTTTATTTTCTTTTTTTTCTTCATTTTTTTTATTTTCCTCTTCGTTTTTTTTATTTTTATCATTGAATTGAAGACATGAGCTTCAGACCGATATGCCTTCTGAACTCAGCGAATAAACTCTACGAAAGTCTACTGAAAAAAAGATTAGAAACCGAATTGGAGAAAAAAGACGCAATCTCGGAGAAACAATATGGTTTCAGAAAAGGGAAATCCACAATCCAAGCCGTAGAGAAAGTCATAAATATAGTTAAGGAACACAAAACCGACAAATGGGCAGCGCTTATAACGCTAGATGTCAAGAACGCATTTAATAGTGCCTCGTGGGACAAAATCCTTCAGAAATTGAATAGGATAGGAATCCCAAAATACCTTATGAATTCCATTGACAGCTACTTAGATGAAAGGTCAATCGAAATAGATAAGAACACAGACATGGAAATATCGGCGGGAGTACCACAAGGATCCATCCTGGGTCCCACCTTGTGGAATGTCTTATATAATGATCTCCTAGAAGAGACTATGCCAAAAGGGGTAAGCGTACTAGCTTACGCTGACGATGCTGCTGTAATTACAACAGCAAGGGATAAAACCCAACTGATGGCTCGTGCTAACGAGGCCTTGTACCAAATAAACAGTTGGATGAAACGGAACGACTTAGAACTGGCCCCACATAAAACGGAGGCGGTGATACTTAAAGGCAGGAAGAATAAAGAAGAAATAACATTTTCATGCAATGGCATAACCATTCCTATAAAAGAAAGCCTCGTATATCTAGGCATAACGATGAGCCAGAGCTGCCATTTTGGCGAACATATAAAGAAAGCAGCGATAAAAGCCGAAGGAAAAGTGTCACAGATTATGAGAATAACCTCAAATCTTAGAGGACCAGGCTCAAAAAAAAGAGAAATGTTATATAACGTTGTACAATCCGTATTGATGTACGGAGCGCCAATATGGTGGAAAACGGCAATGAAAGGGGTACACAGAAAGAGGTTAACCCGCACGCAGAGAAGAATACTCCTGAGAGTATCGAGCGCCTACCGTACAGTGTCTGCGAGGGCAGTCCAAGTGGTGGCTGGAATAGCGCCCATAGAATTCCTTATCGAAGAAAGAAAGAATCTCTATTATAAAGACGACAGGGACGGAGGCAATGTAAAACGTGACGAACGCGAGCAGACTATTCAAAAATGGCAAAAAATGTGGGACCAGACGGAAAATGAGGCACAATGGACAAAGGTACTGATACCAAAAATAGAACCCTGGTTAATATGTCATCACAGGAAAACGGATTTTTACCTCACACAATTTTTGACCGGACATGGATCTTTTGGATCCTACACGTTGAGAATCGGGAAAACCGAGACGGATACTTGTATGTATTGCGAAAGACCAGACACAGCGGAACACACATTCTTTGAGTGCCCTAGATGGTTAGCGGCAAGAACCGCCATAAATACAGACATAAAAAACGTACTAACACCGTCTAACATTATCAGCTTAATGCTTAACGATGAAAACAGCTGGCAGAAAATACACATGCACATTAGAAACGTGATGAAGACAAAACAAATAGAAGAAAGACAAGAACAGGCACGTAGAAGAGTCCAATAGCTTAAAACACAGACAAACTACCCCCTGATGTTATACGAATAGTGGTTCCAGGTCGGTATGTGAAAATAGAGGTGGTTTTAGTGAGTATACGGAGTCTCACACTTCAGGGGAAAGGGGGAACAAGTACCCGGAGCCTATAAAAGGTTTCCACCCGTCAAAAAAAAAAAAAAAAAAAAAAGATATAGATATAGATATATATATAGATATAGATATAGATATAGATATAGATATAGATATAGATATAGATATAGATATAGATATAGATATAGATATAGATATAGATATAGATATAGATATAGATATAGATATAGATATAGATATAGATATAGATATAGATATAGATATAGATATAGATATAGATATAGATATAGATATAGATATAGATATAGATATAGATATAGATATAGATATAGATATAGATATAGATATAGATATAGATATAGATATAGATATAGATATAGATATAGATATAGATATAGATATAGATATAGATATAGATATAGATATAGATATAGATATAGATATAGATATAGATATAGATATAGATATAGATATAGATATAGATATAGATATAGATATAGATATAGATATAGATATAGATATAGATATAGATATAGATATAGATATAGATATAGATATAGATATAGATATAGATATAGATATAGATATAGATATAGATATAGATATAGATATAGATATAGATATAGATATAGATATAGATATAGATATAGATATAGATATAGATATAGATATAGATATAGATATAGATATAGATATAGATATAGATATAGATATAGATATAGATATAGATATAGATATAGATATAGATATAGATATAGATATAGATATAGATATAGATATAGATATAGATATAGATATAGATATAGATATAGATATAGATATAGATATAGATATAGATATAGATATAGATATAGATATAGATATAGATATAGATATAGATATAGATATAGATATAGATATAGATATAGATATAGATATAGATATAGATATAGATATAGATATAGATATAGATATAGATATAGATATAGATATAGATATAGATATAGATATAGATATAGATATAGATATAGATATAGATATAGATATAGATATAGATATAGATATAGATATAGATATAGATATAGATATAGATATAGATATAGATATAGATATAGATATAGATATAGATATAGATATAGATATAGATATAGATATAGATATAGATATAGATATAGATATAGATATAGATATAGATATAGATATAGATATAGATATAGATATAGATATAGATATAGATATAGATATAGATATAGATATAGATATAGATATAGATATAGATATAGATATAGATATAGATATAGATATAGATATAGATATAGATATAGATATAGATATAGATATAGATATAGATATAGATATAGATATAGATATAGATATAGATATAGATATAGATATAGATATAGATATAGATATAGATATAGATATAGATATAGATATAGATATAGATATAGATATAGATATAGATATAGATATAGATATAGATATAGATATAGATATAGATATAGATATAGATATAGATATAGATATAGATATAGATATAGATATAGATATAGATATAGATATAGATATAGATATAGATATAGATATAGATATAGATATAGATATAGATATAGATATAGATATAGATATAGATATAGATATAGATATAGATATAGATATAGATATAGATATAGATATAGATATAGATATAGATATAGATATAGATATAGATATAGATATAGATATAGATATAGATATAGATATAGATATAGATATAGATATAGATATAGATATAGATATAGATATAGATATAGATATAGATATAGATATAGATATAGATATAGATATAGATATAGATATAGATATAGATATAGATATAGATATAGATATAGATATAGATATAGATATAGATATAGATATAGATATAGATATAGATATAGATATTGCCTCCGTCCCTGTCGTCTTTATAATAGAGATTCTTTCTTTCTTCGATAAGGAATTCTATGGGCGCTATTCCAGCCACCACTTGGACTGCCCTCGCAGACACTGTACGGTAGGCGCTCGATACTCTCAGGAGTATTCTTCTCTGCGTGCGGGTTAACCTCTTTCTGTGTACCCCTTTCATTGCCGTTTTCCACCATATTGGCGCTCCGTACATCAATACGGATTGTACAACGTTATATAACATTTCTCTTTTTTTTGAGCCTGGTCCTCTAAGATTTGAGGTTATTCTCATAATCTGTGACACTTTTCCTTCGGCTTTTATCGCTGCTTTCTTTATATGTTCGCCAAAATGGCAGCTCTGGCTCATCGTTATGCCTAGATATACGAGGCTTTCTTTTATAGGAATGGTTATGCCATTGCATGAAAATGTTATTTCTTCTTTATTCTTCCTGCCTTTAAGTATCACCGCCTCCGTTTTATGTGGGGCCAGTTCTAAGTCGTTCCGTTTCATCCAACTGTTTATTTGGTACAAGGCCTCGTTAGCACGAGCCATCAGTTGGGTTTTATCCCTTGCTGTTGTAATTACAGCAGCATCGTCAGCGTAAGCTAGTACGCTTACCCCTTTTGGCATAGTCTCTTCTAGGAGATCATTATATAAGACATTCCACAAGGTGGGACCCAGGATGGATCCTTGTGGTACTCCCGCCGATATTTCCATGTCTGTGTTCTTATCTATTTCGATTGACCTTTCATCTAAGTAGCTGTCAATGGAATTCATAAGGTATTTTGGGATTCCTATCCTATTCAATTTCTGAAGGATTTTGTCCCACGAGGCACTATTAAATGCGTTCTTGACATCTAGCGTTATAAGCGCTGCCCATTTGTCGGTTTTGTGTTCCTTAACTATATTTATGACTTTCTTTACGGCTTGGATTGTGGATTTCCCTTTTCTGAAACCATATTGTTTCTCCGAGATTGCGTCTTTTTTCTCCAATTCGGTTTCTAATCTTTTTTTCAGTAGACTTTCGTAGAGTTTATTCGCTGAGTTCAGAAGGCATATCGGTCTGAAGCTCATGTCTTCAATTTTTCCCTTGGGTATCAATACCAATCTGGCCTTTTTCCACTCCTTTGGAAAACTCTGTAATTGTAATTTGTTATTCATTAAGCTGAGCATCATAGTGAGCGCTATTTCTTCTAGTTGCTTAATTGCTTCCATTGGTACACCATCCGGGCCTGGTGCCTTGCCAGTTTTCATTTTCTGAAGCGCCTCAGAGTATTCTTCAGGTGTGAATAGCTCTACCTGGTCGGTAGTAGCCTCCCTCTGCCAGTTCTTCGTTTTCTTCGGGAACAGTCTCTCCGCTGCTTTGATTTTTTGTTCAGTGGTCAATCCAAAAGGAGGATAACCCACTAGTTTTTTCGTTGCTATCCTATAGCCTTTTCCCCAGATGTCGTTCTCTAGCTCGTTACATAAGTCATCCCAATGTTTATTCTTGGATCTATTTATTAATATCTTTAATTCCTTTTTTGACATCTTGTAATTTAGCTGGTCCAGATTTTGGTCCAATAAGGATTTTCCCCCAGTTCTAGTGGCCGTTCGTCTAAACCTTAGGCACTCTCGCCTTTTTTGCGCTATTTCGTCATTCCACCAGAAAGGTATTCTTGTTTTATATGTTGTTTGCGAGCTCGCCCGGTATGCTTCCTTTACTATTGATTCGAGTTCTTCAGGGTTATCAAGGCCTTCTTCTGTCCTTATGGTGACGATTTCTTTAAATGCAGCCCAGTCGCAGGTTGGTTTGTTTTTCCAGGTTATAGTTCTCCTAGGGATTTTGTTACCTATTTCGAAGGTAATATATTGATGTTCTGTGCCTGTCTCGTCATCAAGTACCTCCCATTTGCTTATCTCTCTGTGGATGTTTCGTGTGCAGCACGTGACGTCAATATAGGACTTTGTCTGTCTCCTAATAAATGTGGGTTTCATGCCATCGTTTAAAATATTCAAATTGAGCGTGGATGACCATTCACTAAAAAATTCTCCCCTCTTGTCTTTGGTTGGGGAACCCCACATTGGTGATTTGGCGTTTATATCACCCATTATAATTTTCTCACCTAACCGCCCTCCAGCATCCTCCATTATGGTGTCTACCATATCCTTAAAATCCTCCAACCTGATGTTCGGAGAAATATAACAGCAGTATATGTGGCATAACTTAATGTCAATCCTTATATATCCAGCCCCACAGAAAACATCCATTACTGGTACATTTTTGTTCAGGAACAACACCGCGATATCCGTGTTTTTGTCCTTTATCCACTGTTTGCTTTGAACTAGCTTCTTATTGGGTTCGCCTACCACTAAGACGTCTACATTTCTTTTGACTGCTGTTGCATACGCAAGGTCATGTGCTACCCTCATCCGACCCAGATTTGTTTGCATTAGTTTAATGGTCATACTCAAGGATGCCGGTAGCTGTGGAGGCTGTCCTCGTATTTCCGCTTGTACCCGATTTCAGCGACAGACTTGTTTTCTCGCGGATGATCTTTCTGTACTCAGGGCATTTCGTTTGGTCTGCCCTGTGTCCTTCAATATTGCACGCCACACATTTTGGAACATCTCTACAGTCCTTAGCTTGGTGGTCTGCTTTTAGACATTTTAAGCAGAGATTTGATCTATCTTTTCCTCTACAGTCTTCCTTTATATGACCAAACAGGTGGCAGCGAAAACATCTTTGTATGCTTACTCTCTTTCTAGCCCTGCATTTTATCCATCCAATTTTTATTGTACCTCTCCTGAGGATTCTCATAGCTGCCTCCTTTTCTATTGCCAAAGTCGCCGTTTGGTTTCCGTTCCTTGTGGGTCGAATAGATGTTACTCTAATTTGGTGTTCCTCCAGGTTCTCTTCTCTCATGATCTCTTCCTTCAGTCCCCCTTCGTCAATGCTAGCGTCAATGTCCGTAACATTAATAGTCACGTCCTGTGATTTAATCGCAACGGCGATATTTTGATTTGTTCTCTGAATCGATTGTTTGAGGGCTTTGCCTTTCCCCCCCATTACCTCCAGGAACAAATCTCCTTTATTGGTTTTCCTAATTGTCCTGATTTGGATATCGTGTTCTCTAGGGTTTACCGAGTTTTTTATAGTCTTTAATAAATTGGCGTAACTCTGCCCCTCTTTAGCCTTTATTATAATCTTTTCTTTATTTACTGGATTTTTTCTTCCTTCTCTTCCATCCTTCATTTCTTCCTTTTTCCCGTCTAGAATAATTTCTATTTCCGTTTCTCTGAATACATACTCTAGGGCTTTCTGGATATAATCCGGCCTGGTGTGTCCCGCTGTGATAACTTTTAGTCTTTTCTGACCTTGTCTTTGAGTTTCCTCCTTCAGCTGTACCGCTAAGTCGTGAATTATCCGGACATCTTCTACTCCCTTGTCCATTCTCATTGGTAGAACGTATGTTGTCTGAGTGTAGTGGTTCTGATCTGCCTTTCTGCTGCTTATGACTTCTACTTGCAGTTTTATGAACTCCATTTTTCCCTCCTCCAGGCCTTCGTTAAATAGAGGATTTATGGACGCTATTCGGTTTCTCATACCTTTTTCCGTTTCCTTGTTCTTATTGGGATCTGGGTCTATGAAGATTGCTAGATTTTCCTCTTCCTTATCTTTGTCGCTTTCCGGTTCTTCATTACCGTAGTCGATTTTTGTCCTTAAATATATTTTCTGCGGCCACTTCTCATCTATGATTTGCACTAACTTCGCATACTGTTTCGGTTCGTTTAGTATTCTTTCGATCTTTTCCCTTGCTTGTTTTCTCTGCATCTCAGCCTCATCCTTGATGTTATTAGGATCAACTTGGATTCCAATCGATATTTGGTTGGTGATCCTTTGAGACTCTTTGTTTTGTTCTAATGCCTGTTTCACTATATCACTTTTGCTCGTTAATGCGTTCTCCAACCATTCTGTCTGTTCCTTGGTATTCATAAGTCCAGCGTAATATTTTAAGTTGTCACAAATCTCGATATACTCCTTTTTTGGCTTATATGCGCCCTTTAGAATTCTTTCTAAGCCTTCAATATGTCTGAAGATCATATTTAATGACCTTTTAAACCTCTCCCCTTCCTTTATTATTAGTTGTTCTGGCGTTTCATCCCCCCTTTTTCGTTTGTACGGCTGTGTAACTTCGCACTCTTTGTCTTTTTTATTTTTGTTGATGTTTTGGTTTCCCTCAGTTTGGGGAGTACAATCCAGCGCTACACTCGCTTCCAGGACCAGACTCCCAAGAGATGCAGACCTGACCCTAGCGATGTTCATTTCAACAGGAAGAAAAGTCTCTAGCGCTTCCGTAGGTCTTTTTTCTGCTACATCCCGTTTTCCTTTTATGTATTCCTCTTCTGCAGCAAGTGTAAAAAAGGTATTCCTCACCCCTTGCCGCTCAGGTGGAGTTCTTGCCAACCTGCCCCTTCTTCCGAAGATTTCGTCTTTCACCTGTTCCTGCGTTCCCTCACCCGTTAGATCTGCCCATTTTTCCGTACTGGTCGTTTCCTTTTTTTTTCTTTTTTTTCATGTTTTTCTTTTTTATCTTGTTGTGTTTGTGTTGTTTTTACTTTTTCCATTTAGTTCCCACGAGCTGGGACGTCTTGTGGTCAAGTGCGGCAGTGCGCCCTTACCGCACCAGGGCTAACTTCCCCCGGAGGTCGCCAGGTATCCGGGGCATCGCTTGCGACACACTTTGACCTCTGTGCCATGCATCTCCTGAGCACGATGGTGTTACACCTTGAGATTGAGGTTTGTGGAAGAAGATAGATAGCATTGGAAGTATGAAGCCCCCTAGCCCTCGAGTGCTCTAATAGCGTCGGGGGGAGAAGAAACAAGAGTTAGCCAAGAGCGGCTTAACAGTAAAGTTTAAATGAAGGGATATTACTGTTACACATAGCGTATAGAAGTTTAATTCACTTAATTAAAAATATATTCGTTTTTAAATATCTCATATTAATTATATTTTAACTTAAGACATTTCTTCTGTATATTCGTTTCCAAAGAGAAAGTATTTTCTTTTGTTATATATCTTGAACTGACCGCCGACGACCCTTATTACCTGAACCGTCAACCGATGACCGAAATGTTGAATTTAGAATATCGAATTTCTTCTAGATAAATTCCATATTTTAAATTGTTTTAATTTAATATTATTTACATCTTCTTTTATGTGTCGTGTTTGATATCGTTAGGAAGCTTATGTCACAAGGGTTATTTTAAGAATATTTATGACATTGACAGGCGACGTCTTCAGGCCGCGCTTTTAATTCACTATTATTCGAGATATCGACCCCCTCTTCGATACATCATAAACCAACTGTTCTAGACCCCTTCCTTTGCGATACAAACTAAGAGTTCCTTCTTCGCTTGCGAACCATTCGTGAGAAAACACATAACTCCTCGTGTACTGTCCAAGTCATGACGCTATCACGCCGACCAGGTGTTCTTCAACTTCTAAGGTAAACTGCATTGTTCTATGCATATTATTCTTTTAAGTGAATTCATATTAATTTAACTAATTTCTTATTCCTCCGGAAAAACATCGCCCTACATATACTTGTTCGAGTATATCTTCAGACCACGTGGCTACCATCGCCGCAAATCAAAGGTAAGCTCTGTATTCTTCGATACAGAGGTTATTTTATATACATATTAATTAACCCTTAATTTACTCCTCCATTTAACGTTCGTTTCAGAGTATTTTTATGTGTTAATTTTAGTTACGTAATTGCCGCTCCTCGTGTACATATTACTTTATTTTGATTGCTTTTAAATAAACGAATTTCAAATCCTTATTATGTAAATATAAATATATCAATTTAAGGACGCCGCTGTTTTATTTTATGTATTAAGTTTTGTGAATTTATTTGAATTTTCAATTAACCAATACCACGCACGTCCTGGACCTTTGAAGGAACTTCACCAGCATCCGTAATTATTTTAATTATTACAAAATAACTAAAATATAATTTTATTATTTTTCTATCAAATAATTTTATTATTATAAATAGCCAGCCCCCCATCTATTTGTAATATTACCTAAGAAAAGTTGAAGTAAGGTAATAGTCCAGCTAGGGTACCCCGGGGTCGCCGCACCCGCACTCATAAGTTATGAGCCCCTGGGGGGATCTATATCTATATCTATATCTATATCTATATCTATATCTATATCTATATCTATATCTATATCTATATCTATATCTATATCTATATCTATATCTATATCTATATCTATATCTATATCTATATCTATATCTATATCTATATCTATATCTATATCTATATCTATATCTATATCTATATCTATATCTATATCTATATCTATATCTATATCTATATCTATATCTATATCTATATCTATATCTATATCTATATCTATATCTATATCTATATCTATATCTATATCTATATCTATATCTATATCTATATCTATATCTATATCTATATCTATATCTATATCTATATCTATATCTATATCTATATCTATATCTATATCTATATCTATATCTATATCTATATCTATATCTATATCTATATCTATATCTATATCTATATCTATATCTATATCTATATCTATATCTATATCTATATCTATATCTATATCTATATCTATATCTATATCTATATCTATATCTATATCTATATCTATATCTATATCTATATCTATATCTATATCTATATCTATATCTATATCTATATCTATATCTATATCTATATCTATATCTATATCTATATCTATATCTATATCTATATCTATATCTATATCTATATCTATATCTATATCTATATCTATATCTATATCTATATCTATATCTATATCTATATCTATATCTATATCTATATCTATATCTATATCTATATCTATATCTATATCTATATCTATATCTATATCTATATCTATATCTATATCTATATCTATATCTATATCTATATCTATATCTATATCTATATCTATATCTATATCTATATCTATATCTATATCTATATCTATATCTATATCTATATCTATATCTATATCTATATCTATATCTATATCTATATCTATATCTATATCTATATCTATATCTATATCTATATCTATATCTATATCTATATCTATATCTATATCTATATCTATATCTATATCTATATCTATATCTATATCTATATCTATATCTATATCTATATCTATATCTATATCTATATCTATATCTATATCTATATCTATATCTATATCTATATCTATATCTATATCTATATCTATATCTATATCTATATCTATATCTATATCTATATCTATATCTATATCTATATCTATATCTATATCTATATCTATATCTATATCTATATCTATATCTATATCTATATCTATATCTATATCTATATCTATATCTATATCTATATCTATATCTATATCTATATCTATATCTATATCTATATCTATATCTATATCTATATCTATATCTATATCTATATCTATATCTATATCTATATCTATATCTATATCTATATCTATATCTATATCTATATCTATATCTATATCTATATCTATATCTATATCTATATCTATATCTATATCTATATCTATATCTATATCTATATCTATATCTATATCTATATCTATATCTATATCTATATCTATATCTATATCTATATCTATATCTATATCTATATCTATATCTATATCTATATCTATATCTATATCTATATCTATATCTATATCTATATCTATATCTATATCTATATCTATATCTATATCTATATCTATATCTATATCTATATCTATATCTATATCTATATCTATATCTATATCTATATCTATATCTATATCTATATCTATATCTATATCTATATCTATATCTATATCTATATCTATATCTATATCTATATCTATATCTATATCTATATCTATATCTATATCTATATCTATATCTATATCTATATCTATATCTATATCTATATCTATATCTATATCTATATCTATATCTATATCTATATCTATATCTATATCTATATCTATATCTATATCTATATCTATATCTATATCTATATCTATATCTATATCTATATCTATATCTATATCTATATCTATATCTATATCTATATCTATATCTATATCTATATCTATATCTATATCTATATCTATATCTATATCTATATCTATATCTATATCTATATCTATATCTATATCTATATCTATATCTATATCTATATCTATATCTATATCTATATCTATATCTATATCTATATCTATATCTATATCTATATCTATATCTATATCTATATCTATATCTATATCTATATCTATATCTATATCTATATCTATATCTATATCTATATCTATATCTATATCTATATCTATATCTATATCTATATCTATATCTATATCTATATCTATATCTATATCTATATCTATATCTATATCTATATCTATATCTATATCTATATCTATATCTATATCTATATCTATATCTATATCTATATCTATATCTATATCTATATCTATATCTATATCTATATCTATATCTATATCTATATCTATATCTATATCTATATCTATATCTATATCTATATCTATATCTATATCTATATCTATATCTATATCTATATCTATATCTATATCTATATCTATATCTATATCTATATCTATATCTATATCTATATCTATATCTATATCTATATCTATATCTATATCTATATCTATATCTATATCTATATCTATATCTATATCTATATCTATATCTATATCTATATCTATATCTATATCTATATCTATATCTATATCTATATCTATATCTATATCTATATCTATATCTATATCTATATCTATATCTATATCTATATCTATATCTATATCTATATCTATATCTATATCTATATCTATATCTATATCTATATCTATATCTATATCTATATCTATATCTATATCTATATCTATATCTATATCTATATCTATATCTATATCTATATCTATATCTATATCTATATCTATATCTATATCTATATCTATATCTATATCTATATCTATATCTATATCTATATCTATATCTATATCTATATCTATATCTATATCTATATCTATATCTATATCTATATCTATATCTATATCTATATCTATATCTATATCTATATCTATATCTATATCTATATCTATATCTATATCTATATCTATATCTATATCTATATCTATATCTATATCTATATCTATATCTATATCTATATCTATATCTATATCTATATCTATATCTATATCTATATCTATATCTATATCTATATCTATATCTATATCTATATCTATATCTATATCTATATCTATATCTATATCTATATCTATATCTATATCTATATCTATATCTATATCTATATCTATATCTATATCTATATCTATATCTATATCTATATCTATATCTATATCTATATCTATATCTATATCTATATCTATATCTATATCTATATCTATATCTATATCTATATCTATATCTATATCTATATCTATATCTATATCTATATCTATATCTATATCTATATCTATATCTATATCTATATCTATATCTATATCTATATCTATATCTATATCTATATCTATATCTATATCTATATCTATATCTATATCTATATCTATATCTATATCTATATCTATATCTATATCTATATCTATATCTATATCTATATCTATATCTATATCTATATCTATATCTATATCTATATCTATATCTATATCTATATCTATATCTATATCTATATCTATATCTATATCTATATCTATATCTATATCTATATCTATATCTATATCTATATCTATATCTATATCTATATCTATATCTATATCTATATCTATATCTATATCTATATCTATATCTATATCTATATCTATATCTATATCTATATCTATATCTATATCTATATCTATATCTATATCTATATCTATATCTATATCTATATCTATATCTATATCTATATCTATATCTATATCTATATCTATATCTATATCTATATCTATATCTATATCTATATCTATATCTATATCTATATCTATATCTATATCTATATCTATATCTATATCTATATCTATATCTATATCTATATCTATATCTATATCTATATCTATATCTATATCTATATCTATATCTATATCTATATCTATATCTATATCTATATCTATATCTATATCTATATCTATATCTATATCTATATCTATATCTATATCTATATCTATATCTATATCTATATCTATATCTATATCTATATCTATATCTATATCTATATCTATATCTATATCTATATCTATATCTATATCTATATCTATATCTATATCTATATCTATATCTATATCTATATCTATATCTATATCTATATCTATATCTATATCTATATCTATATCTATATCTATATCTATATCTATATCTATATCTATATCTATATCTATATCTATATCTATATCTATATCTATATCTATATCTATATCTATATCTATATCTATATCTATATCTATATCTATATCTATATCTATATCTATATCTATATCTATATCTATATCTATATCTATATCTATATCTATATCTATATCTATATCTATATCTATATCTATATCTATATCTATATCTATATCTATATCTATATCTATATCTATATCTATATCTATATCTATATCTATATCTATATCTATATCTATATCTATATCTATATCTATATCTATATCTATATCTATATCTATATCTATATCTATATCTATATCTATATCTATATCTATATCTATATCTATATCTATATCTATATCTATATCTATATCTATATCTATATCTATATCTATATCTATATCTATATCTATATCTATATCTATATCTATATCTATATCTATATCTATATCTATATCTATATCTATATCTATATCTATATCTATATCTATATCTATATCTATATCTATATCTATATCTATATCTATATCTATATCTATATCTATATCTATATCTATATCTATATCTATATCTATATCTATATCTATATCTATATCTATATCTATATCTATATCTATATCTATATCTATATCTATATCTATATCTATATCTATATCTATATCTATATCTATATCTATATCTATATCTATATCTATATCTATATCTATATCTATATCTATATCTATATCTATATCTATATCTATATCTATATCTATATCTATATCTATATCTATATCTATATCTATATCTATATCTATATCTATATCTATATCTATATCTATATCTATATCTATATCTATATCTATATCTATATCTATATCTATATCTATATCTATATCTATATCTATATCTATATCTATATCTATATCTATATCTATATCTATATCTATATCTATATCTATATCTATATCTATATCTATATCTATATCTATATCTATATCTATATCTATATCTATATCTATATCTATATCTATATCTATATCTATATCTATATCTATATCTATATCTATATCTATATCTATATCTATATCTATATCTATATCTATATCTATATCTATATCTATATCTATGTCTATATCTATGTCTATGTCTATGTCTATGTCTATGTCTATGTCTATGTCTATGTCTATGTCTATGTCTATGTCTATGTCTATGTCTATGTCTATGTCTATGTCTATGTCTATGTCTATGTCTATGTCTATGTCTATGTCTATGTCTATGTCTATGTCTATGTCTATGTCTATGTCTATGTCTATGTCTATGTCTATGTCTATGTCTATGTCTATGTCTATGTCTATGTCTATGTCTATGTCTATGTCTATGTCTATGTCTATGTCTATGTCTATGTCTATGTCTATGTCTATGTCTATGTCTATGTCTATGTCTATGTCTATGTCTATGTCTATGTCTATGTCTATGTCTATGTCTATGTCTATGTCTATGTCTATGTCTATGTCTATGTCTATGTCTATGTCTATATCTATATCTATATCTATATCTATATCTATATCTATATCTATATCTATATCTATATCTATATCTATATCTATATCTATATCTATATCTATATCTATATCTATATCTATATCTATATCTATATCTATATCTATATCTATATCTATATCTATATCTATATCTATATCTATATCTATATCTATATCTATATCTATATCTATATCTATATCTATATCTATATCTATATCTATATCTATATCTATATCTATATCTATATCTATATCTATATCTATATCTATATCTATATCTATATCTATATCTATATCTATATCTATATCTATATCTATATCTATATCTATATCTATATCTATATCTATATCTATATCTATATCTATATCTATATCTATATCTATATCTATATCTATATCTATATCTATATCTATATCTATATCTATATCTATATCTATATCTATATCTATATCTATATCTATATCTATATCTATATCTATATCTATATCTATATCTATATCTATATCTATATCTATATCTATATCTATATCTATATCTATATCTATATCTATATCTATATCTATATCTATATCTATATCTATATCTATATCTATATCTATATCTATATCTATATCTATATCTATATCTATATCTATATCTATATCTATATCTTCTTTTTTTTTTTGTTTTGACGGGTGGAAACCTTTTATAGGCTCCGGGTACTTGTTCCCCCTTTCCCCTGAAATGTGAGACTCCGTATACTCACTAAAACCACCCCTATTTTCGCCTACCAACCTGGAACCACTATTCGTATAACATCAGGGGGTAGTTTGTTTATGTTTTAAGCTATTGGACTCTTCTGCGTGCCTGTTCTTGTCTTTCTTCTATTTGTTTTGTCTTCATCACGTTTCTAATGTGCATGTGTATTTTCTGAAAGCTGTTTTCATCGTTAAGCATTAAGCTGATAATTTTAGACGGTGTTAGTACGTTTTTTAAGTCTGTATTTATGGCGGTTCTTGCCACTAACCATCTAGGGCACTCAAAAAATGTGTGTTCTGCTGTATCTGGTCTTTCGCAATACATACAAGTATCCGTCTCGGTTTTCCCGATTCGCAACGTGTAGGATCTAAACGATCCATGTCCAGTCAAAAATTGAGTGAGGTAGAAATCCGTTTTTCTATGATGACATTTTAACCAGGGTTCTATTTTTGGTATCAGTACCTTTGTCCATTGTGCCTCATTTTCCGTCTGGTCCCACATTTTTGCCATTTTTGAGTAGTCAGCTCGCGTTCTTCACGTTTTACATTGCCTCTGTCCCTGTCGTCTTTATAGTAGAGATTCTTTCTTTCCTCGATAAGAAATTCTATGGGCGCTATTCCAGACACCACTTGGACTGCCCTCGCAGACACTGTACGGTAGGCACTCGATACTCTCAGGAGTATTCTTCTCTGCGTGCGGGTTAACCTCTTTCTGTGTACCCCTTTCATTGCCGTTTTCCACCATATTGGCCGTACACCAATACGGATTGTACAACGTTACATAACATTTCTCTTTTTTTTTAGCCTGGTCCTCTAAGATTTGAGGTTATTCTCATAATCTGTGATACTTTTCCTTCGGCTTTTATCGCTGCTTTCTTTATATGTTCGCCAAAATGGCAGCTCTGGCTCATTGTTATGCCTAGATATACGACGCTTTCTTTTATAGGAATGTTTATGCCATTGCCTGAAAATGTTATTTCTTCTTTATTCTTCCTGCCTTTAAGTATCACCGCCTCCGTTTTATGTGGGGCCAGTTCTAAGTCGTTCCGTTTCATTCAACTGTTTATTTGGTACAGGGCCTCGTTAGCACGAGCCATCAGTTGGGTTTTATCCCTTGCTGTTGTAATTACAGCAGCATCGTCAGCGTAAGCTAGTACGCTTACCCCTTTTGGCATAGTTTCTTCTAGGAGATCATTATATAAGACATTCCACAAGGTGGGACCCAGGATGGATCCTTGTGGTACTCCCGCCGATATTTCCATGTCTGTGTTCTTATCTATTTCGATTGACCTTTCATCTAAGTAGCTGTCAATGGAATTCATAAGGTATTTTGGGATTCCTATCCTATTCAATTTCTGAAGGATTTTGTCCCACGAGGCACTATTAAATGCGTTCTTGACATCTAGCGTTATTTTTGTCGGTTTTGTGTTCCTTGACTATATTTATGACTTTCTCTACGGCTTGGATTATGGACTTCCCTTTTCTGAAACCATATTATTTCTCCGAGCTTGCGTCTTTTTTCTCCAATTCGGTTTCTAATCTTTTTTTCAGTAGACTTTCGTAGAGTTTATTCGCTGAGTTCAGAAGGCATATCGGTCTGAAGCTCATGTCTTCAATTTTTCCCTTGGGTATCAATACCAATCTGGCCCTTTTCCACTCCTTTGGAAAACTCTGTAATTGTAATTTGTTATTCATTAAGCTGAGCATCATAGTGAGCGCTATTTCTTCTAGTTGCTTAATTGCTTCCATTGGTACACCATCCGGGCCTGGTGCCTTGCCAGTTTTCATTTTCCGAAGCGCCTCAGAGTATTCTTCAGGTGTGAATAGCTCTACCTGGTCGGTAGTAGCCTCTCTTTGCCAGTTCTTCGTTTTCTTCGGGAACAGTGTCTCCGCTGCTTTGATTTTTTGTTCAGTGGTCAATCCAAAAGGAGGATACCCCACCAGTTTTTTCGTTGCTATCCTATAGCCTTTTCCCCAGATGTCGTTCTCTAGCTCGTTACATAAGTCATCCCAATGTTTGTTCTTGGATCTATTTATTAATATCTTTAATTCCTTTTTTGACATCTTGTAATTTAGCTGGTCCAGATTTTGGCCCAATAAGGATTTTCCCCCAGTTCTAGTGGCCGTTCGTCTAAACCTTAGGCACTCTCGCCTTTTTGCGCTATTTCGTCATTCCACCAGAAAGGTATTGTTGTTTTATATGTTGTTTGCGAGCTCGCCCGGTATGCTTCCTTTACTATTGATTCCAGTTCTTCAGGGTTATCAAGGCCTTCTTCTGTCCTTATGGTGACGATTTCTTTAAATGCAGCCCAGTCGCAGGTTGGTTTGTTTTTCCAGGTTATAGTTCTCCTAGGGATTTTGTTACCTATTTCGAAGGTAATATATTGATGTTCTGTGCCTGTCTCATCATCAAGTACTTCCCATTTGCTTATCTCTTTGTGGATGTTTCGTGTGCAGCACGTGACATTTTTTGTTGTGTTAACAGTTTAATTTCACATAAGTCAAATCCTAGCTGTTGTTATTTTTGCAATGCTAGTTAATCGTAAAATTTGTTTTTTTTTTCCTATTCGTTTTCTTTCCTAAGAAGAAATAATAATAATTAATATAATTCAGACTTTTCGAAAAACTAGTTTATGCTATTATTTGACGATCCTTTTCTTAAATAAAAAATATACACTGTGGTAGAATTGATTCTGTTCTAAATTAATTTAATTTTGTATATACCCAGTGATATAATTAAATATTGTTTACGATTTATTTAAACTATGATACATCATATGTATATATTTTGACGGCTTGGAAACTCATAATTTTGTATAATACAAAGGTATTTTTAATAATATAAAATATTATTAAAAATCTGGTGTGAAGAACACAAATGCAGGTTCACTATTAATATTTTCTGTGATTTTCTGCATTTGTGTTTTCACACCAGATTTTTAATAATATTTTATATTATTAAAAATACCTTTGCATTATACAAAACTGGTGGGGTTTACCTACTCATGTATGTTTCAATTATTCTGATCATAATTTTGTTATGTTGGGTGATATTTTAAATAACGACATTTAAATAGAATCCTATGATTTGAACGGGAAATTCGGGAGATCTCGACAAATTCTCTATTTTTTTTAGTAGAGGCCCCGTAAAATAGACTTACTTACTTTGCCTTTTCTTATTTTTTATGATCATTTCTGTATAATTAGTTGGACAATTGTAGCTCACAAATATTTTTATTTTGAATTAATAATTTGATTTATCGTAAGTAAAGAATTGTTTTTTTATTTGTTATGTTCATGAAAGCAACCGAAATAAATTTGGTAGTTTCCTTGTAAACCATCTTTCATTTATTGACACCTAATTGGTTTTATCACACTCTTCCACGAGTTCTGTGTGGCGTGGAACACTTCAACTAAATTATAAAATACCCAATGACGCCCTTTTATTTATTTTTGAGCTAGATTAATTTCGTGGACGTTTCGATAGAAACCGCACGACCATCTTCACTCGAAGCTAGTCTGGGCTTGGCTCTGTATTTGGATACAACATCTCCCTCACCAAGGTAACTTCTATGACCGCTACTAACTTTTGGGAAATTTAAGAACTAGTTTCGTTTGGGCAAATAGAGTTACGGTTTTATCGGTAGCATTTATATTTATAAAACCGATAAGTTTTTTTTTATGGCAAGGGTTCAATAACCTGATTCAGCTGCTAACAATTTATACTTGTAAACTTTTAAAGCTGATATATTAAAGGAACGCGAAAGATGTGTGTGTTACGGGCTTTTAAGTTAAAATATATTATCTTTAATCGAAAAATTGTAACGATACTATCGACAACAGGACAATACTTAAAGCGAGATTAACGATAACAAAACTATTTTGTGGGTCAGCTTTAAAATATCGTCTCCGATAGTATTTATGATATTTAGTCGCACAGTGGAGTAACAACACTTCTTTAAATATCTTTGTAATTTTTTTCTCGCTTATGGGAGGGAATTTTAGGAAAATATTCTACACAATTTAATCTTACGTTTTTCATGTGTTTTTTTATTTCAAGGACACCCGGTATACAGAGGATTACTAATATATAGACAACTATAGATAAAAAAATCTCTCATTAAGCTTAAAAAATACATATAGTAAAATGAAATTAATAACTGCCTACATTAATATAATAATTTAAATTTAAAGATTTGGTTTGTGTAAAAGCTTAGTTAAATTCCATTATTTGGCATTCGATTTCCGAACAGATATCTATATATATATATATATATATATATATATATATATATATATATATAACAAGTGTTCATTTGAAAAGTCAATCTAGGTTACTTTGCAATTTTGATAGAATAAGACGCAAATATATTAGTATGTGTTTGTTGTTCCGTAAACGTAAATCCAAATGACATTTGATAATGTCAATCACAAATATCAGTTAGTGCATAAAATAATCGTGCGTCGATTCTGGTTTAAATAAATTGCTTCTCAGTTTTAAAATGGCTTTCACTTTAGAACATAAATTTTTTTTAGTCTAGGCTTATTTTCGAAGTGGTAATAAAATTGATAGTTTATGGGTTTATTCAGTTCAAGATTGCATGGTAGAATTTCAAGTTGAGTTTCCACATTTTGTAATAGATTATATACAATTTAAGAATACTTTGGATAGAACTTTCAAACTTTTTTCTGAAACTGGTAGTCTCTTAAGAAAATCAGGCAGCGGAGCAGTTAAGAAACGTACACCTCAAGTTGTCAATCGTGTTGAAGAAATAATGGAAAATGAACCACAAACATTTGTTCGACATTTGAGTCAACAAATAAACCTTTCTGTTGGTACAACTCACAAGTTATTAAAAAAGGATATGCAACTTTATCCATACCGTGTCACAGAAGTATAAGAATTGTTAGAAATTGATTACCCACGTAGACTACAGTTTTGTAATTGGTTTGTAAATATGAACAATAATGGAGAACTTTCGCAAAGAGTCATCTTTACTGATGAAGCATGGTTTTATAAAACGGGATACCTAAATTCACAAAATACAAGAAAGGAAAGAAGTGAAAATCCACATGTAATTAATGAAGAATCGTTACATCTAGAGAAAATTGGTGTTTGGGCAGCGATAAGCATTGGACCAATATTTTTTCAGGGAACGCTAACTGCTCAAGATACCGTACGGAAATTTTACAACCATTAGCAATCAGTTGCATGATGATGAACTTCAAAATGCATATTTCCAACAAGACGGAGCACCTTGTCGCTGTACTGCTGAATCTTTGGATTATTTAACAGAATTTTTTGATGAGCGTATAATTAGTCGAAATACTGAAGTTGCCTGGCCTGCACGTTCATGCGATTTAACTAACACCTTGCGATTTCTTTTTGTGGCCTTATCTAAAAAATAACATATTTCGAACACTTATATTGAATTTGAATGATATGCTACAGAGAACCGAACAGAAATGCATGGAAATTAATAACAACCCAGTAATGTTGCAGAATATCATCAGAAATTTTGAACGGAGAATTTTAAAGTGCATTGATCTTGAAGGACAACATTTTCAACATTTGTTATAGTTTTCAATAAATACCTATTATTCGTTATTTATTTGTATGTATGAAACTGTCAAAATATACGACTTCGTAGGTTAAGTAGTAAATTTTAATTTGCGACATACTCAAAATGTTCTCAGTAAATCACATGCTACTAGATTGACTTTTCAAATGAACGCTTGTTATATGAATAAATACGAGTATATTTTCAATAAATATTCACTGAAATAGGTGCCTCTCATTTAGCATATAGTGAATAATTTCAAACACAATGATTATAATTATTGGAAGCATTGAGTCAGAGTTTTGGAAAAATACGTCATTTAATGAAAAGTAATAATTATTATCACCCCAAATAAATATCTTAAAAACCATGGCTGGAATCAAGAATTTACCATGCTTCATTCAACAGAATTCTCTGACAAAGGAATATGTTGCCCAGGTCGAACTAGAGGCGTTGCTTGAAGGAATATATAAAGATGCGCAACGCTATATGCATCAGCGTGTCTTACCCCAATGTACCTCCGCACACCACTTGCCCAGTAACTTAACTGTTAAGCTGTTTAGCGATAGTTTTTTCAACCGTTTATTTCGATAACAGCGATAATACGAGAGAGAAACAATATTTTACAATGCGACCCTAACAGCAATAAATGCTTTGTTTTATAATAGCCATTGCAATTGCACACGAAAGAAAGGTGAACCTGTGGTCTTATCTGCGATCAACCTCTTTGCGGTCTTCCGTTTTATTTAAAAAAGAAATAATAAAATTATATTCGAAAATACTTCAAAATAATAATGAAAATAATCTTCCCTTCACACTTTCATCCAGACTTAGGACTGGCAAAGTTTATATATGATTAACTAATATAAACTTTGGTATGTTTAAAAGATATTTTTCTGTTTCCTAATATTTTTGTATATAAAATCTCAAATTTTTTATGTGTCCTCTACATTTAGTACTTGATAGTAAGGACTGTAATTTCATTTATAGCATCTCATCATCTTGTAAGACAGAAAATTTAAGAAAGGCGATCTTTTGGTTATATTATTATACGAATTATATTTATATCACTTATGATAAAATTCTGATTTTTCTATTATGTTTGCCATGTTTGTATTTGTGTATGTTGTTCTGACACCCATTTTAAACATCTAAATATATTATTTTTTTTTAATAATTTCATAAAGAATTCTTTATGCGGCATACATGTACGTTGATTTTCTTGGAAATAATGCGTATTATCTAATAATGTTGTAAGGTCATTTTCAATATTTTTTTGTGACATTAATGCCACTTTTATAATTTTCAAAAGATTTATGGAACTGTTGTAGTAATTGTGATGTAATATGTACAAATTTTTCTGAAGGTCTTTTAAGTACTTTATATCATTTTCTTAGGAATAGTCCTTATAAAACAAAAAAAGTTCATTTTCATTTAATATTAGTTCACTGTCCAATTTTGTAAATTTCGCTAAACAAAAATGGCAATGAATTTTTTTTTCAATGCTGTATGCTAAATAATCAGCAACATACACAACTGAACATGTTTCTAAAGTATTATTAGACTTGGTTGCCTCCAGTGAAATTTGTTGTTCTGGAATAATGCAATCTTCCTCTGGTTCTTATTCTGTTATATGTAGTTCTTCAGTAGTTTCAGTATATATTATGTCGTTATCGTTATAATCCTCTATTTGGATGTCTAAGACTTCGCCTGCATCGGCATCGCAATTTCCTCTGTCAGTAGTCATTTGAAGGCGAATATTAATATTTTGTTTTATCGCTATGTGACATTGTTTGACTGAATGTGTAGGATTGTACCCTTCTCTATTTCTCACAACAGAAAAAAAAAATTCAAGAGGATCCTGTTTTAAAAATCCGGTTAGAAGATATTTTATTCCCATTTCCTTTAAATAGTCCC
Organism: Melolontha melolontha; assembly: GCA_935421215.2. Classification (NCBI taxonomy): domain Eukaryota; kingdom Metazoa; phylum Arthropoda; class Insecta; order Coleoptera; family Scarabaeidae; genus Melolontha; species Melolontha melolontha. Next base: position 85,687,878 of record OW285242.1, on the reverse strand, counting down.
AAAGTAGAAGAATTGATTGCAATGTCCACTGAAAACCATGTATGCAATAGATATTATTTCGTCTGTTTCTATCTTCAAAAACTTCAATATTATTGAAATATTGTACTGCTTTGTGCAATACATCTGCAATACGGGTGTTATAAATAGACAACAGTCGTCTAGCGGGATTTCGATCATGTAAGACCCTACTATTTAAACCATCAAATATATTGTTTATATTTTTGATAAACTGTGCTGTATCTGAAGACGTGCTACTATTAAACACTTTTATTGCAGAAGCTGTTTTAATTGCTGCCGCAACACTTTGCGAAAATATTTGAGCAGGATATTTTACTCGCATTTTCTGGAAACTTGTAAGGGAAATATGTTTGGAAGTAATTTTGAAGAGTGTTCTAGTGGTGCCGCTCTGCTGGTCAGCCCAACAAGTTTCTCGATGTCACTCCAGCGTACCGTCTTCTTATTCTCTATGAATTGCAATTTGGGATTCATGAAATTATTACGTAGAGACTTTAATAAATGCAATGTATCAAAACACATAAATAATGTTTGGCCTCCTATTCGTACCACCGGTTCTCCTTTTGTCGCACCAAATAAAGTAATTGCCACATGATTATTTGTACCTTGGTCCCATAACAAAACCAATGACAATTCTTGCACTTTCTTTATTACCGAAGAAATAATTTTCTGAAACTGAATCGAACTAATGGGACCCGCAGATAAAAAATAACATACCTGTATTTTCCGATTATGTAGCAGTCCACGTATCATAAATAACAAAGCTGTGTTTTACTAGTTTATTTTCTCTGCCCAAAAATGCCAGATCCTGATAGCCTTCGATTATGTCTTGGTGCTAATTAAATTTCACCTGTTTCTTCAATATTATTTCATCGAACATTACAACGCACATTTTCTCTTTCTCAGCATTCTTCATGCTGATTTGCTGATTTGCTTCATTATTAATTTATTGCTTAAACCTGTTCTTAAATTCAACACTTTTAACCAACTTTAAATAGTTCACACAGATGGTAACGTGAATTTCAGATTACGTAACATAAATTTATAAGCTCCGGGTGATTTATAATACAAAGAAAGAGCTAATTCTTTTTCTGATTTTAGCCACTTTCCTCTTGTTTTATGAAATAGCTGCATATTTATAAAAGTTTTTAGCGGTTTACTTTTATATATTAATATATTGTGTAGTAGTGCACTAACAGAAAATGATTTCTTCTTTTTTAATCTATACGTTTAATTTTAGTTTTTTTTTAATCTTTAAGTGAAAATATTTTACATTTTTTCTTTAATTTTCTTTTTGATGGCAATGGCATTTCCAGAATACGTTCACTTAAGGCAGAATAACAATTTATTGGACTAGAGAAATCGGAAATTTTTGAAGAATCGCATTGAATAATATTCAATATTTGCAAGCTCATCTTCATCGCTTGAACTTGCAGTGGATATTTGCCGTTTCCGTTCATATGTATTACTGTGTTCACCGATATGAGTTTCTACAGAAATGTCGCTTTCTGCAATTGCGGATAGGTATTATAAATTAAATCTAATCTAGTTTTCGCGCTTGCCAATTACCAATAAACAAATCAAATTACACATTTCTGAATATGGTTGTCTCTACAGAACCGCGAATAGTTTTCGAAAGCATTTAGTGTTTTTTTCTTAATTTGAAGTATTTTCAACCTTACAGTCAAATTGAGCTAAAAAATATTCGCGGTTCTGTGGTAATTCACGTGATTCAATCATTATTATGCATAATAATACTGGTCTACTTTTTTCGATAAACTTTATAGGAATTGAATTTTTCGTTAAGAGTTTTCGTTGTTTCTTTTCAATAATGTATATGAGTAAAAAATATTCTTCACAAATTAATTTATAACGTAATCTATTCACATCCGCAAGAGCAATGTCGATATTTCCACAATTTTTCTTCCATGCTCTTGTTCTCTTAGTGTCTTTTACAGGAAACTTAGATAAACTTATTTATTATCAGGATATGTCTGATGAAGCTCAGGTTGGAGCGAAACGATCGTTACAGTGTTAATTAAAAAGTGAAATTCATTAAAATTTGTTTTATTTTATCCTGATAATAGTTATAATGGAATTTCATCAAGTAAAGGCTGAAACAATCATATAAAAGGTGTCCCAACAGGAACTTGGTGATTTAAATTTCACATTATTTTCAAATAAGGTAACTTAGCAACCTAATATTTGGTATATGTCATCTATAAACTTGTAAAAGTCACCATGCAACGTTTCACGACTGGAGAACGTATCCAAATTGTTCAAATTTATTATGAAAATGGTTGTTCCATTACGAACACAATTCATCGACTACGCGTTGTTTTTCAGCAGAATCATATTCCCAGCAATACGGCAATTAGAAATTTAATGGCAAAATTTGAGCGAACTGGTTCTGTTCTCGATGTAAAGACACCACTACGTCCTCGTAACGTTCGGTCAGTTGAAAATATCGCTATGGTGAATGAAAGTGTTACCGAAAGTCTAAAAACTTCAATTCGTCATCGGTCACAGCAATTGGCCATCTCAAGATCATCTCTGCACCCACTACGTGTCACTGTATGGTGCGGCTTCTCGGCCAATGGTATTCTTGGACCTTACTTTTTGAAAATGAGAATGGAGAAGCAGAAACTGTAAATGGGGAGCAGTATCGACAGATGTTGAATAACTTTCTATGGCCTCGTTTGGAAGATATGGACCTCAACAATCTTTACTTTCAACAAGATGGGGCCACTTGTCACACTGCCAGGGAAACTCTAAATTTACTGCAGGAGAAATTCCCTCGCCGTGTGATTTCTCGTAATGGTGACGTGGATTGGCCTGCAAGATCCTGCGACATAACACCGCTGGACTTTTTCCTTTGGGGTTTCCTTAAGGATCAAGTCTACACAAATAATCCACAGACAATTGATGAATTAAAAAATAACATTCGTGCGGCTATTGGCGAGATTAACTTGCATATGTGTGATAAAGTCATTGAAAATTTTAAAAAAAGAATCGCTGTGTGCAATAGAAGTCACGGTGGACATTTATCCGATATCTTGTTCCACATATAATTTTAGGGTTTCTATTTTATGTTTACGTTAATAAATCGTTGAATTTCTAAATACTACGCATGTTATTTGGAATTTAAATCGCCAAGTTCCTGTTGGGACACCTTATATAAACTTATTTGATATTTTCCGTCATTTTTTAAACAATTCTTATACACACGTAAATGGCTGACCGTACTGATCATTTTTACTAGCGTAAAATGTAATCACATTGATATGTAATTTGTTATCAATAAATTCAACCGCGCAGGTGAGGGTGAAATATAAGATTTCGCAAACGATATTAACTACACAACAGTGTGCGGTAAACTGAAATAATTTGAACTAATCTCGAAACCAATAGTACGATGGGACACCTAGATGTCGAAACCAATTTTGGCTACGCATAATAATTGCGCATTTTTATATATTCCTTCAATCGACGCTAGAGGCCTATGCTGTCTTGAACATTTTTCAAATTTTTAGGATGACATAAATATTTATAATATAAACTATACAAAGTCAACAATTAACTATTATCTTTGTTGAAAAAGGATAATATCGTAAAGAAGAAGCTGTTTAATCAACGAAAGGTAGATTCAGTTAAACTTATATCTTCATTTCAGTTAATTTTTATTATTTTTTTAAAGTGTTTTTCCTCTTTGTTTCTAACAACAAAATAAAACTGAAATATAGAATTTATAGCTACAAGACAGTGTTAATAGTAATAAAATTAAGTAAAAAATTGCTTCAGTATTTGCACTCCACTCTAATTTAGAAGAAAGTTCTGTTAATTGTGTATTTAAGTTGTATTCTATAGATATAAAATAAGATAGACCGAAAGAGCAAAATCAATATTAACACAAAATCTTCTGCTGCTGTATTACACAAAACAATCAAAGCATAACAAAAGAGCCTTAATCTCTTTACGTTTTTACGCCAAGCTATTATATTGAATTCCCAGACTCAATTCAAGGCATATAAATTGTTATTTTTTCAATTCAAAAATCCAAATTCCTATTTTAACAGAAGAAATCTATTTACTTTTCTTTAGGGTAACGTCTGCAACATGTTTAGTTACCTTCACACGTGTTGACAAAACCAATACTTTAAAGACCGTAATTTATAACTATTATTGATGATTTTAAAAGATCTTTTCATATAATAAAAAGTATTTACCATATATTCCTGAAACATACGTTTTGTGACCAAGAAGTCAGAAATTGAGAAACGCGATACAACAATGTCGGTCAGTATAGAGACTTTGAAACCGCATTGGAACCGATTTGTGATTGTTAAGCGACAGTTCTTGGGTTCCCAACCCTGTTCGGCCCCGTTCAACCTTTGTCAAGCCCTACTTCTCGAATTCTAGACGTCTTTTGAAATGAATCGTGTAAAAGTTAATTCTGGGGTCAACGGTCGTTATCGTTAATAAAACAAGGAGGTAGGGCGTTTAACTTTAGCACACTCACTGATTTATTTTTCGAAAGAAACGGGGGAAGAAATAGCTTGTATTGTATTTGTGATAAATAAGAAAAATTTATTTTTTAACAGAAAACGTTCTGGAATTCATTTTCGATACTATTTTCAACTTTTTTTTATTACTTTGGCATATGTATACATTCTTTCTGTTGGATTTAATTAAGGAATAATCGTGCACATATAATAACTTTTATTATATGCTATTAATGCTATAAAGTTGTATCACAGTTTATGGAGATATACTATACGCTTTTACGTACTTATTACACACTAACTACTTATCTTACACTGTAACTGGCTAGATGGCGCTAGGAGCGACTCGGGATTATAGTACGTAATTATAAAATAATTATTACTCGAACACTCCCAGTTAATCCAGAGTTGTTACATGTAACATTAAATAAGTCCCAAATTCCGAACACAAAATTTGCCCTTAGTGCCACAAACTCCCTTCATAAACACGTCAGCAATCATTTCCTTAGTAGAAAGATAGCTAAGATGAATATCGCCTCCATCAACCAATTCTCTAATAAAATGAACACTTCTGAACACTTAGAAATAACAATTGAATTTTAACTATTCATAATTTCTTTCAACAAACCCTTAATAAATATAGCTTCTTTAGATGCTTAAGCTATAGCCACATATTCGGCTTCAGTACTTCAGTACTCGCATGATATTGCTCCTCCTGCCAATTTAAAAACATATTCAGAATGAATATGATTTTCTGACACTTACATCATTAACCTAGTCAGCATCCGCAAAACCACAAACATTTTTATTATCCCTTTTGAATGTTAAATTATGGTTAATTGTCTTTTTATATATTTTAAAATTCTTTTCGCATGCTGCATATGGATTGCTTCCTTGCGTGCGTTGGCGATCTGAAGATGGCTGAAATCGGAATGAAACTGGCAGTCTTATCGCACAATAATATGGGAGCCTCTATTTAACATGTATGCCCTTAGTAAGTAGAGACGGTTTTGGATTGACTAAAAAAAGATGGAAGATAGCGCCACTCAGTTTTGCGTACGGAGACTCGAGTCCGAAAACTGAGAAAAGGGATCGCGCACACAGGCGCATGCGCTACAGACTACTAAGAAAAAGAAATCCAATACGGCCAAATAATCTATAGGTTACCTGCACACTAAAGAGAAAATAAAAAAAGCTCGAAAATAGTTTATTAATAAAGAAAAAAACAAAGTTAATAGTTAGTTATCTAACCACAAGGCATACCAATAATCAAACAATTGAAAAAAATTGAAATAATCCAAAAGTATGACCCACATTACGGTCACACAGTATATCAATTTAAAGCTAAACATTTACAGAAAAATACAAGATTTATTTCTTACATAGAATTGAATAGAATTTTCCAAACAAAAAGAAATAAATTGAAATGTGAAAACGATTAATTAATTTATCAGAATAATTGAAACATACATGAGTGGGTAAAACCCCACCAATTTTTTATAATACAAAGGTATTTTTAATAATATAAAATATTATTAAAAATCTGGTGTGAAGAACACAAATACAGGTTCACTATTAATATTGTTTGAAGGGCGTCGTTGGTTCGCATTGGTTATGTGGACAGGGCGAGGTACTTCAGCTGTCTGACAACAGGCAGCGCTGAATTTACTTCTACGCTCGGTCTGGATAATTTCTGTGATATGGCGATGTGGTTCTTTTTTGTGAATGTGTCTGAAGATATTCTTTCTCCAGCAGGGGCGTACCGATGAGCCTGTAGAAAGGCGAAATACGTATCTACGTCTCTGGGGAGAGATAGTTCGGACACGTTCACAAAAAATATTAATAGTGAACCTGTATCTGTGTTCTTCACACCAGATTTTTAATAATATTTTATATTATTAAAAATACCTTCGATTAATTAATTAATTACTCCGGTAATTCCAGAGTTTTTCTAACCTAGGTTTGTCAAAAGGTTAATTAGTTCATCAACGGATCCGAAGAAAATCCCACAAAAATAGTTTCACACAGTAAATAACCTAAGTGTAATTAAAATTATAAATCAGGAATAAAATAATATTAACAAAATTGCAGTTGTCATTCAATTTGTACCAGTACGTTTAATTTTTTCAGTGCAATATGTTTCTAGAAGTAATGTAATACGCTTTTATTCCGTATATATCTGAAATGACCTTGAATTTAATACAGCAATAAAGAAAATAATAAATTTAAAAAATGTAATTAGTTTTTAAAACATTAATAAGAAAGATGAAAATTTATTACATTGACCATATGAAATTAACTCTAACTCTACGTTATACTTATGAAATTAAAAAAAACAAAAGAAAGAGTAATTAAATCGTATCGATATTCAGTATCAAAAATTACTATTAAACACAGGTAATTGCGTCGTACGATACAGCCTTTTCGTGGAAATACCTGGATGATGGTCGGAAGGTAAGATAAGAAGTGTTGGCACGCATAGTTTATTTCAAATTATAAGAATATAACTTTAAACGGCTCTAATGCTTTTATTTCACCACCTGCGGCAATAACTACCTGGCCGCTCAATACGATTATCTTTTACGCAAACAAACTGCTAAGGTCCGTAATGACAAAATTTAAGTAAATTGTAATTACTGCAATTTAGATTAAATAAAATTTAATTATAATATAAGTACCAACAGTTGTTAATTTGAATATATAGTTATTATATATAGTTAAATAGTCATTAAATTACAATTTAGATGAAATAAGTGCTTATATTTATTAAGCAAAATTTAAGTAAATATAGTTAGGAGAGTTGGTATATATTACATCTAATATTGAGTCTATTTAGTCCTCCTAAAGGACTGGTACGACAAATGGAAAATTAAAATTAACCCACTAAAAACCGCGGCAATTTACTTCCAACACAGAAAACGACACAAAAGGCCGGACGAAGTCAAACTCGAAGGCCACACAATACACTGGCAGGAAAAAGTTAAATACCTCGGGGTCACAATGGACTCACAACTAACATACACGGCACATATTAAAGAATTAAAACGAAAAATAGGGTTCACAACACACGCACTGTACCCGATACTAAACGGCAAAAGCAAACTAACACTGGAAAATAAAATATTAATAATAAAAACGATAATACTCGCGGGCGCAACATATGCCGGAGAAATATGGCATCAAGCCAGCGAAAAGCAAAGACAATCGGTACAAGGGAAAATAAACAAGGTAATTAGACTCGCGATAAATGCACCGCGATACATGACAAACGCGCAGATACATAAAGAGACGAAACTCGAAACACTGGAAACAATAATATGCAAACGAACACTAAAAACAATAGAAACAATAAAGTCACACGAAAACCCCACAATAAGAAAAATAATAAACCCAAAACGGAGACTAATTAAAAAAGACGGACTTAAGCAAATTAAAAGACGCGCAGAGGATAACGATATCCAAATAGCCGCGAAAAAAATCAAAAATTAACAGATAAACAGAGGACAACACAAACACACAAAAATGTAGCAAAACACACAGCATTCCACATAGGATAAACAAACGTAACACACAAACACACAACTACACATAATAACACAAAACATACACAACCCCGGGTAATGAAATTGGAGTGGAAATGGAGGCAACTCCGACCATCGAACAAAATCAAGAGGACTCATAAGAGTCTATTTATCATTTATTGTTAATCTTTACTGCTGTATACATATTTGATTTTTCTCTCTTTACTTAACGAACATGTGGCGACCTTTTGCTGAAAGTGTTAGTGATTATGATGTGGATAATGATAATACTGTTGGAGCACGACAGAGAAAGCATATATCAGAAGATGCAAAACAGATCATTTTCAATGTCTATCATACCGTGATGGAAGAAAGTAACGAACTACAAACCCAGAAAATTTAACGAACGTCGCAATTAACCAAGGTGCCTTTTGGAACAATATATAAAATAATTAAGAATAACGCAGGGCGTCGAAAGCAAAGAAGTGACAAAGGAGCACCGAGATAAATTGAAGAGTATGAAATTTATACTATTAGGCAGTAAGTATACTCCTTCTACAGAGGAAATGTTGTATCTACACTTGACTGCCTACATAAAAGAATCAGTGATGAGCCTATAAATATTCAGTGTTCTAAAGCAACCTTGTGGCGGACGCTAAAGAAAGCTGGGTTCAAGTTTGGCACTATAGAGAAACGTCGTACAATTATGGAAAGCCCGAGGTTACAGAAACTTTGATATGAATACTTAACGGCAATTAGAAGGTATAGACAGGAAGGACGATTAATATGTTATTTAGACGAGACGTGGTACCCATGACACAATTTGCAAAGGTTGGGTGGATAGTATGTGTCAGTTGGACGCGCCGGTTTCGAGAGGGAAGAGAATAATCATTCTTCATGCTGGGTCAGAAAAAGGATGGATTGGACAACCACTATTATCTGCTAAAAATGTTAAATCCTCAAGTTTAGATTACCATGAAGATATGACCTCATCTTTATTTGAAGAATGGTTTTGTGACACTTTGCTGCCAAATTTACCAAAAGATAGTGTGATAGTGATGGACAACGCTCCGTATCCTTCTCGATAGCAAATCAAAGTTCCTACAAAATGTAATAATAAGAAAGATATTAAAACATTTTTAGAAGCAAATGATTTATATTTTGAGGATCATTATACAAAAAACCAATTAATAGGGGCGATGAAGACAAAAAGAATATTTAAAGGATTATTATGTGGATAACAGAGCCAAAGATGCAGGACATACAATTTTGCGTTTACCACCATACCATTGCATTTTCAGTCCCATTGAATTGATATGCGCCCAACTGAAAAATACCATAAGACGAACAAATCAAACACTGAAATTTAGCGAAAGCAGTGTAACACACAAAAATGCTATGAAACATATAACTGCTGTAAATTGGAAAAATGCTGTTAAACACGCAATAGCAAAAGAGGACGAATATTTGCGCATGTACAAAATAGTAGCACCTTTGATTATAAATTTGCAATACGATTCAGACACAGACACCGATTTGCAAGACGACTCAATCACAGATGATTTTGAAATGCGGTGACACATAAAAATTTTATTTGGTATTACAAATAAATTAGCTTTATATATCTATATATATCCACTACACATGTTGCCACACGATTTGTAATTTTTTCTTTGTATATAAACCCAATGTACAGATATTTTTTATTATACACTTGAAATTAACAGCGTTTTATTATTATATTATAGGGCCCTAATTTATAGTCAATACGGCCCCTAGATTCATACGTTGCAAATAGGTAAACCGTACCCGTTCAATAAGGAGACCAGGTATAATAATTATCATCACAGAAGGTGGTGCAACAAGAGCATCCTTTTTCTGACCCAGCATGAATGATTATTCTCTTCTCTTTTATGTAAGCAGTCAAGTGTAGATACAACATTTCCTCTGTAGAAGGAGTATACTTACTGTCTAATAGTATCAATTTCATACTGTTCTATTTTTCTCGGTGCTTCTTTGTCACTTCTTTGCTTTCGACGCCCTGCGTTATTCTTAATTATTTTATATATTGTTCCAAAAAGCACCTTGGTTAATTGCGACGTTCGTTGAATGTTCTGGGTTTGCAGTTCGTTATTTTCTTCCATCAGGGTACGACAGACATTGAAAATTATCTGTTTTGCATCTTCTGATATATGCTTTCTCTTTCGTGCTCCAACAGTATTATCACTATCCACATCATAATCACTAACACTTTCAGCAAAAGATCGCCACATGTTCGTTAAGTAAAGAGAGAAAAATCAAATATGTATACAGCAGTAAAGATTAACAATAAATGATAAATAGACTCAATATTAGATGTAATATATACCAACTCTCCTAACTATATTTACTTAAATTTTGTTTAATAAATATAAGCACTTATTTCATCTAAATTGTAATTTAATGACTATTTAACTATATATAATAACTATATATTCAAATTAACAACTGTTGGTACTTATATTATTATTAAATTTTATTTCATCTAAATTGCAGTAATTACAATTTACTCAAATTTTGTCATTACGGACCTCAGCAGTTTGTTTACGTAAAAGATAATCGTATTGAGCGGCCAGGTAGTTATTGCCGCAGCTGGTGAAATAAAAGCATTAGAGCCGTTCAAAGTTATATTCTTATAATTTGAAATAAACTATACATTGTCTAATTTTACCTTTCTGCCAGTACCTCTTCTGGTGCTGCTTCTTTGATTACTTTATGTGGTAAACGATTTTTTAAATATACAGCAGTATTGACCGCTACTAGCACCTAGCTTTTTCTATAATTGTTCTATTTGTTCTTTCAGCTAAGCGCTTTACTCAGGCGTATATCTAACTGTAAATTGACGTTGTATACTTTTTGACTTTAAGTATTCCTCAAATGCTGTATTGGTATATTCTGTTCAATTATCACTTCGTACAATTTTGATTCTTTTGTCAGTCTGGTTTTCTACCAGGATATACTTCTGTTCTTGACTTTATGAAATATCTATATATTTTCTGGAATAATCATCAATAAATATAAGAACGTAACTTGCTCCAGTCCGTGATTGCTGCGACATAGGAGCAATTAAGTCGTATGGACTAATCCAAGTAATTCTTTTGAACTTTTACCTATTGTTTTCTTGAAACGTTGTCGAGTTTGTTTTTCCAATACACAAACACTACACTTTTGACCTTCTTCTGAATTATTTGTTGCAATATATGCCTGGTGTGACGTTGCTCCTAACTCTATGAACTAATTTTGTGTATTTACTAAATCGTTATTTGTTTTCAAAACTACCTGTAATGCTTTATCATCTCTGAATGATTTGAACTATTTTTGTTTGCCTTTAGATGCTTTTCATGTTTGTTTTCTTCTTCATTGACGTTAGAATCGCCATTGTCATTTCTCGTATATTCTTGTAATGCCTTGGAAGACTACACCTAGAACACTTCACTTTCTTCTTCATATGCATTTTCTTTGAGAATACAGCCGTTTCATATTTCTCCTTGCCATATTTGTCATCTTGCATTAACTTTGATAGAATTACCTGTAATTTCTGCACCAGAATATAATAACATCTAAAAATTCATCATCCACAGAGTGATTTATATGAGCTAATTTTTGTGCAATTGAAATAATTTAATTAACATAATTTTCCATTCAAACTAAATTCTCTAATCTTACATGAACAAGTCGTCGAATAAGACTTAATCTTCTAGATAAACCTCTATCTTCGTATACCTTCTCCAGATTACACCAAACTTTCTTAGTTGTTGTCGCTGATCTCACGTGTGTATATGCAGAAGGCTTTACCATAAGATATATTTTTGCGAGCGTCCTTTGATCTAACCGTGATTTATCTAATTCTTCAGATTTATCATCCTCTTTATAACCTTCTATACACCTCCACAAATTTTCATGTATCAGAGCCATCCTCATGCCAAATTTCCATATATAATTTTCTCGACCATCTAATTTCTCGAAAGCTAATTGAATGCCATTCGTGTCAGCCATTTCGCGAGATCCTTTTATATTCACTTAAAAGTCGAAAATTGTGGCTATGTACAATATACAACGATTATTATAGTCGTTCTGGGCATCGTGTACATATAATAATTTTTATTATACGCTATTAATCCTATAAAGTTGAATCACATTTTATGGATAGACACAATACGCTTGTAAGTACTTATTACACACTAACTACTTATCTTACGCTGTAACTAGCTAGATGGTGCTAGGAGCGACTCGGGATTTTAGTACGTAATTATAAAATAAGTATTACGCTAGCACTTTCTAACTTTTGAATGACATATTCGTAAATACTATTCTATTCCTTTTCAGAATTATCTATACTTTTCTGTGGAGAAAGATATCGTTTCAGACTTTTACTTACATGATTTTGTAATTTAAAAGTACGATAATCCACACGATAACTATGAAATATTTCGCGACATATGCCTGCTAAGAGAGGCCCGCTGGCGACAGTTTCCGTGGGTAGCAAAGCTATAAAATGGAAACTCTGCAAAAATAGTATATCGATGTTTAACTAGCATCAATGTATGCGCACACATCGATATACAACGCGTCCCACTTCGCATTGGAGACCTTAATGTAGGTGTTTAGCATTTTTCTTGTCCTCATCAGCGTATGGCGGAAATAACCATGTCTAGGCTGGCCCGCCGCTTGTGTCAAACTTGTACGACAAATGCTCATATGGCTAATAGGTATCTCATAACATCAGATAATATATTTCCCTATTTCATTTTAGTTAGATACTTTTTAATAAAAGGAACGTATACTTAAGATTATTTTACGCGCTCTCGATATAATTTCATATGTCTCTTGCATTCTTCCATTCATTTTAAGCTGGCCTCCTGCGATAAAACTTCATACTAACATTACAACACTTTGACACACACAAATGGCGGTTAGAATATCAAAAATAATTTAATTGAAGTTACAATTTGCCAGTCGTCATTAATTTTTGTACATTCAACAACGTTTCATACGAGTTTGAAGTAAACTTTAGTACATTTGTTAAAATTGAAAAAAAAATAGTATCAGGTGACAATTAAATTATTCGTTTTGAAAAGTTGAACACCAATTGAACTAAAAAATTGGAAAGGTGATCATATATCAGATCAAGATGCTGAGAGTCCTGAAAGGCCAAAATCGGCCACAATCGATATAGTTGAAGAAGTTCACAATCTTCGTCATATCAAAGTGCTGGAGCAAATGGTAAGATACATTTTATATTACTTACAAATAAAAAAGCTTTCAACAAAAATTTCAAAGACTGAACATTTAAAAGTAGTTGCTGGAGTTTTTCTAACACGATCCCTCCGAATTATAGCATTATTTCATAACTTTTAATGAGACCTGGATTCGTCACTACCCACTTGAGGAAAATAACAGCCTAAAAATTCCTCATTTGCTCCCAAAAAAGCAAAAATGTTTCTATCGATTGGATAGCTAATCTGAGGGCTCTTCGGAAACTAAGTGGCATAACAAAGAAAACGCAAGTTTCTTTGATAAAAACATTTTATTTTTCAATATAGTCTCCTGCTCGCTCAACACACTTATTGCAACAGTATTCCAAATTCCTTCATTGTAGGTGGATGAATCCAAATACACGAAATAGCTATTTACAGCAGCGATTACCTTGGAATTAGAAACAAATCTCTTACTGCCGAGCCATTTTTTTTTCAGGTTTGGAAAGAGATGATAATCGTTGGGAGCCATATTTGGAGAATATGGCGAATTAGGCACTAATTCAAATCCAAATTCATGAATTTTTACCATTGCAATCGCAGGCTTGTGGGCAGATGCGTTAACTTGATGGAAAAGCACTTTCTTCTCTGCCAAATGAGGCTGTTTCTCTTTGACTTTGTCGCTTAATTGTTGCAACAAATTGGAATAATACTGCCCATTTATTGTTTTCTCCTTTCCTATGAAGTTGACCAAGATAATTCCATCAGAATCCCAAACAAAAAGTTGCCATAAATAACATTTCTTGCTGACAAAACCATTTTTGCCTTCTTTGGTGGCGGAGAACCTTTTTTTGTCAGTTGTTTGGATTGTTCTTTTTATTTCGGGAGTGTAATGGTGTATATAGGTTTCATCGACGGTAATGAAAAGGCGGAACAAAATAGCGGTGAAAACGTGCCAAAAGGTCGCAAGAAACACTCAAATGATTCAGTTTTTGTTCCGGTGTTAGTAACCGCGGCACCCAACGCGCCAAATATTTTTTCGTTTCCAATTCTTCAGTTAAAATTATGTGCACAGAGTGTGTCATTTGATATACCTATAATGTCTGCTATCTCGCTCGCTTTTACTTGACAGTCATCTAAGATACGGTGGACAGTAACAGTTCCGCAAGCGTGTCACACTGTGACGTTTTCGAATGTGTTCGAAGTTTGGCATTATAAATTTCAATTTTTGTGTATTTTGTGGTGTATGCTACTAATGGAACTTTGATTAGCTGCTGGTGTGTTCCCAGATAAAGTTGGATTTCGCCGAGTTCTGGTGATATAACTGCTTTGTAGGGATAGCTGTCAAAGTAACATTTTGCGGGTGGGGATAAAATTAAAAGTTATCAGGTAGCGCCACTCAGTTTTACTTATGGATGCTCAGACTGAAAATTGAGAAATGAGATTGCGCGATCTTAGGCGCATGCGCATACAAACTACTCAAACATGCAGTAGATATAAACTTACTATGTACCTACGCACTATACCAGAAGGCTGCAGGATACCTGTAAAGAAATTGCTAAGGGAAGGGCCAAAAGCAAAGAAAATACTTGGGAGCAAATAATTCGTATATTCACTAACCAAGAAATATTTCAATATTATAAAAAAAATAAACTAACTGAGAATATAAATATAGGCAAAAATGAATTTAATGAAAATGAAATGAAAAATTAAAACTTCACACTGTAAGTACCGACTGTATAATCCGGCATCAAACTTATCAAAATGTCTATACAAAAACCACAACTAAGTATCGCAAAAATAAAGCGTAACAGTACGGTAAATATATTTTGAAAGTAAAAAAAAAACACTGATGAAAATAAATAGAAAATTAATTTAAATTACAGATTAAATGATTAAATCCCATCGTTCTTTTTTCTATGGTACCATACATTCAAACTTACAAAAATTTTATAACGAAAAAGCGGTAGTAAAAATATCTTATACAAAAATGCTAATGACAAATCTTGAAATCAAAAGTTATTATGTTACAAAAAGGTGTCTATCGAACACCTACATGTGTACCTGTGAAAAACCAGTACATCTGGTGGCACAAAACAAATCGTGACTGCAGACGATATATCTATAAAATTTATCGATAACTATATATGTTTTAAAAATTTAGATTTTAAGTAGATGAATTAATAATTTGGCATTAACAAGACTAATTAGATATCTTAGTATGCCCAAAAATGATATATAAGTTATGATAATAAAAGATTGAATCAGTACAAAATTAATATTTAAGTTATGCTCAAGAAATTAAATTGATTACGGCTAAAATATGATAGCAATATATATATATATATATATATATATAAATTATATATTATTTTATAAATTATATATTATTTTATAAATTATATAAATACGAGTTACTTGTATCTTTTCCCTATTCGTCTGAGATGGTAATTAATATCTTCCGGTGTATCGCTGTTCGGTGGATTAGATGACCATGAGCTGCCCTGGATGGAGAGGCAATAGGGTGCGTGGTGTCTTCCGCGGACAGTTAATTATTTTTTTCCGAAAACGAAGTCGAAGTAGAAAGCTAAGCAGAAAAAAACCTAAAATCGGTTGATAATTTTCTCCAACCTTCTTAAGTCGCAAGCGGCAAAATTGGCTGTTCTAAAATAGTCACTAACGAGTCGAAGTCGAAGAAGAGTGAGTTAACTTTCGTTACGAGGATATACTTTATGTAACTATTTAAACGACCTTTCACTACAAAAGGCTGTTGGCCAATCTCTCTCTTCCGCGTACCAGCTCACAGAAGGGGATGATAGTTACCAATTCAACAACAGATAGCGATATCAGCACTCATACGTATTAAATGATTCGCACGCAAAATAAGATACCGGGACTCGTCAATAAATAATGAAAACTGTTAAGAAAATTTTAGAGGGGAAATAAAGGCTTAACAAGTTGTACTGATTTCTTCTAGCGATGTAGCAGAAATATCTTAAGTTACGGTGATCCACAATTGTGCAAAAGTTGTTCTTCATTTTCAACTATTTTAAAAGAAATACATTTGTTCTAGTATCAGTCCATAGATTTCTCTAATATTTCAAAAGAATCTAATTTACGTCTATCATAGAATTTTAAAGTTCAAAACTTTAAACCATGCTTGTGCAATATGATTTAATTTCGAATAAACATGTCGTTGTTGTATAAAGGTTTTTTAATTTCGAACCTATATTCAAATATTTAATTAACACATTAATTAGTTTTCGGAAACCATGTTAAATCAAAGTCAGAATGTCAGTTTTTTATATTTTTTTCTTGTCATTTGATCAGGTAAATAAACCTTCAAAACAACAAAATCTTTTTTGTTTGAGAAAAAACTACCATGTGATGAGTTTGTATAATATGAAAACTAATAAAAAATAAACAGTAAGGAAAGAGAAAGGAAACCTTTACTGTAAAAAAATTACAAGAGACGCCCACTCCTAAAGTTCATCAATTCGTCTGCAAATAATAATGTGACAATCTCATTACGTAGCAGATAAAATCTCCCTTTTTAGACCATCAGTTTACCTTCTAATAGCCACATTCTGATTAAATCTCGAACCAATTTGAACACGTGCACCGTAAAGCTGATATAGTCCGTTTTAGTGGAGTGTTTCTGGTAACGCGCGCGCGTGTGTGTGTGCATTTGTGGAACTTAGTTATTAGGGATCGACTAAAGGCGGTATAAATTTAAAGCAGGTAGATGTGCGCGTATACAAGTTATTGGATGCATTTCTTGAGTGTTCGATGAATTAGTTACCTCTACTATACCTGGGAAAGAATAATAATAATAATGGAGAATAATACAGACAAAATAAATTTGGAAAGTGTTAGTATCATGTAGCATGTACATGTAATACTGAATTTGCTGATTAAGAAATATTCTTAGTATTCGTTTTTGCGATGCTAATGTCCATCGACTGACTATTAAACCCCTTTACTTCATTGAAACATTCTTGCTGGCTTAGTCGCTCCATCAACTGGCGGAAAATATCCGCCCGAATATCTTCGTCATTAAATTTTATGATTATGATATTATTTTATCTTCATTGAGGTGTTTAATTTAAATGGCTACAACTTCAAAATTCTGCAATATTCTTCGATACGTCAATTTTATTGGACTTAAATAGATGAAATATGAATGTTATAATGACTACTTCAAGTCAATTACTATTCAGTTTACCCTTGTAGGTGTAAAAAATAACCATACAGGTATATAAATATATATATATATATATATATATATATATATATATATATATATATATATACACGAGTATATATGTGTATATACATTCATACGCAAGTTATCTGAAACCTTGTTTGAGGGGTTAGTTTCTTCAATCTCCTAAGAAAAAAGATTGTTATAATATTTCTGAACAGGTAGTTCTGCCCATCAAAGGTAAATTCATGCTCCACTTGTTCTGTCGAGTTATTATTGGATAATGGACGGTAGTATATGGAGATCCTTTCGACCAAGGTGAGGTTTCTGATTAGGGGCGTTTGTGGTAGGAGGATTAAGTCCTTTCTGTTCTGCGGCTCCCTACATATCGTACTTTTTCTTTCTATTTTTTCTACGTCCATAACAGTAAAAGAAAAACATAAGAATTTACAAATAATGATAGATATATCGGATAGGGTAATAGAAATTACATTAAATTTTATCTTTTTTTATTAATTTCTAGCAAGCTTGGCCGTTCGTATCGAAAAATCCAAGAAAAGGAATGAAAAATAATGAACCTGCATGAAATTGGAGTAGTTCAAATATTGCGAGGGCTCTAAGAAATGGGTAACGAAAGTTTGGAGTGTTCGTTATCTAGAAATTCCACTTACTAATTATTATGATATTTCATCAAAATTGAGGAATAAAGTTTGTTTGTTTAGAGAGAATTTACCAGACGCAATTAGTTAAAAAGTGGATGATGATTGAATTTTGCAGAAAACGACTACGCCAACTTTTGAAAGCTATAGGAGAATTGTATCCTTGGTTAAGAATAGATAGTAGCTAGGATTCGCCGATTCTGCACTCACATTCCACACAAAGTCCGGGAAGCGAGAAAAATTACCCTACTATTTTTAGTTCAGAACGTGGCTAACGACCTCAGGCAGATGGCTCCGGCAGCGGTGCGAAAATTTAAAATTAATTTAATGTACAAAGTGTTACAACATTTTTGTATATCAATATACATGGTGTTTCAAAAAAATGTTCAAACAATTTTTTAATTTTTGAAATACAAGATTAAATTGGTAAGTAGTTATTTTTTTAAGGGGATTGTATCATAGTATATAAAATAAGCAAATATTAAACGATTGTATGTAACGAGCGATTAAGATAATTTGTACTCGAATCATTCATGAATCCGAACTTGTATGTCGTTACTTGAACTGCATTTACATTACAAACGTCAAGTAAAATGTCAGTCGAATATATAACTATGCAACGGTTACGATCGGAAACGATATACGGACTCAAATTCATGAATGACTCGATTACAAATTGTCTTTATCGCTCGTTAATACTTGAATAATATTCATAGTCACAAAAATACCCCAGAAAGCAAGTCTTTGAAAAGAAATTAAAAAGTGAATAGCTATATTATATTATTTTCAAACCATACCATATTCAGGAAAAATGCAATATCATCGTAAATAAACTTCATGCACATACAATTTCTTAATGAATGCAGGACGTGCTACTTAAATTTACACTATTAGCATGTGAAAGTACTTCAAACGAGTTCATTAGCTATCTGATTAGCACTTTTTTAATGTGTCATATAAATATAAAATAGTGTGTCTTTCGCATGTTAAAAACCCTGAAGTGATAAATATATATTGGAAAACGTATTCCATTTTAAAAATTGCAACAAAGACGAATAAAGACTGACTTACTTAAACGTATATATTATGTTGTTTATTATATAAATAGTAATGGGTATACTTAGCCGTACGTTACAATGCCTCCACATTCATGTTGAAGGGCCCTACTTAAATCTGGATCGGATGTTCGCTGTATTCTTTTGGTGAATAAAATTGGATGCTATTATGATTTCACGTGGTCGTTTAGTTCTTCGTTGTTTGGTTAAGTCGCTTGCTTTTGGAGAAAACACATCGCCACCTGCTTCGCACTGGCGAATCAACAGATGAGTTCATATCATTGTAATTCATTGTAGTCCAAGACTCCAGCAACGCCATTGTGTAGCGTGATAGAATATTGTCGAACATCGAAATTGTAATGACCAGTGGGGTCAAATTTTGCTCACGAACGAGAGCCACTTCTGTGTAAATTCAATTGACGGTAGACAAAGATTATATCGACGCCAAGGAAAACAACATACATTATTTAATTTTACTACTACGGTATCTTTGGGTGAAGATTCAATTATGGTATGGGGCGGCATATGTTTGGGCTCACGTACGGAGTTAGTGCAGATAGGTATATCAAAGATATTCTCCAAGACCATTTGACACCTTTTGCGTCATATATCGGAGAAAATTTCACTTTAATGCAGAATAATGCGAGCTCACACATTGCCCACTACGTAACTAACTTTTTAAACGAAGTGGGTGTAACAATAATGAATTGGCCAGTATGTTCCCGGACCTGAACCCGATCGAACATGTGTACATGCTAGGCAGAAGACTCAGGCCAAGAATTTCTGCTGTATAAAACAAAGAAGAAGCAAGAGTTGCAATTTTTGAGGAATGGGAGAGATTGCCTCAAAAACTGATCGATAGCCTCATCAGAAGTATGGGAAGACGAATAACTGCAGTTGTAAGGGCACATTAAATGTTAATAACCATGTGCAAAATATACAATAAAGTTATTCTGTATAAAACCATATTTTGTTCGAGTCCGACACCTTATAGTTTTCTTCTTCAACGGGTTTCACATAATTCAACCTCTGTGAAACAAATTTCAATTAGCCAACTTCCTATTAGGAGATTACTTGAGAAATATTAACGACATGTATACTATAGAGTAGATAAGAAGATTTTACTTCCGTTCCTTTAAATATGCCGGTATATATATATATATATATATATATATATATATATATATATATATATATATATATAATAACTTCGTGACCTTGGTATGATATGGTAAACCTAATCAGTAAGCGATTAAAGGTCTGTATATTACTTCAAAATATATGTATTTAAAAAACTCATTATTGAAATAATTGTTTTTATTTCAATAATGAGTTTTTTAAATACATATATTTTGAAGTAATATACAGACCTTTAATTGCCTACTGATTAGGTTTACTATATATATATATAGGGTAAACTTAATAAGTCGGCGATTAAAGGTCTGGTTCATTACTGCAAAGTATATATATTTAAAATAACTCTACATGTTTCGGCAATGATGCCTTTGTCAAGAGAATACAAAATATAAAAATGATATTATATATATATATATATATATATATATATATATATATATATATATATAATATTTTCGTGACCTTGGTATGATAAGGTAAACTTAATAAGTCGGCGATTAAAGGTCTGGTTCATTACTTCAAAGTATATATATTTAAAACAACCCTACATGTTTCGGCAATGATGCCTTTGTCAAGGGATTACAAAATATAAATGACAGAATATAAATGTCAAATAATTAATTTGCTATGGTTTAAATTATTCAAAGATACATTCCAATAATAACACTGGTCTGCAACAAAATCCTCCTTCATAAAATTATGTCATAAATTCATAAATATGAAGATTTCGATGCTCTGAATCTGTTCCCTATGGCCAATTTTTTCTTTCACGTCTAGTTTTTTCGATATGATTTTTTTTCCAAAATATCATAAATTCCGTTTTTTTAATTCGTTATATGCGTTAACATTATAAACAATGTATATACATACGAAATAGGTTTTTGCTAGTTATAAGAGAAAGAAGGAAAGTCCCGAAAGTGATTTCTATGGTAGTACATATGCGCCTGCGCAGTATACACTGTGTCTTTACAACAGTTAGTTGAAAACTTGTCCTTTAATTGTTTACGTTCTATATCAAATACTTTGGTAAGTTTTGCACAAAATTCATGTTATACATATATTTTAAGTATTTTATGTGTAGGTTATCCATTTTTTCATGAACATAGATAATAAATATATAATAGAAATTTTAAATTATTTTTAAAAAAAATTCCATTCAATTTTAGGTTATAAAATGCCGCGCGCTTGTAAGAATTCTACCGACTGTTTTTGCTACATTTGTGGTGAGTTTACTCTAAAAACACAGCGAAATGCGATAACAGATCTTGTTAAAAAAGCTTATCAGCTTTATTTTGGATTCTCTATCGATGAGAGGGATAAAAGTTGGTTCCCAAAAATTTGCTGTAACAGTTGTTCAAGAACGTTGAGAGGTTGGCTTGAAGGAAGTCACAACCTCAGAATCATGAAAATGACTGTTTTTTCTGCATGACATCAACACGAGGATTCTCGAAAAAAAATAAAAACAAGATTGTATATCCAAACATCGCATCTGCAAAGAGACCACTTCCTCGTGGTGAAGGCAGTTCACCTCCAGTACCTACAAAAAATAGCGAGAAGATGGAAAATAGAAATACTTCTGGTCTACAGCCTCAATCGAGTTCTATTTCTTCCTGTACATCTTCATCATCATACGCTTCATCAGGATCTTCAAGCCCATCAAAAGAACCTTATTTTCTTAAACAACCTGATTTAAATGATCTCGTTAGAGACTTGGGGCTATCAAAATCTAAGGCTCAATTACTCGGATCAAGATTGAAACAGTGGAATTTGTTTGATAAACGTACAAGAGTCTCATATTTTCGCACAAGACAAGAAGATTTTACGAGTTACTTTTCTAAAGAAAATGATTTAGTATATTGAAATGATGCTGCAGGGCTTCTTAAAAAACTGAGTTTCCCAGAAAATTCTGACGAATGGAGACTTTTTATTGATACGTCGACGATTAGTTTGAAAGCCGTTTTACTTCACAATGGAAATAAATACCCATCAGTGCCTCTAGCACATGCAACAAATATGAAAGAAAATTATGCAAATCTGGAGGTATTCTCAATACCTATGGAATATTTGTGCTGACTTAAAAGTTGTCGCTATACTTACTGGATTGCAAGGAGGATACACCAAGTTTTACTGTTTTTTATGTGAGTGGGACAGTCGCGCAAGAGACAAACATTACAAAGTTAAAGCTTGACACCTGGACTTAAAAATGTATCTCAAGAACCTCTAGTGTCAAGTGACAAAATTTTTTTGCCACCACTTCATATAAAGCTGGGGCTCATGAAAAACTTAGTGAAAGCTATGAACAAGGATGGTGCAATATCTCAAAACAAAATTTCCTCGAAACAGTGACGCGAAATTGAAAGAAGGGATTTTTGTATGTCCGCAAATACGAGAGCTTATGAGGGATGAAGTTTTCAATTCGAAGTTGAGCAAAGCTGAAAAAAAAGCTTGAGTGGCTTTTGTAAAAGTGTGTCATAATTTTCTAGGTAATACAAAAGCTGACAACTACCGACAAATCATTCGAGAGCTTCTTTCTGCTTATAAAGCTTTAGGATGCAATATGTCACTCAAAATTCATTTTTTGGACTCGCATTTAGATTTCTTTCCGGAAAATCTCGGTGCCGTATCAGATGAGCATGGTGAAAGGTTTCATCAGGATATTATGCATATTGAAAGACGCTACAATGGAAAATGGTCAGCAGCAATGCTTGCTGATTTTTGTTGGTCGATTCGCCGAGAAACTTCGATGGAAACGATGAAAAGAACAAAATAACTTGAATTATATTACCATAATGGGATAAATATACTGATATTTCTATAACTTGTAACTGTAAAATTAGCATTTTTCGTTGTAAAACTTAGACCGTAGTCTTTTTTCACTTTTTTGTAATTGTTGTTACTAAAATAATATCGTTTTTTAATTAAATGGACACTATATTTAAAATCTATGTGCTGTATTTTTTTGCATGTTAAATTCCGAGGTAAGAGCACCAAATATGATGTAATCATGCATGAAAACAATGAGGAGAAAAAAATAATTTTTTTCTGCAGACCAGTGTAATAATAAATCATGCCTTAGTATTCCAAAAAATAGATAGCAAGGTGTGAACATATGTGTTGTTCGCTGCCAGAAGCTTGTGTCTCTTTCCCGGCAACTTTTTTACTTTTCCGAGCAGTACTTTGACGGCCCGACCCCCGCCCCAACGAGGCAAGGCGCAGACCAGCGAAGCGCACCCTGCACGGGGTTGCTCATCGCCAACCGAGGGAACACTCTTAGTGGCTACCTCAGTCGACGACGGTCACACTTTGTGCCATCTTAACGATTTCCGCAGAAGCGGGGACAATGCACACACGTCGAACGTGTGTGTGCTGTTAACAGCAGCCTAGCCAGGTTGCCGCCCAGGACCGGTCCTAGTGGAGTGTGCATTGCGCGGCGCCGTAATTTGCGCCGCGTAGCTTGGTTCCTCACTCCTGCTGGAAAGGCGGAATGGCACCTGACTGCCCATCGGGCAGACCCCTCTAGAGTTTGCTAGCGCATATGCTAGGCTACAACCCAGTAGAGGACCACATCAGCACAAAACAGCATACGTAATAATAACTCATGTCTTGCTTTTCCCTGTTTTTCCCTGTTTTCTGTTTTGTGCTGATGTGGTCCTCTACTGGGTTGTAGCCTAGCATATGCGCTTCCAAACTCTAGAGGGGTCTGCCCGATGGGCAGTCAGGTGCCATTCCGCCTTTCCAGCAGGAGTGAGGAACCAAGCTACGCGGCGCAAATCACGGCGACGCGCAATGCACACTCCACTAGTACCGGTCCTGGGCGGCAACCTGGCTAGGCTGCTGTTAACAGCACACACACGTTCGACGTGTGCATTGCCCCCGCTTCTGCGGAAATCGTTAAGATGGCACAAAGTGTGACCGTCGTCGACTGAGGTAGCCACTAAGAGTGTTCCCTCGGTTGGCCATGAGCAACCCCGTGCAGGGTGCGTTTCGCTGGTCTGCGCCTTGCCTCGTTGGGGCGGGGGTCGGGCCGTCGAAGTACTGCTCGGAAAAGTAAAGAAGTTGCCGGGAAAGGGTTGGCGGCCCTACGCAACGGCTGGTTATCCGATCTCTCTAAATTTACGCGACCGGTCACTAAACACACGCACGAGCGCACTAACATACAAAACCCTACACTTACGCGGTCACACAAATACAAAATCACACACCCAGAGAGAGACGCAAGCTGCCAGCAGCAACCAATACACAGGTTCATACCCAGAAAGAGACACAAGCTTCTGGCAGCGAACAGCACATATGTTCACACCTTGCTATCTATTTTTTGGAATACTAAGGCATGATTTATTATTATTATTGGAATGTATCTTTGAATAATTTAAACCATAGCAACTTAATTATTTGACATTTATATTCTGTCATTTATATTTTGTAATCCCTTGACAAAGGCATCATTGCCGAAACATGTAGGGTTGTTTTAAATATATATACTTTCAAGTAATGAACCAGACCTTTAATCGCCGACTTATTAAGTTTACCTTATATATATATATATATATATATATATATATATATATACATTTATATTTATTATATATATATATATATATATATATATTATATATATATATATATATATATATATATATATATATAATAAACTTGACATCTACATTCAATAACTGACATCTGATTCATTAACACTGTTACTTTATAATGCATTTCTGAATAGCTTAAACCAAGGTTTATCGTGGCTTAATTGGTAAAAGCGACAGTCCGGCAAACTGTAGACTTGGGTTCAAGTCCCAACGTAGACAATATTTTTCAATTAAAAATTTCGTATGATTTGCCTCGTAATTTGTAGACAGCAATTTAATATTTGTAAATATTTCATATAAAAGTCGAAAAACTCCAATAGTTTATCAATTGTTATATATATATATATATATATATATATATATATATATATATATATATATATATATATATATATATATATATATATATAATATCTTCGTGACCTTGGTATGATAAGGTAAACTTAATAAGTCGGCGATTAAAGGTCTGGTTTACTTCAGAGTATATATATTTAAAACAACCCTACATGTTTCGGCAATACGTTTACCTTATATATATATATATATATATATATATATATATATATATATATATATATATATATATATATATATATATATATATATAATATACATACAGGTACTCACCCATTTGTTTGTTTTGTTTATTTGCTATTATTGCTATGGGATTTATATACTTAATTATCCAAAATATATGTAATGAAACTTGATTTTGAGGAAAAAGCATCCCCAATAAATATTATTGTATTTTTATTGAACTCTGTGATTCTGTAATTATAGCCTCTATGAGTTTCTTCGTTTTGTTTTAATTGCCTTGAATACGTAGGCAACGTATTATAGACACTTAGGTCCATATTTATAGTCCGTGCTAATACTTACTTAAGTTGCTTACTAACATAAGCACGCCTTACTTCGAAGTTTGTGTCAAGTACGCGTTCTATTTTATAAACAATACTTCGGAAATTCTCGGGATAGATTCGCTCCAAGCACGGAACGTTAGGGAATTTTGTTATCGGAATCACATTTTGGCGCAAAATTGTTCTTTGTGGAGCTTTTTAAGTTGCATTTGGTTCGCACGTTTTTTTTTATTGAAAACCAAAGATTTCACAGTTTATAGTGTAATTTGTTAAATTTAATAAATACTTATTAAAGGTAAATATAAAATAAATAGATTTTGTTGAATTGATGAAATAGAAATACAAAATATCATGAACAATAAAAAAATTATCCATAAATTTGCAGATGAATAAATCGGCAACATTTACCACGAAGGAAAAATGCTTCTGGCACAGCTCATCAAAGACCATAACATGTTCATATTACAGTAAAAGCACTAAAGGAAAAAGATGGTAGGGTTCAAAAACTTAATAACTCCATCAGACATCAGCAGGAGCTTCATCAACTTAGGAAAATGGTTATCGAAGAGGACCTGTGGAGGGCTAAATATTATTCAAGGGTTGTTGAACTAGAGGTATCCAGGATTGAGGGAGAAAAGAGGAGGATTAAATTAGCAGTGGAGACAGCTGAGCTAGATCGAAAAAGGGCTGAGAGAGATCGACAGAGAGCTGAGCTAGATCGACAGAGAGCTGCTGATGAAGCTGAATTGGCAAAGCTCAAACTTCAGCAATTTAAAAGAAAGGTGAGTATGGGTAGCAATTTTGTTACATTACTTTCATTTTTGTAATTCATTGTTTTTACAGTTCTCTGAAGATCAATAGACTTGACTATATAACATGTAAGGTATATACAGGGTGGTCCTTAAGTTCGTCGAAAATTTTAGGGTGCGATTCCTTGGGTTATCTCGAGAGAAATAGTTCCTATAAACATTTGTCCTAAAGTTTTCCGTTGTAGAGATACAGGCTGTTTAATTTTTCCAAAAAAAAAAATTTTATTTCAAAAATATAAGAAACGGTTACAATAAACCCTAAAGGTACTGTTGAAAATGACCACCAACAGCTAATATGCAGGCTTCTATCTTCCTATTCAATTGCATACTCACACGCTGAAGAAGTCCGGGAGTGTTTCGAATTGTTTCGCATCCAATAATTATGCGATTCCTTAGGTCATCTAGATCTTGAATTGGCGAAGTATAAACAAGTGATTTTAAATGTCCCCACAGAAGGAAGTCTAGAGGGTTCAAATCAGGTGACCTTGGAGGCCACGGCTGATTCGGAACTTCCACTCCTCGACCTATAAATCTATTCTGATATGTCCTATTAAAAATTGCCTAGCTTGTAAACTAAAGTGTGCTGGAGCGCCGTCATGCATAAACCAAAGTTCATTTCGGATCAAAAGTGGAATATCTTCTAAAAGGCCAGGCAACTCGTTTTCAAGAAATAGCCGATATGATGCACTATTAAGTCGTATAGGAAGGAAAAAGGGACCAATTAAATAATTATTAATTATCCCCACCCATACATTTAAGGAAAATTGCTTTTGAAAGTGCATCTCCCTTATGGCATGCGGATTTTCATCTGACCATAAATGGTTGTTGTGGAAATTCCTAATACCATTTCTGTAGAAGTTCGCCTCGTCAGTAAATAGAATGTAGGTTAGAAATTGGGTGTGATAACGTGTGCCCTAAAGGGCTGGTCAGGATCGCTATGTGATAACGTGGGCCTTAAGCCCTAAGGCAGAATCGCCATGTAATGTGGGCCGTTGGGTGGCCACACTGGATAGCAGGTAGGGCGACTTATCGTAAAGAATGATACTCATAAAGTTCGGGTAACATCTTATAATTTAATATGTAACACTTATAAACTGGATAACAATTATATACATTATGATCTAACTATCATTAAGACTGTTACTGTCTATCAGAAAGAGAGTATGAATGTGGACATGATTCTGAATAAGAATCTGACTCTGAATAAGACTGAATGTGTGAATCTCCGTCACTTACATTACTGTCGTTATATATATCCCAGATGATCCTCGTACTACTTATGGAATATACTACAAACCCTGACATGTAGTTTGTTTATGCAAACAACACGCGTTAGCGAGGTCGTATTTGTAAAACACATTACATTTGTATTACGGGCTCGAGGCTGTGGCCTCATTGAGAGTGATACATAACTGCATTGCGTTATTACATGGGCATTTTGGGCAATTTTTTGTCGGAACCAATCACAAAGGACTAAGCGTTGCGGAAAGTCACGCGGAAGAAGAGCCTGTACTCTCTGAATATGGAAAGGATATAATTGTTGATCGTGTAATATCCTTAAGATGGATTGATGGCTTGCGTTTACCGTTACACCAATCTTTCTTGTACTGGTTTCTGGATATTTTAATAATAAATCTAAATGAACTAAATTTCTTTAGATACTTTTATGTTTTGAAAATTTGAATTCATTTTCATATACTATATTTCTGCATGTTTATGGGATATATTAAAAGTCATAGGTGTTTTATTTGCCTTTGGAATTGGACAGAGGTACTTTTGCAATGTAAATTTGTTTTTCAGTTGTAAATTTGAAAGCTTAGTTTTAAGGTGCTTTTTGCTATGTATTAAACAACTTAAGAGGTGCTTTCCTGCTGTATACATTACATTAGTATATGTTGTCATTTTTGTGTTGTTTGTTGATTTTCAGATATTAATTGAAAAGGTGTTACTTTAATGTACCTACTTTTTCCTATATAAATTAATTATGTGTAATCACTTGTTTAATTTGAACTGTTCTCTGTTCTTCAGACCAGACTATTAATAATATTTTATATTATTAAAAATACCTTTGTAATTTGAACTTTTTTAAACGAAATAAAACATATCTACTTCACATGTATACTTTTTTTGAAACGTATTCCTATACTTTGGAATTGTCTAAACACAATGAGAGAAAAACCCATGTTTATTAAATAATATATACATTAGAATATTTTGGTAATAACATACAGAAATATTTAATACCTACTAGTGTCCAAAATGTTGTTGAATGAAGTATCTCCGAAAATCTAACCCTCTTTCTCCATCGTTGGCATTCCTAACAGCTGCTACTTCATCAACATTTTCTTCAAAATCTTCATTATCTCTTAAACCAATATTATATAATACCGCAGTTGCACATATAATTGCAATTGACGTTTCCAATTTAGTTTTAAGACCTAGTTCAAGGCAAGGAAATCGTCTTTTCCAGGTACCAAACAATCTTTCTACAATATTTCCTGTTGTTCTGTGTGCTCTGTTATATCTTTCTTCTTGTTCATTTCCTATTTACATAAAATGTTGTGAATTATTAGCCATAAATATTTGGTGTTTATTATAAATACCTGCTTGTATTACCGGAGTAAGCAGATAATGTCTACATGCATACCCATTGTCCCCAATTAATAAACCTGGAATGTCTCCTCTTTCCATTCTCACTCTTAAAGCACTATGGTCAAATATAACACTGCCATGACTTGAGCCTGGATGCCTAACAACTATATCCATTATTTCTCTATTAGGACCTGAAACGACCTAAAATAGATAATAGTACAGTGTAGTTGACTATTATTTCAGTTCTACAATACCTTAACATTTAAAGAAAAGGAACCCTTTCTATTACGGAATACCTCAGCATTATTACCTCCTGGGCTTGATATTTTTATATGGGTGCAATCAATACATCCTACGACATTTGGAAAACGAGCAACTTCATAAAACCTTATAATATTTGTGCGTCTTCCTTCTACAGTTCGAGGAAAATGAATAAAATTTCCTAATTGTTCCGCTATTAATACTGATACTCTTTTAATAATTACGCCTATGGTAGGTTGACTTATACCTCGCAAATCACCGGATACAACCTGAAAATTGCAAGTGGCATAAAAACGTAAGCAAACAAGCTACTGCAATATTGGAGGTATTGGTAAACCACGATTAGTAGGTTTTTGTAGGCACTCCAAAACTAATGGTAATAAAGTATTTGCCAGTATTCTTGTGAAATCGATAACGGGCACGAAATTCGTTCCCGTTAAAAAATTCCATTGGATTTGCGGCATCTCGTATGTATATTTTTCGGACACGTTCTACAAGCATTTCTTCTTCTAGAACATCTACATATTCCAAAAATTCATCTAATTCTAATTCTTGGTACACATTCATATTGCTCAAAAAATAAATGTTAAAGTTCAAAATATTAAGAGGTTATATTTCTATGCTCGAACTGTCAAACAACTACTTAAGGTAGCGGCAACACAACCTTAAGAAATTTTAGATAATCGCCGCCTTAAGTATCAGCTGGTGCTTAAGGTTGGTTTACAAATCGCAAATGCGTCATAATCACATACTTAAGCATAGACGCCGCCTTTTATATGAGTCCTCTTGATTTTGTTCGGTGGTCGGAGTTGCCCCCATTTCCACTCCAATTTCATTACCCGGGGTTGTGTATGTTTTGTGTTATTATGTGTAGTTGTGTGTTTGTGTGTTACGTTTGTTTATCCTATTGGAATGCTGTGTGTTTTGCTACATTTTTGTGTGTTTGTGTTGACCTCTGTTTATCTGTTAATTTTTGATTTTTTTCGCGGCTATTTGGATATCGTTATCCTCTGCGCGTCTTTTAATTTGCTTAAGTCCGTCTTTTTTAATTAGTCTCCGTTTTGGATTTATTATTTTTCTTATTGTGGGGTTTTCGTGTGACTGTATTGTTTCTATTGTTTTTAGTGTTCGTTTGCATATTATTGTTTCCAGTGTTTCGAGTTTCGTCTCTTTATGTATCTGCGCGTTTGTCATGTATCGCGGTGCATTTATCGCGAGTCTAATTACCTTGTTTATTTTCCCTTGTACCGATTGTCTTTGCTTTTCGCTGGCTTGATGCCATATTTCTCCGGCATATGTTGCGCCCGCGAGTATTATCGTTTTTATTATTAATATTTTATTTTCCAGTGTTAGTTTGCTTTTGCCGTTTAGTATCGGGTACAGTGCGTGTGTTGTGAACCCTATTTTTCGTTTTAATTCTTTAATATGTGCCGTGTATGTTAGTTGTGAGTCCATTGTGACCCCGAGGTATTTAACTTTTTCCTGCCAGTGTGTTGTGTGGCCTTCGAGTTTGACTTCGTCCGGCCTTTTGTGTCGTTTTCTGTGTTGGAAGTAAATTGCCGCGGTTTTTAGTGGGTTAATTTTAATTTTCCATTTGTCGTACCAGTCCTTTAGGAGGACTAGATTGGTTTGTAACTGCTTGTGTATGTACGATGTTCGTCTGCTACTTATGTATATAGCGGTGTCGTCTGCGTATTGTGCGATATTACATTTTTCTATTGTGGGAATATCCGAAGTGTATATGTTATACAGGAGCGGTCCGAGAACGGATCCTTGTGGTACTCCTGCTGCTATGTGTTCGATTGTCGATTTTTCGTTTCCGATTGTGACATTAAATGTACGGTTCTTTAGGTAATTGTCGGTTATTTTTATTAATGTGTTTGATATTTTGTGACGTTTCATTTTGTGTATGAGGCCGGCGTGCCAAACCCGGTCGAAGGCCTTTTCAATGTCGAGAAAGATTGCGCCCGTTGATGTCGATATGTTCATTTTTTCGGTTATGTGTTCTGTTAGTCTTAGTGCCTGTTGTGTGGTAGAGTGATTTTTCCGGAAACCGTATTGAAAATTTGGGATTATGTTTTTGTTTTCGACTTCGTTTTCAAGTCTTGTCTGTATTACGCGTTCTGCCAGTTTACTAGACGCCGCCTTAAGGTCTGACTATAAATATGAACCTTAGAGAATGTATATACGATAACGTACCTACGTTCTCTGCGTGATGTAGATCTACTTTTACAAGCCGCCTTAATTCGCGATTGCCCGTTTTGATGGCGCTCGTCGGTTTATATATTTAATATCAACCCGCCCACAGAAGGTAAATCATAGGAAAGCTATTGTATTTCGTAAGTTTCCGAAGCCACTTTGCGCGATATTTATTTTTGCTATCACCCGTGGTAAGAGGGGTTAGTTATTTACACGTCATAATGCTTCCACATGCATGTTGATGAGTTAGCTAAAAAGAAATATAATATGCTAACGTTCGTATATTATCTCCACTAATCCAACGTTCACCATCATGATTTTCTAATTTAGTTTTATTTTTAATTTTGTTTGAAAGGTGATTTAAATTTTATTTAGCAAACAATAAATTCTAATAGATGAATAATTTTAAGTGGAAAATATGTTTGCAAAGACAAACTAAGATTGATTTATTATACCTAATATTTGCAATGATTATAGAAATAATACTTACTAATGCCACATTCACAATCATATCTTCCAAATTTTATAATTCATAATTTTGTCTGAAAGGAGATGTATATTTTACTTAGCAAACCAAAATATATAACCTGCATTAATAATTTATAATTTAATCGGAAAATATGTTTACATAGCCAAACCAAGATCGATCTGGTGAGAAAAATTAATAATTCCCTTTATCATGACTGAGATCGATGAAATCCTGTATACAGGAATTACCTTTAAAACTTTCATAGTGTTGGAAAGCTTCGATCTTAAAATTTACTTGAATGATTGACATTTATTTGTTTCGTATTGATCATGTTCTTTTAATGTTAAATAGAGATAAAAATAGTCGAAAGTATTTATTTTATTAAGTAATTAAAAAACTTCATTAAAAAATAAACACATCGAACCTTAATTAATACTTTATAATTAAATAATATGTATTTCCTTTTCTTTGAAGTTTGTGTTTATTATATAAACATGTACCTACGTGTAAATCAAGGAAATAGTCTTAAAAACAATTACTTCCCGTGTTTATATTTAATGAGTGATCCTGCATGCAGGACATTTATTTATTATTTTGATTTAATCGTGTTTATAATTAAGTTCAATTATAAAATTGTGGATAACGAACTAGAATATAAAAAGTATATACCGGGAAAAGTTAAGAAAAGTCGCGTGATTAATCGTGAGAGAGTTCTGACTTCTTCATTTAAGACCCGAGCAATTTAACGCAGGCAAAAGAATGAACGGCGGTTGTGGGTAATCAAAAACTATTAATCATCGGTAATTGTGGGCTTATATGTTGTGTTGGTCTTCCGATTAATTAAATAAAATTAATGTTACCAGTTAAGTTACCTTTTCAATATGTATGTATGTAATGGTAATTTAAAAGAGGAACCACAGCACGTAACGAGATTGATGAATTGTATGATGATGTATTTAAAAAATAGCATAATTTTTCGTGTCGTTTAACATTGACTACAACATGAAACTTACATGCCACGCCCCTAACCACATAGTTTTGAAAATTGATCAAATTTAACAAAAACGAAATAATAGAAACGGAAACGAATCACAATAAAAAAACACAAAAAGTAATAAAAACTTTTAAGCAATACAAAAACCTTTACCACATTAATACTCGTATGCAGTGGACGTCTTGTAAAATGTTCCACGATTTTTGCATTAGCTTTACTGTGCTCCATGTTTAACCACTGTTACTTTTTCTTAGTGAGAATGACAATTTTGTTGTCGAAATACTTATTTAGGACATGACTATTAATGTAAAAATGAGTTTTCTTTAAGTTTTTACTTAGCCTCAGTCTCCAACGAAAAGCTTTCGATAGAAGAAATGTTTAAATAAATAAAACGCAATTGAAAGTTGGACAGAAAACAGTCACTTATTACCTGTGCAATTAATTAATTAAACGTCAGATACATAAATATTAAATATACAAAGGCAATATGTTTTATTAAATTTATCACAGCAAAAAAACACAAAATTTAGATGAAGAAAACGAAAACATAAAGTACTCAAATGAACCCACCTGTACATGTATAGCTGGCACAGTTAAATGTGATCAAGTGTTGCTGAGTAAAGACGGTCGTGACGGTTGTTCAAAAATAAATAAAGGCGGCCGCCTTATTGAACTTATCAGCAACAGCTCGTATATTAATTGTTGAAAGGAGAAACAAGAGACTCGTTACAAAAGTGCAGACGAATACACCACGATAAAATCACGCAAAAATATTAAACAAAATAAAAAAGCCATAATTAACACATACAAATACTTTATATAAATAATTTAAATATGTTATTATTTATGATTTAAGAAAATAGAAGGGTATGGTGGTAACCAGTTATAAGAGTTATAAGACTTTCAAGGTACAAGTGCAATCTTTTATAAAAAATTAAAATTAGACAAATTATTTTATCAGAGCCTATATTGCTTATGATCGCATCACATTTTCATCAAAATCTTAAATATATAATACTGTATGATTACACTGAAGCTTAAACTATTTAAAGAGAGAGAAAGAAGCAGCTAATATTAATAGAAATTTTTTACCACAAAATTTGTGTAATCGGAAGATAAAAAAGATTTTATTTGAAACTAATTATAAACCTCAAGACGGTGGTTGCTCGAGAACGAACCCTTGTTTTTGAGCAGGCGTCGTCGATGCTGTGTTCACGCGCAACTGCTGAGTGAAACCAAACACAAACAAAGGCTTGAAACAAACATCAAAGGATGAATTGAAGACATACATTGGAGGCGACAATAAGTAACATCAAATTAGGTTACCAAAAAAGATAATGGTTCAAATTCGTTTGAGACCAAATATTGTTAATGAAAAAGTAGAAAAGTAGAGAAAGTAATAAAAACAGATAAAACCTTAAAAAAATGAGAAAAGAGAAATTAGATTTATTAATCCGCGTGTCCAAGATGGACGGTGTAAAAGCAATATACCTTCACTTGTGAAAGGACACGAAATCAATCTCCCAAAGTGGTTCGATAGCTTTATTCCGAAAATTTTTCTGTAAAGGAGAAATCATCCACCAAAGCTAATAATAACTAAGCTGAGAATTATATGCACACGGAAACAGTATTATAGGCGCATATATGTTTTTAAAATTCGATGAAAATATGCAGAGTTTTTATTAAAACATGCAAAAATATGTAAAGTTTAAATGATAGTTACACAACTAAATTATTGTCAAAATATTAAATAATGCCAATTTAAATTTAGAGATACCACAAAAATGTACTATATCAATATTTTATTCGACATTTTACAAAATGCATGTATAATAATAATAAGAAGAATAAATAAGCTTATAATATATATATATATATATATATATATATATATATATATATATATATATATATGTATATATATATATATATATATATGGTAAACTTAATAAGTCGGCGATTAAAGGTCTGGTTTATTACTTGAAAGTATATATATTTAAAACAACCCTACATGTTTCGGCAATGATGCCTTTGTCAAGGATATAAAAAATATAAATGACAGAATATAAATTTATATTCTGTCATTTAATCGCCGACTTATTAAGTTTACCATATCATACCAAGGTCACAAAAATATTATATATATATATGTATATATATATATATATATATTGTTGTGGGGCAGAATTACTCCTTCATTCCAACTAGCTGCGAAAGGAAAGACAGAAATAACATGTAACAGAATGGTTAAAATTGCGAAGTTTGTAAAATTAGTATCGAAGTGTAAATAAATTAATATTACGATAACTTTGTGTATTTCAAATTAATTTACATTTATTTCAAAATTTACTTTTTAATATTTATTTAATTGTCATTTTTATAATTTAAATCATTAGCGCGAAATTACAGATATCTAATTTATCTACATTAAAAATTTGTATCGATACTAGTTAGACACGCCCACATTTCAAATGTAAACCAACCCGCGAAACGGTTATTTACCTGTCACTCATAACTAGAGCTGAGGATGTTTGCGGTACGGCAGGACCGTATGTAGTGCATCCCCACATTTAACTATTTATCTAAATATTCTCTGAAATGATTTGCCGGATCTCATAAATTAATAGAGTGATATTTTAGTATGCACTGGATATTGTTATTATACAAAATCATAATAGCCATTTGTATTTATGGATCATAAATAATAATACGCATGTATTTGTATTTGGTTGTGAATTCAATTTAAACTTAAAACGAATCGTAATATTTTAACGACAAGCCGTCCTTACAATACATGCATTCGAGACAAAGTGTGCAACCTACGAATAACTTCCATAATTGATCGAAAATGGACATTTTGGAGCTGAAGTAAAGCCCCTATTCTTAGAAAATTTTATTACTGTCGTTAAGAACTATTATTATAAACAACAAAGGCCTTTTATTAGTGTTGAAGTTTTAGTTTCATTGAATTTCCATGTTGTAAATAGTCAATTGTAAAGTATTCATTCACAATATTCTAAAACAAGGTGTAAATTTAACTAAAATCCAGAAAAACACATTCTGATAATATATTACTAGATTAGAAGCTGTGTTTATTACTATTTATTATATTATTTTTATAACCAAATGCAATAAAAGCTACGAAAACAAAAGAAACCTCGATTTATTAAAATCTTGTCACACAGCCTTTCAAAGCCTGGCAGCACATATTTTGCATATATTTTATATATACTACCTACTTGAACTAGGTGAATGAAGTTAGAAGTTAGAAGTTATAACTTATAAAAATAATATAATAAATAGTAATAAACACAGCTTCTAATCTAGTAATATATTATCAGAATGTGTTTTTTCTGGATTTTAGTTAAATTTACACCTTGTTTTAGAATATTGTGAATGAACACTTTATAATTGACTACTTACAACATGGAAATTCAATGAAACTAAAACTTCAACACTAATAAAAGGCCTTTGTTGTTTATAATAATAGTTCTTAACGACAGTAATAAAATTTTCTAAGAAAAAGGGGCTTTACTTCAGCTCCAAAATGTCCATTTTCGATCAATTATGGAAGTTATTCGTAGAGTTGCACACTTTGTCCCGAATGCATGTATTGTAAGGACGGCTTGTCGTTAAAATATTACGATTCGTTTTAAGTTTAAATTGAATTCACAACCAAATACAAATACATGCGTATTATTATTTATGATCCATAAATACAAATGGCTATTATGATTTTGTATAATAACAATATCCAGTGCATACTAAAATATCACTCTATTAATTTATGAGATCCGGCAAATCATTTCAGAGAATATTTAGATAAATAGTTAAATGTGGGGATGCACTACATACGGTCCTGCCGTACCGCAAACATCCTCAGCTCTACTCATAACGCATAACCCTACATTTAAATATCCTGTCAACCATTTGAAAATTATTATTTTAATTTTGTTCATAAGCTGGAAACAATACATTATTTATATTTAAATTATTATAATATGTAGTTTGAAGTAAAATTCGAGGCTATTTCACAAAAGTAAAATAGACTTTGAATGAAATAATTGCCATCGAGCGTCGGTTATAAAATTCTGATAAGAAGTGCTTAAAAAAAGGGTGACCCCAAATTTCAAATTAAATTAAAGCAGAAATACCTGAGTTAAAAATTTATAAGTGACCACAAAAGTTAAACAATAATTTGGGGCTACTTTTAGATACATTGGAAGACGATACCAGCGAAGTACGGTCATAAATCGAGCTTAACATCTTTCGATCGAACACCGGTGCGCGGAAGGATCCCACATCGACGGAACACGCTCAGAGCCGGTCAAGAAAACTTGAAATCTCCGCACTCTGAAAGCACGACGAATCGACCAATCTTCATCCATACCATCAAGATTCCTGCCTTAGACGATAAAAAACCTCATAATCTCACTTGAAAATTACATTCCAACATTATTGATAATTGTGAAAGAACGTTGATTTGATACAAACTGTAGTACTTACCTAGCTATAGTTATTCTTTAATTTATAACGTAACTCACTTGATGACATTCTAACCATTAAAACATAACCCTATTTATTTTCTTGATTCACACGTGTACGCAATTATAATTTTATTATTTGTCGTTAGGCACGTTACATGTTATTGTGTACAGAAACCTTATTTAAAATAAAATTTTATATACATTTCTCAATCAAATCTTTTATTTATCTATGTTTAGCTGGAGAAAACTAAGTGATTTTGTTACTTTGTTACTTTACAATTCACTACCATACTTAAGGGAAAACATATCGACGAAGATCCTAGCCAGTCAACTTTGTTATAAATTTAGTGCTCTCCGACGACCTAGCCGCTTATACTGAAATCATATGAGGAGCGCTGGTGGACGTGTGTAATAGGTTTTTAAGAAAACCAAGGCGCCCAATCTTTAGTATAATTCCTATACTTTACAATTTTAATATTTATTATAAATCACTGAATATCTACTATTATTATCTTCTTTTATTATTATCAAATTATTATTCACAGATCATTCAGCATCTCTTCAATATATATATATATATATATATATATATATATATATATATATATATATAAAATATAATAATAATATATATATATAATATACTGTAATTTATATTCCTTGAAAAAGGCATCATTTGCCGAAACATGTAGGATTGTTTTAAATATATACATTTTGAAGTAAAACCAGACCTTAAATCGCCAACGAATTAAATTTACAAATGTATAAGTACGACATTAATATACTGTCATTTATATTTTATATTCCTTGAAAAAGGCATCATTTGCCGAAACATGTAGGATTGTTTTAAATATATACATTTTGAAGTAAAGCCAGACCTTAAATAGCCAACAAATTGAATTTACCATAACATACAAAGGTAACGAAATAATTATCTATATATATATATATATATATATATACAGGGTGTCATTTTGAAAACGTACCACCCTCTATATTTCGGCCCCTATAGAAATTCCAAAAATATGCAAAAACAAGTCAAACTTATTTTTAAGGGGGACATTTTGTAGGCTGGTTTTCAATTAAATTACATCAACCCTCTAGCGGGAGTGGACATAACCTCTAAAAATTTAAATGGAAATGGGGGTTGAGTGATACCTCATTTTAAAGGTCGTTTAACCCGCTTTTCAAAAATGCTAAATTCTTGTCCTTTATTTTTAATACTTTTGAAGAAATCAAGTCAAACCATGAACATACAAGTATCAAGTGTTTTGCAATAAAACATTAAAAAACTAATAAAAAGTAACTTATTTTATAAAATTTTCGAAATGTTGTCCATTATTTTCTAAACAGTGATAAAGTCTACTCTCAAACTCCTCTCTAATATTTCGAAACACTTCTGCCCGAAGTTCTCTACATGTAGCTGTTATTCTTCTCTTTAAATCTTGCAAATCTGGAGGCGGTGTTTTATAAATAATCGATTTTAGATGCCCCAATAGCAAGAAATCTAGAGGCGATAAGTCGGGTGATCGTGGTGGCCATTCTATTGCTCCTCTTCGACCAATCCATCTGCCAGGAAATCTATCATTTAGCCACTGTCTAACTGGAAGATAGTAGTGTGGAGGAGCTCCATCTTGTTGGAAGTGTAGAAGATCTTCTTGCAAAACCATGTTACCAGCCGCGTCAATTTGATTTTCCAAACTAGTTGCTATTAAGGGGTCTATTATTTCTTCAAGCAAATTTAAGTAGAGCTCACCAGTTAGATTTCCTTCAATGAATGAAGGTCCAATAATAGTACTCCCAAGGATACCAGCCCAAACTTTCACTTTTTCTGGATACTGTGTGTGACCTTCCCTAAAAAGTCGCGGATTTTCATCGCTCCAGTAGCGACAATTTTGCTTGTTAACATGCCCATTAAGAAAAAAAGTACACTCATCAGTAAAGCAAATATTGCGCAAGATATTTTGGTTTTCATTTATAAAATCCGTCATTGTTTCACAAAATTCAATTCTTCTGTCGAAATCGTCGTCAAAAAGCTGTTGTAGAATTTGCATTTTATAGGGGTGAAACTTATTTAACTTTAGTGCTTTCCTTACTGTTTCGTGAGACATTCCTACTTGGCGTGCCACAATGCGAAGTGATGTGGAGGGTTCTGCAGTAAAGGTGCCTAATACTTCTATTTGTGCTGCTTCATCCAAGACACGGCTAATATTTCTTTTTTTGTTAGCAACGGAACCAGTTTCACTAAACTTAGCGACTAATTGTAGAACATACTTATGATTTAAATTACTATTCGGATAACTTTCATTAAACATTCTTGACGTTCTTCTTGCGCATTTTCCACATTCCCCATAAATAAGAATAATTTCAATTCTTTGATGAAGTGTAAACACCATTTTTAAAAATAATGTAATAAAATCGCAACTTTTACCTCGCAAAACTAATTTTACAATAAAGTAATTTTGGCTAAAATAAATGGAGTGACAAATAAAGAAAAATTTGACAAGAATGTCAAGAATGCCAGGGCTCTTTTTTTTCTACGTTAAACTACCTGTACGACTATCACAAGTACTAGTTTAGGTAAATCACATTCTTTCCAATAATAATGTTTAACTGAATAGTATGCATCTTTATTATTTCGTTGGATATTAGAAGTAAAAATAGTTTAAAAATTTACCGTTATGTAATACCTCAATTTCATTTATTTTAATTCATTAAAGCAATATCACAAAGTGTTTTGATACCTAAACTTCTTTACAGTTTTCACCAAATATCTCGCGAACTGCTAAAAAGAAAAGACAAGAATTTAGCATTTTTGAAGAGCGGGTTAAACGACCTTTAAAATGAGGTATCACTTAACCCCCATTTCCAT
Organism: Melolontha melolontha; assembly: GCA_935421215.2. NCBI lineage: Eukaryota > Metazoa > Arthropoda > Insecta > Coleoptera > Scarabaeidae > Melolontha > Melolontha melolontha. The sequence continues at coordinate 85,647,422 of OW285242.1, read as the reverse complement.
TTAAATTTTTAGAGGTTATGTCCACCCCCGCTAGAGGGTTGATGTAATTTAATTGAAAACCAGCCTACAAAATGTCCCCCTTAAAAATAAGTTTGACGTGTTTTTGAATATTTTTGGAATTTCTATAGGGGCCGAAATATAGAGGGTGGTACGTTTTCAAAATGACAGCCTGTATACATATGCGTACACGTACAAATAAAATGTACTTTCAACTAACTTAAAATAGAAAATAAATAACCAACCGTGTTAAAATTTTTCAAAATGATGTACTAAGTATAAGTGATGTATAAGTATACTAAGATATCATTATTTTTTATATATTTTGTTCTTCACAACATACCAGTCAATATTAACTCGCATGCGTTAAATAGATCTACTACAAATAGAGCTTATTTAGCATGTTTATGTAAAAAAAATATTAAAGTTATGTTGTGTATTAAAATTTCAAATGAGTTATTGAAAGACATGCATGTACACACAGATTTCTGGAGGAAGTACTTTTTGTATTCCAAAAACTTCACAATAAAGTGTTAATGTAACCGCACGGACCCAAAATTTATGTAAAAATTCAAATAGAAAATGAGTAAAATATTACTTTAACCTAACTAAGGCCCATGTGTAAATCAACTCGACAAACTTATGGTTGTTTCTTCATTAGATTTAAGTCGAAGATTTTTCACAAGTCAACGAAACAAACTTCAGAAATTAATATTATACAGGAAGTAGTATTACTTTATCAATTTTTGTTTCGGTCTCCTGTGAATATAATGAAGAAGGAAGTTAATTCACACACTTTTGTTGAGTTGATTTACACACTCGCTGTAGCCAGAGGTTAAAGTAATGTTTTACTCATTTTCTATTCGAAATTTTACATAAATTTTAGGTCCGTGCTCTTGGATTAACACTTCATTGTGACATTTTCGGATGCGTGCGTGTACTTCCTCCAGAAATTTGTGTACGCAAACATATCATTTACTAAATGACATAAACTCATTTGTAATTTTAATATGGGACATAACTTTAAATTTTTTTTTACACAAACATGTTAAACAAGTTCTATTTACGGAAGAACTTTTTAACACGTTTGAGTTAACGTTGACGGTATGTAAGTAATGGAACAACGTGTATTTATTTAAGAATATTTTATTCATCGTCTATGAATGGTGTTGGAAACGTAAAATAAAATAAATTACTACGATTACAAATATAGCCCACTAGAATCGCAATATAATGAAGACTCATTCCAGTTAATGACGCGGTCGAATGTACACACGATATTTTACACTGATTCCTAAATTTTTGCGCAGCGGAAGCCCCAGTACAGTGAACATACCAAAAGTAAGTCCTAATATTATTATTTTAATGTTTAATAATTTTGTTCTTCTAATGTATCTCTTATCATTATCCTTTAATTGACATGCATAAAATTGTGAGAAAAACAGAAAAGTAATTGCATTATTCATGGACTTGATGAAATTGAAAACTTCATTTCACAAAAGGGACAGACTGACAAAAATCTTCAAACAGTGGAGTACCTTCTCATGTTCTTAAATGTTACTCAATCTTCTTCTGAATCTACAGGATTGGGTAAGTTCGACCCTTCGTAGACCGTTCGTAGTCGACCTATCTGATTGTTACGTGTTCGTAGACACTTCATTTTTTTGTCGCAAATTAGCGTCTTTCTTTATTTTATTCAGTTCTATTTACTGTGAACCTACCTGTAAGTGCATCGACTTACGGTCATTTATCTGTGGGTATGACTGCGTATTAGCTTCCCTCGTTATTTTTCCCTCTCCACTTCGATTACCGAGTGCGAGGCATTTTTCGTAGAGATATAAGGCCGACACCGATATCGAGGAGTCGTGATCCCGCTCTCGTTCATCACGTGCTTGCTTATTTATAGGGCTTTAATTATCTCTTAATGTAGAGTATCGTTTTGTAGCCTCCTGCCACCAGGGATTTATTAAGTAACACGTAGTTTTAATTGGAAGTATCAATTACCCGTACTGGGATGTTTTGTTGAACGAGAGGGTATCATTTCCCACTAACGATATATATTAGTTGTGTTATGAAAAACCATTAGAACAACTCTGGTACGTAATTTTGAATTTATTTCGTTTAATTTTTTTTATTCGTTTATTTGCCTCTTTAGATGTTTTTGTGTATGGGAGAGTGTGAAGTCCCCGTTCGTTGAAATATCTACGACTCTCTTTTTTTCCACGGCCCGCCGTAGGAGATCCCACATTGACTTGAAACAAAGGAATATTAGACAGAGCAATCAAGGCTAAGTACTCACTACGTAGACGGACTATGAAGCTAAGGGTTTTCTATTTTCTTCTAAATTGATTTATCATTCTCTTATTTATATATCACTTTATCTTAATTTAAGTTCTTTTTTGTTATGCTACGTACGTAATTCACAAGATCAAAATCATAATTTAGCTAGTAACTAATGTTCAATCTATTTATACGTTGTTGAAATATTCAGATTTAGTCTTTCTCTTGTTACTACGTAATTCTATGCACCATATCAATTTTATAACTTAATTTAAAAGCATCATTGATTACTTCTTTTTCATTTGGTTTGCTATATTTAAAGGATTAAATTTATTTCAAGAGTACAACGTAATACACACACGTTACTCTTTAACAAAAAACAACTTTTGCATTAAATATATAAAGATCTTTTCGTTGAGTTTTTCTTTGTTGTTTTGCGCAAAGATGAAAACGTGTACAAGAATATGTGTTTCTTATATCTATACGTTAAACTAAAATTTAGTTTTCTAGTGTTGTTAAATTTGTGATTTTATATTAAGATTTACATTTTCTTTATTATTTGTCATTTTAATTAATTATAATCATTCATTCCTTTTTTTCTAATTATTCTAAAACCGCAAACTTTTGTTTAATTTATTTCGATCTTCAAACTTTGTAAATTTTAAATTAGTGTATTTTAAAATATAACAAAACCTCCAGAGATATAGCAGGTTTGCCCGATAGATATGGCTTATAATTTTGTATTTATAAATGTGAACTAGATAAATACGTATTTTGACGGGTTTTTTGTTTTCTGGGTAGAGTTTATACAGGAATTTTTTTTATTACATACAAGGAAGTTTTTGTTTTCTTCTTTGTGCTGATATACTTACTTATACATTACTCACCCATATAGGGGTCCATTGTCAGAATTCATTAATTTACTCTTATTTCTATGTATATACATACTTTCGTGTCTATCTAATTCTCTATAATTATTTACAGTTTTAGTTAATTTAAGATTATTTAGAGGCATAGAGTGCCCTGTGTTTTTTTGCCCGAGAAACCAGACATTCTCGGGCAAATTTTTAAACTTGTTTACCAACCATTTCGGAATCAAATGCGTTGCTGAGTTAATACTCGATATAATAGGTCTCATTGAATTACCTTGTTTGTGAATTTTTGGCAAACAATACATTCTAGGTACAAATACGCTATGTTTAGCACTATCTTTCATTTTCAGTTTGTTCTATTGCAGATGGCAACCTATTTTCCGAAATATATATTTACAATTTATGGATATATATTGTGGTTAGGGTTTGCTCTTATTTCTGTCTGTTTCAGATTTTAAGGCACAGCCCCAACCATTTCCACAAAAATTCATTATTTAGAAGGGCGACTAAGCAAATTAAAATACTAAAAAATATATTGAGCATGTATAGTCATAAGGATATTTTTCAATCACAGTTAACAAAAACTTTCGGTATTGCAAGAACACGTTTAAAAGGTAGCTGCAACTTATAAATTAAGTTTGTTAGTTGAAATAACAAGAGTTCTAGAAGAAAACTGAGTTCAGTGAATAAAATAAAGGGGAAAGGAATAGTTGAAAAGTTTAAGAAAAATTAATACCTTTCTATTCATAATGTGGCATGCAAATTGGATGTATCAAAATTGTTCAATTTCAACATAAGAACGATTATGTGAAACGTGTGATAGACGATGAAATATACTCATACGTAAAAGTCTACTTAAATAAATTTAAGACTAAGAAACTGGATAAATTTGCCGTTGGATTTCTTGCATGGTGGTCAATTTCCTCTTCTGGCCTAAAAATTAAGATATTTGTTACTACCGGTATAATTAACCACCAACTATACATAAAAAAAGTGTTTAGAAAAACGTCACTTACCATTAATTCAAAGCCACAATGGTTCAGGGTTGTTTCGACGCGATTTAGACTTAGGCCATTATGCTAAAGCTACTTTGTTGAATTAATGTTGAAATTATTATCTAAATTAACAATTCTTCAAATTGTCCGATATTACGCCCCAAAGAAAATTATTGGCCAATTATCAAACGCAAATTGAAGAAGACACAAGAAGTGGATGAAAAAATTAAACGAATGTGAATTTCGCTTTTTGTGGACTACTTTTTTTTCTTGAACAGTAACTTTTACTTGGAAGATCTTATATTAAAAGATGCCATTTCGAATATAACCTTAGCGCGAAACAGGTTAGAAACCATTATAATAAAAAAAATGCTGGAATTGCATTTTAAAAGATGGTTATCTTCTGAAGAAGAAAACTCCACCTTGGTTGAGCTGAAAAATAGATTCATAAATTGTGAACAAAGAACAGTAGTTCAAGTATGTCAAATTAATACTGTTAACTGTTGTGAAAATCGCGGAATGGAATAAAGATAGTCAATCAACAATTGGTCAAGATGGTCAGGATACCCAGCATCTTCCAACAGCTTAACATTAATTACAGAGGGTATTAGCATGGCACGTGTTATTATTATGTCCGCGCCTGTGAAGCGACTGAAGATGTTTAGCTGTCGGGTCGGCATTCACCTTAAACGAGAAGGAAAATCACCTCGGACAGCCAAGTCCCAAATCTGATTCTGGGACCCCCGGTACCAAACAAGTGCTTTACCGCTAGGCCGTTCATCAGTAGAAACGAGGAATATAGACAGGGTATTTGGTACGAGAAGATAGAGAGAGAGAGAGAGAGAGAGAGAGAGTATAGATATAAATGCCATTCGCTTGAAAACGATTCTCATGGAAGGCCCAAAATTTGTGGTAACTAATGACTTAAATTGTGCTGGTGGCATTTTTCCAGGAACAGATGTTACCCCTCTTCTTTATAACAACTGTAACCGATTTCTTATTGGCTCAACAAAAATGAAACACCAAGATGTTGCGAAAAATATGGAACAGCGTCTAATAGATTCACAAATTCAAATGCAACAAATGGAGCAGAAGAACCTGGAAACTTCTGGAAACTTCGAAAAAAGTCTGGAACAAATGGAGGAAGTTCTAGAACAGCGATTAGCGGAAAAATCAGAAGCGTTAAAAGAAGAGATTTTTATAGCTGTAGAAGAGAAAATTGGAGAACATTCTAGACTTTTAGAGGCAATAATGACTCAGATGAAATTACCCGCTACCACGAGTCATTCTGATCCCAAGCAGGTTAATGAAGAAGTCATACCGCGGCCCATAGAAATAAAACAAGAACCTGTGACTATTTCGAAGACCAGAATCAAGCCACCAACCTTTGATGGAAAGACGTCATGGGCGACTTACCTGACACAATTCGACGCGGCCGCAGAAGCAAACGCATGGTCTTCTGTCGAGAAGGCGACTGCTTTAATCATAGCATTGAGGGGAGATGCTAGTGATATTTTGCAGACATTGCCTCCTGAGGAACGTATAGATTATTCTCAACTCATTAAACGCTTGGAGATGAGATATGGCCATGCGCATTTGGAGCAAGTATACCATACCCAACTGAAGAATCGATAACAGAAGAAAGGCGAGAATCTTCAGGAATTTGAGGCAGATATTGCTCGTCTAGTTCGACTTGAATATCCGATGGCGACAGATAATTTTGTGGAACACCTAGCTGTCCAGACGTTCATAGATGGTCTCCGGTATATTGATACGCAACAAGCATTAAAGTTGGCACGACCGAAAACCTAAATCGATGCTTTGGCGCACGCGCTTGAATTTAAGACAAACAAGGCAAAACAAGCCTCTCGGAACCATGCTCGTGTCTGCACTGTTGACAAACAGGAAAATGAGGAGTTCATGATGGAGGTGGTCAGTAGAGTTCTAAACCAGATCAAAACAAATAAAAGAGTACTGCGATGCTGGAATTGTGGAGAGATTGGTCACGTTCGGAGTAAATGTGGTAAGGTGGCCAAGAAAGCATCGTCTGAGCAGCAGGAAAACTAAAACGGGTCGATGAGCGGGGGAAATCATCGATCCAGCATCAGGAAGCCCCAAGGACGCCTGGACTAGTCGCATCCTTGCAACATCAAACCAATGGCCTGTATGTGGACGCTATAATAGAAAGAAAGACCTATGCTTGCTTGCTAGATACTGGATTGACGAAAACCATCGTGCGGCCCGATTTGATTTCCGGGAATAAAGAATTACCTTCTAGCAAATGGACACTTAGGACAGCTACTGGAGAAGCAGCTTCTGTGGCAGGTGAAGTAGATATCAATTTTATCATAGGACCAACATCAATCCGACATCGTGTTCTCGTAGCCGACATAGAAGAAGAAATAATCTTGGGATTAGACATCATGAACATCTATGGCTTCCAGTTAAACATGAAAGAAGGCACTTCAAAAATAAATAATGAGGAATTATTTATTCATGGGAAAAATTGTGGGAGTGTACAAGTAATTACAGCAGAGAATGTTGTTCTGGATGCAAGAAGTGAGACATTTTTGACGGCGTGTATGGAAGGTGAATATTTGGACGGAAATGTTACAATGTTGGAACCAAAGGCTGATGATGACTAGGTGGGCCAAGGAATAGTAGTTGGCAAAATGCTGGTTAAGACTCAGAAGACTGTACCGATAAGGGTAATGAATGTGAACCATTACCCTGTTTCATTGAAGAAGGGTACTATTTTGGGGTGGTGTTCGCCAGTGTCGGCCGTCGTTCATCGTATAGAGGCGAAGAAGAATGGATTCGTGCAGATTCCTGAGAAATTGTCCAAGATAATCGACTCCGCTTGTCAAGGATTGAGCAAGAAGGAACAAAGCCAAGTTAAGGATTTAATCAAACATTATGAAGACGTCTCTGAAACTGAGACTGGTACGAAAGGAAGAACCAATATTGTAATGCACAAAATAAATACCGGCGATGCAAGTCCAATTCGACAAGGACCAAGAAGGTTACCACTGGCAAAACGTGAAGAAGCCGAGCATATTATACAAGATATGGAAGGCCAAGAAGTAATTGAACCATCGAATAGTCCATGGGCTTCACCAGTTGTCCTTGTCAGGAAGAAGGATGGATCTACCAGATTCTGTTTGGACTATCGTCGTTTGAATAGCGTGACCAAAAAGACAGCTATCCTCTCCCAAGAATAGACGATACGCTAGACACCTTGGCAGGAGCAAAATGGTTTTCCACTCTCGACTTAAAGAGCGGTTATTGGCAAGTGGGAATTGACCCCATGACAAAGAGAAAACTGCCTTCAGTTTAGGTACAGGACTCTCGCAATTTACAGTCATGCCATTTGAACTGTGTAACGCCCCAGCTACTTTTGAGTGACTCATGGACACTGTACTGAGGGGACAGTCTTGGAAAACCTGCCTGGTATATCTCGATGATGTGATTGTGGTAGGGAAGACCTTTGAAGATCACATGAAAAATTTGGAAGTAGTATTCCAGAGGTTGCGAGATGCCAATCTGAGATTAAGTCCAAAGAAGTGTCATTTTCCGCAAGGAGGTAAATTATCTTGGACATGTGGTTTCCGGAAAAGGAGTTGCTGTGGATCCAGAAAAAGTAAAAGCTGAGGAAAAATGGCCGGTACCCAAAGACAAACACCAGCTAAGAAGACGCTACGTTCCTGGATTCTCCAACATTGCAAAACCACTTACTCGCCTAACAGGAGCATTCATTTGGAACAACGAATGCCAAGCGGCCTTTGAGTTGTGAAAAGATACGTTGATCAGCGCACCTGTTTTAAACTATCCACTGCCATCTGGGAGGTTTGTTCTGGGTACGGATGCCAGTAACGTCGGGATTGGTGGCGTGCTCTCTCAAATCCAAGATGGACAAGAAAAGGTCATTGAATACTTCAGCAAGACCCTGTCCAAACCGGAGAGGAACTACTGCGTAACCAGGAGAGAACTATTGGCAGTAGTTAAGACCATTGAGCATTTTTACAAGTACCTGTATGGGCAGAAGTTCCTGATCCGCACTGATCATGCCGCCTTAAAGTGGCTCTTACAATTTAAGAATCTCGAGGGTCAAGTAGCTAGATGGATTGAGAGGCTACAGGAGTATGACTTCGACATTGAACACAGAGCAGGCCTCAAACATCAAAATGCAGATGCCCTTTCCAGAAGGCCCTGTCCAGAAGACTGTCGACATTGCAAACGAATCGAAGACAAATCGGCCAACGCTCTTCGAACCACCGTGGTTGATGACCAATGGCAACCTGTCAATTTGCGCGCAGATCAAGAAGCTGATCCGATTCTTGCAGTCCTCAGGGCTTGGAAGAGAAATGGGCAAAGACCGACCTGGCAAGAAATTGCTCCCCATTCAGGAGAATTGAAGTCATACTGCGCACAATGTCTTAATTGCGAAATGTTTTTTCATTCAAACATTTTTGCAATGATTAAAAAGGGTAAAAATTCGAGAGCGCCAATTAAGAGAATATAGTGGATATGATACGTTTCAACCTATTTTTCAATAAACTATCAACTTTCTGCTGTTTTCAAATTCCTCATTTTTATGAGAATATTTATAAGACTCGGTTACAAAAGTTCATAATAAATGGAACATTGTTTGTGCCACCAAATACACAGTATTCTCCTTCTTTCAGTTAAAATCGGGTTTTACAATTGTTAAGCTTGATTTTTCAAACTGTACACATAATTTTTTTTCTGGCAGGGCCGCAGTATTCTCTTTCTTTGGTTTCTTTGGTTCTTTGGTTTTCTGGCCGGACGACTTTAGTGAATTCATTTTTCATCTCCAGAAATTAAACAATCCAAAAATGGATAATTTTCATTCCGAACCAGTAGCGATTACCAAATTTCAACTCGGTCCATTAAGTTGCGCTTCATTAATTCATGCCACATATATCTGCCATATTTAAAAACAAATGTGAATGTATTCCAGAATTGTCGAATGCGATATATTGTCTATTTCTTAAGCCCCACTATTGTTGAATACGAACTTTACTGACGAATCATCTATTAAGACTAGAGAATACAATCCCGAGCATATTCTTCAATCCCGGGATTGGGGGATTTTTGATGCGTAATCTCGGGGTCCCGGGATTAATCCCGGGATTAGACTATGTGGTTTCTAACAAGGCTCAAATGAATTGTATTCTCTAATTGCGACACGCGCTCCTTCCATAGTCGACCGGGTTTAAGTCTGGCCTACCCCATTCAAATACATTGTTTCGTAACATTCTTATGTGGTACTGGCATTGTGGGATAGGATTCTGTTTTTTGAAAACAGCTATTCTTGTTTTTTAAAAAAGTAATGTTTAGCGATCTCCAAACTGTTATGTTTTGATAATATACGCATCATCCAATCATCATTGATTATCAATGGCAGTACTCTAGGAACTTTACTTTTCGTTTCTCTTTCTAAGTTGCAGCATTCGTTTTATAATTTTTTCACTTTTTTGGATTGGGCATCAAAAAGTCCAAATACTGGGGAATCATGCTTTTTGTAACGCCTCCAATAAATCTGTCGTTTCCGTTCGATCACTTCTGTGTTCTCGGTAAGTGACCTTTATTTTGCTAAGGTGAAATTAGTGTAATGTATCAGAATAACTGAAACATACATGATTAGGTAAACCCCACCAGTTTTGTATACACAAATGCAGGTTCACTATTAATATTTTCTGTGAACGTGTCCGAATATATCCTATCCCCAGAGACGTAGATACGTATTTCACCTTTCTACAGGCTCATCGGTACGCCCCTGCTGGAGAAAGGATATTCCCAGACACATTCACAGAAAAGGACCACATCGCCCTATCACCGTAATTATCCAGACCGAGCGCAGAAGTAAATTCGGCGCCGCCTGTTGTCAGACAGCCGAAGTACCTCGCATACCGTCCACATAATTAATGTGAAGTAACGACGCCCATTCCAAAGGTTGGCAAGCCAATCTCTCTAGAAAACTGCATTTTGTTTGTGCCTTCACTCATACTACGGCTTAACCGCATGTGTAATGTATCAGAATAATTGAAACATACATGAGTAGGTAAACCCCACCAGTTTTGTATAATACAAAGGTATTTTTAATAATATAAAATATTATTAAAAATCTGGTGTGAAGAACACAAATGCAGGTTCACTATTAATATTTTCTGTGAACGTGTCCGAATATATCCTATCCCCAGAGACGTAGATACGTATTTCACCTTTCTACAGGCTCATCGGTACGCCCCTGCCTGGGAATATCCTTTCTCCAGCAGGGGCGTACCGATGAGCCTGTAGAAAGGTGAAATACGTATCTACGTCTCTGGGGATAGGATATATTCGGACACGTTCACAGAAAATATTAATAGTGAACCTGCATTTGTGTTCTTCACACCAGATTTTTAATAATATTTTATATTATTAAAAATACCTTTGTATGAAATTAGTGTATTTGGGTAAGCTCTAATAGATTCCTCCTAATATCTGAAACCTTACAGCTCCTAAAAATTGCAAATTACATGCAGCACTCTAGCACCCAGATTCACAACAGTTATTCGTGTAGCACTGAAACAATCGCTTACATTTTTTTCTCTATTTTTTTGGAGTTCCTCAAAAAGAAGTTGACCCATAGAACATTCATAAGTTTCCATGTCCCTAATGAAGTGCGATATTGATCTGGTTGAAACATATAGTTTCCTAAATATTTTGCTGAATGTGCTTTCGTACAGCTTTGTCTTGATCGATGCTAAGAACGAGAACTAAATACTAAGAGCTCATGTTGTCTATTTTTTTGACAGACAAGATTTTATAACTTTTTAAGAATTTAAAAGAAATACTGCGATGCGATTTTTATTAACGCCCTAATACAAGTGAACTGTTAACGCGACTAAATTATTAAAGAAGCAAGGTTTTCAACTACCTTCAATATCGTTTCTTTAACTATTTTGTTCGTTTAGTATATCTTTAAAGTAAAAAATAAATTGCTACTTTTCTTCCAAATTATACAACCTTAACATTACTCTCTTAATAATATTGTTGGGGCAACTGCACTATTACGTGGACTTGATGCTCCTGTGTATTGTTTCACCGCGCACGGTTTGTAAGGCCGTATACGCACTAATTATTTACTCGTCGGTGACAGTTTTTAATGAAACGCGGCACTCCAATGTAACACCTTTATTTAAAAAATTTACACTATTTGATAAATAATAATTGTTGATTTGTTGATAAAGCAATACTGTTGTCTTGTTGATAAAACATGAGAGTGGTGTCTCTTAATATTAAATGTAGACTGTTGTCTTGAGCATTATTCTTATGACTGTTGTCTAGAACGGAGTTATGTTGAGATTCTTGTCTTGAACATTATTGTATTGACACTTGCGACTGTTGTCGAGCACGCTGATCTGTTGAGACTGTTTAAGAATTGAAGGCAAAATTTACCCCTAACTTTAGTAAACTCTGGAACAATTAACAAAATAGGCCGCATCAGAATGCGGCCAGATGACGAACAAACGTCGGCAAAATTCCCAAGAACCGCCTTGTTTGTAAACTGTGCCTACTAAAATAGCAAATATTGCAGATGGTTTTTAATTCTATATTAACTTTAACTAAAATTCCCAGTTTATGATGCTTGCATTCTTCATTCTGATGTTTTATGGTACAAAATTTAGTGAACGTGCGTTTGATAAAGCATTTGAAAGCTACAAACTGTGTACATGGCACGTTTACTCATAAAATAAGGTAAATTGAAAAGTGTCTAAAGAGACTAGCAATAAAATAAATGCCGAATTGAATAAATGTTGATAAATATGAACGATGCCGCATCATAAATTCTGGGAAACGTTTGCATTTTAATACGATAAGAGAATATAGTTATACAAAGGTTTCAATTTTGTACCTGACCCTTAGGTTCAAATACTATATTCTACGATTCCTTATATTTAATATATACAAAATGAATAATACTTATATTTAATATATTTATACACTACAAATTATATAATACAAATTAATTTCGTTTATAAGACGAAACAAATATTTTTAAATTTATAATTTATTTCTGCATAATACAATAATATTTGACCCTACAATAGTTAAAAAAAGAAACCAGTCACAACCGAGTGAAAACGTGTCCAAGAGAGAGCGCTATGATTAAATTTCGATTTGGTTCGAACAAAAAGCTCTAAAAATTGAAACTGTGTTCAAAATTAAATAATCCGAAAAAAATACACGCCACAAAGAAAATCAATTAGTAATGAAGAATTGCAAAGAGTAGGAATGCTATACGTACGCCAAAATCTCTAGTAAAAAGAAAAGGAGTAAATAAATACCTAAATCGATTTTCGTTTAAATTAAAATTCGTATTAATGTCACAATAATAGTCTCTGTCTTTTATTTGGATTTATATCGCGTGTATTGTATTTAATCTCGAAGTAATGACTGCTATTTCAATATTCCGCTGAGCATGAAATTGAATAGCGTAAAATGTTTCGAAAATAAATAGGCAGAAAACAATATTACACGCTCTTTAATCCTTAAGAACTTGCCACTGATTTCAACGGAGAGTAACTTTTGTCTGCCCCACCGAGTAAACATCTTTCTCCGTCTGCAAGTTTTAAGTTTAGACACGATGTCTAGATAAGCTAAGAAATAGGTGTAATAAAGGAATAGACAGAAATGGAAGAATTGCTGGCAATGCTGTTATTGTATTACGCAGAGCTCGAAAAATACAATGGTCGGTTTTGTTTGGTGCCTATAAACCCATACAAAAGAATGGCCTCGACAGTAATAGCAAAATAGGCAAATCAATTTACGGTGTAATAATCACGCATAATGTGTTAACAAAAAAATCTTTCGGTCTGAAAGGAAGTAATCTTCGGTCTCTACTTAGGAGGATCGATACACGCAAACAGAACTTTGTAAATTGGGCGTTCGGTGGGTCAACAATGGGAACTAGGGTATTATTTATCTGAATTATAAGCAACAATTATCTAGGTGATCGTAGCATATGGCTGATCCTGTTCATCAGTCTGGTGCTGGATTTGTTATTTCTCTTTTCTTTCGTGTTATGTTATATATAAAACTATGATATCCTGTATTACAGTCATAAATACATGTGGTTATTACATTTAATTTTTGGATATTCGGACTGTGAAACAGATACAGGCAACACGAAAATTCCGCAGATTCCACGAAATTTAAAAATCATCAGATGTTCTATTATAATAGGTATCCAATTACATTGAGCGGCGTTAAAAAACATTAATTACAATAATATTAAAGCAGTTATTATTTAAAACTATAAGAAAATATAGAAGTATTGCAACATCGGATGACAGAAATTTCCATATGTTGAACAAAAATAATTTATACAATTAAACACAAAATATGATAATATTCCGCTGGATCATTTGTTTTTCTAGCGGCTGTCATCCTTCTGGAAATTTAGTTTTCCTTAAAACTGGCAACTATATTTTACCATTCATCCAGAAATGCTTTTTCCAAAAATTTCTAATATTACGTTATGATTTCTGATACTTCTTTCGAAATATTTTAATATATCATCACTATCCAATGACTGGTGCGGTAGGTCAGTTGCTTGTACATATTATAAAGTAGCCATTCTTGCGCAATATTAGCTGTAGAGTTGGGATGTTGATCTTGCTGGAAGATTAATTTATTTCTAAGAAACAATTTTTCTACAGCTCTATGCAAATATTGTTTAAAGATATCTAAGCCCTCATTCTTGAATTGTTCATTAAGTTCTAAACTGTCCTGTTTAGACGCTGCTATAGATCCCTACATCACAGCTGATCTGTCCTGGTGCTTGCATCTAGTGCTGTGCTTCTTTTAATTCATAGACTACTATTATCTACCCCAACCAAAAATATTAAACACGCTCTCATCCATACATAAAACCTATTTCCAAAAATCCTTTTTTATTTTGATATTTCAAATATAGTGTTTTTTACAGGTAGTCTTTCGTTGTACCTGGTCTTTCTTAATGTTCTTTTTATATTTGTTGGATGCTCTTTTTTTCGGTTTCCAATTCCACCTGTGCATCTATTTTCTATGCTTTTATCAATGGATTTAAATTTACCGTACACGTTATAGCTTTTTTATCGCTCTAATTCCAAACATTTATACATTGAATTTTAGATGCTGTTTCGACTGTTTTGGAAAGATATCATATACTTTACATGTACTGCATTTGCAACCCTTTCTTTTTCTGTATAACGCCCTTCAACACTTACACACTGACTGACCATATTTCAAAATGGTCCTACGCCATCAGAAAATACTTTCTTAACAGCTTCTTTCCCCTGAGATTTTTTTATGTTTTTGGACTAAAAATGGCACCTTAACGTGAAAACTCTTGAGTCGCGAATTGCAACGTAGACGCATCTCTCAGGGACAAATTTCGTGGAAGTCGTTCATCGGCATCTATTGTTGCTACTATTGTGCGTAAAATATTTGAACGTGATCGGCATGCCACATATCGTGAGATTGAAGCATACTTGAGCGTTGGCATGAAAGCAATACACCTGGTTATAAATGCATGGAAGCTTTACAGTCGTTAGATCGCTCAGAATTTGAAAAAAAGTTCATAAACACGTCGCATCAAATGGCAAAGAAATACTAAAAAATTCACTTATTAGTACGATCATGATAATAAGCAAAAAATTCATCGTTTGGGTCTTTCAAAGCGAGCCGAAACCTATGAAGGTTGTTCGTTCACCCAGTGGTTCGAAGAAAATTATTCTTGGTTTGCTTCTGCGATTTTACTAGAGATGTGGTAACTGTAACTTCACAGAATCGCAGAATCGTGAACGTTGATAAGAAAACAGTTCGGAAAAATACTTCTACCCCAATTACCTCAAAATAATTAATAATATGATATCCGAGAAAATGAAAGTAAGGTAAAAGTGACATCAAGCGAGAGTCCCACAAGGCAGACTTAATCCACAAAAGTACTACAGATACTTCACAATGGAAAGTAACTAAAGCACTGAAAAAACCTATCGCACAAACACCTCTAACTCGAGGAGCAATTTGAAAAAGGGGGATGTATTTGCAAAACATTTAGAAGGAATATTTCAACCTCTAAATGGACAAGATGCCACCAACAAATATTGCCCTTGATATCACGCCTATATCTCAAAAAAATAGATTATGGAAGAAGGAGCATACTCAGAGTTAAGATAAATCGTAGTGGGGATGCGTGCTTGGCGTTATTCTGTACCACCTATATACACTTGCTATATTTTTAAAGTAGAAACTAATATCTTAGCTAGTTTCGCCGACGATACTGCTCTACTAGCCACTGGAAGAACAAGAAAGGAGCCTACAAAAAACCTACAGAAACTTGTCAATAAAATCCAAAAATTGCGAAATGGAGAATCAAATTGAACGAAACAAATCAGTGCACTTCGATTTCCCGAACAAGCCAATTTGGCACATGTCGGTGCACATCGACAGTAGTAATGTATTACCATACTCTAATAAAGCCAACTATCTTGGCATAACATTACATGCAAAACTGAGATGCAAAATTTACAATACAAAACGGGAAAGAGTTGGCGCCAGATATAAAAAATGTATTGGCTGCTTTGGAGAAAATTCGAGTTGTATTTGCATAATAAATTGATGTTACAAACAAGTCCTTCAATTATGTCCTACAGCTATGGGGCTGCATTAAATATTCTAATGTTGAAATCATGCTATGAATTCACTCCGATACATAAGAAACAGATATATCCATAAGGATCTTGAAATAAACCCTGTAATTAGTGAAATTAGAAGATACGAAGGGTCATGACGAAAGAATCCACTAGCACGTGAACGTCGAGATACTTCAATTCCTAGACAACAGGAAGCGCCGAGTCAAGAAGACCAAACCATTTGAAATAGTGTATAGTGCTAATGTAGATGCATATGTACAGAAGTATACTTACACAGCCAGAAACTGAGAAACACTATTAGGTGAACTCTTGAATTTTAATATATATTAGGTAGTTTATGTTGTACGTTAGTATAAATAGAAATTAGTTTGAATAATCTAAGTGTTCGCGTGAGTGTTTATTAAAGAGAGGAAAAACGGTGCCCCGAGTTTTAGAATGGAAAAAGTGCTTCCAAAGTTGGTTCGCATGTTTTCAAGAATGTATTGATGTCAAAAGTGAATAATTTGAAAAGTATATAAATAAAATGATCACTAAAATTGATATGTATTTTTTATATCGTTTCCATATTTCCAGTAGCCCTCGTATTAAATTTAACAAAAGTAACGGGTGTTCATTTGAAAAGTCAATCTAGTAGCATGTGATTTACTGATACATTTTGAAGTATGTCGTAAATTAAAATTTACTACTTAACCTACGAAGTCGTATATTTTGACAGTTTCATACATACAAATAAGTAACACATGTGATTGACATTATCAAATGTCATTTGGATTTACGTTTACGGAACAACAAACACATACTAATATATATGCGTCTTATTCTATCAAATTTTCAAAGTAACCTAGATTGACTTTTCAAATGAACACACGTTAGAACTAACGTTTAAAGTAATATTTCATAGTTAACGTATTTTGTTATTTTTTCAACTTAATGTCAAATTTTAAGCCTGATAAAGTGTTAATTGTTGACATAAAATATTGAAAATAAAGAACTTCAAATAAATAATTTCCCGAAACCTGCTTAAATTAAAAAAAAACGAAAAAACAAAATTCAAACTTTTGCAATACTTTGTTCTTAATAGTACTGTTTCAAGTCGTTCTTATTTGTATAAAAATTTATCTTCTTACTCCTCTGATCAAATATAGAAATACTTTTTGTTTTTATCACGATATAATTATATCACAAAATTCTTCAATTGATAAATAATTTTCATGCAATAACAAGCTAATAGTATAACTAGAATATGTTATTTATGACGACATGGAACTAAATTAAAGAATAATTTCGTCATTATACCAGACTTATTTATGTATAGTTTTCAACGATTTGCCGAAAATTGTCGTCGTCACGAAACCTTACTTTCAGTAATAATTGTCTTGAGACCCGAAACAATAAAACGAAATCGGAACGGAAACAAACTAATTTGAGTAAATTACTTTTTAAGGACAAGCATATACCTATCCGCTTTCGAAAATATTATTAAATTTACCGTGAAAACAAAACTTAAATTAACAAAACAGTCTGGATAATAGTTACAAGTTTGCTGAATAAAAATTTTACGATTTATGAAGGTTTTGCTTCATTGCAAAATAATAAACCTCTTACAGTAATTAGTATATTTTTTGGATTGAATAAGATGCCTCCTAAAAAGCATTATATTTATATTGGCAGGATAGGGAAAAAGTCGACGATATTATTATTCTTAATCATATTTTTTTTAACTATCATATATTTTACAAATACAGGGTGGGCCAGAAGAATTTAAAAAAATGAATTAAAGATGTTTCCATACAAAATACAGTTAGTGCAGGAACTGAAACCTGTGGACCACGAACTGCGCCGAAATTATGCGATTCGCACCCAAGAATTAACCAGAGAAAACAATGAATTTATTAATCAACTTATCATGTCTGACGAAGCTCATTTTCAGCTGAATGGTTTCGTCAATAATCAGAACTGTCGGTTCTGGAGTACGGCAAATCCAAGGAGAATTCATCAGAGCCAACTGCACCCTCTGAAATGCACGGTTTGGTATGGGGTGACCTCGCAGGAAGTTATCTGGGCTTACTTCTTTGAAACTGATAATGGTAACAGTGTGACAATTACTGGTGAGATATATCGGGATATGATTGCTAATTTTTTACGTCCCGCAGTAGAAAATCGTCCCGAAATGTGGTTTCAGCAGGATAGGGCAACCCCCCATACAGCCAATGTCACAAAGAACCTCCTGAGGTAACTGTTCAGCAAGCGGATAATTTCAAGAAATTCCCATGTTAATTGGCCGCCACGTTCTCCTGACCTTACGACCCCCGATTACTTCCTGTGAGGATACCTAAAGGAACGTGTGTACGTGAACAAACCGCGTACACTTGAGCAGCTCAAGGACAATATCCGTGCAGAAATTCGAGCATTAACTCTTCACAACTTAACCAATGTTATGAACAATGCAATCGAAAGAGCACGACTTTGCGAGGCCACAAATGGAAGTCATTTGAAGGATGTTGTTTTCCATACATAATCTCCATATGTTAAACATTTAAATGTAAAGGATGTAAAAATAAATCCAGTGATCTTTCTCCTTTTATATACACCCCGTTTACTAAACATGCAGCAAAAATTCATGGGGTTATTTTCTAGGTTATTTTAAGATTTTTCTTCTCATTGGATGATTTTTGGAAATATGCTTTGTTTCAAAGGTTGTAAACTTGTTAGCTAGTTAGTGTCGGGTCGGGACTGCCAAACTCTAACTTCGTACTAACTTGGTGACTGTATAATTAATATAAAATTAAGTAGTTCTGAATAACATCGCGGCGGCGCCGTTGGTTACTAACACTAACGGGGTTTTTAATGTTAGCGGTTCTTACCAGGTGAGACGATACCTTTAAAAAAATTTCAAAACTAGTGATTATCAAAAATAAAATACGTCGAAAGTTCCTAAGCCCAATATTTCGAGAAAACTCTGTAAGAAGTAAGGGTTCGGAACGTTTTTTAACTTCTGTCGGATTTCACATTTTTAAAGCTATTTCTCTTTCCCAAGTTTCCCAAGTGCGATATACTTTTGTTTGTGTCTTTTTGTTTTATTTATATGCGAGTCCATAAACAAGGACAACAATTTCAATAACTGGTAACTGGTAACTATTTATTCTCATATTTTAATATATTACGCACACAAATAAAATAAGAGGATAATTCGTATAAACAAAAAACAGACATGAATTCTAAAACAAATGTCACAATAAATTTATATATTATTTACAAATAAATAAAATTACAAACACCCGTAGGATATCACATATCACACAAAATATATCTATAACGTTTGATACAATATATGAGTGATATATGACACACTTAAATCGTAGAATATTTCTACCAAAAAGTCTGTGAAAACCAAATAAAATGTTTTCGGATAGGATTGTTCAATAAGACTGTTCAATGCCTTTATAAGCGACCTTAAAATGGAATGAATTAATATGATTTAATAAAAATATAGCAAACCCACGTTTATAAATAATTCATGAAAAAAAAAACAAGAATTGATTTGATTTCAAAACTTAAAATAATATTTAAACTATGGAGTTCGGAGTAACATCTCTAAATCAAAATTAAAACAGACAGGTTATGTTAATATGTACATGTGTCATTTAATAGTTATTTATGTACCTAGGTTCGTAAGTACAGTTTTATGGTCGAGAATACGTTTGCAAACCGAGACCCGTAGGGTCGAGGTTTGCATATATTCGAGACCATAAAACTGTACTACGAACCGTGGTTCATATGAGATTTTTCGTCATACCTATGTTTTTTTTTAAATAGACGAATTTTGATGATTCTGCACTTTACTTTTATTATATGTATACACATTAGTAACATCAAGTCAGGAATGTTTGTCGTATCTATGGTACCATGTTTGTGTCAATATAAATTTATATTATTGATAAATGTCAAAGTATATGCAATATATTCTCAAAAGTTTTTGCTTTTAAATAAACTTTACAAATATGGATCAAATAGAGATAGAGGCTATTATAGCTTGTACTGAAATTTTTCTGGAGAAGTAGTGAAGATGTCTTACAATTTCCTAAATTGAAAGGATTTTTGAAGCATGAAAATGATGGTTTTAGACGGTCTAAAACCATCGGCAACGTTATTAGCAGATTCAGGAATTGATGTTCTTGGTCTGAAAAGATACGGCGCATGGAAATCTTCCACCGTGGCAGAAAGATCTAATTGTTCGTTTACATTTAATATTACAAAGTGTAGTTTTGTACAAGGTTCTACTTTTACTATTTATGTGTTTTTGTTAATTAAAATTATGTTTCAAATAAATTCGTTATAAATGTTCTAATACTGCTATTATTTACCTAGGGTCGTAATGAAATATTACAGCCCGCTACCACAGCAACTGTCAATACGGTATGTAAAGTGTCACTTACGTTTCAAAAGAAGGTGTCATAACTGTTTATTTACGCGGTAGGTATGACGAAAAAGTTTTTTAACGGTACTGCTTGATTTGAAATATTTATGTCAAATTCCATAGTAAGGATATAAATC
This sequence comes from Melolontha melolontha, assembly GCA_935421215.2. Lineage (NCBI taxonomy): Eukaryota > Metazoa > Arthropoda > Insecta > Coleoptera > Scarabaeidae > Melolontha > Melolontha melolontha. The sequence continues at coordinate 85,627,019 of OW285242.1, read as the reverse complement.
GGACTAAGTTTCGTTTGTTAACATTGATTTATATGGAAATTTATGCTTTGTTTGTAGAAGTGTAAATGACATTTTATCTGGATATTCAATGCTTCTTTATATTCTGACGTCAAGAAAAGACAAAAGAAGATATAACAACTTCTTTTTAACGGGGTTTTATAACAAAGAGAAATCGCACTAAAAAAAATTGGTTTCATCAATTTATCAAAATTTGACGGTCAGTATTTCAGAATTTCAGAGATTCAACAATTGGACTTTTTAGCGACTAGAAATTCGGGAATTAATAATTATGATAAAATTAATATTTGGACATTTACAATTATTAGCAATTCGGGAATTAACAATTATAATAAATTCGGACTTTTTAGCTTATATGTTCCTTCAACCTTCATTGCTTTGATAGATAGTGCAGTGCATATGTGCACGACGGATTTTGAGATTTTCTTAGCGGCTTTTGTTATGCGTTAGTAAATTTCGGGGTACTTCTAACGTTTGTTGGATGTCATATGCCGGAAACGATGCGCACGAGTGGGACATAAAGTAGTGTTAGAAAGAATTCTAAAGAAACTGGACACGAAGTTAGACGGGGACGCGACAAATACTATCGTCGCCAGGGTAACCTCTTAGCTGCACTGCAAATACTATTGTAGTACAATAAGAGTGTGGAAGTGGAAAGTTGAAGCTTGAATCTCAGGCATTAGTCAGGAAGTATCTCTCGACACTAGCTGAATAATTAATTTCACTGGCAAAATTGGAGCTTTATATATCCAAAAAAGAAGACAAAAAGCGATTATTTGGGAACCCCTTCCCAAATAACAGTTTTCTAATATTATAATTCTACGGCGGCGCGAAAAGGCGGGGGGATTGTTAAGTGTCGTTGCGACACACAAGGCAAACGAACGAACTAGCAAAAGTTACATAACAACAAATTCCTCACAAATATATTTACAGAATATACACTACTTCTCAAAACTTGCTCAAAATGGATACTTTGCGCGCTTAATACTTTTGTAATTAACGACGGGCAATTCATTCCCAATATCCATAAGTTTCAGGGCGAGGTTCGTTACAAGGTATTGGACGATAAAGGTTTGAATATTTTTAAAATTGTTAATGTATCTTAAGTAAATCTATGATCTATTACACTGGGTCTATTTTATTTATATATTTTACCTTTTTAACATTCCGATTAGACTATTATTTGCAGTCACAGCAGGTTAGTGCAGATATTGAAAACACTAGCAGTTTAACCGTAGATTTTATACATTGTTGATGTTTTCATTGTGACGTTGTGACTCATTTTTGCTCTTTGAAAATTATCAAAACTGATTAGTAGAGGCCGGACGCATCAGGCCGAAATTACGATGGACCATATAAATAATCTATAACAACGCTAAGTACAACACGCTAAGTACAACACGCTAAGTACAACAGCTATTGAATAGCACTATTCATTCCGTTAACCGCACATCGGTTTTTTGTCGTTGAATTGTGTCGCATTTACTTAAAGTACAGTGAGTTAATTTCTTTTTTTCATTGTTGTAACTGTTAATTACATACTCCGTAATTTTTGTAATAGAACTTGTTTAATATCGTTTCATCGAATCTACTTCTCTCAATTATTTTGACGTAAGTGTCTCGTGAATTTCGTTTCAATAACTTACGCATACATTTTTAATTTTCATTTATTTAGATATAGAACATTGATAAAGTTACTTTTTCAGATATGATATGGAACAACATCGAGAATGGCATCGTGAAACAATGGCGAGTTGGATTAAGGGTCAAATTGATTGTATGTCCATTGCCAGCGATTCCGGAATTTATTGCATAGTCTGTAAAATATCTAACTCTGCGAAACTTTAATAGCGAAAAATATTCCATTAAATAAACTTAAAAATCCCACCTTCAAATCATTTCTCTAAAAATATACTGGTCGAAATGTTCCTGATGAGTCCACCTTACGCAAATATTATATTTCTAAGTGCTACACGAAAGCAGTAGAACGCACAGAATCTGTAAATATATCAGAGACACCTTTCCGAAAGTTGATAAACTTATATCCGCTTTTAAAAAAGTTTCCAGAAAAGCACCATGGAGAGTAGCTCTTTACATGAAAAAACTTCTATCTTTGTCACTGCTTCCCTCTCCAGTAATAACTGGATGGGGAACATCGTTGGAAAGTACTAGTTTTTATGCAGAAAATTTTGATAGCTTACAAAGAGTGCAAGGAACTAATACAAATTCCAAATTTCAAAAATCAGTTGTACTTTCTTCAGGAACACTTTGAAAATTTGCCAAAACTAATCACTTATTTTGAAAATCAAAATCTCAAATTAAATGATGGATTAACCACATTAGATGTGGCTATTAATAATTTGAAAAATATTCCAAGTTACTTCGGATGTGGCAAGAGTTAGACGCAGTTTTTAATAGAAATCCAGATTTAATAACATTGCGGCAATTGTGTATGGGGGCAATGCCTCAAAATCTAACTGCTAAATACGCTGAAATAAAAGAATATTTCCAGTATGCACCTATAACCAATTGCGATGTAGAAAGGACAATTTCTATCTACAAGGATGTATTGCATTCAAAGAGAACAAATTTTACAGAAGAGAACCTCGAGAAAGTATGGCTAGCTAGTATTAATACTCCTTTACTCAACTTGAACTCCAAAATGAACAAATAAACCCATTTGCTTTTCACTTATATAAATAAAATTAAAAACTCTTTAAAAATACAAATTTTGAATAGTACGCCCGTGGGCGATGAGTCATCGGCCTCTCGTGTCTGGTCCCTACTGATTAGGTCTCGTATTTTAGTTTGACAATTAAACTTGTGTTAGTGAAGCTCCTTAATATGAATCGTTATATGAACGCGGAGATGACAGATGCATTTTATGTATGCACTTGCCAATGGGAATTTGATAGAGGCGGGCGGTTGAACAGTGAAACGTTTCCCAATTTTCATGTCTCTGATAGAAAAACCTTTCAAAATATGCATCAATGTCTTCATTAAACAGGCACATTTATACGTAATAGAGGACGATAAAGACCAAATGTTAATAACTGTGGAATTTGACGAAAACGTTCTAAAGAGGGCAGCGGAATATGAAGGTACTACACAGAAAAATAGTAATAAAATTGCTTTGAATGTGTAGAAAATTTTGAAGCAGGAGTGCTAATATCTATATCATATTCAGCTCGTTTAGGATATCGGATAGGATATCATGCTTAATGCCCGTGATTTATCTCCACGCGAAACTGCATTGCATTTTGCAATGCAATACTGTTTCAAATTCCTCAACTACTGGTGTTGATTCTCTCTACCGATGAAACACATTTTTCAGGAAATGGAATTAGAAACTTCTATAATAACCATAGGTGGGCTGCTGATGAATGCTAGATTTATAGAGAGTATGGTTGCTCGTGAGTTTTTAAATGCAGCATATGAAGATGGCTGGAATGGTTAAGGCGACCTCGCTTATGACCTATTCGATTCCCATACTTAAATCGTTCGGATTCTTTTTCTATGGGGACATTTGAAGCCATAAGTATAAACCCCTTCAGTGGAAAATGAAGAAAATCGAATAATTGATGGGTGTAATACAATAAGAATTAACTTTATGTTCGTTAGTCAATGAGGAGAAGATTGATGTATTCGTCCTAGCTGGTGGTACTCATTTTCAACAATATTTTTAAATTAAGAATCCTTACATGTAATAGTATCTTCACAACAAATCGCCTTTCCGAAATCGCCTCTGAAACTACTTAATCTATTTCAATATTTGGTTGTTTGCCAAGCCCCTTATCAATATTACAAAGGTCTTCTTCAATTTCGCTCGTAGATGCAAGTTATACTTCCTCATGTTATCAACATACTCGTACGTACCTTATCTAACAGCGATGTTCTACCGGTCCATACCACTTTGGTACGTTTGCAGCACGGGTTATTCTTGATCAATTGGAATGAAATTTTTATAATTTTTTATTTATTATAGGGAATCATTCATCTTAAAAATTTCGAATTTCAAAAAGAAGGGCCATCCTAATGTACTATGTAAACTAAAGAGTATTTTTAATTCATGCGAGTCGTTGGCATTTCACTCACATTCCACTAATTCTTCAGCTAAGATGATTTGTAATCATGATTGAATTACTGTGTGTTTGCCTACTTTTTAAGACCACGAAGACTATTATCAAGTTTACAATTAAGCTGTAACGTGTAAAATAGGTTTATAGCTCTGAAGGAAAAGAAATATTTTCCGCATATAATAACATAATTATACCCCTCCCGTATCGTTATGTTCAAATTTTAGGAGTGTAAAGTATACTTCATTTCAAGTAATAAAAACACAAAACTTGTATATCCATTTTTATTTGTTTCAAAGTTACAGATCTACGAATGTGATTGTCAGATCATGAAAAAAAATGTAATCCTAAAGTCAATAAAAACTGATTTTATTTAAAAAAGTTCAATTAATAATATTTTCGAAATGTCCACCTCCTTGTTGAATGCAGGCTTGTGCTTGTAAATCAACTGAAGAAGTACTTGTCCGAATTTCATACTTGTTTTGTCGGATTTGCTCGGCAGCCAGGTGAATATGATCCAACAACTCTTCTCTTGTGTTCGAAACTTGCGCGTAGACTAAATTTTTCATGTATCCCCATAAATAAAAGTCAAGGGAATTAAGATCGGGTGATCTGGGTGGCCATGCAACAGGACCACCTCGATCAATTCATCTTGGATAATTGACGTTAACCCAATTTCGGACAGCAATTCCGAAATGTGGTGGTGCCCCATCCATGTGAAACGACATGTCTCGTGAACATTCAGTGGGACATCCTCTAAAAAACCTGGCAGTTCGTTAATAGGAAATTGAAGGTAATTGTCCGCATTTAACCTCTCAGGAAGAACGACAGGACCAATCAACAAGTCATTGATTAGCGCCGCCCAAATGTTAATAGAAAATTCATGTTGAAATTTAGATGGGCGTATAGCTTGGGATTTTCTGATGACCACTTGTGCAGGTTTCTCAGATTTGTAACACCACTTCTCGTGAACGCAGATTCATCTGTTCAGAGGACAGTTCTGCAGAAATTAAAATGAAGCCGTGACTGTCTTAATATCCAGGTAGAATAAACTAGACGATCATAGTGGTCTACCTCAAGCAAACCGTGTCCCCTGCGATAGTGATATGGATATAAGCCCTCACGATTTAAAATTCGCCAAACTGTCATTCGTGGCACTCTTACTTGTCTAGCGATTCGACGTACACTGAGAGTTGGATCCATTTTAACATAGCTACTGCTTCTTCCTCTAAGTCCACTGGCAAATTTACTCCTCGGTCGAAAAGATAATCACGCAGTCCGCATTCCCGAAATTGTCTATGTACTTCCAAAAACGTTCTGTAATGAGGAATGCGCCTATCGGGAAACCGATGTCGATATTCAATAACTGCTTGACGTGCACTGCCGTTACAGTAGCCATACACAATATGCATGTCCGCATACTCTTGAGAAGAAAATCGGTAAGGCATTTTGAATAAAGAAAACGTATCCATTCACTAATAAGCTGTTATATGAACTGAAACGTAATGTAATCCTTTATTAAAAAATTCAACGTTAACAGTCATCTGAACATTTGTTTATTGTATGATATTCATGGTTCAGCACTTACGAAATAAGTAAGAACCTTCTTTATCATAAATCAATTTCCAGTACTCTTTTTTGTGTAGACCTCCAAGAAATTACAGTATGCACTACGACACGTGTTTATTTATTTTAGGGTAACATCTTATTATGCGACGTTAACAATCACAGGCCTGTTATTGAATAGTATAACTTTTTTTTAAATAAAATCAGTTTGTATTGACTTTAGGATTACATTTTTTTTCATGATCTGACAATCACATTCATAGATCTGCAACTTTGAAACAAATAAAAATGGGTATACAAGTTTTGCGTTTTTGTTACTTGAAATGAAGTCTACTTTACACTCTTAAAATTTGAACATAACGATATGGGACATCTTGTATATACATCAACGTTTCAACACTTGTGATAATTTTTGAAAACATCCAGTGAGTGTCATAATTTGTAATTTAAATGTATTGACTAATTTTTACAAAGTAGAAAAGTTGAGCAGCTTTTTACTTTTCTAAACCAAGGCGAAACATTTTTTAATTTTCAATTTTTCATGAAGGATTTTATGTATTAGTACAGGTCCAATTTAATAGTTATTCGCATATGATATGTGCGTCTGTCATTATTTTCCGAACAGGGCCACATTATGTATGCCGTCATGTAGCTAACTACCACTCTTCGTACCTACCTATAGGTAAACTTTAAGATCACAAACTAAGAATTCCATGACACAAAATATTGAAACATTACTCACTACTGCTAAACTAGAGATGGTAGGGTGCACTGGGTGGAAGTTAAATTAGCTATTGGAGAACAAGTTAGTGGTAGACTGCACAACCGCCAGATATCATATGGCTGCCTTGTCTAAGCATCTAAATTGAATGCGCAGGTGCAGGGTGATAGTAATCGAAGGAACGAGTTCATGTGTTCGTCAATTTAGTTATTTTTGAACTTGTTTGCATTGAAGTAGTTCTGCCGTTTATTGTTTGTTTATGCTTATAGAGTTTTATAATGTCGAGTTACCCGAAACGGTGTTGTGTGACAGACAGTAATGATATGGGTAGCCGCAGACACCGTTTTCCTAAAAATAATATTGAAGTTTGGGTAAAACGTGTCAACCATCCACGCTTTCCTAATTTAACAAGAGACTAAATTTATAACACCTATGTAATTTTCGAACAACATTTTAATTATCATATATAAATTTAATTGCTATATATAAAATATTTCTTCTGTTCGTAAACCCAATCCATTTTCAAAAGCTGACAATTACAAAAGCATCGATTTCTAACAAACTTTATTTTTAATTTTTATATCAATATTGTAAAACCAACGAATAAATTTGGAACTTTTTTCATTGGAGTATTGATTTCAAAAATATTGTAATTTTATTTTTATAAATATGTATGTATAAAAGTGGGTTTACGCATGCATAGATTAAGTGGCCCACTGCTCACTGTCGCCTTAGAAAATATAAGATTCAAACATACACCCTTTTTGTTGTGCAAATTTACTACATTGTAATTAGCACACCATTAAAGCTTTGTATTTTTTGAGGCGTCAGTAAGTACTGGTGGCACTTCTAAACTATTCATATGTAAATACAATTTATATTACGAAAAAAAAATGCGAAAATAAGTTAGCCTTATAGATTTCTATAAAAACTTTAGTTGACTGCACACCCGTTATTGGCGTTTTGGTTTCGTGTTTCCTGTTTCCTGCAGAACTTACCTTTCTATTTTAGTTGTTCTAGTATAGCAAGCGCCAATTAAGTTGGCGCGCGGAGGAGTAAGTTCGCGCAGGATTAGAAGTAGGTAGTGGGGAGATTTGTATTTGGTTTTACATCAAATTGCAAGATAGCATAGGCGGCAATGAGACATTCTCACTGCGACCTCTGTTACAGCAGCATCACAGTTGAGAACACCGACGACGATACATCGTCAAGCGACGCCGGAAGCAATGGCCGGACAAAAGAGAGCAATAACCAACCTGATGATTAAACCCGAATACCTGAACAAATGTTCACCCAAGATACTGGAAGATTTTAAAAATCTAATCAAGATACTTGACGAAGAAGAATATATCCAGAAGCTACTACAAAAATCAGGGGATATACTAATGGTTAACCCAGAAGAACCGACGATCCAAATCGAGTTAAAAAGCAACACCACAGAAAAACAAAAAGAAGAAAAGCCTCCCGTAAAATCGAAGAAGAGCCAACCGGAACCGAAAATCGAAAACGACGAATTCAGACACCCGAAAAAAACAACAAAAAGACAGAAAACTGACCACACAGCGCCACCAATCGAAACAAAAAGTTCCTACGACGTCCTCGAAACCGAAACCGAGGAAAAAATGGAAGAAGAAGAAGCAACCGAAATCACCCCACAACCGTCAACATCAAACAGCACACCCAGGGTAAGTGACAAAACAAACACCACACAAAACACAAACACCGAAACACGCAAAATCGCACCAATCATAATAACAGACAAAGACAAATGGGCATATATACGACAAATACTTAAAACACATAACATTAACACAGTACAAAACAAACTTGTGAAACCTGGCATTCACATCGAACCGAAAACTGACGAAGACTACCGAAAACTTAAACACATACTCGACAATGAACAAATACAATTTTACAATTTTCAACTGAGAAGTGAAAAGACACTAAAGGTAGTTATGCGTGGCATTCCTACCTTTATCACAGACACTGACATCACCGACGACCTGACTGACCAAGGCTACCCGACAATAAAAATAAAACGCGTGAACGGCAAACACGGAATACCAGCACCACTTGTACTAATAGAACTGACGAGACAATACAAATCAATTTACAACATACACGACTGCTGCGGACTCACAATTAAAATCGAACCACTAAACAAACGGACAGACATAATACAATGCCACAAATGTCAGACATTTGGACACCACCAAAAAAACTGTAACATACACTACAAATGCATGAAATGCGGAGACGAACACTTAACACACCTATGTACAAAACCCAAAACAACCTCACCAAAGTGTGCAAACTGCGGTGGTCCTAACTTATCCACTTTCCTTAACTGTCCTAAAAATCCAAACAACCCTGTAAACAAAACCACACCCAAACCCGAATACATACCAGCACCACCCCCAACAACGAACCCATGGACACAAAAACAAAGAAACACAACACCTAGCACAACTGACGAACTAGCACTTGCCTTAGGCAATATGCTAATAACATTACACTCCACAAACGCAACAACAGAACAGATACAATACTTCGTAACGCAAACACAGAAAATAATCACACTCTACAACAACAAACATTAAACACACACATGACTGAAACGCAAAAAACCGATGACCAGTGACTTAAACGCAAAAAGCTACAAACACACAGACAACACATACGCAACACAGGACCGCTCAAAAACACACAACACACGATTATTTATTAATCAGACACAAACACGTCACAACCCTGGGAAATACGAAACAATGGAGTGGAAATGTAGGCAACTCCGACCACAACAAAATTCAAGTCTCATACCAGGCGGCAATGTCAGATAATTCTAACCTCTTTGAAAAGAACATAATTAAACAGATTAAAAAAACACAAAATCTGATATAAATAATGAGATTGTAATGTATAAACAGGTTTTTAAGAATATTTTTATAAGCATTGTAACAAAATCTGTAAGCCTTCTAAGTCGGGAAAGTACAAAATGTAATTCTGATGTATCGTAATGAATCGTACAATGAATCCTTTTGAATTATCTGAAATACACTTCCAGCAGTTATTTCGTTTAGACAAAAGGTCTGCTATCAATTTAATTAATACTTTGGGAGGAGTCATGGACTTGTGTGGACATATTCCACTGCATCTGAAGGTGATTATTAATATATTTATAATTTTAGAAATTTGTTGTATATATCTATATTGAATTGCAGGTTTTAACGTTACATTTTACAGCCACAGGATCCTTTCAAATTCCAGTAGGTTGTAATTCTTGGATAGCACTAAGCCAAACATCAGTATGTCGAATATTAAATGAAATTTGTTTTGTGATAGCTGAATATTTGTTTCCTAATTATTTGCAGTTTTCAACAACAGCAGATATGAAAAATAAAATTAAAAAGAGATTTAAAAAATTAGTTGACCATATAATGTTTTATGAAATATACTTCTATTGTAGTTTCTGTGAAAAATGGGGTGCTCGAGGAGTTGTGGGTGTAATTGACGGAACTCATGTTGAGATACTTGCTCCCCCAGTAAATGATGTGTATCACCCACTGTATGTATATATTAACAGAAAAAGAAGATATTCTATAAATGTAATGCTTGTAAGTAAACATTATGTGTAGAAACATATATTGATATAGTGAAGGCTAAAATATCACATTATGGGCTAATTCTAAATATATTTCATCTTTAGATTGCAGATTCCAATTGCAAGATAATTGGATGTAGTGCATGAAATTCAGGATCAGTGCATGCTGCTGCTATATGGCAAACAAGTAATATTAGAAATTACTTAAGTGAGCAATACGAACATGGGGTTACCTTAACACATTTAATAGGTAAACAGTTACATATATACACATTTACTGAACTGTGTATTTATTTTCAATTCCAAACAGAGAATAGTGGTTATCCTTTTAAGCCGTGGATTTTCACACCGTTTGCTAATGTACAAGAAGGCACAATCGATGCAAATTTGAATAAACACTTAAACAAAACCAGAAACGTTATAGAAAAAACAAATGGTGTGCTATAGGACAGATTTAGGTGTCTTTCTAGACATCGGGTTTTGTTATACCATCCAACTAGATCAGCAAGCAGCAAAAATTATTCACATGTTGTCTACTTCATAATATTGCAATAAATACTGGAATACCAATACAAGGTCATGAAATTGAATATAGAGAAAATAATGTAAATAATGGTAAGTCCATTGTAGATAAAGAAAAAAAAACATCACTGTATGCAGTAATAATGAATGTAACTAATGCTTTACTTCTTTGCAGATGCTGCTGCTATTAATAATGTGTTACTAGAACGAAATGCATATAATAATATACAGGGTGTCCAGAAACTCTCCTGACAAACGAAGACCGGAGTTTCCTCAGATAATTTTAAGACAATTAAACCCAAATTCACCTAGTCCGAAAATGCTTCCTAAGGGAGCTAGAGTTCTTTGAAGATGGCGCCTTGTATTTTTTTTTTAATTCCTCCAGAACGCTTCTATTTAGAAAAACAAAAACTGGTATGCTTATTTATCCTCCAGAGATGAATCGATTCCATCAATTGCGAATTTCTAGTACCGGTCATAGGCGTCCTTTTTGGGTAGGTCAACGGTTATTTTAAGGCATAACTTTTTTGTCTTTAACTTTTAAGCATTTGTGACACTAGATTATTAAATTTTCAGGTATTCCAGTACTAAAAGGAACTCTTACTTTAAGTCGGTAGGATACACCGTTTTCTAGAAAAATCGATTTGTAAATTTTTCGTTTTTTCTTCATTAAAGTTCAATTTTTTATTTTTTGCAATAGTTAGCTCTGAACTGTCAACAGAAGTAAAACCTATGTTTTTCATTGTCAAATTGTTGTCAGTTCGCGAAGTTTATCTTTTCATTTTTTACTTTGTGTTATTCAAACACAACGATTTCAATTAAAAAAAAAATGGTTTTTACTAATGAGGAATACGCCGATATGCATTTAGTTTATGGCGAAATGAGGTGTAACGCTCGAGCGGCGCAACGTAGATACGCTGAAAAATTTCCCAATCGTCAGCATCCCACTCACTCAACATTTGCAGCTCTTCATCAACGATTAAGAGAAACAGGTTCAGTGGTCCCAAAAAATAATGAAACAGGGAGACATAATGATGTAACAGCAGAACATGAAGATGTTATTTTAATGGAAGTTGAGGAAAATCCAGAAATTAGCGTTCGAAGACTATCTGCCATGTACCCCACAATTTCAAAATCTTCCGTAGGAAATATCTTACACAAAGAAAATTTATATCCTTTTCATTTTACAAAGGTGCAAGCACTGCTAGAAGGAGATTTTCCTGCTAGCAAGGTCGCCGTATTTGAATCATTGCGATTATTGTGTTTGGGGATACATAAAAGCATTTGTTTATTCCGTTCCGATACAAAATCGCGCACAACTCTGGCTAAGGATACAAGATGCTTGCAACGAATTTAGAAATAACTTTGGAATTTTTGCAAGAATTCGGCGTTCTCTAAGCAAAAGGGTAAACTTATGCATGGAGACTAATGGTCATCACATCGAGCAACTTTTGTAACAATCTACCTTTGATACTTGTTCTTTTTTTGTTAGTTTCGTTCCATTGTAATAAATAATTTGTTTTTAATTTATTAAATTAATTTTCATCCATGCCTTGATAGTCCAAGCCAACTTCGTCGCTAAAAATAAGTAGGTACATAATAAATTGAACTTTAATGAAGAAAAAACGAAAAATTTACAAATCGATTTTTCTAGAAAACGGTGTATCCTACCGACTTAAAGTAAGAGTACCTTTTAGTACTGGAATACCTGAAAATTTAATAATCTAGTGTCACAAATGCTTAAAAGTTAAAGACAAAAAAATTATGCCTTAAAATAACCGTTGACCTACCCAAAACGGACGCCTATGACCGGTACTAGAAATTCGCAATTGATGGAATCGATTCATCTCTGGAGGATAAATAAGCATACCAGTTTTTGTTTTTCTAAATAGAAGCGTTCTGGAGGAATTAAAAAAAAAAATAAATACAAGGCGCCATCTTCAAAGAACTGTCTTAAAATTATCAGAGGAATCACCGGTCTTCGTTTGTCAGGAGAGTTTCTGGACACCCTGTATAATAATTGAAAATAATTTACTTTGATTATGTGTATAGGCACTCATTTAAATGTACAGATAAATATGTACTCATTAATAGAGCTGAGGATGTTTGCGGTATAACCATGGTTATATCATGTAACCATAGTAATTTACTATGGTTACATGATATAACCATGGTTATACCGCAAACATCCTCAGCTCTACTCATTAATCTTATATACATGGTAATTTTATTTTATCTGTGTATTATAGTACAATTAAATATTAACAATTACAATATGATTTTTCCTGGAATTCAAAGGTATGATTTTGGAACGAATACTTAGCTATTCCAAATTTTAATAATTTGATTCAATTTGTTTTGGTAATTGCTTTCAAGTCCCCATCTCCTACTTCTTTGAGTATAGTTTGTATATTGTCATAATTTACCTCAGTTTTCTTGCTCAGATTTAGCAATTCTTCGGCTAATGCGGTTAAAGTTTTTGTTCTATTGCTAGTGCCATAGTTAACCTTAATAGAAAGGACATATAATGTTAAATTTCGAGAATATATTAGTGCCATCTGAGCAGTTGGGGGATAACTATATTTAAAAGGCACATATAGAGGTTTTATTTAAATTTTTAAATGATATATTAGAATTTTACCGCTTTAACTTGAAATACAACTTAAACTGCATAATCACTATAATTTAAGTTGTATTTAAAGCTATGGTGAAAGAATTACAAGTCAACCTAATTACAAATATTTGCAATGTTTTTTCAACTTCTTTAAAATATATTTCTTAAGAAATATTACATATGCATGTTCCAACAAACAATTATAATAATCTTGTTTATATATTATTTCTGGCAATAAAGATTTTGTCTGACTATATATTTGTATTAACGAGGTGAATAAATTAGCATTAATATAATCCAATCGTTTTGTTGCAATGTACTCTTTCATTGTCGTAAATTTTAAATGATTGTCATCTGTATTTCTCGTGTATATGTTATCTATGCAGACATCACACTGCTTGATCATTTTATTTATTCTTTTTGTGACAAAACCAGCGATGTAAGCAGCAATATTTTCTTCTAATTTTGTGGCAGAGAGATTCATATGTGATGGTGACATTTGGATCCTTTCTGTTTCCTTTACATCTTTGCTAACTGCCTTTAAACAATAAAATTATTATTATTTCCATGTAATTAAAATATCATCAAAAAATACTATCATTATTATTGTTATAAGATATTAACCTACTTGAACAAATTTCTCCAGAGTTAAGAAAATAACAGTGTTATCATTTTCGCAGTTGCTGCCTACTGAGTGTTTTAGGGTAAAATTTTTAACCAAAAGGTGTAAAGGTGTAACCATCAAAATGGTGTAAATGCCGCAGCTGTAGATTTCGTAAATCGTACTCCCCTTTGTACTTTTATGTTTATAAAAATAATTGTAAGCATTAAAAAGTACTTCTCGTGTTTGAGCGTGTATCACTTTATGATCCCCTAGTTTGCTAGGGGATCATATGCTAGGGGGACATTATGTTCCGTCAATCGTCAATGACAAAATGTATTCTGACAATTAGTTGAGTAGTGAGGGTGGACGTTTTTAAATCAGCTTCTACGCACCCCCTCCTCGCGCCAACTTAATTGGCGTTTACTATACACAATAAATAATTATTACAATCGAGTCGGCGCATTTCATTATTTCTAGAACGTTTCTCGTGCGTATTTACCAATTTGAAAAGAGCCGCATTGAAATATTTTCGTTTTTTGAGTAACTGGTGGACTCTAGGAGCTTTGATTTCGCAAGACAAGCCAGATTTTTCGTTACTTGTTATAAAAAATTGTAAATTCGGTTTGGAGTCATGTTCCTTTTTTGTAAATATTCATTTACCCCTCTCTGATTAACGTAATTTATTTTCAACAAACAGCACTAGACACGTTATACATTAAGCAACTGTATAAAAATATATTGAGATACAAGACGAACACTTTGTATATAGAACCTATAAAATTCATTTGTTTAAATAAAGTTTAAAATTTTAATTACACAATCACTAATGAGAGACGGGGCATGATGAATTCTTTTTATTTCACTATGATTAATTCTAAAAGTAAAATACGAACCGAATTAGGTATAGATATTTTAATATTTGTGATTCCAGACGCTATTGACTCATACGCATATTTTACATAAACTGTTAGTAAATTTAACCTAACCTAAACTTTGTCGAAGTAAAAGACAACAAAGGAGCGTACGACAAATAATACCAAAGTAGTCAAACAATGGACAATATAATGGCTAGCCTGACCCACGTTATATGTGTGCGTTATATTCGAACATTTGTATTTAGCAAATACATGTTCGGTTAATCGTGAAAAGAAGAACGCTTTCTTGGGTAACTTGACACTTAAAAGAGGCCCACGAGGAATAAAACGGTGGCCATTTCGGGTCCAATTCCTTTTTAAAAGACCTTCAACTAAAGGGCCACTCAGGCGTGCACTTGTTATTTTAAGATCTTAGCTGGCTTATCCGGAATCAACTGTTAACTCACACACATACACGCACAGATACACATTGGTTGGGTACAATGTATAACAGCATAGGGAAACTCATCTAGACATGAAATACAAACACAAAGACACCATTTGAAACTACTTCCTTTTTGATAGAAAGATTTCTTTACAAAATTTTAAAAACGTATGTATATACATTAATACCGTACGGATTTGTATGAAAAAATACGCTTACATTTACGGTATTTTAATATTTTTTGTATTGTTGGTAATATTGGTGAGGTATGAGCGATGCAAATCCAAGCATGATAATCGTTTCTCGGGGTGTAAGCTGAACAAACACCAATTGTGCATGAATTGGTAGTTATATTCTTAAATATTGAATAGAAACGCATAAAATATTATTGAATATAATATTTAGGTTGTAATTTTTGACATGAAAAATTATTAGAAACTTTCACAAAAACTTCTCGACTTTTATTTATAATTGTATATTAAGTATATCTACCGTAAAAGTAAATATAATTAACTCGATAAGTAAGTTGGATTGACTTGTTGAAATTTGGTTAATAATAAGCAAAGTCGAAAATTCAACTAAAATATTCCGAAAATTAATATTATTTTTTGAATTTTTATTTATAAAATTTCTTTTCATTCATGTATTCTAAAATATTTTTTTAAGTTTTTAACTTATAGTATAAAGGGATAATTTTCTCTCAGTGATAGTAAGGTGGTAAGTCCTGGCGGGAAGCCTGTGATGAACAAAGGTGTTGCCAAAATTAGGAATCTTAGGAGATACCAAAGAACATCCATCTATCTATACGAAGATTGATAAATCCCCATTTCTGTTGTATAAATATAAAATGATAGAATTGCGTTGGTATTACAAAATATTCTTGCTAAAATATAAATTAGAATGATATATTAACATAAACTACTTCGCAAATATATAATTTTTGAGGTCTATGCTATTCAAAATCATACAAAATAGTAGTAAGTATGTCATTACAAAATGTCAATACTTTCCCAGTATTACTCATTTATCTAAAGACGGCAGACTATGTGCCCACACTGTTAAATTTAATAATAATATGTTTATATACTGAGAAGGATTGTTCGACGTAGAGAGATGTTATATTTGAATAGTTAAAGTGCTCTTTGTATCTGTACAATGGATCTTCAGTATTGGTAAAAAGTTTCCCTAATTTTGTAAAATCTACATTTTTATCTAATACACCTTATGTGTATTATTAAATTTAACAGTGTGGGGCACATAGTCTGCCGTCTTTAAATAACACAATTTCTTCACTATATGTGGACTGAAAGCATCTATCCTTAACGATTCTACGATAGTCAACATTTCGTTTCAATAAGATGATCAGTTGGCGGAATTACACTCCATCAGTTCTCTATGGGTCTCAAATCCATACACTTACCATCTAAAGTCAACGAATTAGTGCAGGGATCAATAATGCTCAACACATGTAGTATAGTCCGTAAATTTCTACAAATGGAATAAATTTAAATCGCTGATTAAACACTCTGATATAGACTTCTATAATCTTAAGATCATGGAAATACAAAAAGAAAAATAATGACAATAAATTACACAATAGAAATATTGTAGAAAATATGATGTATACCAAAACCGCAACATTAGCCACATACAACTGAGCTCATGCCCTCAGCAATGTGAGTAGTAATGATAATAATGATAATAATAATAATAATAATCTTGACATCCCTTGAACAACTATAATAATTAGAGACAGGTGCCATTCCGCCTTTCCAGCAGGGGAGAGAGGAACCAAGCTACGCGGCGCAAAACACGGCGCTGCGCAATGCACACACCACTAGGACCGGTCCTGGGCGGCAACCTGGCTAGGCTGCCGTTAACAGCACACACGTTCGACGTGTGTGCAGTGCCCCCGCAATGTCCTGAAAACGTTAAGATGGCACAAAGTGTGGCCGTCGTCGACCGAAGTAGCCGTTAAAAGTGTTCCCTCGGTTGGCGATGAGCAACCCCGTGCAGGGTGCGCTTCGCTGGTCTGCGCCTTGCCTCGATGGGGCGAGGGTCGGGCCGCCGAAGTACTGCACGGTAAGTAAAAGTAAAGAAGTTGCCGGGAAAGGGTTGGCGGCCCTGCGCAACGGCTGGTTCTCCGATCTCTCAAAATTAACGCGACCGGTCACTAAACACACGCACGAGCGCGCCAACATACAACACCCTACACTTGCGCGCTCGCACAAACACAAACCACACACCCAGAGACACAAGTTCATACCCACACACAAGCTGCTAGCAGCGGACAATACATATGTTCACACCTCGAAAATACTGGTAAGTTTCTACTATAATCAATATTCATATAAAATAAATGAATGATAGATAACTATGCCATCCATCTTGTTCGAATGAACCGATGGTGTAAGATAATGGCAACCAAGAAACGAATGGTTCTTGTGAGTGGATGAGATAATAACAATAGTGTGACATGAGTCATCTGACGATACGTCGTGCGAACGGTATCACGCGCCGAATACGTTATCAAGTCTCCCAGACGATCTAGAAAAAAAACGAGAGAAGTCCGGATGGTCCTCGAATATGCGGCGGTCTATATATAGGGCGGCGAGGAAGGGATTAATTAATTCAACTAGTACTCGCCGTAGTGTGATATTATATAAATGTAAAAAGTACTTATTGTGAAATAAATATTCTTATTATTAATTATTAGTCTTTAAATTATTATTTAGTGCGTTTTGTTGTTAATATATTGTGTACAAAAAGGTTTTGTTTAAGTTTGACAATACGTTAAGCACGTATAAAGCGTTTGTACAATATGAAACAAACATGTAAATAATTTACATATCTGTAACTATGCACATGGACAATACACCTCGTATTTACAGCATTTACTTCTGCTTAATACATATGTTTCTGCCATCTAGGCGTCCTCAGTTAAGCTAGTGAAGCAATGTATACAAAATTAAAACAAACCTGTTATAAACAACTGGTTTGTATCTGTCTTTAAATTTACTGAAATAGCCCGCATAGATCAAGCAAGTTCCGTCCTATAAGAAGACAACTATTTAATAATTGACATCTTACGGGCGAAAAAGACTTTGTCTGGAGGGCTACCTATCGTTCGAACAGCTAAGCTGCTACGGGAAACGATAAAATACGTATGTAGATGTAGTCCATTAACAACCAGCCAGATGGCGGTAAATATACAAAAAGGTTTTATTTAAGTATGACAATACGTTAAGCACGTATAAAGCGTTTGTACAATGTGAAACAAACATGTAAATAATTTACATATCTGTAACTACGTACAAACGCTTTATACGTGCTTAACGTATTGTCATACTTAAACAAAACCTTTTTGTATATTTACCGCCATCTGGCTGGTTGTTAATGGACTACATCTACGATGTCTAAGATGTCAATTATTAAATAGTTGTCTTCTTATAGGACGGAACTTGCTTGATCTATGCGGGCTATTTCAGTAAATTTAAATACAGATACAAACCAGTTCTTTATAACAGGTTTGTATTAATTTTGTATACATTGCTTCACTAGCTTAACTGAGGACGCCTAGATGGCAGAAACATATGTATTAAGCAGAAGTAAATGCTGTAAATACGAGGTGTATTGTCCATGTGCGTAGTTACAGATATGTAAATTATTTACATGTTTGTTTCATATTGTACAAACGCTTTATACGTACTTAACGTATTGTCATACTTAAACAAAACCTTTTTGTATATTTACCGCCATCTGGCTGGTTGTTAATGGACTACATCTACATACGTATTTTATCGTTTCCCGTAGCAGCTTAGCTGTTCGAACGATAGGTAGCCCTCCAGACAAAGTCTCTTTCGCTCGTAAGATGTCAATTATTAAATAGTTTGTCTTCTTATAGGACGGAACTTGCTTGATCTATGCGGGCTATTTCAGTAAATTTAAATACAGATATAAACCAGTTGTTTATAACAGGTTTGTATTAATTTTGTATACAGTGCTTCACTAGCTTAACTGAGGACGCCTAGATGGCAGAAACATATGTATTAAGCAGAAGTAAATGGTGTAAATACGAGGTGTATTGTCCATGTGCATAGTTACAGATATGTAAATTATTTACATGTTTGTTTCATATTGTATAATATATTGTGTGTTTAAATTACCTTTAGTTTTATTTAAAGGAACCCAGAAAGACAAATATTTTACAATAGTAATAAATATAAATAATAGTCTATCTGATTTCCATATATTGTTTTTTAATTCTATTTGGTGTGTTTTTAGTTTTATTAATTTAGATAATGGTTACGACAGGAAACTGTCGCCCATTGCGGAATTAAGTAATGTAAGTATAAATATAAAAGCGATTAACCCATAATGACGAGGAACAGAAAGTAGACAAACAGACAACAAATTGAATGGACTTAACAAATGAACATTGATTTATGTATGTTGTTGTTACTTGTAGATTAGAAAAATGGGGACTACTAAAATTAGTTAGAATAAAAAATATACAAAATGATTGCACAACTTAATCCAGTGTTAATAAATAACGTTGATTAAGGAAGTTTTTATTTAACTGAAAACGATTATCGTCCGAAAGTATCTAGAAAATAGAAAGTGTAACGCAATGCAGATCGATATACTTTGTTGTTGTTGTTGCTGTATTAGAAACGTGCAACATAATAAAAAAGTTCTTGACATCCCTTGAACAACTATAATAATTAGAGACCGGACACGAGAGGTTGATGACTCATCGCCCACGAGCGTACTATTGAACATTTGTAGTTTTAAAGTTTTTAATTTTATTTATATAATTATACTTATAATAATAAAACAGGTATATATACGGCTACAAAATACGAAATACATTTTTATTTGTTCATTTTGTAGTTCAAGTTGAGTAAAGAAGTATTAATATTTACTAGCAATACTTTCTCAAGGTTCTCTTCTGTAAAATTTGTTCTCTTTCAATGAAATACATCCTTGTAAATATAAAACGTGCTTTCTACATCTCAACTGGTTATAGGTGCTTACTGGAAATATTCTTCTTTTCCGCGTATTTTGCAGTTAGATGTTGTGGCATTGCCCCCATACACAATTGCCGCAATGTTATTAAATCTGGATTTCTATTAAACACTGCCGAAGGCCACATCCGACGTCACTTGAAATACTTTTCCAAATTATTAATAGCCACATCTAATGTCGTTTAACCACCATTTAATTTGAAATTTCGATTTTCAAAATAAGTGATTAGTTTTGGCAAATTTGTGTTACTGAAGAAAGTCCAACTGATTTTTTAAATGAGGAATTTGTGTTAGTTCCTTGCACTCAGAAATACTCCGAGCATCGTCATTTAAACATGAAACCAAATTTTGTAAACTATCGAAATTCTCTGCATAAAAACTAGTAGCTTCCAACCATGTCCCCCATCCAGTTATCAAGTCTATCAACTTCTGGAAAGGTGTCTCTGATATATTCACAGATTCTGTGGAGAGCATGTGCAACACAAGTAATATGCAGCACATTAGGATATGTTTTCTTTAATAGTCTGCTTGTTTTGAACATATATGCAGCACTGTCACTTACAAATAAAAGTACATTTTCCTTGTACCTGTCGTCCGAATGAAGTATTTTTTGAATATTCTCGTGAATGGTTTTAGCTATTGTTTCCGCATCAACTGTATTTATAGCTTTTGTTGCTATTACATATGCATTATATGGAATAGTTGGATGTAGTACACCAGCTATAACATTTACCACACAGCGTCCTAATATATCGACAGTTTCGTCGGCACTTATTCAGATGTACTGATTTTAAAGATGGCTTCCAATGCGTTCTACTGCTTTCGTGTAGCACTTAGAAACATAATATTTGCGTAAAGTGGATTCATCAGGAACATTTCGACTAGTATATTTTTGGAGAAATATTTTTAAAATGAGATTATTATGTCTATTTAATGGAATATTAGCCGCCATAAAAGTTTCACAGAGTTCCTCGTTAATATTGTCAGATTTCAACGGTTCAAATTTCTGTGCATGTGTTTGCAATGCTAAGTGACGTTGTACGTGCGATTTCATGGGATTCTTTAACGATATTTTACAGATTTTGCAATAAATTTCGGAATCACTGACAATGGACATACAATCAGTATGACCGTCAATCCAACTCGCTATTGTTTTACGATGCCGTTCTCGACGTTCTTTCATATCATATCTGAAAAATAACTTGAACAATGCTCTAGATCTAAATATATGAAAATTAAAAATGTATGCGTAAGTTATTTAAACTGAACGAAATTCAATGCACACTTACGTCGAAATAATTGGGAGAAGTAGATTCAATCAAACGATATTAAACAGGATCTATCACAAAAATTACGATGTAATTAACAGTTAAAACTATGAAAACAAGAAAATAACTCACAGCACTTTATTTATTTTACGAAATATAATCTAAATAGACTAAATTATTAAAACTCCACACGTTTCGATATACACCCATGAAAACAGAAATTTAACTGTAAATATCCAAAAAAAAAGTCGCAATTCTCGATGAAAACAGATGTCCGCGCTAGCCAGATCAATAGTGCATTCAATAACTACGTGATGTACTTACAGATGTTGCAGACTTTTTATATCATCCTTCGTAATGACGACGTCATTACAACCCGATGTGTCCGGTCTCTGAATAATAATATAGTGACCCTAAACATAATAGAGTTTGTAGTAGATACCTGTGATGTATATTACTACCGCAAAATCAACCAACCCATTTCATATTCAGAAATATATGGATTAAATAAAATGTTTTCCAGTGACAAGCTGTGGAAGTACGAGATAAGTCAACGTCATAATAATAACAATTATCTGGCAACAGAAAGTGGTATACGTAATACCCTTCATTATATCAGTTGAGGGAATCACACTCTTATCATTTTTCAAATGATCTCAAATAATTGGAATTGCAATCCAAGATTCACGAATTAGTGCGCATATCAATAATACTCACCGTTCGTTTACAAATAGAGTAAATTCGAAACGTTGATTTAAAATTCTAACGACTTTCATAACTCCAACATAGCTAGAAAATCATGAATAATAACAATAAGTTAATATTACAACGTGCAGGAAATACAGCTCTATAATGCGTACCAACACCGCAAAACCACCCGTCTCAGCCAAGCTCATTTCTATAGATATACGAAGGTAGTTTGACGAAAGAGTGACGTTCAAAGGTTGGCACAACTTTCATAATGACTTCCACTATGTTTCTGATATCTACTGTCAAAATTTGAAACAAATCTGGCAGATATTTTGTGTTTTATACTCATTTAAAGAAAACTGTTTTCGTTGTTGTGTACATATGGAGCAAAAAGAATTCCGAGTGTTAATTTAACATATTTTTTTTAGGTGGAACAACAATCAAAGAAACCGTGGAAAAGCCACTGAAGTATTATTGCGAATGTGCTGCGCCTAATGGAATTATTTGTAAGTGGTTTTTTGCTTTTAAAGTGACTATATGAGCACGGATAATGCAGAACGTCCCGGAACGTCATTTACTGTAACTACTCCAGAAATGGTTAATAAGGTTCATGCCTTTGTAAGTAGCGATCGTCGATTGAAAGTACGTGAGATAGCTAATGAAGGAAACAATTCAACCGAACGGGCACGCAATATTTTGCATGAACATTTAATATGAAGAAGCTCTCCGCGAGATGGGTGCCCGTTTCCATAATGCTGATCAGATGCGCGCTCGCATTCAAATATCAGTCAAATTGATTGATTTACTTACATTAAATACAATTCTGTTGACATGCACTATATATTAAATCATAAAATTAGAATTCTTTTTAATTACATATTCATTACATATAATTAATTTCCAATTTCTCATTTTAAGATTTAATATACAGTGCAACTTTATGTCAACAGAATAATATTTAATGTAAGTAGATCAACCAAAATAAACATATTGTATTTTTACCAATTTGAACCAATAAATATTTCAATTTGGAGAAGGTTCTATAATACCTACATACATAGGACCAAAACGTCACATTTTCTTTCGTCTCCGTGTTTGGGTAAATTTAAATTTAATGCAGAAAATAATAAATTAATTAATTAATAAGATCCATGTTAAAGTAACCAATAATGTTAAACGTCCAAAATATAAAATATCACTGTTTGTAAATTAATATTTTAAACAACCTCTTTCACCGATGTTTCAAAACATCAATTCCTCTAGAAAACCACGTGTTTCCTACCTCTACACATATAAACATCTACGATAACGTGAACATATTACGTTACCAAAAGTTTGTGTGTAACTTAATAACTTGTTTGATAAATTAGTCAATCTGGTATGGGCCTTTTGTGCCTCCGTTGCACGTACGTGTGTTTTTTTAGGTGTAAACACATGTCCTAACTACACGAATCATTTATTATTAACGCGTGAAATATAATAAGCAGGACGTTGTCATTAATAAAATTGCCAGTTCGTAAGCCCAGTCGTTACCATTATGAATGCGGCCGTCCATTTCCTGTTCGTTTTCTCATATCTCATTTTGGAGACCGATGATTTCCAGACGATTAATATCACTGATTTTTTGAGTTTCTAAATATAGACACACGTTAATTATATTTCTAATTGAATATATTTACTTTTAAAAATAAAAAAGAAGAGTATGTAAAATACACAGATTGATTATATTATGTCTCCACTAGCTTTTTGAAAATTCTTTAACTGATGTATGCATACAAAGTACTAGTTTTATATTTTTAAGCGTTAGCTATGCGATTCTTATCTAGTGCTATTGAAAATGTATAAATATGGACCATCTGTCAAAAATTTAAATATCGAGGAAAAACCGAAAAAGTCTTAGGAAAATAATTCTGTCAGGATTGCGCACAATAGAAGCAATGTATTACTGTGATCAAAAAGTATGGGAACCGGTTAAATAAAATATTTATTTTTCTTCAAAATTTATTTAGTCGCTCATATAAGGAGCGGTCCTTTGAGCCGTGGAAATAGAAGAAAATCACACGGTGCTAAATCAGGTGAATACCATAGTTTTGGAATAATGTGTGTTGAATGTTTGACCAAACAGTTTAGAACAAGAGATGAAATATGAAGTGAAGCATCATCGTGATGCAAAAACCACGGGTTATCTTTCCAGAATTAAGGGCGGCTTAGACGTATGGCGTTGCGTAAACGACGCACAATACTCAAATAATATTCATGTTAACAGTTTGATGACCGTTTAGACGAAAATTGTCGTGCGCTGATGACTTTGATTTTGAACAACTTTAAAGTGGCTTTTCAGTCTTGCTTCGCCGTTGGCACGATATTCATTGGATAGAAAGTCATCCAGATTGAACACTTATATTACCATATTACTCAAGTACTCTTCTTCTTGACATACACTCGTCACCGAAATTTATTCCCATCATTTTGACAATCATCCTGATTTACCTTCGTTCAAAACTACTGAACTTCTAAACTACTTTTGTTCTAAACCAGGAACAAAGCGAACAGTAGCAAACAATTTATCATCACATTTTTCTAAGGTCGTTATTGAAGAATGCGAACGCCAAAATATTATGTCCATTTGTATATCCCGCAATGCAACGCATATAATGCAAGCGTTAGACGTTATATTTTGTGCACCGTTAGAACGACATTGGCCAGAAATATTAACAACGTGGAGGAAAGATCAATATCTTAGATTTACTGCATTATCAAAAGATTAGTTTCGAGGCTTCTTCCTTAAATTGCAAAAGCAAATTTGAGGAAGATAATAGGTGGAGCAATAAGATATACTCAGGGTTTTTTCCAATAGAACTCAACAAGATAAAAGCAAATTGATTGAAAATAGCACAAATATCACCAATATCAGAAACTATGTTCCTTAAGCAGCTGCAAATATATTTTAACGGAAATTAATGAAAAAAACTACTGCTACGATAAAGTAGAAGGCGCTACAGGTAGAACCTGGAAAAATATAAGCAGTACTGATTTTGAAATGGCATCGACAAGTGTAATCGAGGAAACAAAAAATTAGAAAGAAATAGAATGTGAAAGTAGCAGCGACACATCTATCGCTGTATTGGTGTATCATCTAATGTAGATTACACCAATTCCAAACTCTGATTTAGAAATTGACTCGTTTGACGAAGTCGAAGAAAATTGTTAATACAGAAGATAGCTTTAATAATGAAGATGTAGCAAACGAAGACTGGATCTTGATTGAGGATGCAAAAAGATGGAGATGTTTTGTGATATAATTGAGTAATAAGATAAAGGTTTTTCAAGACAATTCTAGGACAAAAAGTAAATTTCTGTAGAATGTAGAAGAATGTAGAAGGCGATGAGGAGATTATATCAAACGACATAGTAATAAGGAAACTATGTAACCCTCCTAAGGCAGGACCAGAGCATCCCTGCACTATAAATTTTCTTTTTAAGACTTTTAATACATGCTTTCATTGAAACTCTTCATATTTATGTTATTTTACTTGTTTGAAGAATTATGTTTATGTTATTTTGAAATAGCTCTTTTTAATCAAAATATTTTACCTGTTACCATTTTTTCAATCCAAATAAGCATAGTACGATTGAATTCCTTTCATATTTACATTGATTTGCTAAGGGGGGACATTTGATTTATTTAAATTTAAAAAAGATTTACGTAAATTAGCGAACACATATTAAATAACCAGCAAATACACTACGCAACAGTGTTGTTAATTACTGCGTTGCTTTTAAGGAAAGATGTGGAATATTTTAAAAAGTTTAACCAAACATCCTCCCTCTACGAATCTTAAGTTTTATTATAACAAAAGTTTGAAATAATTTGTGTTTTAAAAGAAATTACCCATGTATGATCTCACACAAAAGACTATCTCGGACCTTTGAAACAAAATAAGCATTTATTTCAGCTATGACTTCCTGGTTCGATGCAAATCTCCGCCTGCTGAACTATTTCTTCTGAAATAAAGGAATCGCGTAGTGCCAGATCAGGCAAATATATAAAAGTAAAACCTAAATGTAAAAAAAAAACGTAAAATTAAACCAACCAAATATTCGTGCAAAATATTGAATACACATTCAGCAGATATATTTAACACCTGAACTATCACGTACCTTTAAGTTACTATGTATGCGGTCAACCCTATCCGTACACATACGATCACAACGAAATACAGCAGAAAGTCATTCCTTTTTAACTTTGCAAATTCTTTGCTTTTAGTGTCAAAAAGTAGTGTTTCGTCAACTGACGAAATTTCTTTTTTTCTGTATTCAAATAGCTATAAACATATTCTCTTTGGAAGCTTGTGACATAATAATTATCAAATACATCTACTGAAAATTTTATATATGACTTTGTTAGAGTCATCAAACGTTGAATGAGTATTTATCTCGATAATCCTAGCGTCCTCGATTGGAATATCACAGTTCCGTCAAACGAACTTGCACAAGTTGATAAAATATATAAATCGTAATTGTCTGTATCGTTCACAATCGTGTCACAATTAATTTATTGACTTGTTGATATGAATTTTAATAAATTTCTCAACAAGTAATCTATATACAGGGCAATCCAAATTAAGTGTTCACCATTGGTAACTTTGTTATTATTAAAGATACAAGATTGTTTAAATTAGCAAACTAGTAGTACTTTTAACGCTCTTTAAGATGGAAGAATTAAAAAAAACAAATGAGCAGCGCGTTTTCGAGTTGTCCCGAAAAATATGTTTTTTTCAAATGGAAACACCTGTATATTATATCATTTTCTGTTAGAAATTCAATTTTTAAACAAAAAATCTTATAAGAACTTTTTTACTGGGATTAAAAACACTTGAGTTATAATGTATAAACAAAAACAGCTAAATAATTTTTATAAACTTTATTTTATACATAAACATATAATTAAAAGAAAATAAAAATCACTGATTTTTTCATAGAAGATGTTCAAAAATACCACCTTGTTGTTCAATACATTTTTGAACACGTTTCTGAACTTGTCGAACTGCTTTTAGTATGGTCCTACCATCTATTTGGTTTATCTTTTCACTAACTGCAATTGTTAGGGCGTTTACGTTTTCGTACCTTTGCTTATAAATCTCTGTCTTTAAATAACCCCATAAAAAAAATCAAGCGGTGTTAAATTTGGCGATCGGGGAGGCCACTGAATAGGAGCATTTGTTCCTATCCATGAATTGTTAAAAATAGTATTTAAAATTTGATGAGTACCTCTGTAGTTGTGCGCAGGTGCGCCATCCTGCTGAAAATGCAGATTCTGTCTACTTATGAGATCAATATCGTCTAAGAAATTATTCAAAATTTCAGTTAAAAATTCTATGTACCTTTCACCAACAATCCTTGAACCAATTAAACCGCACCAAACATTAAAACTGTAACGGACTTGCGGGCGTCTTGGATGTACTAAAAGAAGATTTTCCTTTGACCAGTAATGATGATTTTTTGTATTATACATTCCAGAATTTGAGAAATTTGATTCATCGGTCCATAAAATATAACGAAAGTTGTTTACATTTTGGCGACAAAAGTTAAGATTCCAGTGGCAAAAAAACATTCTTCTCTCTGGATCCCCTGGCAAGAAAACTTGAACTGGTTTGTACTTATAAGAAATGAATTTGTGTTTCTTCAGAATCCTATGCACAGTACCGTGACTCAAATCAGATTCCTTGATAATATCTAGTATGGAATTCTCACGGTTGGCCTCAAAATATGCAAGAACTAGAATTTCCGTGGCCTCGCTTATTATAAAAGTCTTCTTGTTCTTGTTTTGGCAAAAACACTCTCATTGCCTCTAAATTTTCGGTACAGTCTCAGAAAAAATTGCTCATTTGGTTGTGTTCGGAGTGGATATAATTCAGCGTAGTGTTCTTTTGCCCTCCTAGAGGATTTTCTGCACACTAAATAAGATTCTAACATATCACACTTTTCTGCATGGGTAAAAATCATTTTTTTGTCCAATTAATAACTAGCAAAATGAAATTTATGAGTGAAAGACTAATAAAACTGTACTAATATTTGACGTTTACTAGAAAGAATTAACGTCGTTATCATAGAAACATTGAAATGCACTTGACTTAGCTGTTTTTGTTTATTCACTTTAACTCAAGTATTTTTAATCCCAGTAAAAAAATTCCTATAAGATTTTTTGGTTAGAAATTGAATTTCTAACAGAAAATTATATAATATACAGGGGTTTCCATTTGAAAAAAACATATTTTTCGGGAAAACTCGAAAACGCGCTGCTCTTTTTTTTTAAATTCTTCCATCTTAAAGAGCGTTAAAAGTACTACTAGTTTGCTAATTTAAACAATCTTGTATCTTTAATAATAACAAAGTTACCAATGGTGAACACTTAATTTGGATTGCCCTGTATAATTTTTGGTATCGGACACATTACACAATAAGAATTCTCTTTCCTTTTATTTAAGATACATGTTACTTTAATGTCGTTGTATTTACAAGAGACTTACTACTTAGGTACCGTAGAATACGAGCTTTTCCCACCTTGAATACAAGAAATTTTTCCGAATAATCTTAATTTAATGGTAAAAAATCCAAACGAATTATCGAAAGTAAAACTGGTGTTTCACATAACCGTATTGAATAAATATTATATTTAATAACTGAATTGGTGTTATATGCACGGATTTATAAATATACACGAGGTTGTACTTCATTATCTTCATTGTACCATCAATGTAGAAGCAATTATTTAAAAACGACTCCTTATTCTAGACATGAATCGGCCCTATACGAACAGAAAACCATCAGATAAAGTCCGTATTACGTCCGCACCGATGAATTTTTATGAAGAATAAAAAAAATAAACATATCAGATAGAAAAATAATCCGCCTCACGAGGTAACATAACCGTATGATGTCAAAGAAGAGGGTAAGAAATCTTTGTAAAGATTGTGTTACCTCGAAACTTCATCTTTAAAGCACGCTAATGTAGCATGTTTACTATAAATGTACGATAAATATTCTTTAAAAACGTTATTGTATTACATGTGTGTGTTTTTAAAATGTCATAAAATGCCATAAGATAAGGTTCAGCGGACCGTACTTGATTCTTCACCGACATGCAAAGAAAACACTTGAAAATTTTCAAATTTTTGGAATCTACTACGCAACAATGACAGACAAGCAGGTATGTATAGTTATGTGGAAGTTCCAAAATCCATTACCTAACACAAACATCTTTTCTTTTTCTTTCTCCCTAGATACGTTTGTGTATCTTCTTTTCGAATGAAAGAAAAAATGTCAATATTGAAATTTTAGATTTCGCGTAAGTGGTAGAAAATGTCTAAATATTGGATGAGTAAGCATAATAGGAGAGATCTTGTGGACCATCGGTTTACATTTTCTGTATATATTTAGGGAATGTTTCGTAATCTTAGGTAAATGTTTGCAAAACTCAATGATGCACGAGATCGATAACGTCATCCCATCCTGATTATGTTATTAGAGAACTGTTAGAATGAAGATTTACAGATTGTATTCATATATTTTTCTTTATCCACACAGTGTATCAGGTATTGTCATAAGTGCTTTATGAACATGTAGAGAAAATAAAAATATGCGATGGAGCTGAAATATGTTATATATTACTTTATTTATTAATCTCATGTATAACCTATAATAAATATATGTATTTAGACAATGTGGTCAAAGCTTTGTCACTAAAATGTATAGAGTTTTCTAAATAGAGGTGCCTGACTTTATTAGTAAATAAAACACACAAAAAATTAGTACAATTAGTACCTATACAATCGACTAAAATTAAAAGGGAGAATCTGTTAACTCCATGGTTCCAACATTTCTTTTGTCAGATTTCTGGGCCAACTTCATGGATAATTCGTTGAATTTCGTGCCCTAGTTCGTGTAGTGTTTTCTGATTGTTGGCGCATGCCTTACTTTTAGCGTAGTTTAGAAAATAATTCAATGGCGTTAGATAGTATGATCTTAGTGGATATTTAACCAACATTATGTGCAAAGAAATCTCCCCCTGGACTGTATATATAATAAATTCATCGCTTTGTGAGCGGTATCTCATGACGTACTAGTTGAGGCTACATATTGTTCAATTCCATTATTAAAGCTGTACATAAAAGTCGTTCATTATGGTGGGATAACGCACACAAGTGATGGAAAGAGCATCAGCATGAATTTTTCTTGAACTCTAATTAGACCAAACACGGCAAATCTGTTGGATAACATATCTCCACAGAAAGAGATGGACTTCAATGCTAAAAATGATTTTGTTAAAAAAATCATTATCACCTCTTCTGTTATCAAAGCATGGTGCTACAGATAATAATAATAGTTCTTCGAAACAAGCCTTGAAGAGTCATGGAGTTGTAACATGGAAGGGTTGTTATGATTTACAATTGGGGCGGTAACGTGGCTAGCGTAAAATTGTGATGATACTGAGCGATTCATCTCAAGTAATGTATGGTAGTGCGATAAAATTTCCTAGATAAGTACCTACAATTTTATGTTAAACATATACCTACCATGAATAAACATGCACGTCATTGTTCTGTCTTCGTTTACTATAATTTTGTATTTATTTTATATAAGTTTGCTTTATCACACAGTATTATCTATACACTAGCCTAGATCTGTCAAATTTTACTAGAGTATACAACATAAGTTTTCCACTATTAAGCTGATACGTTTTTGTTTTTTAGCATGAGAGTACCTTAAAATATCGTTAGGTAAATGTTAAAGTTATTTTAATGTCGTATCGTATTTTTGTTTAATTGAATAGTCGTTTGCATTAATTATTGATAAAAGAAAATATAACATCAAGTAAAATGAAACGAACATATCCGATATATCCTTTTGTTTGAGTTCAACAGAGGAGCTAATGCATTGGAAGTCGCTAAAGCCATTTGTGCCATTTAGCGAGAAAACACCATTGGAGAGAGTTCAACATGTAAATTGTTCTTTGATTTAAAGAGGGCCATTTTGATATAAACAATTCTCAACGATCAGGAAGACCAATGGACTTCGATGAAGATAGTCTGAATGCTTTAATTCACCAATTTACTTGGGAATCGACCATAATACAACATTTGGATTCCACAAGCACAGTTAAAAAACTGACTTTGGTTGCCGGATCTGTTGAACATAAACAGCAAAAATCGGCATGTTAAAATTTGTATCGCTTTGGTAGTTCGTCATTGTTCAACTCGTCAGCAACATCGACTATTTTTATTCTCCATTGTTAATGATGACTTCATATTAATATCAAGAACAGAAAAGGCTGGCTTAGCCCTAACGAACCTGAGCAAAAACTGACATACATCCACGGAAGATTATGTAGCGTATTTGGTGCAACAAAGAAGGCGGCGTCTACGATTGGGTCCGAGAAATGTAACCATCACTGCTGATATTTACTGTCAACAACTCCGTCAACTTGAGGCTGCAATTCAAGATAAAAGACCTGGAAGACGTAAAGGTATTTTGCAGCACAATAACACTCGGCCTCATACTGCTAACATTATTCTAAAACTTGTTGTTGGGAGATCATTCCACATCCGTTTAATTCTACTGGTCTCACTCCGTCAGATTTCCATGTCTATCAAGC
The DNA here is from genome assembly GCA_935421215.2 of Melolontha melolontha. Classification (NCBI taxonomy): domain Eukaryota; kingdom Metazoa; phylum Arthropoda; class Insecta; order Coleoptera; family Scarabaeidae; genus Melolontha; species Melolontha melolontha. The sequence continues at coordinate 85,595,355 of OW285242.1, read as the reverse complement.
AACCTTTGAGAAATCTTCTTTAAAACCGATATTGCGCTTCAAAATTGGCTCGATAACTTCTTCACTTCCAAATTTATAACTTCTTCAGTCGTAGAACCGAAAAATTGCTAGATCGCTGGAAGGCAGTAGCAAATAGTGGAGGAGAATACATTCTTGATTAGTTCGTGTATTTTGTTTGTTAAATAAATAAATGAATAATTAATTAAATAAATATATTTTGAGTTCAGTAAGAACGCTATGAAGTTACATGTAGTAGCAGTTAAATGGTAACATGCTTTGATGATGCTTTGATATACATTTTTTAGGAGAAAATTCAAAATGTTTTTGAATAGTTTATTTACGTTACAATTTTTTTATTTCAGTTTTCTTATCGAAATTATCATGTGAATACAATCTTGCAAATTTTTCCATTTACTCCTATGTCCTGTCATTCTAAGTATCATGCAGCAACATCTTTTTATATCAACAACCCTTTCATCTGTAGTATAGGTCATTTTTACACAAATACACTTATTCTTCTTCCTTTTTTTAAGTATTTTGCTTGTTCACTAAAGGAGTAATGCCTTTATAGAATATTGTCGCTCCATCTTTTTCTTGCTTTTTCTGCCAATTGGTGACTTATCCCTCGCTATCTTGACTAGTTTTGTGAATGTGATCGTTCCAATCTTTCTTTCGATGCATTGTCCATTCGTATATTTCTCGTACAGCACATTTGTTTCTGATCTCATCATATGAGTTATAATTTCATTTAAAATTGTAGGAGTGAATAAAATGGCCCAAGCATCTATTTCTGTGGTAATTACACGTGCACTCTTTATTCCAGATACCTTTACCACGATGTTTCTTGAAGGCGTTCTGCTTTTTGCAGGTTCTCGTGAACTCCATGCAAAACCATTTCTGCCCTTCAAAATTTCTTCACGTTGAAGTGGACCTTCTTCAAACTCATCATCTTCAGAAGAAGTGTCATCGTTGTGTTCGACAACTCTTCCACCTCGTCCTCACTGTCACTTTCTGCAAAATTGTCTTCAATATCGCTTTCTGCTTGATCGTACCATTGTAAGACAGTTTTTTCAAAGTCCGGATCTAGAGCACTAACGGTTTTTTTAGACATGTTTCACAAATATTCTATCACACGAAATTACAAACAGTATTATTTCACAATACGCAAACGTATTCTGGGGTCACTCACAACCCCAAATAATTTTTATTGAGAAAACGATAACCGGCAACGTAAGGTTCACTGCACGTGTTTATACTATTCACAATCGACTAACCTTACCTAAATTATCAGCGCCACCAAGCGCGAAATAAGAATATAAGTGGGAAAATTCAATTCTGTTGGGGTCACTCGTAACCCCGGTATACCTTCTAGGGTTAAATTTCCTTATTAAATCCCCAGGCCAGATCCTATCGATAGCCTCGGCGAGCTCAAGAAATAAGGCCGCGCAGTTCTTTTTAACTATATATTTTATTAACAGAAAATTTATATGCATGGACCTACTAGTAATATATTTTACACTTGAAGTCTGTTCTTTAACTGCTTTTTGAACAAACGCTAGTTTTTGTCCTTTATTACTTCGTTCAATTAAAAAGTGGTAGAAAATTCACGGTCACATATTTGGCTCCAGAATGAAATTAATTCGATTCGCAATAATTTCCAATTGTTAAATAAAATAGAAATTAATGTAAAACAAATCGCATTCGAAATAAAAATTTTGTGTTTTTGTTTTTTTTTTACTTTCGCCTTACGTACTGTAATGTATGCTACAATTACGTGTTAGTATAATATCCATTACACCCTACGTGAAGGCAGTAACATCCTACAAATATTTGCTTTCGCTCAACGGATGTGAAATAACATTCTCATTTTATAACACGTGCTCGGAATTGTAAATATGGACTTAACGATCTAAAGAAAAAGATTTAAAAGAGAACCAATCGGAAAAAGGGACCCTCCGATAATGAGGTCCGGTGTTGCGTTTACGTCTCATCCGTATCAAATCGCCACTTCCGTTACTATCCCCAAAAGTCCCGTCCGACAAACATCCAAGTACTAAAGGGAGGAAGAAAGAAACTCACCGAAAAAACTTTTTTGTATGAGGACACGTTCTTAAAGCTCTAATATATTTTCGGCTTTTTCACGGTTGTGTCTTGTTTTTGAAAGAGATAATAGCAAATGAAATATGGAAGTGCATTTTGTCAACATTCACGCAATGTGGCTTTTCTTTCACTATGAATTTCAGTTAAAAGTCAAAAGTAAGGCAATAAACAAATTCCGCTTGTTAAAATTAAATCCATTTTCATGCTATTCAAAAACGTTGAATTCGTAGATAATTATCTCTTTGATAACATAACTTTGTATAATTTGGCCCTACAACTTTATTCTCGAGAAGCACTATAAACAAACATTTATATTAATTTCAAATTTCAAGTTACACCATCATTAATAAATTGTAGATGTTTTTGCTAGAAATTAAAATTTGTCGATTACGGTATAATCGACAAATTTTAATTTCTGGTACGAAAGTAGAAGAGGAAAAGAGCGCGACAGAGAAAAGTAAAGACAGACATATAGCGAGGTTGCCAACGAATGTATGCAAATAAATTAAGTGAGGTACGATAAGGTTCAGCTAGTCAATAAGTCTGCTTCAGAGGGTTGTAGAACGCATCTTAGAAATACGTATAAAATTTGCTACGAATATTTACAGAAAAATATTTATTTCATGGTGTATTACTTTTATGAGGATGTACAACAAAGCTTATATTTTCCGCGTATAAATAAAATGAAATGAAATATTAATTCTAAATTACGTTAAAAAAATAAATGTAACTCTTATGAAAAGAAAATAAATTAACTCTTCTCCGATAATAATAAAAAATAAATATTCTAAATTAAAGGTTCAAATAATCCACCAACATTGTTCTTGGCAGTATGCCAACCTATAATCAAATTCTTGGCGGACATTACTGAGCATGTCATTTATATTATGGGGGTTACTGTAAACTTTTTGTTCGATATGTCCCTATAGAAAGAATCGACAATTGAATTATTTAAAATACCAGCCCATACATTTAATTTTTGTGGATATCGGCTATGTACAGGTACATTGAGGTGTCTACCGGCGTAATACCATTTTATGATTTGTGTCTTTTCTTGAGTTGTAAAAACATACATGTTCAAATCGACTATTAATATACGTACGTAGGGAAATAAGTGTTGTACACCCGGCAAGTGTTTGTTAGAGAATAGGGCATGTTAAATGTGAATGTGTGTCCACCACTCTGCTTCTCCATCCACTGTTTGAAAAGCAGGCATCGTTGGATATAACAAGCATATAATTTGTCGACTACGGTATATAATAGTGAATATGTACATACGTTTATTGCAACGCTTTTTTTACATTTTAATCGAAAAAAGTCATAAATAGGGGAGTAAAGGACAATGGTGACGCGTAATATACATGATATAAAAAAAATTACTAATTTTAAACATCTTGCAAAATACTGTTTAAATTATAGATTAGGCCATGATACATATAAATTGTAAAAATGGAAGATTTATTTATTAAAAATAGTATACATCAGTTAATTAGTTGTTCCGCGACGCTTTGGTATCTTGTGTTGTTTGTTTAACAAATAAAAGTGTTCATTATTTAATTTCTATTCTTTTATTTTCAATAATTATAAGTAACATGTTAACTGCACACGCGCTATCTAATCACTATCTCTTGAAAAGATACATAAATTTCCTATCATTACATATGTGCTGCATTTGCATGTTATTATCGCGGTAACGTCCGTTGTAAACGTATGCAGCGGACAGTACTCTTGCACTGTCAACAATTTTCTATGATATATATATTCTAATACCATTGCATATACCATTGCACATAACCTCAAATATAGCCTGCTTCATTTTAATGGTATTTTACATTAGTAAATTTGATGTATGCATATAGCCTGCTTTTTAAATAATATTGAACGAAATCTAGGAAGGAAGAATTCAGCGATTCTAGAGATCATAAATTTGAACTGTATCCTCAAATCGGTCTGGAAACTCTTTAGGTAAAATGTTCACAACAATATTTTTCTTCCTCTCTTGATTGCTCTTGATAAATTAAGATCATTGGCAGCGGGGCGGACGAAAGTGGAAACATCGTCCAAATGGATTGAAGAAAATCATGAATTCAAACGCAAGTCTTCTTATAAGAGAAAGTACACTTGAGAATTATCTAACAATACAAAGTGCTAAGCTGTATTGGAGATTCGAAATTTGATATGGGAATAGTATTCCTGAAAATAATAAATGCTTCAACGACTACTGTTATAAAATCACTACAACTCCAGGCAACCTCAAACAGATAAAAGCCTAAAATATTAGAAATTTACTGCCAACAAAACCCAACTACTTTGCTCCGGGACCTAACAGAATCAATAACTATTGGTGGAAGTACGTCGATGTCATTCATAACAACCTGGACAGAATATTTAACAGTACCCTAGAGGTCAAAAATATGTTCCTGAAGGGGTAACCACTGTACTGGGGACCTACGGTACTGATATTTATGAAGAGTGACTTCAAATAATCTGAAAATTATCGGCTTCTTACTTGTTTAAATACTGTGCATTAAATCTTTTTACAGCCATAATTTTATAGCAGATAATTGTTGCAGTCGAGCTTGAATGGAATTCGCACCGAGAACAGAGACGTCCTAAAGAAGGTATTGCTGGTGTGGTATCCAGGAAAATATTTTTTTGGATATATTTGTAAAGATATACTACAAAAGGGTTTTCGATACAACAGCCTATGAACTTGATTATAAATATATTAAGCTCAATGAAGGTTGAACCTACGATAATTGATATTATTTTCATTTCTTCAACCCTTTACATTAATGTGGTTGACCAAACTAACCAAACTGGTGCTGCAGTACAAAATGAAATATTTTTTAGAAAACTTCAACTACTCTCCATTCTGCGCAAAACACTTATAATATAGTATCCACTCCCAATTCTTCAAGTGTTCGTTGACAAATCGCTAATCTGTCTTGACAAAACTGCTGTTTTTTCTTTAATTTACCCTTTAGGGTTCCTCGATGTATATTAAAATAGTACTCTCCAGTTATTTTATGTTATCTAGGTACAAGGTGATCATAAATAATGCCCCATTTTTATAAAAAAAATTAAGTGCATCACATTATCGGCGCTTTTTGGTTTTCGCTTTCTGCGATCTGCCATTGCATACTTTGAGGCTTTAATTAAGGTTTGTACTGATAAAAATAACTCTAGTCACAGTTTAAAAACTGTGGATTATGTTGCAGTTGCCTTTTCCACTGCCGACAAATTGTCACTTGATTGGTTTTTGGTTCATCGGTCACCACTTTTGGAATTCGTTTTGCCGCGACCTTTTGGTACCTTAAATCTTCATGAATAATTGTTTGAGTGGAATCATAAGACAACTTAGCAATGTGAGAAATTCAGGATATGCCAATCCGACGATTATTTTAGATCAAGTCGTTAATTTCTGCAATTTTTGGATCAATTCGTGCAGTTGGTGGTCACCCGCGCCGAGGTTCAGTTTCCACTGATGCACAACCGTCTTTGAATTTCTTATGCTACCCAAACACTCTAAATCGTGATAAACTATCATCTGGGTATGCAGTTTTAATTATTGCAAAAATTTCAGTTGGAGTTTTATCCAACCGAACACAACTCTCATTTTTTCGATGGGTACGTCAAACACGTCAATAATTCAGTAATTAATTTGTAATAAACGTTAAAAGTTAAATCAAAGCCTACTTGAGGATGAGTACATCATGTTCTATTATTTGTGTTATAAAATTCTAGTTGCAAAAGAAGTTATAGCACCAGTATCATTATATTTTGATATACTCTCGTATAGATACTTCGTTTATAACTCTATAACCACCATATCTAGTTTGTTGAATATAGTTTTAGTTGTGGTTGAAAAGGGAAAATCCCAAAAGATTTGAATTTTTATCATTGGAGACATATCATTAATGATATATCTAGTTTTACATACGGCAAGGCCATGCTCTATTGTATTGTTGTCTAAGATCAAAATAAAGAACTTTCAGAAGATTTTGTTACTTTATATAAAATGCATGCATATTTTAGGGCACACTCCGAGTTGATGGGCCGTGCTTTTTTAGCTGTTCCCTGAAGTTGAACGCTAATGACCTCTTTCCGATAGGGATGGCTCAAGAAACCCCCATCCTGACAAGTAATTATATATTTTTTGTTTCGAAGTACAATCCAAGTAATAAAAAAAAAGTCAAAGACAAAAGGTTCTGGAAGGTTTTCTTTTTTTATATAGCAGTAGTACTTAGAGTACATCGGTTTTTATAGGTATTCTTCTAAATTAATTGCATTTATTCTACATTTAAATTTTCGTTTAGTCTTTCTGCAACAACCGCAGTATATTATGACGACTAGGGTCTTTTTTCTTAGGTTTGAAAGGGAATTTATACATATCGGCAGTTCTTTCTGCTGCGGCAAAGAGAAATGTATCCCCACTAGCTCATGATGTTTAACGAATTCTAAGAGAGCCTTTGGTGTTCATGATTTTGTAGACCATAGTTATAACAAGTTTGTTATATAATATCCCCGCTCATGAAACCTCGTTCTGCATCACCTCTAAGTAAATATGTAAATATCTTGTATGCAGGCTTTTTGGTGCTAACGCGGCGTCTTGTCGTGATTTTACGAGATTTTCTATCAGTTTTCGCAGTCGTTCTACGTTTCACTTAACACACCCAGAAATATAAGATATTAACGGCCCTATATTTGTTTATTACATTGAGTTAGTATACTAAAATCTTGTTTAGTCTTTGCTGATAAGTATGAGTTAATTTTTGTTTCACTTCGGTAATATTGTTGTCGTTTGCTTCTGAGGAATATCTAGATTAGTACATTGTGAGTCAGTCGCAACTACTTCAGGCGATGGTCTGGCGATGACATCATGTGCCGAATATGTCAGCTCTCGCCCGGAAAAGTCTAGAAGCGGGGACTCAGGATAATTCTGGATTGTTTATAGACCTCGAAAAGCTGGCAGAGGGGCATTCAACGGGTAATCGCCATCGTGTTGATATTGTTATATAAATATTGATATATAAGTATTGTGAAATAAATACTGTTATTATTAGTTATTAGTTATTAAATTAATATAGTGTGTGTTTAAATTACCGTTAGTTTTATTTAAATGAACCCAGATAGACAAGTATTTCACAGTCGAAAGACAAGTATTTTACAATATGTTTCATCAAGTCCCAGATGTCTAATTGTCGCGCCATTCATAAGTTCTATTGATGGCTCGACACCCGTGACATGGTATTGCAACTTTATTTCAGCCAAGTCACATACCAACATCATATCATAAATCATGCATTTCAAACTCGGCTCAGACGCACAAAGTTTTAACTCGTCAACTTATTACAGATCTGTTAAGACTACAGTAATGCTAAATTAGATGGTGATCGGTGGGTGTCCGCGCAGATATTAGAAATAGTGGGAAGCTTCGTATTTGGTTTTACATAAAGTTGCAAGTGGGCGTGCGCGTTTTTAAAAACGACTACGGCGCATCCCCACTAATTTGGAATTTATAGTACAAAATTAGACCACATGGAAATTAAGATAATAAATTTAAAAAAATGAAACACGATTGAAACTAAAAATACTAATTGTACTAAAAAATCCTTTATTTGACGCTGTGGTTAAGTAAAAAACTTTTGAAAAAGGTGTAAAACATCTTCCCACATTCATATTCATTTCTCATTTACGTATGTCAGCAATTAAGTTGTGATCTTTAATAGAAGCGTGGAAGATTGACAGAGTAAGGCTAACACAAAGAACGCGAAAAATTTCAATGAACGTCCAGGCATCATCAGTTCTCATATTAATGTGGTAAGGGATTTTACAACTTTTTTAACTACTAATATCTATAGGGTGAAATTTATTAGCTACAGTAGAGTATACTAATCGACATAACAATGTTAAGAAAATTATACACATTGTACTTTGTTAAAAATATAAAAAAAGTAAATAGTTTAAACATAAATTTAAGATAAAAATATCAATTAATTCATAATTATAATGTTTATGTTAATTATGAAAAATTTATTTTAATGCACTTGAGAATTTAATCAAATAAAGTGCGGAACGCTGTGGAAAATATAACAGCTTAATATTTGATTAATTCTATTTATGAATAATTAAAAACAAACATTATTATGGAGACACCCAAAGAAACTCAAAACGAACATAAATATAAACTTACAAATGTCACCCAACCTTATTACAAATAAACACCACAACCGTAATAGAAAATGTAACACAAGAAATTTACTGAAACAACCTACCTATATTAACGGATAAGACAATTGCGATAAAATTGTACAAATATTGCACTATAAATAAAATTTGATATTTTATTAAAATTGCAATGATCATAACGTGAAAACAAAATATCTGGGCAAAATTATTACTGAAGAAGTTAGAAGAATATGAAAGAAGGCAAAGTAATTATAACAGCGCCTTATAGGCGTCCGCGGTCGTTGTCATGATTGTTTCCGGGAATCCGACTGGAACCGCGTCCTTAGTACTGCTTCCTTTTTAGCCGGCGTTTCGTCCACTATTGCAAGAGACATCACCAAGCCTGCTACTACTGTTGCTACATTGAAACTGATAGTTTCTTAGTTTTGGGCGAAGTTACATAGGAGCTGTTCTGGGTTACTACTGGAGCGTCATGGTTTGGTTTAGTTTTTGAGATATAATTGTTTGCCAGATATTGTGTTGGGCGTATTCGTCATCACAATTGATATTACTGGCATGCTTTAGGATCTTTATGGATTCACATATTTTACGGTTAAAGTAATAAGGGTGGTAGGATAGAATCTGGGCAAATTGAAATTAAATTTGGTGGCCAGTTTCCAATTTATGTTCAGCTAATGCAGACCCGATTACACGCAGCGCCTTAGTACAACTCACTCGTGGGCAGTCATGTTCCGCAACACGAGTGCTCACCGAATGCTTTGTCTCACCGATGTAAACACTGCCATGCGACCATGAAATTCTGTACACGTCAGGGATTTCTAATTGTTATTCCCAAATCTCTTTCTATCAAACATCACATTACATCCATCTTCGCCAAAGCCATTTACCAGAAGCCTATTTTGCTTTGATCTGGAAATGGATCAAGCAAAATAGACAAGACCTCAATTTTATTCCACCAAACTCCACTTGGAGATTTACTTTAGCTTATGTTCTTCTGATTGGAATATTTTAGACCGCATCACCTTTAACCAAAACGGCACCTCCAAACATCTTATCACTTAAAAAGGCACCCGGAAATCACCAATCTTCCTAAAAACCTTTGTCTATCTCACATACCATCGTCGACCTGTCCAAATGCCCTTTATCGGTCACCACCCCCAAATATATTCCTACAAACGAAATCATCACTGGTATAGTGTCTGCACTTGTCAGATTTCACATCAATATCGCTGACCCTATCAAAGTTCTTACCCTAAACTCCCTAAATCGAATCTTTCAAAGCCTGAAATCATTGCTTTTTGAATTCCGGGCTGGAACCGCGTCCTTTGCACTTCTTTCTTCCTGGACGACGTTTCAACCATTTCTGCCCGGAGTCCGAGAACCAATTATGGAAAACGACCACGAAAGCCTACAAGCCTAAAATCATTGCCCATCAAACTCTGAAATTGTTGTGCTAAAAGCTGACAAGGATAACACCACCGTAATCCTTGATAATGATGAGTCCACACAAGATACTGTCATTTCTCCAAGATATTTCAATATAGACTTTGAGTAAGAAGGTTTCCTTCCTTTCTTAAACGTCTTAGAGAAGTCAGGCTGATGGTTCATTGGGACATTACGTTTATCGCATTGACAGTCTAAACGCCCTTTTCTATCATCATCCTGCACAGAAACATGGCGTTAGAAACTTTCTAGTGCAAGGAGCTTTCTCTAAATCTGAACGAATTCCTTACTCAAAGAATTAATCCATGCCAACAGTGGCGGTTCTTGATGACGTATGATGTAAGCTGCTGCAAATTTGGCATAGCCTGCTCATACCTTGTCAAGCTGAAGACTTGCTCTGTGTGCAAAAGAAGTAAAATGATCGCAGGGCCTGTAATAATTACCGTTCCATGATTCATACTAAATGGGAGTTTAATACCTTAAAGCGGAACTATTTAAAAGAATTGCTCTCTGAGATGCTAAACTTAATTAAATGAGCAAGTCTAGAAGAAGTACTCTAACGAGGCATGAGGACCACAATAAATTTGTAGGTTCCAGTGGAAGAGGCTTTACGACCACCTGAATTAATGTATCTGACTAGCTATCATACTAATACTGTAAAACTAGTCGCGCCAGCCGCTCTCCTACTCTAAGATACGTAGGTTAAACGAAGTGTTTCCCGGCGACAGGCTGAAAAAGTATGAGAAAAATGGATGATAATAATAAGAGAGAAATTGGAGAAATAACATAACAGAAAATATTCTTTGATTGTCAAAAATGTTGTTAACTCAACGAGTTATGAGCTCATCGATTCTATCCATGCTTCTTGCTGGTCCCCCGTTATTAACCATCAATTACTAAATCTAGTTAGGCAACAGTTGCTAAATTTATCCCACATTGTCCTTTCATAGATTACTTTAGTTTATTTCTTGTTGCTACCAGAGATAATCAAATTAATTGTTTAATGTAAAATAATTTATTAACATCACAAACGCTTGCGACAGCCTTCTATACATAACAATTATGTGTAATTCACTATTATTATGATCATTTTCTTATCAATTTTTTTAAATATACGAGGGTATTGATATATTTTTAGCCTACTATTGAAATAATTTAAGGTTGGGACTTGAATATTTTATTATTCAACATAATCTCCTCTTGAATTTATACAGTTAATACAGCGATACTGCAATGCCTTTAACCCTTCTAAGAAAAGAATCTTCTTGGTCTGCAAACCAGCCGCCCACAGCTTCTATTAACTCTTCGTTACACAAAAATTGACATCCTTTTTTCTTTCAATCGAAGGAACAGATTTGATAGTCTGAGGAGGCTAAATCTTGGGAATAGAGCGGGTGTTTCAGTAATTCGAATCCTAGATCCTGAATTGTACTCATTACAATGTGCGATTTATATGCAGAGACATTGTCCTGCAGAAACAACATACCTTTTGCTAATATGCCACGTCTTCTTTACTTAATTTTCTCTCTCAGGGTGGTTAGTAATTTAGAATAAGAATCTCCAGTGATGGTCTGACTCTTTGTTAGGTAATCGATCATAATTATTCCACGGATATCCAAAAAAGCTGAAACAAAAACATGCTTTCACACTTGCTCGTTTGTATTTGGCGTTGAAGCATTTAGGAATCCATTTTGCAGAAGCTTTTTCATATCTAGATCGACGTGAACTATATGATGAACGGGTTCATATGAAATCTTTAGTGCCTATATGTTTCAGGCCAATTCGACGGTCTGATAATATCCTGTCATGAACTGCGTCAATGGACACCATCAGTCTTCCAGGTTGCTTCTCATCTTCAACAGAAAGTTTTCCTGTTTTGAATAACGCAATCCAATTTTTGACAGTCGCATATGATGGACATTGATCGCCAAGTGTGTTAAGCACATCTTCTTTAATTTATTTAACACTTAACCTCTTCAAATACAAGTATTTGATAATGCCCTGATACTTATTTATAGATTTTCACATATCAAACTTTACTGCAAAGCAATACTTCTTGACGCAAGATTTTACAGTGACACTTTTAAAATGTCATTATTTCTTGCCATTATAACAAAATTTTGTTTTGTTCAAGGAAAATGGCCTAGGCTAATTAGATATCAATACCCCCTCGTATATGCAGGTATTAAATAGTAAAACTCAAACTTGTTCATAAAATCCCTTAGCAAACGTGTAGTAATTTGTAACAAAAAAGAACACATCGTTAAAAGGGAAATATATTAATTATATGCATCCATTCACTAAATTTTGTGTTCTGATTTATACATATTTCAAAACAGCTTGAGTCATTTCAAACGATCTTAAGATCGTACTACAATTTTCACGGGGCGAATTGGAGATTTTCCATTGATTTCTCACGCAGTAATCACACAACAGTTGAACAAAACATCGCTATAGATACGCATATTTAAACGTGTCGCTTGTGAGTTTAGGAAATTTTACAGTTCCCATCTGCCAACTAAAAAGTATTATTGTTGGTAGCGATTCGATGCGCAAGATTTGCAATCTATGCATGAAAGGGATTCGTTTTCTTTCTTTCATACTTATCCTTCATACATCACAGTCAGTTCTTATGGATTTTTTGAATTCGTTTAGATTTCTTCAACATTTATTCGCTGGTATTTTAAAGAACTAAAGAACTATTGCTTTTGTAAATCTTACGCAGAAAGACCCATTTGGTTTTACAATATTTGTGGTTTCAGTACAGATGTTTTAAGAAGTTAATATATTTTGCTTTCATTTGAAAGAGAATACCATTGTTAAATGGTATTAATATAAATTAAAATATTTTAATTTTTTTAAATATTTTAATGATTAAGAATATTTGTCCTAGTTTCAGTGTGAAATTAAGTGGTACTCACTCAAATAATGAGAATAAATGTTTATAATCGTCGGCTGAAACTGAAGAAAAAAAATTGCTACAAACACCAAGAGTGAAACATTATGTGCCTTAATTATCTTACCTCCCACTATGTATCCCGCGGGTATATAATCCTAAAAGAATTTTTAATTGAAGCGAGTAACTGTTAAAGTATTTTTAACATCTAGTAGAACTCCTCCGATTTTAGAAGCATCATCTTACGATCATTACGAAAACTAGTAAAAATTTTACTACTAAACATATTAGTAGTTAATCACGTTTCAGTAAGCCATGCAAATAATATTGTAATTATGTTAACTTCTAGGTAATTATAAAAGGTATATACTTCAAACGAATCCCTGGAATATTCTGATAGCAATAAGTTATTTCTTCATTATAACTGAACAAATCTACTAGTTGGAAAGACCGATTCTAGGCGACCGAAGAATGTACTTCATTTTAGATTGCTAGAAAATGTTAAGAAAATCATAAGATTACAATGTTAAATTAAAACGGCTTACAGTAAAATTGCGCTGTTAATATGTAATGTATTTGTTTTTGGTTACCATTTCTAAATAAAACTAAAATTCTTTTTGAAATTGAAGATGTGTTTTGTTTGTTTGTTATGTTTTTTTTAGGGCTGTACTATTGCTTTAAACTTTGTGTCAATTTAAATGTTCGTGTAAGTATTGTGTTGTTTGTCCGATGTATACATCTTTTCAGTCGTTCCATGGAATTTCATATATGACATGTGTTTTCTTTAATGTAGGTATTTGTCTTTTGATTTTAAGTGTAAGTTGTTGAGATTATTGGAATTTTTATGAGCTACTTTTATGTTATATGGTGCTAAGATTTTGTTTTCTGATAGGTTGTTTATATAAAGTAGTGGGACATATTTATAAGTATTAAACTTAAATAAAACACCTTATATTTTCACAAAACAATAGTATATTTAACTATATGTACATTTCATGTGCACTGCACACATCATCAGTAGTTACTATTTAAACGTATTATTTTCGAGTACATGTATAGTAAAAATATCTATTTTGGGTAGGGGTGTAAAAAATTTTTCAATTACAAATGGTTAAAAATGCAAATAATCGGAAAGTATGGTCGTCTATTGTAAAAACTAAACTCTATTGAAATTCCAAGAAGGACAAATTTGGGAAGGACCGTTACATATAAAAAAACAAGACATCTGACCGTGTTGAGTTATATTAAATAACAATATAGTAACGTGAAAAGGATCTATTAATTATTAGATATTGTTGGTATACAATTTAAAAGTTTATTTTTAAATTTAATTGAATCGGCCGATACTTGCTGGAAATCCATTATATGTAAATGGGATTTAAGTAAAACACTTATACTAATTTCCAGTATATATATATATATATATATATATACTGGAAATTAGTATAAGTGTTTTACTTAAATCCCATTTACATAAAAGTTTATTATTAATAGGTGACATGTCATTGTTAAGGAGGTAATTTTTGTATTTTTTCGTATGTATGGCTTCCCACATGTCTAAATTTCTGCTGTTACATTTTTTAATTAATTTTACATTATCTAAGCTGAAATTATGTCCGGTATCTAATGATGTAGAGCTAATGCTGATTTATCTACATTGTGAAGTTTTACATGAGCTAAATGTTCTTTGAAACGGGTTTGAATATTTCTTCTTGTTTGGCCGATATATAATTTCGGGCAGGAATTACAGTTAATTCTGTAAATACCTGATTCTTTCAGTGGGTCTGTGCTAACTAACTTTGTTTGAAGGTATTGTTGTAACTTGTGAGTGTTGGAAAATGCAGGAGTTAGATTATATTTTTTAAACAATTTAGTTACGTTATTCTGCCAACTTTTGTGAAAAGTAATTTTGCAATATTTTTTGGTATTACTCTTTGTATTTGGAGTTAATCTGATTTTAAAAGTTTTTAGCTTCTTCTTTTCTAGTTTGTTTTTGATTTTATCCACCAATTTTTTATCGTATCCGTTAAATTCTGCTACTTTTGTTATGTGGTCTAGTTCTTTCTTAAAATTCAATGGTGATAGAGGGATTGATAGTAATCTATTAATTAAAAAATAAAAACTACTTTCTTTATATTTGTTAAAAGTGTCTGATTGTTTATGTATGTAATTTTCAGTGTGTGTTTCTTTTCTGTAAATGTCAAATTCAAACTTCCTGTCTAAAATAGTAATTTTTAAATCTAAGAAGGGTAAAGATTTGTCTTTATCCAACTCATACGTAAACTTGATTGATGGATATTGGGTATTTAATATATTTAAAAACGAAGCTGTATCGAAAGAATCAGGTATCACTGCTAGAACATCATCCACGTATCTTGCCCAAAATTTGGGAAAAAAATTGCACATGGTTTTGACTTTGTTTTCAAAGTTGTTCATAAATAAATTTGCTAGGAATGGTGATAAAGGGTTACCCATGGCTGTGCCGAATGTTTGTTTATAAAACTTATTATTAAAAGAAAAAATGTTTTGATGCAAACAGAGGGTAGTTAATTTTATGTACTCCTCTATTAGATTTGTAGAAACTGCATTAAACTCTAAAAATTCTCTGAGCATGTTTAGGGTGGAATCTATGGGTATACTTGGAAATAATGAAACTACGTCAAAAGAAATGAGTCTATCACTTGGCTTAATATCAATATTGCTTAATTTGGAAATGAGATCACCCGTATTTAAAATAGAAAGGTCCTGATCAAATTTAAACTTACTAAATTTATTGACTAACCATTTGGCGATTTCGTAAGTGGGAGAGTTTATGTTTGAAACTATAGGACGGTAAGAATTACCTGGTTTATGTATTTTAGGTAGACAATATAAATGAGGAATTTTTGGGTTACTAGTTTTTAATTTTAATTTATGTTTTTTGTCTAATAATAACTTACATTCATTAAGAGTACTGTGTCTGTTTTTTATAAAATTATTCAGAGGATCCCTTTTTATTTTAATATACGGGCCGGTTTCTAGAAGTAGCTCTACATCATTAATATAATCTGATTTATTTAAAATTACAACTGCATTGCCCTTATCCGATTTTGTGAAGACGCAATCCTTGTTTCTTTTTAAAGATGTGACTGTTTTATAATTCCTGTTTGGTTTGTATTCTTTATTTTTTGTCTTTTTGATGGTTTTTTCAAGCATCTGGGCCGATTCTATGTTGAAGGCTGCTATATTTTCCTTTGGTATATGAAATGTAACACTATGTAGGTCACTAATTAAATTTTCCACTTGAAGTTTATTCTGTTGAACACTGAACTTTAGACCTTTGTTGAGCAATTCTAGTTCTTCTGGAGTAAACTTGGTTGATGATTTGTTGATTATTGTATTATGATTTAATTTTTTTGCAATTGGTGTCTGTGTATTTTCGCGGAGATTTGATAATTTTCGGTTCAGGATTCGTTTTTTATTTAATATTTTCGCTTCTACAAGTCGATGTAATTTGCGTTCAAATTATTCCCATTCAAAGTTGTTGTGAAAACTACTTAGTTTTAGGTGTAAGTAGTACGCTGATGTTTTCATATTGTCTAATTTTGCAAAGTGACGGTTGATTTCGTGTTGTAATACTTTTATCTTTGTGTGTTGTATTAGTTTATTTATATTCTCACCTTGTAGTTTAATCTGTACTTTAATAAACTTGGGAAATAATTTGGACTTAATACAGGTTTTTAAAAATTTAATATCTAGATGTACTGTTCTGATTCTCGTAATAATACGGATAAACTGGTTTAACTCACTTGTCCAAGACGACATAATAACAGTAGTAGTATATGTTGAGCACTTGTGAAATTATTACACTATTAAACTTAAATAAAAAACCTTATATTTTCACAAAACATGAAAATATAAGGTGTTTTATTTAAGTTTAATAGTGTAATAATTTCACAAGTGCTCAACATATACTACTACTATATTTATAAGTAGTTTAAGAGTTGTTTTTCTTGGATTTTGTGGCATTTGTTCTATCTGTGTTGTAGTGTTGATATAATTTTTGTTATATGATTTTGTTAATGAATGAGAGGGAATAGTTATTGTTTCTTAGAGGATCTTTTGTTTGTGATAAAATTTCTGGTCTGAATTCTGGGTTTGTTAATTTAATTGCTTTACCAATTAGTCTCGTTGCTACATTCTTTTGCTATGACATTGATTGATATGAATCTAAGAAATGTAAATGCAGTTGGTTTGTCATATAATTTTGTTAAGATCTTCTTTCTACTGCGTTTTAATATTAGATCTAGGAAGTTAATTTTTTAATTATTTTCTTTTTCTGTAGTGAACTGTAGTTTTGGCTTAATTGAATTTAATTTCTTTAGTATGTTTTCTGTTTTATTTCAGTATATGCAAGCGATGTAGTCATCTACGTATCTTTCAAAAATTGTAGCTTTAGAATTTAATTTTGATGTTATGTTCTGTTCTTGTTCTTCCATTACAAGATGTGCAGTAACACTGGAGATGGGCGATCTCATGGTATAGCTATGTGTTTGTTTGTAGTAATGCTTGTTGTATTGCGGTTAAGTCTATTGTTTCTCTAAATTCTTCTAGTGTTAGGGGTGTGAAATTTTGTAGTTGGTTCTAATTAGTTTCAGACACAAATATCCTCTCAAAAATACACCTGCCCACATTAACATTGTAATATTATGATTTTTTAACATATTCAATAAATATTACAGTTTTGAAAAAGGCACTATATGTAGTATCGAAATGTCAACATAAATTAAATATTGTTTTAATTAGCTGGCCTCGACTATCAAGAAAATAAGAAATTACTTCTAATATATATATATTAAAATAATAGACTGTTTCTTGGTTTAGCGACCTTTAATGAATTCCAATTTTTTTAAAACGACGTTTCGACTTTTTTATTAAGTCTTTTTCAAGTAATTAGAACTAAAAAATTAATACAAAGAACGGTAAGAAATCTATTTACATTTGTATGAATAATGAATAATGAATTAAAATTAAAACTAAGTTTAATTTCATTATTTTAATTTTAATTCATTCATACAAATGTAAATATATTTCCTACCGTTCTTTGTATTAATTTTTTAGTTCTAATTACTTGAAAAAGACTTAATAAAAAAGTCGAAACGTCGTTTTAAAAAAATTGGAATTCGTTAAAGGTCGCTAAACCATGAAAAAGTCTATTATTTTAATATTATTATGACACGGCCAATAAAATAAATAAGAAACAAATTTTTAATTCCTATTAATACTAAATATGTATATATATTAGAAGTAATTTCTTATTTTCTTGATAGTGGAGGCCAGCTAATTAAAACAATATTTAATTTATGTTGATAAGATTCTGATGATACCTCCACGTTCGGGCGTCTAAGTGTAAGAGTCTGAGGAGCTAAATGAATAATAATAAGAGAATAATAAGTACTTAATAGTGAATAATATTAAATAATCGTACTTCAACTGATAGTTTTTTTTATATTGGACGCCCTTATTTGAACATGATATTGGTCTACCAGCTGATAGTATGCAGTATCTTTGATTACAAATAGATATCGTTAGAACATAACTAAGATGCTGAATCTATTGGACTCTATCTCTGGATCATCGCAAGTAACTATACTCCTATAAAACTGATAAATAATAAATTAACAATACAATTGAGATGTAGGTGTAGGTTTCCGCGGTCGTTCTCTAGATGTAGATCTCGGTTTCCGGGTTGGAACCGCGTCGAGTTAAGCGTAGCAATTACGCCTAACTCGAAGCGGTTCCAACCCGGAAACCGAGATCTACATATAATTGAGATATTTTTAGCTACGCATAGATAAATAAAAAACTTCTCTAAAATAACAAGTATAAAATATTTATTCAACACAAGATATCTATACACTTGTGCAACTTAGCTAAACGGTAAAGTAAGGTATTATAAATTTATGTTTGTAGTAATATATGTGTATAATTGTGGTTATGTTTACCAGTTGTTGTTTTAGAAGCAAAGATTATTATAATATAAATAAGTTAACAATGTTAAATGGTAAGTACTATAGAAATCTCACTAGAAAATATTCTTTACGTTAAATTAATCAAAATAGTTATTCCTTCAAAGCAAAATCAAAATATTTTAAGTAAATTTTGAATTGATAATAAAAAATTCTTTGTTATGCTTTTACAAAATAATAAATAAACCTGTGATTTGTAGAAAAGGCAGCAATGTGACTGGATATCTACGGCAAATTTGGATATTCGGCCAGGCAGGAAAGGAAAAGATATTCTTGAATGGTTCAGGTATTTTCTGTGTAAGCAAAATCAAAATATATTAAGTAAATTTTGACTTGATAATAAAGAGTTATTTGTTATGCTTTTACGAGATAAAAAAATGAACGTGTGGTTTGTAGGAAAAGGCAGCAATATGTCAAACTGGGCTAGACTGCGGCAAATCAGGGTATTCGGCCAAACAGGATCGGAAAAGATATTCTTGGATATCTTCGGTATTTCTGAGTATGGTTCAATGTAGGATAGGGTAGAATGGAATAATGCAGGTACGTACAAGTTTATTACGTTCAGTAGCTTCGAAGTTCGGCGTCCCACACCAAAAAGATGCTATCGTATTTTTCTAGCCGGTGACCGATTTTATTTGGGTAAAAATTGTTTTAAACGTTGTGTTAGTATAATGGGCACCTTATATATATATATTTGAATTTGTATCACTAATATTTCGGTGTATAACAAATTTTAAAGAACGGAGAACTATATTTTCGATGCAACGCTATGCAAATTCTGATAGTGGCGCTCACTTTCTTTTATTTTTTACCAAAGCCTTATTAGAAAGCAAAAATTATCTTGATTTATACTTTTTACGACTAGTTATATTAAATTAGAAATATGTGTGTAGGAATTTTAGATTCCTACACACAAAACTAAAAGACTCAACACCAACACTTAAACAATCACATACAATATATAACATACCCTGCAAAGACTGTGACAAAGTATACGCCAAACAAAACCGTTACTACAGGAAAGACTAAAACGACACAAATACGCAAAAAATCAGACAGCTTTAAAAAAACACCAGATAACATTAAAACACAATTTTGATTTTGAAAATACAAAAATAATAACCAAGCAAAAAAATACAAAGGCTTAGAAATGATTCACATTTTCAAAAATAACAAAACAATCAACGACCGGAACGAGATTGATGGACTTTCAAAACTGTATTATCCGCTCATTAAACAATAGAAACCCCACCCACACAAAAAATCAAAACAAAAAAAATATTTTTTCCCACTGTAAACACACTGTATTTTCCCAAACACATGGCCTGACCAAACAAATTTTTAAAACAGAATAATATAAAAATTTAATTTCTATAACAAGACATTAGTTACACTTAAGTTTCCGAGATACGCAGTCGGACCCTGTAGTGAAGGTGTCGACATGTTTCCGACCATGCATTTGCACTGGGTATGTATTTTAACACAAAGTAAATTGGTGAGTTATGTGTCTTTTAAAAATTTTTAAATTCTTAAACTTTAAATTCCAATTTTAACTTCCTTTACTCTAATCATTATCTTAAGTTTAATTCATTCATATAATGTAAATATATTTCTTGCCTTTCGTTTGTAATTTTTTTGTTTTTTTTTAGTTCTAAATTTATACTTGAAAAAGACTTAATTATACACAAAAAAGTCGAAACGTCGTTAGATGAATAAATTGAATTTCAATAAAGGTCGCTAAACCAAAAAAAAAGCTTATTATTTTAATATATATATATATATATATATATATATAATAATAACTTCGTGACCTTGGTATGATATGGTAAACCTAATCAGTAGGCGATTAAATATATATATATATATACATATATATATATATATATATATATATATATATATAATTATTTCCTGACCTTTGTATGTTATGGTAAATTCTATTTGTTGGCTATTTAAGGTCTGGTTTTACTTCAAAATGTATATATTTAAAACAATACTACATGTTTCGGCAAATGATGCCTTTTTCAAGGAATATAAAATATAAATGACAGTATATTAATGTCATACTTATACATTTCTAGTTGCCATGGATAAAATTATTCAAAGATAAATTCCAGTTTAATAATAATAAATCATGCCTTAGTATTCTAAAATAGTTAGACAACAAAAAACAGGGAAAAGCAAGACAAGAATTATTATTATGTATGCCCCCGTGGAGCGACTATGATGTTAAACTGTCGACATTCGCCTTAAACGAGAAGGAAAACCACGAAAACCTACTCGGACAGCCAGTCAAAGATCAAAACACGGAACTGTCAGCATGATAAGCAAATGTAAAGATTTTTAAATAACATAAGATATATAAATATATAAGAGCAACATATATTATGATGGTAAATTGCAGATCGTTACATAATTAAGTTGTAGTACTGCTTAGATTTTTATATAACTTCTGTTGATTGAATTTTTTTCCTGTTTAATACTATACATTTCTTTAATTTCCCTTTTCATTGTGTGTTGTTCTTTATCAATTATCTGTGTGTTTTCAAAATCAAAATGGTGATCGCGTTGTAGTTTGTGTGTAGATAAAGCAGTTTTGTCTGTTTTAGAGTATTTGTGGGCATGTAATCTTTTGTATAAATATTGTTTAGTTTGGCCTATGTAGTAACTATCGCAATCGCGACATGGTATTTTATAGATGACATGTGTTTCCCGATTTTTTTCAATTTTAGGCTTAAGTTTTGAAAATAGATGTTTATTAGTATTACTAAGATTATATGTTGTAGCTATATCATATTTTTTTAAAGTGTATTTAATTTTTTCCGATAATTGTGTAGATGGATTCGTGATATAACTTATAGAAGAATTTACTTGTATGTGTGAATCTGTTTTAAATGATAGGTTAGGTTTTAAATTTAAATTTAAAATTTGAAATAAAAAATTTGAATGTAAATAGAACCTGCTCGCGGTTTTTCCATTTTTAAAAAGTCCAACTAATGTCAATATAAAATTCCAATGTAAATAAATTAAATATCTTTTTTAATTTCGCGTAATTGAATTAAATGACCAAGATGAAAGCTTAAAAATGTGAATAGTAAATTTTGAAATTAATATAATTATGTCTAAAATACCAAAAGTTGTCGAGATATAAACTTATTAACACTTCGACATTAATTTTCACAAGTTATGTCCACATACCGCAGCAATTCAATATGTTATTTTCTTATACTAATTTCTACCTTGTCATTCTTAGCTCACTGGAATATCCATGCAGCTCGTATCATAACAGTATATATTTTTATTATTGTTGCATTGGTATCCAAAAATTGTTGGAATTTGTACGATATATCCTTGAAAAGTTTGGTGTTACTCCAGTATAACATTATTTCTATTTTCATCAAAACTAAATTTGGGCGGTATTTATAAGGTTGAAAGCATTTTGTATATAATAGAATGGCAAACAAAATTAATCCAGTTTAGAAAGTTGTAACTTTAAACACTTGACGAAATTATATGAAGGATCAATTCGAAAATCCATCGTTGAAGATTTAAGAAATCAAATAATAAACATGGCATGCCAGAAAAATGGAGAAAAATTTTGACAAAAAAATATATAAAATTAAGGAAGTTTCTATGGGGATATAGGGAAAAAAATAATAAGAAAACATCAGAGAGAAAAAAATTGACTTAATGCAAACGGTGAATATAAATTGGTATACTATAGGAAAAGTTTCACATAAATGTAATTGCAATTAGTTATTAAAAATATAATAATAAAAGTGTAGTAACGAAGAAGTAGCAAGGGATTTACGTTTCGTATTGAAACAAAAGGAAATTATTTTAATTTATATTAAAACATATAAACACTAAATTCTTTTGGTACACGTAAGTTTTTTATTTTATTAAATATATGTATCTATTAGTACAAAAAAAAGAAATTGTAATATATGTATTTATAATTGATTTTGCTTACCTCCATTCATTATATTTTCCAAAAGAACTCACTTCCTGAAGAAGAATTTTAACATTATATAATATAACAAGTGTTAAATTTGAAAAGTCAATCTAGGATACTTTGAAATTTCGATAAAATAAGACGCAAATATATTAGTATGTGTTTGTTGTTCCGTAAACGCAAATCCAAATGACATTTGATAATGTCAATCACAAATATCAGTTAGTGCATAAAATAATCGTGCGCCGATTCTGGTTTAAATAAATTGCTGCCTTTTCTACAAATCACAGGTTCATTTATTATCTTGTAAAAGCATAAAAAACAATTTTTTATTATCAAATCAAAATTTACTTAAAATATCGTGATTTTTCTTTGAAAGAATAACTATCTTGATTAATTAACGTAAAGAATATTTTCTAGTGAGATTCCTATAGTACTTACCATTTAACATTGTTAACTTATTTATATTATAATAGTCTTTGCTTATAAAACAACAACTGGTAAACATAACAACAATTATTAACATATTGCTATGAACTGTGATTTTGAAATTAGTTATGCCACCATTCACGACAAATCTATCCAGCTAGGATATTCAGTTGGTTTATTTCCATAAAATGGGACTGTTTTCCTATCAGGGTCCCAATCGGAAATGTGGAAAATTATTGAATTAGTAAAATAGTCAGGCGCCACTTAAAATTTGTTTGAGAAAAATTATAATAATATCTTTAAGTTACTTATTAAAATGTGTTGAAAGGATTATTAAATTAAAGAACACAATATAAAATTTAAATGAAAATTTAATACAAAAATAAAAAAAAAATAAAAAAAATAATCTTTATAAAGTATAAAGTATCATTTAACAATATTATAAAGGTAAAAATAACGCATGGAAATGATCGCAGCATACGTCAAAAAAACCCTTATGACTGCCGATCAAAATTAAAAATAATAAATCACAAAGAAACTTTTTAATTTCTCCGAAGAGAACAAAATCAAAATAAACAAACTAACTTGACAGCCCGAAGCAAACTCTAACGCATGTGCACTCACATGTAACAAAAAATGCCCTTGAGATACCAAACGTATAAAATTTTACAGTTACAGAATTTTTTTACTATAAATTTTAAAAACCTTCTTTATTATTTATATCAAATAACTAAGACTAAAACTCAATACGATAATAATGATACAATAGAAAAATACAATATTCGATTCATTAAATATAAACAATATCTTTTAATAATATATTTTACTTACGTAAAAAAATATATTCAAGACACGTGAGTAAGAAAGTGTAAAAATATAACAATTACGAGATTAACGAACTCGCATAAAAATCGGTAATGAATTTAAACAGCACCAACAAACTTTTCAATTTTTACCCAAGCGTGGGGCCTTATACATTGTCACATGCTATTACGAAGAGACCAGATAATTGTTATTATCATTATAATTATTATACCGAAGAACATTAAAAATAACTCTCTTCTCAGCTCTTTTCTATATATATATATATGTATATATATATATATATATATATATATATATATATATATAACAATCGATAAATTATTGGAGTTTTTCATGTATATATATATATATACATATATATATATACATGTTTTCTTTCAGGTTTCCGCGGGTAGTAGTATGTGTTGTAACTGGATTCCGGGTTTTCTTCCGCGTTTCCACTGTTTGGCTTTCGTGTGCTGGTTTCTAGGCAACGTTTCGGAAAAATAACATTTGCCATATTCAGATCTGCGATAACTGCTACTCTGCTTCTGCTTCTGGTTACCCGTAAACTCGGAACCGTACAGTCTACGAGGAACCAGGAGCAGAAGCAGACAGTTATCGCAGACCTAAATTGCAAATGTAATTTTGCCGAAACGTCGTCCAGAAACCAGTACCGGTCTTTACGAAGACCAAACAGTGGAACACGGAAGAAAACCCGGAGTCTAGTATATATATATATATATATATATAAGCGGGCAAGCGATCTGTCAATTAAAAAACTCATTTATTAAGTATCTCTATATTTCGCAACAACTTTGTTGCTTCTTCCGGAGATACTAAAAGATTAATGAGAAATAACATTAAATAAATAAGAGTATTAAGCAGTAGTAAAATACTTACAAAATGTAGAGTTGAAAAAAATAATAAAATTGACGTACAAAGACAATAAAATTGATTAGATTTAAAACTTAAAGTAACTATAGATACAAGCCTTTAAAACCTTTAAAAAAGCATGTATATGTAAAAGTTAAAACACGAAAAATAAAAAATTTAAACAAAACATATAGCAAAAAACTAAAGTCAGAAGTATATAAAAAATAATGCATTATAAATTTAACAATATATGGACCAAATAACAAAACAATTTTTAGATGGTCAATTAATCGTCAAACCGAGTATATTAAAATAAATTATACTTAGTCCGTTAGTATCAGATCTATAATTTACGTTATTTGTGTCTCTGTTAATGTGCACCATTTCTAAAAAGGTTTTTTTAAGGTTATTTTCACGTCTAAGATCTTAACGTCAACAAAATTGAATGTATGGTCACGATCAAGTGCATGGTCCACCAATGCACAAGATCTCTTTCCAATACGGACATCACTTTTATGCTGTGTGATGCGCTGTTTTAGCCACTGTGATGCCTGACCTATATAAACACCACAACAATCCGAAGAGATCTTGTGCATGCATCGTGTGTTTAGTGACCGGTCGCGTAAATTTACGCGACCGGTCACTAAACACATGCACGAGCGCGCCAACATACAAAGCCCTACACTTACGCTCTCACACAAACACAAAACCACACACCCAAAGAGAGACACAAGCTGCCAGCAGCAACCAACACACAAGTTCATACCCAGAAAGAGACACAAGCTGCTAGCAGCGAACAACACATATGTTCACACCTTGCTATCTGTTTTTGGAATACTAAGGCATAATTTATTATTATCAATTGGAATGTATCTTTGAATAATTTAAACCATAGCAACTCAATTATTTGACATTTGTATTCTGTCATTTATATTTTATATCCTTGATAAAGGCATCACTGCCGAAACATGTAGGGTTGTTTTAAATATATATACTTTGAAGTAAACCAGACCTTTAATCGCCGACTGATTGAATTTACTATATATATATATATATATATATATATATATATATATATATATGTATATATATCCACATACACGCACATACACATATGCATCCTACTTAAACATATAGAAATGAACTAGCCTAATTGAAAAAGAAAAAGTCTTCAAAATATTTGTTGGAAGTAGTGCTCATAATGTATACAGGTGAACGCTTCAACACATTGGTCCTCGCCGTAGGTACATGAGTGACGGAGTTGAAACGGGAATGAGACCTCGGCACGTGTAGAGAAATTCTTGACAGAAGGAACGGGCAATCGATCTTATTATTTAAAAGTTTCAACATGAATATAGCACACTGGCGATCTCTTCTGTCCAAGAGCGAAGGCATATTGTATCGCTGCAGTAAATCCCCTTGACTTATTCCAATAGGTGGATATACTCCATCAATTTAAAGGAGAGAAATTTTAAAAATCATCGGCGTAGTCCATCTTGCTGACAATAAAAGCGAAATACAACACCTTAAGCAAGTCAATGTTATTAAACTTGGTAGGAACACGCATAATGAAGCCCAGAGCTTTGCAGGAGGATGTACACACAGCTTGCAATTGTTGCTTAAAAGACAATTCAGAATCAAATAGCACCCCCAGGTTCTTAATGACAGTTTTTCTTTCCATGTAAGTATTATTAATTATATACTGTGACAGTATAGGAGATTTCGAGCGGGTGTAACTCACAGAACAACACTTCTTAATATTTAATTCCAATTTGAAGCTATTACACCAATTTGAGATTGTATCCAAATTATCTTGCAGAAGATAAGTATCGTCGATACTAGTTATCTCCGAATATATCTTTAAGTCATCCGCATATGCTAATACTGGACAGGTGAGAGTAGCGAGCAGGTCGTTGATAAACAACACGGAAGAAGTGGTTCCAAATTAGAACCCTGAGGCCCACCAGATCTCGTAATGAAATCAAATGAGCGAAAGCCGTTGTAAGATATATAACAAATTCGATTTTTTAAATACGAATTCACGAAATTTAAAGTAGATGGCGCAAAGCCGAAGGAGAAAAGTTTGGAAAGTAAGGCTTTATGACTTATAGTGCCAAATGCATGCAAAAAGTTAGTATAAATATCATCCGCGCCTGACCGCGCCTCTCCAGAACCTCACTCAAGACTTGAGAGACACTACACAAATTAGTTATTGTGGAACGCTCAAGAAGAAAGCCATGCTGGTTGTGGGATAAGAACTGACTAATATTTCCATATAATCTAGTATATAAAACCTGTTCAAAGATCTTCGAAAAATTAGATAGAATGGAAATAGGACGATAGTTTCAAAAACGACTTTTCTCCTTTTTTTATGAACAGGGCAAACAACAGCTCGCTTCCATAGATCAGGAAAAGTTTCTGTTTTTATGGAAAGATACATAATCACAGCTAAAGAATAGGCAAAAACATATCTGCAGTCACGTACTAAAAAGCTTGGTAGAAGGTCATCACCAGCAGTAAACTTATTGGTAAGATTGGACACACATTTAACCAACTCATCACACAGTAATCGCAGAGAAGGCGACAGATGGACAATACGTAAAGGATTCAGGATAATTTGAACTGTCATTTTGTAAGGATACGTTTGAAAATGTTTGGGTAAATGCATTAACTATGTCTAAAGGTTCGTAGAATTTAATATCATTGTCAAAGAGAGTACCAGGAATTCTAGTGGATTTACGTTTATTGTTAAGAAATTTCCACAAATCTCTAGGGTTTAATTTAATATCTTCTTCTATCTTTACTATGTAAACACTGTACGCTCGAGAAATTAAAGACTTAGTTAGAGGTCTTAAGCGCTTATACTCATTAAGAAATATAATATTCTTTGTAGAAATTCATTTACGACGAAAATGTTCCTTATTTTTTAAATTTGTTTTGATCTCTTGTGTAAACCATGCAGGATAGTAGAATCTGGATTTAGTCTTTTTGGGAACGTATTTATCCATGATGGAATAAAGCATGCCATAAAATTTCGTCAAAGCGACATTAACGTTGTCATGGCAATCAAAAAATTACCAATCGAAATTAGTAAATTCAGTATACAGTGAGACATAATCAGCTTTATAAAAGTCATACTTGAGGAAGGAAATCGTGCGGGCGAATGTGCGAGCAAGCACTCGAAGCTAATTGAAAGAGCGTTGTAATGCGGATCTTTCGGCACCAGAGACAAATCAGAGTGCTGAACTGCAATACTAAAATCACAATTAGAAAAAACGAGATCCAGGCATCTACCATTTACATTCTTCACATTATTATGCTGTTGCAATTCTAACACATTAACAAAATTCCGAATTATTTGACTTTTATGGCATTTCTGATTATCCACATTACAAAAATTTGGCAAATTGAAATCGCCAACCAAAATAAACCTTTAATTCAACAAATAGGTTTCCAATACAGAAATAAATATTTCTAAATCATCAAAAGAAATTGAAGGAGGTATATAAACAACCGCAATAAGAACAGTAAATAACTTAAAATTACATTTGCATACAACTAAATCAATAATAGGTACTAAATTAGTAATAGGGGAGGTGTCAACAATATCAAAAGAAATTGTATGAGCAATGCCAACTAAAGCACCACCACCCTTCGCCTTATTCATTAAATCAAATTTTCTGACACAGCGAATTGCATGATTGTAGTCGGTAAATAATTCGTTGGAGTACACAGAATCACTCAGCCAAGTTTCCGTCAAAAGAAGAATATCATAATACAAGTCAGATACGTTAGTATAGAAAGAACGAGTTTTGGAATTTAATTCACGTGTATTTTGATCAAATATATTGATGCCTGTAGAACACCCGTTGGGACAAATCAGTTTTTCGAAGAAATTATAGGTACACCATTCCTATATTGAATTCTTAAAATACGTTCACCCTTCTGAACACGCTCGTTTAATTCTAATTTCAAAGTTTTATAAATCATTATTTGTGTGGGCGTTCTATCAGGGGCAATATACACACCAGAAAACTGATCCGAGCAAGCGGAGGCTAACAATATCAACAGAAGAGAGACGAACTTTTACTGGACGAGATCGAACATCTTTAGAAGAGTCAAATTTGCCTAAGCGAACAGGACTAACAACCTGTTCGGTTAACTCCAACTTAGATAGTATGTTCGTCGCCATAGACGAATCTTGTTCAACCTGTTCCTGTTTTGTTTTCACCTTTTCAGGAGCGCCATAGATGATAATATTAGTTGATCGCTTGTTCCTTTCCGTCATTTCGCTCATGATTTCTTCCGTATTTAACTGAGAAGATGGTGAAGCTGGCTTGTAAGATTTAATAGCATAACTTTCTTTTAAATTACGAACTTCCTCCCTCAAATCATTTATCAAACTAATCAGCTTCGGGGTCTGATAGACACCTTGTTCACAGTCAACGCAAATATATTTAATTCTACGTTTGGTGCTGGGTCTCAATTCAAAAGATTTCAGTTCCGCCGATGTTAATTCAGAACGGCCGGTATGGCATTTTAAACAACTCATGTTCGATATATGAATAATACAAATAATATAAATATTAAGTATTAAGTTTATTAGTATTAATATCGCAAGTAAAGACAAAGGACACTTTTTACACCAACTGGGCCTGTAGTTGATGACTAACTCACATACAAGAGGGCCACAGAAAAGGGAAAAAATAAAACAATGGGAAAGATATTAATTCTTCAAATCAAATATTGTAAAGGATTATTAGGTACACAAATATTTGAAGTTGAATGTATACTCAACAAAAAACTAACAAGAAATAGTGTCACAAGAAAAACACAGGAAAAAGAATCAAGAAAAAGGATAATTCGAGAACTTACTTGAATCGATTCATACAAAAAACACAATAATATAATAAAAATTGTGTAACAATAACACCACTATAAGAAAGGCAAAATTACGTTGATTTATATCATATAACTTTTAACAATTAAGACACAGATTAAACCACACAAAATGCCGATTATTTAAGAGACAAAATTAGAACTATATTCACTTTATCTAATCTATATATATATATATATATATATATATATATATATATATATATTTAGTGTTTAAAGAATTTTGTTTTTCTTTTTTATTTTATTGGCCGTGTTTTAATATTAAAAATAATAGATTTTTATTGGTTTTAGCGACCTTTTATTGAATTTAGATGTTTGTTTGCGACGTTTCGACTTTTATCAATTCAGTCTTTTTCAAGCATCTGGAAACAAGAATCATTACAATGAACATGAGAACTGTGTTTGTTTTGTGTGATATAACAATTGAATTAACCATTTTAAATTTAACATTATATTAAGAAATGAATTACGAATTAGGTTAGTGTTTTACGTTGAAAATTAAATAACATTAAATTAAAATAGCTTAGAATGGTAGGGGGACATTTATGTGATTAATATCTGTATGAATTAATTGGAGACTTAACAAATATTAACAATTTTTAAGTTTAAAATTAGATTAAAGATGATTACAAATTGAGTTAACATTTAACGTTGAAACTTGCATAAAATAAAAATAAGAATGGCTAAAATGGGCAGGTAGGGAGACATTTAGGTGATTAAAAGTATGACTGATTGGAAAGTTGAATGACAATACAATACGTAAAGAGAACAAAGAAAAGTCAAATAAAACTCACATTTTGTTGTTTGTTCTACACGGGTACGCATTTATGTGCCACATGTGTTCGGACATCCGGGACCAATTTTCTTAGAACGAAAATGCTTGTGCGGATTTTGTAAGTGAACTAATGCTTTAGTTTGCGGGGGTTTAATTTCTGTTTTTTGGAATGAGCATGGTAGTCAGGACCGTATTTAGGGTTATAAGTTAACATTGTTATTTCTAATGGGAGCTATTTTTTTCCCGTTTTTGTCTTGTACGTGCAGGCGGGTTTTTTTTTTATTTTTCTATTGTTTTATGAGAGGGTAATAAAGTTTTGAAAGCCCATCGATTTCGTTCCTGTCGTTGATTGTTTTGCTATTTTTGAAAATGTGTATCATTTCTAAGACCTCTCTAGCTTTTGTGTTCTTTTTTTGTGTTATTACTTTGGTGTTTTCAAAATCAAAATTATGTTTTAGTGTCAATTGGTGTTTTTTTAAAGCAGTTTGATTTTTTGCGTATTTGTGACCTTTCAATCTTTCTTGTAGTAACTGTTTTGTTTGGCCTATATATATTTTGTCACAGTCTTTGCAGGGTATGTTGTATATTGTGTGTGATTGTTTTAGTGTAGGTGTTGAGTCTTTAAGTTTTTTAGGTTAATTTTAGGTTTTTACCGCTTTGGTGTGCTATTTTAAAATTAAATGGTTTGAATATGTTGTCTAATTTTTCGGATAATCCAGTTATATAGGGTGTGGGGATATATGTGAATTCATTGGTTTTTTTGTTATTGTTTTGGTTGTTTGTTTTGTTATAAATTTTATTGAGTCTAAGTTTTATAATTTTTTGTATGAATTGTGGTGGATAGTTGTTTTCTGACAAAATTGTTTTAACTTTATTTAGTACAGTTGGTCTGAAAATTGGGTTTGTGAGATTTAAGGCTCTGTCTACTAACGCTGTTACTACATTTTTTTTGTGGGCTAGGGGTTGGTTAGAAAAAAAGTTTACATATCTGCCGGAAGCGGTTGGTTTAGTGTACCATTTTGTTTGTATGTTATTTTTTGTTCTTGTCAGTGTTAGGTCTAGGTAGTTTATGGAGTTGTTTTTTTCTATTTCAATGGTAAACTTTAAATTTGGGTGGAAATTGTTGAAACTATTTTGTATATTGTTTATATCATTTTCTGGTAGTAACATTATGCAATCATCGACATATCTTTTGAAAAAGGTTGGTTTTGTTTTCAGGGATTTTCTTCGATGTGCTCTAGTACTAATTGGGCTACTACGCTGGATATAGGTGCTCCTATTGCTAGTCCTTCAATTTGTTTGAAAAATTTGTTGTCGAATTGAAAATATGTGGAAGTTAAAGTTAGTTCTATTGCTTCAAGGAAATCTATTAGTGGTAAGTCTGTGAAATTTTTGATGGAGTCCCATTTTTCTGTGATTACTTTTTTGGCCAGTGTTAAGGGTGTTAAGGGGGGGGGGGGGGGGGTAACCCTTCCCCCTCGACCAAAACCTCGTGATAGTTGCGCGGTAGCAAAACGTATAGAGCTGCTCGCATCGTATTGGCGCGCTGATAAAAGGGGCGGGCGTAAAACTAGATAAGCCTAATTGCCGGTCTGATATTGGTTGCTCACAAAAATTAATAGACAATTACCATAAGCACCTTTTAATGTGACGTGTAATTATCGGTAATTCGAAGATTAACTCCACCCACTCTAATACAATATGCGCAGACTGGCCCATCGCTATCACGAGGTTTTGGTCGTACTGTATATTGGTGTACATTGATTCTACGTCTAGGGAAACTAGTTTTTCGTTGTTTTTCGTTTTTATTGTATCGATATGTTTTTTGAAATCGAAAAGTATTTTTAATATAATATTGGTTTTTACCTATGACATTTGTTAGTGTTTTTGTTAAGTATTTTGATAATTCATAAAACGGGCTTTGTATACATGATACGATTGGTCTTAATGGGATGTTTTTTTTTATGTAATTTTTTTATGTAATATACGGCTTACCAAAATTACATAAAAAAAACATCCCATTAAGACCAATCGTATCATGTATACAAAGCCCGTTTTATGAATTATCAAAATACTTAACAAAAACACTAACAAATGTCGTAGGTAAAAACCAATATTATATTAAAAATACTTTTCGATTTCAAAAAACATATCGATACAATAAAAACGAAAAACAACGAAAAACTAGTTTCCCTAGACGTAGAATCAATGTACACCAATATACCTTTAACACTGGCCAAAAAAGTAATCACAGAAAAATGGGACTCCATCAAAAATTTCACAGACTTACCACTAATAGATTTCCTAGAAGCAATAGAACTAACTTTAACTTCCATATATTTTCAATTCGACAACAAATTTTTCAAACAAATTAAAGGACTAGCAATGGGAGCACCTATATCCAGCGTAGTAGCCCAATTAGTACTAGAGCACATCAATAAAGTTGATTTCGCGTATTTAATTATTTTTAAAAGTCATACACACATTTATTATTTATATCATTTCATTTGTATCAGTATTTTCATTTCGATAATTTGTTTTTACAAAAAAAATATCAACTTAATTGATTAATCATTAATGACGCCATTTATTTAGGCATAACTGTATATTATTTGAATTGTTTACCACGGGAAAGTTTCCCACAATAAAAACAGCATTATGTACTATATTTGACATTCAAACAACAAACATTTACTCATCAAAATGAATTAGATATTTGTTGCTAATTATAAATATATTTAAAATTATTAGGTTGTCATTTTCATAATAATAATATGTCGAGATTAATTGAACACATACCTATGGACGAATCAAAATTGGGATACGAAAAAAAAAGAAAGTTAGCGTCACTAGAAATATCGCCATTAAAAGACCCTAGACGTATTTGTGTGTCTCTCTGAAAATAATGAGAAAAAGCATTAATAATTCAAATAAAATCATACGTCCGTTCTAGTCAATACCTACAAATATTCCCAGTTCCTGTTTGACATATTTTTCAAGACTAGACGATCACCAGTGTTAAAGAAATCACAGATTGCAGTTTGCCGGGAAGACGACCGTTGGACTGGGCAACAAACCGGGGTGACGCCGTTCAATTGCCGCTGAAAGATCCTGTCTCCACAGACCTACAAATTGATCCCATACACCGAATATCCTAGTCCAGATAACTTAAGTATTCCTATTATCTCCTACACATATTGAAAACGACAAATTTATTGACATATTTATAAATAGTACATCATATTTTCTTTAATTGATTAAATGATAATAATATATGTCGTAATATAAGATTTAGATATTCTATTTGAAAGATAAAGAAGAATACAGATTTTAATATAATTTAATTTTAAATATTAGATTTGATTTGTGTCTGTTTTGATCTCAATAATATATTAAATTTAGCATTAGTAAAATTTTATACTCGTTAATGTATCTATATCACTTTTAGTTCGTTAGTTATATTAACCTTAAATTCATCACCATATTTGTTTCAACACGTGACATGTATATTATAAATAATTCATTATAAGTATATTTTTCACTTACCTATTTGTTTGGATAGTAATTTCATTAAAGTTGATATACATTAATTCGATCTCTGACGTTTTATTTTGTTGTTTAGAATATAAACAATACCATCAGTCTATCACTTTAGAATCAGTGAACTTTATGAGAGTTTGATTGGAGACACCGAACTTGCACTATTTAATTTGGACATATCTCAATGCCCTATCACAAGAGTCAACATTGTTCTTGAGTTTTAGCCGGACCTTAATTACAACATACGCCCACTAATTAATACTTATAAGAAATTTTTATATCCGAACAGCTGTTAAAGGTTAAATTTATAGAGTTATTTACAAGCATGTACCTTTGTATCATGCGCATATAGTTCAATATTGTGCAACTCCATCTA
Source organism: Melolontha melolontha (assembly GCA_935421215.2). Classification (NCBI taxonomy): domain Eukaryota; kingdom Metazoa; phylum Arthropoda; class Insecta; order Coleoptera; family Scarabaeidae; genus Melolontha; species Melolontha melolontha. The sequence goes on along the minus strand of OW285242.1, from coordinate 85,561,062 downwards.
CATGCTATTTAAGTAACCTTTTTTTTAATTTTGAAATTGATAATTCACTAAATTTAATATATAAATTACCAAGTTAATTTTAATTGATAACTTTGAATTTTGTATTTATTTACCTTTGACAAATAGGTAGTTCTTCCGTTCCGTTACAATTGGCACCGCAACGTGTAGGCCATAGAAAACGTGCCCAATCAAACACGAAATACAAGATAAAACGAGAGAGGATAAATTAAAAACTGTATTCTTCTAGATTTATTTAAGTTACATAATATTTTTACACTTGTAAGTCTGCATTTTGCTTTTTGTGGTCATTTTTGTGTGATAGGATGCTGACTGGTATACAGGAACAGGATTTGTAAGTTCATTTCTTAAAGGGGTTATTGTTCTCATAATAAACATTTAAATAAAAAGTCTATAAGTTTAAAACGAAAATTATTTTATGAGATAAAAATTTATTAATACAATTAATTTGCCAATTAAATACTATTATTAAAATATAAAAATAGGAATAATTAATATACTTAAACTAATATAACCCACAATAATAGCACTACAATATACATTTTTAATTATAATAACAATATGGACAAGCGCACAAGGAGCAAGTCAAGGGAAAATATTATGGAAGGCAGAGGAGAAGAGGCAGATCAGGGTGATGCTACCACTGTTTCACTGCAACCAGAAGCTCCAAAGGAAGAGGTGACGATGAATTTTAATTCGTTAACCGCATTAATAATGAATTTGCAACAAACCCTAGCAGAAAATAATGAAAAACTAGATGCTAATAATAAAAATATAAGTCAGTTAGAAACTAATTTAAATCAAAAATTAGAAATAAATAATGAAAATTTTAAACAATTTATTACAGACAATAACATAAGATTAGAGACAAATATCAGTTTAATAGAAGCTAACATTAATAGCAAATTAGAACAACTCAAACAGGATAAAGAAGAAATAAAGGAAGACATAAAAGGTTTGAAAGATAGCCAAAGTAAAATGAAAGAAAGAATTATACAAAAAATAGATCAACTTATGCCGGAACACAAAGATATGTTAGCAAACGCAAGTACTAATAACACATGTAACAAAAACACAATCAAATCATTATCTAATAGAAAGTCTTACATATCGTTTAGGTACAAAAGCAAAGTTAACACACATAATCAATTTTTAATGAATGATAGAGAATATCACAGATTTTTAACAAACATTACTCAAGAAACTAACAATATTATAACATTAGTAATGGGGAGAAACGAAACAAACAGCACCTCATTTACAATCAGAGATATACATCATATTTTTCCAATGTACAACATACACACAAAACACAGGTACACCTACACTCAAAACAACAGTTTACATCTTCAATGTTCACAAATATCTGCTAACATGTATAATTCAATGAATATAGAAGGAACAATACACAATTCCATGATAAATGAATATTTTGATACTAACAATTTCTTTAATATCCTACTTAAAACACAAACCAACTCTTATACATCTACACATATAAAAACTGAAGCTACTAATACACTGATCACTAAAAACATGCATGTAACACGAGGCAGAGGAAATATGTTCCATTCATATAATAATAACAATATGAACACACCTGAGGTGCGTCGAAGAAAAATTAATATATAAACAAAGATAACAGAATCTCGGTGTTCTAAACATTATAAAGACGAACAAAGCTAGGATGGGGACACGATTTAAACTACTAATAACTACCCTGAATGCACAAACATTAATGCAAACCAAGAGATGGTAAAGATAATTCAATAAAGAAAAAGAACACATAACTAAACTAAATCAGAAAAGAAACACTATGAATATAAACAAAGTATATAATTCGCAATAAATAGAAATTAACATAGCTGAGGCTTAGAAAAACTGAATAATGACTCATAAACAACTACTGAAAGAGAACATATTCTGAGACAAAAGCACAATGATATATATATATAAATGGTAAAAATAAACTTAGAAAGAACAATTATTATATGTTTTTATATAACAAATATACAACTTATTAATGGGGATAAAACACTTATAAACATGCTAAAACTTATTAAAATGAAAGTCTTAAATGAAGTACATTTTAAAGATATAATATGACAAGGATAGATAAAGGTATGATGTAATGTTATAAAGTTGGAGAAGGTTTAGATTAATAATAAAGGTAGAAGGAGACAATATATGATATGGGGATATAAAGTATATAAATAAATAAATGAATTATTACTAATATGAATATTGAAATATAGACAAAAATGTCTTATTATGGGGAACTTAAATATATTATAAGGAATGGAATATAACAGATAAGAGTAGGATTTGATAGTAAGGATATGTATTTAATATGAAAGAATTATTAATAATACAAACTAAAACTTATATTAATATATCAATTTATAAAAAAAAAAAATGATAAAGTATATATATAAAATATTAAGCATGTACCATCAACAAAAGATATAAATCGAATAAACCCCCAAAACAAAACAACTTTACCAATAGAACATCTTTACAAACTATAACTTGAATAGATATAATATTTAAAAAAAAAAAAAAAATTTAAACCAACATCTCAGATACACGAAGTTTACAGTTCAAGAATAATATAACAATTTTATAAAGAAAAGGGAAAAACTAACAGAAATATTATACACCTACAAAAATAATAATAATAACAATATAACACATTAGGTTACAAGTACTAAGATATAAATAAAAACCATTTAAAAATACACATAAAACCATATGGCAGAGCTAACATTTCAATAGTCCAAAGAGAATAATTTGGATAAGCCTCTTTGCCTAGTCAATAACGTCTTACCAAATTACTGGGGAAATTGAGATAGGTCAAGCCTACACCCAGGAATGCCTCAGTAAGCAAAAGGCAGAATTTTAAAATGTATATATATATAAGTTCTAGAGTTATTTAAATATGTAAAAAACTGAATTCTTCACGTGCTAAATCAATAAAGTTGATTTCGCGTATTTAATTATTTTTAAAAGTCATACACACATTTATTATTTATATCATTTCATTTGTATCAGTATTTTCATTTCGATAATTTGTTTTTACAAAAAAAATATCAACTTAATTGATTAATCATTAATGACGCCATTTATTTAGGCATAACTGTATATTATTTGAATTGTTTACCGCGGGAAAGTTTCCCACAATAAAAACAGCATTATGTACTATATTTGACATTCAAACAACAAACATTTACTCATCAAAATGAATTAGATATTTGTTGCTAATTATAAATATATTTAAAATTATTAGGTTGTCATTTTCATAATAATAATATGTCGAGATTAATTGAATACATACCTATGGACGAATCAAAATTGGGATACGAAAAAAAAAAGAAAGTTAGCGTCACTAGAAATATCGCCATTAAAAGACCCTAGACGTATTTGTGTGTCTCTCTGAAAATAATGAGAAAAAGCATTAATAATTCAAATAAAATCATACGTCCGTTCTAGTCAATACCTACAAATATTCCCAGTTCCTGTTTGACATATTTTTCAAGACTAGACGATCACCAGTGTTAAAGAAATCACAGATTGCAGTTTGCCGGGAAGACGGCCGTTGGACTGGGCAACAAACCGGGGTGACGCCGTTCAATTGCCGCTGAAAGATCCTGTCTCCACAGACCTACAAATTGATCCCTTACACCGAATATCCTAGTCCAGATAACTTAAGTATTCCTATTATCTCCTACACATATTGAAAACGACAAATTTATTGACATATTTATAAATAGTACATCATATTTTCTTTAATTGATTAAATGATAATAATATATGTCGTAATATAAGATTTAGATATTCTATTTGAAAGATAAAGAAGAATACAGATTTTAATATAATTTAGTTTTAAATATTAGATTTGCTTTGTGTCTGTTTTGATCTCAATAATATATTAAATTTAGCATTAGTAAAATTTTATACTCGCTAATGTATCTATATCACTTTTAGTTCGTTAGTTATATTAACCTTAAATTCATCACCATATTTGTTTCAACACGTGACATGTATATTATAAATAATTCATTATAAGTATATTTTTCACTTACCTATTTGTTTGGATAGTAATTTCATTAAAGTTGATATACATTAATTCGATCTCTGACGTTTTATTTTGTTGTTTAGAATATAAACAATACCATCAGTCTATCACTTTAGAATCAGTGAACTTTATGAGAGTTTGATTGGAGACACCGAACTTGCACTATTTAATTTGGACATATCTCAATGCCCTATCACAAGAGTCAACATTGTTCTTGAGTTTTAGCCGGACCTTAATTACAACATACGCCCACTAATTAATACTTATAAGAAATTTTTATATCCGAACAGCTGTTAAAGGTTAAATTTATAGAGTTATTTACAAGCATGTACCTTTGTATCATGCGCATATAGTTCAATATTGTGCAACTCCATCTACATGCTATTTAAGTAACCTTTTTTTTAATTTTGAAATTGATAATTCACTAAATTTAATATATAAATTACCAAGTTAATTTTAATTGATAACTTTGAATTTTGTATTTATTTACCTTTGACAAATAGGTAGTTCTTCCGTTCCGTTACCATATATATATATATATATATATATATATATATATATATATATATATATATAGTAAACTTAATAAGTCGGCGATTAAAGGTCTGGTTTATTACTTCAAAGTATATATATTTAAAGCAACCCTACATGTTTCGGCAATGATGCCTTTGTCAAGGATATAAAAAATATAAATATATTTATATTTATATTTATATCCTTATATTTATATCCTTGACAAAGGCATCATTGCCGAAACATGTAGGGTTGTTTTAAATATATATACTTTGAAGTAATAAACCAGACCTTTAATCGCCGACTTATTAAGTTTACCATATCATATCAAGGTCACGAAAATATTATATTTATATATATATATACATATATATATATATAAATAAAAATATTTTTTTGGTTTTAGCGACCTTTAGTGAAATCAAACAATTTTATTTATGTATTCTTGTTCCGTTACAGTTTATATATATATATATATATATATATATATGTACAAACTTGACCAATAAAAAGTCGAAACGTCGTTTTCATAAAAAAAATTGTTTGATTTCATTGGCGGGCCATTAGTTATTAAAGGTCTGCGTCCGTGGAGCGGCTTAAAATATTTGGCTGCCAGCATTTACTTTCAACGACAAAAACAACAAGAGCAGCATCTTCATTTATCTCATTAATTTTATCTTAGTTTTGCAGTATACTTTCTTTCTTTTTATTGCTTATTTTGTCCCTTTTGTGTTTATAAGCATCTTTTTTACAAAGTATATCATAAATACGTACTTCTTGCCAGCAAGTCTTCTTTATTCTCGAAAAAAGTTGTGTCACGAACATCTTAGAAATATTTACGTAATAAATGGCTGCCATTTATAATAAATTAGCATAACGGCACATTTAACGGTCCAATTATTAATTAATAACGATCGCCAAAATACTGCCTTATTTCGCATCAGAGAAAAGCGGACTTCTCTCAGTTGTCGATTCATTTCCAAATAACATTTTTACTTTGAATTATTGAAATCAGTGCATGCACCATTAATGATCACGATAATGGAGAAATTTCATTGCAACTGTGCATGCACGTATACATGTAGCTACTACACATATATAATGGAAAAAATTATGCGTGAAAATATTCCCATCGCATTTGATATGTAAAGTTATTCAACAATTTACAAGGAAATAAGTACCACAAGCGGCAGGGCGCTTGAAAATTAATAAACGCAAATGCGAAAATAAAAGAACTGCGTAATGTTCTCCCATATTTATAAATAACATAAGTACTCTATGTTATTGATATATATATATATATATATATATATATATATATATATATATATATATATGAATTTTAAATGCAACACATTTATATATGTAACTCCTTATAGGCGAACATTTTCCCGTCAATTACTGCACGATATATTATTTTGTTGTTGATATTGAGGATGTAATATTTTTGGACGTTTAACGTCACTTGCATTTAAAATCGCCTTCATATGTGTAAGACGCTCTTTCTTTTGGAGTTAATGTTACAGCATTTTTTTACTGTATGTTTAGAAAGAAGGAAAGGATAATTTATTCGTTGGTCCATGAATACGGATGAGATGCATTAATTGCATCTATTTTCTTGCGATTTTTACGCCAACAAATAATTAACAAATAAGTAATCAAGATGAAATACTAAAGAGTAACAAAGTTTGTATGTACGCAGATGACGAACTAGTTCATCATTAGTTTTAGTATAATACAATAGAAGATTACTTGTTAGATAAGAGTTAACTATAATAATCTATTACGTTTAGAAAATTTAGCCATTTTATAGTATTTAATTATTTAAATACGAAACGAAATTAATATTTACATACAAGAGTTATTTGAAAAATACCTCCGTTTCTGTCTACGCAGACACCTTCACAATGCTACCGTGCGCGCACAGGCATAGTCTTGGCGTAATGAGGACGTTCGGGAAATGTCGATATCGGCAGTCGTAACGCACGATTTAAAAGCGACTTTCTATTTATTGTGTATGCTCTTAGTCAGTGGAGACGGTCGTGAATTGACTAAACAGATGGTAGGTAGCGCCACTTAGTTTTACTTACGAAGGTTCGAGACTAAAACTAAGAAAAGTGTTGCGCGTTCGTAGGCGCATGCGCTTAGAGACTACCAAAAAATAAAACAAAGCGATGAGCTAAACTAAAGGCGAAAGGTGTACTTAAATACGACATAAGGAAACGAAAATAGTTAATTCGTATATTGACAAAAAAACACATATTAACAAAGTGGCTCCTAAACCGCAAATAATAATATAACCATCCAGAAATCTCTAAATTTAAGTTAAAATAGTATGATAATTAATATAAAAATAATGAACACTCAGTATACTATGACATTAAAATATGAACATAATACAAAAATTTTACATGAATTGTATTGAATCAGCAATTTGATCCAAAAATAAAATAAAAATAAATTGAACTAAACTGAAAAATGCCCAAAAAATATAACAATTTAGTTAATCAAGCGATTACTAATTACCTAATACCAAAATTTTAGTTCTACCTCAGATCTGTAGCCGAACCTTACAACAAAATTACACACATTATGTGACTTAAGCAATAGTAAAATGGTATCAAGAAAAAAAAAGTATTAAAGACAGTAAAAGTATTAAACATAAATTACAATTTATCAAAATCTTCTCACACGGCTATGATCTGCGTGGTGTCAAAATTAATGCAATATATATCTAGAACGTTTTACAAAATTGTCGTTAAATTACTCATATGTGTGAAACAAACTAAAATAACTATTTATTTAAATACAAAATTATTTAAAAAATGTATTTTATAACAAAATATATACGTTAACTAATTTTATAATCTTATATTGAACAATTATTTTCTTTTAATAAATACGCGAGTTACGTTATAATTTACCGAAGTTCCAAATACATATACGAATATAACTATAAATTATCTTCCGATGTAATTGACATCAAATAATAGTATTCGTTATTAATAGCAAAATACAAAAAGAAGTAAGAGAAAAAACTCGTCGGAGATTCATTTACACAAAAATAAAAGGGTATGCTGAAATTCCTCGATCTGCTATATGTGTGCGCCAGAGAAGGATAGAACCACAGCTTGTACGTGTCTTGTGACCAGGTGTTCGGTCAAGTCCTTGGTTGCTTGATTTTCTGTCTCCCTCGTTGCGAAATATATATATATATATATTTAGTGTTTATAAGAATTTTATTTTTCTTATTTATTTTATTGGCCGTGTCTTAATATTAAAAATAATAGACTTTTTATTGGTTTAGCGACCTTTTATTGAATTATGATGTTTTATTCTACGACGTTTCGACTTTTATTATTTTTCAGTCTTTTTCAAGTATCTAGAAACAAGAATTAATACAATGAGAATATGAGAATTGTGTTTGCTTTTGTGAGATTGAATTAACAATTAAATTAACAATTAAAATTAAAATTAGATTAAAGACTGAATTACCAATTAGATTAACAATTAGAGTTAAAATTTAAAATTAGATTAATAATGAGTAAGGACAATTAAAGTGATTACATCTGTATAAATGAATAGAAAAATTTGAATTAAACTACAATACAGTAAGGTAAATAGAAACAAGAATTACTACACTGAAAACGTGAGAGTTGTGTTTGCTTTTGTGAGACTGAATTAACAATTACATTGACAATTAGAATTAAAATTAGATTAAAGACTGAATTACCGATTAAATTAACAATTAAAGTTAAAATTTAAAATTAGGTTAATAATGAGTAAGGATAAATTACAGTGGTTAAATCTGTATAAATGAATGAGATGTTAAACTTTTGATGTTAAACTACATTACATGAACAATTAATGACAAAACTCACCGTTTCTTTTGGTTTTCAAAATCACGCATTCTGTGTAACATGTGTGTCGGGTACCCGAGACCTTTTTTTGTAACGAACCATGAACTTCATGTGTATGAGAATTAATAATTATTAAATCTCATTTTACATGCGATTGTCGCTATAATTTGTTGCATTTAATTCTACAATTCGGCAAATCACTTTTGCCCTAAATTGTAGACGCAACAAGCCGCGACATCAACTGTACAAGTTGTCAGTACAAATGAAAAATTTTTTTGTGAAAAACTTATCTGCGCGGAATGTGCATATATCGATATTTCAGTTTTTTACAGATCATCAGTGCACCTTACCGAAGACAGACATGTTATTCACTTCTATACTACGTGTATATATACGAACTGTAATGAACTTCATGTGTATGAGAATTAATAATTATTAAATCTCATTTTACATGCGATTGTCGCTATAATTTGTTGCATTTAATTCTACAATTCGGCAAATCGGCGATTGTCGCTATAATTTGTTGCATTTAATGCAACAAATTATAGCGACAATCGCATGTAAAATGAGATTTAATAATTATTAATTCTCATACACATGAAGTTCATTACAGTTCGTATATATACACGTAGTATAGAAGTGAATATCATGTCTGTCTTCGGTAAGGTGCACTGATGATCTGTAAAAAACAGTGAAATATCGATATATGCACATTCCGCGCAGATAAGTTTTTCACAAAATTTTTCATTTGTACTGACAACTTGTACAGTTGATGTCGCGGCTTGTTGCGTCTACAATTTAGGGCAAAAGTGATTTGCCGAATTGTAGAATTAAATGCAACAAATTATAGCGACAATCGCATGTAAAATGAGATTTAATAATTATTAATTCTCATACACATGAAGTTCATTACAGTTCGTATATATTACACGTAGTATAGAAGTGAATATCATGTCTGTCTTCGGTAAGGTGCACTGATGATCTGTAAAAAACAGTGAAATATCGATATATGCACATTCCGCGCAGATAAGTTTTTCACAAAATTTTTCATTTGTACTGACAACTTGTACAGTTGATGTCGCGGCTTGTTGCGTCTACAATTTAGGGCAAAAGTGATTTGCCGAATTGTAGAATTAAATGCAACAAATTATAGCGACAATCGCATGTAAAATGAGATTTAATAATTATTAATTCTCATACACATGAAGTTCATTACAGTTCGTATATATACACGTAGTATAGAAGTGAATATCATGTCTGTCTTCGGTAAGGTGCACTGATGATCTGTAAAAAACAGTGAAATATCGATATATGCACATTCCGCGCAGATAAGTTTTTCACAAAATTTTTCATTTGTACTGACAACTTGTACAGTTGATGTCGCGGCTTGTTGCGTCTACAATTTAGGGCAAAAGTGATTTGCCGAATTGTAGAATTAAATGCAACAAATTATAGCGACAATCGCATGTAAAATGAGATTTAATAATTATTAATTCTCATACACGTGAAGTTCATTACAGTTCGTATATATACACGTAGTATAGAAGTGAATATCATGTCTGTCTTCGGTAAGGTGCACTGATGATCTGTAAAAAACAGTGAAATATCGATATATGCACATTCCGCGCAGATAAGTTTTTCACAAAATTTTTCATTTGTACTGACAACTTGTACAGTTGATGTCGCGGCTTGTTGCGTCTACAATTTAGGGCAAAAGTGATTTGCCGAATTGTAGAATTAAATGCAACAAATTATAGCGACAATCGCATGTAAAATGAGATTTAATAATTATTAATTTTCATACACATGAAGTTCATTACAGTTCGTATATATACACGTAGTATAGAAGTGAATATCATGTCTGTCTTCGGTAAGGTGCACTGATGATCTGTAAAAAACAGATCTTCGGTAAGGTGCACTGATGATCTGTAAAAAACAGTGAAATATCGATATATGCACATTCCGCGCAGATAAGTTTTTCACAAAATTTTTCATTTGTACTGACAACTTGTACAGTTGATGTCGCGGCTTGTTGCGTCTACAATTTAGGGCAAAAGTGATTTGCCGAATTGTAGAATTAAATGCAACAAATTATAGCGACAATCGCATGTAAAATGAGATTTAATAATTATTAATTCTCATACACGTGAAGTTCATTACAGTTCGTATATATACACGTAGTATAGAAGTGAATATCATGTCTGTCTTCGGTAAGGTGCACTGATGATCTGTAAAAAACAGTGAAATATCGATATATGCACATTCCGCGCAGATAAGTTTTTCACAAAATTTTTCATTTGTACTGACAACTTGTACAGTTGATGTCGCGGCTTGTTGCGTCTACAATTTAGGGCAAAAGTGATTTGCCGAATTGTAGAATTAAATGCAACAAATTATAGCGACAATCGCATGTAAAATGAGATTTAATAATTATTAATTCTCATACACATGAAGTTCATTACAGTTCGTATATATACACGTAGTATAGAAGTGAATATCATGTCTGTCTTCGGTAAGGTGCACTGATGATCTGTAAAAAACAGTGAAATATCGATATATGCACATTCCGCGCAGATAAGTTTTTCACAAAATTTTTCATTTGTACTGACAACTTGTACAGTTGATGTCGCGGCTTGTTGCGTCTACAATTTAGGGCAAAAGTGATTTGCCGAATTGTAGAATTAAATGCAACAAATTATAGCGACAATCGCATGTAAAATGAGATTTAATAATTATTAATTCTCATACACATGAAGTTCATATATATATATATATATATATATATATATATATATATATATATATATAAATTCACTAATGGTAGTAGATTTTCTAGTAATTACCACACACATTCTTTCCGAAATCACATAACAGCGAAAACTATCATAAAAATTAAAGTATAGCGTAGCGTTTTATCTCATTTTACAGATAATTACTCATTCGCACGTCTAACAGAATCTCGTAAAATCGCACCAGGCGAAGCTGGGCCAAATTCACTGTACACAATCTATTCTAGATGGCGCAGCCTGAATCACGGAAGAGAATAACGAATATAAAGAACTAAATTCGATATAATCTTTATCCACAGGGCGGTAAAACTTAGCATGAAAAATAAATGTAACAACTCCCCCCTAATCCTCAAAGGAAACTTCTCTAGAAGTTCCCGATGAGGAAGTAACGTCAAAAAAGCCCTCAGTTCCGCCAAGCAGAACGGACCCACGAAACAACTGACACAACAACTCTGGTGAGTTATGTCCTTCGGCAAATCGGCCGGAATAAGAAACACATAAAAAAGGTTGCCTCGCGTCCCGTCCACCAGGAGGACCAAGATTCCACCTAGGAGAGGAAAGCAAAAAGAAAAATTTAGGAGACGCAAAATATTTAATCTGCATGAAAAATAAATGTAACAACAAATGACAAGAGCGAGTTCATTACTAATAGTGGTTTTGGTATACGGCTCTAAAGCCGCATATCAAAATAAACGAGGTTATAAAAATGCTTGGAGATTGACTTAAGGCCAATGAACTTGCAATTAATAATAACAAAACATATCAATACTACTATAACTATAAATAGATCAACAAAAAACGAACGATTAAGGCCCTAGGTTTGATGGTTGCTAATGAACTAATTCGGACACAACCTATAACTGCTCTAGCACGAAAATTGTTTGCTCATATTTACGGTATGCGACCATTGTCAACTTATCAAGTCCATCTAGCAAATGTATACCCTAGGGCAGGTACAGCTTTCAATTTTTGGTTATGGCAAAGGAAAATAGAAATGTTCTTGCTCCAAAAGAGAATTCCCGGAATTTTAATAGATATAAAACAAGATGAGTTGTGTAGACATTCCCAAAAGAAAGAATCCTTACCTTGGTATCAGAATACATACTTACCACCGCCAAATTTGTGATATCAATAAAAAATTTATTTTACTAGGTGACGTACAATAACAATAACAACATTATAGGGATGATCCTAAGACACCAAGTAAGCTGAAGATATCAACACAAAAACTATTCGGTGCTCAGAAGACAAATATTTTATACATTAAAAGAATTTATTAATATATACATAATGTATTATTGTAGTTATATAAAAGTCAGACTAACAAATTAAAAGTAACTAAAGCCTTGGAAAAATTTAAACGAGAATTGAAAGAGACTCCAAGATGTTTAAATTTTTATATTAAGAATAGAATGGCATTTCTGAAGAAAGAAAACACATTACATTTGGTAATACTTAATTGAATTTTATTACTAGTACACCAGTTACACATAATATAGAGATTTATTCAATGCTTAATCTTATGCTCGGATGGATTTCATTAGAAGATATCTGTAAGATGTCGTTAAAGTTGTCGATTTATAGTTTTTTTATGTATGTGTTACGATTTCTACTAGAGAAACAATTCAAATTAAACGATGCTTGCATATTAAACACACATAATCGTGAACTGTGATGTGCATGGACAAAATTTATCACTGTGTGTAAGAATGGTATCGAATGTTTGAAAATGGTCGAGCAAACGTTCACCATATGGAGATGGGAGGACGACCGTTATGGATAATAAAGTAATTTAAAAAAATTGATCAGATGTATCGTATATAACACCAATTCACAATATTATAATTCTCATAACAATCAATACAAAAAAAATAGGCGAGATGAGCTTCAAAAGATTATAAGTCACGCCAAATGGAATCACAAAAAGAATATTTCTGAACAGAATTGTAACCAATAATAAAACTGTAGTTTCGTATGTAAATGCTGAAACAAAAATCCTTTTGATAGTTTTGCCATAAAATTCTTTCAATGGAGACTGTGGTTAAATATGTGACTTTTAATTAGTAGTTTTTACCTACTGATGATGACAACTTAGTTGTCGAAATACGTATTTAGGATACGACTAATAATTGTGGTAAGGGGTTATATACCTTTTTAAAAAAGTTTTGCCATAGTTTATCCAAGCCAGGAATTTCGAGAGAATTGTCTTCCGGAAGAATTATAACAAACGTTTGTTTGGAATATACAACGTGCATTGCTGCTGGACTTTTTAAAACATTAAAAATACTCCACATCGCAATAGTATAATAGTATATACTAAGAAAATTGGGAAGAATTATTCAAAATAAACTTCGCAGTATACTCAACTATAGTGTATTATCCTTGTAGGATAATATCCGTTCCCAACATTGCTGCTCAAATCCAAGAACTTCTAAGCAGTTCGAATTGGCAGTTTTCAATTTCTCTCCTCAAAAAATGGTTACTGAATAATAAGTAACTTTTTTCCACACATAGAAATAATAATTTTTATTTATGGTAAAGAACTGCAAACTAATGCTGCAATGCGGTCTCATGCATAGATTTTTATTTAGAAAATGGATTCTTTTGTTTTTAACTCACAATTGGTGTTTTTGAGGAGTAAATGATGATATTTTGATAATATGAAGTTGCGTGTGAAAGACGAGCTTTAAAGTTTTTCGCGGCGTTGTAGCTCCACAGGTATAGGCGCATTTCGTTTTTTCTGTTTTCTCTCCCCGAACATAGCATTGGTTGGAGAGAAACATTTTAGACACCAAATAGAGTAGACGTGGTAAACGATCAAAGTTTAAACTGTCGAATTTGCGCAGTTTCATTAATTTGTTTTGGTGCTTTGATTTCCTGTGATAAGGATTTAGGAACAATACTAATAGAAGGAAAAGTTTTCCTGACCACTTAGGAGATCATATAAACTGCCCAAGCTAGGGCACCGAACGTCATGGACACCGTCGTTAAGATTAACTGCAGAAACTCTATCACTTTTTAATCAAACCTGCTGAATTGCGGTGTCGTTTCTGTAAATATCTATTTCTTTCGATTTTACAAATATTGCTCTAAAACATAATTGCCAATAATTTATTTTCATCCTTTTGGCTTTGTAAAATAAGGACTAGAATATATAATCCAAGGAGTAGCGTCATTTTCAACTCGTGATTTTTAATTTTGCATTGAAGAAATTTTAGACATATATTTCATTATCTTATAAGTATCTACTTAGACGCTAATTGTGGCTCGGTAATAATTAAAATTTTTAGTACGATTCGCTGTTTTCCTTTCTTTCTTTTTTTAACTATTAATGACAGTTCGCCGGCCTTTCGCTAATGTAAATTAATGAAATTTATCATTATAAATTAGATATATTTCTCTATGTCATACGAAAACAGGCCTAATAAATTAGTTTAGCGCCCTTTCATTAGGGCTCGTCGTCTTTTCTTTTTTTTTGTATTATATCTTGTCATTATTTCTTAAAAATAAACAAATTTACCAAGCCACTAACCTACAGGAATGATTTGTTAACTACATACGAGTATAACAACCCCAATTCTCACTGATCTCAAAGAGTTTCAAAAAAGAGACAGCGCCTGGGCTTTATGAACGGTTATCAATCTTCAAGTAAATATTAATAAATTTACACCGCAGCTAGGATCATCATATATTGAACTGCCACCTCAAATTAAAACTAAAAAAAACCTGCTTAACGTGGAAAATAATTCTTTCAATGGAGACTGTGGTTAAAAAATAATTTAAAAAGGTATATAACCCCTTACCACAATTATTAGTCGTATCCTAAATACGTATTTCGACAACTAAGTTGTCATCATCAGTAGGTAAAAACTACTAATTAAAGTCACACGGGGCACAATAAAGTAAGATGAACGCTTCCGCACAACTACTATACACTGCAACCCTGTAAAGACTGACAGTCTTTACAGGGTTGCAGTGTATAGTAGTTGTGCGGAAGCGTTCATCTTACTTTATTGTGCCCCGTGTGACTTTAATTAGTAGTTTTTACCTACTGATGATGACAACTTAGTTGTCGAAATACGTATTTAGGATACGACTAATAATTGTGGTAAGGGGTTATATACCTTTTTAAATTGTGGAAAATAATGATTAAGAATGCTTCGCATCGGCCGCTATATCCGCCCTATATCCAGTGAAAATGAATCAACTCCTAGTTAACACTATGTCTGTATTAAGAACTCATCACTCCTCCTATTATCACAACTATCAACGCATGAAACAAAAAAAGTATTTTTGTGACTGCTGTTTACACTACTTTTACACGGAAACCGCTCTCGATAAACGTTACGTAGACTGTCTAGAAATGAACCACTGTAAGATCCAATTACCCGCAGAAGATACTAAGTTCATTAAATCTAAAAATTTAAAAAACAAAGTGAAAGCGTCCTTCATTATAAATGCCGATTTGGAATGTTTACCTGCGCCTCTAGAATCAGTATTTTCGCGCTCCAACTGATGAACAAGTTAACGTCCGATGAACAATATTTGTATGAAAATGCTACAATGTCATATTTGTGAAAAATAGTTTAGTTCGGGTAACAATAAAAATCTTCGAGATCAGTGAGAATTGGTTATATGTAGTTAACAAACCATTCCTGTAAGTTTAGTGTCTTGGTAAATTTGTATATTTTTAGTATTAAAATATTTTAATTCCTTAATCTCTTCATTGTCTTTCTGTATTTTAAATTCACCAGAAAATATTATATTTACGCCAAGATATTTCAGATGAAGAATGCACAAAAAGTATGGAATGAATTAAAATCGAAAACTTGGGTGAATATTCAGATCTGTATCTCAAGACGGATGCGTTATTATTAACTTTCATTTTCGAACAATTTAGAAGCAGCTGTCTGATGGACTTGATTCAGGACTTTACTTCGCCTTACCGGGATTCACATGGGATTATATGCTTAAACATACTGATATCATATTAGAATTACTAACAGATTTATATGTGATCATGTTTATTGAATGTGGGATCAGAGGAAGACTCAGTCGATGTTCTTATAGACACTTTAAAGCTAATAATAAATACACGCTAGATTATGATTCTTCCAAACCTGACAAATTTATAGTATACGATGACATCAATAACCAATATGGATGGGGAATGTCACAATATTTGCCCTTTACAGGATTTCGATGATTGACAATTGTTGAAAATTTCACTGTTATCGATATACTTGCTGAGAATACAGGATATATTTTAGAGGTGCATTTAGAGTACCCGCAAGGATTACATGATTTGCACGCAGATTTATTTACCTTTTTGTCCAGAACATCTGTCTGCTCCAGGATCTAAAGAGAAGAAATTAATGGTTACCTTATTCGAAAAAAAACGTTAATTAATTAATAATAGAAATAATTAATAATACAACAAATAATTGAAGAGATGCAAAGTGGATTCAGACCTGGAAGTAGTGCTCAAAATCACGTATTCACATTGAAACAAATATTTGAAAAAAAAACTGAAACAAGGAAAGAAGGAAAGAAGGGTATACCTTCTTAGACCATTCTTAGACGCGGAAAAAGCGTTCGACAGCATACCAAGAGATAAAGTTTGAATGATTTTAGGACAGAAAGAAGTGAACAATAAAATGATAAGAGTACCTAATACAAAGACTTTATGAGCCTTCTCCCACTAGGTTTTGGAAAGTGTAATACAAATTCTCGTGAATCAATAAGACTATATCAAGAACAATTTCCTGACAGGATGGTACCGTCACACATGGCATTTTCACGTGTAGAAGTAAAAATGAGAATGGGCTCATTTCCATCAAATTTAAAACATCCTCGTCCCGCTTCAACCGTTAGAACAGATGAAATACAAATAAATGTGCTGCTTATGTTGGAATAAATCCACATACTTCAATTATAACTGTAGCATCATTGGATGCACGACACCAATTTTCAAGTTAGACTTCTTACAATATGGAATTCCACAGTTAATGGAAGACATTTCGATAGCAGAACGCCAAGCTTTATTGTGGCAACATGATGGTGCTCCGCCTCATAACTACAGGTTGGTTGGAGAGTGTTTAAAAATCAGGTATCCTAATAAATGGATGGCTCGCCCGATTTGAACCCATTGGACTTCTTTTTGTGGGGATACTTGAAAGATGTTGTCTATTCTACTCGGCCTACACACTTAGATGATTTGAAAGATAGGATTCGAGGAGCATGTAATTCTGTTACAATTAATATGATAGCAGCAACAACTTCTAGAGAATTCATTCGTCGATTTGAAGCATGTGGTCAAATGGTGGTGATTTTGAACAACATTTCCAACTCATAAAACTATAAGAATTTTATTTTATTTAAAATTATTTTCATCGCATTCGATTTTAATTATTATTTTGTACTATTTGTTGAATAAATTTTTTCATGCCAAATAAACAAAAAAAGAAAGAAGTATCATTTGAAGAAATGCCCTAGGGGATGGTTTCTGAGGGGTGGTTTATTAAGTGTTGTTCAACAACAAATGCCTTTTAGGGTTTCGTGAACCATTTTCAGCGACATCTTGCGTGATTATTTATTTCTACAGATATCGCTTGTAACACTTAATCTGGTACACTTGGTATATATACAGGGTGAGTTTTTTTGAATGTTTAGCATTGGGATCTCAGAAACTACTGGAGATAGAAAAACGCTTAAATGGGGAAAGATGCGCAGTTTTACGAGTTTGATTTAAAACTGCTTTTGTTTCTCCGATAACTTTCATGGCTTATTAGATATTCAAAGAAAACTAAATTTTACGATTTTCTTTAAACATGCTTAGCATCGTTAATAGTAATTTTAGAGAAAAGTGTTCAGATAAAAGTTTTAGATAATTTTACGCCAAATAAAACTATGTAGCTAATATTTTTTTTTCGTTCACCATTATCGAGTTATGACACAAACTTGTGTTTTTTTAAATGGAAACCATAGTTGGTTTTGGCATCATTAAAAATCTTATTTTTTGCTGATTACAATGATATAAGGTTTGATATGGTTATTTTAAAAAATAAAGAGGATATAGACATTTCTATGATTGTTCACTTTATACGATAAAAACTTAAAAAAAAAAATGTTTGGTGTTTTGTAATTCAAAAAACGAAAAATTTGAGTTACAATAGTGTTCGTTGGAGCAGTCGAGATAAATATACTAACATTGCTTTCACATTGAGTCACAGAAGTGAGAGCTGTTAATTTTTACTTTTAAGTCAAGTTAATTGTCAAACATTGACAATTAACTATTAATTAATTTAATTGTAATTTAACTATAAGCTGTGCAAACGGCCGTTAATCATAAGTTTGCATTGGCTATGGAATTTTCTAACGTAGAAAAGCGTGATATGGTTGAATGTTACATTCAGTGCCAGAAAAATTCTATTAGAGCTGCTGAAGTTTATTTTGAAAATTATTTTGATCGACGTCAGCCGTCGCTACCTACTTTTAAGAGATTATGGGATAATTTAGCAGATTATGGTTCGTTCGTTAAACCAAAATAAAAAAAAAGGTATGGATGAAGATAGAGAAATAAACATATTAGCAAGTGTCGCTCAGAATCCATCTACATCGACCCGACAAATTTCAACAGAAATGGGCTCCTCTCAACGCACTATTGTCAGAGTGTTGAAGAAGCATAAATTTCGTCCCTACAAATTATCAGTATCACAAATTTTACATGAAGGTGATAACATCAGACGAATAGCTTTTTGTAGATGGTTTAAAGATCAGTGTCAAAACGATCCACACTTTTCAATGAAAATATTATGGACTGATGAATCTCGTTTCACAAATTGTGGAATGTTTAATAGGTACAATGAGCACATATGGTCTCAAACAAATACACTTCACGTTGAACATAGGAGACCACAAATTAAATTTGGGTTTAATGTTTGGTGTGGTGTTATAGGATCAACTGTTCTTCCTCCTTTTATTTTTTATGGATCACTAACTGGCAATCGTTATCTTAATTTTTTACAACAAAATTTCGAGGAAATCTTAGATAATTTAAATTTAATAACCCGAGCAATGCTGCAATGGTTTCAACATGACGGAGCGCCTCCGCACAATCAACTGAATGTTAGAAATTATTTAAATTTGAACTTCCCTAATCAATGGATAGGACGAAATGCACCCATTGAATGGCCGGCTAGATCCCCTGATTTATCAATTTTGGATTTTTTCTTGTGGGGTGTACTAAAGGACACAGTATACAAAAGAACATATGAAACAATCGACGATTTAAGAGAAGCTGTCTTAGTTGCTTTTAATAACATCGATAGGCGTAAAGTCCGCAATGCCACAAATTCTGTTGTGAAGAGATGCAATTTGTGTATTAATAATAATGGAGGTATCTTTGAACATTAATAATGTTGTGTGCCCTTAATAAAAGTTCTTATAGTTTTCATTTTATTACTACATAAGATTTCAAAATAAGTTTTCGTTTGGTTTGTATTTTATCAGTTCGAAATTCAATTGTTTTCCATAAAAAAACATAAAAATGTCTATATCATCTTTATTTTTTAAAATAACCATATCAAACCTTATATCATTGTAATCAGCAAAGAATAAGCTTTTTAATGATGTCAAAACCAACTATAGTTTCCAATTAAAAAAACACAAATTTGTGTCATAACTCGATAATGGTGAACGAAAAAAAAATATTAGCTACATAGTTTTATTTGGCGTAAAATTATCTAAAACTTTTATCTGAACACTTTTTCTCTAAAATTACTATTAACGATGCTAAGCATGTTTAAAGAAAATCGTAAAATTTAGTTTTCTTTGAATATCTAATAAGCCATGAAAGTTATCGGAGAAACAAAAGCAGTTTTGAATCAAACTCGTAAAACTGCGCATCTTTCCTCATTTAAGCGTTTTTCTATCTCCAGTAGTTTCTGAGATCCCAATGCTAAACATTCAAAAAAACTCACCCTGTATATATATATATATATATATATTATATATATATATATTATATATATATATATATATATATTGTTGTAGTTCAATCAAGGGGTTGTATTCTTTCCTCTGAAACTGACAAAGCAGGAATTATTCAAACAACATCTTACAAAATAAATAGATAAGATGGACGCATATTCTGAAAATAATATCGAGACGTCAATAAATGAATATCACGACAACTTTGCTTATTTCAAATTAATTTACTTTTTTTAATTTTGCTTTTTCTATTTTTCATTGTCAATTTCATTTTTAAATTCAATTACGTGAAATTAAAAAGATATTGAATTTATTCACATTCAAACTGTGTTTCGGTATTATTTAGCCACACCCATCGTTTAAAATTTATTAACCCGCGAAAGCACAGTATTTACTAGGGATATCACACATAACCTAGCATTAAAAATGAACTTTTATTAATGTGTAAAATCATAAATTAATTTAATCTTGTAGTTAAAATTCCAAAAACATGTAAATTGCTTTTATATTAATTAATTAGTAAGCACAAATTAAGACATTTATAAGCTTTCTAATAAGGCTTTGGAACAAAAATAATTGAGAAAGAGCATCACCCGATAATATCGTTAATAGATGTATTAAAATATTTTTCTCCTATTTTAAATTTTAAAATCTGCGGAAATACTAGTGTTACAAATATAAAAATATGCAGAAAAGTTATATAAAGTGCCAAAGTACGATCTGAAATAGTTTTTAAAAGAAGAAAATCGATTAACTACCTGAAAAACGCGATAGCATCTTTGCGAAGGTCGTTGATAACACCGACGCCGTTAAAATATTCAAACGGATCATACCCGCCAAAATCCCGTTAATCTTATCCGATCTTCGGACTGCTGACGCCATAGAGAACTTCTAGAGCTTCTATTAATCATTTATACACCTGAAATCCAGCCTTTGCCGTCTATTGAATCCAATTTCCTTATTCAGCCGTTCAATCTGCGAATATACAGGTTTTTAATAAAACATTTATAGACGCCAATATTATATTTTACAACAATTCAGGCACATTTAATTTATACAACTTGGTTTTTCCTTACAATATAAATAGCTATAACAGCACTCTAATTTCAAGCGTAAGATCATGTATATTTAGAAGTACTTACCATTTTGATCATTTTCATGTCACTTATTGTATTATAATAACTAATTTTGATAAAATGCATTTCATATCATAACCAATTTTGTACACATGTAATTTAACCATAAATATTAATTCAGTATTTCACCGTAATAGAAGTATAGATATTTACCGTGTACAGAATTCTAGCTTGAATAAATAACGGGTGTTCAGAAACATTCTAAGTCAAGTGGGCTCTGAACAAAAAATCGTATATCTTTACTTAAGTATACTCCAAATCACCAAAGATGATCCCTGCGTCATTGATCTATAATTCTAACAACGACATTCAAAGAATAATCTCCATCCGAATAACAAACAGTACCTAGTTGTATGACAAGGATAGCTTGAACGAAAGTATGTGTTTTCTAGCAAAGACATACGGCTCAAGCAATTTATTTGAGCAAGACAAAGACGGGATTATTACCTACTTCGTGATAAATACACACATTTCCGCTTAGTAGTTCTGTCGTTACTCGTTGACATTTGACAACATACATTCGTTGATATTTGATGGAATTGTTATTTATTTTCTTTTTATAAATACATATTTTTTTAAATTTATTTTTTCAAAACTATAATGGCAGCAATCACGACAACTTGTTTTAATTCGTTGCAATATATTGAACGAGAGAAAAACTATGGTGGTGTTAATACCTATTACATGTGCACATAATATATTTAGATTTTAATAAACCTTTTGTTTAGCGAGTGGCAGATGCATAGTGCTTGGGATTAGTTACAGTAAAACGCATTAAAGCTGTGTAGCAGCAGTTTAAATCGTGTACTTCACAATATTGGATTTAAATATAAAAAGGATAATAATCATAGAGCATTAGTGGAACGATCCAACATTGCAGAGATAAGATTGACATTTCTTAGGAATTACATAAAGAATTTGAGTTGTTCTGTTCAGAGAGAAGTGGTATTGCTTGATGAGACCCGGCCAGATAATAATCTGCAGAGTGTGCATAAACCTGAGGGTTACGAGGGCAAGCGATATGTTGTATTACATTGTAATTCAAAATTATGTTTTGTGTCAAATGCTTCTTTATTGTTTTCAAGCAAATCACAAATAGAAGATTATCATGGTGAAATGAATGGAGAAATGTTTAAGAAATGGATCGATGAATATTTAATACCAAATTTGGAAGAACCGGCACAAATAGTGATGGACAATGCACCCTACCATTCACTAGTAGTAAAGAAACATCCATCATCGGCTTGATGTAAAATGATATTATTACATACTTGTCGAAACATAATATATCTTGCGAACTCTATTTAAAATTGATCTACTACCCTTGCTAAAAATTTGCATAAAGAAAAACGGTATCAAGTAGATGAATTGCTACAAAGTCATGGACATGAAATATTGAAGATTGTCTCCTTATCATTGTGAATTTAATGCTATCGAAATTATTTGGGACCATGCAAAACAATATTATAATAAACATATTTTCAGGGATGGACATGGAGACGATAAAGTTATAGCTATGTGGAAGTAATTACTAGAGCAGTGTATGGAAGAAATTTGGAAAAATTGTGTTATACACATGGAAAGTATTATAAAAAAATGGTATGATAGAGAAAATACATTTACATTGTGAAAGCAATGGCTTTATAATTAACATTGATGATTCAAGCAGCAGTGAAGATAGTGCCAGAAGCCAGATGGCCAGGATCTACACATGACCAAACAATTTTGAATGGATCGGCAATAAAAAGAAGCTAAGAAAATGAACATTTCAATAACCCAGTTATACTTTGTGATAGTTGTTACAATATTACAAAATATTTATTAACCTCTAGCAAATCCTCATAGTCGAGCAGAACAATTGCACGATGAATCCCATTTTAGAACCAGAAACTGGATTGAAAGATTTTTTGGTGTCTTAAAAAGATTTCCAATCTTATTACATATATGGTATGAAAGTTAGTGTGGAACTTTCGAAAGCAATAATAGTATCAGTTCATTTTGCAAATTTATTCTAATATCGACTATTATACTATCTTCTAAATATTTTTTATATTTCCTTTTTTTTGTATATATACTCATAATAATTTTATTATTAAACAAATAATAAGGCAATTTTGTTAAATGATTACATATGTATATTAACTTGTCTAAACAAATTAGTGATATGTTTGTATATGGGGGTGATAGAAGAAGGCCTTTGGAAGAAGGAGAAGCTGTTATCAAAGCTGGACATATTGTTTTGTGCGGTTTTTTAAATTCAAGTATAATAGGATACTGTTTGAAAACTTCGCAAATACATTCTGAACCACACATGATTACTATAAAGATAGAAGATAAGAAAGTTTGGGATTGCTTTTGCACTTGTAAAGCAGGTGCGGGCGGCTTTTGCAAACATATTGTTGCTGTGTTATTATATGCTAACAAGTATGTATAGTAGGTACTTAACTGTAGACTATCAAGAATAAATAAATTATTTAAAAAATGCATTTTATTGCAGGCACGAATTAAAAAATCTTTCAAAAACTGAATTAGAGCAAGAATGGGGAAAATATGCAAGTAAAGATATACAAGCTGAGTATAAACAGGTGATACCTGTTACCGAATTTTGCCATGTCAAAAATAGAGTTGCTAAATAGGTAGTATTGCCAAAGACGGAAGAAACAAATTTGCAATTACTTCTAAATTGTAAAAAGAAATATTTTAAGTATAGCCGTTTGCATTAATTATTTATATTATAGGTTCCCAGGAATCGATGCTTTTTAGATTAAAAAATAGGCAACGCAAATCTAATGATTGTGTTGAAGAATTACTTGGAAACAGGTATGCTAGAAGTGAGTATTTATTATATAAGTAACAGTTTATCGTTTTAGGAATCATAAGTTAAAAGCAATTTTTGAAAACAGCAGTAGATCTTTAATTGGATTGGAAATATCTTTAATTGCAACACGCTTTCTGCTTGCCTGCTGTGAGAAAACATATAAAAGAATTATCGAAACTGACGACAGATTCAAATCATTTTATGAATCAAATATAAAAGTACAATGCAGGAAAGAAAGACAGTTTCGAATAACAGGATCGCGTTGTTATGAGATATATACATATTCAAGAGGTGATTGGGAAAGTAAAAGTAAAAAGTATTTCTGGCCAAAATCATTTACTAATAAGTATGTAGAGCATGGCCAAAAACATGAACCAAATGCTCGTGCATTATTTAGCCGAATCTTTAAGTTAGACGTGTTAGAAGTAGGATTCCTAATACCACAAGATAACTGTTGGGCAGGTTATTCTGCAGATGGCATCATTTTAAGTGAAGGAAAATATGAATTACTGGAAGTAAAATGTCCATTTCCAGGTACAGAAAATATATACCTGTATACTGTACTATTAATGAAAGTTGTTTTGTTTTAGGGAAGCATGTATCTGCAACAGAATTGATTACTAGGTGTGATTTTTTAAAAATAGACGAAAATGGTGTATCTTTGAAAGAAAAACATTATTATGCACAAGTGCAATTTGGTATGGCTCTTCTTCATATCGAAACTTGCCACTTTGTAATTTATGCGTCATTTGATAATTCTTTAGTCGACATAAAAGTTAAGTACTGTCCAACATACAGCTTCAACTTACTTGAAAAATTAAAAAATGTTTATTTTGATAACATGTTACATTTTATTTGTGAAAATACATAAATCTTATACATGTGTAATTGTTGTTTTATTTAAAAAAATCTTAATAGGAAAAATAATCCAAAGTAGTTCTAAACTAAATATAGATACAATATTATAAATTAAATAAATTTATCATCGCTTAAAATTGGCTTTGATAAATTCACTAGACTACAAACAACTATTACAATGTCATCAATACACGCCAAAATATCCCATGCTAATTTTTGGGAAAGAAGACGGAATGCTTTTATCCTTTGAATGGTTCGTTCCACATGGACTCTAGCTCTTGCAATAGTAGCTGTATCTTCAGCATCTGCAGAAGAAAACTGTACGATATTCCTCAGAAATGGAGGTCTAATCAATTTAATACCATGCTTCATACATTCATCGTCTATGTGGAAACCTTTGTCAACCATAATTGCATCAACAAATGGTATACATTTTCTTATGACATTTTCATTTATGAAAATTTGCTTATCAGAAGCCCTTCCGCCATATACAGCACTCACGTAACTAATAGAACCACTAGGAGTAACACCAAGTAATATTTTAATCGTGTGCATTTTTTTATAATATGAATAAGTCCTGATACGGCATTTAAGACAGTTTGTTTTTTCTACTGGTATTTCAGTGCAGTCGAACACAGCAGCTGTATGTTGAAATTTATCAAAACATTTTGGCAAGTTTGACATATTTTCTTCCTTACTTGGCCAATATAATGTGCATTTCAGCAATTTACTTAATAAAAAAATTTATCTTGAAAATATCTTCTGATTGTTGTATCACTTTTATTAAATAAAACTGCCAAAGACTTAAAGGAATAATGTTGTTTTAATTTTATTAGAACTAATAAAATTTTTTCATCCATGTTTGGATCACTAATATTTTGTTCCTTTAAAATATTTTCTGCGCATAATATAATTGTGGAATATTGATCCATGGTTATTCCAGTAAAAGTTGATAATTTACTATCAGTATTTAATATATCCTAATAACTACTTATTATAATTTAATGAAAATTTAATATGATAAACAGTAGTAAGGACCTCTTAAAATACTGCCCTTAAATTTAAATTAGCTTGTTTAGTTTACCAGGGGCGGACTAGGTTGTACATTTTAATGCTTACATTTTTAACACCCTGTATGATAAGGAGTTAAAAAAAACAAATTTGGATACCTTGATCATTAAGCTAAAGAAAAGGCACTCTTGTTCATTGTCGATAAAATGAACCGTTTTCGAGGAAAAAAAAAATAAAAGAATTATGTTTTATTTCTATTAAAAAGAACCGTGTTTTTTATTTTTTTTGTCTGCAACAAAGTGTGATACATAAGCCTGAAATAAAACTGTTTTCAGTACTAAAAAACGCATTGTTTTTACAAACGTTACTATGGTACCCACGAATTAATAAATATCTTGCATTGACGTGTAAATTTTAAATCTTGTAATCTTTCATATTGTTAACACGTTGATCCTTTACTTCGATATTAATTTATTGAATTTTGAATATCTTGGTAAATTTAATTTGATAATGGGATACATATTTAGTGAGTATGCAGATATGCATCTTATGTCCGGTCTTGCATCTTGCAATGTTTTGGAAGCAAGAAGGTTGTATGAAGAAAGATATCCTAATCGCAATATTCCAAATCAGAAAACATTTCAGCGACTTGACCAACGTCTAAGAGAGACTGGTGGGCGATTCCAGTTAATAAGGTAACATTATTGACTTTCTTTAATGTTTTAGGAAGTTTTGCGAAAAAAAGCACTGATGCTGGTGTGAGAAGAACAGTACGTACGATGCAATTGGAGGAAAATATTTTGGATACTGTAGGTGATACTCCTTCAATAAGCACTCGAAGATTAGCCGCGCAGCTTAATACGTCAAAAACGACAATTCATGAAGTACTTAAAGAACAGTTGTTTTACACTTATCATCTGCAAAAAGTGCATCCACTACTTCCTGAAGATTTTCCTCGTAGAATCCAGTTCGCAAACTGGCTGTTAGATCAGCAACGAACAAACCCAAACTTCATTAGCACTATTCTTTTTACCGATGAAGCAGGGTTTACCAAAAATGGTATTGTAAATTCACATAACTCGCATGTATGGGCTGATGAAAACCCTCATGCCACTGTCGTTCATCATTATAAACATCAGTTCCAATCAATTAATGTTTGGGCAGGAATAATTGGCAATTTTTTGATTGGACCATGCGTATTGCCGCCACGATTGAATGGTGCACTTTATTTACAGTTCTTTCAGAACGCTTTTCTGGATTCAATAGAGCATTTGCCACTTGCAACCCGCCGAAGCATGTATTTTATGCATGATGGGGCCCCACCTCATTTTAGCGTTGCTGTACGCGACCACCTGAATAACGTCTATCCAAACCGTTGGATAGGCAGAGGAGATCCCATTGCCTGGCCTCCACGGTCTCCCGACCTAACGCCAATGGATTTTCATCTGTGGGGTCATCTCAAAACCTTGGTGTATTCCTCTCCGGTTGATACTAGGGAGGAACTTTTACAGAGAATCACATTTCATTGTGATGTGATAAGAAACAATGCTGGGTTGTTGTGGCGAGTACAGCAATCCTCTATTCGTCGTGCCCGCGAGTGTATCAGAGTTCACGAAGCCCATGTTGAACCCACTTATGAAGTTTTTAATTGATTATTTCTAATTAGCGTATTTAGGTTCAATCGTTGCAAGCTTTAGTGAGTACATTTCTAAACATAATTTTTGTGAAGGTGCCTTTCTGGGACAAAACTGCATTTCTAAGAATCTTTGTAATTTTGTCGTATTAAATAACCTAAACTAAAACTTTTTTGTTCCTGGAATGACTTTTGTATCACACTTTGTTGCAGACAAAAAAAAATAAAAAAACATGGTTCTTTTTAATAGAAACGAAACATTAATTCTTTTTTTTTTTCTCGAAAACGGTTCATTTTATCGACAATGAACAAGAGTACTTTTCTTTAGCTTAATGTTCAAGGTATCCAAATTTGTTTTTTTAACTTCTTATCATACAGGGTGTTAAAAATGTAAGCATTAAAATGTACAACCTAGTCCGCCCCTGGTAAACTAAACAAGCTAATTTAAATTTAAGGGCAGTATTTTAAGAGGTCTACTACTGTTTATCATATTAAATTTTCATTAAATTATAATAAGTAGTTTAAAAGTTATTCAAGAAAAATTCATTTCCAGTGGCGTCCTTTAGGAGGCCGTATCTCCGTAGGGAGGGCCGCTAGGAAAAAAATTATGGGAACTTGTCATCTTATTTTTTAATGTTCTATCTGAATCCGAGAGATTTCCCACATTTTCCCGGACACATTGTATATATATTCAATTAGTTGGCAATTTAAGGTCTGGCTTTACTTCAATGTGTATATATTTAAAGCAATCTGTTTAATTTTCTTTGAAAGAGGCATCATATGCCAAAGCATGTAAGATTGTTTTAAATATATACATATTGAAGTAAAACCAGACCTTAAATCGCCAACTAATTGGATCTACCATAATATACTAAGGTCAAGAATAAATATAGTATATACAGGGTGTCCAGAAACTCTCCTGACAAACGAAGACCGGAGTTTCCTCAGATAATTTTAAAACAATTAAACCCAAATTCACCTAGTCCGAAAATGCTTCCTAATGGAGCTAGAGTTCTTTGAAGATGGCGCCTTGTATTTATTTTTTTTTTTAATTCCTCCAGAACGCTTCTATTTAGAAAAACAAAAACTGGTATGCTTATTTATCCTCCAGAGATGAATCGATTCCATCAATTGCGAATTTCTAGTACCGGTCATAGGCGTCCGTTTTGTGTAGGTCAACGGTTATTTTAAGGCATAACTTTTTTGTCTTTAACTTTTAATCATTTGTGACACTAGATTATTAAATTTTCAGGTATTCCAGTACTAAAAGGTACTCTTACTTTAAGTAGGTAGGATACACCGTTTTCTAGAAAAATCGATTTGTAAATTTTTCGTTTTTTCTTCATTAAAGTTCAATTTTTTATTTTTTGCAATAGTTAGCTCTGAACTGCCAACAGAAGTAAAACCTACGTTTTTCATTGTCAAATTGTTGTCAGTTCGCGAAGTTTATCTTTTCATTTTTTACTTTGTGTTATTCAAACACAACGATTTCAATTTTTAAAAAAATGGTTTTTACTAATAAGGAATACGCCGATATGCATTTAGTTTATGGCGAAATGAGGTGTAACGCTCGAGCGGCGCAACGTAGATACGCTGAAAAATTTCCCAATCGTCAGCATCCCACTCACTCAACATTTACAGCTCTTCATCAACGATTAAGAGAAACAGGTTCAGTGGTCCCAAAAAATAATGAAACAGGGAGACATAATGATGTAACAGCAGAACATGAAGATGTTATTTTAATGGAAGTTGAGGAAAATCCAGAAATTAGCGTTCGAACACTATCTTCCATGTACCCCACAATTTCAAAATCTTCCGTAGGAAATATCTTACACAAAGAAAATGTATGTCCTTTTCATTTTACAAAGGTGCAAGCACTGCTAGAAGGAGATTTTCCTGCTCGCGTAGAATTCGCTAGATGGTTACAAAATCAGAAAAATCAAGATGAAGATTTCTTCAGGAACATTTTGTTTGGTGACGAAGCTACATTCTCAAAAAATGGAATTTTTAATGTACATAATGCACATTATTATTCGTACGTTGGTGACAATCCCCACGTTGTTCAAGAATTTAAGCATCAGCATAGGTTTAGCATAAACGTCTGGATAGGAGTAGTTGATGATTATCTACTTGGACCTGTGGAATTACCTGCTCGTTTAAATGGTGCTGATTACTTACATTTCCTGCAAAATATTTTACCTGATTTGTTAGATGAGGTGCGTTTAAATATTCGGCAAAACTTATGGTTTCTACAGGACGGCTGTCCGGCCCACTTTAGCAGGAATGTACGAGACTTTCTAGATAATAACTACGAAGACCATTGGATTGAAAGAGGCGGTCCAGTTGCTTGGCCAGCAAGGTCGCCGGATTTGAATCCTTGCGATTATTGTGTTTGGGGATACATAAAAGCATTTGTTTATTCCGTTCCGATACAAAATCGCGCACAACTCTGGCTAAGGATACAAGATGCTTGCAACGAATTTAGGAATAACTTTGGAATTTTTGCAAGAATTCGGCGTTCTCTAAGCAAAAGGGTAAACTTATGCATAGAGACTAATGGTCATCACATCGAGCAACTTTTGTAACAATCTACCTTTGATACTTGTTCTTTTTTTGTTAGTTTCGTTCCATTGTAATAAATAATTTGTTTTTAATTTATTAAATTAATTTTCATCCATGCCTTGATAGTCCAAGCCAACTTCGTCGCTAAAAATAAGTAGGTACATAATAAATTGAACTTTAATGAAGAAAAAACGAAAAATTTACAAATCGATTTTTCTAGAAAACGGTGTATCCTACCGACTTAAAGTAAGAGTACATTTTAGTACTGGAATACCTGAAAATTTAATAATCTAGTGTCACAAATGCTTAAAAGTTAAAGACAAAAAAGTTATGCCTTAAAATAACCGTTGACCTACCCAAAACGGACGGAGGATAAATAAGCATACCAGTTTTTGTTTTTCTAAATAGAAGCGTTCT
This sequence comes from Melolontha melolontha, assembly GCA_935421215.2. Lineage (NCBI taxonomy): Eukaryota > Metazoa > Arthropoda > Insecta > Coleoptera > Scarabaeidae > Melolontha > Melolontha melolontha. The sequence goes on along the minus strand of OW285242.1, from coordinate 85,530,381 downwards.
GGAGGAATTTAAAAAAAATAAATACAAGGCGCCGTCTTCAAAGAACTCTAGCTCCCTTAGGAAGCATTTTCGGACTAGGTGAATTTGGGTTTAATTGTCTTAAAATTATCAGAGGAATCTCCGGTCTTCGTTTGTTAGGAGAGTTTCTGGACACCTGTATATACATATAGAATAAAATAAATTAAAAGCGGGCAAGCGGTCTGTCAATTAAAAAATTCATTTGTTAAGTATCCCTTCTTCCAGAGATACTACAAGATTAATGAGAAATAACATTAAATAAATAAATGAGAGTATAAAGCAGTAGTAAAATACTTACAAAATGTAGAGTTAAAAAAATAATAAAAGTAACGTATAGCAAACGCCAATTAAGTTGGCGCGAGAAGGGGTAAGTTCGCGCAGGATTAGAAGTAGTGGGGAGATTTGTATTTGGTTTTACATCAAATGTCAGATAATTCTAACCTCTGAGCGTGTATGATCCCCTAGCAAAGACATTACAAAATATGTTCTGTCAAACGTCAATGACAAATGTATTCTGACAATTACTTGAGTAGTGGGGGTGGTCGTTTTTAAAAACGGCTTCTGCGCACCCCCTCCTCGCGCCAACTTAATTGGCGTTTGCTATACAAGCACAATAAAATTGATTAGATTTCAAACTAAAGTAACTATAGATACAAGCCTTTAAAATCATTAAAAAAAAACATGTATGTACATGTAAAAGTTAAAACATGAAAAATAAAAAATATAAAATGAAACATATAGCAAAAAACTAAAGTCACAAGAATATAAAAAAAATAATGCATTATAAATTTAACAATATATGCCCCCTATCCCACAAAAAAAATGTAGTAACAGCGTTAGTAGACAGAGCTTTAAATCTCACTAATCCAGTTTTCAGACCAACAGTACTGAATAAAGTAAAGACAATTTTAACAGAAAATAATTATCCACCACAATTTATACAAAAAATTATAAAACAGAGACTTAATAAAATATATCACAAAACAAACTGCCAAAACAAAAATAATAAAAAAAACAATAAATTAACATATATCCCCACACCCTATATAACTAGATTATCCGAAAAACTAGACAATATATTTAAACCATTTAATTTTAAAATAGCACATCAAAGTGGAAAAAACATAAAATTCCTACACACCAAACTAAAAGACTCAACACCTACACTAAAACAATCACATACAATATATAACATACCCTGCAAAGACTGTGACAAAGTATACATAGGCCAAACAAAACAGTTACTACAGGAAAGATTGAAAGGTCACAAATACGCAAAAAATAAACTGCTTTAAAAAAACACCAAATGACGCTTAAACATAATTTTGATTTTGAAAATACCAAAATAATAACGAAGCAAAAAAATACAAAGGCTAGGGAGGTCTTAGAAATGATCCATATTTTCAAAAACAGCAGAACAATCAACGACGGAAACGAAATTGATGGACTTTCTAAACTCTATTACCCACTCATTAAACAATAAAGGACAACCAACCCCGCCCCGACACACACCAACAAAAAAAAATTTTTTTTATTGTTTCCCATTTGTAAATACATATACTATATATCCCTTAACACATTTCCTGACCATTTTGCTATTTTTAAAACAGAATAAGAAATTCCACTTCTCCAAGCAAAAGACACAGTCACACAAAATATTCGAAGCGACGCGGTCGTTTCCCTAAAAAGGGCTCGGACAATTTCCGACGACACATGTGCACAATATGAGTGTTAAAACAGAATAAATCGGTGAGTTTATGTCATTCAATGCTTCCTTACTTTATTATTACTTTATTATTATTTTAATTTAAATTTTTTAATTCATTCATACAAATGTAATCATTTTAACTTTTCCTTACTTTATTATTAATTTAATTTTAATTTTAATTGTTAATGCACTCACAAAAATGCAAACATATTTTCTTACTTTTCATTGTATTAATTTTTGTTTCTAGTTACTTGAAAAAGACTCAAATAATAAGAGTCGAAACGTCGTAGAAGAAAACATTCAAAGTCATTAAAGGTCGCTAAACCAATAAAAAAGCCTATTATTTTAATATATAAATATATATATAAAGATAACTATTTCTTGACCTTTGTATATTATAGTAGATTTAGATTGTCGGCGATTCTAAGGTTTTACTTAAATATGTATATATTTAAAATAATTTCTTACGTGTTTCTTTGAAAAAGGCATTAATTTCCGAAACATGTCAGAGTCTGAATTTAATAGAGTTTCGATTTCACCACAGTGCCGACGCTCAGTCATTGGTATGATGATCGATAATGCTCATGGTCTAGAGAATATATGACTCGTTAGATAATGGAATTTTCCCGGGTTTGGTTTTCTAGAGTATGACATCTTGGATAGACTTCACGAATTATGACAAATTATATTTTAGAGTGATTTTGTATGGTTAATAAAACCCGAGCACATCACCACAGAAACCCTATGAAACCTAGTGCCGACGCTTGCCATTCGCTATTGGTGTTTTTATTTTTCGAGATTTTTTTGTTGGTTTGTTTTGTTATCGGTCCCCAACCATGTGAATGCAAGAAGGCTGTCACCTTAAAGTTCTTGTATATTCTACGTATCTCTGTCGGTTTTCTCGCCTTTTTTTGTTGTCTGGATCAGCAGTTTTAGTTAAGATTAGATTAGTGCTTTTATTTTGGGAGTTAGTCATGTCGGATGTGTATATGAATGTGTGGATCGAATCAATATTTACCTTTCCGTTCCGCACCCCTATTTCTGTTTGTATTCCATTAACTGGTATTCCACTAACAAGTAGTAATATATCTCTTTCAGTTGTCATTTTTTATTGAGCATTTCACCGCTTTAGAACGCCTTTCCGCCAATTGATTTTGAATGACGTCCAGAGTGTACTTCAGTGGGTTGCGTGGCTCATGTTTTAGCAGTGAAGGTTTCGTTTATTGTTTCGTAGTTGGAAGTATTCTTCCAACCTATGCTTTTTTCGGTGCTATATGCAGCTTTTCCTTCCCCATATGCTAGGTTTTCTTCAGGGCGTCGAAATGTGTGTCCATGAGCTTGTTGTCTCACATACCGTTGCTGTGGTAAATTTGTGGGAGATTGTTATTTCTTGCTTTAATTTCTTCCGTGTGTTTGGTTAAAGTGTTCGACCCGATATGGTCATCTTAAGGATTTGGTTAGAGTATTTTGGATCTCGGAGCTTTTCACTTAGGGTCTTATCGGATATTTCCGATAACGATTTCCTCAGAGAGAAGAGAAGGGAATTGTGACGTGTTAACGAGTTGTATATCATCGAATTGGTTAAATTCGTAATAATTTTATAATTTTTCACAGCGTTGTAGCTCGAGGTGTATAGGTGCATTTCGTTTCTTCTGTTTTTTCTCCCCAAGCATTAGGTGGAGAGACGTTTGAGACACCGAGGAGAGTAGACGTGATAACCGATCTAAGTAATGACGACCAAAGTCTAATTTATCGAATCTGATCAGTTTAATTAGTTTGTTTCCGTGCTTCGATTTACTGAGCGATTGGCATTTAATTATAGTCGTTGCTTTTTGAAAAATCTCAGGAAATTGAACCCGATAGTAGCAGGGATTTAGTCTGTTACTGTTGAGTGTCGCTGCCGTTGGTTCTTTGCAAGCCCTGGGCGAATTGATTCAAAGTGGGTCTTACAACACCAAAAGCGTTCGTCATTGACACCATCGCGCAGGAACTCTTACTTTTGAATCAAATGACGGCGTCATTTCTGTAAACGTTTACTTCATTGGATTTTGTAACGAATATACTAGAAAATCATCATCATTTTCAACTTGTGGTTTTTCATTTGGCTCTTTATATTCAACAAATTTTAGACATATATTTCGTTATGTTATAAGCAACTATTTATATACAAATTAAAGCTCGATACAAGCTAGTACAATTCATTGTTTTCTTTTCTTTCTTTTTTTTACTACTGATGATATATCGCCGGTGTTTGACTGATGTAAATTTATAATTAAAACTTACATATATTTCTTTTAGAGTTTCATACGAAAAGAAGCATAACAACACAGGCATCTATTTAAAAAAAGCTAAATTGGAAGTCTTACATAGGTATTTATTTAATTTTCATTTAACTGAAAAGAGATACTTAGGAGCAGATATACGGAATTCAATAAATGACTTCAGTTCTATGAAACTACTATAAAGATACTCTCACCAAATAGTGATTTATGAAAGAATCATGCAAGTAATCATTTAGTTATATTATTCCGTAATATTCGATATGAAGACACGGTTACGACACTACAATATTTTCAAAAGAGCTAGATAATTCAATATATTACATTTTACGCAAATTAATGTGCCTGCCACCAGTACCAGGAAGTTATTAAAGAAAATCTACTTTGATGTCGTTCATCGATAAACGATATATGCATATAAATACATGTTAAAAAGATTTTCTTCTTTATAGACGAACTCGTTAAATGTAAAATAACGTAATAAAGCGAACTGTGATTTCTTAATAATTGAGAAGGAAATAATTGCCACGTTATATAACCATTCATTCTCTGCTATAGGTATTATAGATGTCATAATTACGTATCCTACGAAAGGATCTATTATGTGTGTTTAATATACGATGATCATTAAAATTGCTTCTCCAGTAGAAATTATATCATATAAACCGAAAATTCAAAGCGGATAGCTTTAGTGACATCTTGCAGATATATTTGCAAATAAACAAAATGTTCTATTCTTGGTACAACCTTTCAATAGAATTATTATTATCTACTATTATCTAACTATTATCACCAAAAGTTCCAAAGAGGCCATGAGGAATATAAAGAATTTGTTATATACATTACGACAATTCGGATCAATCAACAAGTTAATAACACTAACACAAACTAATACACATTTTACTAAGGATTTTAAAGTAATTAAATAGTAATTCGAGCAATGATAATCGCTACTTAAATATGCGACATATTTTTGTTACTATTTGGAGATATTTATATCTATAATATTGTAAAATTCGTCATATCTTACGTGTATATAACTTCACTACTTTTTATTTAATTAGTTAAACTATCATCAATACTTTACCAGCATCTCAACAAACTGAGCTACGATTTGAAGCTGAATGTTTGCCTAATTCAAATATTGTATCAAACTCATATTCACATCATCCTTTATTCTTTATTGTGATTGGTTGGCATAAAATTCTTTTTTAGATCGCATAGTTATAGGTGAACAAGACCAGAAACTGTATGATAAAGTTCAATGCAAACAAATTAAGCAACATTTAGATAAACTCCTCCTAAATCACTTCAAAGTTCGGTTTTATTGCCAATGCGTTGGAATTTACAGAGCTATTCTTCTTATTCTATACAATATTTTCTCCTGATGAAGTAATTAATAATCGAATTTATTGTAACCAACCATACAATGGTCAAAAATATTTTGCTAAAATCATCCAAATTAAGCTAACTGGAAAAAATCGTATTGTAATAATAGTGTCCAAGGAAAGACAATTACATTTAGAGGACAAGTAAATAATAATGTGCAGTAATTTTCGGTAAATAAGAACACGAACTACATTGTAATAGAATTGATAAAAGAAATTTCAAATTAAATTACAAGGAACGTTAGTTAGTTAGTAGTAAGATGGTGTGGACAGTATAGCAAATATCTGATAATAACAGTGGCGTATATATATATATATATACTTCATACAGTAAATAATAAAAATAAATTAAAACACTTGGCTTGTTTCACTATGAGATTTATTTAAATTCTCTAACATTTGTTTCGGCTGTTATGCCATTCTCAAAGAGATCTATAAATCTAACTTAAAGACTATCGCACTTGTTCTTATATGTTGTCTGTTCTTGTGTGTAGTGGGGGTGGTAGTATATTGTGTATTACGGTGTCTATAAAGGGTGTATTGGAATATTCTATTTGTGTGTTGGTGATTAATAGATTTTGTTTTTTCGCTATTTTTATTTCTAATATTTCTAGGAGGTCCAATCTCTTGCTTTTTGTGATATTGTGTATTAAGTCGCAGTTATCTATATCGGGGAAGTGGTTGAGTTCTATACAGTGTTCGGCAAAGCCTGTGTTTTTCTCACTATATAAAATTGACTTTTTGTGTTCTTTAACTCTGTTTTTAATGGCTCGTCCACTTTGGCCGATATAGATAGCTTCACAGTCTTTACATTTTAATTTATAAACACCTGATTGGTCCATTTTATCTCTTTTATCTTTGTTGTTGCTGATCATTGTTCCCAAATTTGTTTTATTTACCCAGCTTATTTTGATATCTAATCCTTTTACTATTCTGTTTATTTTATTAGTGAGTTGGGGGTATGTATGTAATTTTGTGCCATCTTTGTATATTTTCTGTTATTTTCGGGTATAGGTATTTGTTCTTATTATTTTGTATTTCTTTACGTTTTAACAGTTTATCTACGATTTTAGGGTCATATCCATTATTTCTTGCGATTAATTTAATTGTGTTTATTTCTGTATTAAAATCTGTCTTGTTTAATGGTGTGTTTGTGGCTCTATGTATATAACTATTGAATGTTGACATTTTTATTTTCATCGATTGTTTAGCGTTTGCGTGTAATATGTTGTCTGTAAAAGTGGGTTTTCTGTAGATTTCAAATGTAAGCTTATTATTATGTCTGTTTATTGTAATGTCTAGAAAGTTTATTTTCTTGTCATTTTCTGTTTCTTTTGTAAATTGTATCTTGTGGTTTATAGAATTTATTACTTTTAGGAACTCCGTTAATTGCCTATCTGTACCCTTCAATATGTAAATTACGTCGTCTACATATCTGGCCCAGAAATGGACTTGTTGAATTAATACCGTGTTTTTCTTGAATAGTTCTTCTTCGAATTTATTCATGTATATTTCTGCAAAACGACCCACCAGAAGAGTGCACGCAAATCACCGAAGAGCAAGTAAGAGAGACAACGAGGAAACTTACGAATAGGAAAACTCCAAACCAAGACAAAATACCAAATGAGCTAATAAAAAATGGAGGAACTGCCACCATAAAAGAATACACAAAACTGTTTAATATCATACTACAACATAGAAGAATACCTGAAGAATGGAAGAACAGCGTAACAATACCCATCTTCAAAAAAGGAGACAAAACCGATCCAGCAAACTACCGTGGGATAACATTGTTGAGCACCTCGCTAAAACTCCTAACTAAGATCATTGCGGACAAAATAACCCCAACAATGCCAATAAGCGAAGAACAACAAGGATTTCGAAGAAGTCGATCCACCACTGACGCTCTATTCATACTCAGACAACTGATAGAAAAATCATTAGAGTACAACACCCCTGCCTATCTTTGCTTTGTAGATCTAACTAAGGCCTTCGACAGAGTACAACTAAAAGACGTCATCACGATCCTGGAAAACAATAATACGAAGAAAGAATACGTAGAACTCATTAAGGACCTAAACACGAACACAAGAACGCAAATACGCACAAACCTCACCCTAACGCAACACCTACGAACCACAACAGGCATCCGTCAGGCGATAGTCTCAGTCCTTTATTATTCAACGCAATCATGGATGAGCTGGTGAAAGCTGTAAAGAACACCGGATTAGGATATCGGATGGGCATACACAACATAAATATAATATGCTATGCTGATGACGCAGTACTTATTGCGGAATCAGAGGACGACCTACAAAGAATGTTACATGCTTTCAACAAACAGGCAGGAAAACACAACATGGAAATTTCCATAGACAAGACCAAATGCATGACCATAGCAAAAGAACCTGTGTGCTGCAAATTGGTAATAGAAAATAAGACCGTCGACCAAACCATGTCAATCGAATACCTTGGGTGCAAAATTACAAGCGCAGGGTTTTTGGGTGATGAGGTGAGGAAACAAGTAAACAAAGCAGCAGCAATATCGGGACATCTTAGGTATCCAATCTGGAGAAACAAACACCTAACTACGGAATGCAAATCAAGGATATACAAAACATGCGTACGACCGGTGATGACATATGGTGCGGAGACGAGAGCGGAAACAACGATAACAAAGAGGATACTAAGAACAACCGAAATGAAGACTCTAAGAACGATAACAGGATACACATTACATGATAGGCAAAGAAATACCGATATAAGGGAGAAGTGTCAAACGGATGACGTAGTCAGATGGATACGGAAAAGAAGAAGAGAATGGAACCACCATGTCAGCCGAATGACTCCCGACAGAATGGCCAGAATAGTACGAAACAACATACCTCACGGAAGAAGACCCATAGGACGACCACCAAAACGCTGGCGAGACAGCTGGCAATCAAATTCACAAGAACTGCCGCCACAAAGAAACCGGAACTAAACAGGCGATACGCCTATTGAAAGAAGAAGAAGAAGAAGAAGATATTTCTGCTAATAGCGGGCTTAACGGGTTTCCCATCGGTAATCCTTCTATTTGTGTGTATGTTTCATTGTTGAATTTGAAGTAATTCTGGTTTAGACATAAATTTAAAGTTTCTTTAATTTCTCGTTTATCTGTGTCATTAAGGTTATTGTTATTAATGTGTATGTCAATTATCTTTTTTATTTCATTTATTGGTATAGAGGTAAAAAGGCTTTTAATGTCAAATGAGACTAATTTAGCATTGCTAGGTATCTTTATGTCTTTTAAATTGTTCGTTAATTCTATGGTATTTTTTATCGCATATTTAGATTTGAAATTTATTTTTGTCGGTAACTTTTTATTGAAATACTTGCAAAGTTTGTAAGTCGGGGCATTTATGTATGATACTACTGGTCGCATTGGTGTGTTGTCTTTATGAAGTTTTAGTTGTCCATAGTTAGTTGTCCTCATTTGACATTAAAAGCCTTTTTACCTCTATACCAATAAATGAAATAAAAAAGATAATTGACATACACATTAATAACAATAACCTTAATGACACAGATAAACGAGAAATTAAAGAAACTTTAAATTTATGTCTAAACCAGAATTACTTCAAATTCAACAATGAAACATACACACAAATAGAAGAATTACCGATGGGAAACCCGTTAAGCCCGCTATTAGCAGAAATATACATGAATAAATTCGAAGAAGAACTATTCAAGAAAAACACGGTATTAATTCAATAAGTCCATTTCTGGGCCAGATATGTAGACGACGTAATTTGCATATGGAAGGGTACAGATAGGCAATTAACGGAGTTCCTAAAAGTAATAAATTCTATAAACCACAAGATACAATTTACAAAAGAAACAGAAAATGACAAGAAAATAAACTTTCTAGACATTACAATAAACAGACATAATAATAAGCTTACATTTGAAATCTACAGAAAACCCACTTTTACAGACAACATATTACACGCAAACGCTAAACAATCGATGAAAATAAAAATGTCAACATTCAATAGTTATATACATAGAGCCACAAACACACCATTAAACAAGACAGATTTTAATACAGAAATAAACACAATTAAATTAATCGCAAGAAATAATGGATATGACCCTAAAATCGTAGATAAACTGTTAAAACGTAAAGAAATACAAAATAATAAGAACAAATACCTATACCCGAAAATAACAGAAAATATACAAAGATGGCACAAAATTACATACATACCCCCAACTCACTAATAAAATAAACAGAATAGTAAAAGGATTAGATATCAAAATAAGCTGGGTAAATAAAACAAATTTGGGAACAATGATCAGCAACAACAAAGATAAAAGAGATAAAATGGACCAATCAGGTGTTTATAAATTAAAATGTAAAGACTGTGAAGCTATCTATATCGGCCAAAGTGGACGAGCCATTAAAAACAGAGTTAAAGAACACAAAAAGTCAATTTTATATAGTGAGAAAAACACAGGCTTTGCCGAACACTGTATAGAACTCAACCACTTCCCCGATATAGATAACTGCGACTTAATACACAATATCACAAAAAGCAAGAGATTGGACCTCCTAGAAATATTAGAAATAAAAATAGCGAAAAAACAAAATCTATTAATCACCAACACACAAATAGAATATTCCAATACACCCTTTATAGACACCGTAATACACAATATAGTACCACCCCCACTACACACAAGAACAGACAACATATAAGAACAAGTGCGATAGTCTTTAAGTTAGATTTATAGATCTCTTTGAGAATGGCATAACAGCCGAAACAAATGTTAGAGAATTTAAATAAATCTCATAGTGAAACAAGCCAAGTGTTTTAATTTATTTTTATTATTTACTGTATGAAGTTAAAATGTTTCACCAAGAAGTATCTGCAACAACAGCCGAGAATATATATATATATACGCCGTGTGTCCCAATTTCGATGCTCACCATTGGTATCTCGGTTATTAGAAGATATAGAACAACGGTTAAATGGGGAATGTTTTGCAGAATTCAATACTCGGCGCAAATCCCATTTCAAATTAGACCTAACTTTTTAATTTTTTAAAATATTTTGAAAAATCAAAAATTTGCCGATTTCGTTATTCCTCAGTAACTCGATAACGCTTAGTCTGACCTCTTTTAAAGTTTTACATTGTTCAGACACTTTTTTAAAACAAATTATTTGATACAAACAGAAACCCCGATTCTCATTTGTTTTTAAGTTATTACCACTATCTTTTGTTTTTCATATGGCGGCCATATTTGATTTTGGGTTTGTTAGGTAGTCCTCAAAATGTGCTTTTCAACGATGTATAACATGCCTGAAATATTTTTATTTATAAGGAAAATATTAATAAAAACGTAAATTAATCTTTAATATGAAATTAGTAGGCTGAAAAATTAAACACCAATGTCAAATGAAAGTGAAAAGATATTCTAAGTATAGCAAACGCCAATTAAGTTGACGCGAGGAGGGGTAAGTTCGCGCAAGATAAAAAGTAGTGGGGAGATTTGTATTTGGTTTTACATCAAATGTCAGATAATTCTAACCTCTGAGCGTGTATCACTAGCAAAGACATTATGTTCCGTCAAACGTCACTGACAAATGTATTCTGACAATGAAACAAAACGATAACCTGTCAAAGTACAATTAGTACTGCAGAGATAAGTTAATTAAAACTACTTGTAGTTAGTGATAAGTAATTATTGTCAAGTATTAAGATTTATAAGTATTGATAATGGCACATACATATTCAAACGAAGAAAAAGTTGATATGTTGGAAGTGTATTTCAAAGCAAATAGAAACACTGAAAATGCGTGCACGAGTTATGCAGAGCGTTTTCCAGAAAGACAACAGCCACACAGGACAATTTTTAGAAGACTAGTTAGCAAATTAAAAAACTTTGGAAGCTTCGAACAAAAACGAGCTAACTATGAAGTTAATGATGCTGATACACGTCGAAATAATATTTTGCAGAACGTTAGGAACAATCCCAGCACATCAGTTCGTCGTGTGGCACGAGAAACAGGGATTTCAAAATCTACTGTTCACAGAACCTTGACGAAAAACAAGTATCACCCGTACAAACCAACAACTGTGCAAGGTTTAAGTGATAATGACAATCACCGACGATTACAGTTTAGCAGGTGGTACCTTCAAAAATGTGAATATGACGCTAATTTTCCTAGGAAAATACTATGGACAGATGAAACACGATTTACCAATTGTGGAGTGTTCAATAGGAATAACTATCATCATTGGTCTACTGAAAATCCACATTTGGTAAATCAAAGAAGATTTCAAGTTCGATTTGGTTTTAATGTCTGGTGCGGTTTAATTGGTATGACATTTTGTTTACATTTTTTTTGTTTTTTAAACTCTTTTTTTCGTTTTAGATAATCAGTTAATAGGTCCTTTCATCTTTGATTACAATTTAACTGGTAACAGATATTTGGAGCTACTAACAAACGAGATAATGCCTGCTTTGAGGCAAATTATTAATCCCGAGAACATGCAAAACATCTGGTTCCAGCAAGATGGTTGCCCGGCCCATAACACTCGTAACGTGCAACATTTTTTGAGAGAAAACTTTAATGAGAGAGTGATTTCAAATAATGGACCCGTGCAATGGCCTGCGAGATCACCCGACCTTACCCCGCTTGACTTTTATTTATGGGGTACCACTAAAAACGAAGTATTTGATTTTGAACCGCCAGAAACTCGGGAAATTTTAGAACAAAGAGTACTAGATGTGCTACGATCAGTAAACGGAAACACGCTACGTAGAGTTTGTAACTCTACTCGAACAAGGTGTCAAAATTGTGTGGAACAGAATGGTCGTCATATTGAACAATTTCTTTAAGTGAATGTGAACTTTAAGTTCTGTATCTTTACTTTTTATTTCTATAATTTTTTTATCGTTTCGTTTGTTTACAGTATTACTTAGAATATCTTTTCACTTTCATCTGACATTGGTGTTTAATTTTTCAACCTACTAATTTCATATTAAAGATTAATTTACGTTTTTATTAATATTTTCCTTATAAATAAAAATTTTTCAGGCATGTTATACATCGTTGAAAAGCACATTTTGAGGACTACCTAACAAACCCAAAATCCAATATGGCCGCCATATGAAAAACAAAAGATAGTGGTAATAACTTAAAAACAAATGACAATCGGGGGTTTCTGTTTGTATCAAATAATTTGTTTTAAAAAAGTGTCTGAACAATGTAAAACTTTAAAAGAGGTCAGACTAAGCGTTATCGAGTTATTGAGGAATAACGAAATCGGCAAATTTTTGATTTTTCAAAATATTTTAAAAAATTAAAAAGTAAGGTCTAATTTGAAATGGGATTTGCCCCGAGTATTGAATTCTGCAAAACATTCCCCATTTAACCGTTGTTCTATATCTTCTAATAACCGAGATACCAATGGTGAGCATCGAAATTGGGACACACGGTATATCGTCATCAACCCGCCCAGGTAATATTTCAATTCTCTGCATTTTGTTATTGCTTTAAGTTTTAGTGAAAATCCAGTATTACCACAATCTATAGGTAAATAAAAACTGTTCTCCTTAGAAAAAAATATATTTGCGCATCTATACTCTTTCCGGGGCAGATCGTTGAGACAGGTAGGAAATACCAAAAAAAAATTCAAGCTTGCTTCTAGTAAATATCTATTATTAAGTCTTCAGAACAAGACAATTGTTGAAATACTTACGTTTTCGTATAAGAAGGTTTCGTGATTTGATGGCAGCACAACACAACGATAATATACACACACGGGCAAAGTTAAAGGAACAGACATAAAATCTTATTATCCTCTCTATTATATGTATACTATCATATTGTTGATACTTCTCAGGTACTCTCCTAAAACGGAGTAATTGAAATTTGTTTTACAAAAAGTTGTATTATGTGCAACCTGTTGAAGAAGAAAAATAACTAGATGTCAAACTCGAACAAAATATGATTTTAAACAGAATAACTTTATTGTACATTTCTAAGATAGTTAATCATTCAATGTGTTTTTCTTTTGCTTAAATAGTGTATGTTGCGCCCATGAACCCTTACAACTGCAGTCATTCGCCTTTCCATACTTCTGATGAGGCCATCAATCAGTTATTGAGGCAATCGGTCTCATTTCTCAATCAATGTAATCCTTACTTCTCTGTTTTGAACACCAAGAATTCTTGACCAAAATGTTCTCCCAAGTAGTCATTACTTAAATTTCGACCATATTAAGTTTTTTCTTACTGTGCGCTCACTTATAGTGGTACTAGAAACATCGTCCAGTATGCTTTTTGTTTAAACTACCGTTTAACGTCTGTTTCGCGTTGTTTGCAATGTTATAAAGCAATAATCTGCAATCGTAATTGAGCATTTCCTGTCTTGCCTTCTTTTTCTCACATACTCCCCAATCTGCCTCCAACGACTTACATTTCGATGGATGGTTGATTCTGATATACCGAAACTTCACGGTTCATGTTCGATCATTGTTACAGTCCTAGCAATATCAGTCGGTACTAAGTAACCCATTATTACTCGTTTAGTACAATACAAACAAACTGATGACAATAAATAAAAAAGCAAATTACAACCTGAAAAAATTAAACTGATTACTCAACTTAATTGTTATCTACCGATGATACAAGTTTAAAATGTATGGCACAACACACATATTTGACGTTTTAACATTAAAAACTTTAATTGTTTACTGAAAGAAACGATGACATTAGACAGATGCTGACAACAAAATCATTAAGAACTAAAGTAGAAGAAAAGAAACTGAAATGGTGGGGACACTTGATCAGAATGAATGAAACTAGACAGGTGAAGTGGGTATGGGAGGCAAGGAAAATTGGGAAAATCGTAGAGGACGACCCAGAAAAACGTGGAACAGCAGTATGGATGAACTTCTGAGAAAAAGAGGAAAAACATGGAACGAGGCGAAGGACCTTGCCAGAAACAAAAAAGAGTGGCGTAAATTTGTAGAACGAAATTAAGAGAACTTTACACCTCGACACCTTCGAGTATAAGAGGTCTTTGATTATGTATGTATGTAATTGTTTACTGGAGCATTCAAAGCTATCTAGATATAGGCTATAAAATAACAAAAGTAAGAAATAAACTGAATTTACAATCTGTTCCTTTTTATTTGCCGGTGTGTGTATAATTTGCGAACTGCAGTTAAGGATCAAGCAAAATATCCAAATTTCAAACTGCAGTTTTTTAATTTTTGTTGATAAGTTTTCCAGGAAATAGTTGAATGTTTTTCGATAAAGTTGTTTAAAATAAGTAATAACGGTACACTTTTTGCTAATTATGACACTACTATTGTTGATATTCCAATTGCTGATGGTGCATATTTTTTTTGATATAAATTGTATTCGGTAAAGTGTTATATAGAGAAATAAGCTATGTGCAATTATTACAGTCTGTTTAAATTCCACGAGTTGTATGGATACAATACGATTTTAAATCTTAACAAGACTTTAGCAATGACCCATGACCTAATAATATTTGGTACACGAATAATAAATTTGACATAAACAACTTAGTATTTTATAATATTTTTATAATAAATAGTGGAAATGTATTGTGTGTCGTTATTACAAATAACGACACACAATGCATTTACACAATTTATTATACATATAAGTTTTGCGAGGTTTTAGAAAAGCAAATGCTTTTGGTGTAAGGATAATCAAACAATTCACATCCCTTCTTTGAATACTTACATAGTCTATAAACATCTACAAGAACGTGTTATATTTTGTTATTATAAAGAAATAATTTCTTCACGGTTAAATGGTTAACCTTTCGGGGATAGAAAATAGAAAATAAAATCCATATTGTAGTATTTTATATGCACATATATGTATGCATCTAGGTGAATTGAAATGGACGAGATCGTATCTAAAGATTTCGAATAATAGATTCACCCGCGCCAACCTATTCAATACCTTCCATTGACCGCGAATGTTTGGTTAGCTGTCGGGGTCTATACACAACTATACCGGACGAGTTTCTCTAACACACATAATACCCGTCTTAACCTTTTTTACAATCTCCGATCTACGGAGATTTGATGAATGCAGATAAGATCGACAGATAGCATTGCTCCGGTCCGAAATCTGACTCAGATCTGCGAGCCAGTTCAAAAAAAAGAAAGAAAGAAAGAAGAAATATTCTTCTACATGAGACGGACAGATGTCGTTTTATATAGAATAATCGAGATCAGGCTTCGATAAGTTTGTAAAATCTTTTTTCCGAATATAAACGCAACGTAGATCGAGAATCACTGATAAGATGTTGTTTACATGTAGTTATTCTTATTCCTCTCTGGGCAATATTACTACTACTACACTGTACGACTAGCCTTTATGTTTTATTGTAGCTACACACCTCTTTGTGTTGAACTTTTTGTTGCAGCATTTTAAAGAGATCGTAAAGATCTGATGTTGATAACGATACTCGTAATCTATAAGACGCAATCTCAATTAAGAGCAAGAGATAAGTTTATTATCTACTTATCTGGTAATTTGTAGGAATAATAAAAGTTATCTGTAGAATGCAGAGTCACATAAATAGCACGGGCGAAGTAGATTTTTTGTTTGAGATAAGTAGCACAACTAATATTACATTTCCTTCTCAGAATTAACACCATTTTATGTGTTTTTGGTATTAAAACAGGCCTTGGAGTGGTTGTAACATAGACATAAAGCGTCTCTTTCTTGGTACTAGTATTGTCGCTAAATTCTTGGTATCCTTAATATATACACGAACATATTTTAATTACAATTAAAAGTAAACTCTGTGAAATATATTTCTTTTTTGTACACGTTAATTGAAAATTAAGTTTATATGGAATGCGAAAAAGCTGCGAAATTTCAACTATAAAAAAAAGAAAAATGAAAAGAGAAAACCTGGCGAAATACTCGTATATCGCCATTTCATTTTTACACAATATACAAACAGTTTTACTGTTTTAAAAATAGAATGCGTTAAACGAACACTTTTTTCAGAAATAGATCCTTGTACAATTTAACAGCAAAACTCGTAATAATAACTAATTTGATACAATATAGACTTAAAAAAGGTATAAAACCCCTTACCACAATTGGATGCCTTTCTGCAGAAAGGAACCAAACCACGCAAAGATCAAAGTGAGAAATAAACAAACATTTCTCTATACTAAAAATTCTCTATTAAAGATGTACCCCTGAATGGATCTCCATGACATAACACTTTCTTATCTATTCCATAATCTGGAAGTTCTGTAAATTATATATGTATTAGACAGAAAAAATTGATATTTTGTGGGTTCTATCTGGTGTTGCGAGATCTATTCAACAGATCTCGCAACACCAGATACTGGACTGTTGGTTGGTTCGGTGTTGATTATTATGTTCGTAGAGTTACAGTATAGGTTAGATCTTTTCTGCATAACCTATAAAACAAATATTGCAAGATCTCAACAATTTTACTTTTGCGGCTTGGTTCCTTTCTGCAGAAAAGCATACAATTAATACTCGTATACTAAATACCTATTTCGACAACAAAGTTGTATCTTCAGTAGGCAAAATTGATAATCACAGAGTTGAATATGGAGCACAGTAAAGCTAACGCAAATGAATCTCGAAACACTTTACAAGGCGTCCACCTATACAGTGTATACGTGGACTGTTCCCCATGTTCGACACTGTGGTTATTAATTTTATCTACTACGGATGACATCTTAGTTGTCAAAATACGTATTTAGGATACGAGAACTAGTTGTGGAGTTTTATACTTTTGTTTAAGTTTTTACTTAATCACAGTCTCCAAAGTCTTTTCACAATATAGCCTGTTTATGTAAAAGAAATACACAGTTTCTTATTGAACGCCTGAGAAATGAAGAATAAATAACGAATAATAATAATCTTTGAAATATAAAATAAAATGTTTTCATTGCTTCTAAAATTATAAACCTCCTCCGTATCAATAAAGCTTTTGTATTTATTGGAAGCTTCCAACTTTAGCGGCTTCCCACATAGAATCTATTAAAAAAAATTTTAATACTAATAATAAATACGTTTACCCTGAAAATAGTTGTCCCATCATAGTGGGAGATTGATCTATGAAGTGATAATATTGTAAAATAATTTGGAAAAATTTCATATTTTGTCTACTAGTCTACTAATTTAAACGACAGTACTTCCTATAACTCACTAAGTTTAAATTCCTCAGAAGTTCTTCAATCAGATATAGAAGAGATTTTTGCGAATATTTTTGGTTCATCGGCACGAACACAGTAATCGAGAAGCGGGAAGAGATCGTTAATGTAAATATTGAAGAGTAGCGGACCTAAGTTATACAAATAAACTTTACGAACGTAGTCAAAAATGTTCTCGATTTATACTATAGATGGCGTTGTTAACAAAAATGTGTTCTTTTTCTTAGGCCACGATTATAACGGGTGTTCAGAAACATTCGAAGTCAAAGTAGTCCTTGAAAATATGAAGTCATGTCTGAGATAGATTGATTTTTGACAGACAACAGTTGACATTTAATAATTATTGCATTTATTTACTTAAGTAAAGATATACGATTTTTTGTTCAGAGCCCACTTGATTTCGAATGTTTCTGAACACCCGTTACAAGCTTCAATTGTTGCTGATGTTTAGCTGTAAATTGAAACGTTAATAACTTGAATTAAAAGAAGAAATACACATTGCTAAATTTAGCAGTAAATATCGTTTCGTAGACGCGTTTGCAGTTCGACAACCCAGCTCGATACGCCAAGACTTTTTCTCGCCATATTTGTTAGTACGTCAACGGCTACACGAGCTGCAGTTCGTATAATCGTTATACAGCGACACTATATCATATTACTGTTTGTTTTGCCAAGGCAATTTTCTAAAGTAGGTACCAACACCTCAAAAGAAGCAATTGCCGTTCTACAAAACCCAATAAACTTATCTGGATATTCTTTCTTTGGAGACTGTGGTTAAGTAAAAACTTAAAAAAAGGTATAAAACCGCTTACCACAATTATTAATCGTATCCTAAATACGTATTTCGACAACTAAGTTGTCATCATCAGTAGGTAAAACCACTAATCAAGGTGTCGCACATGGGGCACAGTAAAGCTAGTACAACTGCTTACGCAAGGACTTTACACGGCGTCCACGTATACACTAACTCAAACATGCAAATATATTGAACGAAAGGATCGACAAAATATTACCTCTCTTAAGGAAAAACGCCACCCACATGTGTTTTTTTTTTCCAATTTGAAACATCCACGACCTTTTTATTTACGGTTCTAAGAATGAAAAGAGACAGGTGAAGAGGATCGGTCCTTTATCTCTGTTCATAGCATTTTGTTTGTTTTTAGCGATATGAATACTTTCGTAGGCGTCAAGATCCGGGGGTTATTAATGGCCTTGGCAAGTTTCAACCCTTTAAACGACAAATTGTGCAGTGTACTTAAAGCATGGTTGGCAACGTTAGATTTATCCGGTCTATTGTATTTAATATGTGATATCTGTTCTTTAAACCGGGTTATTATTGGTCGTTTTTCAAATTACAATCATCGCAATTAATTTCGTATATACCTGATTTCGAATTAAAATTAACTTTATCTTTGGCATTCCCTAGGAGACTTTTGATAGTATTTTCGGACCGAAAGGCAACTTTGAGACCTCGTTCTTTCACAACTTTATTAATGTTCTTCGTGATGGGGTGGTATGGTAAA
This sequence comes from Melolontha melolontha, assembly GCA_935421215.2. NCBI lineage: Eukaryota > Metazoa > Arthropoda > Insecta > Coleoptera > Scarabaeidae > Melolontha > Melolontha melolontha. The sequence continues at coordinate 85,511,216 of OW285242.1, read as the reverse complement.
CACATGTACTTTTTCTCCTGGTTACTTTGAGATGTCAAACTTGTGGATTCGCGGATTGTATTTTTTAGTTTTGTTTTTTTAATTAATTCATTGATTATTTCTATATAAAAGCCATTATATTTCGCGATATTTTTAATGAAATCCAGTTCTATTCCATATCTCTCTTTTGTTAACGGAAAATTTAGTAACCGATTGACTAAGAAATTAAAAGAAGCTGTCTTATGTTGAAAACTATGATTTTAATCCGCGATGATGAATCTATTAACATTGGTTTCTCTCCGGAAAATATCGATTTCTATTTTATGTTTATTCCTAATCAGTAAAGTATCTAAAAATGGTATCTTGCCATTGTGTTCCTTTTCCACCGTAAATTTAATCGTCGGAAATTTCAAATTTAACTGATCTACTTCAAATTGACTCATGAATAAATTGGCTATGAAAGGAGATAGGCAGTTACCCATTGTTGTGCCTTGTTTCTGCTCATAAAATTGTTTCCAATTTTATTCAGAGTCAATTTGAAGTAGAATTTAAAAATAACGCTAAATATTTCCCGAGAGTCTGGATCAGGTAGGTAGATGACATTCTCGCGATTTTTGATACACGGAAATGCGACTTAGACATGTTCGTTAATCAGTTACATTTGAAATTTCCGACGATTAAATTTACGGTGGAAAAGGAACACAATGGCAAGATACCATTTTTAGATACTTTACTGATAATAAATAAACATAAAATAGAAATCGATATTTTCCGGAAAGAAACCAATGTTAATAGATTCATCACCGCGGATTCTAATCATAGTTATCAACATAAGACGGCTTCCTTTAATTTCTTAGTCAATCGGTTACTAAATTTTCCGTTAACAAAAGAGAGATATGAAATAGAACTGGATTTCATTAAAAATATCGCGACATACAATGGCTTTGACATAGAAATAATCAATAAATTAATTAGAAAAACAAAAATAAAAATTCAATCCGCGAATCCACAAGTTTGATATCTCAAAGTAACCAAGAGAAAAAGTACATGTGTTTACCATACCACCCCGTCACGAAAAACATTAATAAAGTTGTGAAAGAAAGAGGTTTCCAGGTTGCCTTTCGGTCCGAAAATACTATCAAAAGTCTCCTAGGGAATGCCAAAGATAAAGTTAATTTTAATTCGAAATCAGGTATATACGAAATTAATTGCGGTGATTGTAATTTGAAATATATAGGCCAAACAAAACGACCAATAATAACCCGGTTTAAAGAACACATATCACATATTAAATACAATAGACCGGATAAATCTAACGTTGCCAACCATGCTTTAAGTACACTGCACAATGTGTCGATTAAAGGGTTGAAACTTGCCAAAGCCATTAATAACCCCCGCGATATTGACGCCTACGAAAGTATTCATATCGCTAAAAACAAACAAAATTCTATGAACAGAGATAAAGGACCGATCCCCTTCACTTGTCTCTTTTCATTCTTAGAACCGTAAATAAAAAGGTCGTGGACGTTTCAAATTGGAGAAAAAACACATGTGGGTGCCGTTTTTCCTTAAGAGAGGTAATATTTTGTCGATCCTTTCGTTCAATATATTTGCATGTTTGAGTTAGTGTATACGTGGACGCCGTGTAAAGTTGTTGCGTAAGCAGTTGTACTAGCTTTACTGCGCCCCATGTTCGACACCTTGATTAGTGGTTTTACCTACTGATGATGACAACTTAGTTGTCTAAATACATATTTAGGATACGATTAATTATTGTGGTAAGGGGTTTTATACCTTTTTTTAAGTTTTTATCTGGATATTATTTAAGTTACTCATGTGAGGTATATGAGATATCAGCTTAATGTTGCCGAATCATTTGCAAAATCCATTGGCAAAATCGATTTGTTTGCATTTTAGTTTAGGGTAGTAAACGCTTATGTCAAACTTGCAATATTTAGATTATTACTTCCGATTAAAAATAGTGAATTATAATAAAAGTTGGGACTATAAAGTTATTTTTTTATTAATAAAGACAGAAATGGTCCATTATTATTGCGTTCTACTTCAATTTGCAACCGCGGATGCAACAAGTAGCTTACATTGTCTGCAAAACGCCTTCGGCATTTCAAACCAAGAGTAAACAAACATACGCAAAATATGACAGAACGATATGTGCCAACACTGAACATTCGCACCAACATAAATATAAATTCGCAATGATGTTGATATAATATTATATATACTTCGTTTATTGTTTTTGTGTTGGTGATTCCGAAAATTCTGGTGATGACGTGCACGTCTTCGAATCGTGAACGGCATATAGAATTTTTTTCCTTATAATAATCTATTACGTATAATAGGGTAAATCCACCACAGTCGCCGATGTTTTCGCAGACGTCGACGGCGCATTAATAAACTTATTGTAATGAATTGTACAGCTTGCTCAATACCATCAGAATAACTAGCCGTAAATATGCTTCATATAGGCTTTTATGGCCACGGTACAGCCTTTTGAACTACAAAATTAAGATAAACCTTTCATCATGTCGCCACCCAAAAGCTGTATGTCAAAACTCTTACTTCTTTACAAAGCATCAGCAGCAACTGCTGCTCGTGACTTTAAGTGGACAATGTTAACGTACATACTTACGCAATCAACCGAAATCACAAAATATTCTGTCAAATAGTCAACGAAGCGATAAATATAATAACATAGGATACCTTTAAGTGGCACAGTCCCTAGCATTGAACACTGAATAACCAATCCACATTCAGAGCCAACTACAAACATTTCTGGCGAGTACGAGGAAAAATGAAAAGCAACAATTCCCACAACAATCTTCTTTGGTACTTCTTCAGATAGCTCAGAAACCTTTTTCAGAATCAACATTATGTTGTTTTTTGTGTGTGGCGTGTGTATAGCGGCTCAATGCCTTAATCTGTCATGCTTGTCATGAACTTAGAACCGCTTCAAGTCTATAAAGTGCGTGTGTAAAGTGTTCCATAACTTTATCACCACACCCTCTCGCCTTAAGGGGGTAGAAATGTTGATTTGACGTTTACTTTCTCAACATTTAAAGGAAAGCAAAAAATAGATTGCATGTCGATGCGATAATTCACATCAAGCTTTGATACAAAATAATACAAATCTGTATAAAAACAAATTTGTATCTGTATATGCATGAACACACAGTACGTATTTACCAGCTTTTGCTTCAACTACCAGACGCATGCGTTTCTGTGTAACCACTTTGTCAAAGATAGATTTACGAAGCAAAAGACTGTAGTACACTTGCGGTCATGTAGTAAGTTTTGTCCTATCCGAAGACAACAGATAACCTCTTGCCATCTGACGGACAAAACCGACCACGCCGGTGCAAAGTGTTCTTCTCGAATAGCGAAGCTATTACTGATAAAGAAGAAAATACGCATATTACTGTGAGTCCATTAACTCGTCGCCAGGTGGCGTAGTATAGCAAAAAATAGATTGCATGTCGATGCGATAATTCACATCAAACTTTGATACAAAATAATACAAATCTGTATAAAAACAAATTTGTATGTGTATATGCATGAACACACAGTTTTTACCAGCTTTTGCTTCAACTACCAGACGCATGCGTTTCTGTGTAACCACTTTGTCAATGATAGATTTACGAAGCAAAAGACTGTAGTACACTTGCGGTCATGTAGTAAGTTTTGTCCTATCCGAAGACAACAGATAACCTCTTGCCATCTGACGGACAAAACCGACCACGCCGGTGCAAAATGTTCTTCTCGAATAGCGAAGCTATTACTGATGAAGAAAATACGCATATTACTGTGAGTCCATTAACTCGTCGCCAGGTGGCGTAGTATAGCAAAAAATAGATTGCATGTCGATGCGATAATTCACATCAAACTTTGATACAAAATAATACAAATCTGTATAAAAACAAATTTGTATGTGTATATGCATGAACACACAGTTTTTACCAGCTTTTGCTTCAACTACCAGACGCATGCGTTTCTGTGTAACCACTTTGTCAATGATAGATTTACGAAGCAAAAGACTGTAGTACACTTGCGGTCATGTAGTAAGTTTTGTCCTATCCGAAGACAACAGATAACCTCTTGCCATCTGACGGACAAAACCGACCACGCCGGTGCAAAATGTTCTTCTCGAATAGCGAAGCTATTACTGATAAAGAAGAAAATACGCATATTACTGTGAGTCCATTAACTCGTCGCCAGGTAGCGTAGTATGTGTGTTCATGCATATACAGATACAAATTTGTTTTTATACAGATTTGTATTATTTTGTATTTAAAGGAAACGCAAAAAGAAACCAATCCCGCAAAAAGACGACCTCTTAAACGCCAGTCCCGAAATTTGAACCATCGAACCACGGGATTTTCACTTTCATTATCTGACGCTCTTGCCATTTGAGCTGTTCAACCTTTAAAGTCAGTAAAAGCGAAAAACTTCAAATGGCTAAAGTCGCTTGTGGAGGTAAATATTCATCACAAACACAAGCTTTTGAGTAGCGGTTCAGACAATAGAGAGGGGATAATTTTCAGTGAGATTCATAGAAATGTAACTTATTACTAAGAGTGTGGACTATAATGAAGCGCTTCGTCAGAAGAACTATTGAATGATATACGTAGTATATCACCAACCACCATCACCACATGATTCACCAACTACCTCCTTCTTGTAGTAATAGTCAATGGTTTGTAAAAAAAGAATTCTTTCTTAAAGGACAAGCTTCTAGTCCAATTTTTTCATACATTTTTACAAGCGATAGAAACGTACGTAATTTAATGGTCAGTTATAATTCCATGATCTACATACATAATTGGCAACTCGTTCGCTTTTCATATTATTGTACTTCAGCATCCAAGAATCTATTCATGAATTTTTAAATTTCTAACTACGGCAAGATCTGAGAGCCAAGTCGGTTGATCAATTACATCGAATAATTTGTCAAGATCATCTAGAAAGTCTTGAACATCTGCCATATTTCCTCAGTAATCTCTATAATATCTTTCAAAGTTAGCTCACGTTATGTATAAAGTAAAATTAATCAGTGGAATAGGAGACAGGAATAACAAACTCAAAACAGACAACAGAAGTAATCGGAACGTAAAATGAATATTATACGGAAAAATTCCAAGACACAAATAAAAAGGTAATATAAATTGAGAGTGAGTGCCAGGTAGAAGAAAAAACAAAACTGGAAGACGAAGACGAACAATACACGAAAAGAATAAATATAAATGAACTTGAAATTGAAACGAGTAAAATTAAGACAGGCAAAGCAAGCGGACCGATAATAAAGACCGCTAAAACTGATAAAATATCTAAGACAGACGGGGTAGAAGCTGGCTACTGCAAATACTCAATAAATTCCTAAAAAACTGGGAGGAAAATATTAAACTTCATTCATAGGAATAGAGAGGGAGTTTACAAACTGTAACAACTAAACAATAATATCACTGTCAACCATTGAATTCAAGTTTTAAACACTAATATAATAGAAAAGAAATACAACGTAAGTAAATAATAAATTGGAAGAAGAACAAGCCGCATACAGAGACGGGCGGCGCACAATCAACAATAGTAAATATTACAGAAAAACAAATAGAAAGTGGTATGACCTTCCGAGACTTAAAATCAGATTTTAATACCGTCAACATAGAATACATATGGCATGTTCAGACATTCTAAAAGAAAAAATTGATAAATGTTATAAAAAGCATATTCAGAACAGTTAAAGCACGAATACAACTAAACAGCTCAATCTCAAAAACTTTTGAGATGACAATAGGTGTCGAACGGGGAAATTGATTATGTCGACTCCTATTCATTATAATAATGGTTCAAGAATGATTGACGGCAGCAGAAATAAAATTTCTAAGAAAAACCACTGGTAACACGACTTGGGTTAAAGATCGAAACGAAAAAATTCGGCAATTACCCAACCAAGAAGCAATCACAAAAAAAAGTGGAAAAAGGAAGACCTAAGAAATCTTGGATGAAAAGGATAAAAGCATTACTAAGGTCCATATTTATAGTCAGACCTTAAGGCGGCGTCTATGCTTAAGTATGTGATTGTGACGCATTTGCGATTTATAAACCAACCTTAAGCACCAGCTGATACTTAAGGCGGCGATTATCTAATAATTTCTTAAGGTTGTGTTGCGCTACCTTAAGTAGTTGTTTTGACAGTTCGAGCATAAAAATATAACCTCTTAATATTTTGAACTTTAACATTTATTTTTTGAGCGATATGGATGTGTACCAAGAATTAGAATTAGATGAATTTTTGGAATATATAGATGTTCTAGAAGAAGAAATGCATGTAGAACGTGTCTGAAAAAGATGCATACAAGATGCCGAAAATCCAATGGAATTTTTTAACGGGAACGAATTTCGTGCCCGTTATCGATTTCACAAGAATACTGTGGCAAATACTATATTACCATTAGTTTTGGAGGGCCTACAAAAACCTACTAATCGTGGTTTACCAATATTGCAGTTGATTGCTTGCTTACGTTCTTATGCCACTTGTAATTTTCATGTTGTATCCGGTGATTTGCGAGGTATAAGTCAACCTACCATAAGCGTAATTATTAAAAGAGTATCAGTATTGATAGCGAAACAATTAGGAAATTTTATTCATTTTCCTTGAACTGTAGAAGGAAGACGCACAAATATTATAAGGTTTTATGAAGTTGCTCGTTTTACAAATGTCGTAGGATGTATTGATTGCACCCATATAAAAATATCAAGCCCAGGAGGTAATAATGCTGAGGTATTCCATAATAGAAAGGGTTTCTTTTCTTTAAATGTTCAGGCATTGTAGAACTGAAATAATAGTCAACTACACTGTACTATTATCTATTGTAGGTCGTTTCAGGTCCTAATAGAGAAATAATGGATATAGTTGTTAGGCATCCAGGCTCAAGTCATGACAGTGTTATATTTGACCGTAGTGCTTTAAGAGTGAGAATGGAAAGAGGAGACATTCCAGGTTTATTAATTGGGGACAATGGGTATGCATGTAGACATTATCTGCTTACTCCGGTAATAGAAAGCAGGTATTTATAATAAACACCAAATATTTATGGCTAATAATTCACAAAATTTTATGTAAATAGGAAATGAACAAGAAGAAAGATATAACAGAGCACACAGAACAACACGAAATATTGTAGAAAGATTGGTACCTAGAAAACACGATTTCCTTGCCTTCAACTAGGTCTTAAAACTAAATTGGAAACGTCAATTGCAATTATATGTGCAACTGCGGCATTATATAATATTGGTTTAAGAGATAATGAAGATTTTGAAGAAAATGTTGATGAAGTACCAGCTGTTAGGAATGCCAACGATGGAGAAAGAGGGTTAGATTTTCGGAGACACTTCATTCAACAACATTTTGGACACTAGTAGGTATTAAATATTTCTGTATGTTGTTATCAAAATATTCTAATGTATATATTATTTAAAAAACATGGGTTTTTCTCTCATTGTGTTTAGACAAGTCCAAAGAATATGTATTTACTGAACACACGGAGTTTCCTTTTAATCTTAAAGTAGATTTTTATTAATGGTTACCTTCTCCCATTTAAGTGAATATAGGAATACGTTTAAAAAAAGTATACATGTCAAGTAGATATGTTTTATTTCGATTAAAAAAGTTTAAATTACAAAGGTATTTTTAATAATATAAAGTATTATTAAAATTCAGGTCTGAAGAACAGAGAATAGTTCAAATTAAACAAGTGATTACACATAATTCATTTATATAGGAAAAAGTACATTAAAGTAACACCTTTTCAATTAATATCTGAAAATCAACAAACAACACAAAAATGACAACATAAACTAATGTAATGTATACAGCAGGAAAGCACCTCTTAAGTTGTTTAATACATAGCAAAAAGCACCTTAAAACTAAGCTTTCAAATTTACAACTGAAAAACAAATTTACATTGCAAAAGTACCTCTGTCCAATTCCAAAGGCAAATAAAACACCTATGACTTTTAATATATCCCATAAACATGCAGAAATATAGTATATGAAAATGAATTCAAATTTTCAAAACATAAAAGTATTTAAAGAAATTTAGTTCATTTAGTTTTATTATTAAAATATTTGAGTTAATAATGTTCATCAGCGTTCAAAATTAACAAATTAATTTAATTCTTTAAAGTATTATGATTTGAAAATATATAGACAAATGCAACAGTAAAGCTTGCTGATAAAAAATACACCAAAAAACTAAAACTTTCCGATCACCTTTTAAATTAGCAACAGAAATCAAGAGCAGCTCATAGCCTTTGCACAGAACAACTATAAATTAACTACAATACACACAATAATAAAAGCACTTCTCACCATATAATACCTATGTCTATATATACCTACACCAACTAAAGTCTATCGATCTTCAGAGAGCTAGCTCATAACTCATAACCTTTACACAGAGAAACTATAAATTAACTTAAATATACACAATAATAAAAACACTTCTTACCATTTAATACCTATGTGTATATATACCCTACATGTTATATAGTCAAGTCTATTGATCTTCAGAGAACTGTAAAAACAATGAATTACAAAAGATGAAAGTAATGTAACAAAATTGCTAACCATACTCACCTTTCTTTTAAATTGCTGAAGTTTGAGCTTTGTCAATTCAGCTTCATCAGCAGCTCTCTGTCGATCTAGCTCAGCTCTCTGTCGATCTATCTCAGCCCTTTGTCGATCCAGCTCAGCCGTCTCCACTGCTAATTTAATCCTCCTCTTTTCTCCCTCAATCCTGGATACCTCTAGTTCAGCAACCCTTGAATAATATTTAGCCCTCCCCAGGTCCTCTTCGATAACCATTTTCCTAAGTTGATGAAGCTCCTGCTGATGGCTAATGGAGTTATTAAGTTTTTGAACCCTACCATCTTTTTCCTTTAGTGCTTTTACTGGAATATGAACATGTTATGGTCTTTGATGAGCTGTGCCAGAAGCATTTTTTCCTTCGTGGTAAATGTTGCCGATTTATTCATCTGCAAATTTATGGATAATTTTTTTATTGTTCATGATATGTTGTATTTCTATTTCATCAATTCAACAAAATCTATTTATTTTATATTTACCTTTAATAAGTATTTATTAAATTTAACAAATTACACTATAAACTGTGAAATCTTTGGTTTTCAATAAAAAACTTGCGAACCAAATGCAACTTAAAAAGATCCACAAAGAACAATTTCGCGCCAAAATATCATTCCGATAACAAAATTCCCTAACGTTCCGTGCTTGGAGCGAATCTATCCCGAGAATTTCCGAAGTATTGTTTATAAAATAGAACGCGTACTTGACACAAACTTCGAAGTAAGGCGTGCTTATGTTAGTACGCAATTTAAGAAGTATTAGCACGAACTATAAATATGGACATAAGAGATAGAAGAAAAATATAACAGAAATAGCTTAGGAAAAATAAAATAGAAATGGAAGAAACGGATCGACGGAAAATAGAGAAGAATATACGACGCCCAAGGATTATCAAAGAAAGGAAGGAGTTAATACGCAGAAGGTCATATTCTCTATAATTTTGCAGATTATTAATTGATATTAATATATTAATTGATTTTATTAAACGAGACAAAATATTTATTTAAGTTATACGATTATGTTAAAAATTGCAAATTCATTCGATGTACGCTTTTTAGTATAGGTAAGACAAATTTAACGCTGAACTTATTCAAACATTTGTTTATAATTTGCCTTGCAATTTTTTATTTATATACGTTTCCAAACACGGTTCTTACGACAATCCAATTATTAATCTAAACCTAATCTAATTGCTATAACAGATCTCGAAAATTAATACGGTTATATATAGTAGACGTATCTACACATGTGGCTTCGCGTATACATTTGAAATTGTCATAAAATTGGAATTCATAAAAGCATGCCCCCAAGGTTGAATCTTGGCACCGAAATATTCTAATACGTTACAAAAAGAATCAAAGCGACAGACATTCCAAAGATGGCGATCTTTATCTTTAATTAGAAACCAGCGACCGCACTGCCGGAACCCGCGATGTATTATGCAACGATCCGCTTGTGTGAGAAGAAAACATGGCATGTGCAGTGAAAAAATCGGGCAATTAAAGATAATCAGATGTATTATAAACGTAAATTTGCACATTGATTCTATGCTTGAGTATCTCCGCAGTCCTTGTGAACTTGATAATTTTTACCTTGTTGAATTAAATTTGTAAGTTACTCTTAATTTCCTCGTTTGAATTCAATTCGATTAAAAGAGACCCTACCGACATGATGCTCGACGCGACTGAACTTGGACGTATAAGATAGTTGCTAATTTGTAATTGTCTCCGCGATGAGCAATGTAATTTGGTGCGTTCAATCAACTTGCGTGACAAGAATATTTTAATCCCAAATGAAATGATCCTCAATCAGTTTAATTGAATTTTCTTTGGATATCAACAAAAACATATTGAAGATCTGCTATACAACTACACTGAATTGAAAACACCCACCATATCAGTAAAAGATGTAAGAAGATGGTTATGATATCCCAGTCACTAATTTTTGACGACATCGAAATTCTGATATTCTCTTTCTCAGAAGTAATTGAAACGGCTTTAAGGAAAACAAAATTAGTTAATAAATCTTTTTAATCCAAATATTCTCCCTCAACAGAAATATGTACAACTATTAGCACGTTGAAGAAAGTTCATTACATGATTGTTTTATGTCGTTGATTGTAATAATATTGAGATTGTCCGCCACTGATCTTTGAATATTTTCAGTTGACGTAAAACTATACACTTTCATCGCTAAATAGACGTTAGAGAACAAGAAATACTCGAACCGAGCCAAATCAGATGCTATGGAAGCAAAAAATATTATTTTTGTCAAGAAATCAGTTAGATGAGCAGGTGCATATCAAGCAACAGTCGAAAAGTGTTTTGATTTTTGACACCCCCAACCGATTTTTTTTAGATTTCTTTCAGTTAATGACTGCCATTCAACGCCTTGAGTATTGGTTACTACATCGTACTGAAAACATCACGTTTCATCATTTTTATGAAATTTTCGTCTATTCAAGCGATTCTAATTATGCATGCGCAAGCTCAAATTGGTACAATTTTTGAAGAATCGATATGGAATAACCAGTGAATTTAGCTTTCCAAAATCAAGTTATTTCGACTAAAATGCGAGATGAAATATTTTCTTTGGCGTTTTAAGTTTCATTTCAATAAATAGTTAAAAAATTTTCGAAATTTTCACAAATTTTTTTGACATATACTTCTATCATCATTTCAACTGGCCTAAGTGTTTGCCATTATTGAAATCATTTCTACCATCTCTGAATTGGCGATGCCTTTTAACAACTTATATTTGTGACAAACAATTATTTTCATAAACAGTTTTTAATATTCAGATCGCTTCTGTGGGATATTTACAATTTTGAACAAAGAACTTCTTAAGTAAGTATAAAATAAAACCTTATAATGTCGGATACTGGAATCTAAGATACATCCGTCTAACAGAACTATACTATTCAGACGTCATAGGAGGAACATAGAAAGAACTGCAACAAAATATTAATATACTGAATGGAACATTAAAATCGCTAAATATGAAAATAAATAAACAAAAAAAACTAAAACAACGATATTTGGACAACGAAATAAGAAACATAACATACAAATAGATGATGAAATACTAGAACAAATAGTTAAATTTACGTATTTAGGAGTTACAATAAACAAAGGAGGAACATTAGAGGACGAAATAAATGAGAGAATAGCGAGAACTGATAAAGTATACAATAGCATAAAGAGCAACCTTTTTATGTAAAAAATAGTACCCATACAAATAAAAACGGAAATAGTCTAAAGAACGTAAAACCGACATTTACATATGCGCGAGAATTCTGTACAACACGAAAACAGAAAAGTAGACTAACAAGTACAGAAATGAGATTCTTGAGAAAAATAGAATTAAAAACAAGAAGGGATAATTTTAGACACCAAATATTCAGAGATAACCTAAATATAGCCCCTGTTGAAGAAACGATATACCAAGGTCAACTAAGTTAGGCCATGTAATGGGAAGAGATCTGGACGGACTAACTAGACAAATATTCGACGCGAAAGAAATGGTAAGAAAGAAGAGAGGCAGCCCAAGAAGAATGTGGAAAAAAGAAGTGCGAACAGCAGTTGAAAAAAGAGGAATAAAATGGAAAGGTCAAGTGCCAGCAAGTGTCAGAACAGCGTGGAAGGAAATGTGGAAGAAAACGGCTGAAAACTCAAGTTTAACGAAACGCAATACCAAAAAGTATATGAGTTTTCAGGCTTAAGTTTTAACAAAGAACTTAATGTCGATTCTTTGTTCTTTACTTGTCACTTGAACGCGTCTTGTCTTAGCTTCGAGTAAACAAAATGTAATGAAATTTTTAAGAATTATTTAGGAAAGTAGATCCTTTGTAAACAAAAATTCCGCTAACAGATTAATTCCTCCTTTATTTTTTCAATTTCTTCGGTTATTCCTTCGAGCGGTTTCGCTAAAAAAATTATTAAATATATTTCGCTGTTAGAAATAAGACACGCTATTGTATTACCACTTCTGTAAATCTATATAGATATTGCTGTGTGCTTTGCTTGGTGTGAGTGAAATACGTGATTGTCATATGGGCAGTCGCTCAAGCATATTTTTCTTTAGTATAATTTGTGTATCTCAGGGCTATACTTTTCGGGTTCTGCTTAACTAGGAATGGCAACCAATGTAAATGTAAAGAAATAATATAACAAAATGTAAGTTGTTAAAAATTCTTTTATTGCATATTTGTATTTTCAAAAGTAATTTATTTAAATCTTAAGATATCTCATTAATTAAACCAAAAGTCTAATTACCATCATAAGGTTTTGTTAGAATTGTTTAAAACACACATCCAGTTTTAAAGTCTTCCTTTAGATTTTTCAAAAAACCACGTTCAAGTATTACATTTAACCAAAGGGCGTATTTACCCTCCGAACGTTAAGCTAGGACTCAAGGTGTCTGTTGACTCTTTAGAATATGGATATCTTGAGTCTACTGATATTCTAAGAAAGTGTGTTATTCGACTGTTGACTAGTGAAAGTCGAGTTCCTGCACGCACTCACTGAGATATCTTGCATTAATTCAAATTAATAATCCATATATGCTTTAAAATATTTAATTTTAGTTTTACAGGCTTTCAAATAAAATAATGCGTTATTCTACTTACGCTAGTCTTGCTCCTATTCTTCGTAATATGTTACTTGAATATATTTTCAATTCAATTTTAAATTGAAAATAATTGTGCAAAAGAAAATATTATAGAATACTATAATATTAATTATAAATCAAAATGTTTTCTTAATAGAAATTTTTATATTTATTCAAACTGTTAGAATCAGAAAATGAATGATGAATGCTTAATGTTCAATGAACGATGAATGAATCTTGAATCTCTCCCCTTGACGCCGTTTCACTTTTATATACTCGGTACTTTTTACATTTTTTGGTCGATCAGATGCAGTTGGTTGCATCTGATCGTTTTCTGAATTTCTATTCATGGCATAAAAAGAATGTAGCAACGGGATTAATTAATAGAGCGATTCAACTAATAAATCCAGACTTCACACCAGAAATTTTATCACAAACAAAAGGTTCTCTGCAAAAAATTATAATCCCGCCCCATTCATTAACAAAATCATAAAACAAAAATTATATCAACACTACAACATAAATAAAATATATACCACAAAAACCAAGGAAAATAACCCCCAAACTACTTATAAATATGTCCCAATACCTTGTATAAACAACCTGTCAAAAAAAATAAACAAAACCTTAACACCATATAACATAAAAGTAGCTCACAAAAATTCCAATAATCTCAACAACCTACACTCAAAATTAAAAGACAAAATACCTACATTAAAGAAAACACACGTTATTTATGAAATTCTGTTCAACGACTGCGAAGGCGTATACATCCGCCAAACAATACAATATCTGCAAGAACGTTTAAATGGACACAAATTTTCAAGCAATAGTACAGACCTTAAAAAACATTTCAAATTCAACATACTTTCAATTTCGATAAAACCGCAATAATTACATCTGAAAAAACAACAAAGCAGAAAGCTTCCACATACAAAAAAAAAATAAAAATTCAATACATGACCGAACAGATTTAAATAACTTGTCCGCAATATATAAACCCCATTATATAAACACGTCTCATATAATAACAATATAAACATAAAAAAAATTAAATAAAAAACATATCCGAGAAAAGTTAAACCAACCCTCCCCCACAAAGTGTTGGGAAGCTAACATTCTTTCCACCCATCAAAATAAACACATGGCCGAAAACGATCTACCTGTTAATGCGAAAAGTTTAGTTTTATTTAGAAATGCGTAACAAATACATCACAATATATTAACACCACAAAAATTTAATGTATGAAGATTTATTATAACATCGTTCGCTTACCATTTTTAACATTTAAATAAATTTTACAGTTTTTGTAGAAGATACTATATATATTATTGAAACGTGAAAATTAATTAATTGTTTTAATTACCCGGCTGCTACTCCAAAAATTATTACTTTTATTATTTATATATCTCGTATCATAATTACGGCCAAGAAAATAAGAAATTTCTTCTAATATATATATATATATATATATATATATATATATATATAATATCTTCGTGGCCTTGGTATGATAAGGTAAACTTAATAAGTCGGCGATTAAAGGTCTGGTTTACTTCAAAGTATATATATTTAAAACAACCCTACATGTTTAGGCAATACGCCTTTGTCAAGAGAATACAAAATATAAATATATTTTCCGCCAAAGCTAGGGCACTGCACACACGTCGAAGTCCTAGTGTCATAGTGGTCCTAGTGGTGTGTGCATTGCGCGGCGCCGTGAAGTAGCCGCTAAGAGTGTTCCCTCGGTTGGCGATGAGCAACCTCGTGCAGGGTTCGCTTCGCTGGTCTGCGCCTTGCCTCGATGGGGCGGTGGTCGGGCCGTCGAAGTAATGCACGAAAAAGTAAAGAAGTTGCCGGGAAAGGGTTGGCGACCCTGCGCGACGGCTGGTTATCCGATCTCTCTAAATTTACGCGACCGGTCACTAAACACACGCAGGAGCGCGCCAACATACAAAACCCTACACTTACGCTCTCACACAAAACCACACACCCAAAGAGAGACGCAAGCTGCCAGCAGCAACCAACACGCAAGTTCATACCCAGAAAGAGACACAAGCTGCTAGCAGCGAACAACACATATGTTCACACCTTGCTATCTGTTTTTGGAATACTAAGGCATAATTTATTATTATCAATTGGAATGTATCTTTGAATAATTTAAACCATAGCAACTCAATTATTTGACATTTGTATTCTGTCATTTATATTTTATATCCTTGATAAAGGCATCATTGCCGAAACATGTAGGGTTGTTTTAAATATATATACTTTGAAGTAAACCAGACCTTTAATCGCCGACTGATTGAATTTACCATATCATACCAAGGTCACGAAAACATTATATATATATATATATATATATATATATATATGTATATATATAGACTATTAAGTATTATCGACCGTACTGTATAAGTAAAAATTTCATTAACGGGTGAGCGGTCTGTCAAGTAAAAATAAAACTCCTTTATTCCACTCTATATTTCATAACGCATTGGTTACTTCATCAGGAGTGTAATTCAGAGTTAAAATTTAGCAAATAACGGCACTAAACATGTTAAAATTCATCAAATTTTTTTTTTTACTTTTTTTTTAACAAATTTTTACTTATATATATGTATATATATATATATATATATATATATATATATATATATGTTGTAACTGGATTCCGGGTTTTCTTCCGCGTTTCCACTGTTTGGTCTTCGTAAAGACCGGTGCTGGATTCTGGACGACGTTTCGGCAAAATCATATTTGCCATCTTCAGGTCTGCGATAACTATCTGCTTCTGCTTCTGGTTACTCGTAAACTAACGTAGTCGAGTCTAGGATGGTGGTTATGTACCAGATTAGCGTTCTGGTTGGTTACACTTGGTTGAGTGTGTGTGCGGCTCCGTGTCATTGGGCCTGTAGCTGGAGTGTTCTGGCTGGGTTGTGGTATAGGTGTTTTTGTTTGTTGTTTGTTGTTGACAACTTCTTAGCTTAATACTGGTTTCCATGCTGTTGGTAGCCTCTGGGTATCATTTCGCGAATTGTCCGGACGTTTCTCAATTTCGATAGCTTGTGTATATATATGTTAGCCGCAAAACCCTCAGACGTGAGGAGTGGGTTATGCAAGGGAAGGCAGTCACAAGAGGACCACCGTAAAGAAAGGGTGAAGTAACTCGATCGACTAACGAACGGTGTTTCTATCATTATAAGACTCTATTTTCATTTTGTGTATTACCACTGATATATATGTATTTTATTTTTAATGTTTAAATAAATAAATGTGATAAATATTTGAGTGAAAGAAAACGTTAATAAGTATTTTAAAAGAAAATATTTAGTGAAGGCAATGTACATACAGTGTGTACCAAAAGAAAATGGACGCATGCGACTCAGCCCACAACATGGATGAGCCATTGACACTGACGACTTCGGATAGGAATATCGAATTATTTGAAGAAGATATAAGGGCTTCAGCAGCAAATTCAACGACGCAGGACGGAAAGGAAGAGACAAGTGGGAAAGAGACGCTAGATACCAAATAGAATGGGAACGAAGACTTCTTCAACACGAGAGAGAGTTAATAAAACGAGAAAGAGAGTTGTTAGAACGAGAAAGGAGATTAAGCGGGCCTCAAGAAGCCCGACATGTCCATTACCATCAGAACGCACACCTAGTAATACCAGAATTTAACCCAGGTAAACTAAACACCTTAACTGCTATCCAATGGTTAAAAACGGCGGAAAATTTAGCAACCATTTTTAAATGGAACGATCACACTTTGTTATTCAATGCTATCACCAAGCTAAACGGAGCCGCAAAATTGTGGTTCGAAGGAATACAGGATAAAATTTTTGATTGGAGTACATTTAAAGAACGATTAATTCTAGATTTCCCAACTGCCGTAGACGATGATGATATACATTCTGAGTTGAGTAGACGAAAGAAGCGAATGGATGAATCGCATGAGCATTATATTTATTGTATGAAAGCTTTTGCAAGTAAAGGCTGTTTGAGTGACAGTGCTATTTGTAAATACGTTATCGCAGGAATAAACGACAGAGAATTATCTAAATTACTCCCGATTAGCGGACCAATTGACGAACGAGATTTATTGAACAAGATAAAGAATTATGAAAGCAGCATTCATAATATTGTTGGAAAGCCTCAGATACCTGTGAGTCGACCGACTGCAAGCGAGAATGCGATAAGCAAAACGGCGGAAAGAAAATGCTTTAATTGCAATGAATACGGACACATTTCTATCAAATGCCCGAAACCACAAAGAAGACATTGCTTTAAATGTGAAAAGATTGGGCACATCGCAAAGGATTGTACTAATAGCCCAAAAACCGTGAGTAAAATAACGAAAGTTAATGTTCTTAAAGATCCATATCATAAGAAAATAAGAATAAATGACGCAGAGATAGTCGCATTTTTGAATTTAGGTAGTGATGTAGCCACTTTAAGGAAAAGCGATGCAGACAACTTGAAGTGCAAATACAGACCGTGTAATACGAAATTAACGGCATTCGGAGGTAGTAAATATGAAATTCTAGGAAAAGGGATATATGTAATCGACGTAGAAGGAATTGAATTTGAAACCGATCATTGGCAGAAATGTATTCGACGACCCCGAAATTCGAATCATCAAAGAGAGGAATACATAGAAAATTGAGAAGATCAAGAACGAGAATGAGGAACTGAAAGAAAGTGTTATGAAGTACAAGTAATGAGTCATGAAGACAAAGATGATGAGAATATTACAGAAGACGATCAAAACCAATGCGGTGACATACAAGAGAATGCAGAACAGTTAACGGACCAAGAAGAAGAAATGACTGAAATCCTAAATGAGGAAAAACGTGAAGAAACTAAACCAATGACTGAATACGAGGTGAATAATCATCTATCACGCGATGAGAAGAGAAGGTTAGAAAAACTCATCGAAGACAACTCGATGCGTTTTGCCAAGGGATTCGCCGATATCGGATTGACGAATCCATTGGAAATGAAGATCGAGCTTACTTCGCCTGTACCAGTGTGTTCGCGACCGTATCGTTTGCCGTACGCGCAACGTAATATTTTGAATCGAACTGTTCAAGAACTATTAGATGCCGCCATTGCGCGTCCATCCAATTCTAGTTATGCGAGTCCCGTCGTCCTGGTTGGTAAATGTGGCGGGGGCGAACGAATGTGTATAGACTATCGCAAGTTAAATTCAATTACCAAAAAGGAATACGTAGTGGGAATGAACATTGAAGAACAACTCGATCACCTCTCGGGAAAGAGATACTTCACGACCTTAGACTTGTCCAGTGGATATTATCAAGTACCAGTGGCTGAAGAATGTAAACATTTAACCGCGTTCGTGACGACGGATGGAGTGTACGAGCTGAATCGAGTTGGATTTGGGCTCGTAAATGCGCCGAGTACGTTCAACCGCGTAATTAAAGTGATTTTTGCAAGACTAGAACCGGACGTTGAGTGTTTACATGGACGATATTTTAATAGCAAGTAAGACAATTGAAGAGGGACTTAGTAAATTAGAACTCGTGTCTAAAGTGTTACGCGAAGAGAACTTAACGTTAAATTTGAGAAAGTGTCGTTTCCTAATGGAAAAGGTCGACTATTTGAGAATGGAAATTAATCAAGATGGGGTAAGACTTGGTGCGACAAAAGTCAGCGCTGTGAGCAACTTTCAACGACCTGAAAATATTCATACCATAAGACAGTTCTTGGGACTGACTGGTTTCTTCAGAAAGTTCGTGCGGGATTATTCCAGGATAGTGAAACCATTGACATTGCTTACACGTAAGGACCGGAAATGGGAATGGTCTGACGCTCAAGAGGAAGCTTTCCAAAGACTAAGGAGTGAGCTGAGCCAACGTCCGATACTGGCACTGTATAATCCAGCAGCCGACTTCGAAGTTTATACTGATGCCAGCAATATTGGACTTGCCGGAATACATTTCCAGAAACTAGGGAACGAACCCATGAAACCTGTCGCTTATTTCAGTACACAAACGTCTGATGTCGAAGAGCGATATCACAGCTACGAACTAGAAGCGCTTGCCGTGTTAGAAACAATTGAACGTTTCCGCATATATTTGCTGGGAAGAAAATTCAAGGTGGTGACCGACTGTAACTCCTTGAAAACGATGATGACAAAACGAGAATTGACACCGAGAGTCGCCAGATGGATTCCTAGACTACAAGAATTCGATTTTGAAGTTGAATATCGACCTGGAAGTTCAATGGCACACGTTGATGCGTTGAGTCGCAATCCTCACGAAAACGCTCAAGAAGTGTCCACAGCTACGCTAAACGTATTGAAACTGCGTATAGACGAAGAAGACTGGTTGGTTACGATGCAACTTCAGGACGAAAAACTGGTAGGGATTTGCGAAACACTAAAGCGCAATCCTCAGAATAATGCCGAAAGACAGATTCACACAGACTACAAAGTAGAAAGGAACCGATTGTACCGCAACGTAGAAGGTGAAATGAGATGGGTAGTTCCGAAGGATATACGGTGGAGAGTTATGAAAGGATGTCACGACGATATGGGACATTTTAGTTTCGACAAAACGCTACAGATACTCAGAAAACATTATAGGTTCCCGAAAATGGCAAAGAAGGTAAAGAGTTACGTGAACTCGTGCATTGAATGCGCCTACCATAAGGTGAGAGGCGGAAAAGCGGAAGGGGAATTACACAACGTTGAGAGAGTACCTGTACCCTTTCACACTGCACACATCGACCATTTGGGGCCTTTCCCAAAGAGTTTGAAGGGAAATACTTATGTTCTGGCCTACATAGATAACTTCACGAAATATATTTGTCTAAAAGCAGTCAAAGACACGAACACGACCAATGTGATTAAAGTCTTGGAGGATATCTTTGGTATATTTGGACCTCCTCATAGACTGATATCAGAAAGAGGAACCGCTTTCACATCCAAGAAGTTTGAAGAATTCTGCACCGCCAACGACATTACGCATATCAAGAATGCTACCGCAACGCCTCGTGCTAATGGGCAAGTAGAACGATACAATCGTACTCTGATGACAGCTATCACGACGACGTTTAATCGAGAAGACGGTCGTGACTGGGATGTCAACTTAAGGCAAATTCAGTTCTCAATTAGCAGTATTGGAAACAAGACGACAGGGCAATCGGAACACAGCCTACTATTTGGCTTCCAACCTAGGAACGCCTTACAAAATAAACTCACGTTTGCATTGGCGGAAAAGAACCTACCAATACGGAGGAGTTACGAGAGGAAGCTCTGGTCAAGATACAACGTGCGCAGACTCAACAGAAGAAGCAGTTTGACAAACGTCATAGACCTCCGCGTTCATACCAGATTGGCGATCTAGTCCTTATCCGTCGAGATCCCGGAGCGAGTGGTGAATCAAGGAAGCTCCGACCTTTGTTCAGAGGACCTTACCAAGTGACAGAGGTTCTCAACAACGATAAATATCTGCTGACAGACATACAGGGAGCTCAAAGGACACAACGCCCATTCAGATCAGTTTACGCGACGATTTAATGAAACCATGGTGTGAGTCCTTCGCGGGAATCGAGGACGATTCCTCAAGTAGCGAGGCCGATTGTTAACCGCAAAACCCTCAGACGCGAGGAGTGGGGTTATGCAAGGGAAGGCAGTCACAAGAGGACCACCGTAAAGAAAGGGTGAAGTAACTCGATCGACTAACGAACGGTGTTTCTATCATTATAAGACTCTATTTTCATTTTGTGTATTACCACTGATATATATGTATTTTATTTTTAATGTTTAAATAAACGGCCAGGCTAACATATATATATATATATATATATATATATATATATATATATATATATATATATATTGTTGTAGGGCAATTAACCCACATATCAAATTCTTCTGCTTATAGATAACAGATCCGAGAATGTTATATCTGAAAAATAATGTATTGTGAGATTATTGAATAGCTAAATTTTTGTATATCAATGTAAAACCATAGTTGGATTTAGAAATATTGATATCGATAAACATTGTAAGTTATATTCAGTCTATTTTTATTACTCGCTCTTTATTTAAATATCTTTATATTTTTCCGCGAAGATCTAGGTTTTCTAAATCTGATTATAGTTATATTATTTGTTATACATATATTTCTTTTAATATTGTAATATCTTTTATTGTTCCTTGGATAATATCATTTCTAAATTTGTAATTTGAAATATGTGAGTAGATTTTATCAGCATGACGTTTAGCTGTCAGAATTATTTTAATTACTAAATTATATATTTTATTTACAAAAGTAACATTCAAAATTATTCTTTATTTTAAATTTGTCATAGTTGTCTTTAATATAATTTTCGAGATCATTGTACAAATTCCTAAGAAAATCTGATTTATGGAAATACAAATTTTTCTTATGGGAGCCGGGACAACGAAAAACAATATTATTGATTGAGAAGTTTTTTTGCATGCAGTTGAAAAATTAAGTGATATTTTGGAATTCCTCTACGAAATTATTCTCATAATAACTTATAACAACGTGTTAATTACCAAAAAGTGGATAATTTATAATTACTTGACATATTTACCTTGCGAGAAGATTTTGTTCGTGTGTGGAGATCAAGGAAACCTAATCATCTTTACTATTTTGATTCCTTCTATATATTAATCTATCTTCGTTTATGCAGTTTTACTAAAGAAGCTACTGGAATTATCTTTTGGAAATTTTTGGACAAGATACACTCATCTGGAAATCGTATATACACATAACCTTGCTGTTTACATCGTGCAAGAGGACCATGTGCGATTCTACAACTATATTATCTACCAGACGTTCGAAATAAGGATATCGTAACCTGCCATTGCTGTATCTGTTGGTTTTCTACGGAACATTTTACATTTTAGAAGACACGTGGTTTGACATTTCCATTTGTACTTAAAGTGACAGGTATTCTGCAAAGATTGTTTACCTTAATTATATAAAAGATATAACTATTCTCGAGATCAAATACCTAATATTTAATTTTACTCACGGCATTTCAAAGTATTTATACAACTTTCATATATTATAATATTATATCTTGTTTTATATTTGGAAAAGGACATCAATTAATTTCTAAAATATATTACTATTATTATTGACCTAATCGTTTTATTTTATGCATTCTTGTGTAGCTGTCTGTACGTCCGGAACCTACCTTTGACCCTGAGATAAGCAGTTTTCATCTCAGATTATCTTTTATATACATAATATTTGAGCTAGCATAATACAGGGTATTCTTTCTAAATTTATTTATATTTATCATTAATATATTTTCTTATTTTCTATACCGCGTCAGCACTATATCATTAATTGTCACCACAACGTGGGGCAGCTTTCCGCATTATTACAATATACATATATATATATATATATATATATATATATATATATATATATACTATTAATAAAAACAGAATTTGAGTCAATGTAATCAAATAAAAGGATTTATTGCTACGTAACGTTTCGAAACTATATTTGTTCCTTCATCAGACCTGCTAAATTATTAACAAATTAGTCATACACAATACAATATACAAATGTACTTACACTAGCAATTAAAAATTCCTAAGTGATTTTATAATAGAAAGAAAGGAGATATCAATTAAAATTCTTATCTAGTTATGTTTTAGATATGACAAAAACTTATTGTGGTGGAACCCAAATTCTGTTTTTATTAACAGTGAAATTGCATACATATTAGTTTAAAATTAACCCAGCGTTGTACACTCAAAGGAATTTTACCTAAAGGATAGTATATGTAAGAGCAGAAATAGATAATAGAGACCTGAACATGGCAGCAATCTTCTCACCAGAAAATAACAGAGATAAAAACACAAGAGAAACATTTTACGAACATCGTCAAAGTAGGATAAAACAGGTTCCGAACGACGAATACATGATCATCTTGCGTGACTTCAATGCTCGCGTCGGAGATGATATACTACCAGAAATAAAACAAAGATATAATGAGAACGCTCCTGACGGACTTTTGCAGTACGAACGACATACGCATCAATAACATATTTAGTATACAGAGCAATACAAGTATACTTTTGAGAACACCATACAGCTGCGATCTATAATCGACTACATGCTAACGAACAGGGAAGTGCATCCCTCGTAAGTTCTGGACGTGAGAGCATTGACATCAGCAAACATAGAAAGCGATCACAGATTAGTACTGTGCAAAATTCGAATGAAAGTACCACGAAAATAAAAGTCGAAAGCTTGTAGGACGACTCAATTAGATATTTATACCAAAAGAGTGTAACAGAAAGACCAATATTAGAAAGTGATGGAGTAAATGGAATGCTGGACAAAACTCAAATTAACAATTCCAAATTCATCTCAGGAATCACTCGGCGAAAGAAAAATAAATAAAACATGAATGCCTAAGAGGCGGAAAACTCCAACTAGAACACAACAGGCATACGTTGATTACAAGAGAATAAGAAACAAAATACATGCGCTGGTAAGAAGGATTCAAAATGAACATTGGGAACGAATCTTGAAAGAAATGGAACACGACTTCTACAGCCTTAAAATGGAAATACGGCGATTCATAAGAGGTCACAAATCAGAAGTAAGAGAATTAATAAAACCAAGCCACATAGAGAAGCAGACCTGGAGAGAATACCTAACGTGCAACGAGGCGATTTTTCTCATAAAACAAATCACGGAGAAGGCTCTAAAGTACAATACTCCCCGCATTTTTCTGTTTGATAGACTTAAAGAAAGCTTTTGACAGAGTAAGACTTACGGACGTAGCTCATCTTTTATACAACAAAGAAATCTCATTGGATATCATCAAAACAATTGAAAACATCTACTAAAACAGCAAGATGATCATCAGAATAGATGGCAGACTACGGACCCCATAGACATAGTCAACAGGATAAGGCAGGCCGACTCACTGACCCCTCTGTTGTTCAACCTAATCATGGACGAAATTATCGGGAGTGTCGATAAAGGAAGATGCTACAAAATGGGGAATAGCGAAATCTAAATACTCTGCTATGCAGACGATTCAATACTAGTAGCCCAGAATAAAGACTGACCCACAGGTTTACAGCTTAGGCATTCAATATGATAATCTCTACCCAGAAAACAAAAATAGTTGTAATTAGCATAGAACCGACCAGATGCAAACTGAAAGTGACGGAGTCTGCATTAAGTAAGTATCGGAGCTACAATACCTTGGTATCATGTTGTCCAACTATCAACATAGCGAAACCAACACATCAACACAGAAATGAAGTCAAGAATATATAAATCTACTATAACGCATCGGAAACAAGAAGCGATACCTCTAGAACACACAAGATGCATTAATAATAATAATGTAATACTTAAGAGACCGAGTAAGGAGTGATGATATCAGAAACAGAGGAATAAACGAGTGGAAAATGGATAGAAAGAGGGAGTGGAACGATCATTTAAGTAGAATGGGGGACACAAGGCTAGTCAAGATAGATAGGTTTAAGTCACTAAGTCGCAGAAGAAGCGTCGGCCGACAGAAAAAAATGGAGTATAAACATTCCATAGAGGCATTACTCCTCTAGCGAACAAGCAAATTGCTTAAAGAAAACAAGAAGAATCCTTCTCCCGTTGAATTTCCATACCTTGACCCAGTGGCGGCTCTTGATGACGTACGATGTGCGCTGCTGCACGGATGAGACTACTTCGAACTATTTCGGAAGATTTCGGTACGGTTACTTGCTTCTCTGTATATATAAAAGCTTAAACGAAGCAGTCTCATCCGTGCGGCAGCGCACATCGTACGTCATCAAGAGCCGCCACTGCCTTGACCAAGTTTTGCGCGTATCAACATGCAAAATTCGCCTACCTTTTGTTAGATGTCCTTCGGTAAATTTGTTTTCTTAGTTTTTACATATTGCTATGAATTGTGATGTTGTACTATACTTTGCTTATTCACAATTCACAACCAATCTGTCCAGCTTGTATATTCAGTCGGTTTATTTTCACGATGAGACTGCTTTTCCCTCAAGGCTCCAATTGTAAAACGTGGTTCTTCTCTTCTACAAAATTTTTCAGGCGCCAGTAAAAGAGTTTAAACAAAGGTAAAAAGAAAATCACAATAAATTTAAATGAAACTTTAATACAAAAAATTTAAAAAAATTAAAAAATATCTTTATGAAGTATAAAGATCAATATTACGTCATTAAACAATATTATTAAGGTAAAATTATTATACGAAAATGACCGTAGCATATAATTAAACTTCCTTAGTGACAACCGAACAAAATTAAACTAATAATTTGCAAAGAAGTATTTTAATTTCTCCCACAATAACCAACGTAAACAACCAGATATGACAGCCCGAAACAAACTCGAACGCATGTGCAAACCACATGAAAGAAATATGCCCTTGAATCCAAGCGAACAAAATATAAACGTTATAGAAATTTTTTTATATTAGAAATTTTAAAAAACGTTCTTTGTCATTTAATTCAATATAACGAAGCATAAAATATAAGTCAATACATACAAGATAATAATAATAATAATAAATAATAAGGATAATATAATTTACTTACGTAGAATTAGAAAAAAAATATTTTTTCGAGACATATGAGTTAGAAAGCTTTAAAAATTATCAATTACGAGTACTACAAACTCGTAAATAAAAAACGGTAATGAATACAAACACCAACACAATTAAATCAAATCACGAAGTTAATTAACAAAGATAAAAAATTTATCTTCTCATACACGTCTTTCTAAACTCGGTGTACAATAATGTCTGCGGAAATATCAAAGTAATCGTCGTATTACAACTGCGCAAGTCAAAAATATTAATGGTTCAAAATAAAATATGCATTCACAAATAATAAATTTCTAAAATTATACACTGGCATCCAAAATAATTGTACAATCTTAATAATTAAACTTTTCATAATATTTGCGGGGAAAAAACCACAGCATTATGTACCACATCCATTATTACCGTTGCATTCCCTTTATCTGCTGGGAGGATCTTCAGAAATCTATCCTTCTTAAATTCTTTTAGGCTGAAATGTTTTGCACTGGTTAGATTATGTTTTACATTTCTTGATTTAGCTTTTTCTATTGCTGTTCTAGTTCTCCAACGATATTCCTGATGGTTGCCTCCTCTACGCTGCTACAACTACTATGTCCAATGTGGGAATTTGCTTTGGAGCTATCGCGCACTTCATACCTTTATTTAATGCCTTGACTGTATTCTCATCTAACCGTTTGCTGTATAGGTTGATCACCAGATATTAAGATGTGAAAACGAAATTTAGTATTCTTTAATTTATGATCTGCAAATAAGATTTGGTTTAATTAAATATTATTATGAAAGCGGAAGAAATCACATTTGTTATTTTCTACCGAAAATGTACCACAAAAATGGGCTTAACAACAGAATTATAAAATTTGAAGGAATGAATTCACTTGCTTACCGGCTGAGATTAGGACTACCAAGTATGGGTAATGTCCAAATTGCAGAAAGTCTGTGGGAAAATCCGGACATAACCAGAAATAGCCAACTAGGAATCAGTAGTACAAATGTGATTTCCAAGCTATCGCAAATGCCATGGTTAGGAGAATTTTGCCTAAAACTGCCACTATTGTTTAAATTAAAGGGATTAGATTTGGCAAGGTATGATTTTTCTTTCTGAGCTTTTCTTAGCTCCGTTGGAGATTGAACTCGAACAGCTATCCCGTATTCTATGGAGAAATGAAATAGGTTTTTCTCTGATTATGAGATCAATACGTAACTGTTAATCAAGTCAACAGAAAATTGAAACAAAATCGCTCAGATAGGTAGGTCCTCATGGTACCGTTTTCTTAATTTTCACCGCCGAAGTTGCCCATATTTCTTCGAGGAAATACAGAATAGAGAAAAATCTCCATTTTATTTATGAATGCTGCTTACAATTTGCAGAAGAGGTTGATAAATTTACACCAACAATATAGACGTTGTAATAAAAATTTTCGGGAATCAGTTGCAGATACACAAAATGCAATATTTGAGCAATAACAATTCGTTTACTTTTTATTAATAGCTTAATTTGTTAGAAATATATAATTTAATATATATTTCTTATTTAATAACTATTTGAATTCAAATAATGCAAAGACGTACGAAAGTAAAAATGCAGAGATATTTGTTGAAATAATTTTTACTACTAATCCAAACACGTTGGGTTTCGGAATAAACCCTGTTATTAAAATAGACTCGATAAAGGATTAAAAGACTAAGTTTACTTTTCTAACTTATTAATACACAGCAAAATTTACAAACTAACACATGCCTAACTGAGATATTTCGGAGGATAAAGGTAAGTATTACAAAAATAAGTTAGAAATACCACTCTATTTTATATTGATGCTTATCAGAATCAATTTCAAAGAATAATAATAGGTAAGAGATGAAAATAAATGAATTGTTCACAGGATGTTTAAATTTGATGATACATAATTCACAAATAAATAAATTCGTTGAGAGGAGAGAATACTGTTTCAATATAACTCGATTCACGATATCCTATTAAAATAAATTTAATTATAAGTTATTTATAATTTCCACTAGAAGGCAGGTAGGTGCATTATTTTTAAACTCCTTGTCGCTTGAGATTTCCTGTATATTCTTTTCTTAAGATGAATATAAATAAACGACCTTCATAAATTAAATATAAAATCTTTTACATGTTTGTTTTACAGTTAATATTAACTAACTAGAAGTCTTTCTAGCTTTGAGTATACATTTATTGTAAAGCAATTATTAAGATTAAATGAAAAGTTTAATCCCTTTTTTAGATGACGAGTTGTAAGATTAAGATTATTTCGAATCCTAAACAGGATATGAATTATCATATTTCTTCATTATCATTAATGAGATTAACGTGTTTTTTCAAACCACTTTACACATTTCACGCTTTCCAAGGACCAACATACAGGAAAAATGCAATTGACAAGAAGAAAATAACACGCAAGCATGGTTATTAATGAATGCAATTAATACATTGGCAGGATGGAAGTCGACGGAATCGTTTAACTTCACTTTGTATTGAACTAATAGGCTTTTACCCTCCCTGTACCTCCTTTAGGCGGCGCGTACTTCATCCCTTAAGAAGCTCCGATTCGAGGACCGGCATAAAAGCCATATGTATTTACTAATATTTACCACATGGCCGGCAAGGACAAATATTTACTTCATTTCGACCACTTTAAAACTGCCTTTCCGAAAATTTTAAGGTGGTTTGAACGATAATTAAGGCTAATATTTTTTTTTTGTCGAGGGGAAAGTGTGTTTCTCATAAAACTAAAGTTTCGTGTTACTCACCCTTTGGGCTGTAACATTCGATCCTGAAATCATGGCGTCAAGTTGATTTGGTCAACACTAACGGCATGCAAGAGGAACCAAACCAAGACAAAATATTAAGTTACAGATATACGAGCGCACATATACATATACATCGAATATATTAAAGAACACGTGTTAAGAATAAAACACGTGGTCCAAAATTTGAAAGAAAACAAACACTGATCGTGTTGAGTGAGAAGATATCCTAGAAAAGGAGATTACGCGGCATAAGGAACGAGCCTAAAAATGCGTTATTTATTAATGTGTTCCGTTTGCTGTGATTTTTTGTTCGACGCCGGCTAAGTGGTTAGCCAATTAAAATAACTTTAATGGTATTTCTTAAAATAATATTCTATGTGGAAAGCTTGACAAGGAAATCTGTTCGTAACCTTAGTGATGTACATACTTACATAATACAGGTCTCGCAAAATCAGTCAATAAAACATAAAAGACACATTTATCGAATCAAACTTCGAACTCGACATAATTAACTTATCAATTGAAAATTAAATCAAATAATATTTTAAAAAGCTTACAATATGAAACAGACATGTAAAAAATTTATATATCTGTAACTGTACACATGGACAATACATCTCGTATTTTCAGCATTTACTTCTGCTTAATACATATGTTTCTGCCATCTAGGCGTCATCAGTCAAGCTAGTGAAGCAATGTGATACAAATGAAACAAATCTTTATGCATAGATTTATATCTGTATATACATTTCATTGAAATCGCCTAAAAGATAAAGCAAATTTCATCCTATAAGGTGGCCACTTATTTCATAAGTGACATCTTACGGACGAAAGAGACTTTGCCGAAAAAGGCGACCTTTCGCTTGAATAGCTAAGCTATTACATAAGCGAAACAATACGTATAGGTGTAGTCCATTAACACGTGCCAGATGGCGGTAAATATACAAAAAGGTTGTGTTTATGTATAACAATACGTTATGCACGTATAAAGCATTTGTTCCAATATGAAACAGACATGTAAAAAATTTACATATGTGTAACTGTACACATGGACAATATATCTCGTATTTTCAGCATTTACTTCTGCTTAATACATATGTTTCTGCCATCTAGGCGTCATCAGTAAGCTAGTGAAGCAATGTAATACAAATGAAACAAATCTTTATGAATAGATTTGTATCTGTATATACATTTCCTTGAAATCGCCTAAAAGATAAAGCAAATTTCATCCTATAAGGTGGCCAGTTATTTCATAAGTGACATCTTACGGACGAAAGAGACTTTGCCGAAAAAGGCGACATTTCGCTTGAATAGCTAAGCTATTACATAAGCGAAACAATACGTATAGGTGTAGTCCATTAACACGTGCCAGATGGCGGTAAATATACAAAAAGGTTGTGTTTATGTATAACAATACGTTATACACGTATAAAGCATTTGTTACAATATGAAACAGACATGTAAAAAATTTACATATCTGTAACTGTACACATGGACAACACGTCTCGTATTTTCAGCATTTACTTCTGCTTAATACATATGTTTCTGCCATCTAGGCGTCATCAGTCAAGCTAGTGAAGCAATGTTACAAATGAAACAAAACTTTATGAATAGATTTGTATCTGTATATACATTTCATTGAAATCGCCTAAAAGATAAAGCAAATTTCATCCTATAAGGTGGCCACTTATTTCATAAGTGACATCTTACGGACGAAAAAGACTGCCGAAAAACGCGATCTTTCGCTTGAATAGCTAAGCTATTACATAAGCGAAACAATACGTATAGGTGTAGTCCATTAACACGTGCCAGATGGCGGTAAATATACTAAAAGGTTGTGTTTATGTATAACAATACGTTATGCACGTATAAAGCATTTGTTACAATATGAAACAGACATGTAAAAAATTTACATATCTGTAACTGTACACATGGACAATACATCTCGTATTTTCAGCATTTACTTCTGCTTAATACATATGTTTCTGCCATCTAGGCGTCATCAGTCAAGCTAGTGAAGCAATGTTACAAATGAAACAAAACTTTATGAATAGATTTGTATCTGTATATACATTTCATTGAAATCGCCTAAAAGATAAAGCAAATTTCATCCTATAAGGTGGCCACTTATTTTATAAGTGACATCTTACGGACGAAAAAGACTTTGCCGAAAAACGCGATCTTTCGCTTGAATAGCTAAGCTATTACATAAGCGAAACAATGCGTATAGGTGTAGTCCATTAACACGTGCCAGATGGCGGTAAATATACTAAAAGGTTGTGTTTATGTATAACAATACGTTATGCACGTATAAAGCATTTGTTACAATATGAAACAGACATGTAAAAAATTTACATATCTGTAACTGTACACATGGACAATATATCTCGTATTTTCAGCATACGAGCAGACGTACATTTCTTAAAATAAAAAATCTTCCATCAATGATTGCTGTTTGAATTTATCAATTTGTATGTCAAGTGCTTCAGTGCTCTTTCTAAAAGTCTATAGAAAAGTTAGTTTGACGAATAATCATTAGTGACATTTCTAAATAAATTTTTGTGACATCTCGTGAAAATTTAATAAACATATCAAACCACTCTCTTGAATAACATAATTTGAAAACTGTTTTTTTTATTGCAAAACTATGTTGGGCGTACAATTAATTAAATGCTTCAGGTGTCTTATTATATTAAGCCCAACATTAAAAAAACATATTGACTGTTGTCAATTTCTTCTCGGATTTCCGCCTGGACTCGTGACCTTGGCACTGCTTCTTCTCTTACCGAAAGCAAAGAAAGCTTATCAGTTTCGGCCAACAGCAGAAAGCAGCCTTAAGAACGTGCCTTGCAAGTATGAACGAAACGTTAAGGTGAAAGAGAATCGCAATACGTGACATAAAAATGGATAAATACAAACATCGAGCGATGATAAAACATTTTTATTTAAAAAAATGTGTTTGAAAGTAGCTGAACATGCTATATCTGAATATCTGTTGAGGTTACCAAGACGGATGTATTATATTATATATATAATTGATATCATCAACGGATAATCATCTCGGCCTAACAGAATTGAAAATAAAAATATTTACATTACTTCAAATCAAATTTTATTCGTAAAGTGTATTGGTACATTATTAAACCACTGCAACTACTAAAACATGGAAATATAATATCTCCATTTTCTTCTTCATTGAAAATAATTATCATTACATTAACCTTTTTAACAAAAAAATAACAGTTCCTTCTTTTTTACAAGCAACATTTCTTTTTTAAAATAATTCCGATTATCTTTGTCTAAATTCTAACACAGACACAATTTGCAGAAAGCAGAAATAAATTATAAAGCATATACATGTATGTTATTAACATATAGCAATTCAACAGCAACGTGTCATTTATGTCAGTTTTATAATAATAATATTTATACACGCCTCACTTGTAACAACACAAATAGATAGACGCAATGTGAACAGGTGTGCGTCGCTTGGGATAAAACACGAAACCTACTAGTTAGTTATCAAAGTTTACAAAAGTTCTTTTGGTAAATGCACCAACCGTAAAAAAGATTTATAATCGCGAACCTTTCAGTTTCTTTCGGTATTTCGTTTTTCTCGTATTCGAAAAGCTGTTTACAATATAAACGAATACATTCCATAAAATTTAATATTTCGTCATCAAGGTGTTAATGCATTTATTATATTGACAACTTCCTCGCCAACGATACCGTTGGAATGATGCAGATGTGAATCTTCGATAATTTGAAAGAATTTCTTGTGTTTCGTCAGCATCCGTGACGGATATCTAGTGAAATATTTACGGTGACGGGCCAATTTAACAATCTGTAAGAGTTATTTTAATTGGCAGTCTGTTTAGATGAAAATGAGAAGATGTTTCCTCTAGAAATATTTTGATTGTCACTTATCAAGAAATATATCATTTGCTTTTTGAATTTTATTAATTTGGCATAATATACTGAGATCGTGTTTATAAAAACCATAAATATTATCCCCTTTCCTTTCTGTTTGTATTTCATTGGAAACGTAACTTGTATCTTTTTATTATAAATTATACTTAAAGATTTTACATCAATTAGGTATGAAAGTTAGAAAATTAATGATAAAATGAAGTAATTTTAATAATATAATTCAAAAATGTAATTTAAATAAGACAGAAATTATTTACATGACATTTATATATACTACGTAATTGTAATTTATACTCATGTAACGGGCGTTTATTTGAAAAGTCAATCTAGTAGCATGTGATTTACTGAGAACATTTTAAAGTATGTCGTAAATTAAAATTTACTACTTAAC
Source organism: Melolontha melolontha (assembly GCA_935421215.2). Lineage (NCBI taxonomy): Eukaryota > Metazoa > Arthropoda > Insecta > Coleoptera > Scarabaeidae > Melolontha > Melolontha melolontha. The sequence continues at coordinate 85,478,271 of OW285242.1, read as the reverse complement.
CTACGAAGTCGTATATTGTGACAGTTTCATACATACAAATAAATAACAAATGTGATTGACATTATCAAATGTCATTTGGATTTACGTTTACGGAACAACAAACACATACTAATATATTTGCGTTTTATTCAATCAAAATTTCAAAGTAACCTAGATTGACTTTTCAAATAAACACACGTTATGTCTATTCAATTTAATTTCGTTTCTAGAAATAAAAGACTTTAAATAAAGTACGTTACGTATAGATTTATTTAATGTACATAGGTAAATACATTGTAGTGATATCCTGATTGACGTATTATCGGAAACAATGCGTTGAATTAATAATAAAATGGACGACCTAATCCAAGATGACGTCATCAATAAGAACATTTCCTCATACAATAATTACTATCAGCCTACGCCCATTTGACAAAGCATAATATTTGATTAAAATATAACTAATTGAATACTTCAATTAATACAGGGTGGGGCATAGGAACCAAGTGTTTTTGGTTTGGGTAGTACTCGGCCATTAGAAAAGGGAGGGGCGCGCGGTTTATTACAATCCATTCCTCGACTCAAAGCATTTCACTTTCTCAGTTGCCACTTGCCATCATGGAGAGGTGGACGCTAGAGCAACGCGTGTTCGCGTATGATTGTTTTGTTCGAAGTGGCGAGTCGGTGACTGCAGTACAGCGTGAATTTCGCAGAAGATTTAATATCCATCGTAATGACTCTGTTCCTGTCCGAGACACCATCTTACGCTGGGTCAATAACCTTCGAACAGTAGGTTCAATAATGAAAAGAAAGCCGCCCGGTCGTCAACGTACTGTGCGTACTCCTGAGAATATTGAAAGGGCGAGACAAGCATTACTGCGAAGTCCACGCCGCTCTGCACGTCGACATTCAGCTGCACTTCAAATCAGCAATCGCACTGTACGGCGGATTTTGCATGGTGACTTACATTTTCACCCATACAAAATACTGGTTGCCCAACAATTAAATGTAAGAGATTACGCCCAACGCTTGAGTTTCGCACAACAAATGCTTGAACTTGTTCAGGAGAATGAAAACATGTTGTTACTCATGAGTGATGAAGCTCATTTCCATCTTACGGGGGCCGTCAATAAACAAAATTGCCAGTACTGGGCTGACGAGAATCCACGACAGTTACATGAGATGCCATTGCATAGTCCTAAGGTAACAGTTTGGTGTGCGGTGGGAAAATTTGGCATCATTGGCCCATATTTTTTTGAAGAAAATGAGGTCACCGCTACAGTAACATCTGCGCGTTACATTCATATGGTGAATAACTTTTTCATACCTGAATTGTTAAGAAGAGGTGTGGATATTCAAGATTTGTGGTTACAGCAAGATGGGGCCACGGCACACACCGCCAGAGCATCTATGGCTGTTCTTCGCCACCTGTTTCCAAATCGTCTAATTTCGAGATTTGGTGACGTTTTGTGGCCTCCTCGGTCTCCCGACTTATCGATTTGTGATTTTTATCTATGGGGGTACCTCAAGTCACGTGTTTACGAGGCCAAACCCCGTACGTTAGACGCATTAAAGGAATCGATTTGTTATGAAATCTCCCTAATCGACAGAGACATGCTGGAAAGAGTGGAGGCCAATTTTCGTCAACGGCTGCAACAGTGTATCAATGAAAACGGACATCATATGCCAGATGTAATTTTCCGTACTTGAATATTTCAAAATGCTTTATTATTAGCTATGTTGTACTACCAATAAATTTTTTTTAGAGTAAAAACTAATAATTTTATTATCATTTCAAAAACACTTGATTCCTATGCCCCACCCTGATGATATGGAACATTAAATACATATTAAAAATTCGATATGTAAGAAACCAGATGCCGTAAAAAATTATATTATATAAAATTATATTTATATTTTACTTCGTATGGCTAATCTGTAAATATTCTTATATTAGCTCTGATGTAAAAACAGTATACAGAATACAGTTTACATAGCAACAAATCGTTTCATTTGCTACTTTGTCCGAAATTCTGTTTTCATTAACAGTGAAATTATATAAAATTAAATACATATTAGAGATAATTTGATGCAGCATTTTACACTCAAAGGAATTTTACCAATAAATATATATATATATATATATATATATATATATATATATATATATATATATATATATATAAATTTTTGAGGAAATTTACTTACAAATATTGATAAATACAAACTAACAATGTGAAAGTCACTGGATGTATTTGTGGAATATATTGGAATAAATTAATCCTGCGCATGTATTGACAGTTATCTCGCTTATATTATTTCGATTAATATGAATTTATAATTTTAATTTAAAATAAAATTGCCTATATATTATTTAAAATTATTTATACTTTATGACTTCAAAATGATTACAATTTTTTATTATAAATATTTTGTACTCACCTTAATTCCTTATAGATTGTTTCGAATTCCCATTAAATTAAAAAAGGTGAATTTAATTAATTTCGTTAATTTTCATATACCTTTTTCGAATTTTTACTTAACCAGAGTCTCCAAAGAAAGACTTTTCACAATGACTTCCCGGTCAAAGGAGTTTAATAGATTTTATAAGTTATATATTAAAGTTAAACTCATGAGTACAGATATTAATTTCCTGAAACGGTGTAAAAGTAACAATGTTTTTCCTAAATTGTAGAAATAACGATAAAGTCATTTCATTTTCAAAAATGAAATGGTTGAACCTAGAAATGAAATATCTGTACAGTAAACGTAGTAAATTAGAATTAGAATTATATAATTTGCATTTAAAGTTAACTAGAAGCATGAACAATAATGAATTTGAAGACTGGTGTAATTTTTACAGAAAGATAACGGAAATTAAAGATCATAAATTGAAAAATAAATGGTTAAAACTAAATAACAAATTCAGAAAGTTATGTCCACCAAAAAAGTATATTAATACAATTCCTATAAAAGAAAGAGTAGTGATTAATCAATCATCCGAGAATTTTAGTGATGTTGAAATAGATCTGTTAAACAAAGGTTTAAAATACTGTTTACCAGGCTGTCAGATTCCTATAGAACAAGTGATTGCAAGTATCGAAATTTCGATTAAGTATTTTGAACAGAAACTTCATTCGAGAAGCTTGTAAAACCCAAATCGATATGAATTTACAGCAGAACAAACAGAAGTCGGTCAATAATGAATGGAATATCATTAAAACTCTTAGATCTAAGGACTGTTTTTACCTAAAAGCAGACAAAGGGAACAAGTTAGTAATTATGGACAAAATCGACTATTTTCAAAGAGTTAAAAATTTAATTGCCGAAGGTCTGTATGTAGAAATTAAGAGAAATCCGTTACATAAAATGATTAATGACTCAGTTTTAATAAGCTCCAGCCAAAAGTATAAATTAAATGTTAGTAATTAATTCTTTAGTACCTATAGTTTCAGGTATCAACTCACCGACTTACTTGATTTCCAAATGGTTAGTGAATGAATTTAAAAATTTACCCGTAAAACCAGAAAATTTGTCAGTCAGTAATTCCTTAGAATTTGTTAAACTAATTAAAGATTGTGAACTGGAAACCGGGGAAATTTTAGTTTCATTCGATGTAACGTCTTTATTCTCCTCTGTACCTATTCCAGAGACTATGAAATATTTAGAAAGCTTGCTCCACAAGAATGACATTGAACCTTCAAAAATAAAAGAATACATGAGATTGACAACTCTGTGCATGACGCAAAATTGTTTTCAAGTAGGAGAAAAATTTTATGAACAGAAACAAGGCACAACAATGGGTAACTGCCAATCTCCTTTAATAGCCAATTTATTCATGAGTCAATTTGAAGTAGAATTTAAAAATAACGCTAAATATTTCCCGAGAGTCTGGATTAGGTATGTAGATGACATTCTCGCGATTTTTGATACACGGAAATGCGAATTAGACATGTTCGTTAATCAATTAAATTTGAAATTTCCGACGATTAAATTTACAGTAGAGAAGGAACACAATGGTAAGATACCATTTTTAGATACTTTACTGGTTAAGAATAAACATAAAATAGAAATCGATATTTTCCGGAAAGAAACCAATGTTAATAGATTCATCACCGCGGATTCAAATCATAGTTATCAACATAAGACAGCTTCCTTTAATTTCTTAGTCAATCGGTTACTAAATTTTCCGCTAACAAAAGAGAGATATGAAATAGAACTGGATTTCATTAAAAATATTGCGACATACAATGGCTTTGACATAGAAATAATCAATAAATTAATTAGAAAAGCAAAAATAAAAAATACAATCCGCGAATCCACAAGTTTGATATCTCAAAGTAACCAGGAGAAAAAGTACATGTGTTTACCATACCACCCCGTCACGAAAAACATTAATAAAGTTGTGAAAGAAAGAGGTCTCCAGGTTGCCTTTCGGTCCGAAAATACTATCAAAAGTCTCCTAGGGAATACGAAAGATAGAGTTAATTCTAATTCGAAATCAGGTATATACGAAATCAGTTGCGAGGATTGTAATTTGAAATATATAGGCCAAACAAAACGACCAATAATAACCCGTTTTAAAGAACACATACCACATATTAAATACAATAGACCGGATAAATCCAACGTTGCCAACCACGCTTTAAGTACACTACACAATGTGTCGATTACAGGGTTGAAGCTGGTCAAAGGAATTAATAAACCCCGCGAACTTGATGCTTATGAAAGTATACATATCGCGAAGAATAAACAATATTCCATGAATAGCGATAAATCACCGATTACTTTCAGTTGTCTCTTTTCATTTGTATTACCATAATTGTGTCATCGTCGATTTAAATTTGAAGTTATTAGGACATGTTTAGTGCCGTTCCCTTTAGAAATGGAATGTTTGTCGGTCCTTCGGTCGAGATATTTCAACTCGGACATTAAACAGATGTGAATGCCTTTTCCTAAGAAGTAAGTGTTTTTCGATATTTTCGTAGTTTAGATTCGCATGTTAAATTAGTCTATACGTGGACGCGGTGTAAAGTAGTTGTTGCGTGAGCGGTTTTCTAGCTTTACTGTGCCCCATGTGCGACTTTTTAATTAGTGGTTTTTACCTACTGATGATGACAACTTAGTTGTCGAAATACGTATTTAGGATACGATTAATAATTGTGGTAAGGGGTTATATACCTTTTTTTAAGTTTTTACTTAACCACAGTCTCCAAAGAAAGAATTATTTAATTCTGATTCTTCAAAGACATAAAGCTAAAGCGAAATTCATTACGGTGGCTTATTAAAATAGTTGTTCTTAAAATAGATGTGAATATTTCACTATTACAAGTTAGCTTCTTCTGTTGCTAGTAATATCTTCGTCGCCTTGACGACCTATAAAATATACTTCGAAAAACATTATTATTAAACTTCCTGCTTTTTCATAGAAACTTTCAATCCAAATAACTAACTTTTAAACACCATAATATTTTTTCTATTATGCTCACAAAATATGAATGTAAAATGTCACACTAATGTTTATATCAATGAATCACTGGTCACTGGATAACGTTAAAAGAAACATGGCTAGCGCATTCCATACTTTTCAAGCATACTATGTAATTATCAAACCGTATATTTCTACTAAGTATACACGAAATACTAAGCAAGAAAATGCATGTATGTATAATTCAAACTCCTGTGTTGAAGTGTGAAGACAGAAATTCCTCCACTCTTTTCTATAATGCACCAACATTTTAGTTTTTGCTTCTTTTTTATTAATGTTTTCACCACTTCTGAATCGCACGTTCTTATAGGTCACTCTCTTTTCGTTCCTTTGTCGTTGGCTGTCTTCAAATTGTCTTTACTTACCTGTTATTGTCCATTCTTATTATATGCCCTGGCTATGCGAATTGTCTTCTTTCTATTGTTTCCTGTGGGCACCACATTTAGCTGACTTCTAATACGGTCTCCCTTTGTAGGTTAGTAACTCCTGCAACTACTCTCAGTTATTTATTTTCACATGCTTGAAGTTTGTTTTTTAAAGCTTCGTTCATAGTCGATGCCTAACAGCTATAGTTTAAAATTGGTACATATACGCTGCTGAATATTTCATTTTCTTTTCTGTTGATACCTCTTTCTTCCATGTAAAACCTTAATTAGAAAATAATAGAGTTTATTGATACAAGTCATCTTTTCAGCTCTAACAAGTTTCATGTGTTCAAGATTGACCCTTGGATTGTTTAATTTTTTCTTTTCGTAAATAAATATTTACTTGCTTTTTTTTCTTTTCCGACTACTATATTTTCAAATTCTTCCTTCCATGTATGTATTTCTTTTTTGGAAGTTTTTTTCGTTATCATCCAGTAGAAGTATTATTTCACACTATAGCACCTCTAAACTTTTCCCGGTAGTTTTTGCAATTTGATTTATCAGTATGATGAATAGTAACGGAACAAGCAACCTGCCCTATCTAACACCACATCTCGTGACAAATTTGTTGCTGCATATATTTTTGGTTCTTCCTTATGCGTTTGAAGTTACTTTTAATCGATGTTAGTAGCTTACTTCCAAATTTTCTGTTTTAAAATTTTTAAACTCATAGCTTTTGGAGCAGCACCAAAGCCAATTTTCAAGTCTACAAAGCACATTAACGGTGAGTTATCTCTTTAATCTAAATTAAAGAAATGGCCCATCGTTATTCTATTTGGTCTAAATTCACGTTGGTTTTTATCTAGATTCTTTTCTATTATATCTCGCAGTCTCTTTCCAGAATAATTTCATAGACCTTACTGCCTGCACTGAGAAGAAACATCGCTCTTTAATTTGAACAATTTTTATTATCGTGTTTTTATATATTGGTACTACTGCTACTACAGTTCAATCATTCGATATTGTTCCTGTTTTCCATGTTACACAATGCATTTTTCCCACCATCTCTCTTACTCTTAAAAATTTGCACTTTTATATTATCCAGCTCAGGGCTGATTTTGTTCCTTCAATTATCATTATCAACGTGTTCATATTCGATTCTGTATCTGATTCTACATTTCTGTTTAGTATTGAGTTCAAAGCTCATGTTATCTTTCACATTATTTGTTCACTTGAAGTCAATAAATTTCCGTTTTTATCTTCTATATTTTTGTTTGTCTTTTCTGAGATTTTAATGTTCTGCATGAAAGTTTACGATTCGCTTGACTGTTTTCTTCTATTTTATCTCCAAACTTTTTCCATGATCTTCTTTTTCGGTCTAATACAATTAATTTTTACTAACTTTCTTTGGTCTTTATATTTATTATGTTTTCTACTGTTTTATTACTCCAATAGTCTTTTCAATTTTTTCTTTAGTTTATTTAGCTGCGCTGTGCGATGTTTTTATTCAACCTCTTTTTTCGCACATGCATCCTTCTACTTTAATAAATATTTTATAGGGTGTTCCAGAATAATTCCACATATTTTTTTCATTTTGGCTTTGATTCTTTATCTCCTTCTTTGCATATTGAAATTTTACTTCTTCGTCACTTAATCGGTACACTTTAATAGCTTCGTTTCTACTTTTACTGTATCCTCCTTTTATTTTCCTTATTATATGTTTATCTGCTTTTTCTTTTATAATTGTTTGGACCAAATAATCACCACTGCCAATTTCGTATCCTTTCTTTACTTTTGTCTTGAAAGATGGACACACCTTTCTATTTTGTGCTTAACCTGTCACTCTAAATCAATAATTCTCCCTCCTGCTCTTGCTCCATCTTATAAACTTATTGTATGTCTTATTTTTAAAAATTCGTTGTCCATTATCATTCTTAATAATTTCACCACACCCACCAACCCTCAGTTATATCCTATTTTCTATGGATTCAATTTCATCTTGCAGACTCTCCCAAGAAGAATACTTTTCTGCCGTCCGTTCATTCTCCAACGGTCCATATCCCACCACCATCATCCCACCATATCCACCAATATCATCTATCTTGCATATTCTTATCAAAATCCACTCTTATTATTCTTTCGGATAGGCATTCCCATTGTTTAATTTTTCATTTCTATTCTGTATATATGATTATTGCTGCTCTCTCTAGCTTGTTAACCCAACTGTAAATCAATAAGTGTTCATTTTCTGTATATAAACTTCCTCTTTCTTTCTTCTTAGTTCCTATTATTCCAAAAATACTTAAATTCATCTTTTCAATTTTTAGTTCTCTTTCAGTTTTCTTTGTAATCATTGTAAATTCCGTGCAAGGCAATAATGTTAAATATTATCTGAAATAAATTATGTATATACAATTTATTTCTAATAATCGTTAAAATTTTTCCAACAATAGATCGAAAACCAATTTATCCATATTACGCAGTAATAATGTAGCCACATTTTTCAAAAGAAATATACAGTGTGGTCATAAAGTTTGGAACCAACCTTATAACCGCATTATTTTACATTTTTAGGAAAAACGCTCGGACAGGTAAATTTTCTTTTTTAAAACGCCATCTTTTGACATACAATTTTTTTCTATGACGTCATTGGTTTTCGAGTGATGACGTTATCAACACTTTCTTTAAATAGCAACCATATTATTTTTTTCTCGTTTTTGGTAGATCTTTATATCCACCAAATAGTGATATAAAACAATTGGTATGTTGCATCACAATTTTTTTGAAAAAATTATATAAATTTAGAAAAATATACGAAAATTTTATTTTTGTACAAAATTAAAATAAAATTAAAAAAAATACATCTGAACTTAAATTTATTGTAACAGTTAACGTAAATTTTCAAAATGGACCCCACCAACCAACTGACACTGTCCCAGCCGAGTGTAAATGCTTTGCGATCAATAGTAATCTTCGTTATTCGCTCCAGGTCAAAAGAAATTCGTCTTCCCAATCGGCCAATTACTTATTAAAAAATCTTATTTAACATTAAATAGTTTCACAAAAAAGGGCCAAAGAAGTTTAATTTATTTAAAAAATTGACATGATGTGGTAGACCATTTCTTAATTAAAATTATCGCCCAAAAATTGAAGATTTCAAAAACTAATTAAACTTACAAAATTTACTGAAATATGTAAGTAAGTTTTTTTTACACTTCTGTCTTGTGTGAGGACTTAAATATTCTTCTTGAACAAACCGGATCGTCAAAAGCACATGTACTCATGTTACTATGCAAAAAATTTACAAAAACAAAAACACGCACCTTTTTGCAAGATATTTCTTTATGACATTCTTGCTTCTTTTTATACAATTTATTTACAAAAATTTTAGTTTGAAATTGTTTCTATGGCGACAACATTGTTAATTATTTACTTCTATTTTTGACGTTAAATTTTTGAGATATTGCGTAAAAATTGTTCATTTTCGCTAATATAAATGGCACATTTATCTGAACGAGAAAGAATCGAAATTTTAATTATGGTTGGGTATGGGGACAGACAAAGAACGCATGCAGAAGCATGCGAATTGTTGAACCATGAACACCCTGATAAACCTCCAATTACCAGGTCTACGGTGACAAAACTAGTTGGAAAGTTTACCGAAACTGGATCCGTAAAAGATCGACCACGGCAAGGTAGACCTCAAGTAGGAGAAGATGTGAAATTAAATGTGCTTCTAGAAGCAGAAGAAAGGCATCATGTTTCCACCAGACAACTTGCGTTAGCCAATCAGGTGCCTCACTCATTTGTCGTCAACTTATTTAAAAAATAACACTATCGTCCTTACAAAGTTCAACTTGTACAGGAATTACATGAGGATGACGAAGATCGTCGACTGCAGTTCTGTGAAGACGTAATGTTACGTTGTGACCAAAATCCAAATTTCTTGGAAAACATCGTCTTCTCAGATGAAGCTACGTTCTGCCTAAATGGATCTGTTCACCGCCATAATTGCAGATATTGGTCGCAGAACAATCCGCATTGGACTCAAGCGTGTCATACTCAGCGCAGAGGAAAAGTTAGCGTATGGGTTGGAATGATTGGACGATGCATTTTAGGACCATATTTTTTTGAAGGAAATTTGACTGCTGTGCAATATTTAGAATTTTTAAGATTTGAACTGGTTCCAGCGCTCGCTGTTATTTTCCCAAATCACGAGGATGGTGATGTACCCCATCCAAATATTTGGTTTCAACAAGATGGGGCGCCTCCCCATTATGGTGTAGAGGTTCGCCACTATCTTGACGAAATATTTCCCAATAAATGGATTGGACGGAGAGGCGCCATAGAATGGCCACCTCGTTCTCCTGACCTGACTCTGTTAGACTTTTTTTTGTGGTGTTATTTGAAATCGAAAGTGTATTTTAACAAACCGAACAATTTAGAAGATTTAAAAGAACGAATTCGCGTAGAACTTACACAAATATTTCCAGACATAATTGAGGCGAGTATACGAAGTGTTTACACTCGGCTGGGACAGTGTCAGTTGGTTGGTGGGGTCCATTTTGAAAATTTACGTTAACTGTTAGAATAAATTTAAGTTCAGATGTATTTTTTTTAATTTAATTTTCATTTTGTACAAAAATAGATTTTCGTATTTTTTTCTAAATTTATATCATTTTTTTCAAAAAAATTGTGATGCAACATACCAATTGTTTTATATTACTATTTGGTGGATATAAAGATCTACCAAAAACGAGAAAAAAATAATATGGTTGCCATTTAAAGAAAGTGTTGATAACGTCATCACTCGAAAACCAATAACGTCATAGAAAAAAATTGTATGTCAAAAGATGGCGTTTTAAAAAAGAAAATTTACCTGTCCGAGCGTTTTTCCTAAAAATGTAAAATAATGCGGTTATAAGCTTGGTTCCAAACTCTATGACCACACTGTATAATAACGCTCTAGACAAAATATTGAAACTATCACAAAACTGTATCATCGAAACTTATCACAAATTTTCATTTCGTAAAGAAAAAAATAATTTTCAGGACATTACTATTTAACTTGTTTTGTGCACATACATATATGTACATGTCATTTAAATTCAAAGCCAATGTTTCCAAAATAAGCTTCTGAGACGAAGTCTACCATCAATATTTTTTCATCAGTATTATTTTTCACATCACAATGCTTGCAATTATTTTGTGATAATTGAACTTATTGTTGTTGAGGCTACAAAATAGACATCAGACTAACACACTTACCTTAAAAACACGCTGTGGGAAGTCGAAAACTTGTTATAGACAAAAGACCAACACGTCAATTCTACAGTGTAGTTCAACCAAACAATATGCATGACATTTATTGTCTATGCCATTGAAGCGACAACATTGCTGTTAAATATTTACTGGGAATTGATACAACAAGAGGTCTTGAATAACATCTTAGAGAGGTCCGTACAACAACAGTTTCCAGAACGCCTTTGTTAACTTCCAGCGTTTTTTCGAACGATATCTTAGTCTCATGCTTTAACAATGTTATATATTTAAGGTATCGCACGTGTTTTCATAGCCGATAGAATGTGACCATCTTGTGATAAATGATCGAGTCACGATATCGAGATGTGGCCCAGTCTAAGAACACGCTCGTTCTATTCTAACACGTGAGGCAACAATAGTTGCCCAAAAGTCTTTAAAATGGTTAACCGATTGTTAGGGTACCATTATGCACCTTCATTGTGTACAAACCCCGAAACTTTTTCATTGTTAGTTATTTATGAGAGCAATTATACTCGGAGATTAAAGTTTTAATTTAGAAACTTTTTGTGTGAATCGATTTCCATAAATGGAGAAGAAAAGGACTGTGAACTATGATATATCATTTCGAGATAATACATGTTTAAAGTGTTTTGTATATTAACCGAAATAAATGCTTGTGTATTAACAACATTTATTAACTGTAAGACTTAATATATCATATTTTAAAATCCCTTAAAACAGTTTTACTGAAATATCAAAATATAGTTTTCAAAATAATATTTATTTTTAACACCCAACAATTTATATTTATGTTTCTCGTTTCTCAATGAAATGTATAAAGGAAATGTGTTTTCTATACGAGGTACGCTTCGAAATTATCCAAATACTAAATAATATAATTATTCTAATATTGTTGTATTTTCAAAGACGGAATTTGTCACGAAGAAAAGACATAATAAATAAATAAAGTTAATACTATATTGTGATGTGAGACATCCCACACGTCAAGCGAGCAGATCACGCGCCGAATACGTCATCAAGTCTCGCGTACGCCTAGAAAAGAGCTTCTGGAAGGCTCTCGAATAAACTATACAAACTATATACAGGGTTTTTCACGTAACCCGTTCGGTAGAAGTTTTCTATGTTAATGCCTTAGGACACTTTTGGAAATTTGTGGCACGTAATCTTGATATATGATATGTTAAAATAAAATATTTACACCCATGAAACACTTTCGATTATACCGGAAATCATAGCCAACTTTGATATTTTAAATGGCATGTTATACTTTTTATTGCTTTTTTAGATTCCTTGATACTTCCTATGATACTTTACATTAAGATTTCTTTTGCAAAAAAATAACGGTTTTTCAATTATTTTGATTTTTGTGAATTTCTTTGTTTTTTCAATGTACTTTCTAAAACCATATATCTCAGGTGAATTTGATCTAAACAACGGTATATTTCTACTGGAGACAGCGAAAGATTCCGAGTAATGTCGAAACATTTAAGAAATCTTTTACACGGTGTTGGAAATTTATTATTTAATTCAGTAATTTTTAATTAAAGAAAAATCGATCTTTTTAAATGAAACAGCCTGTAGATGAGCGCGCCATAGTACGTAGATAAATATTTTGCATCATACAAGTACAAGTTTTCCAATGTCTATCTCTCATAGTTTTGGAGTTATTAATGATTATTTTCTAAATTGGGCATTATCAAGAAAAATCGTTGCAGTAAGCCTTGAAAAATAAATCTGATCTGTCAAAATTGTCACAAAGTGTATTTCGTGTCTAACTGGTTTTATGTTGTTCACAAATATCCAAGATGAATTAAATATTAATTATAATAGAGATATTTTGAATTTATGGTGAATCTCTTCAAATTATTGAAAGAACATGTCGACTTTTTAATGAAAGATACCCACATTTACCAGCAATTAATAAAACTAAATTCAAGCGAATAGAGTCAAATTTTATTCGCTTTGGTATTCAAGTCAAGAAGACATTTCCAAAACCGATTACGGGCGACGAAGGTAATGAAATCGTTGTTTTGGCATATTTTCATGCGCATCCAACCAGTTCTACACCGGCGGCGTTTGCAGATATAGGAATTTCATGTACATCAAAGGATTTTAAAGAAAAATAAAACGCATCCTTATTCTTTCCAATCAGTTTAGGTCTTTTGTCAAGATCAAGATAGAAGAATTGAATTTTGCGGGTTTATTTTAACTAAAACATAAGAAGATCCCAACTTTTTATTTAAAATTTTAAAGATTTTTAATAGAAGAAATTGTCATCATTGGGCACAACAAAATCCACATGTCATTAGAGAAGCAAGCTATCAAGACACTTTTAGCTCTAACGTTTTTGCAATAATTATACATAAGCACGTTGAAAATTAAATTTATAACGAGATTTTAACAAGCGTCAGGTATCTACAATTATTGAGGAAAGTAGTACTGCCATTTTTGAATAACCTATGTTGGTTTCAAATGAATCGAGCACCTGCTCACTATTCACATGAGGAATATCGGCAATTAACCAATATCTTTGAGGATAAGTGAATTGGTCGCAATAGACCTTTCTTCTGGCCACCTAGATCCCCCGATCTGACTCTCCTTGATTTTTATTTATGGGGTCGAATAAAAAATAAGGTTTATGCGTCCCCCGTGCAAAACAGAAAATAGCTTATATCTAGAGTAAGAGATGGTTTTCGAAAATTGAGCGCTGAGCAAGTAAGCTTGTTTACTTTGGTTAAATCGCAGATCATTTTGAACATTTGCAAATACTCTACATTAACGCATTATGTGTCTTTATATATTGATTTTATTCACTTTTTTGCTATTAATGTGTGGTTATTTTTGTTATCTCATATGATATAAAATATTTTCTCGGTTTTGGAATGTATTTTCTTTTCTAACCTTTTCGCAAGAAGTTTGATGAATCTATATATATAATTGGTATACTTCCAAAACTATTTAGATTTTTTTTCCGAAGCTTTGCGAATAATGCTCAATTAGAAAATAATCATTAATAACTTTTAATTTAGTTATATTCATTGCTGGTAAATGTGTGTATCTTTCATTATCAAGTCGACATGTTCTTTCAATAATTTGAAGATATCCAGCATGAATGTAGAATAAACTCAAAATATCCCTATTAGAATAAATATCTAATTTGTCTTGCATATTTGTGAACAACATAGAACCAGTTAGACACGAAATAAACTTTGTGACAATTTTGACAGATCAGATTTACTTTTCAAGGCTTACTTCTACAATTTTTCTTGATGATGCTCAATTTAGAAAATAATCATTAATAACTCTAAAACTATGAGAGATAGACATAGGGAAACCTATACCTATATGATGCAAAATGTTTATCTACTTACTATGGCGTGCTCATCTACAGGCTGTTCTATTTAAAAAAATCGTTTTTTCTTTAATTAAAGATTACTTAAATAATCAATAAATTTAAATAATCAAAAACGGTTAATTTTTTGCAAAAGAAACCCTTATATAAAGTATTATAGTACTTTACAAGGAATCTAAAAAAGCAATAAAAAGTATAATATTCTATTTAAAATATCAAAGTTGGCTATGACTTCCGGTATAACCGAAAGTGGTTCATGAGTGTAAATATTTTATTTTAATACATCAAGCATCCAGATTACGTAAATTTTCAAAAGTATCCTCAGGTGTTAACATATAAAACTTTCAACGAAAGGGTTGCGTCAAGAACCTTGTATAAGGACCGTTCGCAAGGTAGGCCGGGGATTCAACGAGTAATCGTCGTCGTGTGACATAATTTAACAGTAAATATTCATATATAAATAAATATTGTGAAATAAATGCTCTTATTGTTAGTTATTAGTTTTAAATTGTTATCAGTGAGTGTTATTTGTTAATATAGTGTGTGTTTAAATTATCGTTAGTTTTATTTAAAAAAAGAACCCAGAAGGACAATATTTTACAATATTATTTAGGCAATGACTTATTCTCAAGTAAAACGACGATAAGCTAACGTTGCGTTTCGTAAGCAACGCGTCTTGGTACGTTTCAAACTTTACGCTATATAATGATCTTTATTTTTTCTACGTTGTACCACAAGCAGCTACTGGAACATGAAAGCAAATATGCAAGGGAAATGATTTTGAAATAATAATAGTAATCAATTTATTACGCTAAGAAATAAGTAATTAAACTTCTAGTTTCAAAAATTCTTTTATTGTAAATACACTACATTTATTATTAGTATTTACAATGTTATTAGTATTTACAATAAAAGAATTTTTGAAACTAGAAGTTTAATTTCTTATTTCTTAGCGTTATAATGAAGTTTCAACAAGTATCTCCTTAACATTTGGAACTTACTGCAAGTGAGAATTAATGAATATTAAATCTCGTTCTTACATGTAAATGTCGACTTATGTGATGCGTTCATAACTACAATCCGACAAACTAAGTTTGTACCAGTATGCAGAACACACCCTTTCGCGACAACGAACTTCCTGGTAATTAGGTTAATTAAGAATTAAGAAGTAAGTTCCTAATGTTAACTATATATACAGAAAGTATAGAAATGAAAAAGCAATGTCCGTCTTCGAGGAATGCCGTGCATTGAAAAGTTCCAACCAGAACGAAACGCCGTCTGTACGTTTCCCGTTGATTGACTTGTTTTTTCAGTATTTCTTAATTCTTAATTAACCTAATTACCAGGAAGTTCGTTGTCGCGAAAGGGTGTGTTCTGCATACTGGTACAAACTTAGTTTGTCGGATTGTAGTTATGAACGCATCACATAAGTCGACATTTACATGTAAGAACGAGATTTAATATTCATTAATTCTCACTTGCAGTAAGTTCCAAATGTTAACTATATATACAGAAAGTATAGAAATGAAAAAGCAATGTCCGTCTTCGAGGAATACCGTGCATTGAAAAGTTCCAACCAGAACGAAACGCCGTCTGTACGTTTCCCGTTGATTGACTTGTTTTTTTCAGTATTTCTTAATTCTTAATTAACCTAATTACCAGGAAGTTCGTTGTCGCGAAAGGGTGTGTTCTGCATACTGGTACAAACTTAGTTTGTCGGATTGTAGTTATGAACGCATCACATAAGTCGACATTTACATGTAAGAACGAGATTTAATATTCATTAATTCTCACTTGCAATAAGTTCCAAATGTTAACTATATATACAGAAAGTATAGAAATGAAAAAGCAATGTCCGTCTTCGAGGAATGCCGTGCATTGAAAAGTTCCAACCAGAACGAAACGCCGTCTGTACGTTTCCCGTTGATTGACTTGTTTTTTCAGTATTTCTTAATTCTTAATTAACCTAATTACCAGGAAGTTCGTTGTCGCGAAAGGGTGTGTTCTGCATACTGGTACAAACTTAGTTTGTCGGATTGTAGTTATGAACGCATCACATAAGTCGACATTTACATGTAAGAACGAGATTTAATATTCATTAATTCTCACTTGCAGTAAGTTCCAAATGTTAACTATATATACAGAAAGTATAGAAATGAAAAAGCGATGTCCGTCTTCGAGGAATGCCGTGCATTGAAAAGTTCCAACCAGAACGAAACGCCGTCTGTACGTTTCCCGTTGATTGACTTGTTTTTTTCAGTATTTCTTAATTCTTATGTATCTCCTTCGTCAATTAACTAATGAATTTATTAGTAATAAACTAATAAATCAATGTTAATTTACATACATAATTGTTGAAATAAGCTAACTATGGAAAAGAATACAAGGAAGCAAGGGCTATCGGATTATCTGATAAATTTTACATAGACGCAAGCAGTTTAGAAATTTAGCTCCGAAATTATTTTTAAATTTCAGTATAAAACTCAATTAATACCTTATAAAAGTTATAAACGATAAATTTGGAACTTCAATAACGTGCCGAATAATTTTCCGAACGCAAACATTCATTATTGAGGTTAGAAACCACGTATTGTCCAATTGAACCTCATTCCGCTAACGAAACTCCAATCTCCTGAGCTAACACCTGTTCCGATAGTAGAAAAAACACCTAGAACTTCCAGACACCAATTTGCATCCTTACATACACCAGGTATTTTAATTATAAACCAAAGTCAATCTCAATATCTACATTCAAATTAAGATAAGAAAGAACAAATTATTTCAATATTTCTTACGTAAAATACATTAAATGTTTTTATACACATTTATTCATTACTTACCGTAATTTATTATAAGGTCACTTGTTAAATTTTGATCTAATTCAAACTTTAACTTGCACATGATATTTTAAAGGTTATATTTATATAAAATAGATGCATGTATGATTTGTGATTATGAACCTTACAGACATAAATGTCCTTGTAAATCATTGAATTGACATATTTTATAATGAAATAAAATTGTTCCCAGTGTAATGACTCATCCGCTGACGCGAGATGCGTCAGCGGATGCGTCAGTATTCACCGATATAAAAGCCGCGTCGAAGAAGGGATGAACATTCATTGAATCCTACAGTCTCGCGAAGTACACATAAATATAGTTACATAAATATAGAATACATAAATGTACTTATTGTTGTTAATAGTTAGTTTTATATTGTTATACGTTTTAAATATTAATATAGTGTGTGTGTCTAAAGTTATTGTTAGTTTTATTTAAGAACCCGTAAAGACAAACGTTACAGTGGTATTCAGGTGTGGACTAATTAATAAATAATAAACTAAGTAGACAATTAAGTGTTAATTAAGTATTCGTTTAAATAAATATACAGTGCGGAAAGACGTTATTTTAAATATCGTGATGGCTAATAGAATGAAACTCACGGAATTGAAAGTGTCCGAGTTAAAACGAGAATTAGAAGAGAGGGATGAGGATACAACTGGCAAAAAGTCGATCCTCCAGCAACGGCTTCGCAATGTGTTGATCCAAGAAGGCGAGGATCCAGAGAATTATGTCTTTCAAGGCGGAGATGCTGACGTGAATTCGCTGTTGATGAAAATGGAACAAATGGAGCAGAAAAGCCTGCAAACTTCTGGAAACTTAGCGAAAACTCTAGAGCAAATGGAACAGAAGAATCTGGATAGTGCGAAAAATATGGAACAACGATTAATAGAGAATGCACAAACTCAAATGCAACAAATGGAGCAGAAGAACCTGGAAACTTCTGGAAATTTAGCAAAATCTCTAGAACAAATGGAACAGAAGAATCTGGATAGTGCGAAAAATATGGAACAACGATTAATAGAGAATGCACAAACTCAAATGCAACAAATGGAGCAGAAGAACCTGGAAACTTCTGGAAATTTAGCAAAATCTCTAGAACAAATGGAACAGAAGAATCTGGATAGTGCGAAAAATATGGAACAGCGTCTAATAGATTCGCAAACTCAAATGCAACAAATGGAGCAGAAGAACCTGGAAACTTCTGGAAACTTAGCAAAAACTCTAGAACAAATGGAACAGAAGAATCTGGATAGTGTGAAAAGTTTGGAACAACGATTGATAGACAATTCGCAAACTTTGGAACAGCGTTTAATAGATTCACAAGCACAGATGGAAGAAAGAAACCTATAAACCGCTAGAATTCTCGAGAAAAATCTGGAAAAGAAATTACTAGAAAATTCTAGAAACTTCGAAAAAAGTCTGGAACAAGTGGAGAAAGTTCTAGAACAGCGATTAGCGGAAAAATCAGAAGCGTTAAAAGAAGAGGTTTTCATAGCTGTAGAAGAGAAAATTGGAGAACATTCTAGGCTTTTAGAGGCAATAATGATTGAAATGAAATTACCCGCTACCACGAGTCATTCTGATCCCAGGCAGGTCAACAAAGAAGTCACACCCGGCCCATCGAAATAAAAGAAGAACTTGTGGCTATTTCAAAGACCAGAATCAAGCCACCAACCTTTGATGGAAAGACGTCATGGGCAACTTACCTGACGCAATTCGAAGCGGCCGCAGAAGCAAACGCATGGTCTTCTGCCGAGAAGGCGACTGCTTTAGTCATAGCATTGAGGGGTGATGCTAGTGATATTTTGCAGACATTGCCTCCTGAGGAACGTAAAGATTATTCTCAACTCATTAAACGCTTGGAGATGAGATATGGCCATGCGCATTTGGAGCAAGTATACCATACCCAACTGAAGAATCGATCACAGAAGAAAGGCGAGAATCTTCAGGAATTTGAGGCAGATATTGCTCGTCTAGTTCGACTTGCATATCCGATGGCACCAGATAATTTCATGGAACACCTAGCGGTCCAGACATTCATAGATGGTCTCCGGGATATTGATACGCAGCAAGCATTAAGGTTGGCAAGACCGAAAACCTTGATCGATGCTTTGGCGCACGCGCTTGAGTTTGAGACTGCAAAGCAAGCCTCTCGGAACCATGCTCGTGTCTGCACTGTTGACAAGCAGGAAAATGAGGAGTTCATGGAGCAGGTGGTTAGTAGAGTTCTAAACCAGATCAAATCAAATAAAAGAGTACTGCGATGCTGGAATTGTGGAGAGATTGGTCACGTTCGGAGTAAATGTGGTAAGGTGGCCAAGAAAGCATCGTCTGAGCAGCAGGAAAACTAAAGCGGGTCGATGAGCGAGGGCAATCATCGATCCAGCATCAGGAAGCCCCAAAGACGCCTGGCCAAGTCGCATCCCTGCAACATCAAACCAACGGCCTGTATGTGGACGCTGTTATGGAAAGAAAGACCTATGCTTGCTTGCTAGATACTGGATCGACGAAAACCATCGTGCGACCCGATTTAATTCCCAGAAATAAGAAGTTATTTTCTAGCAAATGGAGACTTAGGACAGCAACAGGAGGAGCAGCTTCTGTGGCAGGTGAAGTAGATGTCAACTTTATCATAGGACCAACATCAGTCCGACATCGTGTTCTCGTAGCCGACATAGAAGAACAAATAATCTTGGGATTAGACATCATGAACACCTACGGCTTCCAGTTAAACATGAAAGAAGGCACTTTAAAAATAAATAATGAGGAATTGTTTCTTCATGGGAAAAATTGTGGGAATGTACAAGTAATTACTGCAGAGAATGTTGTTCTGGATGCAAGAAGTGAGACATTTTTGACGGCGTGTATGGAAGGTAATTATTTGGACGGAAATGTTACAATGTTGGAACCAAAGGCTGATGATGACGAGGTGGGCCGAGGAATAGTAGTTGCCAAAATGCTGGTTAAGACTCAGAAGACTGTACCGATAAGGGTAATGAATGTGAACCATTACCCTGTTTCATTGAAGAAGGGTACTATTCTGGGGTGGTGTTCGCCAGTGTCGGCCGTCGTTCATCGCATAGAGGCGAAGAAGAATGGATTCGTGCAGGTTCCTGAGAAATTGTCCAAGATAATCGACTCCGCCTGTCAAGGATTGAGCAAGAAGGAACAAAATCAAGTTAAGGACCTAATCAAACATTATGAAGACGTCTTCGAAACCGAGACTGGTACGAAAGGTAAAACCAATATTGTAATGCACAAAATAAATACCGGCGATGCAAGTCCAATTCGACAAGGACCAAGAAGGTTACCACTGGCAAAACGTGAGGAAGCCAAGCAAATTATACAAGATATGGAAGGCCAAGAAGTAATTGAACCATCGAATAGTCCATGGGCTTCACCAGTGGTCCTTGTCAGGAAGAAGGATGGATCTACCAGATTCTGTGTGGACTATCGTCGTTTGAATAGTGTGACCAAAAAGGACAGCTATCCTCTCCCAAGAATAGACGATACGCTAGACACCTTGGCAGGAGCAAAATGGTTCTCCACTCTCGACTTAAAGAGCGGTTATTGGCAAGTGGGAATGGATCCCAATGACAAAGAGAAGACTGCCTTCAGTTTAGGTACAGGACTCTGGCAATTTACAGTCATGCCATTTGGACTGTGTAACGCCCCAGCTACTTTTGAGCGACTCATGGACACTGTACTGAGGGGATTGTCTTGGAATACCTGCCTGGTATATCTCGATGATGTGATTGTGGTAGGGAAGACCTTTGAAGATCACATGAAAAATTTGAAAGTAGTATTCCAGAGGTTGCGAGATGCCAACCTGAGATTAAGTCCAAAGAAGTGTCACCTTTTCCGCAAGGAGGTAAATTACCTTGGACATGTGGTTTCCGGAAAAGGAATTGCTGTGGATCCAGAAAAAGTAAAAGCTGTGGAAAAATGGCCGGTACCCAAAGACAAACATCAGCTAAGAAGCTTTTTGGGATTATGCACATATTATCGACGCTACGTTCCTGGATTCTCCAACATTGCAAAACCACTTACTCGCCTAACAGAAAATCGAGCATTCATTTGGAACAACGAATGCCAAGCGGCCTTTGAGTTGTTAAAAGGTACGTTGATCAGTGCACCCGTTTTGAACTATCCGCTGCCATCTGGGAGGTTTGTTTTGGATACGGATGCCAGTAACGTCGGGATTGGTGGCGTGCTCTCTCAAATCCAAGATGGACAAGAAAAGGTCATTGGATACTTCAGCAAGACCCTGTCCAAACCAGAGAGGAACTACTGCGTAACCAGGAGAGAACTATTGGCAGTAGTTAAGACCATTGAGCACTTTTACAAGTACCTGTATGGGCAGAAGTTCCTGATCCGCACTGATCATGCCGCCTTAAAGTGGCTCTTGCAATTTAAGAATCCAGAGGGTCAAGTAGCTAGATGGATTGAGAGGCTACAGGAGTACGACTTTGTCATTGAACACAGAGCAGGCCTCAAACATCAAAATGCAGATGCCCTTTCCAGAAGGCCCTGTCCAGAAGACTGTCGACATTGCAACAGAATCGAAGACAAATCGGCCAACGCTCTTCGAACCACCGTTGTTGATGACCAATGGCAACCTGACAATTTGCGCGCGGATCAAGAAGCTGATCCGGATCTTGCAGTCCTCAGGGCTTGGAAAAGAAATGGGCAAAGACCGACCTGGCAAGAAATTGCTCTCCATTCACGAGAATTGAAGTCATACTGGGCACAATGGGATTCTTTAACCATAGAAGACGATCTCCTGAGACGTGAGGTCGAAAATCACGATTGAAGCGAGCGGAAGATGCAAATGGTGGTTCCCAAGAAAAGAATACCAGAGGTATTGCGAGAACTCCATAATGGTGCTTCTGGGGGACATTTTGGAGTCCATAAAACACTAGAGAAGGTGCGCCAGAGATTTTACTGGGTGAATTTTTCACGAGATGTGAAAGAATGGTGCCGAAAGTGTGCTAATTGCGCCGGAAGCAATGGTCCCCAGAGGCGTCGACGTGCACCCATGCGCCAATACAATGTAGGAAGCCCATTTGAAAGGATCGCCATAGACGCCGCCGGTCCTTTTCCAGAAAGCAGCAAAGGAAATAAATACATAATAGTGGTCATGGATTACTTTACCAAATGGGTTGAAGCATATGCTCTACCAAATCAAGAAGCTGGAACTGTAGCAGACGTGATTGTGAAGGAGTTCGTCAGCCGTTTTGGTGTACCCTTGGAACTTCATTCCGATCAAGGGCGAAATTTTGAGTCCAGTCTATTCGAAAAGATGTGTGGACTTTTGGGCATACGGAAGACGAGAACAACTCCCTTGCATCCACAATCAGATGGGATGGTAGAGCGAATGAACAAGACCATGATCAGACACTTATCCAAAGTGGTCTCCGAACACCAGAGAGATTGGGACGAACATTTACCATTATTTCTAATGGCGTATCGGGCCTCCGTTCAAGAGACAACAGGCCAATCACCAGCCAACGTGCTGTTCGGGAGGGAACTCCGATTGCCCTGTGATTTAAAGTTTGGGAGCAAGCCTGGTGATGATCTTGCCGGAGAAGATTATGTCAGCACGCTCAGACGACGACTAGATAATATCCATGAACAAGTCAGACATAATATCCAAGATGCTAGTGACAGAATGAAAGAGAGCTATGACATCAACGCCGAGAAGAGTGGTTACCATGAAGGCGATCGGGTTTGGTTGTATAATCCACAACGTCGACGGGGCCTATCTCCAAAACTTCAAAAGAATTGGGAGGGGCCATACGAGGTGTTGAAGCGGATCAACGATGTAATATACCGCATCAGGCGAACACCTCACACTAAGCCAAGAGTCGTACATTTTAATCGATTAGCCCCATACTCTGGAGACAATGACGAAACCGTTGACTTGCGCCGATTGGATAGCCAATACCATGAACTAACCTTCGAAGACTTTATGCAAGAGTATGCTGGTTCGAGAAAAGCTCGATTTGGGGTAACCATCGAGAAACAGCAGAATTTGTTCACGGTGCCGCCAGACTACGCGCTTGCTCATTGCGTAGCCCGAGATCTACGAATGGCCAAAGGAATTGCCTGGGAATTTAAAGAGAGGTTTGGCAGAATCGAAAGGCTAAGGCAGCAGGGACCAGCAATTGGGAAGAGTCTCCAAATAATAAATGAAGGACAGCCCATATTTTATTTGGTCACGAAAGAACTGTCGAGCCTAAAGCCAACCTATCGAGCCTTATGGGAGGCCCTGACCCACTTACGCGAACAAATGTTACAGCAAGACATTCTGAAATTAGCAGTTCCAAAATTGGGTTGTGGATTGGACCGCCTGGACTGGAGAATTGTAAGGAGCATGTTGGAAATAATCTTCCGACATACTGGTATGGAAATTCTGGTATGCAGTTACCAGCTTGAATATTCCTGTCCATCCAGGCAAGATAAGACCGTGGACTGTTATTTCGATATGACGTCGCAATGTAACAAAGGCCCTACCTGTCGATTTCGTCATCGTTTGAGGAGACCAAAGCATGACATGTTTCGGGACGAAACTTCATTTTTAAGAAGGGGGCAATGTAATGACTCATCCGCTGACGCGAGATGCGTCATCCCTCTGGATGTTTTCGCGAGGCCTACGTGAAGGCTCTAGAAGGAGTATTCACCGATATAAAAGCCGCGTCGAAGAAGGGATGAACATTCATTGAATCCTACAGTCTCGCGAAGTACACATAAATATAGTTACATAAATATAGAATACATAAATGTACTTATTGTTGTTAATAGTTAGTTTTCTATTGTTATACGTTTTGAATATTAATATAGTGTGTGTGTCTAAAGTTATTGTTAGTTTTATTTAAGAACCCGTAAAGACAAACGTTACACCAGTATCTATTATTTTTACGTGTTGTTTTATTTATTTTCTAAAATTGAATATTTACTTTTATAATCATTAAATAGAGTTATTATCAGTGGGCTTTGAACCGACTCATTAATTACTTGCTCAAAAATCTTTTAAATTAAGCGCTCCCTGAGAAGTTTATTTTTACATATGCTGATACGTAAGAGGAATCAAGGTAATTATAATTTTAATATTAATTACTTAATGAATAACATATTAGAATTCAATTACCTCGTATCACTAGATTTGTTATATGTAACCTATTTACTAATCACCTCATACGTAGTAAAAACTAGATTTTAATATATACGAAATAAAAGAAATAGTATAAAGTATAAAGAGGGATAGCTTTGTGTTAGGGCATTGTTACAGACCTTATCTTTGGCATATATTAATAATAGCCTGTGTATCGAGGGATTCGAGGTAGCTGTTAACAATGATAACTTCGGTGACGAAAATAACTAAATGCCGCAGTTACCGTGAATATTGAGAAATAGATTTACAAAGTTGAAAAATAAGTAATTAATTTATTCAATTACTGTTCAGTTGGGCGCCAAGAAGATTTACCCCTTCTAAGGTATATAATTGAATTTATACTAATTGCCGGTTAGCTAATAGTCTGCGGAGAGATTAAGAAAAAGAACTATATTAAGCTGGTAAGCTGAAAAGGTACTTACGTCTCCCTATCTCAAGGAGTGTATGAAATCGTAGGTGAAACGAATGAATCCCTCTTTTTTATTAATTTACTTCAATCAAACCCCCTTTGATTAATATGCTCTTATAATGACAGTTACTTTACATAATTTGAATAAAACAAAATGGTTATAAAATATATACTTATATATTGACAAAAGAGCTTTTTATTTACTACATATAATCTAATACAAAATTCTTTATTGTTGCTCTGAAATATTAACTAGACACTATACATACAAATAGGGCGATATACGATAACTTTTACATATATTTAAACTGCTTAGTCTGATCAGATTCTAGAAACAGTATTACTATTGACTAACCTTGATATCTGTACACTATGGTCATATCACTTCATAATCTAATCGCTTCCTCTGGAGGTGATGCACTTGTAAACTAAATTTGACTTCTTCTTCACGCCTCAAGGTGCCTGGGACCCCAGACAAAGGCCTTGATGCAATAAACGTGGGAATTTACGTGTCAAACAAATAATTTCACTTATATGCTAGAAATACCTCTTGCTACGACTTAGGGCCATCACTGACCGTCGCATTACTGACCGTCGAGTATCCGAGTGTCGTTACTGACCGCGGTAATTTGGTCAAATTTGTATAGGGGTTGCGGAAGATTAAATAGTTACATTACCGACCGTCAATATTAATAAGGGTTTAATTATAGAGGTGAGGCAAGCTTTTAGTAAGAAATTCAATGTTAAAATGTAAAAATAAGAAAATTCCTTCCCACTTTATCCAGGCTTAGGACTGGCAGAATTTGTAACAAATTTCGGCGTGGTTAAAAATTCTGCATTTTGCATTCGTCTGTAGTACATAATTTTTATAAAGTATTTACAGTATTCAGCATAAGCCATTCGTCATTCAAAAATGATATGTACAGAATATTTATAATCTAATCTTAAGTTTGCCTTATAATGGAATTATATGTACTATCTGTCGTAGCGCAATATCAATTCTGTTTGTCTGCTCTAACTGCTTCATAGTCTCTTCGATTCTTCGGTCTAATAAAATATACTTTCCAGCTCTTTGTTTAGAACATAAATTATGTTCGATTCTTTGTTGTCTTACGGTCAGTAATGAGACTATTACCTAAATAGATTGGGTTCGTTTCACAAAATAAAATGATCGCGGTCAGTTATGGCACCGAAACAGGTAAAATTTTGTTGCGTTCGGTAATAAGACGGTCAGTTATGGGACTACCCCCTTGCTACACTATGTACTTCTTTTCTTACTTAAGTACATATATTGCGGTAAACCCTCTCTTTTCTATTACTTTTAGGGGTCCGCAAGTGTGACTCGCTTCGCTACTTTGAGCCAAGTCCCTCGTTCCATTCTCCTAGATTCGTTCCAGCGTCTTTTGCTCTCGGTGAATCTTCAGCTTCTTTTTGAAGTTCTCGATCGTTCTTGAATAATTGGATGATGTAATACAGTTACTCTATTAATTCGCATATGTGATACAAGGTTATTCTATTGGAGTTTATACATGACTAACTATACAAGTTGAACTACAGAAAATGATGTCATTTGCATAAAAAGTTCTGATTGAAATATGCATTTAATATTATTGCGAAATGTTTCGCAATAATACCTAATGGCGGGAAAAGCATTAATATTGATATAATTTTATTTCTTATTTCATATAAATTAACTTTAGATATCATTAAAATTATAACAGGCTGATATTAATGTCTTGAAATAAGATGGTCGTAAATGTGTCCCATTACAGCATTAATCCTATTTTTTTAAGCTTTAAAGAACTTGATAAAGGACAATTGTGCAGGCATCTGGATGCCGAAACAATGTTTCGTTCTTCTAGGTGGTAACTTTTACCATCCTGTACATTTAAACAAAACAGCTTACTTTACTTCTTTCATTTAACGTGGACCTTTTTGTAATTATCGATGTTGGATTATTTATAAACATCCATATTTTACCTTCCTAACGGATTGATACGTCGACGAAAAGGAATACATGTGTAATTATCTGCAATTTTAGAAATGATCAGATGAGCGTCATTAAATAATTACAAAGTTTAATGACTTCATGATGACATCTCAAACGTTAAATTTTAATTTTTTTTTTTTGAAACCCAGCTAAACCCATAAAAAGTCATAGTGCGATAGCGTCCCAATTTATAACATAGAAACACACCTCATGCTAAAATATTATTTATATTTGTGGGGCAGTTGTGGGGCAGTTGTGGCTATAATATCCTCGCACGTGCCCAATAAACAATTCTAACAATCAGTAGGAGTAATGTAATCAAATAATTTCAGAACGTCCTTTAATATTTGAAAAAATTAGGAAAGCCGAATTTATTTAGAAAATATCGAATTATAACGTCGATAGTATTCTTACAAAATTTACGAACACTTATTTTGGTAGGTGTGTAGATAATATCGCAAAAATAAAATAAGTACTTTGAAGTGATTGGTATTCGTAAATAATCACTACGTTTAAAACCTATAATTAGAATTTTATTTTACCTACACCCATCACATATTATTAGTAATTGTATAAGTAATGCTTCCGACAGTTCACTTGTCTGGATTCGCATGAAATTAAATAGTGTAAATTAAAGAATATCTGATTCTCAAATATCTATTGCAAAAAGAATAATTTAATCGAAATTGTCGATTTTGCGAAAATTCGCGTGGCCGTGGCGGCCAAACAGTTGGTCCTAGTGTGGCACATTGTATACGCGTTTTGATCCTCATGAGGAGATCTTAATTTGGCCCAAAATTTGCGGCGATCGGATAAGAAATGAAGGAATTATGACGTTGCGCGATTTTTTTGAACCTCAGACGAAGAAATTTATAAATAAAAAAATGGCGAGTGTCGATTTTCGCTATTTTGACACCAACCCTATATGTAATCGGACCGGCTGATTACGATACAAGAAACTAAAGTTCGCTATCTGCTTTGGTTCTCGAGATATTTACGAAAAAGTGTCGACAGATCGATCATAAGTAAAAAAAAACGAAATCGCGAATTCTCAGCGGAAAATCGTTCAGACAGTCTTCTTTAGCGCCCCCGAAAACCTTAGGGTGGATTTTGGGTAGAAATTCGACATTGAAAATTTTTTTAAATCGTGAATATTTCACCGAAATATGATGTCCGGTTTCGACGCCTCTCTGTATCTCGGAAACCAGCTGGCTCCAGATGACCTATCCTAAACTGCCCGATGCCTTTTGACACGCTGAATCGACTAGTCCAAACCAGAAGGCTCTCGGACCCCTACTTCTTGAGTTATGCCAGGAAACCCGTAAGTTTCATAATCGAAAATGTCGATTTTGCGAAAATTCGCGTGGCCGTTGCGGCCAAACGGTTGGTCCTAGAGTGGCCATTATATGCGCGTTTTGATCCTCATGACGAGATCTTTAATTTGGCGCGAAATTAGCGGCGATCGGATGAAAAATGAGGGAGTTATGGCGTTCCGAAGTTTGATGGATTTTAAAAATCCAAAAATGGCGAGTGTCGATTTTTTCTGTTTTGACACCAACCCTATATGTAATCAGACCGGCTGTTTAGAATACAACAAACTAGAGTTTGCTATCTTCTTTGGTTCTCGAGATATTTACGAAAAAATGTAGACGACGAAAATTCAAAAGAATTCCAACACCGCAGAAAGGCATACTCATTATTTTCTAAGACCCAAAGGAAATCATTTGTACTGAATAGCCGAAGGAATCAACGATTAATTCAATAATATACTACGCAACTTTACGATCACTATAGAATCGTTTACGTAGAGTAAGGCCAGAAAGAATGAATTTTTTCTTACACCACGACAGCGCCAGACCGCATTGCAGCAACAAAACGACAAGACAGCGACGAACCTGAAATTAACGACTGTTTCGCACTCTTTGTACAGTCCTGATTTGGCTCCTTCAGATTTTTGTTTGTTCCCAAAGCTGAAGGAGGTATTAAAAGGTCAACATTTTTCATCAGCCACTGTAAATTCGGACTGTTGTTAGTAGCAGTAAACAAGAAAGTTTTTTCATAAACGGAATAAAGCAATATATGCAGCATTTCCAGATATTTATATTTTGCACTAAATCGTGATTATTTGAAAAGTAGTTATATACATTGGTAGTAAAATAAATTTACTTACTTTGAGACTGGTTTCATTATTTTGTCTTTTTTTATACTGATTTTGTAGAGTTGGAGCCTTATATGTATATCAATCGACCCACGTATTAAATAATTACAATTAGGATCTGGGCCTAGGTTATGTATTATTAATTAGCATAAATGAGATTCACTACAAGAATGCGAACATATTTCAAATCATATTATTATTGTTACCGATACCTGATTTGATGTTACTTTTTTTTATTTTAGTTACAAGAAATCGTTCAAAATCACATGGTTACATCTCAATAGTCAAATAATGGTCCAGGTGTCTGACAAAAGAATTTATCATTTTCTTCGATTGATAAGGCGTTCATTTAATTCCTTTGCGACGTTGTGTCATATATTTACTAGGAATTTCTTACTTTTGATTGATATTTAATAAATAATTGTTTTACATGGATATAAATTGAACACTTAACACTATCCAGTTTATGAAATATTTCTTCTTAAAAAACATAGAAGTTTGACTTCAGATTTTGTTGCTTTCATATTTTGAACATAACCATAATATTGTTTACATATTTGCTTTTTGTATTGAATTTTAGTAATTTAGAATTATAAATCATCTACTTTTCTCTTTTTGTGATAATCTAATGCTGCGCAATAGATCTATTTATTTTCTTTCTTGATAATTATTGTTCTTAATTCTTAAACAAGAATTTTCTTGGTAAAAAAAGCAGTAATTGAAATAATACCTCCAGGTACCTAAGTAGAGCATATAAAATGAGGAATAATCAATAATAAAATAACTCATAATTAACTAGAATTTTAGAACACATGAATTAATAAACACAAATATTATTATCTAGCAACGAACGAATAGAAAATTAACTACCTCTTAATAGATCAACTAAAAGAAAGCGTAAGAATCAAATAACATACATACAACTAACGAGTTTGAAATGTTTAAATAATTAGGAAAGAAACATGCTGCATCATTAAATAACAATAACAATGCAGTTCGGAAAAAGTACGTTGAACGCCTGGTAAAAATAAACATTTGACTAACAGGTAGAGCACAGTCAAAGTGGTGGCATGTGCATTGAAAATTCCCGAGGCAAGTGCTCTCTCGTGCATGACAAACGATAACATAAACAACACATGCACGTTTTAAGGTAACAAGCACGTTTGTGTGCATTATTTCTAGGTAGTAAGTCAATCATGGAATCCGTTTGGCATGAAAGAATTTTTTTCAGTCGTTCATTTTGACAATGTGGTTTAACAAGTTCGACACGATACTGAAATTTTAATTATTCATGAAGACTTTTGTAGAATTAATAATTATTTTCAAAAATATAATATTTATTGATTATTATAATTTTCAATCAACAAAATTGTTGACAATGAATAATAATTAAGCAAAGAGTAACAATAGTAATATTCATGTTTTCTTGCCGAAGAAGCAGTCCTTATAATGATTATTTGTACTTTTTCAATTGCAGACAAATATTAACGAATCAAAATGTGTCTTAATATACATTGTTGTCAGTGTTTTCCTTGTTCTTACGTATTACTTTTTGTATATAAAATTATCGATCTTTATATAAGGTAATAACGTCTACTATCACTTCTAATTCGATACTTTGAAGGAAACAGGAGCCTCTTAATCTAAATTGAAATATAAATTGTACAAGGTATTGTTAATATGTTGTCTATAATAAAATTATAAATTTATTTACTAGTTTATAAGAAAAAAAAATAAAGCAGTTTATATTTCGATTAGGAAATACAGGTTCATAAATTAGATGACAAAAGACTTTGTTGTCAGTTCTGTGAATTCTGCTCTTCGGTGAGTTCTTAAAAGATCATTGAATTCATCTTGAGATATCGAATGCGAAAATTAGGTATTTGAAGGATTGTTGTCAGACTGCTTTTCTGCTGTTCCAGAACTCCATTTTGTGTGTTGTTGTTATTATTATTATTGATGTGAAAGGTCCTTTCGGGAGAAAGGGAAAAAGTTGATACACGGCCGCGAGGCAAGCATATCAACATCTATCCTGCTTGATATGGATGGAAACATTGGTAGAATTATACATCAATTTTTTTTTGTCTTTGTTGTTCTTTTGCTTTTTTTTTTCATGGATCTACTGTAACGTTGTTCTATTCGTTTTTTTTTTTTTGCTTTTTATGGATCTACTGTAACGTTGTTTTTTTGGCTTTTTCTTTTTCTTTTTTTCTCATTAATCGACGCAATAGATCGTAGGAGTCGTTTAGTTCGTGTTTGTTTTTGTCATGTATTCTGGCTTAGCACCTGCCGCACAATGCTCGTTGACTCTAGTATGACAATTTTTTGAAGCGGTTTATATGTCATAGGATGTATATTTAGGGTCTTTAGAGCCTCATGTAACTTCAGCGGTATTTTTCCTGTAGCACCGATGATGATGGGTACTACAATCACTTTGTTTTGGCTCCACACTTCTTTAACATCTTGGGCAAGTGGTAAATATTTGTCGATCTTGTCTCTGAGCTTCGCCTGGATATTCGCTGGCGCTGGCACAGAGATGACTATGAGGTATGTAATGCTCTTGTTATGGTCTCGTAACGTAATGTCTGGTCTGTTGTGTTGGACAGTTCTATCAGTTTGCATTGTCCGATTCCAGTAAATCATGGTCTCAGGCAACTCCACTACATTTTTCGGCTGGTACTGGTAATATGGCGTTGTTCCAGTGGTTCCATCATACAGTTTGCATATTGCCTGGTGGATCACTTTCGCAACATTGTTGTGGCGTCTGGTGTATTGTTTTGGGGCTAAAATGGAGCATCCGCTGAGTATATGTTCTATGGTTTCCGGTTTCTCGCCACATACTCTGCATGACGTTGATGCGATGTTTTCTTTTAGTATGTGTTTCTTGTAGCTGCGAGTTGCTATCACTTGATCTTGTATAGCCATCATAAAGCCCTCTGTTTCGACAAATAAGTTCGTGTTGCATAGCCATTGTAGTGTCGCTTCTTTATCGATGTATTCATTGTATGCAGCGTGTATGTACCCGCCGTGTAGTTCTTTGCTTCTCCACGCGTCAATTTTTTCGTTGTCGTGTGCAATTTTTTCTTGAATATTGTTTTGCGTGTCCTTTAAGTTGAGTGGAGTGAAGCGGTCATCATTGTTGCGCACAACTCTGTGGATGTTTGTGCCTTTACTGTGAAGAATTCTCTGAGGTCATGTATCTGCTCATAGTAGATGTTTTTAATATCAATTATACCTCTGCCTCCTTTCTTCCTGGGAAGGTGGAATCTCTCGTTCGAACTTCTGGGGTGGTGGGCGCGGTGTTTAGTGAATGTCACCCGTACTAGTCTGTTTATTTCCTCTAATTCTGTTGCGGTCCATCGCACTATACCGAACGTGTACATTAGCACTGGTAGTGCGTACGTGTTTACTGCGGTGGCCATATTTCGACCTGAAAGTTTTGTCTTTAGGATCAGATTAATTCGGCGTTTGACCTCTTGAGTTATTTGTTCTTTTGTGCGGTTCTTGTCTATCCCTCTGCTCTGTTCGAAGTCAAGGTATTTGTATGTGTCTTGAGGTTGCATTGTCTGTACAAATTCTTGTGCGTCTAGTGTGTGTTCTAATGTATAGTTCTCCGAATCAATCCAGATGCCTTTGGTCATCGCGCTTATGCGACATTTGTCTAGGCCAAAGTTCATATTAATGTCATGACTGAAAGTTTCTGTTGTTCTCAATAGCTTTTCGAGATCTTTTCTTGTTGTTGAGTAAAGTTTCAAGTCATCCATATAGAACAGATGGGATATTTGCAGCCCACTTCCCATAATTTCGTAGCCTCTCCCGTCCGCATTGAGCATAGTTGATAGAGGGCTTATTACCATGCAGAACCAGAGAGCGCTTAGCGAATCGCCTTGAAATATTCCTCTTTGTATTTTTATTTTACCTACTTCTGCTGTTTTTCGGTTTATGTTGATTGTCAATGTTGTTTCCCAATCCTTCATAATATGTTTTAGCATTTGCCTTACTTGCGGATCTATTTTACATATCTCCAGTGTTTGTAATAACCAAGTATGTGGAATGCTATCAAATGCTTTTTGGTAGTCTATATAGGCTGTGTGGAGAGGTTTTTTGCTCTTCTTTGCCTCTCCGGTAATAAGGGTGTCGATTATTAGCTGTTCTTTGCACCCCCTACTTTTCTTTCTGCACCCGTTCTGTTTTTCCGCTAGGATTTGGTTTTTTTCAAGGTGTTCGTATATCTTATCTGTCAGTATAGATGTCAAAAGCTTATATATTGTTGGAAGAGAGGTAATGGGTCGATATTTTGATGGGTCGGGACTAGCTGGTTTGGTTTTAGGGAGCAAGTATGTTATTCCCATTGTGAAAAAGTCAGGTATTTTTCGAGGATCCGCAACAGCTTCATTGAACAGCCTAGCAATTTTCGCATGCGTATTAGGTAGTTTCTTGTACCAGTAGTTTTGGACATGGTCTATACCTCCTGCTCGCCAGTTGAGGGTCTTGTGTGTGGCTTTAATGACGTCTTCGGTAGTTATGTGAACGGGTGTCATTAAGTTCGTTTTCTGTTGACTCTTTTGTTCTTTCTGAGTCCATTTCTGTTTGGTTCTATGTGCCACCGGGTTCTGCCATATGTTTTCCCAGTATTTCTTTGTTGTATTTATATCTGGGGTATCTTGTGTTGGTTGAATCTCAGTTTTTTCTTCTAAGAATCGATAGAAGCTTCTTTGGTTCATGTTAAATAACCTATTTTGCTGTTTCCGTAGCTGACTCTCTTTGTATCTTTTAATCCGATTGGAATAAACTGCCAGTTTTTGTTTCAGCAAGTCTAGAATTTCTTCTGTCGTAGTATTCTCGTTGTTTTTGTGTGCTTTTATTATCTCGTCAACTTTTTTTTTTTGTACTGGTTTTGGTAATTGTTTTGTGTGTTGCTTGCGTTAGTCTTGCAATTTGTGTTAGCAGTACTTTAATTTTTGTAGCTATTCTTCTTTCCCAGTGTGGCATTCTATTTGGTTTTAGTGTGGTTGTTTGTTCCCTCTGTGGTTTTGTTCTATTATGAAGCTCTGTTGTTGTTATCGCGGCGATATATATTGTCGTTTGTAGCTGTTCGAGTGTCGCGCAGCTCTCGATAGCAGGTGCTATTGCCTTATTGATTTGGTCAAGCAGTGTTCTTGTTTTACGGCATGGTTGTAGTCTGGGTATTTTAGGCCTTCTTGTCGGGTCTGTATGAGAATATAACATGGTGTTTTTTTCCAACGTATCTATTATATCTCCGTCGATAGGTTCTTGTTCCTCTTCTGTTTGTTCATAGGTTTCTTGAATATTTTCGATTTTTCTCATTCCTAGTTCTACTTCTACCTCTCTTCTTATTCGTATTATTGATTCCGTCGCTAGACGGTTTTGTGTTAGCAGTTGCCTTTTTTGATCCATGATATTTTGTGTTGTTTTGTTTCCCAGCACTGGGAATTTCTTTGCCATCGTTGTATATAGCTCTTTTCCATATGGTTCGGAACTTGTTTCCATTTTGGTTATTTGCAAGTAAGCTCGGTAGAGGTATTCATTCATTTAATTTGTCCATCTCAACCGCTTACTCTTACTGGTCCCTTCGGTGGGCTGACCGGTATGGCCAGTAACACTTTCAGGGATTGGAACTTCTGTTTGTGGTTATTATTATTATTATTATTATTATTATTATTATTATTATTATTATTATTATTAGTAGTAGTAGTAGTAGTAGTAGTAGTAGTAGTAGTAGTAGTAGTAGTAGTAGTAGTAGTAGTAGTAGTAGTAGTAGTAGTCAGTACATGTTTACTGAAATAAAAGTGCGCCTTATTAAAAAAAAATGCTTTCAGTTCGAATTATACCTACGCGTATTCATAAATACTTCTATAAACAATTTCACACTACGATAGCTGTTCACGTATTCATGTACTACATTCACATAGCACACGAAGGTAAAGTGAGTCTTCCGAACCTATCTCTGGTCCACGCCTCTGTGAGCCGACTGAGAATGCCGGTCTTCAGTAATTAGTAATCAGGAAAGACCGGCATTCTCGATCGGCCGCATTGATGGTAATCAGTAATTACTAATCACTGATTACCATCAAGGCGGCTTTTTAAACCCATTATTTAATATAAGCTAATGACTTATTAGTTTAAGAAAATTAATACTGGTAGCCGTAACATTGTGGTAATTCATTTTGAAAATAATAAAATTAAATAAAACAATCACTTTGTTTTACCACTTTATTCACATATAATTGTTTGATAATGACATTGTATGTCGAAACCGCGGTCACAATTATATGTGAATAAAGTCGTAAAACAAAGTGATTCTTTTATTTTATTTTATTACTTATTAGTTTATTCATATCTGAGCAATTAGAAATTTTGATAAATTAGGTTATAAAAGCAAGCAACGTTAATAAAACCTTAAAATTCAGACGTGAGCTTTTTATTTAAAAAAATTGCGATTCCACAAGATCACAAGTTCAAGGAAGTGGCACCAATTTAGAACTTTGTACTATGTTGAAGTATCTCGACGTAACTTACACGCCTCACTTTAGGCGCTGTTATTTAGATAAAACAAACAAAAAATCCAATATATAATATTCTCTGGAAAGTAATAGAATTTACTTAAAGAGCATAACCTAAAATTGGTAAAATAAGAGCATGAATATGCTCTGCACATGAATATGAAAAACTCGCCGTTATATAGTTACGAAATTCCACAATCAATGTCGACATCGTGAATATGTTCCTTGAAAAGTTCTGCTAGTTTTGACTATTTGTTAACTTTGACGCGCCATAAATTGAAATGAATTGAGGCTTCCGTGTTTTAGCAACATCATCTCACCTAAAAAAATACTATTAAGAAAATGATGTGTCCAACTCACTAACACTATCCAAAGTATCGTACCGAGATTTTTTAAGTAAGCTTCGTATTACTTAGATGTTAACGCTAAGAAATAAGTAATTAAACTTCTAGCTTCAAAAATTATTTTATTGTAAATACCACTACAATATTGTTTCGGCATACAATGGCTTCATCAGGTGGATGAAATACTCAGAAATATCCACCTGATGAAGCCATTGTATGGCGAAACAATATTGTAGTGGTATTTACAATAAAAGAATTTTTGAAACTAGAAGTTTAATTACTTATTTCTTAGCGTTATAATGAAGTTTCAACAAGTATCTCCTTCGCCAATTAACTACTTAGATGTTAAATAATCAATAGAGAAATCACTGTTTTTCTTTCGTGTAAAGAGTATCAAAATATGTTGATCTAAAGCAAGCATAAACAACATTGAAAGAAAGCAAACTATAATAAAACTACAAAATAATACAAATCTGTATAAAAACAAATTTGTATCTGTATATGCATGGACACACAGTACGTATTTACCAGCTTTTGCTTCAACTACCAGACGCATGCGTTTCTGTGTAACCACTTTGTCAATGATAGATTTACGAAGCAAAAGACTGTAGTACACTTGCGGTCATGTAGTAAGTTTTGTCCTATCCGAAGACAACAGATAACCTCTTGCCATCTGACGGACAAAACCGACCACGCCGGTGCAAAGTGTTCTTCTCGAATAGCGAAGCTATTACTGATAAAGAAGAAAAATACGCATATTACTGTGAGTCCATTAACTCGTCGCCAGGTGGCGTAGTATATAACAAATTTGTTTTTATACAGATTTGTATTATTTTGTATCAAAGCTTGACGTGAATTATCGCATCGACATGCAATCTATTTTTTGCTATACTACGCCACCTGGCGACGAGTTAATGGACTCACAGTAATATGCGTATTTTTCTTCTTTATCAGTAATAGCTTCGCTATTCGAGAAGAACACTTTGCACCGGCGTGGTCGGTTTTGTCCGTCAGATGGCAAGAGGTTATCTGTTGTCTTCGGATAGGACAAAACTTACTACATGACCGCAAGTGTACTACAGTCTTTTGCTTCGTAAATCTATCATTGACAAAGTGGTTACACAGAAACGCATGCGTCTGGTAGTTGAAGCAAAAGCTGGTAAATACGTACTGTGTGTCCATGCATATACAGATACAAATTTGTTTTTATACAGATTTGTATTATTTTGTATCAAAGCTTGATGTGAATTATCGCATCGACATGCAATCTATTTTTTGCTATACTACGCCACCTGGCGACGAGTTAATGGACTCACAGTAATATGCGTATTTTTCTTCTTTATCAGTAATAGCTTCGCTATTCGAGAAGAACACTTTTCACCGGCGTGGTCGGTTTTGTCGTCAGATGGCAAGAGGTTATCTGTTGTCTTCGGATAGGACAAAACTTACTACATGACCGCAAGTGTACTACAGTCTTTTGCTTCGTAAATCTATCATTGACAAAGTGGTTACACAGAAACGCATGCGTCTGGTAGTTGAAGCAAAAGCTGGTAAATACGTACTGTGTGTCCATGCATATACAGATACAAATTTGTTTTTATACAGATTTGTATTATTTTGTATCAAAGCTTGATGTGAATTATCAGGCCACCTGGCGACGAGTTAATGGACTCACAGTAATATGCGTATTTTTCTTCTTTATCAGTAATAGCTTCGCTATTCGAGAAGAACACTTTTCACCGGCGTGGTCGGTTTTGTCCGTCAGATGGCATGAGGTTATCTGTTGTCTTCGGATAGGACAAAACTTACTACATGACCGCAAGTGTACTACAGTCTTTTGCTTCGTAAATCTATCATTGACAAAGTGGTTACACAGAAACGCATGCGTCTGGTAGTTGAAGCAAAAGCTGGTAAATACGTGCTGTGTGTCCATGCATATACAGATACAAATTTTGTTTTGATACAGATTTGTATTATTTTGTATCAAAGCTTGATGTGAATTATCGCATCGACATGTAATCTATTTTTTGCTATAATAAAACTGTAGAAGCAAATTTAACGAAGATAACTTTAGGTAATAATTATTATTGTTACTATTGTTATTATTGTTATTCATTTAAGTTATGGAGATGTAATCAGAACCACATACTCAGTCACATTCGTATGTTAATTTCAACATAATTATTATTATTCATTCTCCACAGTCCATACCATATTAATATATTCTTGTCAAACAATCGAACTCACTCATATTAATAAGTTTATTAAACACTAACCTCAAGCAGAACGTGATTGTCTTTAAATACTATAATTACAGGGGGAGACGAACGTTACGTTCATCTCAGAAACAATATCGAAGATCGGACAACCGTCGTACGATGTAGTATGCAATTAAAGTCAAATTGCGTCTCGAAGAATTGATTTTGTTTATGCAGTTAAAGGAAAGAGGTTCATGAAATTTTAGCATGAGATATTGAATACGTTTTAATCAATTTCTCTTATTTATACGATTATTTGGAAGTAATAAACAGGTTCGGATATTGTAACGGGATTTTCTTTGTTGTTTAATAAATATTCAATTTGATAAATTAAGAAATGTATTTCAACCTCTTTGTAATACTGAATGTTTTGTGGGTTTATTGGGCTTCTATTTTTAAATTAAATTCAAATAAATATATTTATATATCTGCAGGCCATGAAATTACATTCAAGCCCCTAAATTTTCGGATACAAATTTATCAAACTATAATATTAATTAAAGCAAAATGATATTTCGTTTTGCAATATTCATTTAAAAATGTACACCATCTTTTCAAAAACAAACCATACTTTTACAAGAAAATAAACCCTAGAACAATTATAATTGTTAAAATCGTATTCTACCTCGATCTGACACAACCTTACGTACGATCACAGAATACTGTTGACGATCGAAGTAATTTCTGCTTGAACATATTTCATGGGAAAATAAAATCTGAGGAAGAAATAGAAATTGCAGGGTGCTAATCAACTGAATCCAGTAGGCGATTTAACAC
Source organism: Melolontha melolontha (assembly GCA_935421215.2). NCBI lineage: Eukaryota > Metazoa > Arthropoda > Insecta > Coleoptera > Scarabaeidae > Melolontha > Melolontha melolontha. The sequence continues at coordinate 85,439,326 of OW285242.1, read as the reverse complement.
AAACATTAAATTTGTGAGAAGGTTCATTATGCTACAAAAATAATTAACATCAAAATATTTCTTCGATCTACCTCACATTCTCTGAACTTTTCGCCTTAAAACTTCGAGATAGGGGGTCCTTCAAATTGTAAAGTTAAACTAACATTATCCTTACTTTTGATTTTACCAAGTCTTTTCAAATGTGGTTCTTCTTTAGTTCCCATTTAGCATTATTGCGCTTTGTTTCGCACTTATGCCAATCGTTTCACCAAATAACTGTTGTTTTAAGAAAATTTTAATGCTTATCACTTCGTCGAGGTTCTTGCACAGCTTAACTTTATTTTTTGTTCACCGGCTGACTTGTGGAGGAAAATATCGCATAAATGGTTTCCAATTTTCTAATTAATTTCACAACAATCTCATAGACTAGTTTGTGCTTATGTAATGAAATCTTTTTGAACATTAACTTCACACTTCATTCAGTTTTTGAATAGCCTAAATTCTTGTGGCCTTTAAACTTCTGACGATAACTTTGAAATCACTAAAACCAGTTGTGAAACAGAATATATATTCATCGTTATATGCTTTTTAAAGATATGTCTAACATTCAGATTTTTATTCACAAGAAATGCTTTAAATATGCCCATAAATATGTCACGTGCTTTTCTCAAAAATATATCAAATATATGCTTCATTTTTACCATTTATACATTTTTAATGTCCTTTATTTTTTATGTATTTCACTTACTGGAAATAAAGGAAAGAGTAGTAAAACAATAAAAAGTAGTCTAAATTACATTTATACATAAAAAATAATTTATATGCATAATAATATGGTAAAAGATTACAATTAATAGCTATAGACATATAATTCTATGGATTTCACTTAATAACATAATAAATTACTATGATATTAAGTGACATCCATAGAATTGTATGTATAGTTATTATTAATAACTATTCACTTTTGCAGTGAGATCTACTTAACTTCTTATTGTACCTATTAATAAGTAAGTACTTTTCTTCTAGATTTTCGACACTAAATTTTGTCTTCTATCGCTTAAAATATTTTTATATATTGAAAATGGTCTTTGGACTTCAACTGATGTGAAAGGTATATATTTTAATGACGCCAAATATTTGGTTGGAGTCTAAATGCAAATTATTATCTTTAACAGTCGAACTTAGTGATAATGATAAAATATTTGATATTTCTGTTAACTTTTGACAACCATCATTCTTTATTGTAATACATATTATAAAATTTATGAAGTATAAGTTTACCAGTTCGACCTGGAACATTTTCAATAAATTTTCACAATGTTCTACAATATAAATTGGCTCTAATAAAGATATTTGATTGGACTCTAATTTTTTAATTAATTCACTTAAAAAGACTATAACGGGCTTTAATATACGTCAACTGATCTAGAATCTCGCGCTTTTCGAATAAACGTTTGGATTTTATAATTGATTCAGCTGAATCAGAAAAGCTAATACAATGTTTTTTATATGATTATAGTTATTCGCCTGGAATATGGCTGCATCTAACCACGTTCCCCATCTGATAATTACCGGTTCAGAAGGTAGAGGAACACTCAGCAACTTTTCTTTATATATTTGGACTGGTAGAGATGCTTTCTTAAATATTTTTTTCTCTTTCGGTGCTATAAAGTGCACTTTTCGACACCCGCTTGGATTGCATAAAGTATTACTTTTCGCACGCAAAATTTTGTCTTTAGAGGTTGGTCACAAAAAAAGAAATGGAAATGTCAAATATAAATGTGTATAACAAGCATGTGTAGTAAAAGTTGTATAGGTACAAAGAATAAAAAACATTTGCTAACATTTTATTTATACTAATTAACAATATAAATTGTTAAACAGAGTTGGAAGATCTATGCTACTATTGACATTTACTTCCCATTTTGAATAGTGCAACTGTTATAAACGTTTACTGTAACACTAGAAGATTCATGTGCATTAATGGAGATTCCAGGCAGATTCTGGGAACACACTATGTTTTGTTTGAATTCCTGTTGATTCACATTGATTGACACATCACTGCCTATTGCATCAGAAGTCGATGGATTCTGAATAATTTTAGTGGATGTATTAGGTGCACGAGACAGTATTCGATAGGGCTGGGCGATACCGGCGTTTTCGGTATCGGGTACCGATACCAATCGAGGTATCGATTCTTAGCGATGTATCGGGTCTGTGCACGGTATCGATTCTGAGTACTGGAATCGGTAAAGTATCGATACCTTGGAATCGATACCTTGGAATCGATACCTTGGAATCGATACCTTGGAATCGATACCTTGGATTCGATACTTTGGAATCGATACCTTAATTCGATACCTAGAAATTAATATTCATAACCCGTTTTCTAGGTGTCGATTGTTTGATATCGGTTTCAAGAGATATCAAATTAATTTATCGATTCTATCATAACTACGGTATGAAGTTTTCAATATTGTGATATTTTGTTTTTTAATAATTATAGATATGTCATAATAAGGATATTTGATGCGCATAATAATAACATTCTTTTAAAATATATAATGCATACATACTTAAAAAGTTATTGCATCCTTTATGTACATTTAAAAAAATTCACAAAGGTAAGCTACCCGATACATGGCTACCCGATACATCGCTACCCGATACATCGATACTTAGGGAGTACTGGAATCGCTAAAGTATCGATTTGGAATCGATACCTCGCCACCCGATACCTCGCTACCCGATACATCGCTACCCGATACATCGATACTTAGCGAGTACTGGAATCGGTAAAGTATCGATAGGTATCGATGCTTTGGAATCGATACCTCGCTACCCGATACATCGCTACCCGATACATCGATACTTAGCGAGTACTGGAATCGGTAAAGTATCGATAGGTATCGATGCTTTGGAATCGATACCTTGGAATCGATACCTTGGAATCGATACCTTGGAATCGATACCTTGGAATCGATACCTTGAATCGATACCTTGGAATCGATACCTTGATTCGATACCTAGGAATCAGTATTCATAACCCGTTTTCTAGGTGTCGATTGTTTGATATCGGTTTCAAGAGATGTAAAATTAATTTACCGATTCTACCATAACTACGGTATGAAATTTGCAATATTGTGATATTTTGTTTTTTTTGTTTGTAATAATTAAAGTTATGTCATAATATGGAATTTGCTACGCATAATAACCAACGTCTTTAAAATATATATTATGCATACATACTTAAAAATTCTTTACTTAAAAAGTTATTTTTATATACATTTAAAAAACGCAGAAAGATAAAATAATATAGGCAAATATGCGTGCTATTACAAAATTATACAAAAAGCCTAAAATATTTATTTCAAAATAGAAACAAACCAAGCACGTTTTATACCTACAATAGCTTGATAAGAATTCTTGACCCAACTTTTTTTACCTTATTATATTAATTAATACTACTATATTTATATTATATTTTATTTATTTTAGTTCCAATTTACAGTCGTGTATTGTGTATTGTGCATTCTATAGAACAAGAAAGTGTTTTATATTTATATGAATATGAATATCACCTATATTTCTCTCAACACTGCTTTATACAAATTATTTGTCAACAAATTTTAGCTGTTCCCTAGTTTTGATTTATTATAATTCCTACCTTTATTCGTCGTCTAAAGTTAATATAAGCACTTATATTTCATATCATTTTAAGCTTCATCACTTTGTTCTTATAACTTGGTGTAATAAGTGGATACGTACGTACCAAAATGTCGAAAAAAAATAGTGTAGTTTGGAAATACTTTGATAAAATTAACGACCAGGGCGTGAGTTGTAATGTATGTATTTGTAGTATTACCAGTAAGTATACTGGTAATACTACAAATATGCTAAAGCATATAAAATGTGTTCATCCTTTTACATATTTTAATATTATTGAAAAGAAAGACAAAAGAGACGGTGATAGTGAAGTTACTGACGTTAAAATATTGGCCTCCGAAAGGTAAAATTATAATTATACTAGCTGCAGACTTATGTATGTAGTTCTTTTTTAATCCTTGCATGAAAAATAAGAAAATTCTTAATTGTCATTTTGCATAAAACAACAACTTATATACCTATGATGTACGCATACTCATTTAAAAAAATGCACAAAGGTAAGCTACCCGATACATGGCTACCCGATACATCGCTATCCGATACATCGATACTTAGCGAGTACTGGAATCGCTAAAGTATCGATGCTTTGGAATCGATACCTTGGAATCGATACCTTGGAATCGATACCTTGGAATCGATACCCTGGAATCGATACCTTGGAATCGATGCTTTGGAATCGATACCTAAGAATCGATACCTTCGTTATATGAGGTATCGGGTATTGGACGATGTATCGATACTTCGCCCAGCCCTAGTATTCGAGCAACATCAACTTTTTTCATGGTGGAATTATCAATGTAACCTTTAGCCACTGCTGAAGATTTCCATCCTCCATGGCGCTTAATTGTTATTAAGTCACCTCCACTATTAGCCAAGTGTGTCACACTTGAACGCCTAAAGCAATGTCCAGTGAAGAGCTCAGGATTAGGCAAATTTAAGTAAGTAGCAATAACTTTTGGTACTTTTCCTATAGTATTAATGCCAATTGGATTATTCACGCAAGAACCATTTCTATATTGCAGGAAGAAGCGTTTATGTGTAACATGAGTGGGACGAAGTGAATAATATTTTTTAACCAAATCAATCCATAATTTTTCTGTCATAATAAATTGTCTTGGAATATAAGTTTTAGTTTTTGGCACTCTAACCATTATTACATAATTTTTAAACTGTATATCATCTAAAATCATGTTCATGATTTCTTCACGACGACAAGCTCCATTATAACCCATTATAAGGATAACCTATCAATATTAATATGACTATTATAACAAAATAATGTAGAAAATTAATAAAATACTATTACAAGGATGTTTGTATTACTTACTTTCATTGCTAAATATGTTTTTCATCGGCTTCTATTATAAAACAGTTAATATGATCTATTTCTAAAATCTTGGATTTCTTAGGCTCGTAGCCTTCAGATAATCTTTTTAAATATGCAAGAAGCCTAGAAAATTTTGAAGTATCTATATTTTTATAAATATTTAAACAACATCGTAACATCGAATATGTGGACCACAAGGTCGAAGCCTTTTTTATCTTGCTTTCCTTATCAAAATAAGCAATAATTACATTTTCAGTAATATTCGCGATATTATTTTCTTTACAGCAAGTTAAAAAGTGCTCGTATTGCTTTTGATAAATATGTCGAGCCTTTGTTGGCAAAAGATTTTGTAAATTATCTTCTGCTATTTTGCGAATCTCCGGGGGCGTGCAATTATTTGCTTCGTCCATTTCGTTAATAATTTATTGCATAAATCAATCTAAATTTTAAACTTAAAATGACATATAACACCGCCGATTTTCAAATATTTAAAATGCTCTAGTTAAAGATTAATGCTACCAACTTCAAAAGAAGAAAATTTATACAATTTCCGTACAAAACATGCCTCTTATTTTAAGTCTTTTTGAACTTTTAATGTCCGAAATAGAAAAAACAGTATAAAATACACGTTTCATAAGACATTTTAGTGCACTTGTTCTTTAGAAAACTCGCCTTGCGGCTCGTTTTCTAAACTTGAACGCGTGCACTAAAATCATGTCTTATGCAACTTGTACTTTAATATACTATTTTACGTTCAAGATTAAAGAATTAACCAAAGGAAACTGACCTCTAAAGTCCTCGCAAACTCTATTTATTCCATGCGCTAGACAAGTCATGTGGATTAAATTAACAAAGCAAACAATTTCTACGCTATTGGTTTTCTCTAACTCTTTCGTACTGATTAAAATAGGTTTTGGCAAAATATTTCGCATTATTTTAGTGTAGAATGGATATATTCACAATATTGGGGTGATATGCCTAATAATTAAAAATATTGTTTTTTACATAAAATTCGAATTCTAGATATTACACATTTATTAAAATTTAATCGCACATGTTTTTTTGACCAACCTTTCATTGAAACATATAATCATTATTAGAATAACTTGGCCTGTGAATTTGCAAATATGTTTAAAAATTTTTCGACAATGGAAGCTGTATTGAAATAGTTTTAATGATACTTTAGCCACAGTATAAACGTAAGCAGTAATATCACTAACCAAAATTATTGAAATAAAATGGAACTCGCGGATTCCAAAGCGCATGTATTTCTTTCCTTTATTAAATGCAGATTAGATAGTAATTAAGGATGGCTTATTCAAAAAGTCAAACAGTCTAATGTCCCTTACGCTTACTGTAGCACAAGTTTAGGAGAGAAAGAGAACATGCAGAATATGCGCGCGTATTAAGTTCTTATTTCAAAACATAAAAGGTGCCGACAAGAGCTGATCTTACTGCTTACGTTTACGCTGTGCTTTATCCACCAATTAACGCGTGCGCCATGCCATGGTGTGCATGATGACATGATACAGTCCACTCAACGTCACACATGTATTATAAAATACTTGTCTTTAGGGGTTTGTTTAAATAAAACTAACATTAATAATAAACCACACTAAATAACATTTAATAACTAATAATAAAAGTATTTATTTCAATATTTATTTCACATTTATCTAAGATCAACACGACGGCGATCACTCGTCGAATGCCTCTTTCCCTTCACTTCGAGTTCTTATATGGGCCTAGGGAAAACTCTCGCATGTTGCATTTTCTCGGTCCTTCGGTATCGGCGTTTTCTTTAGACGAATCTAGGCCGCGCTAATGTCGCACAGCGGATGACGTCAATGCATGGACTCACATCACATTGCCCCCTTCTTAAAGAAAATTTTCGTTCCGAAACATGCTATTCCTTGGCTCCATTAAGCAATTAAGCAATCTACAAATAGGACTTTCATTGGATTGCGACGTCATATCAAAGTAGCAGTCTACAGTTTTCTCTTGTCTGGGTGGAAGGAAATTTTCAGGCCAATAACTACAGATCAAAATATCCATGCCAGTATGTTGGAATAATACCTTTAATATTCTTCTTGTAATTCTCCAGTCCAGACAGTCAAAACCGCAACCCAATGTTGGTACTGCTAATTTTAAAATGTCTTGTTGCAACAATCGTTCACACAAATGGACAAGGGTCTCCCATAAGGCACGATAGGTTGACTTCAGGTTCGACAATACTTTCATGACCAAATCAAAAATGAGCAGTTCCTTTATTTATTATTTGGAGACTCTTCCCAATTGCCGGTCCCGACTACCTTAATTCTTCGATTCCGCCAAATCTCTCCTTAAATTCTTTGGCAATTTCTTTAAATATTCGCATATCTCCGACTACCCAATTAATAAACGCGCAGTCTGGGGGCATGGTAAACATATCTGTTAGTCTGTCGATGGTCACCCCAAATCGAGCTTTTCTTGAACTTGAACCAGAATACCCTTCTATAAAGTCTTCGGTGGTTAGTTCCTTGTAGTGGCTATCCAATCGGCGCAAATCAGCGACTTCGTCGATATTGTATCCCAAGTATGGGGCTAACCTATTAAAATGTTCGACCCTTGGTTTTGTAAGAGGTGTTCGCCTTATGCGGTATATTACATCGTTAATCCACTTCAACAACTCGTATAACCCGTTCCAACTCTTTTGAAGTTTTGGAGACAGGCGTCGTCGACGTTGTTGATAGTACAGCCAAACGCGATCGCCTTCATGGAAGCCACCCTTCTCGGCGTTGATGTCGTAGTTCTCCTTCATCCTGTCACTGGCATCCTGGACATTTAGTCGTACTTGGTCATGGACATCATCTTCCCCCGGGAGCTTCCCTCATTGTATTGCCGCATAGGTGCACGTCTATGTCTCTGTGGACCATTAGCTGGCGCAATTAGCACATTTTCAACACCACTCCTTCACAACTCGTGAACTATCCATCCAGTAAAATCTCTGGCGTACGTTCTCCATTGTTTTATGGAGGCCAAAATGCTACCTAGAGCCACCATTATGGAGTTCTCGCAATATCTCTGGTATCCATTTCTCGGGTACCACAATTTGCATTCTTCGCTCGCTTCATTCTTGGAAGTCTTGGATCATTGGAAGTATAATTTCAAAAAATAACAGTAATGTTAGTATAGCTTACAAACCATATGTAAAAACAAGTAATTTCATTTTTAACGCAAAACCTAAAACAGATATCAATAATAAATCAGGAGTATACAAATTATATTGTAATGATTGTAAAAGTGTATATATAGGTCAGACTAGTCGAAGTTTTATTATACGGGTAGAAGAACACATGAGGTCATATAAACTAAAGAAGACAGATTCAACATTCGCAAACCATCTTATTACAGAAAGGCATATATTTGGTCACCGTAAAATATTGCATTTGGCCGAGACAGGTCGTAAATTAAATCTTTTAGAGGCCCTAGAAATTTTTAAAAGCCGAAACAACACAATTGATATCGTTTTAAACGACCAGTTGGATCTTATATATACACCTCTTTTCCAATGTTGTATATAATAGTTAAGTATATAGTAGTAATTTTAAATAACATCATAAACCAGCCCCATATATTTTTGTGTCATTTATAAGTTCTATGTAGGCATGTAACTTTTCCAGTTTGATAATGACATTGTATGTCGAAACCGCGGTCACGATTATATGTGCAAAGTGGTATAACAAAGTGATTGTTTTATTTTATTTTATTATTTTCAAAATGAATTACCACAAAGTTACGGCTACCAGTATTAATTTTCTTACACTACAATATTGTTTCGCCATACAATGGCTTCATCACGTGGATGAAAAACTGAATATGTACAATACAAGTTTGAATATTTATGTAAAAATTATTGGGGAAAAAGGTGGTGGAAAAATTTTACAATCTTAAATTTAGTAGGGGGGGAGTTCTTTTAAAGTTAATCCTAAACTATTGTATCTATTAATTTCTAAGTTTTCTAACAAGTTAAGTTTTTTAACTTAACTTGCGAAAGTTGAATTAAAGATTCAACTTTCGCAAGTCATTGTATAGATATCAATCATAGATTTAATATAGACTTCAAAATTTTACACATTCAAGAAAAAAGTAAAAAACTTAACTTGTTAGAAAACTTAGAAATTAATAGATACAATAGTTTATGATTAGCTTTAAATGACCAACTAGATTTAAACAACTCCCCTCTACTAAATTTAAGATTGTAAAATTTTTCCACCACCTATTTCCCCAATAATTTTTACATAAATATTCAAACTTGTATTGTACATATTTAGTTTTTCATCCACCTGATGAAGTCACTATATGACGAAACAATATTGTAGTGTATTTACAATAAAAGAATTTTTGAAACTAGAAGTTTAATTACTTATTTCTTAGCGTTATAATGAAGTTTCAACAAGTATCTCCTTCGTCAATTAACTATTTTTATATATAGTTTTTGCTTATTTTACGATTCTTCGATCTTCTACAAACTATCATATCTCAACTAATTAAAGCACAATCATTCAAAAACTCAAAAGTTTTTTAGAATTGCTAGATATTTTGTACGATACATTTACTATAGTAACGTAAAAGCACTAAATCTCAAGTGTAATTCTGAATGCGGATTGTTTGCGCCACTTCTATAAAAAATTCTAATATTATACGCCCTTGGTGGGATTATTTTTAGTATTGATTAATTCCTTCCCTTATAATTAAATTCTTTGTAACTTTTAACAATTGAATTGTAAAATAAATATAATATAGGAGTATACAAAAAGGTATAAGTATATCAATACGTTATGCACGTATTATGCATTTGTTACAAATGAAATATTGTCCATGTGTACAGTTACAGATATGTATATTGCATGTCTGTTTCATTTGTAATAATATAGGAGGTATATAAAGTAAAAATTGCCTTTATGTGAACACGGAACTGAATATCAAGCTGTAAAGGGTTTTAATCAATTATTTTCTATAATATGAAAGGAATCTTAAAGTATTTGAGGTATTAGTTAAAAGTTATCTTCTTTGGTTAATTTTAAACACTAATGTGTATTTTACAATTAATTTAATTATACTGAACCATAATATACGGCGATTACAGTTTCGTCCGATTATCAGATTTGCATAAATTATAATATACACTTTCATCCGGCCAATAAGACAGGCCTAAATTTGGGATATACAGTTTCGTCCGGCCGGTAGGTGCAGATAAAGGAGAGGATTAAAATTGTCCTAATGGTATTATATTCTAATCAATACTTTCATTGCAATTTTTTCCCAGTTGATATTTATTATTTGTGAAATCCAACAAATATCGTATTCTACGACGGTGGTTTGACAATTAACTTGGTTTGATATGAAAGAGAACAATTTGAGTTTTGCAAAGTACTTTATTTTTCGACATATTCCCCTCGAAGTTCAACGCACTTGCCCCAACGTTTCTCCAGCTTCGCGATTCCTTCACGGAAATAAATTGCTTCGATGCTTTCAAAATACTGGTTTACTTTCTGTATGACATATTCATTAGACTCAAGCTTTCGTCCTGCCAGAAAAGTTTTTAGTTTCGGGAATAGATGGTAGTCCGAAGGAGCTAGATCTGGCGAATACGCAGGATGCGGAAGCAGTTGAAATCGTAGCTCGGCCAATTTTTGCTGAGCGACACGACTTGAATGCACGGGGGCATTGTCATGGTGAAACAACACCTTTTTCTTGGCCATTCCCGGGCGTTTCTCTGTTATTGCCGCCTTTAAGCTGTCCAAAAGTGATGCATAGTATTCTCCGGTAATGGTTCTTCCCTTTTCAAGGTAGTCAATTAGGAGAATTCCCTTTGCGTCTCAAAAAAGTGACGCCATGACCTTTCCAGCGGATGGAACGCATTTTGCTTTTCTCGGAGCCGATTCACCACGGGCAATCCATTGTTTCGACTGCTGTTTAGTTTCCGGGATATAGTGGTGTATCCAAGTTTCGTCCATTGTCACAAAACGGCGAAAAAACCCAACTACATTCTTCTGAAATTCTTGCAAATTGTCGGCAAATATTCGCATGCGAATTCGCTTTTGCTGTTGAGTGAGTAAACGCGGCACCCATCTTGCGCACAGTTTTTGCATGTGCAATTCTTTATGCAAAACGATGTGAACTCGCTCAGTTGAGATGCCTGTGGCTTCCGCTAACTCGCGCACTTTCACTCGTCTATCGGCTAAAATAAAATCATGGACTTTATCGATGATTTCGGGTGTCACAGCTGATTTCGGGGCTCCAGGACGTGGTGAATCTTGAATGCTTGTTCTGCCACGCTTAAACTCATTTACCCAAAGTCGAACACACTCATAAGAAGGACATGAGTCACCCAATGTAGGTGAAAGTGTCTCATGAATCTCCTTCGCTGTTTTCCCTTCCAGATAAAAGAATTTAATCACACCACGAATTCCAACTTTATCCATTTTTCGCTATTGCTCGAAACACTTCTGTTTAAGTAACTGTCAAACAACGAGTTACTGTCAGAATGACTTAAGACCAGAGAATATTAACTCATAGGAATGACACTTTATGACTACATATATATATTACTTTTGCGCTCTCTATTAGTGTGTGAACCAAGTTAATTGTCAAACCACCCTCGTACTATTGCTACCCCCACCCATTAATGGAAATTCCTATGAATTATGTACTTAGAAACATTACATTTCAAGTAAGCGTGTGGTAAAGAAGTATTGTATGTGAACAACTTCCGATACTGTTTTGCGGAACAACTGTCAAGTGGCGAAAAAAGTGGAGATGTCGGACACCAAAATGTACTACTACTGTTTACACTATGAGTGAAGACAATTTTATCTCCCGTTGTAATTTGAACCATGCCCATTCTGAATTAAGCGCTTCAGCAGTACAAAAGCAATTTCTTGTAGCGGCGGCAAAACGTAAAGCTACAGAAGAACTTAATGTACAACCTAAACGAATTCTGCAGTCGCTGTTAACAAAATGCGACAATAGTGAATTAACAATTGGCGACTTGAAATCGGTGAAACCAAGTATTTATGATGAAAGAAGAAAGGCATTTCCGAGTTTACCCAAAAATATAAGTTGCAATTTCGTCCTGCGGAGGTTGTTATCGATTTTGAAATGTCGATACACAAAGCTGTCAAATTCCATGTGGCAGAATATTAAAATAAGTGGCTGCCGAATTCATATCTCTCAAGCTTGGTGGCGAAAAATACAAGAGATAGGACCCACAAAACACTATAAAGAAAAATCAGACATTGGCAAATGGATTGGATACTGTTCGCGTCTGCTTTTTTTAGAACCCGAGAACTTTGGCAAATGTTTCCTATTTGATCTACTGCCCATAGTACCAGAAAATGATAAATTATAAGAATTTATGGAGTCCTAGTGGATACTTATATAGAAGAGAATTCAATATTATCTTCCGAAATTTGGCCGGCTAAATGTACTAGCAGCTCAAGGACGACCAACGCATGCGAATCGTTTCATTCACATCTAAATAAGAGTTTTAATTTCTAATCCAAATATTTTTGCCTTTTTAGAAGTTTTGCGCCAGTATTGAGCTGAAATTTATATTAAAATACAAAGTGTAAATAAACAAAGACAAAGACAAGTGAACACAGTGAACTAAAAATATTAGTTTGTAATTGTTCTACCGTTTAAGTATTTCTTTTCTTTTCTCATTTGATATTTTATATATTTTTCTTTTGTAATAGAATAAATTTTTAAATTTTAACTTATTGTGTGTTTTTCTATTCAACACATAATCTACTCTGCTTGTTTGTGTTCAATATATCGAAAGTATTATAACAAAGATGTTATTTCCACTAAAACTAATATTGGAGATACACCTCTAAATTAACATAAAAGAATTGAGTATTTTAAGATTATCGGACGAAACTGTACCTACTCGTAAATACCCAAAAATTTGACCCCGACTAAACTGTAACACAGTTAAGCGGTTAGCATTATCAGAAAAGGATTAAACAAAGATTATCGGACGAAACTGTATCTGCCCATAATATATGCATTACGAATTTGGCTGCTTTTACAATTTCTTGGTGAGGGATTTTTAATAATCATTTAATTTAGGTACTCAAGAATACGTATATTATTTATAAACTATCTTATCATGCTATAATACTTATAAAAGTTTATTCGAGTTGCATTCAATAGCGATATAAAAGACATGCCACTAAATCCTGAAAACTGTTTGTCGTGTTACTTCTATAAAAAATTCTAATACTATTCGCCCTTTATCGAAATATGTTCTAACATTGATTAGTATTGAAATTTATACCATAACTAGCTTTCCTCTTTTATCTCTTGATGATGAAAGGCGAAATGAGCCGAGATGAAGTAAGTAATTCTATAAAGTCACTCATCCAGCAGCCGTTCATGGTAAAATCTATTTGATTATGTCAATTGTAATACTACACTGTCGTATTGTGGCCTAGTATTGATATAAAAAGTATTTTTGTTATCTTAATTGCTGCATTAAGAAAATTCTGACAGATCCAAAGTCTAAAAATGTTTAAATCCAAATTGCATGTCATTTAAAATAGATAATCATTTTTACGCCTTCTATATTTAAATCAAAGGGAATCTACATTGATAAATAAATTTAAATCATTCTATTCACATTGACACGCTATGTAAGCAACTCTTTACATTAGAACTTTAAAAATTAAATAGGGCATTATTTTTGGGTGTCAGTATATTTATAATACGTTTATAGTCCAAAAAAACGTACGATTAGAATAATGTTCAGTTTTTATTTTTGAAGAAATGTGCGAGTATTCTGGAATGTATTACTTTTATTATAAGAAATTTCCAATATTTCATTAACTCTAGGAACAGACTAAGTTTAAATGAAAAGATAACATATTCCCGCCTTTCGTTAAATTTTACCAAACATTAGACATATTAAAAAGTAGGTAAATCACTACAATTATATTTCTAATTCTACTAGAAATTGTAGCGACATATCAGATTACTACAATCTGAAGCTATTAATACATTTAACTAACTGTGATAACTTTTACAATGCTGTTTTCCTATTCCATTTACATTTGGTTCAGCTCAAAATAATAATTAACTTTAAATCAATGTCTTACGAAAAGAATAAACAATTTACACTATACTTAATTTGCTATGAAAATTTTGATACAATATTCTAATTACATTGATTTCTTATTGCACGAACATTATACACAATTTTCTGTTTCAATGTAATTAATATTTTTACAGGTTTATTTATATTTTGTCCTTTTTGTTAAACTATTAGAGATTTTTAGATGCAATAATATTCATAAGCGTAGTAATTTTTATTCATAAATAGTAGTCAATAACTCAATGCCATTTCTTAACGTGTGTTGAAGGATTATTTCAATTTATAATATTATATTTATTAACCAGAATAATTTTCTGTTTTTCTGACTTTCTTATATGTATACTCATATATTGTATGAAACAAATCTTTATTATTTTATTAGCAATGAATATAAATTCAATAAAGTTGAATTGTAAAATATATAAATAAAAAACAATATGTATATATAAATTGGTTTATTGAATTCTAGACATCTTACACTATGATTACATAATAATGAGATACCAATGAAACTTACGTCTAAAACTTAAATATAAGAAAGACATCGGTCAGCCCAACGATATACAAACGATACAAATTAACTTATGCATAACAAAATGTAAAACACTGTAGACAACATAAAACAAACCAATTCTAATAAAAAAAATCAGTACTAAACACCGATTTTAGCCTTATGAACGAGTGAAACATACGAAAATACATTTACAATCTACATACTTCAGAAATCATACAAGCTGATATCACAGACTTCATACACTACATATACTACAAAAATTTCTTAGTGTATATACAAAAATTATATTGAATAATTTCTTGCTTTCTTCCACGAACGTATCACATAGCTTAAATATGAGCTGAGCGTTCATTAAAAAAAAATAAAATTATATATAATTTTATGAAAAGCTACAAGAAAAGCTACGCGATATGGTGCAATACAAAAATTAAAAATGGTGCATTTATTTTAAATTTTGAATATTCATTCCTATACAAAGAAGTGCATTCGGAAGCAAGAGATGATACTAAAAAACATACATTTTAAATAGTCAATAAATGAAGAAGATCTAAATTTAAGTCTCATGCAAAGTTTATGTACAATAATTGACACTATTCGGCCCACGTTTCGTTTATTTTTTATATTCATATTTAAAAAATCTACGTTCATTAAACTAATTAGCAAAGTACTTAAAATTCTAAGGAAAAAATTAGGTAGTCATATTTACATAAACTAATTTAAAACTGTAAAATAAAGCTAAATTTGTATCACAGATTTTTAAATTAAAGCTTGAACATGTAAGTAGAATTAGATTCTTTTCAATTCGTAAATTTCATATATATTTAATATTTCTACAATTAAAGCTTGAGCAAATAAGAGATGTGCATAATTTTGTCTTATATATACACAAATTATTACTTGACCTTATTGTATTGAATATCAATAACTAAGACATTAATAGCCAAAGAATCGTAAACATGTAAACAATGTAAAAAGTGTAGCGCTAAGAAATACATAGTTATACATTGCACTTATTTTACTGAGATAATATCACGAGAAAACAATTTGATTTGTAATTTAAACCTGAAACTTCTTTTATTTATTGTATTTATTCTTACCAAATTTTTGAATTTAGAAAAAATCTACTAACTTTACTAAATTATTGCACGTTTTATGCTTCGATAATAAACTAAAATATCACAAAAATTATCACGCAATTTATCACATTTTTTAAAGCTTCTAAATATCATAAAAGTTTTAAATTTAATAGAATTAAAAAGCAAAAATGATAAACTATAATTATCACACAAAAAGAAACAGCAAAAGAAGTAAATCTTAAAACAAAACCTACCCTAACAATAAGATTCGATTTCTTTCTTAACTAAGTTGGGCTTTAAATAATTATAAAATATACGTAAACGCTTAAAAGTACTAATTACATCTAACAAAACTTACATTTATGAACAATTACTATTCTAATTCTATCGTTTCGTTCAAGATGTTGTCGTTTATTTCGTTATCTTCAACGGATCTTTGCTGATATACCGTCATTACTGATGGTATGGTGTCATCACTAACAGCGATGAACGTCATTAAGCTGGAATTATTTGACAGTTGTTCAAATCTGGACCAATAACGATTTAAGTTGATTTTTGCACCGCTCACCACCGATCTCGAAAGTTTAGGTTTTAATTGCTGTAATAGAAGAACTGCTTATTAGATTCGCGCCAAACAATTACAAAATTGAGGGTTACTATCTTAATCTAGCATTAAAGTTATTTCATCTTCGAAACAGTTAAGGTGAAATTGAAATTTGACGTGCAACATTTTAAAAAACAACATAAAAATTGTACTTACTTGTCTTATAATATGCCTCCAAGGTGAGTTTGGTGCTTGTTTCACCTTAGAAATCTCACGTTTCTCCTTACGAAGACACATGTTGCTCAACGAATAACGATATTTTAAAAAACAGTGTACGCTGGATGCGTAATAAAATCACTACGAAGCTTTTAAATTTCATACACGTCTTACCCTGACAAACTACAAGAACGAAGTGTGCGTTCCCGAAGACAGGTATGCGTTTTATACTTCGTCCGTGGACTACCTGATTTCTGATACGTTGTCGTACGCTACGAACGCGCTAAACGCGAGCTATACACGCGTTTGGCTCGCGCAGACTCGTTACCTTTTATCTTCCTCTCACCCCAATATTTGATATTCATATCTTTGTTTCGCGTGTTTCTTTTTGAGATTTAAAAGTCCGTTAGAGGAAGACGCACAGATCGTCTTTGTTTAGCTTTCGTTATTTCTGATATGCATAGCCTAAAGCGTCTCCTCCTTCTTGCCGTTTTTATTTTTCTTCTTTCTCAATTTACCATCAGCAACGAGGTACGGCAACAACGGCAGCCGATATGTGCCCTTTTGTTCTTGTCGTCTGGAATGGTAATATTTCCAAATTGTTGATAGATTTATAAAGTAATAATTCGCGTTTAATAAAAATAATACATCATCGTCCGAAATTACATTTCGACAGCAATTGATGCACTCAAAGAAATAACTAACAGTAAAAGTTTTACATGTTTTCAAATAACTTACACACATTATTTTATATCTAACTATTGTGTATAATATAATATACTAACATTTATGCACAAACGAGTAATTCTTAACCTGCGGAAACGTGCCAAAGATGCAAATAAGGACGCTTAAACATACATAAACCGTTTAGTGAAACTATTACTTGATACAGAAACAAAAATAAATCAAATATGTATATATTCGATAAATAAAATCACAATAATTATGATGCACACATTTATAAGTATTATTAATGTGTCCAGATAGTCATAACTCCAATATTGGAGTATTAATATTAGCGCTGTTACAGTTTTCAGAAACGAAATAGTTTCAATCTCGACAAACTTAAAGTAATACTGGTCAACACAATTTGGCTTTCGTATAAATCAATACGTGCAGTTTATGTCTTTTGTCATGCTGATTCTGAACTCGATTTAAAATTTTCTACATCACGTCAGGATTTTGAGATATTTTCTTAAATAATTTTTTCAAAAAAAAATTAAATTTTACAAAATTTCAAAGTTAATTTTATATAAGAAAGATACTGAAAAGTATTTCTTTGAAGACTGTGGTTAAGTAAAAACTTAAAAAAAAGGTATATAGCCCCTTACCACAATTATTAATCGTATCCTAAATACGTATTTCGACAACTAAGTTGTCATCATCAGTAGGTAAAACCACTAATCAAGGTGTCGCACATGGGGCACAGTAAAGCTAGAACACCGCTTACGCAACAACTACTTTTTACGGCGTCCACGTATAGACTGCAGTCTATACGTGGACGTATTTCGACAACTTAGTTGTCGAAATACGTATTTAGGATACGATTAACAATTGTGGTAAGGGGCTATATACCAGGCGCGGCTCGTGATGACGTATTTGGGAGTGCAAGTACAATGATGGGAGTGCTTTGTGTATTCTCGTGTACTAACTGTAACGTTTTCTTAGTAAACACCGAAAACACACGATGCACTCGCATCATTGTACTTGCACTCCCAAATACGTCATCACAAGCCGCGCCTGCTATATACCTTTTTTTAAGAAAGATACTACTGAAAATATTATTCTGTCGAATATTGAGTGGACGTATCTAAACATATCCTTGCATGTTTCCTACGTCAAAGCACTTAAACCACGCCCATTTTGGCTGTCGAACCAATCAAATTAAGAATTAGTAGATTTGGCTATGTGGGAATATAAAGAGCTACACAGCTCTTTCGATACAATGTAAGTCGGTTTGTGATAGCTTAATGTCTTTTTATTTCATAATGCCGCGTACGTGTATAAACAATCACAGTTTCTGTTATGTATGTGGAGAATTCACTACGAGCATAAGCGGAATATTACACCTTTAATAGAAAAGTTATATTTTCGCTATTTTGGCTTAACCGTTGAACATCCTAGACAAGCCATGGGCTCCAAGCATTTGTTGCGTACGTTGTTCTGTGACTGGGACTAGTCAAACGGTAAGAAGAGCTCCAGGCCTTTTGCAAAACCTATAATTTGGCGTGAACAAACGGACCATTCGATTGATTGCTGCTTTTGTTGCACGAAAACTTTCGGGTTTTCCAACAAAAATTAAAAAAATATTTTTTGCATCGCATCCGAATTTCTTTCCCCCGAACCTCGGCGATGTGTGTGATGAGCATGACGAAAGATTTCATCAAGACATTTCTGTTATTGAAAAACGTTATCAGAGGAAGTGGAACAGTGAAATGCTTGCTGATTATTATTGAACGTTGATATCAGAAAGTGCCGAAGAACAGTATAAAATAAAAGTAAAAAAAGCATTTTAAATAGTACGATACCATATAACTGCATATAATGTACATACCAAACAAATATTTCTTTTACTTTTCTTTTTTTTTCCAAAACCTGACGTGCCAGAATAAATTCACTATTATTAGAACTATAAAAAACGAAAAATGTACATAGTTTCTAAAGAAAAATTAGAAAAATATAAATTTGTTGACCAGTGTAATAAAAACAGAACTAAACTATCACAAACGCCTATTAAAAGATATGTTCAGTATGAAAAAATATCCAAATGCTATAAACCAAACAATAACACTAGAACGCTTGTAATATACAAAATTTCAATCAACAATTTAGAAGAAGTTGTTCACCCAGAACCACCATTAGGAAGGAAGTAATTAATATAATGGCAAAGTTTCTACAAAAGTTCGTTGCAGATGATTTAATTTCTGGTTTCCTTTTAGATGGTGCAAGATTTCCATTCTGTTTACCGTTGATGTTGATTATTAATTTTGTTATGCAAGCCTCTACTTTTCCGACAGCTTGAAAACGTGCCAGGATAAAGCCAGTATCTAAAAAAGCCGATCATTCTTGTAGACCAATATCACTTTTGTCGATTTTTCCTTTTATTTATTCTTGCTTGATCAACAACATCAAATGATATGTCTCGCCGTATCGGCTTGGTTTTATGCATGGCAGATCCACCAAACCTCGTATCAATTTACCAATTTATTAGTAAGGAACATGGTGCTCGCGGCCAAGTTGATATTATAAATACTGATTCTAGTAGTGCTTTTGATACGATTGATCATGGAGTTTTGCCTTCTAAGTTGTTGCTATTTGGGTTAAACACCTACTACACTTTTAAGATCTTATTTGGAATTTTCCCCTTATCTGTAGTCTCGCAAGGGTTATATTTAGGTCCACTTCTTTTTTATTCTTTTTGTAAGCGATTTCCCAACATTTCTATCTCATCCTGCGAACGACTTGAAAATGCACTTGTCTACTAAAACAAAATATGTGTATGCTTGCGGAATGGTGTTCTGTGTTCAAATTATTATTAAATATTAGTAAATGCTGTTCCTGCTCCTCGAGAAAGATTTATTTCATTGATTCTACCTATTCCATAAATAAGGCTTTCCTTTGCAAGATTGATAATTGGTGTTAAGTCTGGTTCACGTTTAAGTTTTGCTCCACAAATTAATACTGTTAGGTAGTTTCAGCATCGAAAACTTTGACTTGTACTTATTTTAATTTATTTTATATTCATGATATTTTTTAATCAGTTAACTTCAATATGCTTCACTTACTTTGTCACCCCATAATATTTATTTTCAATTGTCCATTGAAGAGATGAAGGACCGCTTCTTTGAAATATTGATCGCTTAAATTGGATAACGTCTACCCTGAACATAATATTGATTATGAATCACTACTGAGGAGACACGGTATGCAATCTCTGTGACATTCTCAAGAAGTTCATGATACAGGATTTATCTAGAGGCTCATATATATTGATAGAACAATATATCGTTATATCAATTTTTCACATCTGCTTTCCTCTATCAACATTTTTGTGCCCCACATTTTCTCTCGTTCCTACTTTCGCTTTACTTTTTCTTAAAACTTTCTTCTTTCTAGACATAGGGATTTGTTATATCATCCAACTAGAGCAGCACGAAGCAAAAATTATTCATACATATTGTGTACTTCATAATAGTGCAATAAATGCTGGAATACCAATACAAGGTCACGAAATTGAATACAGAGAAAATAATGGAAATAATGGTAAGTTCATTGTAGATAAAGAAAAGAAACATCACTGTATGCAGTAATAATGCATATATTGAAAATAATTTACTTTGATTATGTAGAGGCACTCATTTAAATGTACGGACAAATATATACTCATTAATCTTATACACATGGTCATTTTATTTTATCTGTGTATTATAGTATAATGTAAATATTAACAATCACAACAATATGATTTTTCTTGGAATTCAAAAGTAGGATTTTGGAACGAATACTAGCTATTTCAAATTTCAATAATTTGATTCGATTTGTTTTGGTGATTGCTTTCAAGTACCCATCTCCTACTTCTTTGATGATAGTTTGTATATTCTCATAATTTACCTCAATTTTCTTGCTCAGATTTAGCAATTCTTCGGCTAATGCGGTCAAAGGTTTTGTTCTATTACTAGTGCCAAAGTTAACATTAATAGAAAGGACATATAATGTTAAATTTCGAGAATAGATTAGAGGCATCTGGGCAGTTGGGGGATAACTATATTTAAAAGGCACATATAGAGGATTTATTTAATTTTTAAATGATGAATTAGAATTTTACCACTTTAACTTGAAATACAACTTAAACTGCACAATCACTATAATTTAAGTTGTATTTAAAGCTATGGTGAAAGAATTACAAGTCACCCTAATTACAAATATTTGCAATGTTTTTTCAACTTCTTTGAAATATATTTCTTAAAAAATATTACATATGCGTATTCTTAGCATATATATTCTTTTTTTAAATGCTAACATAAAGCAAATATCTTACATAAAGTTAAACTTCCTTAAATTTATTTGTAATTATGTATCATAGAGTTAAAACTTTTTTTTTTGTTGAAACTATTTAAAACTTTAAGAAAACAAAAAAGTACATTTATCTTTCATGACATAAATGTATCGCATTCTGAAATATTCGATTGTTTTGTCTCATTTATGTTTCGCTTATCCTTGCCTAATAAAATTCTTTTTATATGTCTGATACAATTAAAAATTAATACTTCCACAAATTTTCTAATGATATATTGTATAGTGTTCGCCATGTGAATACAATATTTAAATTTAAAATTAATATTTTTTTTGAAATGTTCAACCAAACAATTATAAAAACCTTGTATATATATTATTTTTGGAAATAAAGATTTTGGCTGACTATATATTTGTATTAACGAGGTGGATAAATTAGCATTAATATAGTTCAATTGTTTTGTTGCACTGTACTCTTTCATTGTCGTAAATTTTAAATGACTGTCATCTGTATTTCTCGTGTATATGTTTTCTATGCAGACATGACACTGCTTGATCATTTTATTTATTCCTTTTGTGACAAAACCAGCCACGTAAGCAGGAATATTTTCTTCTAATTTTGTGGTAGAGAGATTCATAGGTGATGGTGATATTTGGATATTTTTTGTTTCCTTCACATCTTTGCTAACTGCCTTTAAACAATAAAATTATTTTTATTTACATGTAACTAAAATATCATCAAAAAGTACTATCATTATTTAAAAAAGGTATATAACCCCTTACCACAATTATTAGTCGTATCCTAAATATGTATTTCGACAACTATGTTGTCATCATCAGTAGGTAAAAAACTACTAATTAAAAGTCGCACATGGGGCACAGTAAAGTAAGAAAAACGCTTCCGCACAACTACTATACACTGCATCCCCGTAAAGACTAAATTAACATACCAATCTAAAACTACGAGACAAACACTTGCCTCTTAAGGAAAGGGTCTAAACATGTGTTAAATTGTCGAACAAAGGAACGGCAGACAATCCATCTCTAAGGGAGGCGCCCTTAAATTCGATTTTTAAAAACTACACTGCGAGAAATTACTCTGTAAAATTACATAATTTAACGTTGGCAATTTGTTGCCATAATAAATTATGTAATAATACAGTTTCCACTGTAAATTGGTAACGTTACAGAGCATAATATATTGTGTGTCTTTCCATATTTTATTATGTAATAAAGGGCGAGTTTAATTATGTAATATTACAGTAGTGTAATATATTAGGTGTTTTTCCTGTGTATTTTTAAATAAAATTTTCTGTAAATTTACAATGGTAAATGTACAGAAAACTTTATTTAAAAATACACAGGAAAAACACCTAATATATAACTGTAATATTACATAATTAAACTCGCCTTTATTACATAATAAAATCTGGAATGGTACACAATATATTAGGCTTTGTAACATAACGGAAACTGTATTATTACATAATTTGCTATGGCAACAAATTGCCAACGTTAAATTATGTAATTTTACAGCATAATTTCTCGTAGTACTGTCGTTGCTAATACTTGTTATATTTCATTTTACCAGGCTTCTTAGAAAATCAATATTGATATTATTCCATGCAAAGTTTAAACTTTTGTAAAGTAGTATCACGACCCTATAGAGTTATACTATAGAATCTGTATCCATGCTTACCATTCATGTTGTAACTGGAGTTGCCAGGAGTGCATGCCACTCAAAGCAAAAGTTAAACAGCTAGTAACAGAAATAAATCAATTTATTACCAATAAAAAATATATACATATAATTGTAAAACTATGGTAATACGTAAACATACGCAAATAAGCGAAAATTTTAAATATTCAACATTATATCTTAAGAAATAAAAACAAATTCTTATATGACACTAGTAAATAAATAGTTATCCTAGACAGTAAAGGCACACTAGTGAACGAAAGTCCTTGGACAGTAGTGCTTTGACTACATTTCATATGAAGTGGCGAAGACATGGTATCTTTCACGGTAGCATCTGGTACTTTCGGAATGTCATCGTGAAGATAGTACAGTGAAAGATACCGTGTTTTCGTCTTTTTCTGGGTAAACACTACTGTCCAAGGACTTTCGTTCGCTAGTGTATACTTATATAACATGAAACTCATTAAATTCAAATAAATATAATAGTTATAAAATTAAATTATTGTACATTAAAGTCTTTAAACTTATTTAAAAAGTTAAAAATTGTTCTTTTTGACGCTGACATCTTTTTTGTTTTTGATCCTGCATCTGGGTGGATTTTACAAAAGAATCTTTGTAAGAATTCCAATGTTACCTCTAATTGTGGCGGATATTTCAAATTGAAAATAAAATATAGGCAAAATGCCACTTTTAGGCCTTCTAAAAATGTACAATACCCCTCTTCATCTATGTTTGTCTTTTCTATGTAGCAGTAGTACCTGCCACCTACTGAACCTGAAATAAAGTTCTTTTCTGAAGTTTTGACTAGAATGAGATTTGGTAGCCTTAAATTACAGTATTGTTTTATTAGGAAAATGCAATGCAATGTGTTACTCTTTCTAGGCAATAGCTAACTTATATCTACACCAAGCTTTACGAAATTTAGTCAGAATTTAGGAGGCTTAACACACATAAACGAAAATGTTATTAGTAACATTAGTAGTAACAATTAGAAAGCCTTTCTTCTAAATATCTATGTTAAAAGAAAATATCGTGTTCAGTTAATATAACTCTTATTGCTTAATGCATTGAATGAAAAATTTTAGGAGAAGCTTAAACTTTGAACATTTCACCAAATATTTGTCGTTAATCAAAAAAATATAATATTAGGTGCAATGTTTATATATAGATATTTACTGATGCATCTACTTATTCAATAAAATACATATTTATTTACCAAGTTTGACCACCCAAGGTGATAGAGGCAATTCGTCCAAGACCAGTTGCAAATCGTCCTGAAAAGAAAATGCAACTAAGTTTAGCAAGCAATGTGGTCATAGTCAACCGTGTCTTACCTCGCGCGGAATAAAAAGCATTTCAATATTTTCCTTGAAATACTTAGCCAAAGCCAGCATGACAATGAGGGGAAGTTCCTCTGGATTTTCGTTTTCCTTATTTACTACGGATGCTTCTTTGAGTGCAGTGAACTGCAATATCTTTCCGGATTTCGTCGCAATATTATCTAGCAAATGAATGTCTGAACTTGTTAGTTTTCCAAAATGCCAGTAAATTGATTTCTTTGAGAACAATATTGGCCATTCCTCCTGGATTATGCTTATAGTAGGTAGAACTTCAACGTTCAGGTAATTTCGTATTGCTGAATACGATTTCTCACATATTTCATAAAAATGAATGTCATCGATTTGTTGAAATTTTTTAGCCATCTCCAATATAGAGGTACTTACTTCCTCCACAGGCGGGCTCCAGTTAGGACAGCCAGCCCTTTGACTGAGAAACATTTTCTTCGATGCAGTTGGGGACATAATTAGTGGAATAGATCTTTTATGTGGACGATTTAAATAGTTGTTACGATCTTGTAATTTGCAATAAACAGAATGTGTGCCATCTCCAAGAACAACATTGTCATCATCTATGTCTTGAAATATATCAGGATACATATCTATTATTTTCTTCGCGACTATTTTAAATGCTTTTGTTGGAATAAATGTCTTAATATTACGCATTGCATTTACTGTTAACTGTATTAGTTGTGTAACTGCATTTCTATCTTTTATATTATTCTCAAATTGATCTAGCTGCTTTTTTGTTAAGTTTGAGAAAGGTACTTCAAAATTATGCCAATGGTATTCCTCATTGCAATTTATTTCGTCTGTAGTTGTACTTGTAAGATTAGAACTTGTTGAGGCAACCATTATCGTTGACGATGCACTTCCTCCATGTGGTGGCCTCCAAACTTGATCCTTTTCTAATAGTATTAAAACTTCGGTTTTAACGTAGGGCAACACATCTTCGTCAATTGGTGTACCATTTTTTTCTAATACGATGTTACTGCCGTCGATTTCTAATTTAACGGAAGCTAAAACAAAAAATAAACACTTTGTAGAAGCATTTGTATTATGATTGCAGAACACTACTTAATCTGGTGAATGTCTCTAAACAACAAAAAATGATCTATAAGTTATTTTAAACTTTAATGTACTAAATAAATGTTATTGTCTTGACGGCTGGATGGTAAATATGTATTTAGATTTATTTCAACATTTATTTCTTGAGCTTTCGGTAATTTTACATTTTCTACCTTCATCAGAATATATTTATAATTTCCGTAGCGATAAATTATTTTTATCTGAATATTATAATGCTTTCAAAATTATTTTGTTATGAGCAATATATTGTAAATCTCGTCAAAAGCTGAATTAAAAAATGTTTATTTCAATTTTTGACGTGGTATATTATATGTATACCGTTTGAAAATATTAATTAAAATATACTCGCAATTTTAAAATGTCTTTGCCTATAAAAAATATTTTCATTTTGAAAGTATTTCGCAATAAATAATTTATCACTAACGAACTTATAATTGCATTCTCATGAAGGTAAAAATGTAAAATTACCGAAACCTCAAACAAATTTTCAACATAATCAAAATATTTATTAAAAAGTTTTAGTACAATAAAGGAACTTCACGGCTACGAAAAAACACATTATATAAGTAATTTTAAAAGTTTACAGAAGTTATAAGATCAATAAAATTATATATAATTTGTATATTTTTACCTTGCAGTATTAAATTTATATAAGGGTTGTCGACACTATCATCAATAACGACTAATGCCTTCTTGTCCCTTTTCTGAGACCAAACGGTATACAAAGATTTCATGGTTTCTGTAAATAAAATTATACACACAAGAGAGATATGCACGAATCCTACATGTAATAGCTAACAGATTGTTCATGAATATGACAACAAATTTTAGGATTTTATGATTAAACCTTTTTGTACAGCAAAAAATAGGCAGTTTATCTTTTGCGGTGGATCATAAAATCTCTAAAAATATCAGAAGACTATACAGCTATATACAGGGCTTGCTATAGGGAAATGATCAGATTTAATATCTTTGCATTTGATGAGGTGTCGACAATTGCAAGTATGGAGTTTATATAAAAATAAAATATGTATATCGTGTGCCAGGTATTAACGAAATTATTTATTATAATTAGAGTAGGAAAATTGTTCCTGCTAATTGGAGCTGTCTCTGATTTAGCAGGAACAACTCCGTGCATTTAACATTAATACCTCTCAAATGGGGACGATTTGAAGGAAAACAAATCTTGTTCACCGCTCTTATAATATAGTAATGTAGTAGTATATGGAAAATCTATACTTTGTTTATAATCAATTGTTTCATATAAACCAGTTAATGTATTGTAGGCAATTTTTACACAACTCCCTACAAAATACAAATTTTCCATATTTTGCTCTAAGATTATGTATTGTATTTTACATAAACTATAATGATCATGGTTGTCTTTGTTATAACAAATATACATATTTTCTTTATAGGTAATTTTTCGATAGCTTACATTTTTTGAAATAAATTTGAAAGCAGTCAAATCATGTGTACTTAAAATTTTAATATAATTCCAAGAAAGAGCGGAAATATTAAAATGTTCTAGTTCATCACTTAGTGCTTCATCAGAATACAGAGTCTCATGAGAAAGATTAAAGGCTTGTAGATATTGATGTTTCATTGTTAGCGAGTATAAAATATTCGTATAATTTGGAGATGCCCGAATTATATCTTTAAAATACTTATGTTTACTTTCGTATCGCATTGTCCAGAGTAATCTCAATGGTCCATATTTTCGTATTAGATATGGATAGTGCATGACGTAGTGATGCTTCGGGCGTAAGGGAATGTTTGGAAACAATTTTATTCGTAATGTAACATACGATGTCAACAAGTTCTTTAAGTATGCGACTTGATCTATAGATAGTTTAAATGCCATGCAGATGTTAACAATTTTCCAAAGACATAGCAAGTTTTGCCAGACTACACAATCTTCGAAAAAAGGAAATTTTTTCATATAAAATAAATGGTAACGCATTTAGAAGATGTAATATTTCAGACGCACTACCGTTTATCTTTTCACTACTCTTTATAGGTGGTACTATGTATTTATTCTCGCCTAAATATTTAAAATTCTTTAATTTGTCATTTAAATTATGTATAACATTAAATCGTATTGTACTATACCTTCTAAAAGATCATGAGCCAAACATGGCGGTAAACCCGAACAAACATGAAAATATTGCAATTGATTCAGTGGAGAATTGGCTTTTATTCCTCTAAAGTGGTTATAAGTTAACATAGCTATATTAATATCATTGTCATATTCTTCTTGATTTCGCAAAGGTGCCATTGCTAAATTTGTTCCCCTAAAATTCGTTTTATAACAATATCTACAAAAATAGGAATCAACATTGAAACTTTCTAGAAAGCCGCCAATTTGATGACTTCCCAAATTATCACCTAGAATTACAACAATACTACCCTTTAATGTTAAAGTATCATTAATTTTAATACCTTCGGTTTCAAGAATTTTAACATCATCAATAATTTTTTGTAAAATTGCTTGAAATCCAAACCTCTTTATTTGATTAGCGAAGCACATTCCTATCAGTTGTATCTGATCGGTACTAGTTCTATGCCAAGGATAAATATTTGCCAGTGTCATATATATTCCAACTACTTTGTTTTTATTACGAGCTGCTCCTAAGGGATTACATATTTCAAATGCATCGTGATATACAATTAATTTGAAGCAGTGCGGATTTGTATTAAATAAAGTATTTTTTTGATATTCAAAACCATCACTAATATCTTCGTAAATACCATCTCTAATTTCTTTTGTTTTTAAGCACTGATTTAAAATATTCTGATTTTGTAATAATGCTTTTAATGTTTCTAGTATAGGCACGTAATAATAAAAGGAGTGTTTCATATTAGGTTCGTCGATATAAATCTTTTGTGGTTCTACAAAATTGTAGTTATGTTTATAGTATTTTTTACGGCAATAATTTGACCTTAACGATCCTGTTTGGGAATGTGCAATTTTGAATAGACTATCTTTTAAAAAACTAATTTTTTCTGGATTAATACTACACTGCTTTTCAAGCTGCTTTAAAGTAAATTTATAATTTAAGTCATCTAAATCCGAGTAAGCCTCTATAATAGTGTCCAGAGTTTTCTCTGGTAAAAAGTATTTAGACTGTAAGCACAGATACATATTAGCTAATAGCTTAACACCTAATTGTTTTATTTCCGTCAACGAACAAATATTCATGTCATTATTAAATATTTCTTCATCAGTTCTATTTGTATTCGAGAAATCAAGCATGTTAATTTCTGAATATGAGTGTAAATAATGGTTTCTACTGAAATGAGCTCGTATTGTATTCATATTATGAAACGAACCCTTTCGTTTACATTCATAATACAATGGACATTTCAGAGTTTGTCCGCTTTTTATGTGCATGTATGCATGTTGAAACATGTCTCTTTTATTATTAGTTTTAAAATTACAAACGGTAATTGTACAACAAATATCCCGATTTCGTTGATCAACGGTACTTGGTATTCTTATTTTAGCATGATATCTGTAAATGTGTGTCTTAAAACCATTGTAGGTTTTTAATGCCATTCTGCAATTATCGATAATACACGTAAATCGAACATTTTTCCAATGACGGTGAACGTATTGGTGATTATTATAGTTTTTAATTGTACTGCAGTAATAATTACATATAACACACCTCATCGCATGCTAAATATCTAAAAAAAACTACTTACCAAGATCTAAAAAGATGTCACAAATGACAACACACTGACTAAAGATAAAGTTAGGTTTACTAAAATGGCGAAAGTTATTCACGTGCGCCAACTTGGTGCGCGCGGGTTACATAACCAATTATGTAAATGCATTTGTTTCACGTTAAAGGTTATGTATTATTCAGATGTAATATTTTCGGTTTACAATGTAACTCTCGATTACAGTTAAATGATCTGGATTTTTAAAGGGTAACGACTTATTCCACAATGAATTATGTAATTCAAGATATACATAATATCTTCTGTAAATTATCCGGCAGTTATTATGTAAAAATACCCATATTTCTCCCAGTGTACGATGACCCACTATTAAACTTAAATGAAACACCTTATATTTTCACAAAACAACAGTATATTTAACTATATGTATATTTCATGTGCATTGCACACATCAGTAGTTATTATTTAAACGTATTATCTCGAGCACATGCATAGTAAAAACATCTATTTTGGGTAGGGATGTAAAAATTTTTCAATTACAAATGGTTAAAAAGTATGGTCGTATATTGCAAAAACTGAAACTCTATTGAAATTCCGAGAAGGACAAAATTGGGAAGGGCCATTACATACGAAAAGACAAGACATCTGACTGTGTTGTGTTATATTAAATAACAATCAAGTAACGTGAAAAGGATCTATGAATTATTAGACATTGTAGGTATACAATTTAAAAGCCAATTATAAATAGGTGACATGTCATTGTTAAGGAGTTAAGCACTTTTAATATAATGTATAGAAATTCACAGTTGGCTCTAGGTGAAACATGATTAATAATTTACTAAACATAACACCCGGTACATTTGTTCCACAAAACGCGAAACAATTTACATTTTGTGAAACAACCACAACAAGTGCTTCATTCAGTAAACCATTGTTAAGGAGGTAATTTTTGTATTTTTTCACGTGTATGGCCTCCCACATGTCTAAATTTCTGCTGTTACCCCTCCCACCCACTTATGGTAATAAGAATGTGAATAGACAGCTGAACGGTATTGGAGATTTATCGCTATTCAAGGAGATATGTTTATTTTTCGCGATAAATATACTTTCATAAGCATCAAGTTCGTGGGGTTTATTAATTCCTTTGATCAACTTCAAACCTGTATTCGGTACATTGTGCAGTGTGCTCAAAGCGTGATTTGCGACATTTGATTTATCCGGTCTATTGTATTTGATATATGATATGTGTTCTTTAAAACGGGTTATTATAGGTCGTTTAGTTTGGCCTATATCTTTCAAATTACAATCCGCGCAACTAATTTCATATATCCCTGATTTCGAATTGGAAAACACCATCAAAAGTCTGCTAGGGAATACTAAAGATAGAATTAATTCCAATTCGAAATCAGGGATATATGAAATTAGTTGCGCGGATTGTAATTTGAAATATATAGGCCAAACTAAACGACCTATAATAACCCGTTTTAAAGAACACATATCACATATCAAATACAATAGACCGGATAAATCAAATGTCGCAAATCACGCTTTGAGCACACTGCACAATGTACCGATTACAGGTTTGAAGTTGATCAAAGGAATTAATAAACCCCACGAACTTGATGCTTATGAAAGTATATCTATCGCGAAAAATAGACATACCTCCTTGAATAGCGATAAATCTCCAATACCGTTCAGCTGTCTATTCACATTTTTATTACCATAAGTGGGTGGGAGGGGTAACAGCAGAAATTTAGACATGTGGTAGGCCATACATGTGAAAAAATACAAAAATTACCTCCTTAACAATGGTTTACTGAATGAAGCACTTGTTGTGGTTGTTTCACAAAATGTAAATTGATTCGCGTTTTTGTGGAACAAATGTACCGGGTGTTTTGTTTAGTAAATTATTAATCATGTTTCACCTAGAGCCAACCGTGAATTTCTATACATTATATTAAAAGTGCTTAACTCCTTAACAATGACATGTCACCTATTTATAATTGGCTTTTAAATTGTATACCTACAATGTCTAATAATTCATAGATCCTTTTCACGTTACTTGATTGTTATTTAATATAACACAACACAGTCAGATGTCTTGTCTTTTCGTATGTAACGGCCCTTCCCAATTTTGTCCTTCTCGGAATTTCAATAGAGTTTCAGTTTTTGCAATATACGACCATACTTTTTAACCATTTGTAATTGAAAAATTTTTACACCCCTACCCAAAATAGATGTTTTTACTATGCATGTGCTCGAGATAATACGTTTAAATAATAACTACTGACGTGTGCAATGCACATGAAATATACATATAGTTAAATATACTATTGTTTTGTGAAAATATAAGGTGTTTCATTTAAGTTTAATAGTGGGTCATCGTAGTTTTTAAAAATCGAATTTAGGGGCGCCTCCCTTAGAGATGGATTGCCTGCCGTTCCTTTGTTCGACAATTTAACACATGTTTAGACCCTTTCCTTAAGAGGCAAGTGTTTGTCTCGTAGTTTTAGATTGGCATGTTAATTTAGTCTTTACGGGGATGCAGTGTATAGTAGTTGTGCGGAAGCGTTTTTCTTACTTTACTGTGCCCCATGTGCGACTTTTAATTAGTTTTTTTTCCTACTGATGATGACAACTTAGTTGTCGAAATACGTATTTAGGATACGACTAATAATTGTGGTAAGGGGTTATATACCTTTTTTAAATTTTTATTTAACCACAGTCTCCATTGAAAGAATTTTTACTATCATTATTATTGTTATAAGAAATTAACCAACTTGGACAAATTTTTGCAGAGTTAAGGAAATAGCAGTGTTATCATTTTCGCAGTTGTTGTCTACTGAGTCTTTTAGGGTAAAATTTTTAACCAAAAGGTGTAAATAAATAAAATGGTATAAATACTGGAGCTGTAGGTTTCGTAAATCGTACTCCTCTTTTACTTTTATGTTTATAAAAATAATTGTAAACATTAAAAACTACTTCTCGCGTTTGAGCGTGTATCACTTTATGATCCCCTAGCAAAGACATTATGTTCCCTCAATCGTCAATGACAAATGTATTCTGGCAATTAGTTGAGTAGTGGTGGTGGACGTTTTTAAAAACGGCTTCTGCGCACCCCCTCCTCGCGCCAACTTAATTGCCGCTTGCTATAAATCCATTAACGATAATGGAACGAACTGCGGATTTATTGCCTATATGAGGGTGATTCATAAAGTAAGTTCCGTTTCCGCTTAATGAGCAGAGGAGTGGGGATATCGGCGCGATCGCAGCGCTGCGTAGTATAGTCTGATTAAGTGTGAGTCTAACAGTGCTATTGAAAGAATCGTTTGGATATTCCTTCGTATTATTTTGCTATATATATATATTTTGCTATACTATATTTTAACGTGCTGTTATCTGATTTCTATGTGCAAAGAACATGAAGGCTGCTGAGATTCATCGTGAACTTAGTTCTGTTTATGGTGAAAATGTCAAAAGTGACAATATGATTAGAATATAGTGCCGTATCATTCGAGAAAGACG
Organism: Melolontha melolontha; assembly: GCA_935421215.2. Taxonomy (NCBI): domain Eukaryota; kingdom Metazoa; phylum Arthropoda; class Insecta; order Coleoptera; family Scarabaeidae; genus Melolontha; species Melolontha melolontha. Next base: position 85,406,515 of record OW285242.1, on the reverse strand, counting down.
AACCCTGATGAAGAACGGAGTGGAAGACTCACTGTTGTGACGGACGAACTTGTGGGTAATCTGAAAGAAAAAATTCGTGACAATCAACGATTCACAGTCACAGGACTGCATGCCCATCTTCCTCAAATTTCACGTACAGTTTTGTACAAGGTTGTTACTGGACATTTAGGTTACCAAAATTTTTTTTCGCGATGCGTGCCAAAACTTCTTATCGAAGACCTTAAAATAAAGAGAATGGATTCGGCCCTAACGTTTCTGACACGTTACGATGTTGAAGGGGAAGATTTTCTCAGGCATACCGTAACAGGTGATGAAACTTGGGTCGCCTATATCAATGTGAAGGAAATCTTTAAAGTGGCGCCAAAATTTTTCTGAGAGAAAAGTCCCTTTTGGTACAATAAAGGTGTCCTTCTTGTAGACTTTATGCTTGATGAAGCTTCAGGATAGTGTTATAGCATGGCTTAATTCACATGCGACGGAATTCTATGAAGAGGGCATTAAAAAGCTTGTTCATCGCTATGGCAAATGTCTCTATTTTAATGGCAACTATGTAGAAAAAAGTAGTAGTTTTAAGTTGTATATAATAAAAACCTCTTCATGTATTGGTGTTTTTTTTTAAATAACCAAACGGAACTTACTTTACGAATCACCCTCGTAGATACATTTTAATTAATTCTCTTTAATTCTAATAATCAATTAAATCAGTTTTCTGTTTTAATCCATTTCATCAGTTACGGTATTTTTATTAATCAAGTTGATCTTCTTTTCCTGACTTGTTTTCTTTTTGTCTTATACTAATGTATGTATATACGAGTATAACTTTAACAGCACTAAAACTACTTATTATAATTGTTATTAAAATTTTATATATTATTCAAATAAAAAAAATGTTTGGGCCTACTTGTGCGAAAATCTAATTAATGAAGAAAGTATTTATTTAGTTAATTATACAATTTCCGTAACTCTCGTTAACAATAAATTATGAAATAAACAAACCTTAACTTTCACAAAATTGATCATCAGTAGATAACTTGATACCTAATAGCTGATTACTTGCAACAGTAGAATCGCTTCACAATAAAAAAATCTTTATTAGAGCTGTAGCTGTGAGTTCATTGAATATAGTAATTAAAATTATTTAATATCCTTTGTTACAAGCAATAATAACACTATCATCAGCAGAAGCTCATTTCGAAATATCGATCCTTGCCAGATTTAGTTCTTTACTTAGTAGGAGTTACTACCTTAAAAACAAAATATGAACGTGTACATAAAGAATAAGAATAATCTTTGCTTCTACGGAAACACCAAGAAAGTAATTAATTTTTAGATTCGTTTTCTTAAATCATATTGTTATTGTTATAACAATAAAACTTATGCTATTATAACGGTTTACATCTGCAAATAAACGAATTCACAAGAAAGATTATACCTGTATTGAGTAAAGAATTATGGCCGTAGAAAACAAGATAATGCATAAAGCAATATAATGCCTGATCACTTGGGAAATTAACAAATTAGATATTTGGGAAACTCCAAAACCTTTCTATACACTTAACATTTACAATTAATATAAATTTAAAACTTATGATTTAATACATGAAATAAATACAACTAAATCTATTTGATTATACTTAAATAAAACTAAAATACAAATTAAATCTATATGGATGGAACACAAGCATTTTAGCAAATCTATCAATAGATGAAGCAATAACATGTATTTTGCTTTGAAATCCAACTATTGGTTTTAGTAGATTTTTCAAGAAAATTATTCAAATTTTGTTGTTCTTGAAATAAACATTGCAGAAATTGGAGAACAATCTAAAAGTTGATAAGATTTACATCGTTAATTTGATGACATTTGAAGGTTTATATATTATTTTCGAGTTTCGAATTTTTGCATTTGCATTTTTGCAACTACAGAAATCTTAAAATCTTTCAGTTTGTAGGATGTACAAAATCATTTAAAATTAAATAAAGAATAGCTCAATAATTGACAATGCGGCTCTATTTGATTACCTCTTTTATTTTTGCATATTTATTGTTTGCATTTCCAATTATAAAAAAAAAACCGTAATCCAATAATTTTTCAATAAATCTACATGGAACTGGTCTGCTTTGAAGATTCAATTAACTTTCAAGGGAGAAATCCTTTGATTTCACTATTACACATTTAGTCTTGCAAAGTTAGTATTTTCTAAAAGTTCATCGCTTTTACTATCTGTTTTCGAAATAATATTTTCTCTTGCTTACCCCTCTCCACTATCCTACACATTTTCCATCCCATATTACGAGTTTTATTTCATTTAATTCTTCATCACCATCCACTTTTCGAAATCGTGATAATCTTGATCGTAAACTACTCGTTTTTCGTTCTATTTCCAAACCAATGTAACCTTTTAATTTCTAAAAATATTCCCGAAAATATTCTTTCTATACAATCTTATTTGCTAGATTGACTGATAATGTCAAAATCTTTAACAATGTCATATACTGCGTCATAGAACAAAATTGGACAGATACGTTATGATGCCATAATAGCAATTGAATATTAGTGAAATAGGCTTCAAGTTTTCTATTATTTCTTCGCAGTCCTATTCTTTATGTAATAGCTGTAGTTTATCAAATCTCAAACTCAATTGATTAACTGCTGATTGGGCAGGCCAGACTTTAATTTATAATCAAAAAGACATGTTTTTAATAAACAGGCGAGAAACATTCTTGCCGAGTTCCTTAACTTAACCTTTTTCTAACAATTTTATTATTAGTTTTATTAAAAAAACATTTATAAGCATCTGTGAAATTTTGTCGATAATTTTCATTTCATCTACGTTATGTTAAATCACTGTTGCTGAGAAAATGTAAAACGAAGTACGAATCATCACTATTACAGAGCTACAAAAAAAGACAACGAAGTATTACAAATATTACGTGATAATTATGTTTTAACTTCTTTCTTACTATTTATCAATGCCGGGGATCGATACCACGTAGTTATTTCCATAATAAAAAATGATTTACAATTAATCACACTAACAATCGTACATAATACGCAAAATTACTCCCTTATTATAACTGAGGAACAATAACGAAGTGGATCAACATGAAAATTTTCGAAAGTTGCCCGGCACCGAAAATCAAAAATTCGTTACAGACCATTAACGATAATTATAGAGAAACAAAAAGATGCTTAAATCGAGGATTTCGATCATGGGTGCATATATGTGATTATCGCCAACAAAGAAGGAAAAACGAAAATGAATAAGAGTCCGAAAAACGTTAGAAAAGAGAGAACAGGTCCGTTGCTTTGTACATCTCCTTTCTCTATTACTTACATGGTTACTGCTGGCTGATGCTACTGCATTGGTTTCCTTCTCTCTACATATAATATCGCTGAAAACCAGTAGCCATTGTATTATGAACGATCACTACCAGTTTATTCAGTTTTGAATCGTCCACAGGTAGATGTAATTTTCTGTGTGGCATTTTTTTTGTATGTTTTCTTTCTTGAATTAGGATTGATTGTTACAGGTTGAATTGGTAGATTGCTAGGAACAAAGTTACGTTGAATAAAAAACTGGAGCCAATTTCAAACAACTCGTTAGAAAATAATAAATTATATAAATTATAGATCCTATATATACATACATTGCTGCTATGACGTTTTAGAGAAACAGAAGTAAAAGGTATTTTCTGAATTCTTCGAAATTTCCATTCATTTTAAGATTGCTGTATAACAAATAATGATTTACAATGGATTTTTACAATGCGCTCCTACTCTAAATCTAATTGAATTCGAAATTATTAGTAATTTAATTACGTACGGTTAAGTTAAACTATCTATTGAATTATTTGCCCAAAAAAGGAATGAACAAATCAAATTAATCAGTGCATTGCACCAACTACAGCCCCCCCCCCAACATTCTTACCGAAAAATAAAAAGAGAAAGTTGACATTATTATTGCAATGCAAGAAATGAATTAAACGACATACCAAATATTGACAATAATGGGAGGATGATGGATGATATCAATATCGAGAAGAACTTAATATTTATAAACTTTCAAGATTTTTCTCATGCTAACAGCTTCCTTCCTATTGCTTTCTTGCCTTATTGAGACTCTACTGTTATGAATAAATGTTTAATGAAACACATAATATATAATATTTACACATTTTCGATTTTTCTAATTATATTATGTCTTATATTATGTAAATGCTACATCTATAAACTCCCATAAGTAAAATATATTAATTTTTACTAAATGAAACCATCTTTATATTAATTCGATTTAATTAATGAAAGAGAAAGTCTAGCTAAGGTAAAGGTCTGTACATCTCATGTGTTCTTTCCCATATTTACAGGTGTTCTTGAAATAGACAACATGTTAAAAATGGAAAGATGTAATTATATAGAATATAAATCCAAAATATTATGAGTAGAGACCGGACACGAGAAGTTGATGACTCATCGCCCACGAGCTTACTATTGAACATTTGTATTTTCGAAGTTTTTAATTTTATTTATATAATTATACTCATAATAATAAAACTGGTATATATACGGCTACAAAATACGAAATACATTTTTATTTGTTCATTTTGTAGCTCAAGTTGAAAAAAGGAGTATTAATATTTACTAGCAATACTTTCTCAAGGTTCTCTTCTGTGAAATTTGTTCTCTTTGATTGAAATACATCCTTGTAAATAAAAAACGTCCTTTCTACATTGCAATTGGTTATAGGTGCATACTGGAAATATTCTTTTATTTCCGCGTATTTTGCAGTTAGATGTTGTGGCATTGTCCCCGTACACAATTGCCGCAATTTTATCAAATCTGGATTTCTATTAAACACTGCGTCTAACTTTTGCCGAAGGCCACATCCGAAGTCACTTGGAATACTTATCAAATTATTAATAGCCACATCTAATGTCATTAAACCATTATTTAATTTGATATTTCGATTTTCAAAATAAGTGATTAGTTTTGGCCAATTTCCAAAGTGTTCGTGAAAAAAGTACAACTGGTTTTTTAAATGTGGAATTTGTGTTAGTTCCTTGCACTCAAAAATACTCATTTAAACATGCAACGAAATTTTATAAACTATCGAAATTCTCTGCAAAAAAACTAGTAGCTTCCAACCATGTCCCCCATCTAGTTATTACTGGAGAGGGAGGTAGTGACAAAGATGGCAGTTTTTCCCTGTAGAAAGCTGCTCTCAATGGTGCTTTTCTGAAAACTTTTTTAAAAGAGGATACAAGTCTATCAACTTTTGGAAAGGTATCTCTGATATATTCACAGATTCTATGGAGAGCATGTGTTACACAACTAATATGCAACATATTAGGATATGTTTCCATTAATAGTCTGCCTGTTTTTAACATATATGCAGCACTGTCACTTACAACTAAAAGTACATTTTCTTTGTACCTGTCGTCCGAATTAAGTATTTTTTGAATATTCTCGTGAATGGTTTTAGCTATTGTTTCCGCATCAACTGTATTTATAGCTTTTGTTGCTATTACATATGCATTATATGGAATAGTTGGATGTAGTACATCACCTACAACATTTACCACACAGCGTCCTAATATATCGACAGTTTCATCGGCACTTATCCATAGGTACTGATTTGAAAGATGGCTTCTAATGCGTTCTACTGCTTTCGTGTAGCACTTAGGAACATAATATTTGCGTAATGTGGATTCATCAGGAACATTTCGACCACTATATTTTTGGAGAAATGTTTTGAAAGTGGGATGTTAAGTTTATTTAATGGAATATTTGCCGTCATTAAAGTTTCACAGAGTTCTTGATTAAAGTCGTTAAAATTGTCAGATTCCAACGGGTCAAATTTCTGTGCATGTGTTTGCGATGCTAAGTGACGTTGTACGTGCGATTTCATGGAACTTTTTAACGATATTTTACAGATTTTGCAATAAATTTCGGAATAACTGACGATGGACATACAATAAGTATGACCGTCAATCCAACTCGCCATTGTTTTACGATGCCGTTCCCGACGTTCTTCCATATCATGTGAAATTAGTGGGGCCTTAAGCCCTAAGGCAGAATCGCCATGTGATATTAGTGCCGTTTGTGCACGTTCGTGGCAGGACGCCACGTGATGTTAGCCTGGTCCTGAGGGCTACATCGTTGAGTCTTCACGCAGATATCGTTGTCCCGTTAAATGATACACAAAGTTCGGGTAACATATAATTTAATACATAACACTTAGAAACTGGTTAACAATTATATACATTCTTACTAACTAGTATGTAGACTGAATGTGTGAATGTGAATGAATGTGAATGTCTGTCCCTTGCATTACTCTAGTTATATATACATCAGATGATCCTCGTACTACTTATGAATATGATACAAACCCTGACATGTAGTTTGTGTTTGCAAACAACTCGCGTTAGCGAGGACGTATTTGTAACACACGTTACATTTGCATTACGGGAACGAGGCTGTGACCTCATTTAGAATGTTTGCATACACACAACTGCATTGCGTTATTACACCACCCTTCCTGGGGTTAAGAAAAATAACGCTGAGGTGTTTGTTTTTCTTACATTAAAATCTATACCTTTCTTATTCCTATAATATGGTGAACACTGCTTGCGATTATACATTTACAATAGTAATACTTAAATAATAAATTTGCTAAAACTTATGATAACTAAAATTCTACACGGTAAAATGATGGATAGTCTTAATCTATATACAATAATATTTAACGAATAGATATATAATATAAATCTTAAAATGATAAATATCCTAATAAAACTGTAACAATAAATATACAATATAGATTGTCAAACTTTAAATGGATAATTTTACATACTGTCAGTTTTACATTGTAGACGATTAAAAAAAATATATAATTAATTGATAATAATAATTAATTGATAATAATAATCGTTAGTTGATTGGGCCTTTGTACACTGTCTCAACCTTGTTAGTTTGTTCGCTTTTTAGTATTTTATTTCTATATTATGAGCAACTTATATAGAATAATTGCCTTGTTTCGCAGTTTGCCATTCTTGTCTTTCTTGTTTTTCGCGTTTGGTTCTTGTTTTCCGATTCCTCATGCTTGCTCTTTTGGTTTCAATTCTTGTGCATGATCGTTTGCTCCCAATTCTTATGCTCCCTTTCCAACCATACTTTAAAATAAATCGACTCTCCGTTTTTCTATCTATTTTCCTCCATGGAAAAAATTATTCTGGAAATCACTCTTTCGTGTATTCCCCTGGACAGCACATATTTCGTGTCTGTCATGTTCCTGCGCAGAACTATCTTTTGAAGCTTATTCTGACCATAGTAAGGGTGCTTGTACAGCGGAACTTCCCTTATGCTGTAAGCCTTTTCTTCAATATAGAAAAACTTGAGACCAGTTAACAAAACACACTTTTGTTATAACTGCAATCTCTAAAAAAAAAAATTCTGAGAGCGTTTTTTGTCGTGTCGGACTCTCTCCTGGAAGCGCATGCTTGCTTCGTCACGACCTAGGGGCGAATTGGAGTCTTTTTTGCCTTTCTCCTACTTTGAAGTTCGTCTGATTCGGTTGGTTAACGTTTTCGCCAAGTCCACAACTCTAGGATGATCTGTCCTGTAGGTTGCACTGTTGTTGGTGTCGTAAAGGTACAATCGATAGGTCTCTGTCGTCTTATAGGGCTCCAGACGTGATTAGGATGCTATCGAATCGTCCCGTTACTAACCATTATGGCATTGGAATCAACTTCTAAGGCATTTGTTACAAAAATTTCGGAATCTTTACCAATAAAATTAACATACTACTCCTCGTATATTGGTTTCTTTTATTAATTCAATATTATTCTGTTAGCTAAAAAACTTTCTGAATATATCAGCAATATTTCCTTCAATGTCACTTATCCGATCGTTTACAAAATAAACATTGTGTTGCATTTTATCAGTGACCTTGACTTCGTGTATTACTAAACTACACATATTTAATTTGAATTCGATGTTTATTTACTCGCGATTAGTTTAAATATACAAGTTATTGTTTATAATTTTGTTTGTAAACTATCTCAAATATAACCTTCTTGTCTGGCGCTTATTAAAAAGTACAACGCATGCATTTTTTATGCACGTAATTAAACTTATGAAAAAATATAACATATTTTTGCGATATATGTATATATATATATATATATATATATATGCGCCTTCTAAACAAAAAAATATACTTAAACTTTTGCGTTAATAACAAAATTGCGAAGTGTACGGCCGAAATGTAACATCTCTAAGTCACATAGTACATATTAATTTTTAAATAAACTTGACCTTTACATAAAGAAACGTATGGTACGCGCTTTGCAACTTTTGCATTCTTGCGTAAGTAGACATAAATAACATGGTATGCATGCATTAAATAAATGTTATTGTCTCTTATAATACAAATAAACATTTTCACTCGCGAAATGTACGTAATTTATAGATATGAACGTCTTGCACTTTATTTTTATACACCGTAATATTTGTCTTTGTTTAAATTTACTCTAAAAGAATACCTGCGTTTCTTCTTTCGTGTGGAGCTTCTGTTTGCTCTTGGAGATGATTTCCTCCGTTCCTTGTTGCGTACTTGCCCATTTTCTTGGTTTTGACCTGCTAAGCTGTAGGTTTTTTTTTCCTTGGTCCGTTCCGAATTTCCACTTGGTCTTTTTCGGCCTTAGATGGCTGGCAGGGCCATCTAGTAGTGTGGATAGGTAGGATCGCCATGTGAAATTAGTGGGGCCTTAAGCCCTAAGGCAGAATCGCCATGTGATATTAGTGCCGTTTGTGCACGTTCGTGGCAGGACGCCACGTGATGTTAGCCTGGTCCTGAGGGCTACATCGTTGAGTCTTCACGCAGATATCGTTGTCCCGTTAAATGATACACAAAGTTCGGGTAACATATAATTTAATACATAACACTTAGAAACTGGTTAACAATTATATACATTCTTACTAACTAGTATGTAGACTGAATGTGTGAATGTGAATGAATGTGAATGTCTGTCCCTTGCATTACTCTAGTTATATATACATCAGATGATCCTCGTACTACTTATGAATATGATACAAACCCTGACATGTAGTTTGTGTTTGCAAACAACTCGCGTTAGCGAGGACGTATTTGTAACACACGTTACATTTGCATTACGGGAACGAGGCTGTGACCTCATTTAGAATGTTTGCATACACACAACTGCATTGCGTTATTACAATCATATCTGAAAAATTAACTTAAACAATGCTCTAAATCTAAATAAATTAAAACTGAAAATGTATGCATAAGTTATTGAAACTCACTTTGCACTTTATTTTTATACACCGTAATATTTGTCTTTGTTTAAATTTACTCTAAAAGAATACCTGCGTTTCTTCTTTCGTGTGGAGCTTCTGTTTGCTCTTGGAGATGATTTCCTCCGTTCCTTGTTGCGTACTTGCCCATTTTCTTGGTTTTGACCTGCTAAGCTGTAGGTTTTTTTTTCCTTGGTCCGTTCCGAATTTCCACTTGGTCTTTTTCGGCCTTAGATGGCTGGCAGGGCCATCTAGTAGTGTGGATAGGTAGGATCGCCATGTGAAATTAGTGGGGCCTTAAGCCCTAAGGCAGAATCGCCATGTGATATTAGTGCCGTTTGTGCACGTTCGTGGCAGGACGCCACGTGATGTTAGCCTGGTCCTGAGGGCTACATCGTTGAGTCTTCACGCAGATATCGTTGTCCCGTTAAATGATACACAAAGTTCGGGTAACATATAATTTAATACATAACACTTAGAAACTGGTTAACAATTATATACATTCTTACTAACTAGTATGTAGACTGAATGTGTGAATGTGAATGAATGTGAATGTCTGTCCCTTGCATTACTCTAGTTATATATACATCAGATGATCCTCGTACTACTTATGAATATGATACAAACCCTGACATGTAGTTTGTGTTTGCAAACAACTCGCGTTAGCGAGGACGTATTTGTAACACACGTTACATTTGCATTACGGGAACGAGGCTGTGACCTCATTTAGAATGTTTGCATACACACAACTGCATTGCGTTATTACAATCATATCTGAAAAATTAACTTAAACAATGCTCTAAATCTAAATAAATTAAAACTGAAAATGTATGCATAAGTTATTGAAACTCAACGAAATTCAATGCACACTTACGTCGAAATAATTGGGAGCAGTAGATTCAATCAAACGATATTAAACAGGATCTATAACAAAAATTACGATGTATTTAACAGTTAAAACTATGAAAACAAGAAGCTAACTCACAGCACTTTATTTATCTTACGAAATATAATCGAAATGGACTAAATTATTAAAACTCCACACGCTTCAATCTACGCTCATGAAAACAGAAATTTAACTGTAAATATCCAACAAAAAACGTCGCTATTCTCGATGAAAACAGATGTGTGCGCTAGCCAGATCAATAGTGCATTCAATATCTGCGTGATGTACTTTCAGATGTTGTAGACTATTTATATCGTCCGTCGTAATGACGACGTCATTTCAACCCGATGTGTCTGATTATGAGTGAATTACGACGCGAACCCCAAAATTAGAAACCTCCTGAAAATTATATCATGTTCCGCCTATGGATTCAAAATATCTAGAATGTGTATAAATAATAAATACCTCTATTGTTACACATTGTCTAACATTTATGCATTTGCTAGACTAAAAGAATGTTTTGAAAGAACAGGAAGCCTGCATTATGAAAGAAAATTGCAAATGCAAAAACGGGTGGTCACTGAAGAAAATGAATACATAGTATTGGAGACTAGTGGAAAATCCTCATACATCAGCACATATGTTAAAGCGCTAAGTTGGAATATCGAGAACCTCGGCGACCAGAATTACTCGAAAATATAAATTTCACTCATAATATGTACAACCAGTACCAGAACTAACCCATTAAACAAGAATTATTTCATAAAAATGGGTTTGTTAATCGCCACAATTTTCATTATTATAATAATGAAACTCCTAGAATGATAATTCCTCTGGATAATCAGCATAGGTGGTCTCTTAATGTATGAGGTGAAATTCTTGGACGTTTTGCCATTGGACCATACTTTTGCGAGAACACGGTAAACGGAGAATCATTTTCTAGTTTTTTACGAAATCAGTTTGAAGATATGATTGATAGTTTTACCATTACAAATTATCAGGTAAGTGTAGTTACAATTAGATGAAGCTCATCAACAGGTGAGGGATTATTTGAACACAAATTTTAAAAATAAATGACTGGCCCGCAAGATGTCCGGATCTGACGAAATTAGACTTCCTTTTATAGGTTTATATCAAAGCACATGTATACAAAACTACTACAACCAATAAGTCGTGTATTTGAAACTATTGATGGAAATATGCTTCAAAGGATGCATCAAAATTTTATTCGCAGGCCTACTCTCTGTCAAGAACAAATAGTGGACAGATTGAACACCTAGTCTATTGAGTGTCATTTAGCAGTAGTTTCGTGCAACCTTGGAAGTAGGTTGCAGTCGTTATACAGTTCACTGTCTCTGGTTTATATGTCCATTGCTCAGTACTATTTTTGTTTAATTTTCTTACTATTTTTTTATTTAAATAAAAATTCGTTTGTTTTGTTTCCTTTTGTTTCATTAGTTAGATTAGGTAGATGTTATAACTTAACATCTTATGTTTCACTAAATAAGATAAAATGTTTTGTAAGTATAAACAATTCAAATTAAAATCTCTGTGCCTTCATATTGATAAGTTCTTGTTGTGAAAAATTCATTATTAAAACATATACATATACATACACACACGTAATTGACTTATAGAGCAAATACTGCATTAAGCAATTTGAATTTTGATGTGTGTTATTCGTTTTCCATGGCCATCCTAGTTTTAAGAACTTATTGCCTTGAAATGGACAGCTTTTTGTAAAGCGATTTTAAAAACGAAAAAATTTCGAAATCTATTGTAGATAGGTATATGATATGCCTAAGTAAAAATAAAGTGCTTTACTTTAGGAGTCAAAATACATAAAAGAGCACTATGCATTCCATTAAAAAAAATAGAGATTTTCCTTCTGAAATTTGTGATCTTGTTTTCCCTTTCCTGAACACTCTGTATCAAAAAAAATAATTTTAGCAATTCGTAAAAGTTATCGCAAATATGAGCAACTCACATACCAAAAATTTCGTTTCTGTAATCAAACATAAGTAAGACATGATTTAGCAAAATAATACCTGCACATGACATTTATTAGAGAAAATGTTAAATATTTTAAACTATTACGGTTAGGTATAGACAATGGTATATGAGAAGCATGTCGATTTAATAGCAGACTCTAAAAATAGAATAAAATATAGGATATTTCGTTTGAAAAAATTAAGTTAGGTTCAGTACTGCTATTCTCAGACAACCTACATAAACGAAAGTATTATTAGGTTATGCCCCTTTAAGAATTAAACAACATTTGTTTGAAAAGTTTTTTTGTACCTTCAAACGGTATCGAGATATCGACCGACACCGCGCTATTGGGACACCCGGTATGTTCGAAGAAAAACACATAGTAGCCATATTAATGGTATAATAAAGCAAAGGTGGTAGAATATAGTATATAAAAACACAAGTTTCAAAAGTCACCATTTTGTGGCACGAGTTCAGTTTAGAAAACGAGCCGCGGTCGCCGTAAGTTTTCTGAAGAACGAGTGCGACCAAAGGCTTTATGAAACGAGTTTTTTATACTACTTTTTCTATTTTGCATTTTTTACGTCAATAATTTGAAATTATTTAATTTGAGAGCTCAGCGTTTTATTTTTATATAAAGCATGCAGTTGGTCACATTGATACTTGACATTTTCAAATTTAAATCTTACTATCCGCGAAGTATATTATTTTACATATTATTTCTTAATTTTTGTTAACATTACTTGATATTTTCTTTAAAAATATAAACATGAGTGACATAGAAACTAATATATCTTCGTCAATTGTATGCAATATAAGTTGTTTGTGTAGTTTACGTACATATATCATATCTGTCAAATGTACTTAAATTCTTAAAATCAAATGACAGCAATGATATTTGTTTCTGTGTTCAAACAACGCCAACATTGAAAAATGAAAAAAAGCGTATTGAAATGAAGCTCATTTTGATACTGTTTTGGGTTTAATAATGAGTTCATTATGAACGCAAAATAGAAGAAAAACATGTATAACGATCTTACTTTCAAGATAAGATGTTTCAACTATTGCCTAAAATTTATTTATTAAAATGAATTTAATTTCTAATGGGGTTTGGATTAAATTTGTAGGTTCAAATACTTTTTTGGATGCTATAACAAGCGTAAATTGCCTTTACCGATCGCCTAATAGGCTTACCAATCAGTAAGTAAATTAAAAATTAATATATTTGCTTTTAGTTTTTGAATCAGTCTTGATTAATAAAAACAAAATAGAAATTTGAACTGATGATTAGCCGAACGTTTGAGCTTGTCTTCTCCAACAAAATATTTTCTTAGTTTGATACTGCTGCTTTAAAAAGAGCTTCAAAGTCGTGAAATTGTAAAATGTTCGCATCCGTCTCCTGAAAATTAATTGTTATGCTACAAAGTCTTCAACATATTCCTGAGCAACCGAAGATGATATTACCCACTATGCCTTTTGTGACCTAATACATCGACACCTTTATTTGTCAATAGTAGCTGAACTTCTTCAAAGTACATGTATAAAAGTTCAAAGTATAAAAATGTGCGCATATAGCAAATTCTAGCATTTTGCAATCTTGCAGGCTGAACTTCCTATTATATTTTTACCTACAACTTTATCCCTCCACATTGCAAAAAATAGGCGAGATAAATTTTTTGGCTGACATTTTTAACTAATCTTTGTATTTCTTTAAGGGACAACTCTGCCTTATAACAATATATATATATATATTGAGGTAGGTCAAGCCCACACTCAAGTATGCCCCAATAAGCAAAAGGACAATCTCTTAATGTATATAAATAAGTTATTGAATAGTTAATTATATGTCAAAACTGAATTCTTCCCACGTCAAATCAATAAAGTTGAATACGCAAGTTTAATTATTTTTTTTAAGACATTCACACATTTATAATCTAACATTTCATTTGTAATAGTATTTTCAGTTCGATAATTTGTATTTACAAAAAAATATCAACTTAATTGATAAATCATTAATGACGCCATTTATTTAGGTATAACTGTACATAATTTGAATTGTCAATCGCGGGAAAATATCCCATAATAAAAACAGCATAATGTATTATTTTTGACATACACATTATATGCATATTAGTTTTAAAATTAAGTAAATATTTATTACAACATGTAAATGTATTTAAAATTATTGAATTGTCATTTTCATTAGTAGTAATTGTCGAGATTAAATGAATACATACCGTTGAACGAATCAAAATCAAGTAACAAAAATAAAAGAAGGTTAGCGTAACTTGAAAAATCGCCATTAAAGCATCCAGACGTATTTTTGAGTGTATCACTAAAAACAAGAAGAAAATTACAATAAATACAAGTAAATTCATACGTCCAATTAGTTAAACATCTTACCAATATTCCCAGCTCCAGTTGGACACATATTTCAAGTTCGTACGTGTACCAGTGACAAAAATATTGCCAAGAGCAATTTGCCGAGAAGCAGTTCGTTAGAAAGTGTTTTTGACCGGGGTGACGCCGTTCGAACGCCGACGAAAAACCTGCCTTTCCAAAACCTTTTGAGATCCCGTTTTATCCAGAATCCTGCACCAATTACTTAAGTATTCTTTAAAATCTCACATCTATATTGAAAAGACAATTTAAACAATCATATTAAAAAAGAATATAGTATATTATTTATATTAGTTAAGATATACATTATTAAATACGATATATAAGATTTAGGTTATTTATTACTTTTAAAGAGGAAGAATACAGTTACGTTTTAATTTAATTTTTCTTTGTTTTACGTCATACATTCTAGTTATATTAAAGTTATTGACTTAATTCTCCTAATTAATTAAAGATTATTTTCATTACTTCTATATTTATCTATTTCATTTATTTCATGTAATATTTATCGTAATTTATCATAGTTAAATAACATATTAAATTTATCACGTTACAAAATTTATATACAAATTATACTTAACAATTAATGCTTATAACTTACCTGTTAATAGAGATTTTAAGAACATTAAAGTTATTATTCGTGAATCTGATCTCGACGTTTTATTTTGTAGTATAGCATTAACAACAATTAACCTATCATTTAGGAATCTAAAAATATCAGTAGTGTTTGATTGAAGTCACCGAACTCGCACTTTAAATTTGGACATAACACAATGCCCTAACACTAGAGTCAATTTTGTTCTCGAGTTTAGCCGGACCCTGAAGATAATAAACGCACATTAATTAATACTTATTAATAAGTTTATATCCGAACAGCTGTTTTAGGTTACATTTATGGAATAATTCGCAAGTAGGCAACTTTGCATCTTGCGCATATAGATTAAACTCGAACAACCCCATCTATATGTTACTTAGAGCAATGTAATTAGTTCGTAGATGTAAAATTCACCGAATAAATATAAAATCTAACAAGCCATTTATTCACAGCTGAGCACGTTTATATTCATAAACGTTTACATTATTTTATTACGCATCTTGCTCGTTATCAATACACAGCACAACGAGAGGCTGCTCGTTATCAATTGTCGCCGCAACGTGTCGCTTAGAAAACGTGCTCAATCAAACACGTAATACAAAATAAAACGAGAGAGTATAAATTTAAAAAACTGTATTCTTTCTAGATTTATTTAAGATACAAAATTTTTATAATTGTAAGTTGTATTTTGCTTCTTGTGGTCATTTTTGTGTGATAGGATGCTGACTGGTACCCAGGAACAGGATTTGTAAGTTTGTTTTTTTAAAAGGGGATATTGTTTGTATAATAAACACTAAACGAATAGGTCAAAAAGATTAAAATAATAATTATTTGAAGAGATAAGAATTTATTTATACAATTTATTAGCAAATATAACACTAATACTAAAACATCAGAATAGGAATAATTAATATACATAAACTAATAGAACCTATAATCATAACACTATCATATATATTTTTTCAATAATAATAATAATATGGACAAGCGTACAAGGAGTAAGTCAAGGGAAAACCTAGCAGATAGAGAGGACCAGGCTGATCAGGGTGATTCTGTTACAGCCACAGCACAAGCAGAAGCTTCAAAGGAAGAGGCGACGATGAACTTTAATTCGTTAACCGCTTTGATAATGAATATGCAACAAAAACAAGAAGCTAATTTTAAACAATTTGTAGCGGAAAATAATGAAAAACTAGATGCTAACAATAAAAATATAAGTCAATTAGAAACTAATTTAACGCGAAAATTAGAAACAAATATCAGCCAGATAGAAATGAATTTAGCACGAAAATTAGAAATTAATAATGAAAATTTCAAACAACTAATCACAGAAAATAATAATAGATTAGAGACTAATATCAGTCTCATAGAAACCAATCTCAACAGCAAATTAGAACAACTCAAACAGGACAAGGAAGAAATAAAGATGGATATAAAGGGTTTGAAAGATAGTCAAACAAAGATCGAGAAGATAATACATCAAACACTAGAAGAAAGCGAGTTAAAATGCTTGCTGAAAATGGACGAAACTCTAAATGTCCATAACCAACATTGGGCCAAACAATTAGAGAATACTTCACAGGAAATTTACGTAATTACCAACAATAAAATAATAACCGCAAATACGGAAACAAAAACCGAAATAACAAAGTCCTGTAACGAAGCTCATACAAAATTAAATAACAAATTAACAGATTTTAACCTAAGTAACGAAATAACATCGTTAAATCTAAAACAACATTTTACCGATAGTCTCAACACTCAGATGGGGGAACATAGGACATTCTACGAACAAGAGATCAATCAAGTAAAAGATAATCTTGACACCTTCCGAACGAACCAGGATAATAATAAAAGGTATTATGAATCCGAACTGAGGATAATTGAAACGAAGATCAAAAGATATACTGCGTCTGATAATTGCATAAACACAGGAGGTCTCACCATAAAAATAGAAAATTTAACTCATTTCGATGGGGATATAACGCACGTACACCCCATGCTCTATTTAAATGGACTCCTGCGTTATTTAATTGATGTTCCGGACAATAAACAAAAGATGGACATAATAAGAGTTACACTTAAAGATAGTGCTCAGGAGTGGTTCTTGCGCATTGAAGACCATTGCGAGGACGTAGAGCAATTCGTGTCATTATTTAAGAGGAATTACTGGGATGAAGCACAACAAAATCGTGCCAAAATCAGACTTCTAACCGGTAAATATAGAATGGGCTCAACAACTAGGGAGATATATGCTTCAAGAATGTACAACCTGTGTAAACACATAGCTGATATGGAGGAATCAACCATAGCACGACAGTTACTGAACCATTTCATTTATTCGGACACACAAGCAATTATTTGTCAACGAGTCAATGATATGGATTCCTTAATAGAAATTCTCCGAAGATTAGATGACTTTGCAGAAGGTAATCGTAGTTCTTTTCCAACAGTACAACGTAATACAAATAACAGTCTATATAATTCCTCTAATAATCGACCGAGCAATACAAATTATAACACCATACATAATCCATCTTTTAGACAAAATTACTCACAAAATAATCGACCGAATCATGTACAAGAAACAACCTCATATAATAATAACAGAACTAACAACAATTATACTCAGGCGAATCTAACAACTAATAATAGTAACACTAATTATAATAATAATCACGCAAGTCCTGCACCAAATTATAACACTCATCAAAATTATCGTAACCATTCTACAAATCCTTTTTATAATTATAACAATAGACCCAATCTTTCGAATTATCCACCCCCTAATAATAATAATTATAATAATAATACACGAACGTATGATGCTAATCGTCAGAATAATAACAATCAGTACAACAACCCGCCGGGAAGAAGAGGTATGAATAATTATAGATACCGTAATAGAGGACGTGTTAATAACTACTGCCGGAGACCATTGTCACCACTGCCCTCTAGACAAGAATCGGAGGATGTAAAAAAAAAAATGCCGATTTCGGAAATCGATATGTACACCAACCCGACACCAAGCACCTCAACCCAAAATCTTTAAATAAAATCGACTGTAACTACCCCTCAAAATTAAACAATATAACTTTTTATCAACCCTTTGAAGAGTTCATACACGTAGAAGAAACTGGAACCCATAATATAGATACGCACTCTCTACCAATTATTAAGATTAAATTTACAAACATAGAACTAAGCTGTTTAATAGATACTGGAGCCGAAATAACGTTATTAGAAGAGAAAAAGGCAATCTTAATCGATAATTATGAAAAGAAAATTATAAGGACTAAGGGAACAGATTTGATAGCCGCTAATGGTAAAAGAATGGGGAAAATTCAAAAAAGAATATGTACGGAAATAATGGTGAAAGATAAGGAATATGTCATACAATGCTACATTATAGGTAAACTGCAATACGATTGCATAATTGGGATAGATAACATTAAGAATTTAAAAATGATATTGGATTTCAAAAGAAAAATAATAATGATCGATGAAATAGAGATAAGGATGGAGAAACAGTTATCTGAGGAAGAAGAATACGAATATAATTATTTTAAAGATAAACATTTACAGAAGGAGATTAATAATATATTACAAGAAAGATTGAATACAGTTAGTTATGATAATGAATGTAGTAATAAGGAAGAAGGAATAAATATTAAAATGAATAATGATGATTATATATATGGATTGGAAGAAAAGGAAGATGGAATAGGAATGCAGAATGTAGAAGAAGTGGAAGTAAGAAAAGAATTAAATACCCTCAGAACAGTAAATAATTTAGAAGATATAGAAGAAATAATTAAACTACAAAATATACCATATCATATGATCCCATCAAAATTAGTAAAAATTTTATCTGACAACCTAACATTAATCAATGATGTAGTAGTATTCGCACGTAACTATCAACATACAATAAGAATAGACAATGACAACCCATTATCGAGCAGAAACTACCCAATACCATACCATTATCAGGAAAAAGTTAATATGGAGCTTAACAGATTAGAAGAATCTGGTATTATTGAAAAATCTAATACATATTTCATCAATCCCATAGTTATTGTTCAGAAAAAAGATTTATCGTTAAGGATATGTTTAGATGCAAGATCACTAAACAAACGTATCAAACCTGAATACGAAATGCCTCAAAACATAGATATACTAATAACGAAATGTGGTAACAAAAACTATTACAGCAAATTAGATTTAAAAAACGCATTTTGGCTGATAAATTTAGAACCTAATTCCAGGAAATACTGTGGATTTTTAATAAATGGAGTAGTTTACCAATTTAGAGTCTGCCCGTTTGGATTAAAAACTTCACCTGCAGCTTTGATAAGATTTTTACACCGCATTTTAGATAAATATGATAATTTCGCACTTCATTATTTAGATGATATCATAATCTTTTCCGAAACTTTAGACCATGGGTAGAGCCAGAGTTAGTAAATTTATCGGAACGTACAGATGAGGTCAGACTAAAATTAATAAAACGTAAGAATAAATGGGAAAAGAAACAGAATGACTATAGCAAGAAATACAAAACATATGAATTAGGTGACCGAGTTATAGTCAAAAGCTTAAGAGTATCTAATGCAAAACAGAAAATCATGGGTAAGCTACTGAAGGCCTATCAAGGACCATTTATAATAAATCAGAAATTAGGCTATAATACATATGAATTAATCGAGCCTAACACCGATTATATAAAGGGGAGGTATCATATATCAATGTTACAAGATTATACAGCATAAAAAAAAAAAAAACAAATTTGAATAAGAACTAAACACATATAAATTTAACATCAACAAATCAATATCTATAATTAAAATATAATATACAGTTACACTTGAAAGACATAAAGGGGTAGTTAACAGTTCGAAAAACTGAAACAACACAACACAAATAATATGATATACAAACAAATATAGAAAGAACAAGTATCTACATGATATAATATGATAAACAGTCAAATATGTAATGGGGAAACAAAACGAATATTAACATGCTTAAAATTAAATAAAATGAATTCCTAAAATGTAATATATATATAAGTAATAGTATGCTAAGAATAAATAGAAGGTTTGATGTAATGTTAAAGGAATGGAAAAAGTCTAGATTAATAGAGATAGTAGGAATAAATATATAATATGGGGATATAAAGTATGAATAAGATATGAATTAGTATTATAAATATGAATATATAGAAATATAGATGAGAATGTCTAATAATGGGGAATTTAATTATATAATAAGGAATGGTATTATAATAAGAAAAGAGTAGGATTCGCTAGTCAGAACATGTATTTAACATGAAAGAATTATTTATTGTGAAAACTAAAATCTATATTAATATATCAAGTTTAAAAAAAAAAAAAGAAAACTTTAAGCATGGACCATCAACAAGTAAAATAAATAGAGTAAACCCCCAAAACAAATCATTTTAACTATTAAAACATCGTTACAATATATCAAGAAGAGATAATAATTTTCTTTTTAATAAAAAAAAAAAGACTTCAAAAAGTTAACAGTTCAAAAATAATATTAACAAATCAACACTTAAAGGGACAAGCATTAACTATAAATTTATATTAAAAACAGCTTATATGCACAAAAACTCATATGATAAAGCAAACAACTTAATAGTTCAAAGAGAATAATTTGGATAAGCCTCTTTGCCAAGTCAATAACGGCATACCAAATTACTGGGGAATTGAGGTAGGTCAAGCCCACACTCAAGTATGCCCCAATAAGCAAAAGGACAATCTCTTAATGTATATAAATAAGTTATTGAATAGTTAATTATATGTCAAAACTGAATTCTTCCCACGTCAAATCAATAAAGTTGAATACGCAAGTTTAATTATTTTTTTTAAGACATTCACACATTTATAATCTAACATTTCATTTGTAATAGTATTTTCAGTTCGATAATTTGTATTTACAAAAAAATATCAACTTAATTGATAAATCATTAATGACGCCATTTATTTAGGTATAACTGTACATAATTTGAATTGTCAATCGCGGGAAAATATCCCATAATAAAAACAGCATAATGTATTATTTTTGACATACACATTATATGCATATTAGTTTTAAAATTAAGTAAATATTTATTACAACATGTAAATGTATTTAAAATTATTGAATTGTCATTTTCATTAGTAGTAATTGTCGAGATTAAATGAATACATACCGATGAACGAATCAAAATCAAGTAACAAAAATAAAAGAAGGTTAGCGTAACTTGAAAAATCGCCATTAAAGCATCCAGACGTATTTTTGAGTGTATCACTAAAAACAAGAAGAAAATTACAATAAATACAAGTAAATTCATACGTCCAATTAGTTAAACATCTTACCAATATTCCCAGCTCCAGTTGGACACATATTTCAAGTTCGTACGTGTACCAGTGACAAAAATATTGCCAAGAGCAATTTGCCGAGAAGCAGTTCGTTAGAAAGTGTTTTTGACCGGGGTGACGCCGTTCGAACGCCGACGAAAAACCTGCCTTTCCAAAACCTTTTGAGATCCCGTTTTATCCAGAATCCTGCACCAATTACTTAAGTATTCTTTAAAATCTCACATCTATATTGAAAAGACAATTTAAACAATCATATTAAAAAAGAATATAGTATATTATTTATATTAGTTAAGATATACATTATTAAATACGATATATAAGATTTAGGTTATTTATTACTTTTAAAGAGGAAGAATACAGTTACGTTTTAATTTAATTTTTCTTTGTTTTACGTCATACATTCTAGTTATATTAAAGTTATTGACTTAATTCTCCTAATTAATTAAAGATTATTTTCATTACTTCTATATTTATCTATTTCATTTATTTCATGTAATATTTATCGTAATTTATCATAGTTAAATAACATATTAAATTTATCACGTTACAAAATTTATATACAAATTATACTTAACAATTAATGCTTATAACTTACCTGTTAATAGAGATTTTAAGAACATTAAAGTTATTATTCGTGAATCTGATCTCGACGTTTTATTTTGTAGTATAGCATTAACAACAATTAACCTATCATTTAGGAATCTAAAAATATCAGTAGTGTTTGATTGAAGTCACCGAACTCGCACTTTAAATTTGGACATAACACAATGCCCTAACACTAGAGTCAATTTTGTTCTCGAGTTTAGCCGGACCCTGAAGATAATAAACGCACATTAATTAATACTTATTAATAAGTTTATATCCGAACAGCTGTTTTAGGTTACATTTATGGAATAATTCGCAAGTAGGCAACTTTGCATCTTGCGCATATAGATTAAACTCGAACAACCCCATCTATATGTTACTTAGAGCAATGTAATTAGTTCGTAGATGTAAAATTCACCGAATAAATATAAAATCTAACAAGCCATTTATTCACAGCTGAGCACGTTTATATTCATAAACGTTTACATTATTTTATTACGCATCTTGCTCGTTATCAATTCACAGCACAACGAGAGGCTGCTCGTTATCAATATATATATATATATATATATATATATATATATATATATATATATATATATATATATGGTAAACCTAATCAGTAGGCGATTAAAGGTCTGTATATTACTTCAAAATATATGTATTTAAAAAACTCTACATGTTTCGGCTGTATACGCCTTTTTCAAGAGAATACAAAATATGAATGACAGGATATAAATGTCAAGTAATTAAGTTGCTATGGTTTAAATTATTCAAAGATACATTCTAGTAATAATAATAAATCATGCCTTAGTATTCCAAAAAATAGATAACAAGGTGTGAAAATATGTGTTGTTTGCTGCTAGCAATTTGTGTCTCCTTCTGGGTATGAACTTGTGTGTTGGTTGCTGCTGGCAGCTTGCGTCTCTCTATGGGTGTGTGGTTTTGTGTGAGAGCGTAAGTGTAGGGTTTTGTATGTCGGTGCGTTCGTGCGTGTGTTTAGTGATCGACATACAAAACCCTACACTTACGCTCTCACACAAAACCACACACCCATAGAGAGACGCAAGCTGCCAGCAGCAACCAACACACAAGTTCATACCCAGAAGGAGACACAAATTGCTAGCAGCAAACAACACATATTTTCACACCTTGTTATCTATTTTTTGGAATACTAAGGCATGATTTATTATTATTACTAGAATGTATCTTTGAATAATTTAAACCATAGCAACTTAATTACTTGACATTTATATCCTGTCATTCATATTTTGTATTCTCTTGAAAAAGGCGTATACAGCCGAAACATGTAGAGTTTTTTAAATACATATATTTTGAAGTAATATACAGACCTTTAATCGCCTACTGATTAGGTTTACCATATCATACCAAGGTCACGAAGTTATTATATATATATATATATATATATATATATATATATATATATAATAATTGATAAATTATTGGAGTTTTTCGGCTTTTATATGAAATATTTACAAATATCAAATTAGGATGTATGTAATTGCAGAGTAAGTGGGGATGTAAACATTGCTGTCTACAAATTACAAAGTAAATCATACGAAATTTTTAATTGAAAAATATGGTCTACGTTGGGACTCGAACCCAAGTCTACAGCTTGCAGGGCTGTCGCTTTTACCACTTAGCCAAAATAGACCTAGGTTCAAGCTATTTAGAAATGCATTATAAAGTAACAGTGTTAATGAATCAGATGTCAGTTATTGAAAAGCCGAAAAACTCCAATAATTTATCAATTGTTATATTTAATAATAATAATAATAATAATTAGCATTTTCAAACATTCAAATCTGACATCTGCTCTCAAAATACTGACATCTGCTTTCAATAACTGACATCTACTTTCAAAATAGGCATCTGCTTTCTAATTTGACGTTTGCTTTCATAACTGACACCTGCTTTCAAAACAGACGTCTGCTTTCAATAACTGACATTTGCTTTCACTAACTGACATCTGCTATCAAAACTGACATCAGCTTTCAAAACTGACTTCTGCTTTCAACTTGACATCTACATTCAATAACTGACATCTGATTCATTAACACTGTTACTTTGTAATGCATTTCTAAATAGCTTGAACCTAGGTCTATTGTGGCTAAGTGGTAAAAGCGACAGCCCTGCAAGCTGTAGACTTGGGTTCGAGACCCAACGTAGACCATAATTTTCAATTAAAAATTTCGTATGATTTGCTTTGTAATTTGTAGACAGCAATGTTTACATCTCCACTTACTCTGCAATTACATACATTCTAATTTGATATTTGTAAATATTTCATATAAAAGCCGAAAAACACCAATAATTTATCAATTGTTATATATATATATATATATATATTGTTATAAGGCAGAGTTGTCCCTTAAAGAAATACAAAGATTAGTTAAAAATGTCAGCCAAAAAATTTATCTCGCCTATTTTTTGCAATGTGGAGGGATAAAGTTGTAGGTAAAAATATAATAGGAAGTTCAGCCTTCAAGATTGCAAAATGCAAGAATTTGCTAGATGCGCACATTTTTATACTTTGAACTTTCATACATGTACTTTGAAGAAGTTCAGCTACTATTGACAAATAAAGGTGTCGATGTATAAGGTCACAAAAGGCATAGTGAGTAATATCATCTTCGGTTGCTCAGGAATATGTTGAAGACTTTGTAGCATAACAATTAATTTTCAGGAGAAGGATGCGAACATTTTACAATTTCACGACTTTGAAGCTCTTTTTAAAGCAGCAGTATCAAACTAAGAAAATATTTTGTTGGAGAAGACAAGCTCAAACGTTCGGCTAATCATCAGTTCAAATTTCTATTTTGTTTTTATTAATCAAGACTGATTCAAAAACTAAAAGCAAATATATTAATTTTTAATTTACTTACTGATTGGTAAGCCTATTAGGCGATCGGTAAAGGCAATTTACGCTTGTTATAGCATCCAAAAAAGTATTTGAACCTACAAATTTAATCCAAACCCCATTAGAAATTAAATTCATTTTAATAAATAAATTTTAGGCAATAGTTGAAACATCTTATCTTGAAAGTAAGATCGTTATACATGTTTTTCTTCTATTTTGCGTTCATAATGAACTCATTATTAAACCCAAAACAGTATCAAAATGAGCTTCATTTCAATACGCTTTTTTTCATTTTTGAATGTTGGCGTTGTTTGAACACAGAAACAAATATCATTGCTGTCATTTCATTTTAAGAATTTAAGTACATTTGACAGATATGATATATGTACGTAAACTACACAAACAACTTATATTGCATACAATTGACGACGATATATTAGTTTCTATGTCACTCATGTTTATATTTTTAAAGAAAATATCAAGTAATGTTAACAAAAATTAAGAAATAATGTGTAAAATAATATACTTCGCGGATAGCAAGATTTAAATTTGAAAATGTCAAGTATCAAGTGACCAACTGCATGCTTTATATAAAAATAAAACGCTGAACTTTCAAATTAAATCATTTCAATTTATTGATGTAAAAAATGCAAAATAGAAAAAGTAGTATAAAAAACTCGTTTCATAAAGCCTTTGGTCGCACTCGTTCTTTAGAAAACTTACGGCTACCGTGGCTCGTTTTCTAAACTGAACTCGTGCCACAAAATGGTGACTTTTGAAACTTGTGTTTTTTATACTATATTCTACCACCTTTGCTTTATTATACCATTAATATGGCTACTACGTGTTTTTCTTCGAATATACCGGGTGTCCCAGTAGTGCGGTGTCGGTCGATATCTCGATACCGTTTGAATGTAGGTACAAAAAAACTTTTCAAACAAATGTTGTTTAATTCTTAAAGGGGCATAACCTAATAATACTTTTGTTTATGTAGGTTGTCTGAGAATAGCAGTACTGAACCTAACTTAATTTTTTCAAACGAAATATCCTATATTTTATTCCATTTTTAGAGTCTGCTATTAAATCGGCATGCTTCTCATATACCATTGTCTATACCTAACCGTAATAGTTTTTAAAATATTTAACATTTTCTCTAATAAATGTCATGTGCAGGTATTATTTTGCTAAATCATGTCTTACTTATGTTTGATTACAGAAACGAAATTTTTGGTACGTGAGTAGCTCATATTTGCGATAACTTTTACGAATTGCTAAAATTATTTTTTTATACAGAGTGTTCAGGAAAGGGAAAACAAGATCACAAATTTCAGAAGGAAAATCTCTATTTTTTTTAATGGAATGCATAGTGCTCTTTTATGTATTTCTACTCCTAAAGTAAAGCACTTTATTTTTACTTAGGCACTTGGTTGTTTGATTTTAGTGATTTTTATCGATCAAGATTTACGATTCTTTTGTTATTGAATACCTGCGCTTTTGTACATCTAATTGATGGAAGAGTGGTACCCAAAGGTGAGCAACAAAATAATCACCTTCTCTGTGAATCGTACTTGGTAATGATGTCAGGAAATGGAAAATATTCTAGCCGGGAAAGATGCATTTAAATATACAGTATGCGGCAACATAAACAGTACTGAAATTATGAAAATGGTTTGAATAATGATTTAATTGCTGTTCTGTTTAGACAGAAATTAGAAACCAGAGTGTCTGCCGTGTATTAACTAAATGAAAGTAACAAAAAGTATTAGAGACTATTACTAGGTATACCGGGTGAATCAACGATCTGGCAATGGTGAATATAATAAAAAATTCATATACTAGAGTTGATAGGGTTGCTATAGTTGCAGATTCTAAAAATGTGTAGACTTATACAGATAGTTCCGTAAATCGCTGGCACTAGAAAGGATACATTTTTTTTAAATTGAATGGTCTAATTTTTAATTATAGGTTAAATTCGGAAGATTTTTTATTAAGGACACTTAGCAGCTAGAGCCAAAAGTTTTCGAGATATTTACAATTAAAGAAAAAAGTGTTATTTATATGTGTCTTTAAAAGGCAATAATTCGAGAGTGCCATGGCATAAAATTAAATAACTTAGTATGTCGTTTGCACAAGGTGCGCGATGATATATTTTTGTCCGATTTTGTCCGATGTGGAACAAATGTTCTACTAAAGAACAAGGGATCAATCATAGTTAGAGAGCCAGTTAGATCTCTCCTTTGACTACTACTCTATTCATTGTTATATATGTACTAATTGTTATGTTTGTTATGCGTTAACTTATTATATCACGTTAAACCAACATTATCTGAGTATTATTTCGGTGCTTATACGCATCGGCGTATCGACGCAACAATGTAGCCTCCGCAGGACCCGGCTACATTACAGAGTATTCGCGAAGTCTCAATAAAGTGAAGAAAATTTGCGCCAAAAATCTCGTATATTTTAAATAGTGTTTTTTTTTAAATATTCATATTAAGTGCTTTAGAAGCTTTCTTTTTAATTAAGTATGTCCTATACCTATCTTCAATATTTTGGAAAATATTTAATTTTATTTCAAAAAGTCGTTTATCTATACATAAAAAATCATAGTAGCCTAGAAAAAACATAGTAGGCATAAAACTACTTATTATAAAAAGATTAAACTTCTGTCAAAATAATATAATAAAAATCATCGTTGTGTTATTGATTTCTATTGTTCTATTATTGTTGTATTCCTTGGTGTTCCGAAGAATATTTATTTTTAAGTGCTACATTTTATACTTTTCTTTAATATTTTGTCAAAGTCTTTTCCCAACCCATGAGATATGAACTGTGTCTATATTTTTTTCTGAAGACTACAGACAATACAAATTAACTCTTTTTGACAGATTTATTAGTGTCTATTGCATAAGATTATTGTAATGTAGAGTCATAGTTTTTTAATTAGTAAATTTAGAGTCAATCGATAACCTTGAATTTTGCGTACTAGGGTCATGCCAATTTTTTTATTCAATTAATTGTTGATAACGTAAGAAACTTTTCTAAAATTTAAATATTAATTATTTCTTTGTAGACTGCTATAGATAAATTAACTATCATTTATTTAGGTTAGGCATACCGTTTATAAATTATGGATTAATGATTTATATACTTATTGCTTTTGTTGTATAATTTTTTTGTCTAATTTCGTCAGTATATTTTTTATTCAATTTTCAGTAGTTAATTGCTTTTTGAACGAATATTAAATGTGCATTACTTAGTTTTTTTATAATATACCAAATTACAATACTAGGTGAGCCATTTCCGAAGGTGTCATTTAAACATGTTGGTCAGTGATATTGTTGCATTATATTTCATTATTATATTGTGACTCGTGCGCCTTAATTAAATTTTTGCACCATTTTGTCATGTACATTTGATTTACTACAGCGTTGTTCAATTATATGTTTATTGATTTTTTTTTGTTGTGTTAATAAACTATTTCTTGTTATTGTTATATTACTTTGTTGTTATATAATTATGGCAACAGTTGTCCACGTACTTACCTGAGATTTGGTTAACTCACTATCGGCGGTGTCTGTGTCACTATACCGGCTTGAGAGCATAAACACGGTGGCGCCTATTATAAACAAATATCCTCCCCTCACTCACCTCTTAACTGAGCTGGTCTCTCAGCCTAATATATTGTTATTGGGGTAAGTTATCGAATCAAGTAGGTATTACGCTGTGAAGGTAGGCACAGAACTAGTGCTTTGAGGAAGCACGTAGCAGTCTAATCTAATATAACACATGTCTCAACCAGCGAACAAACAGGTTATAAAGAAAAGTTTCGAAACTTCTTAATATACTGCTCACAACTGCGGATATATAAAAGGTCAATGTAATGATAATGTTCAATGATGAATGATGAATGATGAACGCTGAACAATGAACGATGAACGATGAACGGTGAACGATGAACGATGAACGATGAACGATGAACGATGAACGGTGAACGATGAACGATGAACGATGAACGATGAACGATGAACGATGAACGAAGAACGATGAACGAAGAACGATGAACGATGAACGATGAACGATGAACGATGAACGATGAACGATGAACGATGAACGATGAACGATGAACGATGAACGATGAACGATGAACGATGAACGATGAACGATGAACGATGAACGATGAACGATGAACGATGAACGATGAACGATGAACGATGAACGATGAACGATGAACGATGAACGATGAACGATGAACGATGAACGATGAACGATGAACGATGAACGATGAACGATGAACGATGAACGATGAACGATGAACGATGAACGATGAACGATGAACGGTGAACGGTGAACGGTGAACGGTGAACGGTGAACGATGAACGGTGAACGGTGAACGGTGAACGATGAACGATGAACGATGAACGATGAACGATGAACGATGAACGATGAACGAAGAACGATGAACGATGAACGATGAACGATGAACGATGAACGATGAACGATGAACGATGAACGATGAACGATGAACGATGAACGATGAACGATGAACGATGAACGATGAACGATGAACGATGAACGATGAACGATGAACGATGAACGATGAACGATGAACGATGAACGATGAACGATGAACGATGAACGATGAACGATGAACGATGAACGATGAACGATGAACGATGAACGATGAACGATGAACGATGAACGATGAACGATGAACGATGAACGATGAACGATGAACGATGAACGATGAACGATGAACGATGAACGATGAACGATGAACGATGAACGATGAACGATGAACGATGAACGATGAACGATGAACGATGAACGATGAACGATGAACGATATGAACGATGAACTACGAATGATGAATGATGATAATCATAATAATAACAATAATAATAATAAGGGTGAGCACATTAATGCGCACCCTAATATACTTGGCATAACGAAAAAATGGCTGAAACTTTGTGAAAGCAATCTACATTATGTGCTACATGTGATAATTTTCAGTTTTTAAAAATCTTTATTAGAATCTTAACTATTAACAATTTTCGGGAACTACCGCTAGGAAAATTGTCAAATTGTGCGCGGTGGTTATCACGTTTGACTGGAATACATAATCCGAGTTCAAGCCCATTGAACCGCAAAAATCCATAACTTTTATCAGCTTGATATCTTCTTGTCAACCATTCTATTTGCTTAAAAACTGAAGCACATGAAATATATTTATCTTTTTTCTGCTCCATAGAGGCATTTTGCAATAAACTAGTAACAATATATTTCGTCCAAAGCATAGGACGTTTCGAATAAAAAACATAGAACAAGTATAAAATGATGTATAATAAATATGTAAATAAAAATACATAGTAGGAAATCACAGTCACATATATAATTAAAATATAAATTATTTTAATATTTTCCAGAAAATATCGTCCACTGTACACAATGCTATTGTAGTGGTTTGTTATTAGGCATATAATTGTAAGTTTTTATACACCGATAGGCTACACTTTTTGCACTTTTGTAAGGTTTATTTGTGGCGGAATTAACAAGTTACCTCTAGCATTGTAGCAGTGGTCCACTTAAAATTTCTGGAAAAATTAATTGTAATATATTTTTACAAACACGAGAAATCGATACAACAAAAGTATTTTCTTATCTATAAATATTTGTCTGGAAGAATCTCTGTAGTTTGATTTAAAAATTGTTCTAATTGCAGATTTTTTGACAATAAAAATATGCTTTACATCCACCGTACCCCCAGAAGATAATTTCATTCAAACCATACGATACGAGCTACGCCCCTTAGTAAAATGATTAATATTTTTTTGCCAATTAGTTTCAAATGATGTTGTGTAAACCATCTATCCAGAGCTTACACACTTAACTCTAATATGTTTATGGCCCGATCTCTACTCTAAGTACAAATGATGGCAAATGTGTCATCCGCGTACAATATTAATAAACTATTTATGACACGAAGTCGATAATTGACATAAAGGAGTAATAGGAATGGTCCCAAAATAGGCACTTGTGATAAACCGCACTTGATATTGCGCCACGTTGATCCTATTGGTTCTCTCGAGTCACCATTGCGCTCCAGTCTCTGTTTTCAATGTGATAAATATGATTCTATCCATTTTTGTAATATATTACAGAAACCTATGACTTCTAACTTCCTTTGATAAGTCCATAAACGAACATGTTACTTCCTTGTTCAATCCAATAATTACTTCAAGCAATTGGTATAATTGGTATGCTGTTTGACTGTTTGACTGGACTGGTATGCTGTTCTTATTGTAGGCCTCCCACTAATATATCCATTCTGGTTATGATTTAACAGCTGGTGTTTGATAATGAAATTTTACATCCTTGAATACATATTTTTTCTAAATATTTTATCAATGTTAGATAAAATAACAATAAGCCTGTAACTTTTCAATTCACTTTTATTACCATTTTTTTGTATATTGGTCTTATTAGAGGGGACTTTAATTGAGACCAGTGATAAATAAACTATTCGTTATGCGTGCCAATGCCACCGACAGGCAATCAGCACATCGTTTCAGAAGATTTGTATACATCTTATCTTCGCCAGTGGCAGTGGTATTATTCAGATTTTTTATTGCATCTGCAACCTCCGGAGAAGATAGAAAATGCGATACCCTTTTTACGATACGATTGCTATAATCTTGATCATTTATATATATATAATATATATATTTATAATATTGTTGGACGAATATATTTAGTGGTTTGAAGCAGTTACAAGACCAGCCTCTGTCTCATACAGATCACTAAAATTCTTCCCATTTAACCCCGATGTATCTATTTTACCTCGTAATTGGTCAACAATTCTCCATGACGCTTTAGTTTATTATTAGATGTTTCAATGTAATTCGAGAACGCTTTCGAATTCCCAATTTTTTGTTTTACTTCTTCACAATATGTTATTTACTTGTCTTTAGCAATTTTTATCCAACCCTTACATCACCATTTTATAAAATGTATCATGATAAAACTTGGTATTATTTATCGACGGCACTGGTAAACTAATCTCTTCCAATGCTTCGCTTATTAGATATAATATATTCTGATTAATTTTTTTTTTCTGTTTAAAAACACGATTTTTACATTTTAATTCACATTTCTTGTAAGTCGTTCAACTAGATAATGAGAGAGAGCAGAAGTTAATACTTCACTCTCATAGGTATTTACATTAGTAACGATATTGCTGAGATCGGAGCTATTCTTGTGAAATCAAATATCGTTTGTCGAACATAATGAAGGTAACAATGAATTCTTTTGCATGTCTGTCCCAACTTATATCACTTTATATCGGTCGTATATATTAGAAGTCATGTGTAAAATTGACTCCAGTATATGGAAAAATTCTTCTGCCATCTATTAGACGCTACATATTAATAATACTCGTTTTAAGTTATTGTAATTTTATAACACTGCATTCTAGTACTAATTTCTGACTAATTTGTTTAAGGTCAATCAGTTCCGAAAACCTGCACCAAAATACAAAAGCCACCAGGAATAGTCACTCTTCTGTGAAAACATGATCTGAATCGGCAATCACCACATCCTCGTCCCCCTCCAACCAATAAATATGATTAAGATATTTATATTATTCTGAAGACTCTAAATATTTTCATCGATAATAGTGAAAGCACACAACAGAGATAATAATAAAATGTTTTTTCATACGCGTCACTGCCTGCAGCCACCTAAAATGCTCAATTTCAGAACTTTTTATTTCTTACTTATAGCTTTTAAAAACTATTACTTTGGTATCTAATAAATATTTTTTTTAATCTTCTGTTATACTTTTAATAAATGTCAAGAAAATTATTTTTCTATTTTTAGCTGCTTTAAAATATATGTATTATTTCTACTTATTTACACATATACTTTTTGTCGTTTGTGTATGGATCCGCATTTATTAATGTTTCTTGTTGGAAATTCTTTGTCTCTACCTTTTATAGTTTTTAATATTCCACGTCCTCTAGATATTTTGTTTGTTTTTACTTAGAGTTTTGTGTTTTTTGTTTATCCTGTTTTTTTATTTTGTGCTGTTGTCGATAATTTCATTTGAAATTTGAAATTGCTAGTGACATCTATAGTTTTTGATCGTATAAGCGGTTTGCTTACTTTTTCATTAATATATGTTGCTTAAGTTGTTTTGACTGCAAATTGCTAATTAAAGTTGTCTGAGAGTCGATTATTGAATGCCATTATGGTTACATGCAAAGCACTTACCGATGAGTCTTTTTGAATGTTAAGTTTAGAGATTCACTCATCACAGTGTTAACTCCGATGGTTTGATGTACCTACTAAATAAAATACTTGCAATTTCCAATTTCCGCAATATGTACGTTTTTGGCGAAACTAAACTCTATTGATGTTCCCTAATTCTGGATCAATACTATTTACTTATTCATTTATGTGCGCGTTTACTTATGAATTGCTTCTGACATTATTAAACACATACTGACGCCATAATTCTAATCCATGCTAAAGCGAGGTTACAAGAAGGAGATCTATTTGAAACCCTACAGTTTCTCAATATACATTTTCAGTACTTACAGAAGGAAGTTTAAATAAACAGTTACTATTAATCAAATAAATAGCATACTAGGAAATTTTCGTCGTATATTATGATCCTGTGCATATTCGAACGTAATTTTAGTAAATCAGACAAAATTTGATCTACGTGTTTAGTTCTCCGATAGCTGTTTTAGAATAAAATTATTAAAATATTATCATAATCAAGACCAAACTATCAAATAATTCTCACTTTGGATTTCGCTGTGTGATTGTTATAATAATCGATTTTTTTTAATTTTGAAAACTTAAATTATAAGTGAAACGTCAATTATTTTACAACAACCTGAAATCCTACGCAATTTGACTATAGAACAAATATTGTCTAAAATTTTAAGGATGGTTTAGCACTCTAGATAAATAGATAGATTGCTTGAGGTGGCCATAGAGCTTATTCTAATACGACCTTTCCAAATCTTTTGTAGTTTTCAAGTCTCTTTAAAATACATTTTCTATGTTTATCATTTTAATTAGAACTAACAGCTCAAGAATGTTTCAGAATAATTGAAACATACATGAGTGGGTAAAACCTCACCAGTTTTGTATAATACAAAGGTATTTTTAATAATATAAAATATTATTAAAAATCTGGTGTGAAGAACACAAATACAGGTTCACTATTAATATTTTTGTGAACGTTCTTCACACCACATTTTTAATAAAATTTTATATTATTAAAAATACTTTTATATCAAGAATGTTTTTTTATATACTGTTCTACTTCAGTATATTCATCTCCTATTTGGAGAAACCCTGTTCTTGTCAAACTTTTGCGTTACTTGTTGTATATGAATGGAGGTTTCGTCTTTTACTTAGCAGAATCTACATGTTTTCTTGTAACAAGATCATATCATTCATTTGTTTGTTTAGTTTACAATGGCCAATTAATTATTATATCGACTCTCATCCTAACTTTTCATCCTAAGGTTTCCTCTTCCTACTCAGTAGGAAGTTCTGAATAGGCGCCCTAAATGCCTTTCATTGAAGTCTCGATTGTCTTTCATAATTTTTTTATGGTACAATGAATCTCGTTCTGTAAGACCAGTAGGGGTAGCTCCGGAAATATTGCAATATGCAAAAATTCGGTTAGCAAAGCTACCACTTAAAACGAAACATTAGTCATTAATGCACGAGCTGTACATGTAGTTCTTAGTGATCAGTTACAAACAACAAAACATTGTACACATCTTCTTGTCCGTCAGATGCCACGAGATATCTCTTGTCAGCTAACGGTGTAAGATTGTGCTTATCTTGCGGGAGTGAATCTTAAGACGTCATTTCATAACTGCGCTGAGGAGATCTATATATATTTCCAGTTGAAGTAGCCATTGGTTAAATACGTTGTGTATGTTCATGTGTATAGATACAGATATGTACTTAATATATTTATATTCACAAATACTTGATGTGGCTACTGATCTATGTGCTATTTTTTGATATACCTTTCAGTTATAATACAAGTAAAATTAAGATTTAAAAATAATCGGTTAAACGGAAGTCTCTGAATATGATGAACATGTTTTTTAAAGAGCTGACTTGTTATCAAATTCCAATATATTCTTGTTTATCTAATTAACATATAAAGGTTAACTTCACATTAAAGATTTGTTTAATGTTTGACTGGCTTCAGAGATTCATTCGTATAGTAAAGAAAGCAGTTATGTACCTGTATATAAAATTTATCAATGTTATCAAGTAAGGAACATGTATTCAAAAAGAATATATAAGATGTTACATTACTTCATAATTCATTTAAATAAAATTTGATTACATAATACATAATTCTAACGCTCTTAGATTGGGTATTCGTGGAGGGCATCTTATTCGTCCATGTGTACCTATCCACTTATTAGAGAAATACTGATTAACATAATCAATCACAATTCTATAATTGTGACGGGTCATGCTGGAAATACATTTTGACACGTATATTCAGCGGAACATTTTCAAGAAAACCTGGAAATTCGCCCCGAAGGAATTCTAAATATGCCTCAACAATTAAGGTTCCTTCATAAAACTTTGGTCCAATAATGTATCCATCAATCATGCCGCACCATACATTATTTCCCAAAATTCTCTGAGAGTTGTTCTCTTTCATCCAATGAGAATTTTCTACAGACCAACAATGGCAATTGTGGTGATTTACGGTTCCATTATTATGAAAGCGGCTCTCATCTGTCCATAATATTGAGCTAATAATGCCACCTTCACGGGCAGTTGCTAGCCATGCAAGAAACGCCAGTCTTCTGTCATTCTGTCTCCTGGTTCTAATCCTTGATACAGGTGAATTTTGAAAGGCCTGAATTTGGCGGATTTTAGGATTCGTTGAATAGAATAACGAGAGATATCACATTCTGCTTCAATTTCTCGAATTTAAATAAGCGGATTATCAAGCACACTTCCCTACTTGCTCTTCATCAGTTCATAAGTCTTGAGTTTATTTTGTGCATGAGATATCGTTATTTATCCGGTTCCTGTTTATGCCTGTTTTTTTCGTGTTTCTAAGCGTTTTATTAACTTAATTATTACTTGTGTAATAGCATATGTTGTTGTCTTTTAAGTGATATAACTTTTGTGTGTCCATCACATCTGTGAATTTGTGTTTGTGCCTCGGTTACTGCTACTATTGCTAGACAAATAAACCAAAATTCAGGTCTTACTTGGATCTGCGAAAAATGTAAATGCCTTGGTGGCGGTATCAATGAGTTGAAATCTTGTATCATAAATTTACAACTTGAAATCAGTGATTTGAAGAAATCTGTGAATTCTCCTGCTTCTCCTTCTCGTCTTACATCTTTAACAGACATGGAAAAAACATTTCGAGAGGTTGCTGAGCGCGAGAAACGTAAGGATAATATTATTGTCTATGGTTCACCCGAACTTGCTTCTACGAGGGAGGATCAAAAGGTTCTCGATACTACATTAGTGCAAGACATCCTTACGTTCTTACCTGT
The DNA here is from genome assembly GCA_935421215.2 of Melolontha melolontha. Taxonomy (NCBI): domain Eukaryota; kingdom Metazoa; phylum Arthropoda; class Insecta; order Coleoptera; family Scarabaeidae; genus Melolontha; species Melolontha melolontha. The sequence goes on along the minus strand of OW285242.1, from coordinate 85,369,904 downwards.
TACATGTAATATCATTTCCACCACACGCTTGGGTAAGTTTGATCTGGCTGCCAAGGATCGAAGGCGTCCGATTAAAATTCATTTGCCATCTGAGGGTGATGTTTTATCTGTTGTGCGTAACTCCCAAAAATTAAAAATGTCTGATTTTTCTAATATTTCTGTTTTCCGTGATTCTACTCAAATGCAAAGAGAATTGTATCGCTGCGTTAAATCTGAAATGCAGCACCGTATTGAAAATGGTGAACGCAATCTGCGTATTAAATATAAGTCTGGCGTTCCTACCATTATACAGTTGAGTCCGGAAAACTAGATACGTCCAACGGTAACATCCATACCAATTTCAATATCTACTATCAGAATACACGCGGACTTCGTACTAAAACCCATGATGCGTACATTAATATTTTGAATTCTAACTTTGATGTGTTCATTTTCACAGAAACTTGGCTTAATTCTTCTGTAATACCGAAATTTTTACTGATACTTTCTCGGTCTGCCGTTCTGATAGACGGCATAATCTTGTTAATCTTACTACTGGTGGGGGTGTTTTGGTTGCCCTAAATAAAAATATTAACTATGAGCTTATTGATACAACCCATTTATTGGACCTCCTACCCCTTATTGACATAATCATATGTAAATGTACTTTGAATCTTTATATTTTTTATATTGTTGCCATATATGTTCCGCCAAGGGTGAGTGCTAATCAGTATGGTTTATTTTTTGACTCTAAGGTGAACATTATTAATAATTTATCGGCTAGTCTCAATTTGAGTCAATTGAATAATATCTTCAATAGTTCTCATAAATTATTGGATCTGGTTTTCTCTGGCTTAGCGTCCGATGTTCTGGTCCAGCGTGAGGATGTTTCTGTTGTGTCGGAGGATCCGTATCATCCGGCTCTTTCTGTTACTTTGACTCTTCCTGCTACTGCTATACCGACTCGTTTCCCTTCGAATAGTAATTCTCGTTATAATTTCCGTAGGGCGGATTACATTTCTCTATATAGTGATCTGCTTTTCCTTGATTGGTCTGTATTATCTTCTTGCGATGGCGTTGAACAATGTGTCGATGTGTTTTACGAGTTACTTTACAAAGTTTTCGATAAGTCTGTTCCTCTGTATTCTTCTACAAGAAGCAATTTCCCTGTTTGGTTTTCCTCAGAAATTAAGCGTAATTTAAAGTGGAAGAAGTACTACCATAGGAAATGGAAATCCTCCCACAATCTAATGTTCTATGACGAGTTTAAAAGGTTGCGAACACTTAAAAAAGCGCAAATGGAGGTGGCTTATGGCCGCTTTCTGCGTGGTACTGAAGAGGACATTAAGCATGATCCCCGTAAATTATGGCAGTACATTCACCTCAGAGAGGGGTCATCTCGAATACCATCTGTTATGCGGGATCGGGATGTTGTTATCGATGGACCTGGAAACATTGTCGAGGCTCTTGCGAGAGTTTTCTCTCGGTCATATTTTGATGGTGCGTGCTCGTCCGATCATCCTCTTGATGCTGCACTTATGGATTGTTTGAGTATTGATGCTATCAGTGATCAAGATATCTTATGGAGTATTCAGAGATTGAAACCGACCTTGAATGCTGGTGATGATCAGATTCCATCCATGATTATTAAGGATTTCCGAATGGTGAATGCCGAATTGTTCCGCTGAAAAGAATTTTTAATCTTGCTCTGAGACAAGGAAATTATCCCTCCAAATGGAAGATCGCTTGTATTACACCTGTATTTAAGAAGGGAGATAGAAGTAATCTGAATAATTACAGACCAATAACTATTTTGTCAAACTTTTCGAAGGTCTTCGAACAAATTATATACAGGTATCTTTATGCTCATGTCAGCTCAAGGATTTCTTCTATTCAGCATGGCTTTGTGCGTGGACGTTCGACTGTGACGAATCTAATATGTATATCTCAAGATATTTCCGACACGCTTAATGAAAGAGGTCAGATGGATGTGGTGTACACCGACTTTAGTCGTGCATTTGACACTCTTAACCATGATATTTTGTTGAAGAAACTACACAATTTTGGAGTTAGTAACGATCTGCTATTGCTTCTTGAATCCTATTTACATGGGAGGACGAACTACGTTTTCTACAATGGGTTTAAGTCATCCGAGCTTGTTTCGAGTTCTGGAGTTCCTCAAGGATCTAACTTGGCCCCCCTTCTTTTTATATTATTTATTAACGACTTACTTCCGTCTTTGACGTGTTCTGGGCTAGCCTATGCTGATGACTTGAAGGTTTATATGCGTATTGGGCGGCCTGATGATGCACTTCTCCCTCAGAAGAACATCGACTTGGTGTGGACGTGGTGTCAGCGTAACGGTTTGGAGCTCAACATAGGAAAATGATGCGTGGTTCGATTTTCAAAGAAAAAGGATCTTTACCATTTTGATTATAATATTAATAATGAAGTTTTAACTTCTGATGGTACAATTAAAGACCTAGGAGTCATATTTGACAGCGGTTTAACATTCGTCAACCATATCATTAATATGTGCAAATCTGCTTCTGCTGTGCTTGGTTTTGTATTGCGCAGCTCCAAATATTTTTCACAACCTGCAACTATTAAGCATATCTACTGTTCATTAGTTCGAAGTAAATTGGAATACGCTTCAATAGTCTGGCATCCCATCTATATTCATCATAAACTGAATGTGGAGAGTGCTCAGCGTCGTGTTTTGAAGTATCTTACTTTAAAAACGAGTGGTAAGTATCCTCCTAGAAATACTGACCATAACCTACTTCTCAGGGAACATGATTTGGTGTTGCTGGATGTCCGGCGCGAAGTACTTGTGCTAACTTTCTACGCAGTGTTGTACGTAATAACATCGATTGTCCTTCGATACTTGGAAGACTGTGTTTTGCTGTGCCTCAGTTTGCGTCTCGCAATTCTGCAACTTTTGCCTATCCCGTGTGCCGGAGTAATGCATTGGTGAGGAGTCCGATTTATCAAATGTGTAGATCTGGGAATAAATACTTTAGTGACATATTTTTTGAACCGAAGTTTAGAGTTTAAAGTTTGATTTTTTTTTTTTTTGATTTAAGTTACCTGTGTATTGGATATATTTTTGTTTGTTTGTTTTTGTAAATTTATTCATGTACGATACCTTTTCTTTGTGCCTATATTTGGCTTTGCTGTTGGGCGCTTAATAAACTATTATTATTATTATTATTATTATTATTATTATTATTATTATTATTATTATTATTATTATTATTATTATCAGTAGCAGTATTTCTTTAAAAAACGGTTTTTTTTCTTTGAAAAGGCAGCACATGTCTGCAAATTTGAAGCAAAACGTGTAAAATACATAGCGCTTGACATACATCGCTCTCCGTAAACACGGAAGGCATTACGCGTGCTTTTTCTACATTCCCCATAAATAAGGATCATATTCCATTTTTCCTCGATCGTCGTCATTCATTATAAATACAACTTTGTTCAAAGCAAGTTTGAGGCAAATCGTAATAACACTTTATGAACTGTCAAAGTTAACCTACAAATAATGTCAAATTTCCTGTTCGCGGACCTCTTCCGCGGGGGTTGAGCTACCCACCAGGCGCGTCCCTAGGTGGCGGATAAGGGGACGGTCAGGTCTCCCTTGGGGGACCTGATTAGTGGCAGTCACGAGCGGGATGGATTGGTCTAAAAACCTTCTAATCCTTAGCGAAAACTGTCACCGCGGAGACCAGGTCTCCCAAGCTACGGTGTAAGGCAACGTGCTGAATGGCCACTGGGGGTATACGTGGTCTCAAACGTTCCCCTGGGAGCACTAGGCGGCACCCCCTTGTATTTATGCCTTGTGCCCGTGATGGAAGCTCTGCGGGCATTGACTTCATACTTCTTCCATACTCGTGGGAATTAAATTAACCGAGACAAAAAACAAAAATTTAAAAATATGAAGTCTGAAGAGAATTCAAAACCTAAGGAGTCTATAGAGACTCCCTTGGCAATGGAGACTGATGAGACTCAAAAAAAAAAACTGAAACTCAACGGACTGAAGCTGAGAACGTTGCGAAAACAGAGGGTGCACCCAAGGAGAGAAAACATCTTTCCGGGGCACAAAAAAAGAACCTCAGGGAGAACCTAAGCCAACAGGGGCCGTACCTAAGCGCACGAAGTTTTCTGCTTCGGGCGTAAGTTACAAAGCGGCTCTTAAAGGTATTAATGTTGCAATAGTTCCTAAGGACTACTCGGTCAGCGTAGTGACTGAAGGAAATGTAGGAGCTATACAAGAGGCCCTGATGATGGTCATAGATAGGGCGCAGAAGACGCCGAAGTTTGAATCCTCCCGTCCTATGGACGGCTACTATGGAGTCATCTGTGCAGATGAAGACTCGTACAACACTACGAGAGGTTACTTGGAAAAGGAAACTGTTGGGAAACTGTGAAGAGCGAGGAGCTGCCAAAACAGCAACGAGTTTTAGCGTTTCTGCCAGAGACTAAAAAAGAGAATCTGACAGTGGGCTTGGAAAGACTCGAGAGGCAAAATCCAGGGCTTAAAGTGGACCGATGGATTACCTTCCAGGTCTTCCGAAAAGGGCCTACATGTGGGCCTTCGAATTGACAAGGAGTCTGAGGAAACGTTGGTGAGGATTGATTGGAGACGTTACTATCGCTTTCAGAGGGCTAGCTTTGTAACCCTCGAAGCAATGAAAGACCAGAAACCGGTGATGCAGGATGAGGGTACCCTAGGAGAAGCTCAGGCATCAACCTTTAAGGGTCAAAATGCTGAAGATTGTCGAAATAAATCTTCAACATAAGAAAACAGTCACAGCGGCACTTTGTCAAAGGACGCTGGCTGAAGATATCGATATCCTCCAAATCCAAGAGCCATGGATAAGTAAAGGTAAGGTGGGAGGACTACAAATTAGGGGAAGGGAGCTGTTGGTTGATGCCCCGGACACTAAAAATTAGAACTTGTATCTGTTTCAGAGCCGACCTGGACGTGATGCCTATCATGGAGCTATACAGTGGGGACATAACGGCATCCAGGATCAGACTGAGTGTCGATGGGGGGATATTTGCGTCTCTATACCTACCCATTGACTCTCCAGAGCTACCAGGGCCTGATCTTGAGGCCTTGGGAGCATATATCAGTAAGAACAATCTGGAATTTATTATCGGCGCAGATACCAATGCTCATCATAAGGCCTGGGGCAGCAAGGATAACAATTATAGGGGTAAGTCACTCTTTAGCTATCTCTGGGGTACTAATACTAATCAGTTATACATGTAACATTATGCACGTTGGGAATAAGAGATATTGTAAGGTGTGGCATGTATTTGACGAGCTGTCGCTCTCTGATCATGCGTACATCCGCTATGAATTATGTATAGATTTAACAGAACCCAGGCAATACAGGGATCCCAAGAGAACAGACTGGGGCTCTTATAAGGAAGACCTGTTAGCTGCAACCCGAAATATACCTGTTAGAATAGGGAATGCGGAAGATCTGGAGTTGGCTGTTGAATGGTTGCAACGGACCATTCTCTCCTGCTATGAAAATAACACCGTATAGCTAAGCGCGCTGCCTGATGGAATGCAGAGTTAACCAGTTTAAGGAAAGAAATTTAATAAGGCGGAGAAAACAGGTAATTGGGAAGCTTACGAAGCTCTCCTCAATAAATACAATGATAAAATCAAAGAGAGCAAAAGGAAGGCCCGGAGAAAATTCTGTGAGGGCATCGAAGGTGTTCCTGACGTGGCCAGAATTAACAGAATTCTCAAAAAAGGTCCTTCCAACGCCATAAGATCTATACAAAAATCGGACGGGAGGTGTACCAGTACCGTGGAAGAGACTTTAGTGTATCTTCTGGGGGAACACTTTCCAGGTTCGGAACCTATGGATGATTCTGATACCAATCAAGTTGTCACCTCTTGGAGGGCGACTAGGAATGATTGGGAGATATCAAACGAGATCTTCAAGCCCCATTTAATTAGATGGGCGATAGAATCATCGCCCATCTAATTAAATGGGGCTTGAAGATCTCGTTTGAACCATATAAATCCGCAGGACCAGACGGAGTGTTTCCCAAGCTCTTCAAGAAGAAATTGGGGAGATTATGGGTCCTCTATTGGAGATGTTCAGGTCTAGCCATGCTATGGGTTATATCCCCAGGGCAAGGAGAGAAACTAGGGTAGTGTTTATTCCGAAGGGTGGAAAAGGAATATATACCCACCCTAAATCATTTAGACCAATTAGTCTTACCCCTTTTATGTTGAAGACTATGGAAAAAATGATATATTTAAATATTAAAGAAGGGGCTCTGGATAGATTCGTCTACACCCACTGCAATGGGCATACCAGATGGGAAAATCAGGTGAGGGTGCCCTGCATAACCTGGTGAGAGGGCTCGAAAGGAGCCTACACTACAAGGAAATTGCCCTTGCAGTCTTCTTAGACATAGAGGGAGCTTTCGATAACACCTCGACGTCTTCTATTATTCGATCTTTAAGAGATCGAAAAATAAAAAGCACCACATGCTACTAGGTTCATAGCATGCTGCGTAGCAGAGTAGTTCATACCCAAACGCAAAACCAAACGATCTCCATGAGGACAACAAAAGAGTGTCCTCAAGGAGGCGTATGGTCACCGCTAATATGGAGTCTAGTAGTGGATAATCTCCTCAAGACATTAAATGACCAGGAAATATGGACGTAGGGGTTCGCCGATGACATTTTCATAGTGTCCCAGGGGAAATTCCCGGGGACAGTGCCGAGCATCATGCGAAATGCTCTGGGAATTGTGGAAAGATGGTGCCTTGAGGAGGGATTAACCGTCAATCCTCAACAAACCAAGTTGATAGCCTTTACCAACATGAGAAAACTAAATGATCTGAGCAGCGAAAGGCTGTTTGGACAAGAGTTAGAACTAACCAATGAAGTGAAATATCTAGGCATAACACTTGATGCCAAACTTAATTGGAGCAGACACCTAGTCAAAGTGTCAGACAGGGCGACGCAGCTCTTCTGGAGATGCAGAAGAGCTGTTGGCAAGACCTGGGGACTAAAACCAAATGTGATACACTGGTTATACACAGTAGTAATAAGACCAACGATTACCTATAGAGCAGTTGTCTGGTGGAGTAGGACGGAGCTGACATCGTCGGTGGGGATCCTCACGACTCCCCAGCGACAGGCTCTGTTGAGAATCACCAGCACGGGAACCGCCTCCATGCAGGCCATCGTGGGTCTCCCTCCGCTGGAACTTATTTGTAAAGGCGGAGGCAATGGCTGCGATCCTGAGGCTGAAGGCCAATGACGTATGGCACCTGAGATTATGTTTACAGCTAAGCTGAACATATTTATACCGACCAGGGAACAGGCAAAAAGTCGCTCGAGTGATTGTGGTGCCGGCACCTGGTACACTGATGGATCACAATCTAGTAAGGGGGCTGGTGCAGGCATATGCGGAATGTGCCCTAGAAGGAAGATATCGATATGTCTGGGGAAACATACTACGGTTTTCCAGGCCGAATTATTTGCAGTCGCAGCCTGCGCCGAGGAAATTCGGGAAGCCGGCTGCGCAAACAAAAAAATTAACAAAATGACTGATAGTCAGGCAGCTATTAAAGCCATTATGAACCCAACTACCAGGTCTAAGCTGGTGAAATATTGTAAACAGGTCCTCAATAAACTTGCACAAGACAATACAGTGTCGCTGATATGGGTGCCAGGACATGAGGGAATTAAAGCCAATGAGAGAACTGGCCAAAGAAGGTACTAATAGGAACTTCATAGGACCAGAACCTGTATGTGGAATCACTAAGGATTCCGCTAAAAGGGAGATCTGATTATGCCTAGAAAAAGAACATAAAAATAAATGGAGGTTAATGGAAGGTCAACTCCATACCAAAACACTACTAAGGGAGCTGGACGGAAAGTTTTCAGCCAACCTAATTCGTAGTAACAAAAAAGAAATTAAAATAATTACCTTCTTAATAACCGGACATTGTACTTTAAGGAAGCATTTGTACAGCATGGGCTTCGTTAGCGAGCCCTGGTGTAGGAGATGTGAAAAACAGGAGGAAACTAGCCTTCATGTAATATGCACGTATGAGGAACTGAAGGAACTCAGACAGAAATATTTCGGGAGAGATCAATTGGATCCTTCGAGTGTACTCAAACTTCCCCTAAGGAGGATAGTGGCTTTTATCGAGGTCACAAGACTAACAGAGTGGAACTGAGAGATCTATTGGGGATAGTAAAAAGAGCAATGTGCTCAAGTGCCTGGACATGCTGTCGTTCAACCCAAAACAGAAGAAGAAGAATGTCAAATTTTGCTTTAGCTTCCATAGATCGTTTTTGTTACTACGATTCCAATTTTTGAATAATTAAAATGCAATTTCAGGATTTGAAGTCTAAATACAAAGTGTAATACTTTAGGGGAAAGAGAATTTTCCGTAGAATTCACATATTGAGGAAAATATACAGGGTGCTATTTAAAATAAAAAAGTTAGGGTTGTTTTCGGTTAAACCGAAAATGAAAGAATATGAATATTAGGCTCATTTAAAAAAATATTAGGTGCATATCAGATGCCCCAAATTTCAAATTTCTATGTTATTAGATAACGGAGGTACGCCATTGGAACAACATAACTGAGACAACCTGTATAATACAATAATAACAGCAAATAAGAATGTTAATTAAACATATATTTTTTACTTGATTAATATAATTAGTCCATTATTCGTATTAAACTTAATCATAGCTCCTGTCTATTAAAGCCAATATATTGGTGTGAGGTTTTCACTGGTTTGTGAAAGTATAAATTGTGTGGGCTGTCACGCATACATATATCTTTCTTTACTATTTTATTTGTGCTTATCTCAGGGTTGTGATTAACTAGGCCTAGCATCCAATATGTAAATTTATAAAAATGATGCAACAAGTCGGTAATTCTTTTATTAATTAATCTATATGTATTTACAACTCATGTACGCTAAATTTTAATATATATTACCATTTTCCTTAATCCTAATTACAATTGTAAAACTTTTCATGGGAATTATGAAAGAACACATATAACTTTAAAGTCTTTTCTTGATTCTAAACAAAATCCTTTAAAATAACACACTTGAGTGCCTCACTTAGCGTAGGCGATCTTAACCCTTCAAGCGTTAAGTAATGGTTCAAGATATTTCTGTTTGACCTTTGGATGTGAAACTTTTATATGCGTTTTCTTGACTTCACTGATATGCTAACCAAGTTATTGGCCGTATGTCTTATAGGAACGAACCCTACACAACATAGCGTTTATCTCAACGCTGTATATTCTTTTATTTGTTCCCTAAGTCTTGATTTTGAACGTTAATTTCAATTATGACCAGTCTCTGTTTTACTTTGTGCGAAGGAACCCTACGCTGTAGTTTAAATATCTTTCATAAATGTTTATTTCAAACTTAAATTTGCAATTAATTAATTTTAACTAATTATCCAAATATTTTTCGAAATATTTAATTAAGTTTTATAGACTTCAAATTATTGAGACTATAGTGTCATAAATAATTAAGTATAACGTATTTCCGAAATATTTTGTATTACTAAGTTCGTTATTTTAAAATATAAAAAAAATGTAATTAAGTGATAGTATGAAACTGAATATAACTTTAATAATAACAATTTATTTATATTTACATAAATGTAAAAATAAAAATTCTAACTTCATTAAAATTGTTTTAAAATATTAAATAAAATCAAGTAATTTCCGTATAACTTATAATTACATCTAGAGCGTCTGAACAAGTTTGAGTTTAACGTTAATCTCTATCTAAAAATTTATGTCGAGTTCGCCGCTCATATACTCCATCTATCACATGACTTTTCGAAGGTTCCACATAACCAGCTTAGATTTATTTTTGATTTTTCATTACTTGCGTATTTCCTTTCCGTTCCATAGCTTGTATTTTCTTTACCACTACATGAAAGTTTTCCTGCTTATCTCACTTTTATTTCTTCTTCTAAACTCTTTTTCCTTTTGTCGTTATTTAATGTTTTGTGAAATACAATTTTTGCCGTCCAATTAAATTCGAGCTAGTGAAATTCAATTTTATGTACCACTAACCTTACTTTTTCGTATATGTTTGACATCCTATTTGTTATTATTTATATCTTGTCTTCCTTCAGGCTTTGCTTGCTGCTATTATGTCAATGATTGTTGCCATATCTTTTGGGTCTTCTTTTACCATAAATAGATTGATTTCGATCGTCCGATGATTTCGTTTATTTTGTCCAGCTTTTTACCTATTAAATGTGTTGTTTCGTCTGTTGCGTTTATAATGTAAAATGCTGCCATTAATGCATTTACACGTATTTTTTTGCACTTGATACATTTATTTATTCGTTTTAGACTGTTTGTTAGTGGCTTTACTAGAATTAATAGCTTGTGTAAATTATATGGCTTATGAACTAATCATGCCTCGTCAACAAGTTATTTGATGAAATATCAGATTTTATATGATCTATCTACAAGTTATTTTACAAATAGGTACTGGATTTTGAACATTAAAATGATTCTAATATACTTTTTATTTCGTGCGTAAGTTCTAAATTTATTAATTAGATTTTAATTATTGAATCGTAACCTAAGATTCATTTGATGCATTTATACATAGAATTTGTTATTACCTTACGAGAGTTTTGACGGTTTCTTATACAGGTGTCCTCAAAATAGAATCTGTTCTAACTACACTTTGTTCTCATTTATTAATTTTTCTTTATTTAATTTATATCGTAGTGAAATATCATAGCAATACTTTACTTTGAAAGTAATATTTGTCAATCTAATAAAATTTCTTAATTGAGCGTGTGCTATTTCTATCAAATGGAGCATACAATGGTACCGAGGTGTTGGGTGAGCATATCTTACTGTGATATTTTCAAGTTTGTACTCATTAATAAACTTCCCCTGGTCTCTTCTTTCTAACAACAAAATCCATATTGCTCTGACATAACATAAATAATAATTCATTAAGCGCTAATACGAAATACTTACATTTATAGATGATAATAGGCTGTGAACAGTTATAAACTTTAATTCTATAATTAGAATGGGATACACATAGTCCCATAAGAGCTTGTGTACTATTTTCTAAGATGGGAATAGACTATAGATGGTATTCAGTTATATATCGACAAAATATATCTTAAGATATTAATTGATAGTTTTGATTTTAGTGTTTTGCACATATTGTGCATTGTCTACCATTACCAACAAGATGTATTTTTTTCTATTTGATATTATTGTTTTAATAGAAATAAATAAAGTAGTATCGTATATATACTATACCACAGCACGGTACGCTATACATACGTAGAGTGTAATTATGGAATTTATAATTTTAGTATCCAAATATACCAACGTATAAGAAACAAAAATCGAAAGCAGAAACCGTTAGCGAAGCGAGAAGAAAAGTTAAAGATAAGGAAAACTGTCTTGAAACGAACAGTTTCGTTCGAAGCTGGGGACCCAGGGGACGACAGGGGTTGAAAAAGGACAGTAATCAGCGATGGGCTCATCTTATTCTGGCACCCTCCTCACACGTGTGTACGTGTGCATGTCATAACGCGAGCCAGGTGCTCATCGGGTGTGGGAACTTGGACCGATCTGTGGTTCCCAGGCTCTGAACCAGCACCTGCCACCCTAGAAACGCCGTCGTATAGGCCACGGACGGCGCTCACAACGCGAAACCTCTTCTGTCTCTCTTTCCATATACGTCTTACGTACGTACAAGTTTACATGAATGCAGATATTACTTTATAGAATCACTCTTACCATGTCTTACCATACTACCGCTACACTATTAAACATGTACATATCTATTAGCTACCTGTAGGTTCACCTACTCCTTCCCTTGTTTGAATTTCTTTAGATAAAACTAATGACTTGGTATTAACAGTATAAATAGAAAAAGGATTTCATGTATATTTAATAATATGGATATGCCAATGAAATCACTTATATCTAGATAAAGTAGATCTTTCTTTTGCATATTTCCTAATACTAACGCAGTTTCTTTGTAAAATCTCCATATTTTAGAAATACTCAATAAAAAAAGGAAAATAAGAAATATTAAATTTTTTAAATGGGTTAAATCATATTAACCCTAGAATACTAAACTAGTTTTGATGTTACATGATTGCTAAACTCTCGTAGAATTTACTACGAATTAAAAAAAGCATTTTTGGGTTCTCTTTTTAATTTTATTTTACTTTATTCGTAAAAAAATTATAATAACATTCTTTTAAAGAAAAAAAAACATACATTTGAACTGCATAAACAAATTAATTAGAACAATCTAGACAACAAAATGATCGATGTTGACCACAGATGGATCGTGTGCATCTTAGACAATAGTGTGTTGTCATTTTACGAAGCCGGCTTGGACAAAAACTACAAACTCTACGCCTGTTAGCAGCATGGATAGGTGGATCCGTGGGCAATTCAGTTTCCAAGATATCGCAAATATCTTGTCGGATTGGACGCCTCAAAGTTGTGATATTTTTTCTGATTTCTAACCAGGGTTTTATAAGTCCATCTTTCAAACTTAACATAAACTCTTGGCGGCTCACAGGTTTTTGATTTGCCCTATTCATATTGAAGCAATAAATGACAAAGGCATTTATGGTTGCTATATTAATCATATCGTAAAATACGCACAGATGCTATCTTCTGGTTTTTCTTCCGCAGTTCATATTAGAACACATTTGGTCCAACGAATCAACTCCAGATTTTGTCGAGTTATAGAAATGTATAATCTCTGGCTTAGAAGTTTCAGGGTGTATACTTCCTTCTTGGTGCATTGTAGACATAGGGTAACAATTTTCTTTTTGTTTGCTTTGAAAGAAACTAATGTTTTTTCTTTGTCGAAACAAAACATGGACGTTCCAACTTTTCTATTTCTTGAGCAAATCATTTCAGGAGGTATTAGGGGTTTATCTTTTCGTATAGTACCAACGATAGTAAGATTATATGGAGGTTTTAGAAGTTCTTCTGCAACTGGTACTGAAGTAAACCAGTTGTCCATCGTCACGTTTCTCTTACTGCCGCGGATGGTTTTTGTGAATTCTTTGACATAGTAATTGGAAAGAGGAAGTCCTCCTGTGTTTGTTCCTTTTCCCAAATATGGGCTAGCATCAATCATATACTTGGTGCTCGAGTCGCAGAGCATAACAATTTTGATCCCATATTTGGCGGGTTTATTTGGGATGTACATACGAAATGGACATCTTCCACGAAAAGCTAAAAGCTGCTCGTCAATGGTTGTGTATGAAGTTGGAGTGTAAGATGTATTGCAAATAGTGATAAATACATCCCAAATGCTACGAATGGGTGCGAAAGGATCAACTTTTTTTCTTTCAGCTCTGGTATTCTTATCATCAAAGCGCAATGAATTGATTAGAAATTGAAAACGGTCAGAACTCATTGTTGCTCTATATATAGATCCTGATAATTTGGTATCAAACATTTTTCTTACCAAAAGATGATTGTTTTTCATAACTGCTGAGAAAATCAAAAGTCCAAGAAGGGCTGGAATTTCTTCTTTAGAAATTTGACTAATAGTGGACGTTTGTTTCGCATACTTGGCAGAGTTATCTTGAATATGCTGATTTGTGTGTGTTACAATTTCCTGAATTATTTGATCACTAAAAAAATATAGAAAGCATTGGGTAGGGTCGAGTAATTCTCTTGCATTATTTGCGCTTCCCGCAAAAAAATTAATTATGTTTCGTGCAGCCGTTCTTCTAGATCTTGTAGGTTGTTTGGTGTACCACCGATGTTTATTTCTACCTTTGAGAGAATTAGCTTGTAGAACAAACACTTTACTTTGAATTTGAGCAATTCTTGCTAATGGTATGTTATCATCATCTTCTTCTTCGACTTCTACATCATTATATACTGCATTTTCTTCATCGTTTATTGCTACATCCTCTACTTCCTCTTCAACATCATTTGCTGCAGCATCGTTTTCTTTGTTCATTTCTGTATCCTGTACTCTGTACCCGTCTTGTACTTCATCTTCGCTAATTCCTACCGAATGATTTCTATGGGTAACTTTTACTGCATTATTCAAAGTATCCCTAATAACTAGAAAATTCTCGTTGTTTTCATTGAAATCATTATCATCATCGTTAGCATCTCCTAAGCTATCATCACTATGTATTTCTTCTTGCTCTAGAACATCTTCTTCAAGATCACTAAAATCGTCTTCAAAGTCATTTTCAACTTGGTCGTCTGCATCAATCTCTCCATTCATAATCCTTTCAATTTCGTCAGAAATTTCCTTGCTTGATGTTAGCTGCCATTTTGCTTAGAAGAATTTGTCAGCTGTTGAATAAATGAGAATAAAAAAGCAATAATTTACAAAATGTTTACCAAAACAAACCTTGCATTAATACTAATCACTCGTAAATTTAACGACGCGGTGGCTAAAAACTATATAAAAATTCGCTAATAGGACAATATGACTGCAGCACCGTAACGTTCACACTAATCTAGAAAGGTACTAAAAATAGCAATCGTCTCCCATCACCGAAAATAGCCGAACTTAAACAATGCGTAGGGTACGTTCGTAAATTTTACGACGGTTTAGTATTCTAGGGTTAAACTACATATTGAATAAAAAAACAACGCATTCTCCGTTTACTCAACAAACGCATGTTATATTTAGGGAATAAGAAATTTACCAAAATACGCAATACCTTCACTTTATAGTTTCTTGTTAGTCAGTTTATTGTATTTAGCGCGAAGTAAATAATTGTATTTGTACCTACTGAAAATCAACATTTCTGAAGATACTATCATGCAGTTCATTTGAGCAACTGGATAATCGAGTTCAGATTGACATAATTTATGCTAAAAAAGTTTAAGTATATCAAAACGTTAAGCACGTATTACGCATTTGTTACAAATGAAACAGACATGCAATATACACGTCTGTAACTGTACACATGGACATACACCTCGTATTTTCCAGCATTTACTTCTGCCTACGACACGTGTTTCTGCCATCTACATCAGTTAGGCTAGTGAAGTAAGTAAAGCTTAAGCAAATCGCCTCATAAGGTATAGCAAATTTTGTCCTATCAGGTGGCACCATATAATCTAGTGACATCTGACAGACAAAAGAGACTATGCCGAAAGTGGCAACCTTCCCTTGACCGGCTATGCCGGTACAGAAGAGAAAAAATACGTCACAAGATGTCACTAGATTATATGGTGCCACCGGCTAGGACAAAATTTGCTATGCCTTATGAGGCGATTTGTTTAAGCTTTACTTACTCCACTAGCCTAACTGATGACTTCTGATAGTAGATGGCAGAAACACGTGTCTTAGGCTAAATGCTGGAAAATACGAGGTGTATGTCCATGTGTACAGTTACAGATGTGTATATTACATGTCTGTTTCATTTGTAATAATTTATGCTGACTTTTCAAGTACCTTCGACACTCTTGACCACGGAATTCTGCTAAAACAGTTAGTACATTCGGTCCAAGTCAATATCTTAATTTGTCATTTATTTAACAGGATTAATTATATTTCCTTCAATGATGTTCGCCCTTGGAGTTACGTCTCTATTTGGCATATCTCAGGGATCACCTTTAGGACCACTTTTTACAGCGTTTACATGAAGGATCTTCAATTTCTTACCTATCCTGTGTTTACACGAACGCACGGATGCGCATGATTTGTAGATTTGAAGATCTCATTGGATTTTGATGCACAAATCAAAATATTAATATAATTTCAAATAGGTGTTTTGCGACTAGGTTAAATCTCAATATTTCTAACTTCGTAGATCAGCTTCTGGCCAGTGGAGAAACTGTTACTAATCTTGGAACGCTTTTTGATTCAAAACTTAGCCACTCTCAGTATATAAACTAACTACCATTAATAATTTCAAAACGTTATGTGGTTACATCGAGGGATTTCAGTGGTTATTAAAAACACTTTTATAAAAAACAAAACGTTACCCTTTTTTGTATAATTATAATAATTTATACAAAAAAAATGCTACAGTTATACCCACTCAAGAATGTTTCAAATTGTTTTGTTATATACGCTGTTAGAGCTGTCCGATTTATACAGCAGATGCATTAATACAGTTTCGGTCGGTTGCCACTGTAGTCGTCTGATGGAAACTACTTGCAACATGTTACACTTGTCTGAGGACGACAATGGTTGGTTTGTCAGTATGTAGTTCGTGATGTTGACAGTAGTTAAGCAGCGGTGCTCAATGTTCTTTAAACTGTTTTTTGTGACTTAATTGTTTGTAGTAAGGGAGTTATTTTTGTGAATTTTATCTATCCCAGCATCATACACTGACGAGTCTATAGCAAGACGAAACACGTGTCTGCAAGTCTGGATAGCTATTTTCACACAAATATGACCTCGTATTGTGTTCCCTACAACCGAATTTTAATTATATTCGTTTTATATTACTAAAACTTTTCCACACTTTTGTTGTGTCTGTTTTGTAATATGCAACCGTCGGTTGGTCATCATCTTATATCACGTATCAATTGAATCTTGAACGTCTGCAGTATCATTTCCTGGAGTTTTTATCGTTTCATCTTGATGGCATTTATCCACTTAGAGGAAGGAAACTAGCAAAATGAAGATAAAAAAGCCATCTTTTCTGTCTTGCCTAGTAATTTACTTCTAATGGGCAGTAATATTTTAAATTAAAAAATAAACAAAAACAAAATTGTTGCTAGTGTATTTTAACCATTATGTTTAAAATCGTTATTGATAAAAGGTTGTCTATAATTATATTTAGAAGAAGTAATAAAACTTAGTTTAAGTTTTAATTAGTTAAGTCAAATCGATTATTTTATGATTCATGTGTGAAGAAATTTGAAATCTCCTAACATATTACCTTATAGTTACACAAAAATAATATAAGAATTAATTAATCAATCAATTAATGAATAACTTCTTCATCAACGGTTAAAGAATTTAGTACGGATTTGTGGAATGCACCCACATTCCTCTTACAAAATTAAAAAACCTGAACTTTAAATAATTCTTGAAAAAATATTTTTTACAGTTAGATACTATCAGATAAAAGCATGTTTAAAAAATAGATAGCTATAATAATACATAGAAAATTCATTCAATGGAGACTGTGGTTAAATAATAATTTAAAAAAGGTATATAAGCCCTTACCACAATTATTAGTCGTATCCTAAATACGTATTTCGACAACTAAGTTGTTATCATCAGTAGGTAAAAACTACTAATTAAAGTCACACGGGGCACAATAAAGTAAGATAAACGCTTCCGCACAACTACTATACACTGCAACCCTGTAAAGACTAAATTTACCATGCACATCTCAAACTACGAGACAAAACACTTGCCTCTTAGAAAAGGTTTTTAAACATGTGTTAAAATATCGAACAAAGGGACGGCAAAAATTCTTCTCTAAAGAAGGCGCCTACTAAAAACGATTTTAAAGCTACGGTGACCTACTAATAAACTAAATGAAACACCTTATATTTCCACAAAACACTAGTATATTTAACTGTATGAGCATTTCATGTGCAATGTACAAATTAATAGTTATTATTTAAACGTGTTATTTCGAGTACGCAGCACTCCTACCCAATATAGATTTTGTCACTACCTGCGTACTCGAAATAACACGTTTAAATAATAACTATTAATTTGTACATTGCACATGAAATGCTCATACAGTTAAATATACTAGTGTTTTGTGGAAATATAAGGTGTTTCATTTAGTTTATTAGTAGGTGACCGTAGCTTTAAAATCGTTTTTAGTAGGCGCCTTCTTTAGAGAAGAATTTTTGCCGTCCCTTTGTTCGAGATTTTAACACATGTTTAAAAACCTTTTCTAAGAGGCAAGTGTTTTGTCTCGTAGTTTGAGATGTGCATGGTAAATTTAGTCTTTACAGGGTTGCAGTGTATAGTAGTTGTGCGGAAGCGTTTATCTTACTTTATTGTGCCCCGTGTGACTTTAATTAGTAGTTTTTACCTACTGATGATGACAACTTAGTTGTCGAAATACGTATTTAGGATACGACTAATAATTGTGGTAAGGGGTTATATACCTTTTTTAAAATACATAGAAATACAATTAATTAAAGTAACGAACTAATTGTCACGAATCTCTGTGGTAGAGTGCCAATATCTGTACCGATATCCGTAGTTATTTTGTCGCTAATTGATTAATTAATGTCCTGTAAAATTATTTAAGACCAGGTGTGTATAATTAGTACCAAACCATTCGAGAAGACAAATAATAAAAACATTTTTTTTAAATTTTTAAACAACATATTAACTCATTCTTATCTTCCTCATCCTGTTCCTACAGATAATAGTTTATTAATGTTATTGAAAGCTGCCCCTTATCTGCAAAAATCTAATTCTCTTTTTTAAGTCTTCACGTGTCTTGACGTGTGAGATAAAAAGAGTGGTAAGCAAATTGCATATTTACTACTTAGAGGTAAAAAGCTAAGCCTTCTATTTTACTAGCTTTTATTAAATTGGCTACGTATTTCCTAATAGATAGCTTTGATTCAATTATAGGTATGTATTTTACATATTAGAAATGTCATATTGTTATTTTATAGCTGATACTTCTACCATAATTCCGTAATATTTTCGTCATATTTTGCTTTTTTAGATCCGTAACTGAAAAAAGCATATCGCAACTTCATAAAAGTTATATGCTGTATATGAAAAAAGAAGTTTAAAAGAACAGCCGTATTAAAATTTGTTATCTAGATTTTGTTCTGGTGATTTTTTACAACAAAATGAATAACGCTCTGATCGTACAGTTTAAGTTAATGACGACCAAATAAAACCAATAATTGACGCGATAGTCATAATTAGAGCAGACCAATTTCCGTGCGCGCCATGTGCGCCGATGTGAGGATGATTGTATTGCATCAGAACTAATAAAAAGCATTCAGTATGTGTTTGGTACTTGCTTAGACTGCGTGTAAGCATACGTAATAAAATGTCGTCGAGACATTAATCGAGAAAATGACCGTTGTCAGACGAAGTGAATAAGTTTCTTATGGATTTCCCGGACTTAATATACGATGGCTCAAAAATTAAATGTTTAGTGTGCAATACATATCTAATGTGTTGGTGAAAAACACATTGCAAAGAACACGTAAGATGTTCACGCACAACTGTGTGCTGTAGAAGACGCAAAAAGTGAAAGTGTTCTAATTAAATTTGAAAGTGTTTTAGACAGAAATGCAGATTTTGACACCTTAACACGTATTTGTGAGAGCACGTCTACAGATGCGTTAAGTTGCTTAAAAAAGTATTTTGATTATGCGAATATAACATCACTAGATGTAGAACCCTCGTTTTCCGAATTTAAACATTTTTCCTCACGGCGGACATGTTTTTCAGAAATAACCTTAGAAACGCACCTGATGTTGAAAATATACAATCGAGTTTCTCCAGTTTGTCAATCCTTGGAAGACGCTTAAAACGGAAAGTGTTTTTTAAATCCTCTGTCGTGCACACAATCACTGATTTCATACATTTTCCATTTTATTTATAGGTACATACAACGCTGCTATAATATGTACTATTCTTATTTTTCGTGTGTTTATGCATATTACTTTAATAGCAGAAAACCAAATGTATATTTAATTATTTCTGATAGAATAAATGTCTCTACTTCTATACTTATACCGGTAACAAGCTCATGTTGGTCACTATTCTATCGCATATTCTAATATATTACGAATTACACTCTCATACTGGCGCTCATGGCGCGCACGGAAATTGGTCTGCTCTAGTCATAATACACCATGTTAGGTTATAATAAGAGACCGGATACATAGGGTTGAAATGACGTGGTCATTACGACGGACGATATAAATAGTCTACAATATCTGTAAGTACATCACGCCGTTATTGAATGCACTATTGATCTGGCTAGCGTGCACATCTGTTTTCATCGAGAATTTCGATGTCTTTTAAATTGATTTCGACAAGATGGCACTAACTTGAAACAAATATTTAACGATCATATTCATGACTTAAGTTTTGAACAGTTTCCAAACGTATACAGAATATGTTGGAAGAAATAATTTGGTCTATTATTTATCGATACTGACTGTAAATATAATGAGGGAAGATACCGTATAGGTTTTGATACTTACATACATTTACAATAAGTTTCTAAAAACCACCATTAAAAGGATCCTACTTTAGTAAATCTATATCAGTATGTAAGTATTCGTTAAATAGTAAAGAGACATGGAAGATAAATTAGTAAATAATTTAGTAAAAGCTCGCACAGTGTTAAAAGCAAAATTAAGAACTCTAAGGGCTGATATCGTGATGTCTCAAAGTGATATTGATATACAGTATGCACCTATATCCAAACCTTTGCAAGAAATTTCCATGAAATTAAGTAGTACCATTCCAAAGCAAGGTAGAACCCACTCAAAGGACGCTATGGAGGATACACCAGACTCATGGTCTGAAATTTTTCCAGAAAAATTCTATGCAGCTGTACAAGAAACGTCTACTATACGGCAAGGGAAACCTTCACGAAAACACGTGTCCCGGTTTAGTCCATACACTCATTCTTCCCCGACCAAACGCAAATTGGAAGGAGTTGGTACTACACCTCGAACATCTTCTAAAACCTCAGATATCAGCGTCATTCGCGCAACCTACATTCTTAGAAGATGAATACATAGATCACCTGTTGTCAGAAACGCCAGAAGGAAGGGAAGGAGATGAAAGTAAAGAAGCCGAAACGGATACAAGTGGAAGTATGGCTTTAGATAAATCAATGGCGCATGCCGTATTGCTATTGAATACGCGACCAGCTAAGTCGATAATTGCTAACAAATCGTTGAATAAAACCCTTCTAGAAGCGGATGAAGTTAAAGAATCATTGAGAGATTATAATGGTACTATAAGGCCATATCTTATAGGTTTAATGACCGATGAAAACGATGAATTTGATGAAAAGTATGGTGACTACGAAGTCAGTGGGGATTTAAAAATGGGAAACGCTGCTGTTAGATTGATTATAAAGCAACAAAAAGTTTACTAGAATTGCTTCTCAAGAAGAAACCAGGGAAATTTTTATATGCTGTTGCAAAGAATTATAAATTCATTCTCAGTGATACAAACTCTCATCGAGTTGATTACTATCCACACAAGAAGTTTGCTGCCAGTAAAGGTTTTAAATACAAGTCAATTATAAAACCTATTATACGTACAAGGGAAGAAACCTGAAGTTTGGTTAAGTCGAACATGGAAGACTGGCTTAGGTTTGTCAAATAAGGTATCCATGTAAAAGATGGTTGTACCTAAAAGTAAAATTGAATATAAGTACTGGGACGATGTAAATGAACTGTGTGATAGATTGAAGCTACTAGACGCTGGTTACTCAGGGCACCAGAACGTGATATTGTCAATAATAGAGGAGCTGAAAGAGTCAAAAATTATAAAATAGTCTTTCTCTCTGTAAACTATACTCTACTATACTATACTCTGTAAAGTCTGGGTTATATGACATTTACATTTCACCACCAATGATAGGTAACGATGGCAATAGATAAATTTGGAAGACACATACATAAACATGTTCTTAAGAGACATTTAATGAATGTCGACGTAGTCTCAGACTTTCTTAAACATCCTAGATTTCAAGAAGTATTACAAATTCATAGAAAAAATATTCCTCCTCCCAGTGCAACAGCAACTTCGAAGTATATTATTCAAATATATAGTGACGGATCCATTGACCTCATGGGTTATTATGTAAGTACGTCATTGGCGAAACATACTTATTTATATAATAATAAATTATATCGCGAAAGGTTATAAATTTCCACTATTCCAACGAAAAATTAACAACACTTCAAATTAATAAGGAACTAGTTAATCCCAAGAGACCGATAGAATTGACAGAAGGAACAACGTTTAGATTGATATACGTTGGTACCAAATCTACATCGTTAAAAACAGAAGCAGCATTTGCGGAAATATTCATCCAAGGAAATGTCGTCAATTAGGAGGGATGTCGTAAATGAAATACATAGACCAGCTCGGAGGAGGTTTACTCGACGTCGGGTCATCATAAAAGGATTGCGGGACTTATTTCAAATCGATCTGGTTGAAATTATACCATATGCAAAAGAAAAGGTAAACACATTTTCGAAATTGGCCTGTGCACTTCCAATTAAAAATAAAACAGCTATTGAAGTAATGAACGTCATGAAATCCATACTCTCAACTGGAAAAAAATATTCCAAAGAATGTTCAAAGCGATCAAGGAAAAGAATTTTTCAACTCTCCTTCCAAGATCAGTATAATATTAATCACTACACTACCTATTCCAATCTAAAAAGTTCCATTGTGGAACGTTTAAATAGAACCCTAAAAAATAAGATGTGGAAGGAATTCAGCTTCAATGGAAATTATCGTTGGCTAGATATATTGCAAGGATTAGTTAACGATTATAATAACACCGTACACCGAACAACAAGGCACAAACCTGTAGCAGTTAATCGAAGAAATGTTAGAAGTATTTTGAATTCAGTTTGTAGTAATATTAAAATAGGTGATCCAAGAATTTCAAAATATAAGGTGGAAGACTCTGTTCGTATCAGTAAATATAGGCACATGTTTTCAAAAATGAATACGCCAAATTGGTCGAATGAGATATTCACACTAAGAAAAGTTTAAAACACCTTATCCAGAACCTATCTACTACAAAATTCGCAAAAACAGCATATTTTAAGGGGGTTCTACGAATCCGAGTTGCTGAAAGTGAAGCATCCGAAAAAAATTATAAGACGACAGAAGGGTAAAGTTCTCGGAAAGTGGCTTGGAATGCCTTCATCACACAACTCTTGGATTTCTAAAGATAATGTGTTGTAGAGGTTTAGCTGTACATATTGTTTAAAATAAAAAAGTACTAAATAAGTTTGAAATGTTTCTTTTAATTTTATAAATAATTAATAGAAATAAGTAGAAAGAAATAATATCAAGTAGGATTAAATAATTTAAAATGATTTATTAGACACATTTACAAATGCATATAATTTATATCATTATTAAAATATATTAATGGCTAATACATTTACGAAAAATAATTAGATATCTATGTCAGAGCATTTAGTTCTAAAGTATATTTTGTAAGTTTTCTTCCCGTCTAATACCTTCGATTTTATAATGACCTCATGGCAAAGTATTGCTTTTATCAGGGAGAATATATCGATTCTTTAATTGTTTCGACCTTTGCTTGATGTAAATCCATATCACTAATAAATAAAACACACATAAGATGTTTTAGATTTACACTTTATTAATAAAATAACGACAGCTGTTTCGCTAACACAGTAGCTTCTTCAAATTCAACTTAAGACTAAAGATACATACAAGATACAGCGTTAATCAGGTAGTTGACCCAAGTTAAAATTCTAGGAACTATTACATTTATATTTTGCTTTTTAAAAACTATACAATGTGCTACTTGTGTGAGGTTTAAGTATAAAAATATAGTATAAGCAACTAAGAAATAATATATCAATGGGTGAACAGGGCTGTATCTTGTATGTATCTTTAGTCTTAAGTTGAATTTGAAGAAGCTACTGTGTTAGCGAAACAGCTGTCGTTATTTTATTAATAAAGTGTAAATCTAAAACATCTTATGTGTGTTTTATTTATTAGAGAATATATCGTTTATCATCTTTAGATGAGAGATCAACTTTATTACTCAATTCTGTCTATATTGTGTGCAATTCAGAGCAAAATATGTACATTCTCCTCATTATGTTTCCATCATCTTCCACCACATTTTTATAATCAGTTACTAATAAATTGTTATTAATAACGTATTTCTTTACTCCCTTTGCAGTTTTTACAGTTTTATCAAGTAATTTTAGACAACCTGTTCCATAAAAACACTCGATAATTTTGCCAGCGAATTCATCCTTCATTTTTCCCAGCCTGGGTGGAGTGTGAGGTATTCCATGAATATTATCGACAGTAAAATTCCAGGTATCAAACATATGTAAATGTTCTTTATATCATTATATACATTATAATTTTGCACACTTATAACCAATTAATCTGTATCTGTGTACAATAATGAAACGTCTGTATCATACAAAGGCTTTAAGAAACCATAGAAAAAGCTATACATTACCCTCTTAGCTAGTTCCAAAATTGTGAATCCCACATATATAGGTTTTACGTAATCTACACGTACCTTTCTTAATTCGATGGCTGTAAGTGAGTCACAGAAGATATTACAAGATTTAGAATTTGGTTTTGCTATACGCCTCAGCGCCAAGTCTCCTATGAATAGTTTCCCAATGTGAAACCAATTTTATATTTACTCGATTTTCTACATTTTCAATCGTTTTTCCAAATTACTATTCACCATTAATTTATAGAACTGTTAAAAAAACTCGTTGGTAAATTCATTTCGTTTTTTGTATTGAAATCAATATATTTCTTTAACCAAGTACTTTGTTTAAATCTAATTCCTCGACATATTCCTCGTAATATAAAACCATTATTAAGATATTGTTTCAAAGTTAAGTAATGTATGTTATAATCTGGTTTATCGACAAGGTTTGGAATAAATTTTCCATATTTTGAATTAGGTGAGATAACATGTTCGGGGCAAAAAGGAAAGTCATTGTGCTGTTCGTGAAGATTTGCGGCATATTCTAAATCTACTTCGTAAACATATCCATAATCTCCATAGTTTTCGAAGGCTTGTATATCCATCTTCGGTAGTTCTTCATTTGTTAACCATTGAAAATCACTAACTGGTAAACTGAGTGACATGGCTTAACCATGTAAATTCGTTGAATCTAAGTATAGAATATATTTTTTCGCTTCGAATTAATCAAAATCCGGTAAGAATTCGTTGTTAGCTTTTTCCATTCTTTTGCAACACATGCTCACACCTCCACGTATACCGCTTTTAAAAAGTGAAACATATCTGCATCTGTTAATAATTCCAAACTTATACCCGTCATATGCAGTATAGCATCCCAGCTAAATCCTGGAGAAGTAAAATAATGTGTAATCTAATTTGTAATTTTCAAATACATCGGCAAGTAATAATACATCTGAATGTGTATATATATATATATATATATATATATATATATATATTGAGATAGGTCAAGCCTACACCCAAGAATGCCTCAGTAAGCAAAAGGCAGAATTTTAAAATGTATATATACAAGTTCTAGAGTTATTTAAATATGTAAAAAACTGAATTCTTCACGTGCTAAATCAATAAAGTTGATTTCGCGTATTTAAATTATTTTTAAAAGTCATACACACATTTATTATTTATATCATTTCATTTGTATCAGTATTTTCATTTCGATAATTTGTTTTTACAAAAAAAATATCAACTTAATTGATTAATCATTAATGGCGCCATTTATTTAGGCATAACTGTATATTATTTGAATTGTTTACCGCGGGAAAGTTTCCCACAATAAAAACAGCATTATGTACTATATTTGACATTCAAACAACAAACATTTACTCATCAAAATGAATTAGATATTTGTTGCTAATTATAAATATATTTAAAATTATTTAATTGTCATTTTCATAATAATAATATGTCAAGATTAATTGAATACATACCTATGGACGAATCAAAATTGGGATACGAAAAAAAAAGAAAGTTAGCGTCACTAGAAATGTCGCCATTTTAAAGACCATAGACGAATTTGTGTGTCTCTCTGAAAATAATAAGGAAAAGCATTAATAATTAAAATAAAATCATACGTCCGTTCTAGTCAATACCTACAAATATTCCCAGTTCCTGTTTGACATATTTTTCAAGACTAGACGATCACCAGTGTTAAAGAAATCACAGATTGCAGTTTGCCGGGAAGACGACCGTTGGACTGGGCAACAAACCGGGGTGACGCCGTTCATTTGCCGCTGAAAGATCCTGTCTCCACAGACCTACAAATTGATCCCATACATCGAATATCCTAGTCCAGATAACTTAAGTATTCCTATTATCTCCTACACATATTGAAAACGACAAATTTATTGACATATTTATAAATAGTACATCATATTTTCTTTAATTGATTAAATGATAATAATATATGTCGTAATATAAGATTTAGATATTCTATTTGAAAGATAAAGAAGAATACAGATTTTAATATAATTTAGTTTTAAATATTAGATTTGCTTTGTGTCTGTTTTGATCTCAATAATATATATTAAATTTAGCATTAGTCAAATTTTATACTCATTTATGTATCTATATTACTTTAAGTTCGTTAGTTATATTAACCTTAAATTCATCACCATATTTGTTTCAACACGTGACATGTATATTATAAATAATTCATTATAAGTATATTTTTCACTTACCTTTTTGTTTGGATAGTAATTACATTAAAGTTGATATACATTAATTCGATCTCTGACGTTTTATTTTGTAGTTTAGAATATAAACAATACCATCAGTCTAACACTTTAGTATCAGTGAACTTTATGCGAGTTTGATTGGAGACACCGAACTTGCACTATTTAATTTGGACATATCTCAATGCCCTATTACAAGAGTCAACATTGTTCTTGAGTTTAGCCGGACCTTAATTACAACATACGCCCACTAATTTAATATATCAATTACCAAGTTAATTTTAATTGATAACTTTGAATTTTGTATTTACTTACCTTTGACAAATAGGTAGTTCTTCCGTTCGGTTACAGTTGGCACCGCAACGTGTAGGCCATAGAAAACGTGCCCAATCAAACACGAAATACAAGATAAAACGAGAGAGGATAAATTAAAAACTGTATTCTTCTAGATTTATTTAAGTTACATAATATTTTTACACTTGTAAGTCTGCATTTTGCTTTATGTGGTCATTTTTGTGTGATAGGATGCTGACTGGTTTACAGGAACAGGATTTGTAAGTTCATTTCTTAAAGGGGTTATTGTTCTCATAATAATCATTTAAATAAAAAGTCTATAAGTTTAAAACGAAAATTATTTTATGAGATAAAAATTTATTAATACAATTAATTTGCCAATTAAATACTATTATTAAAATATAAAAATAGGAATAATTAATATACTTAAACTAATATAACCCACAATAATAGCACTACAATATACATTTTTAATTATAATAACAATATGGACAAGCGCACAAGGAGCAAGTCAAGGGAAAATATTATGGAAGGCAGAGGAGAAGAGGCAGATCAGGGTGATGCTACCACTGTTTCACTGCAACCAGAAGCTCCAAAGGAAGTGGTGACGATGAATTTTAATTCGTTAACCACATTAATAATGAATTTGCAACAAACCCTAGCAGAAAATAACGAAAAACAAGAGGCTAACTTAAAACAATTTATAGTCGACAACAACAAAAATATGGAAACGAATTTAAATCAAAAATTAGAAATAAATAATGAAAATTTTAAACAATTTTTTACAGACAATAACATAAGATTAGAGACAAATATCAGTTTAATAGAAGCTAACATTAATAGCAAATTAGAACAACTCAAACAGGATAAAGAAGAAATAAAGGAAGACATAAAAGGTTTGAAAGATAGCCAAAGTAAAATGGAAGAAAGAATTATACAAAAAATAGATCAACTTATGCCGGAACACAAAGATATGTTAGCAAACGCAAGTACTAATAACACATGTAACAAAAACACAATCAAATCATTATCTAATAGAAAGTCTTACATATCGTTTAGGTACAAAAGCAAAGTTAACACATATAATCAATTTTTAATGAATGATAGAGAATATCACAGATTTTTAACAAACATTACTCAAGAAACTAACAATATTATAACATTAATAATGGGGAGAAACGAAACAAACAGCACCTCATCTACAATCAGAGATATACATCATATTTTTCCAATGTACAACATACACGCAAAACACAGGTACACCTACACTCAAAACAACAGTTTACATCTTCAATGTTCACAAATATCTGCTAACATGTATAATTCAATGAATATAGAAGGAACAATACACAATTCCATGATAAATGAATATTTTGATACTAACAATTTCTTTAATATCCTACTTAAAACACAAACCAACTCTTATACATCTACACATATAAAAACTGAAGCTACTAATACACTGATCACTAAAAACATGCATGTAACACGAGGCAGAGGAAATATGTTCCACACATATAATAATAACAATATGAACGCACCTGAGGTGCGTCGAAGAAAAATTAATATATAAACAAAGATAACAGAATCTCGGTGTTCTAAACATTATAAAGACGAACAAAGCTAGGATGGGGACACGATTTTAAACTACTAATAACTACCCTGAATGCACAAACATTAATGCAAACCAAGAGATGGTAAAGATAATTCAATAAAGAAAAAGAACACATAACTAAACTAAATCAGAAAAGAAACACTATGAATATAAACAAAGTATATAATTCGCAATAAATAGAAATTAACATAGCTGAGGCTTAGAAAAACTTAATAATAACTCATAAACAACTACTGAAAGAGAACATATTCTGAGACAAAAGCACAATGATATATATATATAAATGGTAAAAATAAACTTAGAAAGAACAATTATTATATGTTTTTATATAACAAATATACAACTTATTAATGGGGATAAAACACTTATAAACATGCTAAAACTTATTAAAATGAAAGTCTTAAATGAAGTATATTTTAAAGATATAATATGACAAGGATAGATAAAGGTATGATGTAATGTTATAAAGTTGGAGAAGGTTTAGATTAATAATAAAGGTAGAAGGAGACAAGATATGATATGGGGATATAAAGTATATAAATAAATAAATGAATTATTACTAATGTGAATATTGAAATATAGACAAAAATGTCTTATTATAGGGAACTTAAATATATTATAAGGAATGGAATATAACAGATAAGAGTAGGATTTTATAGTAAGGATATGTATTTAATATGAAAGAATTATTAACAATACAAACTAAAACTTATATTAATATATCAATTTATAAAAAAAAAAAATGATAAAGTATATATATAAAATATTAAGCATGTACCATCAACAAAAGATATAAATCGAATAAACCCCCAAAACAAAACAACTTTACCAATAGAACATCTTCACAAACTATAACTTGAATAGATATAATATTTTTTTATATCTATTCAAGTTATAGTTTGTGAAGATGTTCTATTGGTAAAGTTGTTTTGTTTTGGGGGTTTATTCGATTTATATCTTTGGCAGAGCTAACATTTCAATAGTCCAAAGAGAATAATTTGGATAAGCCTTTTTGCCTAGTCAATAACGTCTTACCAAATTACTGGGGAAAATGAGATAGGTCAAGCCTACACCCAAGAATGCCTCAGTAAGCAAAAGGCAGAATTTTAAAATGTATATATATAAGTTCTAGAGTTATTTAAATATGTAAAAAACTGAATTCTTCACGTGCTAAATCAATAAAGTTGATTTCGCGTATTTAAATTATTTTTAAAAGTCATACACACATTTATTATTTATATCATTTCATTTGTATCAGTATTTTCATTTCGATAATTTGTTTTTACAAAAAAATATCAACTTAATTGATTAATCATTAATGACGCCATTTATTTAGGCATAACTATATATTATTTGAATTGTTTACCGCGGGAAAGTTTCCCACAATAAAAACAGCATTATGTACTATATTTGACATTCAAACAACAAACATTTACTCATCAAAATGAATTAGATATTTGTTGCTAATTATAAATATATTTAAAATTATTTAATTGTCATTTTCATAATAATAATATGTCAAGATTAATTGAATACATACCTATGGACGAATCAAAATTGGGATACGAAAAAAAAAAGAAAGATAGCGTCACTAGAAATGTCGCCATTTTAAAGACCATAGACGAATTTGTGTGTCTCTCTGAAAATAATAAGGAAAAGCATTAATAATTAAAATAAAATCATACGTCCGTTCTAGTCAATACCTACAAATATTCCCAGTTCCTGTTTGACATATTTTTCAAGACTAGACGATCACCAGTGTTAAAGAAATCACAGATTGCAGTTTGCCGGGAAGACGACCGTTGGACTGGGCAACAAACCGGGGTGACGCCGTTCATTTGCCGCTGAAAGATCCTGTCTCCACAGACCTACAAATTGATCCCATACATCGAATATCCTAGTCCAGATAACTTAAGTATTCCTATTATCTCCTACACATATTGAAAACGACAAATTTATTGACATATTTATAAATAGTACATCATATTTTCTTTAATTGATTAAATGATAATAATATATGTCGTAATATAAGATTTAGATATTCTATTTGAAAGATAAAGAAGAATACAGATTTTAATATAATTTAGTTTTAAATATTAGATTTGCTTTGTGTCTGTTTTGATCTCAATAATATATATTAAATTTAGCATTAGTCAAATTTTATACTCATTTATGTATCTATATTACTTTAAGTTCGTTAGTTATATTAACCTTAAATTCATCACCATATTTGTTTCAACACGTGACATGTATATTATAAATAATTCATTATAAGTATATTTTTCACTTACCTTTTTGTTTGGATAGTAATTACATTAAAGTTGATATACATTAATTCGATCTCTGACGTTTTATTTTGTAGTTTAGAATATAAACAATACCATCAGTCTAACACTTTAGTATCAGTGAACTTTATGCGAGTTTGATTGGAGACACCGAACTTGCACTATTTAATTTGGACATATCTCAATGCCCTATTACAAGAGTCAACATTGTTCTTGAGTTTAGCCGGACCTTAATTACAACATACGCCCACTAATTTAATATATAAATTACCAAGTTAATTTTAATTGATAACTTTGAATTTTGTATTTACTTACCTTTGACAAATAGGTAGTTCTTCCGTTCCGTTACAATATATATATATATATATATATATATATATACAGGTAAACTTAATAAGTCGGCGATTAAAGGTCTGGTTTATTACTTCAAAGTATATATATTTAAAACAACCCTACATGTTTCGGCAATGATGCCTTTGTCAAGGATATAAAAAATATAAATGACAGAATATAAATGTCAAATAATTTAGTTGCTATGGTTTAAATTATTCAAAGATACATTCCAATAATAATAATAAATCATGCCTTAGTATTCCAAAAAATAGATAGGAAGGTGTGAACATATGTGTTGTTCGCTGCTAGCAGCTTGTGTCTCTTTCTGGGCATGAACTTGTGTGTTGGTTGCTGCTGGCAGCTTGCGTCTCTCTCTGGGTGTGTGGTTTTGTATTTGTGTAAGCGCGTAAGTGTAGGGTTTTCTATGTTGGTGCGCTCGTGCGTGTCTTTAGTGACAAGTCGCGTAAATTTAGAGAGATCGGATAACCAGCCGTTGCGTAGGGCCGCCAACCCTTTCCCGGCAACTTCTTTACTTTTCCGTGCAGTACTTCGACGGCCCGATCCCCGCCCCAACGAGGCAAGGCGCAGACCAGCGAAGCGCACCCTGCACGGGGTTGCTCATCGCCAACCGGTCCTGGGCGGCAACCTGGCTAGGCTGCCGTTAACAGCACACACACGTTCGACGTGTGTGCATTGCCCCCGCTTTTGCGGAAATCGTTAAGATGGCACAAAGTGTGACCGTCGTCGACTGAGGTAACCACTAAGAGTGTTCCCTCGGTTGGCGATGAGCAACCCCGTGCAGGGTGCGCTTCGCTGGTCTGCGCCTTGCCTCGTTGGGGCGGGGGTCGGCCGTCGAAGTACTAAAGGAGTTTCTTAATTAACCGCTTACCCGAATTTTAATTAATTTTTGATAATATATCATGGTCGATAATTTCTTTTCAATTATATATACATATTGTAACGTTTGTCTTTCGGGTTCTTAAATAAAACTAACAATAACTTTAGACACACACACTATATTAATATTTAAAACGTATAACAATATAAAACTAACTATTAACAACAATAAGTACATTTATGTATTCTATATTTATGTAACTATATTTATGTGTACTTCGCGAGACTGTAGGATTCAATGAATGTTCATCCCTTCTTCGACGCGGCTTTTATATCGGTGAATACTCCTTCTAGAGCCTTCACGTAGGCCTCGCGAAAACATCCAGAGGGATGACGCATCTCGCGTCAGCGGATGAGTCATTACATTGCCCCCTTCTTAAAAATGAAGTTTCGTCCCGAAACATGTCATGCTTTGGTCTCCTCAAACGATGACGAAATCGACAGGTAGGGCCTTTGTTACATTGCGACGTCATATCGAAATAACAGTCCACGGTCTTATCTTGCCTGGATGGACAGGAATATTCAAGCTGGTAACTGCATACCAGAATTTCCATACCAGTATGTCGGAAGATTACTTCCAACATGCTCCTTACAATTCTCCAGTCCAGGCGGTCCAATCCACAACCCAATTTTGGAACTGCTAATTTCAGAATGTCTTGCTGTAACATTTGTTCGCGTAAGTGGGTCAGGGCCTCCCATAAGGCTCGATAGGTTGGCTTTAGGCTCGACAGTTCTTTCGTGACCAAATAAAATATGGGCTGTCCTTCATTTATTATTTGGAGACTCTTCCCAATTGCTGGTCCCTGCTGCCTTAGCCTTTCGATTCTGCCAAATCTCTCTTTAAATTCCCAGGCAATTCCTTTGGCCATTCGTAGATCTCGGGCTACGCAATGAGCAAGCGCGTAGTCTGGCGGCACCGTGAACAAATCCTGCTGTTTCTCGATGGTTACCCCAAATCGAGCTTTTCTCGAACCAGAATACTCTTGCATAAAGTCTTCGAAGGTTAGTTCATGGTATTGGCTATCCAATCGGCGCAAGTCAACGGTTTCGTCATTGTCTCCAGAGTATGGGGCTAATCGATTAAAATGTACGACTCTTGGCTTAGTGTGAGGTGTTCGCCTGATGCGGTATATTACATCGTTGATCCGCTTCAACACCTCGTATGGCCCCTCCCAATTCCTTTGAAGTTTTGGAGATAGGCCCCGTCGACGTTGTGGATTATACAACCAAACCCGATCGCCTTCATGGTAACCACTCTTCTCGGCGTTGATGTCATAGCTCTCTTTCATTCTGTCACTAGCATCTTGGATATTATGTCTGACTTGTTCATGGATATTATCTAGTCGTCGTCTGAGCGTGCTGACATAATCTTCTCCGGCAAGATCATCACCAGGCTTGCTCCCAAACTTTAAATCACAGGGCAATCGGAGTTCCCTCCCGAATAGCACGTTGGCTGGTGATTGGCCTGTTGTCTCTTGAACGGAGGCTCGATACGCCATTAGAAATAATGGTAAATGTTCGTCCCAATCTCTCTGGTGTTCGGAGACCACTTTGGATAAGTGTCTGATCATGGTCTTGTTCATTCGCTCTACCATCCCATCTGATTGTGGATGCAAGGGAGTTGTTCTCGTCTTCCGTATGCCCAAAAGTCCACACATCTTTTCGAATAGACTGGACTCAAAATTTCGCCCTTGATCGGAATGAAGTTCCAAGGGTACACCAAAACGGCTGACGAACTCCTTCACAATCACGTCTGCTACAGTTCCAGCTTCTTGATTTGGTAGAGCATATGCTTCAACCCATTTGGTAAAGTAATCCATGACCACTATTATGTATTTATTTCCTTTGCTGCTTTCTGGAAAAGGACCGGCGGCGTCTATGGCGATCCTTTCAAATGGGCTTCCTACATTGTATTGGCGCATGGGTGCACGTCGACGCCTCTGGGGACCATTGCTTCCGGCGCAATTAGCACACTTTCGGCACCATTCTTTCACATCTCGTGAACAATTCACCCAGTAAAATCTCTGGTGCACCTTCTCCAGTGTTTTATGCACTCAAAAATGTCCCCCAGAAGCACCATTATGGAGTTCTCGCAATACCTCTGGTATTCTTTTCTTGGGAACCACCATTTGCATCTTCCGCTCGCTTCCATCGTGATTTTCGACCTCACGTCTCAGGAGATCGTCTTCTATGGTTAAAGAATCCCATTGTGCCCAGTATGACTTCAATTCTCGTGAATGGGGAGCAATTTCGTGCCAGGTCGGTCTTTGCCCATTTCTTTTCCAAGCCCTGAGGACTGCAAGATCCGGATCAGCTTCTTGATCCGCGCGCAAATTGTCAGGTTGCCATTGGTCATCAACAACGGTGGTTCGAAGAGCGTTGGCCGATTTGTCTTCGATTCTGTTGCAATGTCGACAGTCTTCTGGACAGGGCCTTCTGGAAAGGGCATCTGCATTTTTATGTTTGAGGCCTGCTCTGTGTTCAATGACAAAGTCGTACTCCTGTAGCCTCTCAATCCATCTAGCTACTTGACCCTCTGGATTCTTAAATTGCAAGAGCCACTTTAAGGCGGCATGATCAGTGCGGATCAGGAACTTCTGCCCATACAGGTACTTGTAAAAGTGCTCAATGGTCTTAACTACTGCCAATAGTTCTCTCCTGGTTACGCAGTAGTTCCTCTCTGGTTTGGACAGGGTCTTGCTGAAGTATCCAATGACCTTTTCTTGTCCATCTTGGATTTGAGAGAGCACGCCACCAATTCCGAAGTTACTGGCATCCGTATCCAAAACAAACCTCCCAGATGGCAGCGGATAGTTCAAAACGGGTGCACTGATCAACGTACCTTTTAACAACTCAAAGGCCGCTTGGCATTCGTTGTTCCAAATGAATGCTCGATTTTCTGTTAGGCGAGTAAGTGGTTTTGCAATGTTGGAGAATCCAGGAACGTAGCGTCGATAATATGTGCATAATCCCAAAAAACTTCTTAGCTGATGTTTGTCTTTGGGTACCGGCCATTTTTCCACAGCTTTTACTTTTTCTGGATCCACAGCAATTCCTTTTCCGGAAACCACATGTCCAAGGTAATTTACCTCCTTGCGGAAAAGGTGACACTTCTTTGGACTTAATCTCAGGTTGGCATCTCGCAACCTCTGGAATACTACTTCCAAATTTTTCATGTGATCTTCAAAGGTCTTCCCTACCACAATCACATCATCGAGATATACCAGGCAGGTATTCCAAGACAATCCCCTCAGTACAGTGTCCATGAGTCGCTCAAAAGTAGCTGGGGCGTTACACAGTCCAAATGGCATGACTGTAAATTGCCAGAGTCCTGTACCTAAACTGAAGGCAGTCTTCTCTTTGTCATTGGGATCCATTCCCACTTGCCAATAACCGCTCTTTAAGTCGAGAGTGGAGAACCATTTTGCTCCTGCCAAGGTGTCTAGCGTATCGTCTATTCTTGGGAGAGGATAGCTGTCCTTTTTGGTCACACTATTCAAACGACGATAGTCCACACAGAATCTGGTAGATCCATCCTTCTTCCTGACAAGGACCACTGGTGAAGCCCATGGACTATTCGATGGTTCAATTACTCCTTGGCCTTCCATATCTTGTATAATTTGCTTGGCTTCCTCACGTTTTGCCAGAGGTAACCTCCTTGGTCCTTGTCGAATTGGACTTGCATCGCTGGTATTTATTTTGTGCATTACAATATTGGTTCTTCCCTTCGTACCAGTTTCAGTTTCAAAGACGTCTTCATAATGTTTGATTAGGTCCTTAACTTGACTTTGTTCCTTCTTGCTCAATCCTTGACAGGCGGAGTCGATTATCTTGGACAATTTCTCAGGAACCTGCACGAATCCATTCTTCTTCGCCTCTATGCGATGAACGACGGCCGACACTGGCGAACACCACCCCAGAATAGTACCCTTCTTCAATGAAACAGGGTAATGGTTCACATTCATTACCCTTATCGGTACAGTCTTCTGAGTCTTAACCAGCATTTTGGCAACTACTATTCCTCGGCCCACCTCGTCATCATCAGCCTTTGGTTCCAACATTGTAACATTTCCGTCCAAATAATCACCTTCCATACACGCCGTCAAAAATGTCTCACTTCTTGCATCCAGAACAACATTCTCTGCTGTAATTACTTGTACACTCCCACAATTTTTTTCCATGAAGAAACAATTCCTCATTATTTATTTTTAAAGTGCCTTCTTTCATGTTTAACTGGAAGCCGTAGGTGTTCATGATGTCTAATCCCAAGATTATCTGTTCTTCTATGTTAGCTACGAGAACACGATGTCGGATTGATGTTGGTCCTATGACAAAATTGACATCTACTTCACCTTCCACATAAGCTGCTTCTCCAGTAGCTGTCCTTAGTCTCCATTTGCTAGAAAGTAATTGTTTATTCCTGGATATTAAATCGGGTCGTACAATGGTTTTCGTCGATCCAGTATCTAGCAAGCAAGCATAGGTTCTTCTTTCCATAATAGCATCCACATACAGGCCATTGGTTTGATTTTGCAAGGATGCGATTTGGGCAGTCCTTGGGACTTTCGGATTCTCAGCAGATTCTTTCTTGGTCCTTTTATCACATTTATTCTGGATATGACCGTTTCTTCTACAATTCCCGCATGGCCGCGCACTTTTATTTGATTTGATCTGATTTAGGACTTGACTAACCACCTGCTCCATGAACTCCTCATTTTCCTGTTCGTCGACAGAACAGCCACGAGCATTGTTCCGAGAGGCTTGTTTAGCAGTCTCAAACTCAAGTGCGTGCGCCAAAGCATCGATCAAGGTTTTCGGTCTTGCCAACCTTAATGCTTGCTGCGTATCAATATCCCGGAGACCATCTATGAACGTCAGGACCGCTAGGTGTTCCATGAAATTATCTGGCGCCATCGGATATGCAAGTCGAACTAGACGAGCAATATCTGCCTCAAATTCCTGAAGATTCTCGCCTTTCTTCTGTGATCGATTCTTCAGTTGGGTATGGTATACTTGCTCCAAATGCGCGTGGCCATATCTCATCTCCAAGCGTTTAATGAGTTGAGAATAGTCTTTACGTTCCTCAGGAGGCAATGTCTGCAAAATATCACTAGCATCACCCCTCAATGCTATGACTAAAGCAGTCGCCTTCTCGGCAGAAGACCATGCGTTTGCTTCTGCGGCCGCTTCGAATTGCGTCAGGTAAGTTGCCCATGACGTCTTTCCATCAAAGGTTGGTGGCTTGATTCTGGTCTTTGAAATAGCCACAAGTTCTTCTTTTATTTCGATGGGCCGCGGTGTGACTTCTTTGTTGACCTGCTTGGGATCAGAATGACTTGTGGTAGCGGGTAATTTCATCTCAATCATTATTGCCTCTAAAAGTCTAGAATGTTCTCCAATTTTCTCTTCTACGGCTATAAAAACCTCTTCTTTTAACGCTTCTGATTTTTCCGCTAATCGCTGTTCTAGAACTTTCTCCACTTGTTCCAGACTTTTTTCGAAGTTTCTAGAATTTTCTAGTAATTTCTTTTCCAGATTTTTCTCGAGAATTCTAGCGGTTTCTAGGTTTCTTTGTTCCATTTGTTGCATTTGTACTTGCGAATCTATTAGACGCTGTTCCATATTTTTCGCACTATCCAGATTCTTCTGTTCCATTTGTTCTAGAGTTTTTGCTAAATTTCCAGAAGTTTCCAGGCTTTTCTGCTCCATTTTAGTTTGTGCATCTATTATTCGTTGTTCCATATTTTTCGCACTATCCAGATTCTTCTGTTCCATTTGTTCTAGAGTTTTCGCTAAGTTTCCAGAAGTTTCCAGGTTCTTCTGCTCCATTTGTTGCATTTGAGTTTGTGAATCTATTAGACGCTGTTCCAAGGTTTGCGAATTATCTATTAGTCTTTGTTCTAGAGTTTTCGCTAAGTTTCCAGAAGTTTCCAGGTTCTTCTGCTCCATTTGTTGCATTTGAATTTGCGCATTCTCTATTAATCGTTGTTCCATGTTTTTCGCACTATCCAGATTATTCTGTTCCATTTGCTTCATTTGAATTAACAGCAAATTCACGTCAGCATCTCCGCCTGGAACTTGAAAGACATAATTCTCTGGATCCTCGCCTTCTTGGATCAACACATTGCGAAGCCGTTGCTGGAGGATCGACTTTTTGCCAGTTGTATCCTCATCCCTCTCTTCTAATTCTCGTTTTAACTCGGACACTTTCAATTCCGTGAGTTTCATTCTATTAGCCATCACGATATTTGAAATAACGTCTTTCCACACTGTATATTTATTTAAACGAATACTTAATTAACACTTAATTGTCTACTTAGTTTATTATTTATTAATTAGTCCACACCTGAATACCACTGTAACGTTTGTCTTTCGGGTTCTTAAATAAAACTAACAATAACTTTAGACACACACACTATATTAATATTTAAAACGTATAACAATATAAAACTAACTATTAACAACAATAAGTACATTTATGTATTCTATATTTATGTAACTATATTTATGTGTACTTCGCGAGACTGTAGGATTCAATGAATGTTCATCCCTTCTTCGACGCGGCTTTTATATCGGTGAATACTTCTTCTAGAGCCTTCACGTAGGCCTCGCGAAAACATCCAGAGGGATGACGCATCTCGCGTCAGCGGATGAGTCATTACAATATATATCACTATATTGTCCTATTATCTGTTCCAAATAAGAATAAACCGTTAGGAAAGATAGGGCTTAAAATAAGAGCTTGTGATTGGCTAAAATAGAGGCCGCTTTTATGCAGGCGAAATTTAGTTTATTTAGTTCTGTCAAATTATCGTTTTGCTGTCAGTACTGACCGGTATTTTTGTCTGTGCTTATCAATTATATGTTTTACTATTATAGTTGTTTATTGTGCTATTTATTATTAATATTCGTTAAAGATAGTTCTTTATAGAGACTATAAAGTGAAAACATTTTCTAAACATATTTTATCACTCATTAATTTATTTCATTTATTTAATCGCAATCGTTTTAGATCATGGATGACGCAGCTTTACCAGGTCCATCAAAAAATCGTAAAGGAAAATATATAAAAAGTGGACAGAGGCTTAGATGGCTTACAATGTGTATTTTAAGAACAAAGCTAATATGTCCAAAGCAGCTGCTGTTCGTCAAACTTCAAGGGAAGTAGGGATTGGTAGGAATACTATGTTTGACATTATTAAGGAAATTGAAATGTCTGGAGTTACAGTCTCCATTAAGAAAACGAAGTTGCCGAGATGGTTACAATAAATTAGATGAAGTATCAAAAAGTACAATTAGAAGGCACGTGCATTCATTTTTCTTTAAAAATGAGTTACTAACTTGCACAAAAATATGTGAAGCTATTAAAGGGGATGCCAGTTTACCTCCTTTAAAACGAACATCACTTTGGAGAATCCTAAAGAAACTGGGATTCAAGTGGGAAAAACGCACACGAAGTAACATATTAATTGAACCAAATGATATTATCTTATGGAGACGTCGTTATTTGACAAGTATAAGAAAGTTTCGTGCAGAAGGGAGAAAAATCTATTATTTAGATGAAACATGGGTGAATGCAAAAATTACACATCCTGTCATCCATTTCATACGTGGTCGATGAAATAGCTGGAGAAAGTGGCCGTACAGTTTTACGTTTACCTCCATATCACTGTAATCTTAACCCCATTGAATTTATATGGGCTCAAGTCAAGCATCATGTTGCGGCCAATAATAAGACATTTAAATTGGATGAAGTAAGAAATTTATTATTAGAAGGATTAGACATGGTTGATGCTGACGCATGGAAAAATAGCATTCATCACGTTATAACAGAAAAAAACAAAATGTATGATTTAGATAATATTGTTGAAAATGTATTAGAAAATTTGACTTTTGCTGTAAATACTGGGTCATCCTCAGAATTTTCATTAGATTCAGGTTCTGATCTTGAAGATGAGTAGTTTTCAATATATATATATTAATGAACAATAGGCAACATAATGAACTGTGGTGTCTTAAATTTAGTTATGTGTGTGTGATGTTCTTGATTTAGATTCGTGTGTGTATGTGATGTGTTAGATATATTTTTTTCATACTTATAAATTGTATAGTTTGGAAAATATAGTGAATAAAATATAAACCAAATATAATTAAATAATAATGATTACCATATACATTTATGAGATTGTAAGTTGTTTCAGGTCCTCAGAAATTGTTCGACGTCCTGGGTCTCAAGTATCTACGAGATATTGTGATAATCGCGGGATATTAATGAAATTTCTAAGTAGGAAATTATTATATAATTTTTTTAATGTAATTATGTAAGAGAAGGTAAAAGATTTAATGTACCTATATTATGCTAATAAAAGAGGGTTTTACACTCATTGTGTTGACATTTATGAAAAAAATTGTTTTTACTGAACACACGGAATTTCCCATGAAAGCAATTTCTCTTTTTATTTATTCTTATTTTTTTTTCAATTACATTAAAATCTGAAACTAATCAAACCATATTTCTGCTAATAGCAAAAAAAATCATTGTACGATAGTAACAATTTATCCCATACTTAAGCAAAAATGTAAGTATTAATTAGAGATAACTTGAAATAAAGATATGAACACATGTTTAACCAAATACTGAAACTGGAAAAATGCTTACGTTTTACCTATCTTTTGGTGCAAAATTGCTGTTTTATCATTTTTAATATGTACTTAGTTTTGTAAAATGAAAATTTTTTAAATACCTTTTTTAGATGTATAAAAATGTTTATCCAAATTATGTGAAATGATGTGCAGGTAAATGAATTTCCTTATTGCTCTCTCATTATAGATACTATTAAAATAACTGTATTTTGTAAAATGCTATATTTTTTAAGCTAAACGATACACAAATATGATAATTATAATACACTGTCACCATCAATTCTTTAAATTTATTAGTTTCACATTTGCACAAAAGTTTTGTTCTCTAATAAAATCAAAGAAAGATGTAAATATTTCTCCTGTAGTACTTTTAACACATTCTCACTGTATTTACGCACAAATTTATTGTAGATGCAACACCTTCAAACAATAAATAACAGATTATAAGATATTGATTGAAATATTTTATATAAGTCCAATACCTTGCAATGGTATATATTTGCCGCTTCTTGCTTGAATAAAACTTTTTAAGTCTAAGCTTAAGCTTTCTTAATAATAAATACATATGTTAATATACAAACGTCAAAAATAATCTTTTGTATAAGTTAGTAGGTACATAACCTCACATAGAAATTATCAATTTTTTTGAAATTCCTGTGTAAATTATACTCAGATTGCCGCGCCATCTGGTCCTTTCTTAAATGGAACAGAGTATAGTGTTTTACAATCGAATAAATTCGAAACCCTTTGAGCTCTGCATCACTTATGTCACTATCTTATAGTATATCATAAAAGCACTTGGGTAATTCCGCGAATGAAAGAATTTCATAAGACGTAACATAGTTGTATGGGAATACACACTTCTGCCGCATTAATTCAAATTTTTCACCCATATAATATCTTCTAATTTCCTCACATTGTTCATTATCTAAATAAGATGATAATTTTGTCAAAGAGGAATTCATAAATCGAAGTAAGTCTATAAATCTCAACTTGTAGAACACGTTTCTTTTCTTACCATTACAATCTATCATATCTCCCGCGTAAACTTTTTTTGAAAATGAAGTATATTTCTCTTTATTTTGTGTAATAACATCTACATCCTCCTTTTCCAGTGCCAGCACTTTTACAAACAAATGTGTATCATAATTTGATAAATTATGAAAGATAATAGATATATATGGGGGCTCTTTATAATTTATATTACATACCATATGTGCTGCACCCCGATACAATCCAGTCATATGATCATGGTCACGAACTTTTTCTTCAGGGACTGTTATTGTTTTTTCACAAATATGACACACTGTCTCTTGCTCCTATTTGTCACGGTCT
Organism: Melolontha melolontha; assembly: GCA_935421215.2. Taxonomy (NCBI): domain Eukaryota; kingdom Metazoa; phylum Arthropoda; class Insecta; order Coleoptera; family Scarabaeidae; genus Melolontha; species Melolontha melolontha. The sequence continues at coordinate 85,328,095 of OW285242.1, read as the reverse complement.
TCATCAGTTAAAGGTTTCATTTCTATCTCTTTACTTAAATAATTTTTATATAAAAAAATAACACTCTCTAATAAAAAATGTGTCTGCATTTTGTCCACAATATAAACGCAATTTACTCTGATTATCATCAAAACTACATTTCACATAATAAGCAAAAGAATATGGTTCATGTTCGAAACATTTCACAGTAAGGAGTCGGTTCTGACGTATCAATAGGTTTCAATATAGTTTCAAAATCAGCATAAACCTCAAAAGGAACTCTTAATTGCCTTTCAAATTTATCAAATTTTAATACATATTCTGGTAATTCCTCTCCGTAATTATTTATTTATTATTCTGTGCCAGGAAACACTGCCTTAACCTGCTTATAATCTTATTTTCATGTCTTCGTAATTTATCTTTGCATATGAAGAAAATTAAAAACCTTTAACATATGTATTCTGTGACGAAACTAGCCGCGACAAATTCTTAATCCAAAAGTAGTGTGAATTTGCATTTTCCGAGGTAACAAGTAAGAAGTTAATATGAGCAATTCTTCTACGCCTCGTAAAATATAATGGACCCACTACTTCATGAGCTCTAATATTATTCTGAAAACATTCTTCTCTAACATATACATTGATGGATATATTATTTTGCTCTTCAAATTTATGGATATCTTTTAAATTTACAAGGAAATGTATGTCATTAAAATCTGCCACTGTACTATAATGTGGATTCGATGAAACTCTTTGCGGAAGTCCTACTGGTTCCTTTAAAGCAGAAGTAACGGTCCAAGCGAAACATTTGTTGTCAGAATTTTGAACATTTATTATAGCCCTATTTTTCTTTATTGGTGGTGGCAAGTCCATATAAGTGGAACGTCTCAATGGACTAAACTTATTCATATTTATTTCCAAATATAAAACGTTAATCAATGCCCACTCTGAAATATAATAAAATAATAATTTATAATACTGTGAGGAAATAATCACTCATTTTATTCTTAATCTCATCAATAAAATCTGCGTATAGCTCATACAAATTACTTCCATGGATTATGACTTTATTTCGAGTATTAAACGATTTTATTTCTACATTCTCCTTAGTCAATAAGTAATATAAGCAAACAATTCCAAATTCACTGTTCCTGAACATCACAAGTATAAATTAATGTCATAAATTAAATTTTATGTCATAAGATTATGTCATAAATTAAATTTTTATTCAAATATTATTATACTTTCCATCTATGTACTGAATAAAAGCACCTCCACTGTACCGGGTCAACTATTACTGGAATGGAACGACCTTCACCTTATATATACACCTCATTGAAGGTTATGCTTAATATTATACTGTTTTATGTGTGAAATCATTTCAAACTTATAAATTACAAATAAAAACTTAAAAAAGGTATATAACCCCTTACCACAATTATTAATCGTATCCTAAATACGTAAGTTGTCATCATCAGTAGGTAAAACCACTAATCAAGGTGCCGCACATGGGGCACAGTCAGTGGCGGCTGGCGCATAAGCGCTGCAGTGCTGCAGAGCTCCCAAAAAATTGGGCGGGCGAACCTGTATTAGTTATAACTAGTTTTCTTTTACATAATTTTTCCGACATTTCTGATGTTTATAAAAGCGTAACATATTGTTGTGAAAATTCTCCCCTTGTATATCAAAAAATTTGCATATTTTTCTACATCACCTGTAGAGGACATCAAACCCTACAATTTGACACCTCAATCATCAAAATCCGATCAGTAGAAGCCGAGATATTCGCATCCGAAATTCCAACACTAACGCCGGTTATATCGTATATAGTATATTATCGAATATACAATAGGCGACCAGTGGAATAACCAACCTAATTCGCGCGATCGCTCACTTGTTCCTTATCTGGTCCACACGAACGTGCTCTGAGCGCTCTTTCCAACACCCGCGCGCACCCCGCTCCCCCGCGATTGTCTAAAACGAATGCATGATTTTACCAGGCAATATTCGCTGCATTCATTCCAGCGCAGGTCATATGAATCGGTATAGGTATTTAATATTTTCACGTGTTTTTTATGTTTAGTTAGTTAGTTTAACGGAAAAACAATAATATTAGAGTGTGCGTGCTTCTGTTTTTCTGTATTGTTGACAATTTATATAAACTCTGTGTATTATGGAGGTGGTCTTTAATTTAATGTGAAGAGATTCTTTAAATATACATACGAAGAAAAGTTAAACTTAAAAGCAAATGGTAGGCCATTAGTAGATATCACTATTGAAAAAACTGGTGTAAGTAGAGGGAAAAATTAGACACGTAAATTTAGTAGCGATATTTATTCACAAAACGAATGGATTTGTGGATGCAACAAAAAAAATGCTTTATATTGTTTTCCCTGTTTACTTTTTGGTGGCGATAAAGCTTGGACGGAAATAGGGGTCACGGATCTAGAGCACTTAAGTTTGAAAATAAAAAGACATGAGAATTCTAAAAGCCATCTTCATAATTGTATGGAATTTGCGTTACTAGGGTCAACTAATATTATGGCTCAACTAGATTCTGCTTATTGGGTAAATATACAGAGACATAATGAAAATGTGTCAAAGAATCGTTATATTTTATCAAAAAATATTAATTGTATAAAATTTTGTGGAGCTTTTGAATTGGCCCTTCGGGGACATGATGAGAGCGATACTTCCGAGAATCCGGGGATATTTCGTGGACTTATTAATTTTTCGGCTGAATTAGATGCAACTCTAAGTGAGCACCTAAAAAATTGTTCGGTATTTAAAGGCACTTCCAAAGAAATACAGAATGATCTGTTACAGTGCATACTTGAAGTCTGCCAAGAACAAATAATTGAGGAAATTAATAATTCTCCGTTTTTGGCGATCATGGCGGACGAAACAACGGATGTTGCTGCAAAAACTCAAATGGTAGTTATTTTTAGATATGTTCGTGATGGTGAGCCAATTGAACGTTTTTGGAACTACGTCATTCCTGAAAAATGTGATGCAGAAACACTTAGCAAAACAATTTTAAGTGTCATAGATGCTTTAATTCAAAATTCACCTAACAAACTGATTGCACAGAGTTACGATGGAGCAGCGGTGATGAGCGGACAACACGCAGGCGTTCAAGCATTGATTAAAAAAAAGTACCCTTTTGCGCACTATGTACATTGCTATGCCCATCAATTAAATTTAATTATATCTAAAGCTGCTTCTGCAAATTCGCAAGTACGTGTATTTTTTGGAAATCTACAAGACATTCCCGGCTTTTTTAATAATTCACCCCAATGAGTAGAAGTGTTAAACAAGATTGTAAACAGAAGGATCCCCCACGGCGCTACAACCCGTTGGAATTTTAATATCAGGACCATTAATGTTGTGTACGAAAATAGGGCCTCTCTCATTGAGTGTATGGAAGAAATAGAAGAACAAATCTCCAACAACACAGTCTGTAGTGCAGCCGCCTCTATTCGCCGTACATTAAATGATCCGATCTTCAATTTTTGGCTGACTTTTTTCCATCATGTAATGCCCCATGTATATATCCTGTTTAATCAATTGCAGCAAAGAAAAATTGAACCCACTCTAGTAAAAGACGCTATCGAAAATTTTGAACGCAGTATAGGCCAAGTTCGAAATAATATTGACAACATCATAAGTGAAGCATCAGATTTAATAAGCGATGAGCCACCACCAGAAAAACGCAAACGTCCAAATAACAGCAGATTTAATCATCGAATTTCGGCTTTGGAGGTGTGTGATGTTATTCTAAATTGTGCAAAAGATCGATTTCATTTTAAAGAGCATCTAGTAGTGGCATCACTTTTTTTTTCGGAATGCTTTGGAGAGTATTGCAGTAAATTTCCTGAGGACAAACTCACTTCCGCATGCTCCTATTATCCCACCCTTGATAAAGAAAGATTACGAACTGAATTGTCTGTTATTTACTCAAGAACTGATTGTAGATCTTTAAAAGGCGCACTACCTCTTCTAAAATTTTTAATAAAAAACAATCTGGGAGATACGTTGAAGGAGACTAGAAAATTATTAGAAATTGTAATAACAACTCCCATGACAACATCAGAGGCCGAACGATGTTTTTCAACACTAAATCGAATTAAGACGTTTCTCAGAAATTCAATGACCGAAGATCGTTTAACATCTCTTTCCATGCTATCTATCGAAAAAAAGTTTATCTCCGAAATAGACAATTTTAATGACAAAGTGATAACAAAATTTGCAAATCGAAAAGAACGTAGAATAGATTTAATTTATAAGAAATAATTTGTTAGTAAAGTAGTGCTTAGTGACTCTTATTTTTTTGTGTGACAATTGACAATCGTTCCAGGAATCCATTATTTCAGTGCGGAAGGCGAAGAAAGCACGATAAGATCGATGGGAGACAACCTCTTACTGCCCGTGCAAGGTAAATTTTTTTGTAAAACTTGCAGAACACCTTAAAATTTTTAGCACGAGCCGCCACTGGGCACAGTAAAGCTAGCACAACTGATCGCGCAACAACTTTACACGGCGTCCACGTATACACTAACTTAAAAATACAAATATATCGACTAAAAATTACGACAAAATTACCTCTCCTAAGGAAGCGGCACCCACATGTGTTTATACTCTTTTCGAACCGTCCACAAACTTTTTACCTCCTTTTCTAAGAATGAAAAGAGACAACTGTAGGCGATCGGTTCCTTGTCTCCGTTCATCGAGTTTTATTTGCTTTTAGTGATATCAATGCCTTCGTATGCGTCAAGATCGCTGGGATTATTGATGGCTTTGACAAGTTTTAACCCTTTAATCGACATATTGTGTAGTGTATTTAAAGCAAGGTTGCCAACTTTAGATTTTTCTGGTCTATTGTATTTAATATGTGATATGTGTTCTTTAAACCGGGTTATTATTGATCTTTTTGTTTGGCCTATATATTTCAAATTACAATCATCGCAATTAATTTCGTATATACCTGATTTCGAATTAAAATTAACTGTATCTTTGGTATTCCCTAGGAGACTTTTTGTAGTATTTTCGGACCGAAAGGCAACTTGGAGACCTCCTTATTTCACAACTCTATTAATGTTTTTCGTGATAGGGTGGTATGGTAAACACGTACTTTTTCTCCCGGTTAATTTGAGATACCAAACTTGGATTCGCGGATTGTATTTTTTAATTTCGTTTTTCTAATTAATTTATTGATTTTTTAATGAAATCTAGTTCTATTTCATATCACTCTTTTGTTAACGGAAAATTTAATAAACGATTGACTAAGAAATTAAAAGAAGCTGTCTTATGTTGAAAAATATTATTTGAATCCGCGATGATGAATCTATTAACATTGGTTTCTTTCTGGAAAATATCGATTTCTATTTTATGTTTATTTCTAATCAGTAAAGTATCTAAGAATGGTATCCTGTCATTGTTTTCCTTTTCCACCGTTAATTTAATCATCGGAAATTTCAAATTTAACTGAATAACGAACATGTCTAATTCGCATTTCCGTGTATCAAATCGCGAGAATGTCATCTACGTACCTGATCCAGACTCTCGGGAAATATCTACTTCAAATTGTCTCATGAATAAATTATAGTTATATAATATAATATAATATATATATATATATATATATATATATATATATATATATATATATATATATAAATTATAATTAGGAGATAGGCAGTTACCCATTGTTGTGCCTTGTTTCTACTCATAAAATTTTTCTCCTATTGGAAACAATTTGGCGTCATGCACAGAGTTGTCAATTTCATGTATTCTTTTATTTTTGAAGGTTCAATATTATTCTTATGGAGTAAGCCTTCTAAATATTTCATTGTCTCTGGAATAGGTACCGAAGGGAATAATGACGTTACATCGAATGAAACTAGAATTTCCCCGGCTTACAGTTCACAATCTTTAATTAATTAAACAAATTCTAAGGAATTGCTAATTGATAAACTTTCTGGTTTTACGGGTAAATTTTTAAACTCATTCCCTAACCATTTGGAATTCAAATAAGTCGGTGGGTTAATATCTGAAACGATAGGTATCATCGAGTTACCTGGTTTATGTATCTTCGGCAAACAATACATTCTTGGTACTAAAGGATTACTAACATTTAATTTATACCTTTGGGTAGAAGTTATTAAAATTGGACATTTATTTAACGCATCTTTTGTGTGATTAATCATTTTAAGTAACGGATTTCTCTTAATTTCTGCATACGGACCTTCGGCAATTAAATTTTTGACTCTTTGAAAATAGTCGATTTTGTCCATAATTACTAACTTGTTGCCTTTATCTGCTTTTATATAAAAACAGTCCTTCGATCTGAGAGTTTTAATGATATTCCATTCTTTATTGACCGACTTCTGTTTGTGCTGCTGTAAATTCTTATCGATTTGGGTTTTACAAGCTTCTCGAATGAAGTTTCTTGGCCTTTGTTCAAAATACTTAATCGAAGTTTCGATACTTGCAATCACCTGTTCTATAGGAATCTGACGGCTTGGCAAACAGTATTTTAAACCTTAGTTTAACAGATCTATTTCTACATCACTAAAATTCTCGGATGATTGATTGATCACTAGTGTTTCTTTTATAGGAATTCTATTAATATACTTTTTTGGTGGACATAACTTTCTGAATTTGTTATTTAGTTTTAAACATTTCTTTATCAATTTATGGTCTGTAATTTCCATTATCTTCCTATAAAAGTTACACCACTCTTCAAATTCCTTATTATTCATGCTTTTAGTTAACTTTAAATGCATATTATATAATTATAATTCTAATTTTCTACGTTTACTGTACAGATATTTCATTTCTAGGATCAACCATTTCATTTTTGCATATGAAATGACTTTATCGTTATTTCTACAATTTGTCTTTACATTTACGTTCATGAATTTAGGAAAAACATTGTTACTTTTACAACGTTTCAGAAAATTAAGATCTAACGTTGCCAACCATGCTTTAAATACACTACACAATATGTCGATTAAAGGGTTAAAACTTGTCAAAGCCATCAGTAATCCCCGCGATCTTGACGCATACGAAAGCATTCATATCGCTAAAAACAAACAGAACACGTTGAACGGAGACAAGGGACCGATCGCCTACAGTTGTCTCTTTTCATTTTTAGAAAAGGAGGTAAAAAGGTTGTAGACAGTTCGAAAAGAAAATAAACACATGTGGGTGCCGTTTCCTTAAAAGAGGTAATTTTGTTGTAATTTTTAGTCTATATATTTGTATTTTTAAGTTAGTGTACGTGGACGCCGTGTAAAGTTGTTGCGTGATCAGTTGTGCTAGCTTTACTGTGCCCCATGTGCGACACCTTGATTAGTTGTTTTACCTACTGATGATGACAACTTAGTTGTCGAAGTACGTATTTAGGATACGATTAATAATTGTGGTAAGAGGTTATATACCTTTTTTAAGTTTTTACTTAACCACAGTCTCCAAAAAAAGACAAATTACATATATACTTATTTATACTAGTAACAATAAACATCTTAGCATTATATGTATAATTAAAAAATCCATTGAATTAATCAAAGTTACATACATTCTACTGTTCATATCATCGATTAAAATAATAATTTCTATTTCAAATATGTCTTTCTCAACTTCTCCCTCCTCATCTATATCTACCTCGTCTATATCATCTCTTTGCTCCTCTTCAATATCGTCCTCGATATCGTCTTCAGCTTCAGTTAACTCATCATCACTACTCCATTCTAATTCCACTAAAATCTCCACTCTATTTTGTCTTTCGTGTGTAGCACCCATATCCGCTTATCTGTTTAAACAAATATTGAGAAAACTTAAGACTTTATGAGAGAAAAATTCATTCGTTATTATTTATATATTAACAGTTGAACCCCTACCTCGATGTAATCTTAGAGTGATAACCTTGATATGCCTATAGACGTCTAGTGACCTTGACCTTGAAACACCCTCAATCAATTCTAAAGCCTCCCTATTGACCTTGATCACCAATATGATTCTGGAACCTCCTATTTAACCTTCACCTCATATTCGCCACATATTCCCCCTCGCCCTGTTTAAGAAGGTCGATTATCTTCAGCCGATTCTAACACCTCCTCATTGACCTTGATCGCCAATATATTATATATGCGATCAAAGTCAATGAGGACGTGTTAGAATCGGCTGAGATACTCTATTCGTCTCTTTCTTCCAGTTCACGTTTAAGGTAAGCTACTTTTAAGTCGGAGAATTTAAATTTATTCGCCATCGCGATATTTAAAACAAATGCTTCTCCGCACTATATTTAGTTTCAATTATCCCACTTCTGACACCACCGTAACAATTCTTCTATTCGATTCATCTAAATAACACTAACGGTATTTAAGAATAACTACATTAATTAAAAAAAACACTAATAATACTTAACTAATAACTAATTATAATAATATTTATAGTTATTTATATACACATTTAGAACTACGATATTAAGTACACGACTGTTCCTTTTTCTTGAGCGCTTATGTAGCCCTCGGGGATTTTCTCGACTCTTCCCTGCTAGTCTATTCGGAAAAATCCTAGGACGTGCTGACGTGCAAGTCGGTGACATCACCGTCGCATGACGCGCATTTACAATATTATTTAACTCTATAGTTTTTTCAGAATAACTTTATAATATACCTACCTGAATTAGTTTTTGCTACCTTCATATTTGATGGTATTGAAATTATTACTAACTAGGGGTATGCTGGGGATAATAATAATTAAATTATTCTAAGATAAATAATTTGTGGTGTTGGTGAAGTTCGTTCAAAGGTCCAGGACGAGCGTGATGGTGGTTAATTAAAATAAATATACAACAACTTAATACATAAAAGAAAACACAGCGGCGTCCTTAAAATTTGTATTTATATTTACATAATAATAAATCGAAATTCGTATATTTAAATAAAAGAAATTGATGTATGTAAAAGTAATTAAATTAGTAATATATACACAAGGGGCGATAAATTAGTAATCGAGTAATTAATATAAAATATCTGAAATAGAAAGGTGAAACAGTAATAAAACAAAGTACTACATACACGCGGAGCGGTGAATAACTAGATTAAAATTAACACAAAAAATACTCTGAAACGAACTTTAAATTGAGCAGTAAATTATGGGTTAATTAATGTATATAAAATAACCTCTGTATCGAAGAATACAGAGCTACCTTTGATTTGCAACGATGGGCGGCCACGTGGTCTGAAGATATACTTGGACAAGTATATGTAGAGCGATGTTTTACCGGAGGAATAAGAAATGAGTTAAATTAATATGGATTCACTTAAAAGAATAATATGCATAGAACAATGCAGTTTACCTTAGAAGTTGAAGAACACCTGGACGGCGGGACATCGTGACTTGGACAGTACACGAGGTGTGTCTGTAACCTTCGGAGGTATTAGCGAAAAAGCCCTGATCGTTGTTCGTATCGAAAGAAAAGTAAAGTTTTGAAAAGGGCTGTTTATGACCTAAGTAGAGGGAGGGATCGATATCTTGAATTATATTTAATTAAAAGCGCGACCTAAAGATGACTTCTATCGATGTCATAAATATTATTAGAATAACCCTTGTGACATAAGCTTTCTAACGATATCAAACATGCCATATAAAAGAAGATGTAAATAATATTAATTAAGAATTTAAAATGGAATGTTCTAGAAGAAATTCGACCGTTAACGTTAGATCAGGTAAATAAAAGGTCTCGTCGGTCAGTTCAAGATATATAACAAAAGAAATACTTTCTCTTGGACCCGAATATGTACAGTTTGTACAAATGTAAAAAATGTCTTAAGTTAATATGATTTAATCGAGATATTTAAAGACGAATATGTGTATTTAAATAAATGAATTAAAACTTCTATACGCTAAGCGTTGTAATAACTCGATATACGGTCATGTGTATGCGTAACACTTTGGCAAACTTTCACACACATAAGCTGTGTATATTACATTAGTGAAAATGTTTATTTGCATTGTAAGGAACAATAATATTAGTTTAATGAGTGTACACAATTTTAAGTATTTCTGCCTACGCAAAGTTGCAGAAGTTGCAAATAGCGTAATAAAGTATTCTATATTTAAAGGTCAGACATGTTGATACGATGTAATTTAGAAATACTACATCATGGCCGAGAAGTTAAAAAAAAAAACCTGTCGCAATTTTGTTATTAACGCATAAGTTCATACACATTTAATTTTTTTTTATTTTAAAGCCGCCTACGTAAAACAGAGAAAAATATGTTATATTTTTCACAAGTTCATTTACGTTAAATGCACATATATAAAATGCAAACGATTTCATTTATATTTTTAAATAGGCGCCGCTCAATGAGTATTATATTTCATATTGTTTATAAACAAAAGTATAAGCAATAACATGTGTATTTTAAACTTATCGCGTACTAATAAACATCGAAATATGTATGTACTTACAAATCAATTTAGAAATCCTCAATGCCAAGTTCATAAAAAATTGCAAGATATCATTTATGTCTAAATGAGTATAGTTCGCGACATTGAACAAGGAAAAATTGTTGACGCATCCAAAAAATTCGCAAATAAAAGAGAATTAATATTAATTAAGAGACCAATATACGAGGAGTAGTATATTAATTTTATTTACAAGAATTCCGAAAATTTTTTCACAAACGCCTTAGAAGTTGATTCCAACGATATAATGGTTAATAACGGGACAACCGATAGTATCCTAATCACGTCAGGAGCTCAATAGACGACAGAGACCTATCGATTGTACCTTTACGAGACCGACAGCAGGTACAGTTTCCGCCAACCTCAGGACTGATCATCTTAGAGGTATGGAACTGGCGAAAACGATAACCAACCGAATCAGACGAACTTCAAGAGTAGAAGAAAGGCAAGCAAAACTCCAATTCGCCCCTAGGTCGTGAGGAAGCAAGCATGCGCTTCCAGGAAATGGTCTGACACGACGAAAAACGCTCTCATAATTTTTTTAAGGGAAAACAGTTATAACAAAGGTGTGTTTTGTTAACTAGTTTTTCTGTATTGAAGAAAAGGCTTACAGTATAAGGGATCAGCAGCACGTGCCACCTTACTGTAGTCAGAATAAGCTTCATAGGATAGTTCTGCGCAGGAACATGACATACACGGAATATGTGTTGTCCAGGGAAATACACGAACAAGTGATTTCCAAAGTAATTTTCCCATGGAGGGAAATAGAAAAATAGAGAGTCGAATTATGTTAAAATAAGTATGGTTAAAAAGGGAGCACAAAGAATTGGAAACAAACAATCAAGCAGAAGAATTGAAACCACAAGATCAAGCATGAGGAATCGAAAACAAGAACCAAACGCGAAAAACAAAAAAGACAAGAATGGCGAACTGCGAAACAAGGCTATTATTCTATATAAGTTACACATGATATAGAAATAAAATTTAAGAAAGCGAACAGACTAACAAAATTGAGACAGTGTACAACGGCCCAATTATTTTTTTTTATCATCAACAATGTAAAACTTATATATAATATAAATCGTAAAAGCTTTAAATAGTAAATGCTAAATTCTCAAAGGTAATGCTAAATAGTTTAGCATTACCTTTGAGAATTTAGCATTTACTATTTAAAGCTTTTACGATTTATATTATATATTTATTATTACCATTTATATTAGACTATTTATCATTTTGCGATTTACAATTTAAGATTTACTATGTATTTGTTATTATGTGATATTTGATAACGATTTCGCTTTAGAATTGTAACAGGTTTCAAATCATTTTAATTTTAGCAAATTTATGGTACAAAACCTTATAATGTTTAAATAATGCATGTCATATTATTGTAATTTGTAATTTCATTAATGTTTACCATATTTTTAAATAGAAAATAGGGAAAGTAAATAGATAGAGAGATTCTTGATAAAAGAAAAACAAACATATTATGTTGGTTTTCCTTTTTCCCCAAGGGGGCAGGTGTAATAATTCGATATACGGTCATGTGTATGCGTAACACTTTGGCAAGGCGAAGCCTCGCTTTTAATACAAAACATTAACGTGTTATCTAAACACGACCTTACTCCGTATTTGTTGCATACACACGACTATGCATCAGGGTTATACATTTGTTCTAGAAACAACTTGTAAGTAAGACAAGGATCTTCTCTGGTATATATAGACGATAGTTTAAGTCATAGAGATAGTAACAACCAGTCAGTGGTATGAACTGTGGGTACATCTTAATAACCACGTTCTACCCTGTCTGAGTTGAACCAAGTATAATGTGTACATCTTGTAAATAGTATTGTTATTCGTTTTATAAGCATTGATTAATTATAGTATGTTAACCGAACTTCGAATGTGTATCATTTAATTCTCCGCTCTGCCTCGAACCTGCACCACAATGTGGCCACACAAACGGCCCACATTACATAGCGATCCTCCAGCCACATAGGACCTTACATGGCGATCACTGCTAGTCGCTTAGAGCCGTAAGCGCACATTACATGGCGATCCTAGCCAGCCCCTTAGGGCATAGGACATTACATGGCGATCCTAGCCAGCCCCTTAGGGCGTAGGACATTACATGGACGATCCAGACGTAAGGCGATTCTGCCTTAGGGCTTAAGGCCCCACATTACAGCGTAACAAAATAAAACACATTTTTTACTAATTTCAAGTATAAATTACAATATATTATATATACTATATATTCACAATGACATGTTTCAATAGGATGTGGCTTCCTCAGATGTTACATTACTACAAACTCACTTTCTATAAATTTATGAATTTCCCACCAACCTTTTCCTTAAGCTTTTTCTATCTTAATTACTATGGTCTCCTAACCGATATATTCTAAATTTGTTGCTAACATTGATATTTAATGATACCAATTTAAAAGCGGAGAGTTGTTAAGGTCTATTTGATCATTTAACAGTATATCTGTATATTTAATAATCCTTTTTGTTGTGAATGTAGAATCTCAAAATTGCTATTGAAACCATGGTTACTTTCTAACAAATGAAGTGCGTAATTGGAATCTGTCTTTTTATTATTAAAACTCTTGAGATGTTCTTGTATTCGTTTCTTGAAGCTCCTCCCTTTTTGGCCTATGTATGTTTTAGGGCAGTCTTTTACATGTTAATTTATATACTCCTCATTTTTTACTTTTGCTTATCCTAGATTTATTATTTTTTATAAATTTCCCTAAAGAATTATTAGTTTTATAAGCTACATTTGTATCTGTTTCATGTAAAATTTTTCCTATTTTTTCTCAGGGAGGAGCTTCGAGAAACGAATACAAGAACATCTCAAGAGTTTTAATCATAAAAACCCAAGGAAAAGGTTGGTGGTAAATTCATCAATTTATAGAATGTGAGTTAGTAGTAAGGTAATATCTGGAGAAGGTACATCGTAGCAAAACATTCAATCAACTTTGATATTTTATATTATTAAATTTATGTTCTCTGTAAAGAGTGTTATAAAAATCTTGTCCTAATATATAAATGAGTGGAGTTTCGAAATCGATCAACTTCAGATGTCTTACCAATTCTGTTAAAAAATCAGTTGCACACATGGTACAATTATCAAAAGCGGCCATATTCCGCTTAAAAGCATATTTATTTGCTATACAAGTTGTAAATTAGTTTTAAAATGTACCAGATGCATTATAAGTTCAAAAGCAAAACCGGCCTGTCCCTCTCCACCAATGGCGATTTTCAATAGTGAACACTATGTGTTTTTTTATTTCAATCGTTCACGTTTTATTATTTATGAAGAAGAGTATTATGGAAGGCGTTAGAAAAGGAATTAGAAGACCAAAGCAATGGAAAAAGGGTAGCAGAGAAAAAGTGAAGGTACGCTAAATTTTCGTGTTAGTTCTACTTGTGAAGTAATGTATTTCTACTTCAGATATTCTGCAAGTTCTTTTGCGGTGTAAACATGATACGATTTCGTTTTAATGTGGAAATTTTATGATGAACGACATATATAATTTTCATAAAGCATTTTATACTACGCCCGATAAAATTCAACAATATAATTTTATTTTGAAATATTCCACTTGCTCAAAAATAAATAAAAGACGACCTACGATGGATACTAGATCGGCTAAAAATATTGGCATAAAATATTATGTTCGCCGTTATAGTAGTAGCAACGTGGTTCCTATCTGCAGAAGTACATTTCTGAATATATTAGGTATTGGAAATCAGAGTTGCAGGAGTTGTTCGCAGAAATTTTGATGCAGATCAAATCGCTTCTGTAACAAGAGGCGGCGATCGCCACTCCAATTTTTTTGAGTGCAAAAAGAAAGCAGTTACCGAATACATTAAAAAATTTAAACCCACCGAATCACACTATTAACGGAGTAGGAAGAACCGAAAACACATCCCCCGAATTAAATATAACAGAAATGTGGAAGATGTTTCAGAATAAACGCAGTGAAACACCTGAACTAAAAGTAAAACTTTCCACCTTTATGCTTTCAATTCCAATTTTAACATCGGATTTGGTAGTTCACGGACAGATGTCTGCTCTACCTGCTTAGAACTTGCGGAGAGAATGAAAGTAGAAAGGCGTGCTGATGAGAAAGTAAACATACAAGTACAACTCAGGGTGTATAAATTGAGAGCAAAAACGCTCTATTTCTTAGTGAAGGATGAAACAGAGAGATTGTCAATCATTTCATTTAACTGTCAGAAAATCAACCCTAGCCAAAAGTACCAGATCATGCTGCATACTATTCTAGGCAACTTTATCTGTATAACTTTACAATAGCTATTGAAAGTTCCTCTTTGACAACGGAAAATGTACATAGCTAACTTTGGACAGAAGTTGAGAATTAAATGAAATTGTCTCAGTAGTTTTTCATTAGCTGAATACAATATTTCGAGGACAATCATACTGTTCACATTGTAGCAGATGGATGCGGTCGCCAAAATAAAAATACAACTTTGGCATGTGCTGTAAATGGTTGGACTCACACGCGCCTCTAAATATAAAAAAATTGAAATAATCTTTTCTATAACAGGCCATTTTTTATACCACCTGACCGCGTGTTTGCTCTTATTGAGAAAGGGATTAAAAAAAGAGAAATTATGGTTGAGCCACAAGATTATTATGAAATTATCGAGAATTATGCGACCGTTCATTATTTAGGTAAGGACGTAAAAGCAGTAAATTGGAAATTTTCGGTGATTCAAATTTTGAAACCTCCAAGCCAGTGACACTTTCTGTTTAAATCAAGTAAACGGTTAATTTTGAAACGTATAAAACGTTTCATTTCTATACAAGGAGAACAATTTTATAGAAATGATTTGTGAGTCCCTAAAGGTATATCCAAAAAGAGAAAGCCAAGCCATTCTATTAAACTTTGCTCAATACCTACTGGAGTACCACCATAACCTTTAAAACTGAAAGATGTGAACGTATTGTTAACTAAAGACTATGGTATTTTGTTGTCTTCTCTTAAATCTGTAACATACTACAAGACAAGGGTGTCCTAGATAAATACTATATAGATTGACAGAATGCTAAAAGCAATGCAGAAGAAGAGAATGATGAAGATGATAACTGTACTCCCCAAGAAGAGATTATAGATTTAATAGTTTAGTAAATTAAATTTTATACACTTAGTTGAAATTCTTTTACCTCTAATTATAATATAAATAAATAAAGATTATTTTATCTAATTGTAGCTTTATTATCTTTCACCTCTCACAGTAGCAAAATGTGCGAATTCCAAATATGTCAATTTAAAAATTAGCCATATCCACACATAAGTTTCATAAACGACCATCTCCATATTTATATTAATAATATGACATGAAGTTTGTTAACGTTTACTATGACCCCTATAACTAATTTTACGCTATGTCAACTTAAAATATATTCTACTGTGCAACTGATTCCGTGATTTCGAACTTAGTTACAGATTATCTCAAACTCTGAAAAATAACCATTGTAGAGATGGCGCATGAATCTAGGGGACTCAAATATGTACTGTAAATTATAGATTAAAATATTATAATTCATAATATTCATATTGGTGTATTGTATTTATTCTCATATTTACAAAAAGCATCTTTACTCAGACTTTAATATATTAGTCTATTAGTGGCTAATTTTTTATTAGAATTTTTTCTGCTATTTCGATCTTAGAATTTCTTATTCTTCATAACAAAAAAAATTATGAAATGTTGTATAAAACATTTTCTTTGTTAACTTCATTGTCAAGTACTTGTTATTAAAATTACGTTTTGCACTTAAAAATGTAGTTAATAAAACTTCGAAACATTGTTTAAAACAGTTTTTTTTATTTTATTCCTTTAATTCAAAATAAAAAAATAATATAAGATGTAAAGGTTAGAAGAACCGCTGCTCAAGACACAACAATTATACAGTAAAAAAGTAAGATATAAGACTATCGATATCTTGTAAACAATAGATTTAGATTTACAGTATATTTTAAACATTTTACTTGTTCTATAATAACATTAAAAACTATTGCCTTTATACTTTGTTATTAGTACACAATTTCTCCAACTTACTCAAGACATTTGAACTTTATATTACGATAAAATTTCATGTAAGGTTGTTACAGATTTCTATTTTACAAAAGCAGGTTCATGGTTGCATTATTTTGCAGTAGGGACTCTTTGTCCAGCAGGAAATCCACATCGGATAGCTATTAACTAAGCAAAATTGCAGAATAATTACTTCGATTCATCTGTTTGTTAATCCTCTGATAGTAAAAACTTGCCACGGGCCATAAAGAAATAAATAAAATAAGCTAGCTACATAGAATATTTAAATTTCGACATCTCGACATTTTCTTGCTCTCTTTCTTTTTATTTTGACGACAGTGAACTTTATGTTCAAATATTTTTATTAAAATTAGCTATAGTAATTGAATTTTATGTTTAAATATTTTTTATTAATGTTAGCTTACCCTACATTTAAATTAACATATCAGATTGTCGTATATATTATTGAAATCTTTTAACGTAATTAGAAATTTGTAAAATGCAGATGCTTTTTGTGCTATCTTTTAAAGGCGTTAGCAAACATTTAGTTTAAAGATTATGTAATCAAGCGAGGAAGAATTAAATTGTGAACGAATTATATAAGCTCTTATGTACTCGTACTCCGGTTTTTGTAATTTCGTTTTTCTTTAGTGCCTTTCTTTTTGTTAACGATTATATAACGTGTGTTCATTTGAAAAGTCAATCTAGGTTACTTTGAAATTTTGATAGAATAAGACGTAAATATATTAGTATGTGTTTGTTGTTCCGTAAACGTAAATCCAAATGACATTTGACAATGTCAATCACATATATCACAAATATCAATCACAAATGCATAAAATAATCGTGCGTCGATTCTGGTTTAAATAAATTGCTTCCCAGTTTTAAAATGGCTTTCACTTTAGAACATAAAATTTTTTTAGTCCAGGCTTATTATCGAAGTGGTAATAAAATTGATGGTTTATGGATTTATTCAGTTCAAGATTGCATGGTAGAATTTCAACATTTTGTAATATTATATACAATTTAAGAATACTTTGGATAGAACTTTAAAACTTTTTTCTGAAACTGGTAGTCTCAACTTGCAACTTTAACCATACCGTGTCACAGCAGTACAACAATTGTTAGAAATTGATTACCCACGTAGACTACAGTTTCGTAATTGGTTTGTAAATATGAACAATAATGGAGAACTTTCGCAAAGAGTCATCTTTACTGATGAAGCATGGTTTTATAAAACGGGATACCTAAATTTACAAAATACAAGAATTTGGATTAGTGAAAATCCACATGTAATTAATGAAGAATCGCTACATCCAGAGAAAATTGGTGTTTGGGAGCGATAAGCCAAAGGCGAATCATTGGACCAATATTTTTTCAGGGAACGTTAACTGCTCAAAGGTACCGTACGGAAATTTTACAACCATTTATCAATCAGTTGCATAATGATGAACTTCAAAATACATATTTCCAACAAGACGGAGCACCTTGTCACTGTACTGCAGAATCTTTGGATTATTTAAGAGAATTTTTTGATGAGCGTATAATTAGTCGAAATACTGAAATTGCCTGGCCTGCACGTTCATGCGATATAACACCTTGCGACTTCTTTTTGTGGCCTTATCTAAAAGATAACATATTTCGAACACATATATTGAATTTGAAAGATATGCTACAAAGAATCGAACAGAAATGCATGGAAATTAATAACAATCCAGTAATGTTGCAGAATATCATCAGAAATTTTTAACGGAGGATTTTAAAGTGCATTGCTCTTGAAGGACAACATTTTCAACATTTGTTATAGTTTTCAATAAATACCTATTATTTGTTATTTATTTGTATGTATGAAACTGTCAAAATGTACGACTTCGTAGGTTAAGTACTAAATTTTAATTTACGACATACTTCAAAATATTCTTAGTAAATCACATGCTACTAGATTGACTTTTCAAATGAACACTTGTTATAATATATAATATAAAATATGAAAATGTACTTACATTAACAGTCAACATTCTATAAAATGGCTTAAGAATTGTTAATTGCTAATGTAAGTGCATTTTCATATTTTACTTTGTATGGCTAATCTGTAAATATTTGATCAGGTCTGATGAAGAAACAAATACAGTTTCGAAGCGTTACGCAGCAATAAGTCGTTTTATTTGATACATTGACCCAAATTCTGTTTTTATTAACAGTGAAATTATATACATACATATATATATATATATATATATATATATATATATATATTAAAAATAATAGATTTTTATTGGTTTTAGCGATCTTTTATTGAATTTTGATGTTTGTTTACGACGTTTCGACTTTTATCAATTCAGTCTTTTTCAAGCATCTGGAAATAATTTTGATTTTGAAAACATCAAAATAATAACACAAAAAAAGAACACAAAAGCTAGAGAGGGAAACTGGGAAAAAATAGCTCCCATTAGAAAAAACAACTTTAGCATATAGGGGAGAGTGGTACATACTGGGACATGGTGCATAGTGGGACATGGACTCTATGCTCCATCTATTGAAAAATAGCTACGCTAATCAACATCAGTAGTAAAGAGTAACCTATTTTCGACTTTCTAAACCAACATTCTCTTTATTACCGACAGCGTTTCTCGGGTAAAAGTAATGACGACCATCGGCAAAGAGTAAAGTTACGACGGAATGTTGATAATATTTGGGTGAATTTGTGTATAACATTGGATGTAAGTTTGTTTAATAATTTTAAGCCGCTTTGTAGACATTATTTAAGGTATGTATACATTAACAAAGTGTTGTAATAAATATTTCTGGTT
This sequence comes from Melolontha melolontha, assembly GCA_935421215.2. NCBI lineage: Eukaryota > Metazoa > Arthropoda > Insecta > Coleoptera > Scarabaeidae > Melolontha > Melolontha melolontha. Next base: position 85,308,757 of record OW285242.1, on the reverse strand, counting down.
TAAAAATAAAAGAAGTTAGTAATATACTAGTGGTGCATATTGGGACATGTTTTGATTTTATATAGTGGGACAGTCCCAGTATGAACCACGTACAGATTTACTTTAGTAAGAGGTTTATTCTTTGCAGATGCCGAAGGTTAATAGAAGAGATCTGAAAAAAAATGGAAATAAGTAAAAAATTGCATCAAAACTTTGAAAATAATATGAAAACAGCAGTGCAAAAAGTTGTTGCTGGGGAAATGACGGTAAGAAATGCGGGAAATACTTTGAATGTAAGCAAGTCTCAGCTCTTCAACGTTCAGTTGCAAAATATCGAGCTACTGACGAAGAAGATCGGCAACAGTTGTCTTTTGAAAGAAAACATGGCTTTCGTCAAATATTCACTGACGAAGAGGAAAATATGCTGTCTGACTACCTTATTACTGCATGCAATATGTGCTACGGGTTGACGGTGAAAGTTACTTGCCAATTTGCATACAAATTTGCTGTCGCTAATAATAAAGTAATTCCTCAGAGTTGGCATGATCGTAAAGAAGCCAGTATCGAATGGATGAGATTGTTTCGTCAGAGGCAGTCACAGCTTTGTCTTCGTACGCCTGAAGCTACGAGCTTAAGCAGAGCTACAAGCTTCAATAGACATAATGTCAATCTGTTTTTTGGAGAATCTTACGAATGTGATAGCAAAACATGGATTCACTACAAGTCAAATTTATAATTGCGACGAAACTGGAGTGACGACAGTCCATAAACCTCCCAAAATCGTCGCTCCTGTAGGACAAAAACAAGTGGGAAAAATTACAAGCTCTGAACGAGGTATCTTAGTGACCATGTGCATTGGTATATGTGCAAACGGCCAATATATTTCTCCGTTCTTTATGTTCCCACGAAAAAACTTCAAGCCACACATGATACATGGTGCACCACCTGGATCTCAAGGGTCTGCTTTTCCAAGTGGTTGGATGACAGCCAATAATTTTTTAAAATTTGCAAAGCACCTTGTACAGATCACAAGAAGTAGTGTGGACAAAAAAATTCTTTTAATTCTGGACAACCACGAGAGTCATTGTGATTTTAATGCTATTAATTACTTTAAAGAAAATGGAGTGGTTTTATTGACGCTACCCCCTCACTGTAGCCACAAGCTACAGCCTCTTGATGTGGGGTGCTATGCTCCTTCCAAATCTTTTTATAACAGAGCAATGGATGATTGGCTATTAAATAACCCAGGTGTGCCACTTACAATATCCAATATTGCTACACTAGTAGGGAAAGCAGTACCTCAAGCTCTTGTACCAACTACAATTATCAACAGTTTTAAAAATACTGGTATTTCTCCCTATAATTCTGAAGTCTTCACAGATGTTGATTTTTTGAGCTCATCTGTTACGGATAGGCCATGTACAGATAAAGAAGATTCTTCTGAAGTACCAAGTTCAGACAAAGATAATAATGAAGGACATTTTTTGAACAGTGATCCTTCCGTAAATTTAAAAAGCATAACACTAGATATTGAGTCTACTCCAAGTACATCAATAGCAGAACCTAATACAAAGAAATTTTGTACACCAGAAGATGTAAGGCCACATGTGAAAGCTAAAGCAAGGATTAGATCAAGAAAAGGAAAAGCAAAGAAAAAATCTATGGTCTTGACTGAATCTCCATATCTACTTGAACTTAAGAAGAAAATGCAAGAAAAGGAAGAAATGTTGAAAGCTAAGGAGGAAAGGAAAAATAGAGCTCGTAGTGTTAAAAGAAAAGTAATTTCTAGCGACTTTTCAAGTGACAGTGATGTTGAGGAAGAGTTAGAAGATAACGACTCCCTGACTGAATTTTCTGATGATGACTTAGAGGACAATGACAACAGTTCAGTGTTGGAAATAAACGATTTTATTTTGGTGACATATCCTCTTAAAAGGAGCGTAAGACATTATGTAGGGCAAATCGATAAAATAACCGATGATAGATATTTTTTGTTAATTTTATGAAAAAGACATTAAACGCGACATTTATCTTTCCAGATAGGACAGATAATGATATCATAGACTATAATGACATCGTCTGTAAACTTCCTAAACCTACCCTAATTGGAGGTACAAAGACAGCAGTTAAGCAGCTCAGATTTAAATTTGATTTTACACATTACAATGTGCAGTAATATTCCCTTTTGTTGCTTTAAAAACTTAAATGCATTTTTTTATATTTAGAATGAATTTTCCTTTTGTTTGAAATAAAAATTTTCATCAATGTGTCAACACTTTTTTATTAAAAAAATGTCCTTTTATATACCACACTCATATTTTCCTGTGTCCCAGTATAAACCAGGGAGTGGTCCATGCAGGGACGGTGGTCTATAAAGGGACATATTTTTTTTCTACTTTGTTTTTTAACATTTGGGACACTGATTTTTCGTGTCAATAATATATATCACATTCTTCCCACAGAAAAAAAATTGATTCCCTAATACCAAAAGTATGCTTCTAAATTACATTTAAAAAAAATCGTCCCAGTATACACCACCCTCCCCTACCCCTTAATACGGTCCTGACCACCATGCTCATTCCAAAAACAGAAATTAAAACCCCCGCAAACTAAAGTATTAGTCCACTTACAATATCCGCACAAGCACTATCGTTCTAAGAAAATCGGTCTCGGACGTCAAACACATGTGTCACGTAAATGCGACCCTTATAAAACAAAAACGAACAACAAATGTGAGTTTATTTATCTTTTCTTTGTTCTCTTTACTTATTGTAGTGTAATTCAACTTTCCAATTCATTCATACAGTTGTTAGTCACCTTAATGTCTCCCTACCTATTCATTTTAGCTATTTTTTTATGTTAATTTTATGTAATTTTCAATGTTAAATGTTAACTCAATCAATTTGTAATCATTTTTTAATCTAATTTTAAACTTATAATTGTTAATAATTGTTAAGTCTCCTATTAATTCATACAGATATTAATCACTTAAATGTCCCCCTACCATTCTAAGCTATTTTAATTTAATGTTATTTAATTTTCTACGTAAAATGCTAACCTAATTCGTAATTCATTTCTTAATATAATTTTAAATTTAAAATTGTTAATTTAATTGTTATATCACACGAAACAAACACAGTTCTCATGTTCATTGTAATGATTCTGGTTTCCAGATGCTTGAAAAAGACTGAATTGATAAAAGTCGAAACGTCGTAAACAAACATCAAAATTCAATAAAAGGTCGCTAAAACCAATAAAAATCTATTATTTTTAATATTAAGACACGGCCAATAAAATAAAAAAGAAAAACAAAATTCTTTAAACACTAAATATATATATATATATATATATATATATATATATATATATATATACCGATAGGTTCAGCCCGCTACGGGTCATACGCAACAATATACGTATGGAACGTAATGCGATGTGGCAACGTGTATACGATGCCACTCCGCGTGCGCATACATAAGTCCGATGATCGAGAGCAACAGATTGCCCGTTATTCGTATTTAGCTGTGCAAACGTAAAGGTAGTTATCATGTCAGTGTATACAACCATAGAGAAGGTACAAATAGTTTCGTGGTATCTTGCCGGCAATTCCTGTCGAACAACCGCTGATTTATTTGCTGTAGAGTACGTAAATCGGCCTATTCCTTCGCATTCGACGATTGAAAGGATCGTAAATGCGTTTTATCTTTTAGAAAACGTTATTGTTTTTTTATTACTTAAAATTACTTTTCCGTAGCAGCTAAGAGTACAATAATAATAATAAATAATAAATAAATGTATGAAGCAAATGGGCAAATTACGTATACAGAACGAATATGCAAACGACTATATCCTTGCGCGGTTTAAGTCTTACTAAATTCATGGCTGCAATGTGTGGCAATTTAAGCCACTGCGCGTAGAGGGGATTCGCTGTTGCCACTTATTGCTGGTTATGGCCCGTTCAGAGCTGGTCCTATCGGTATATATATATATATATATATAGTAAACCTAATCAGTAGGCGATTAAAGGTCTGTATATTACTTTAATCGCCTACTGATTAGGTTTACCATATCATACCAAGGTCACGAAGTTATTATATATATATATATATATATATATATATATATATATATATATATATATTGCTATGCTAATCCGAAGGGCTGCGGAGAATTGCACCACGTTCGGATGTCATATAATACACTGGTCTTCCTCCACTCAATAGTTACTTTAATGTACTGTTGTCTTTCTGTTTTTAACTAAATTCACCGGCTTAACTCGCGTCGTAGGCACATTGTCGTCTCTCTCTCTCAATGTGGGATTCATGTAGTGGGGTCCAAAATCATTTTGGAAAATACTCGATTGGTAATAAATATCTTCAGATATTTATATTTTGGGTTTAAATATATTCACTGTATACTAATTCAAGTAAGCACATTTATTTTTACATAATGATCTATATTTCGCAGTATTTTATTAAAATTGTCAATTCAACGTCAATATTAATTAATTATTAAACTGTCAGACTATATGACATCTGTACAAAATTTATAAATATATTCAATGTACTACCTCAATAAATTGCCTCTCGTGTTCGTTGCGCCAAATATGTTACAATCTCTCCACCCAGTTCGATAGGAGATACTTAATATCAATACTAATATTCTTACAGTTTTATCTCGGTCTTTTATATAGGATTTAATGAAAGATTATTGAAGCAACACAGACTTTTAATAAGAAAAATAATACATGTCAATTAATAATCAAAAAATAACATCGAGGTTTCTATGGTTACAAATGTACATATAAATGCTCAACCTTAGAATATATCTTATCTTCTTATCTATCATATATCAGCAATACATACAATATCCATCCCTCAATCTTCAATCCACTACATATTTCCCAAATTCAACCAAAATCATTTAAACTAGTTACAGATCTGTACTATAACAATATATATATATATATATATATATATATATATATATATATATATATATATCTACGCGATACATAATATATACTGAATACTCGTATTTATATGTATTACTACTCGAGTTACTTATTAGTAAAGGCCATTTTATTATCGATTAACTTAGCCTAAATAAGCTTCTTTAGATTATAGTTCACATAATTGTTATTTTTATAAAATCCAAATTAGGTATAACAAATAAAGTTATTTTTTTAATCAAAAAGAACCTAAAATTTAAGTCACGCAAGCCGTTGGCTTATAGGTAAAATTTAAATTTATCAAAAATAAATGACATGGTATGTTGAACAGAAGTACTTACATACTGTATGTGTAAGTAATTTTGGCTTGCAGTCAGTTGTATTAAAAGACTCGTTATTGTCCTATAACAAATACATTTTTAATTCATATATTCAACGCACTTTAATTATTAATGATCATAATAATACAGCTAATTAAGCATATATAACATATTGAAACGTGAGCTATAAATATGTTGCAGTGGAAGCACCGTTTCTTAACAGGTTACCTCCGGATCTATTTTTATCTTCAGACATAAAACGTCCTATTTGCACAGACGTAATAAATGTCGACACAAAGCCGGTGTACATGTACATCCGTCTGGGTTAATTTTCTATGCGATGAGTGAAGTCAGATGAAATTAAAAACTGAAAAAAAGGAAATAAGAAATTATAAAGAGTCGCCCGAGGTGCAATCTTAAGTAGTAAACACGGTAACGTTATTGCGAATAGTGAGCACCTGCTCATGGTTCCCACGCTATTCGCGAGCCATCGGTCAGTTTCGGATGATGTCAATGTTCTTTCAGTTTGATGCACCACACAATTACTTACAAGGTCTAATTATAAAATGCCCAATATAATCAATCGATCGAAGTAAGATTAGAGTCTTGAATTCGTAATGAAACGAAAAAGGTAGTACGTGTGTATGTATAAAAAAATAATAAAATTTAATGGGCCGTAATTTATTATACACGTATTCTTGTCACAAATAGCAATTAAATTCTTTTTTTAGTTCACAATATGTGGTTTTCTGACTAGTTTTTATCTCGTTTTTTGTTACATTTTAATATCAAGGGAAGCTACATTAAACATGAAATATACTCGTACAATAATAAATAATGAATATGTTCCCGTCTTATTTGCAAATATATCAAAATGATTTAAATTAATTTCCTTTTATATCTATTTTCACTAACATTTCCATTAAGCTACACAGCCGACTCGCGCAAGTTTCCAAATATTTTTTTAGTGAAATGTAAATTTTATTTAAAACCAATTACACTTTTAAATCCGTACAATTATTATACTGACCTTACACTGACGATCACGTGTGGTCTCAAGTTTGTGTGTGTGCGCTTTCTTTTTATATATTCCTTAAATAATAACATTCTTCATAACTTCTTGTTTATTAGGCTCCAATTTTGTTGCCTTTAATTTTCTAGCAATCGCGTTTCATGCCGTTGCTTTTACTACTTTTGTTTCATCTATGATTTCGAACTCTATTTCAAACCATCCCAACATATTCATAATGCTTTATTTGGGATTTAGTCCTAAAATGACTCTACGGCTATAGGAGTATATGTACAAGTATAATTAGACCCATGATAAACTATGGAATACCCGCTTGCCGGGCAAAAACTAAGCAAAAAGGAGTTAGTAGACGGCTAAGTGGCATGCAAAGACTAACATGTCTAAGTGCCAACTGCCATGAGAATAATCCTTACAGCTGCGCTTAAAGTGATACTAAATCTACCATCTCTAGATATCCATATATAAGGAGAAGCGAGGTCAGTAGGTGCAAGGACAAACACATATAAGCCAAGTTCACGCCACTCACCATTATGAGAGAAACCGCGTGAATAGTTATACTAGATAAGAAAAAAAAATGGAAGAAAGACCCAACCCGTCCCGACAGAATCTATCTGGTACAGTGACGGCTCTAAATCAAAAAAAGGTGTTGAAACAGAAACATATGGGCTCAAACAAAGGACAACCTAGATAGAGATACTATGATGATATTTCAAGCAAAAATTGGCGAATTACATCATTGCGTTGGGTAAATTAACAGACAGGGCGGACAAATCGCACCGTGGCCATCTTTTCCGAGAGACAAGCAGTATTAAAGGCACTGAACTCAGTAAATCCAAACTTATATGAGATTGTGTGTGTCCAGTAAACGAGATCAGTGATTACAAGAAAGTGACACAAGCTTGAGGCCCAGGGCACGAAGGTTAGAGAATGAGAAGGCGGGCGAATTCGCTATAGCCTTTATAGGACCGAATTCCTTTGGCATAGCAAAAACAATTATTAAGGTAACCATGAAAAAGTTTATCTGCTGGAGTACTGAAAATAGATCTAGGGAACTATATATATTTATATATATATATGTATATATATATACTTACCTAGCGGATGATACGCAGCCCGGTATATAGTGCAGATCTCCTGCAGCCCGGGATTAAACTCAAAAATTAAGCTGTATATTTTGCATTTCCTAGTATTATAATTACCAACAATGGCCAGCGTAGCGAGAGGGGTAAATTTAGGTAAAATAAAAATTTTAATAGATTTGTTAAGCCTTGTGAGTCCCGGTATGTGTAACGGTCTTTTAGAAGCCCAAGCGTATATGCTTATATGTTTTGCCGATTTTACGAAGCCCAGCGATGTTGCCACAATGAAACATTACTATTTTTTGGTTTCGAGATAGGTTCATAGAAACAGACCACCATTCTTAGCCCGCTCACAGTATCGTGGAAGAATGAGAACTTTTAAAAAAATCGTACGCAGACCGTATAATGAGCTCTTTTGTGATTTGACTATGATGTTTACTATATTTTCTTTGCGTTTTGGTTACTTTAATTATATATTTTTTTGTAAATAACGCGCAATTTTTGCGTATTGCGATAAAATATAAACAAAAAAATTGAATGCATTGTTACATCAGCTGCAAAATATTTTATATTGAAAACGTTTAAAATTGTTGAACACTGCATACTTGTTTCTTATTTTATGTGATAGTGCATTGAGTACAATAAGTATTAATTTTATCAAACTTAAAAAGTGAATTATATATTAAGAGCGTGTAATAAAATGACGCGCAATGAATTTTTGCTAAGATTGGCTATGGAAAATAAATTAGCAATTGTTTCTGAAGATATAGTTGTTACGGAAATTTCAAGCCATGCTAGTCTTGAAACTTCAGAAAAACCCTTACTACATGCTTCTACATCTCACGATATATATATATAGAATTAGAGAAATGGCAAAAATGCTAATAGTTTTAAAATCAATGAATCATGATATACATGGATTATTTGATGTACTCAAACCGGAGATGTTTACTAATCTAATATTAGCAACTAAAATTATAAGTGGATATGACGAGAATAATAAAAGTTTCAAAGCTCCTTCGTTAGCGCTTCATATGGGAGGAAATTTAAAAATTGTATAGAAAATCACCAATTAAGTTGGCGCGAGGAGGGGGTGCGCAGAAGTCGTTTTTAAAAACGTCCACCCCCCCCCACTACTCAAGTAATTGTCAGAATACATTTGTCATTGACGTTTGACGGAACATAATGTCTTTGCTAGGGGATCATAAGTGATACACGCTCAGAGGTTAGAATTATCTGACATTTGATGTAAAACCAAATATAAATCTCCCCACTACTTCTAATCCTGCGCGAACTTACCCCTCCTCGCGCCAACTTAATTGGCGTTTGCTATACGTGATGTTGCTTTCAAAATAGTACTAGAAAAAAGAAATCTCCCTAATATAAGCTGGAATGACAATGAGCGCAAGAAAGGTGATATAAAAGATTTAAAGAAGCTAATTGAAGATCACTGGTGCAATGAAATATCCAGCTTAGCGTTAAAACACTCAAGGAAAAACATTGGGAAAATCCAGTACAATTACCCTTAACAAATGATATACATTTATTTCAAACATATCTTAACGATCTTGCCGAGAATTCGTATCAAGAGCTGAATAATAATATCAACATTTGCAGAAATTATAAAGTTCTTACTGAATGCGTCTTAGCTCTGACCGTCATGTTCAATCGAATACGAGTAGGTGATGTGCAGTTTCTTAAGATAGAAGCTTATAATTAAGACAACATTCTTAATGATCAAGAAGCGTTTACCGAATCGCTCACTGTTGCAGAAAAAATAATAAGTAAAAAATTTAAAAGAGTTATCACAGGCGGTAAAGACTCAAAACCGGTTCCAATTCTTTTTCCCAGGTGCATTTAAAAATATATTACTTGTTTACTAAAAATTAGGCAAACTACGGATATTGTGCCCAAGTCCAATTCACACATGTTTGCAAATCCAGGTTCTGAAAATAAGTGGATGGCTGGAGGAAACGTCATTAGCCGTTTGGCTAAAAGTTGTGGCGCTGAACAGCCAGCGCTCTTAACGTCCACAAAATTCAGAAAGCATATTGCGACAACCTTGCAGTTAATGAGCATGCAAGCGGATGAAATGGGACAAATTGCAACATTCATGGGGCACACCAAAAAGACACACTCGCAGTTTTATAGGTAAAATTCAATATACACAGTATTTTATTGAAAACTTTGAAGTACATACTTCATGAAAATTATCTATTCAAGTGAATATATAAGTTTAACATTGCATTGTCTTTCTGAAAAGAAGAATTAACAGTCTCCTCTATTATATTTGTTTCAGAAAGTCAATGCAATAATAAATTTTAAAAACCATATAAATAGGAATTCACTTGACATAAAATTTGCTTGGAAGTACATAATTTCAAATATCGGAAATTATGAATATCACTGTTGTTCTTAATTCTATAATCATGTTTTTCGAAACAACTTTCAATAGAATAAGGGATATTCAATTATGTAAAATAGTGGTTTACGCGTTTATTTTTAGATTTCCTCAAACGGCGAAAGTTGCCAAAGTCCTACTTTTACTTGAAAAAGGAAAAGGAAAGGAATTTAAGGGAAAATGCTTGGGTGAAATTGAACTAGACAAAGACATTTACTATAGTTCCGAATCCGAGGAAAATGAAGACGTAGGGAATATAGGACCCCTCTCAGAAAAGCTTGTGCGTTCTGTTACGGCTGATAGCGAAACTTCACGAACTGAAAATGTTGGCGATAACACAAATCACGAAATAGAAAAAGCGACAGAACAGTTGGTGGGATTGCAAACCGAAGAAATGAGAGTAATGGAACTCAATGAAGAAGGATTATGTGAAGAACAAAAGCTGGAAGAGCATAATGCACTTGAATTGACTAAGAAACAATGTTCCAGTAAAAAAGCATCTGGACGCTTACGATGGTCAGATAAGGAGAAAAGACTCGTGTTAAAATACTTCCAACTCCATTTAAAAAATAAGGTAACGCTCAAAAAACACGAATGTGATCAATTTCTCGACAAACACAGAGAAAGTTTGATTAACAAAGACTGGGTGAGAGTGAAAACCCTAGTTTATAATTCATTTAGAGGCACCAGAATTACCTTCTCATACCTTGTCTAGCATATCTTGTTTTTCTACATAAAAGTTTCTTTATAGAAAGATTTAGAAGTTGTATTTTTTAAGTTTTTCAGAATATGTAAACATTATTCAATAACTTTATTTTCAAAATGATTAAATCTTATAATTTAATTTACCTGTGTTTAAATACTTTTATATTTAGTTTTTAAAAAAAGAACAAATTCTGATTAGATGAGCCGTTCCCACCAAGAAAAAAATAAAAACTTAATTTGCTTATTTATCTTTATAATAATATGGCATCCAAAAATGTTATAAGCTAGTAGCTACATATTTTTGCATTTTTCTCATCATTAGTTTTAGTTAAGCTTAAAATTACTTAATGTTTTTATTAAATTATTATTAGTCTCCAATATTAATTCCAGTGCTTCCAGAGTTATATTTTTTGAAATTCTTTGTCCCTGGTAGAATAAATTGAAGCTTATAGTTCTAAGATTGTCAGTTGTACTGACAACTTGTACAGTTGATGTCGCGGCTTGTTGCGTCTACAATCTAGGGCAAAAGAGATTTGCCGAATTGTAGAATTAAATGCAACAAATTATAGCGACAATCGCATGTAAAATGAGATTTAATAATTATTAATTCTCATACACATGAAGTTCATATATATATATATATATATATATATATATATATATATGTATATATGTATATATGTATATATATATAGATAATTATTTCTTGACCTTTGTACAATATAGTTGATTTAGATATTCGGCGATTGAAGGTCTGTTCTGCATTAATATGTATATATTTAAAATAAGCTCTTTACATGTTTCGGTAAGTATTACCTTTACCAAAGAATTATAATTCTTTGACTGGTTGTTTATATCTGTTGTGTCATTCATGGAATTATTATTTTTTTGTATATGAATACTTTCTAATATATTTCCTGCCTTGTTATTTTATTCTGATGTAATTATTCAGGTTTTATCGAAATTGGAAATGCGTTTTGTTGTGTTATGTTTCTTTAGGGCTGTACTATTGCTTTAAAATTGATGTCCATTTAAATGTTCTTGTAGATATTACGTTGTTTGGTCCGATGTATATGCTTTTGCAGTCGTTGCATGGAATTTCATAAATAACGTGTGTTCATCTTTTATGTTATATGGTGTTTATTTATTTCTGACAGGTTGTTTATATAATATATTACATATGTATATATATATATATATTTAATTTCACTGTTAATAGAAACAGAATTTGGTTCAATGTATCAAATAAAACGATTTATTGCTACGTAACATTTCGAAACTATATTTGTTTCCTCACCAGGCCTGATAAATTAATAACAAATTAGCCATATACAGTACAATGGCTAATTTACACAAACGGACTTATTTCAATTAAAAAAGTTTCTATTTTCATCATAAATCCCATATAGTATTATATATTATTTCGAATGCATCGGCTTAATACTGACTAATACTGTGCAAAATTATTAATCGAGCTACGATTGACCTGATATTTATTGCTGCTTTATTTAACCTAAGAGCAGATTTTGAAGAAGCTGGCGTGTCAAGGTAAACAGTTCTAAATATACACAAATAACATTAACTTTGAGAAAAGCTACTGTTTCTCTTGCATCGTTAAACGACAACGTATTACCCGTTACAAGCGAGGTCAAATACCTAGAGACTCTAGACACATTAAACTAACTTGGAAAAACACATATGAACCAAAATACTCCAGTTTGGAATAATGAACAGAAAAGTGTACTGTTACAAAAATCCTAAATTTCGTTTAAATGTACATAACAAACTATTCACATATAAATGTATTTTCCAGCAGATATGAAAATAGGGCTTGGAACTTTGATACATAGTCTGTGACTGAATAATTAAAAAAGCCCAACCCTAATAGTGTCAATTACTTCAAGAAGTATTAATTCCCTCAAAAAATATTCTCCTAACCCATACGAACTTACGGGTTCTAAAAAGACTGATTTCTTTGAGTTGCCAAATGTTAGCCGATTAATTTTGCTTTCAAAGTTCTAAACTGTGATGCGTATCTTAGACTGTAATTTATATCTTGCAATGTTTAAATGCTTTGGTGTAGTCTAATTATTTTTGAGTACGTATCATTGGTTTTTGCACCTTCTGTGGTACTTATATCTTTTTGAAATATATTTGCTATTGTAAGACCTATTGCAATAAGTAGAAGATGCTAAAAAAGATTACCAAAATGAAAACATTCATAATTTATGTTATTATTTCTATTTATAATAAAATTCCTTACCTTTATTAATATTACCTACCATAAAATATCTGAATCAAGTTGAATCATTAGAAAATATTTCATTGTCGCATACTGTTAATTCAGACGCCAGCGCCATGTCAGTCGTTAATGTATTTGATTACTTGCGTAAATAACACTAATTGATAGCGCACACATGGATGAATTTATTTATAGATAAGATTTTTTTACATTGAAACTCAAACTAATATCTAATATCGCGTGTATACATTCTAGTAAGTACTAGAATATTCATAGGCAACCAAGTATACATAATTACATTTGATTTTATAACTAACAAACGCATCGCGCTATCAAATAAATTCAGCATCATAGTTCTTATGTAAGTCCATATATTTTTTGTTTTCTTGTATTTATTATTTTTTGTTGCAACTACATATTGCTGCGAGCAAATAATTAGCTACATTTAACCATTGAACTTTAAAAATAATTTTAAAATAGTCTGTTGCTTTTCCAAATTCCTTAAAATAATAATTTGAATAGTTTTTAAAAATTTTGGGCACAAATCTCCCCAGTTATATAAACTAAAATTCTTAAGAGAATATAAAAATATATTAAGAAAAAGAGAGATTAATTTAATTTATTATTACTAACTAATTTCTAAAATGCAGCATTTCGAGTTGCAGTATATCAAGACATAAAGATAAAATAAATAAAAATGATCTCAAGATTAATAATGTTCCTCAAAAATATTTTAGGGCTCAAGCGGTATCGTGAGGTATATTTCATTGCGACAATTCTCTTAAGCTATTTTTAACTTAATTATCCAAGTTTTAGCCAGATCCAAGTATCGTTCTAAAAAAACAATTTGTTTAACTTCTCAATGTACATTTTTATAAGTTTTAGACATATTACAAATTGTAAACATAACGTAAGTAATATAAACACTTGATTGTGAATACTATATACGGAGACATGTTTATAATAATGACAATAATAATAATAATAATAATAATAATAATAATAATAATAATAATAATGGCCGTCGGTAAAAGAAACGTGACAGACGAAGGCGTACATTAACCTTCCGTTGCTGGCGCGCGGACTCTGAGTCCGCGTCATTCTTTGTTTTTGATTTACTAAACATTTCCGCACCGCCGAAATCTGCCCGTTACGGTATTCGTCGAACTAATTTCAAGGAACATTAGTCTATAACCTGAAGTGTATCAGTGTAGTACTTTTTGTTTTATAAAATATTGCGGAGTGAGAGTCCGCGGCCAGTGAAAACGTTATTGAAATTCGCATAAGGTAAGATACGAGGGAAGATCAGTAAGTACCCGTGTTTGAAGACAGGTGGCGCTGTTGAGGGAAGTTGGCATTACCGTCGTGTACTACCATCTGTCAGACAACATCATAATAAATTTCAGACTGATTCATAGGTTAGTTTTTATTTGGCAGCCAGTTGTATCACACGTGTTTCGTGTTTCTAGATAAAATGGAAAAAGAACAATATCGATCCGTAATTCGCTTTTTATTTTTGGATGGAAAAACATGCGAAGAAATAAAAGCGAAGTTGGATGCTGTCTATGGGAACCCTTCACCATCTATGACAACCGTAAGATATTGGTTCAACGAATTTAAACGTGGTCGTACATCTGTTTTTGATGAGGAGCGACCAGGCCGCCCGGCAGACGTGGTTACCGAGGAAATAGTTGAAAAGGTCCACTACATGATTCTCGCTGATCGCCGAACGAAAGTGCACGAAGTAGCAGAGGCCGTAGGCGTGTCGTACGGAACGGCAATTAATATTTTACATGATAAGTTATCGGTGAGAAAGGTGTCGGCCCGATGGGTGCCGCGATTGCTTACGGTGGACAATAAGCGGATACGGTTGTCAATGTCGAAGCAGTGTTTGGACCTCTTTAAGAGAAATTCGCAGGAGTTTTTGCGTCGAGTCGTCACCGTTGATGAAACCTGGATCCATTATTATACGCCAGAGTCCAAGCGACAGTCAAAACAATGGATTTTTCGGGGCGAATCTGCTCCGAAGAAGGCAAAGACGGTCCCATCGGCCGGAAAGGTCATGGCCACGATTTTTTGGGATTCCAACGGAATAATCCTCATGGACTTTTTGCAGAAAGGAAGAACGGTCACGGGGCAGTACTACAGTGAATTATTGAACCGATTCGATATAAAATTGAAGGAGACACAGCTCCATTTGGGTAAGAAAAAAGTGCTGTTTCACCACGATAGTGCACCAGCACATTCATCCAGAATTGTCGCGGCAAAGTTGCATGAACTGCACTACGAATTGCTGCCGCACCCACCGTACTCGCCTGACTTGGCTCCCTGCGACTTCTTTCTGTTCCCCAACATGAAAACGTGGCTCGGGGGAAAAAGATTCAGCTCAAACGAGGAGGTTATCGTCGAGACAGAAGCGTATTTTGCAGAGTTTGACAAATCGTATTTTTTGGAGGGGTTAAAGAATGGCAGAAACGTTGGGAAAAGTGTATTCTACTAAAAGGTGATTACGTTGAAAAATAAAAAAAAAAATTCTGAAAAACTTGCGTCTTCTTTCCTAACACGGGTATTTATTGATCCACCCTCGTACATGAACATTTTCAACATCTATATACATAATAATGCATTCTTTAGATGTATCACCCTAAGTTGTCCTACGAGGAGGAACAAAGGAGACTGCATGAACTTGTGTTAGAATGTCTCAGTGAGAATGATAATGAATGTGAAGTCGCGAATGATTATCAAGAAGATGACTCTATGGAAGATAGTGTAGAAGAACGGGAGGAAGATTCAGACACGGAACAGGAAGTTTCTGGTGGTGAACAGGAAGAACCGATTTCATGGGGACCACATTTTATTGGAAAAGATGGATCAATATGGTCCAAACATGTTCCTCCTTCAAGTAGAACACGTTCGGAGAACCTGATTACGCGATTGCCGGGTCCTAAGGTAGCTGTAAAAAATTTGAAAGGTGCTTATGAAATATGGAAATATTTTTTTGATGATGACATGTTAGGAAAAATCGTGGAATATACAAACAAACATATAGACAAAAATAAAGAAAAATACAGTCGTGAAACAAATGCAAAAGAAACTGATAAAGCTGAGATTCAGGCCCTGATTAGCTTGCTTTATTTAGCTGGAGTACTGAAGTCCAGTCGTCTAAATGTGGAAGAGTTGTGGAGCAACAGTGGGACTGGTGTTGAGCAATTCCGCCTCACAATGTCTAAATTTCGCTTTACTTTTTTACTGAAACATTTACGATTTGATGATATGGATACACGCGTGGAGAGGCGAAAGACAGACAAATTAGCCCCCATCAGGGAAATATTTGACCCATTTGTCGAAAAGTGTAGGTCTGCATATACTCCTTTTCAAAATGTAACAATTGATGAAATGTTAGTGGCGTTCCGTGTGAGATGCGGCTTTCGCCTGTACATCCCAAGCAAGCCCAATAGGTATGGCCTAAAGGTTTATGCTATGGTGGATTCAAAGACATTTTACGCGAGCAATTTGGAAGTCTATGTTGGCACACAGCCAGATGGACCTTGGCGTTTGGATAATTCCCCTTTAGCACTTGTTCAAAGACTGGTTGAACCAATCAGACATTCAAAACGGAACGTGACGTGTGATAATTGGTTTACCAGTATCCCATTAGTACGTACGCTATATACGGATTACACGCTTACTTTTCTGGGAACTATTCGCAAAAACAAACGCGAACTACCTGCAGAAATTTCAAATCCACAAAAAAGACCGATAGGTACAAGTATGTTTGCATGTGATAAAAATATAACATTGGTGTCATATATCCCGAAACAGAAAAAAAACGTAATACTGGTATCAAGTCTGCATCACGACGATAAGATCCATGAACCAACAGGTAAACCTGAAATGATCATTGATTACAACGAGTCGAAGGGTGGTGTAGACACATTAGATAAAATGTGCGCGGCATATGATTGTGCCAGAGGGACTCAAAGATGGCCAATGGTTATATTTTATGCGTTACTGAATATAGCTGGAGTGAATTCTATGGTACTGTTTCATCTGCAAAACACTGACCATAGAATCCCTCGACGAAAATGTTTGCACATTCTAGTTTCCGAATTAGCTGATAATTATCTTCGTGTTCGCGTAGCCCAAACCAATATCCCCAGAACTATATTAGCCAGATTGAAGGAAATACTTGGATTACAAGATCCTCAACCTGTTGCAAATGCTGAGAATACACGAGGATGTTGTCATTATTGTGACAGAAAAAAGAACCGACCAACTCGATTTTCCTGTCGAATGTGTGGAAAATTTATGTGCCTGGAACATCTAACTTGCATTTGTACTATATGTTACACCTTATCCTAAGTCACTCCCATCGTTCAATTAATGTTTTGCTCTTATTATTCGTTTCGAGGTCGTATTCGTAACTACAATGTTTATTACTATAATACTCAAAATATGTATTCTATATATGAAATAATAAATAGCGTTCAATTAGTTTAGTGTTTGTTTTAACTATATAAATACTAAACAGACCATTTTTTGCGGTTGAACCCAAGAAAATTGCATGCGGAGTCATAGTCCGCCGCCAGTAACGGTGTCTCTATTATCTCGCGCCAGCAACGCAAGGTTAACATGGCACAAGAAAATCAATCCCTGATAAAATACTTGATGATTAAAAAATGTTTAAAGAAAAATATAAATAAAGCTTTTGGTGTATAGCGGATGCTTGATGGAAACGTCGAAACTGAAAATCATTTAAACAAACATAACATAAGCAAGAACTTAAGTAAGAAGAAATAAGATTGAATAACAAAGGAGAGAAACCAAAGATATACAATTTAACAGTAGTACTGAGTGATATGGAATCGAAAGCTTTGGCGAAATATCTATATAATACGCCAACCTGAAGGCGATATCGACAGCTTCGTTAATAAATTGTATTATTTCTCATGTTGGAAAGGAGGTGATGTACTTCAAATACTGTTCGTTAATATATTTAAAATTCGAAAATTTCACATAAAACAGGTCCACAATCTCTAACGAAAACAGTTGGAAGACCGTCGTGATCAGATATTAGATTAGGTTTGAGTTTGCGGATGCAGTACAAGACTTCATATGGAGTAACAGAATATATAGTGATCAACAAATTAGTACATGTACTCATAGAGGACATAGCTGCAGATCGCAAACGAAAAACTGACGATGAAAGCCCCCCCCCCCCCCCCCAAGGCGAAGTAATTTCTTCATCAATAAATGCCATACAATCAGGTATTTTGGTACTGCCCCTCTTATTATTTATAAAATTCCAGAATGAAGCAGGGTCCTAAATCGCTTGTGCTTCTTTGAGGGCGGTTTGACGAAAAACATATTTTATTTTTCTACATAATACTATGTGTGTAAACTTGCGTTACACACTTCGACCAGGTCAATTTTCAATTTTTTCAAACCATCCAAAAAGTAATCTTTCAGTAACTCTGCAAAATATACGTTCGTCTCGGATATCACCTCTTCATTTGTCCGAAATCTATTTCCACCGAGCCATTTTTTTTTAATTTGGAAATGAAAAAAAATCGCTGACAGTCAGACCTGGCGAGTATGGTGGATGAGGTGGCAATTTGTAACGCAATTCAACAAATTTTGTTGTAGCAACAGCGGACGAATGAGAAGGCGCATTATCGTGATGGAGCAACACTCTTTTCTTTAACAAATGCGGTGTTTTCTTCAGTTCTGCGTCAAACGTCAGAAAATCAATATAATATTGGCAAATTATAGTTTTTCTCTTCTATTAATTCTTTCAATAAATATAACACCTTTGGAATACCAAGAAACTTTGGCATGACCATATCGGCCAAAAAAATCGTTTTTGCCATAACTAAACATTCCCCTGATATTTGGATGCGGACGTGAATTTGATCAGCATTAAACAAACACCTCACCCATCTCGCGGATAGCTTTTTCATATTTAAATGTTCATGCAAAATTTTGCATACCCTTTTCATTGAAATGTTTACTTCATTAGCTTTCTCACGTACTTTTAATCGACGATCACTACTTACAAGCGCATGGACTTTATTAACCATTTCTGAACTAGTTACAGTAGACGACAGTCCGGAACGAGCTGCTTCATTGGAACTCATATGGACATTTTTAAAAGCAAAAAAGATAATTAGATTTCTATACGATGGGGTTTCCTCGATTTCTTTGTTTTTGCATGTAAAAAATAATGTTTAATTAACACTCGGAATTATTTTTTCTGGATAATTACACAACAATGAAAACAGTTTTCTTTAAATGAGTCTAAACACAACCTTTCAGTTAGATTTATATGAAATTTTAACAGCAGACATTAGAAACATGGCGGAAGTCAGCAGCATTATCACCGTAGCGAAAATGTTGTCAGCCTTTGGAAAGCCATTCTTCCGTCAAACCGCCCTCGTATATGATTCCAAACTTCTTTAAATACCGCAATTTATTAAATTGATTCCGGTGATGGGACGATGTATTCTTCTTGCATTTCCTGATATAATGCTCCTTTATTCGTAATAAGTATTTGATATCAGCACTATACCATGGAGGAAAATGACGACGACCAGAAATTCTAATTTTTGGAACAAAATTGTCCACTATAGAATAAATTCCATCACAGGGCAGAAAGAACAATATTCACATCAGTGGCGAAAGTAATGAATGACCAGTCCAACATTAACCAACTGAGTATATAATCGCACAAAGATTGTACAACTAAAGTTGTTTACTGGGTATTATCATTAGATGCAAAATAAACCTTCTCTTTCGCAGAAATGTTAAAAACAAAATTGATATCTAATGACGGGTTTATGTTATTTATGTTAATTTTAAGATTACAATGTTTCATCTAGAATCGTCTACTGCATCTATTAACAAGATATTACAATTCACTTATTTAAACGATCATATATTTGGATTTAAAAAAGGTATATAACCCCTTACCACAATTATTAGTCGTATCCTAAATACGTATTTCGACAACTAAGTTGTCATCATCAGTAGGTAAAAACTACTAATTAAAAGTCACACATGGGGCACAGTAAAGTAACATAAACGCTTCCGCACAACTACTATACACTGCAACCCTGTAAAGACTAAATTTACCATGCCAATCTCAAACTACGAGACAAAACACTTGCCTCTTAGAAAAGGTTTTTAAACATGTGTTAAATTATCGGACAAAGGAACGGCAGAAATTCTTCTCTAAAGAAGGCGCCTACTAAAAACGATTTTTAAAGTTACGGTGACCTACTATTAAACTAAATGAAACACCTTATATTTTCACAAAAACACTAGTATATTTAACTATATGAATATTTCATGTGCATTGTACACATTAGTAGTTATTATTTAAACGTATTATTTCGAGTACACAGGTAGTGACAAAATCTATATTGGGTAGGGGTGTAAAAATTTTCCATTACAAATGGTTAAAAAGTCGTATATTGTATATTGTACAAGCCGAACTCTCATTGCAAAATTCTGAGAAAGACAAAATTAAGAAGGGGCGTTACATGTGAAGAAACAAGACATCCGGCTGTGTTGAGTTATATTAGATGAGAATCAATTCACGTGAAAAGGGTCTATGAATAATTAGATATTGTAGGTATATAATTTAAAAGTTAATTATAAATAGGTGATAATGTCCTAGTTAAGGAGTTAAGCAATTTAATATAATGTATAGAATTCACGGTAGGCTCTGGGTGTGTTAAGGAGGTAATTTTTGCATATTAAATGAGAATCAGTTCACGTGAAAAGGGTCTATGAATAATTGGATAATGTAGGTATATAATTTAAAAGTTAATTATAAATAGGTGACATGTCCTAGTTAAGGAGTTAAGCAATTTAATATAATGTATAGAATTCACGGTAGGCTCTGGGTGTTAAGGAGGTAATTTTTGCATATTAAATGAGAAACAATTCACGTGAAAAGGGTCTATGAATAATTGGATATTGTAGGTATATAATTTAAAAGTTAATTATAAATAGGTAACATGTCCTAGTTAAGGAGTTAAGCAATTTAATATAATGTATAGAATTCACGGTAGGTTCTGGGTGAAACATGATAAGTAATTTAATAAACAAAACACCCGGTACATCTGTTCCACAAAACGCGAAACATTTTACATTTCGTGAAACCAACACACCGAGTGCTTCATTCAACAACCATTGTTAAGGAGGTAATTTTTTGCATTATTTCACGTGTATGGATTCCCACATGTCTATATTTCTGCTGTTACCTCCCCCACCCACTTATAAAAATGTGAATAGACAGCTGAACGGTATTGGAGATTTATCGCTATTCAAGGAGGTATGTTTATTTTTCGCGATAAATATACTTTCGTAAGCATCAAGTTCATGGGGTTTATTAATTCCTTTTATCAATTTCAAACCTGTAATCGGTACATTGTGCAGTGTGCTCAAAGCGTGATTTGCGACATTTGATTTATCCGGTCTATTGTATTTGATATGTGCTATGTGTTCTTTAAAACGTGTTATTATAGGTCGTTTAGTTTGGCCTATATATTTCAAATTACAATCCGCGCAACTAATTTCATAGATCCCTGATTTCGAATTGGAATTAATTCTATCTTTAGTATTCCCTAGCAGACTTTTGATGGTGTTTTCAGACCGAAAGGCTACCTGGAAACCTCTTTCTTTCACAATTCTATTAATGTTTTTCATGACAGGGTGGTATGGTAGACATATGTACTTTTTCTCTTGGTTATTTTGGGGTATCAAACTCGTGGATTCGCGGATCGTATTTTTTATTTTAGTTTTTCTAATTAATTTATTGATTATTTCTATGTCAAAGCCATTGTATGTCGCAATGTTTTTAATGAAATCTAGTTCTGTTTCATATCTCTCTTTAGTTAACGGAAAATTTAGTAACCGATTGACTAAAAAGTTAAAAGGAAGCTGTCTTATGTTGATAACTATGATTTGAATCCGCGGTGATGAATCTATTAACGTTGGTTTCTTTCCGGAAAATATCGATTTCTATTTTATGTTTATTTCTAATCAGTAAAGTATCTAAAAATGGTATCTTGCCGTATTGTTCCTTTTCCACCGTAAATTTAATAGTCGGATATTTCAAATTTAATTGATTAACAAACATGTCTAATTCGCATTTCCGTGTGTCAAAAATCGCAAGAATGTCATCTACATACCTAATCCAGACTCTAGGGAAATATTTAGCGTTGTTCTTGAATTCTACTTCAAATTGACTCATGAATAAATTGGCTATGAAAGGAGATAGGCAGTTACCCAAAGTTGTGCCTTGTTTCTGTTCATAAAATTTTTCTCCTACTTGGAAACAATTATGCGCCATGCACAGAGTTGTCAGTCTCATGTATTCTCTTATTTTTGAAGGTTCAATGTTGTTCTTGTGGAGCAAGCTTTCTAAATATTTCATAGTCTCTGGAATAGGTACCGAGGGAAATAACGACGTCACGTCGAATGAAACTAAAATTTCCCCGGTTTCCAGTTCACAGTCTTTAATTAATTTAACAAATTCTAAAGAATTGCTGACTGACAAATTTTCTGGTTTAACGGGTAGATTTTTAAATTCATTCACTAGCCATTTGGAAATCAAGTAAGTCGGTGAGTTAATACCTGAAACTATAGGTCTCATCGAGTTACCTGGTTTATGTATCTTCGGTAAACAATACATTCTTGGTACTACAGGATTACTAACATTCAATTTATACTTTTGGGTAGAAGTTATTAAAATTGGACATTTCTTAATCGCGTCTTTTGTGTCATTAATCATTTTAGGTAACGGATTTTTCTTCATTTCTACATACGGACCTTCGGCAATTAAATTTTTTACTCTTTGAAAATAGTCGGTTTTGTCCATAATTACTAACTTGTTCCCTTTATCTGCTTTTAGATAAAAGCAGTCCTTCGATCTAAGAGTTTTAATGATATTCCATTCTTTATTGACCGACTTCTGTTTGTGCTGCTGCAAATTCTTATCGATTTGGGTTTTACAAGCTTCTCGAATAAAGTTTTTTGGCCCTTGTTCAAAATACTTAATCGAAGTTTCGATGCTTGCAATCACCTGTTCCATAGGAATCTGACGGCTTGGCAAACAGTATTTTAACCCTTTATTTAACAAATTTATTTCTAAATCACTAAAATTCTCAGATGATTGATTGATCACTAATGTTTCTTTTATAGGAATTTTATTAGTATCCTTTTTAGGTGGACATAACTTTTTGAATTTCTTATTAAGTTTTAAACATTTCTTTTTCAATTTATAGTCTTTAATTTCCGTAATTTTCCTATAAAAGTTACACCAATCTTCGAATTCATTGTTGTCCATGCTTTTAGTTAATTTTAAATGTTTAACTTTTAAATTATATACCTACAATATCTAATTATTCATAGACCCTTTTCACGTGAATTGATTCTCATCTAATATAACTCAACACAGCCGGATGTCTTGTTTCTTCACATGTAACGCCCCTTCTTAATTTTATCTTTCTCAGAATTTTGCAATGAGAGTTCGGCTTGTACAATATACAATATACGACTTTTTAACCATTTGTAATGGAAAATTTTTACACCCCTACCCAATATAGATTTTGTCACTACCTGTGTACTCGAAATAATACGTTTAAATAATAACTACTAATGTGTACAATGCACATGAAATATTCATATAATTAAATATACTAGTGTTTTTGTGAAAATATAAGGTGTTTCATTTAGTTTAATAGTAGGTCACCGTAACTTTAAAAATCGTTTTTAGTAGGCGCCTTCTTTAGAGAAGAATTTCTGCCGTTCCTTTGTCCGATAATTTAACACATGTTTAAAAACCTTTTCTAAGAGGCAAGTGTTTTGTCTCGTAGTTTGAGATTGGCATGGTAAATTTAGTCTTTACAGGGTTGCAGTGTATAGTAGTTGTGCGGAAGCGTTTATGTTACTTTACTGTGCCCCATGTGTGACTTTTAATTAGTAGTTTTTACCTACTGATGATGACAACTTAGTTGTCGAAATACGTATTTAGGATACGACTAATAATTGTGGTAAGGGGTTATATACCTTTTTTAAATTATTATTTAACCACAGTCTCCATTGAAAGAATTTTCATATATTTGGAGTTTAATTAAAAATCGAATTCGTTAAAACGAGTACGTTCCACTTACTGTACCAGTGGCTTGTTGTTAATGTTCTTATTTAAAAGAAGTTGCTAACAGCACACCGAATTTTTTATTAGGAACAGATTATTTTTCTGGTGGAATATAAAATTTGAGAAATATCTCTCTAAATTTCACTAGTTTAGTTGATTGAATTACTACTTTTTTTTATATACAAAATAAATAACTTAAGTATTAATGAGCTTAAACACGTATATATTGAAAATATTGAAATAAACAAAATTCAATATTAACATTGGCTTACATGAAACCGTAATGATTTAATGAATGAATAAACAGAAGATATTATTTCACAATTGTGCAAGCTTACATAGCAAGTACATATCTTTTATATATTTTGAAATTTATCTACTTTATCATTATTTTTTTTTGGAAAAGTCTAATTTCGTTAGCTGAGACTACACAAAACGCTTAAAGTACATATACACTTTATGCCGTTTACGAATTACTTTAATTATATATCATGTTGAGAAAAGTGTAAAACGATTGACGATATTGGCTAACCTATAGTTAAAGGAAATATAAGTAGAAGTAAATCCAACCTTTGTAGGACAAATTTGAGGCACGGTGATCGTTTAATAGGTAAAACCCGATGGTAAACTTTTTACTCCGCTTTTGTCATCTGCAGTTGCTTTTAGAAATAAAATTGCAATTTCATCTTCATGCACGCTTCTTTAGTATAAATCATCCCTTGTTTGTTATTTCTCTACCTGTAACATAAATACTGAAGATAATTAATTGGAGAACCAAATAAGAAGTATGTGGGTGTTGATGGCATACTATGGCCTATTACATATCATTTAAATTACTTCGTGGAGATTAGTCAATTTACGGATACTCTAGTGATCTCTTTTTTGAACAATTTTTTAGGAAAGACGTCTCACAAATAGTTATAACCCTATTGATATTTTAACATCTATATGGATATTTTTAAGAAGGCCATCGCTCTTTGCATAACAGATTATTGCAATAAATTTCAAGTAATTTTTAGCAGTCAGCATGGTTATAGACAACATTCTATGTAGGTACTGATTTTGTGCAGTGCATAACTGTTAAATTGTTTGTTAAATAAAAAATTGATTTGAAATTTTTTATCTTTTAAGTATTGGACTCTGTTGGCTTCTCTTTTTTTAATCTGCGCTTTAGAGGATACATTAAATTTGATCTTCAATAGAAAGATTCAAGATAAGATTAATAGCGAAACAAAAAAGAATTATTTCCAAGGTTGACCTACTTCAATGATCTTCCGAATTACATCTCTTGCGGAAACGTTTTTGTATATGACGATGATACTTCAATTATGGTATCTGGTGAGAGTATTGGTATAATTTCAGGGAAATTTACAGAGGGTTCTAATGATTTTGATAGTCGATATTACAAAAACACTATAGGGAAATTTAAATTCTATTCAATTATTAATTTAAAATTTAATCACTTTTTAGATGGAAAGTAAAAAGACTTTCTAACATCAAAATTGGATGCAAAGTTGTTGAAATTTCTAGTAATATAAATTAATGGTGAGTATAAATAATAGAGACCAGACACATCGGACTGAAATGGATTTCAAATGTTTAACGCAAGCTTAAAACTACTTAATATCGAAAATATTATACAATATATTTAAAAAATTATTGCACTTCTCCAATATTTCTTTTAATTTTAAAACTGACATTTCACATCCATGTAAATCGTTAAAGAGATTAATAAGTATAATTAATTTTGAATGATTTCAGGAATTTAAACGTGAACGATGCCCGTTAGAGAAGTTTCTAGACCAATATGATCTTGAAAAATTAGGTAATATATCCTATGTAATAAACACCGTTTTATATTATATTACATTTATTAACTGCAACCCAAAAAAAAAGTTTCGAAGTGAATAGCGTACATTATTATGAGTTACAAATCCTGGATCTATGATTTAGTAGAGTTTGAAAGGAAGTATAGCCAACAAGTGTCGTCAGTGGTAAAAATTGTAATCTAATAATGCAACTGCACTCGTGAAATGCTATAACTGTTGAGGTAGATCGGTATATAGAAGCATATATTCTCAACTATTTTAAAGATTGTACAACGATGATTAAAACAAGTTTTCACGCTATCCTTTAACAAAAACTTTGGACCTTTTGCTTGAATTTAGAATTCATTTGCTTATTCACACTCCCATGTTACCTCGAACTAGCGCCTTGTCGAATTTTCGAAAGAAAAAGAATATTTACCTTTATGTTGCTTTTATTCGAATAAAATTAAATTTATGGTAGAATGTTTCTTTACAAGAGTTTATTTTTATCTGTCGACAAATTAAAAGGAAAAAGTCAAAAAAGGCGGTAAAATAGATTTAAAATATTCCTGGATCATGGAGTAAAAAATTAAACAATTCGAAGGTGTTCTCTTTTATGACAAATACAGGTGCTGTCTAGAACGGATCATACGTATTAACATATTTTCCTTTCAAACGGTACAATGCAAACAAAAGACGATGTTCAATGTTATACAATACCCGGTTGGTCTCAGATTGAAATTGCCCCTATATAACAAATCCCTAGTTCAAGGGATACGTACAGGTGTCATGAATAAATACAAAAACACCCTGAAACAGGTTAATTTCTTTTGTGTTTATGTGGGAACGGTTATACCGTTTAGTTTAGTTTAGACCTATTCGAAACAACGTATCTTAAAAAAATCACTCCACTACAGTAAAGAAATTGTACAAAATTAGGTGTGGTATAAAGTTTTATTGAACACTCAAAATATATTTTAATTTATTACACATAAGTAAGGAGTAAGCAAATACTTTAATCACATCTTACCCTTGATTTAATTTTATTTTAACTATTTCGATTTAAAAACAGTAAAACCTGTGATTGATATTTATAGTTTACTTTACAGTTCTAAAACCAAAGAAGCCTGCTGCATGGCTAACTAAATTGTCTCCTACTATAAGTAGTAACCGTAGATATATTTTTTTAAATTATTATAGGTATAATAACCAAAGAAAAATATAAATAGAATATATAAAAGGCAATTTTCCAATAAAAATAATAAAGAATGCAAAACATTAACTTCAAAAAAGGGATCATATTCTCTTAGAAGAATAGCATTGAAATGTGTCATCATAAGTATCTTTTAATATCATTAATTTATATTTAAAATTGGTGAATTTCAAATAAGGTAAAAAATAAATAAGATCCAAGCAATTCATGATTATGTGAAGAGTTTATAGAAACTAGAAACTTTTAGTTACAAAATCTGGCGCTATGTATGGCGTATGTTCGATTTATAATAATGTAATTGTAAAAATAAAAGCCCGATTCAAGATCAGTTTCTTTACATTATTATCTGGAACAACTTCTGTTAATGCCCAGAATATTACGAATTTACTAATTATTGTTTCGAAAGACTATGCTTCATGCTTTCTTTATCTGAAGTGTAAAACATTTGGAGAAAGTGCTCCCTTGGTTAAGTAAGCCTTAATAACATTTTTTGCTATATACTACCTGACTACTAACTGACAAAATTTCTCCTATTATTCATAAACATACGAATCCCTTCTCCTTCTAGCACGCCACGATATTTTGCTACAAATTTTTTTTGACATTTTAACTGAGTTATTTATAAGCTTATGATGCTATCAGCATAATATAAGTCGATTATTATATTTCCCTTCTGCAAATAGTTAATCAAGATTAAACCATTGCAATAAAACAGAAGAAACCGCCACCCATAATCTTAATAGCCGCACAATCAGTTTTTGAAGTTGAAAAATATGTATACTCCAGTATTTTTAAACTATTAAGGTTTAAAGAAATCATTTGTACAATAATTCATTTAATTTAACAAAGAGCATTTTGATCTATCATTTTTTACAATTTCAAACATGGTTTAAACTTTAAGCAATGTTTTAAGAGAAGCAATAGGTAAAATGGTGACAAGTTATGTTACTTAGCTACCATAAAGTAACGGAACGATATATTTTAAAGTAATTGATTTTTCTTAACTGACGCGTTTCAGTAAGTATCCTACCTTGACTCCAGTTGAAAAAGAAGACCGTGCGAAGTGGTGCAAATCTACACTAGATCGATTCGCCAATGTATTGCCTCACCTAATGTGCTACATCATTACAGGTGATGAAACTTAGATACATTGGTATGCTCTGGACTTTCGCAGTTCTGGGGCTACGTAGTGAGCGAGCGCGTAGTCTATCGGCACAGTGAACAAATCTATCTGCTTCTCGATGGTCACCCCAAATCGAGCTTTTCTTGAACCAGAATACCCCTTCATAAAGTCTTCGAAAGTTAGTTCCTTATAGTGGCTCTCCAATCGACACAAGTCAGCGACTGCATCTTTATTGTCTCCAGAGTATGGAGCTAACCGATTGAAATGCACGACTCGTGGTTTACTATGAGGTGTTCCTCTTATGCGGTATATTACATCGTTAATCCGCTTCAACACCTCACATAGCCCCCTCCCCAATTCTTCTGTAGTTTTGAAGACAGACCTCGTCGACGTTTTGAATTGTACAGCCAAACGTGATCGCATTCACGGTAACCACCATTCTCAGTGTTGATGCCGTAGTTCTCCTTCATCCTGTCGCTGGCATCCTGGATATTATGTCTTACTTGCTCATGGATATTGTTCAGTCTTCGTCGAAGAGCACTGACATAATCTTTCCCTGCGAGATCTTCACCAGGCTTGCTCCCAAACTTCAAGTCACAAGGCAGTTGGAGTTCCCTGCCAAACAACACGTTCGCTTACCATTGCCCAGTTGTACCTTGAGCAGATGCCCGATACGCCATGAAGAGTACTAGTAAATGTTCATCCCAATCTTTCTGGTGTTCGGAGACCACTTTAGATAAATGTCTGATCATGGTCTTGCTCATTCGTTTTACCGCTCCATCTGATTGTGGATACAAGGAAGTTGTTCTTGTCTATCGAATGCCGAAAAGCTCACACATCTTCCAGAAAAGACTGTACCCGAAATTTCGCCCTTGGTCGCAATGAAGTCCCAGGGGTACACCAAAACGGCTGACAAACTCCTTCACAATCACTTCTGCTACAGTTCCAGCCTCTTGATTTGGTGGAGCATATGCTTCAACCCTTTTAGTAAAATAGTTAATAGCCACTATTATGTACTTATTTCATTGGTGCACGTCGACGCCTCTGGGGACAATTATTTCCGGCGCAATTAGCACATTTTCGGCACCACTCTTTCATATCTCGTGAACAATTTACCCAGTATAATCTCTGGCGCACCTTCTCCAGTGTTCTATGAGCGCCAAAATGTCCCTCAAAAGCACCATTGTGGAGTTCTCGCAATACCTCTGATATTATTTTCTTGGGAATCACCATTTGCATTTTTCGCTTGCTTCCATCGTGATTTTCAACCTCACGTCTCAGGGGATCGTCTTCCATAGTCAAGGAATCCCATTGTGCCCAGTATGACTTCAATTCTCGTGAATGGGGAGCGATTTCTTGTCAAGTCGATCTTTGCCCAATCCTCTTTCAAGCCCTTGAGACTGCTAGGTTAGCATCAGCTTCTTGATCTAAGCGCGAATTGTCTGGTTGCCACAGATCATCAACCACGGTGATGACGACATTAGTTCTTCCTTTCGTGCCACTTTCAGCTTCAAAGACATCTTCGTATTACTGGATTTGATCTTTAATTTGACTTTGTTCTCTCCTGCTTAATCCTCGATAAGCTGAATCGATTACCTTGGAAAATTTCCATCTATGAACATCTGGACAGCTAGGTGTTTCATGAAATTATCTGGCGCCATCGGATATGCAAGTCGAACTAGACGGGCAATATTTGCCTCAAATTCCTGAAGATTATCGCCTTTCTTCTGTGATCGATTCTTCAGTTGAATGTGGTATACTGGCTCCAAATGCTCATGGCTGTATCTCATCTCCAACCGTTTAATGAGTTGGGAATAATCCTTGCGTTCCTCGGGAGGTAGTGTCTGCAAAATATCACTAGCATCACCCCTCAAAGGTCGATGGCTTGATTCTGGTCTTTGAGATAGCCATAGTTTCCTCTTTTATTTCGATCGGCCGCGGCATAACTTGTTCGTTAACTTGCTTGAGATCCGAATGACTGATGGTCACAGATAATTTCATCTGAGTCATTATTGCCTATAAAAGTCTAGAATGTTCTCCATTCGTTCTTTGCATTAGTCGCTATTCTATAACTTTCTTCAAAACTCTCGAATTTTCAAAATTCTTCTTCTCCGTTATTTCCAGCTTTTGCTCCATTTGTTACAGATTTTTCTCGAAAGTTCTGGATTTTCTAGTAATTTCTTTTCCAGATTTTTCTCCAGAATTCTGGAGGTTTCCAGGTTTTTTTTTGTTTCATCTGTTCCATTTGGGTAAATTTATTATTCGTTGTTCCAAAGCTTTTACACTGTTCATATTCTTCTCTTCCATTTGGGTTTGCGAATCTATTATTTTCTATTCCATTTTTTTCGTTTGGGTTTGCAAATTCACTATTAATCGCCGTTCCATTTTTGCTAACAGCGAATCCACGCCAATGTCCCCCTTGGAACTTGAAAGAAATAATTTTCTGGATTCTCACCTTCTTTTGATAACGTATGCTGAAGCATTGCCTTTTTGCCGGTTGTATTCTCATACCTGTCCTCGCTTCAGGTCAGTCACATTTAAATCAGAGAATTTCACTTTATTCACCATCGCGATATTTAAAGTAAACGTCTTTCCGCACTATATATTTATTTAAACAAATATTTAATTAACACTTAATTGTCCACTTAGTCCGTTATTACTGTACACCTGAACACCTTAACACCACTGTAAAATGTTTGTCTTTCTGGGTTCTTTTAAATAAAACTAGCGGTAATTTAAACACACACTATATTAACAACACTAAACGCACTAAATAACAATTTAAAAACTAATAACTAATAATAAGAATATTTATTTCGCAATAAGTATTTTTTACATTTATATTATATCACACGACGGCGATTACTTGTTGAATGAATCATAATACCTTCCGAGCGGTTCTTATATAGTGTATAGCCTATTCGAGGGCCTTCCAAAAGATCTTTTCTAGGAGATCCGAGAGACTTGATAACGTATTCGACGCATGATACCGTTCGCCTGACGTATCGTCGGATGACTCACATCACAATAACATAATTTTAAAATATCAGTTTCAATTAAGTATCTTTGACTTTGTTGAACAAAAGGATGTCAAACCTTATCATTGCTGAACTCCCAAAGCAGAGCTCTATTGAAATTCGTAAAAATATACAGGTTGTTTTGTTTAAAATAAAAAAGTTAACATCGTTTTCGGCTAAACTAGAAGTCTTATTCGGATATAAATATACTCATCCAATCCCCGATTTGCATTCAGTTAATTGTGGAAAATCTTATTAAAATCTAAGCAGCCATATCAAAGATATTCGAATAGATCCATACATTTGTATATAAGTTTATATAGTTTCTGAATATGTAACAAATAGAATACTTGTATATAGCAGATTTCTTTAAATTTATTAATTAAATGCACATTTGCAATAAATAATTCAATATACACCCTCTTCATATATATAAACGAAACCAAACTTCTTATAGAACATAAAATATAGACCTTTTATAATTATTTTTAGTATTTACTTTATATATTACATTATATTAATTAATATTATATATTAAATAGTTTTGAGATACTGTTGGCGGTAGTGGTCACTACCACTCGAACGTTTCGAATGGTGTCGTGTCGCTATCCTTTAATCAGCAACTCAAATGTAAAAAGATACAATATATTAAATCAGATGAATACCGCAAATAATCCGACATGAAAACTTGATTTTTACTCCCTTACATTGTTCATTTCAATATATTTTTGGCCGTCGTCCAATTTATGGGGCCAAATCACTAGTTCAATTTACGAAATACCAAATGCTTAGTCAAAATATTTTGCACAATTGATTTTGGAATCCATAATTCACCTTCGATTAATGTCATTAACGATTTCAAAAATCCTAATGAAGTTACACGTTTCTTTGGGGTTGCTTAGTTTTTAGACTGCTGAACTCTTAGTCGTTCTCAAGCATTATTTTAAAATCTTTTAAGCCGCTCATGAACGTAATGAGCATTCTTTACTGGAGATTATCTATAAAATTAATTATATTGTTTTGAACGACCGGAGAATTGACACCAAGGAGGTAGATAGCATGATAGAGATATAAGAAATTGGATATGTTTAAGCTTCAGCAAGGTATGTACCACAAATCTTTAATTATTATAAAAAAACGTAAAATATGCTAATGTCAAGCAATAATTTGATACTATCCTGACTAAACGAAATTTCAATAGTGAACAATAGTGACATGGTAGACGTCCTACAGAGAAAGCCAGGACATTTCTAACGGCCTTGTATTGGCTGTGATTTTTTTGAATTCGTAGAGAATAATTTTTATAGACTATCTTGCAAAGAGCCAAACTGTTAACTGTATTATGCTTAACTATTAGACAAAATTATGAAATGTCCACTACTATAGTTCTTTTTATTACAACAAGGCAGCTTTTCATATCAGCTAAATTCGCAGAAAAGTGAATCGATTGAGATTACAGATTTTGTTTCGTCTACCCTATTCGTCAGATATATTCCTAAGTGACTTATTCCCAAAACTCAAGACTTCTTTTGTTGGAAAAAAATTTCGATTAGATAAGAAACTCTTTGCAACAACAGAGTAATATTTTGAGAATCTCAGGAGAAGTGACAAAAAATGACATAATGGCATTTTAGTATTGTTGGTCCAAGTGCGTTGAAGTTTTAGAGCAATGTGTAGAAAAGTAATAAAAACTGAATGACCTAACTCATTTGTTTCATTTCGACTCTCAATTTTCATCAAATTATCCACGCATATGCATGGATTTTTATTTATTTTATTTAATATTTTAATGTGGCGTAGATGTATAGTTAATATTATCTATAGTTGTTCCTTTCTTTTGTACTTCAAAAATATAAAATGGATACAAAACAAAGTACATTAAAACGTAAATTGTAGATGAAGAGCATATTTTAAAGAAACACCATGCATAAATATACTTATACATAATACCCGTATTTTTAATATTTTTGTGCATTAAAATCCGAACTCTAATTATCAATTTGAATTATTTAAATAATGTGTTATTAAATTAATTTAAAAAAATACAAGTACTTAATTAAATAAATTCAGGAAAGTTAAATTACAATAAAACCGCACAAAATATTTTACCGTAGCTTCGATATGGACAACTCGACGAAGTCGAAACCCCAATAATTCGAAGTGTGCAAGACGACGGTGACGCAACCCGAATGTATTTTGGTTTTATTCAAGAGGGGATATCAACTCCAAACGTTTTCGAGATGGGAGAAAAAGAGCCGTGAGAACTTTTGACAGGTGTTTTCTGGAGACGTTAATCAAGATCCACAATTAAGCTACCGTATTACGATTTGTGTTTCGTTTTTCTTTCTCGCTGATGGCCGGTCCTCTCATTATTATTACTACTACTTTTTTTATTTCTTTTCGTTTCCGGATATTATAATTCTAAAATCCGTTCTGTGAGTCAACCTACGCGTTTTTATTTTAAATAACTATTAATCTAACTCTTAAATTATGTTCCTAAAACATGTACGACGTTGATCTTGGAATAACCTTACCACGTTTAATTATAAAGATTGATGTAGCGTAATTGGAATTCTGTTTTCGTTATATAATATGTTACATATATGTTTATATAAAGTTTCCAATAAAACAAAATAAAGTTTACTCTACTGTTTATTAAAATTCCATCACAAACAACAAAAACAGATTAATACGTTTATAGTTCGTTGGTAGTAAATGGAAAACAAGTAATTGAACTAAATGATGTACAATTTTTAAAGCTTTCCTTCCACTTTAATAGCAGCTTCTATACGTTGTTTCAATGAATTATATCGTTATTGGATGGTGTTTTACAGTTTCTTATGCCACGGGTTCTTGATGTACACCCATAAATATTCAAAATTCCGTGGTAGTCGTCAATGCCACCGCATCCTGCACTTCGTAATGTCGCAAATGTTTAAATTGAATTCAGAACGAATGATTAGGGGGAACCTTAACAAGACAATAATTTCTTTTCTCTTTTAATAGAAAGTAGTATGGTCCGTGCTACACGGTCAGCCATTATCTTGGTAGAAAATAGCTTCTGTCATCTTTGAAGAAAAGACGTTAGTGAGATCCTCATATTGAATTTACATAATGCTTAACTGTAATGATTACATATAATCCTTACTGATAGAGTTCTACTACTGTAGTTCTAAAACGCACTGTATTAACTTGTTTTTTCCTGCGGTTAATATACAAGGAGTATTTCCATCTCTCACTGCATTCTTCGTTAATAATGAGAAAATGTTAGTGATAACGCCAAAACAGAATGTCGCGCTGACAACCCCATTGGGAGTAACCAACGGCATATGGAGCTAAGAAACACCTGGTGTCAAGTTATCATCCATAACTGTTCTACTAATTCATTAGAAGTAGCAGTTCTATTTGTCAGCAAATGACGATCATCTGATCTGTTGTGATTTGGCGTTCTGTAACAACTTATTCATTGTGATAAGTCTTTTCTCGGGGACTGTGGTTATGTAAAAACTTTAAAAAAGATAGAAAACTCCTTATCACATTAATATTCGTCCTAAATATGTATATCGACAACTAAGTTGTCATCCACGTTAGGAAAAGATAACAGTTTTGAACACGGGGCGCAGTAAAGTTAACACAAAAATCACTTTTCAAAATGTCCACGTATACACCTCAGTGTATAAGTGGACTTTATGATGCCCCATGTTCAACACTGTCTTTACAGACGTCCACGTATATAAGAATAAAGTGAATACGAACCGTCTTGTAAAGTGTTTCGAAATTTTTGTGTTAGCTTTACTATACCCTATGTTCAACACTGCAATTTTTCCTACTGGGTATGACAACTTGGTCGTTGAAATACATATTATGCACACGAATTTTGATGTATTATACCTTTTCATAATACCGATTCACTGCTGTTCTTTCCGTATTAAAAATGTAGCTTCTCAATGGCCACCCGGCCTCTTTCAAATGTGGTTAACTGCATATTAACAACTGCTTCCCGTCATCATGGTGAAGTTATAGATGAGAGATACTACTGAGATACCGACACACACATTGCTACCAGAAAATACCTTAGTTCTCCAAAACCCTTTACCTTACAAATATGTATGAAGAATTAATCATTTACTTCTTGCTAGTAATGCAACCTACTACATTTTTTCGCTACTTTAGCATTATTGGTTCTTAGTGCTGTACAATTAATAAACATTTACTTCATTACTTTACGTCATTTACTGTTTTTTTTCTTTATAAATAATTGTGTAGCCGAGGTATATGAATCTTTAAATGTTACTTTTAATGTAATTGTTAAAACATTTGTTTCCTAAAGTGTGGAAAACTGATACAGTCAAACCAAAATTTCCAAAAAGGAAATAAAATCTTACATATATACATATATGTATATATATATATTAAAATAATAGACTTTTTTATTGGTTTAGCGACCTTTAATGACGTTTAATGTTTTCTTCTACGACGTTTCGACTCTTATTATTATTGAGTCTTTTTCAAGTAACTAGAAACAAAAATTAATACAATGAAAAGTAAGAAAATATGTTTGAATTTGTGAGTGCATTAACAATTAAAATTAAAATTAAATTAATAATAAAGTAAGGAAAAGTTAAAATGAAAATGAGTTTGTTTTGTTTTAACACTCATATTGTGCACATGTGTCGTCGGAAATTGTCCGAGCCCTTTTTCAGGGAAACGACTCGAATATTTAGTGTGACTGTGTCTTTTGTTTGGAGAAGTGGAATTTCTTATTCTGTTTTAAAATAGCAAAATGGTCAGGGAATGTGTTAAGGGATATATAGTATATGTATTTACAAATGAAAAACAATAAAAAACTTTTTTTTTGTGTTGGTGTGTGTGGGGGCGGGGTTGGTTGTCTTTTATAGTTTAATGAGTTAGTTAAACTATACTACTATATAATATAATATATACTATATAATACTATGGCATTATTAACTGGTATATTCAATTTGAATTAAAATCGAATTTCAATAAATGTTACTTTGTCTATTGCTTCTTATTATCTTCTTATTTGCAGCACCAATGGTAATTTAATTATTTAATTTATTAAATTCTAATTTACAACCGCTGAAACAGATAGAAATGCACTTTATTTAACAGTAATTTTTTGAATTTGAAGGCAATGGTTTTATTCCAGGAAGCGATAATAACTGAAGATGATATTAATTTCATATTCACATTCATTCATGTCCATGTAGACATGAATATCTACAAGTATATACCTATTTCTTTACTTTTGAAAGCAATTATTTCAATAGCTAAGATTGAATATCTTCAATTTTCTAGCTGTAATTCAGAATCCTTAAGATGTTATTCAGTTATTATAACGAATTTTATTTCAGAAAGCGGAAAGTGTAAATCATATTAGTAAGTTTGATTTCAGAATGTGTCAATTAAAATTGAGAAATTATCAATTGTAATTTAGAGAAGGATTATTTTTATTTATATACACACAAATTATAACGAAACAAAAGTGTAAACATAATTATAATAATTATATGGTTACATATAGGTATGTGTATATGTACATAGAAGGTTATTGACCAACAGCCATATCTTCCAATGTTAAAGCAGCAATAGGGTGCTGAGCACAATCTCCTCCAACTATCGTTGTTTTAGCTTCGTCAATAATTTGTTCCAGATATACTACACCATTTCCAACTGTAATTCAGAAACCGTAAAGTTGAATTCGGAATCGATAACATGTAATTCAGATTAGATAGTTTAGTTTCAAAAAGCGTCAATTGTAAATCAGATTAGTAAATTTAGTTTCAGAATGAATCAATTGTAATTCAGAACATAACTGTAATTCAGATGTATGCTAAACTATGTTTTCAAGTAGGCTTTTAAAATTATAAACGTTAGAATTTCTTTATTTAAGTTAATACCAATTATCGCAGTTACTACGAACTGTTTGCATTGTATTTCAGTGCGTATACCTTTGGTGCAAATAATGAATTTTAGAGACAATTGTGGTGTTTGTCGGATAGCAATGACAAGGAATACTGTAAAAAGGTTATTGCCTTGTATGCATTTGCTTCATACAAAGTGCTACAATTAACTAACTACAGCTGCGAATGAAGAAGTCACTTGTCCTATATGCAGAGAAGTATTAACTGGAAGTGAAGATGTTAAAAGGACAATTTACATGCATCACACACAACAAGATAGAGAAAGAATTGTTGTATGTGCTAATAAAGGAGAAGATTGGACTACGTTGGCTACAGCATTAGGAATAATATAAAACAGCGTTACACTGAGTTCGTTCGGACCGACAGGAGATGTTACCAAAAGGTGGTAAAAAAACCCAAGTTGTTAACTGAAAACCAAATTGCTCAAATTATTTCATGGTTATATAGAGATTTTACATTAACGCTGAAACAGATTCAAAACAAAGTATTAAGAGAATTTCATGAAGATGTGTCTATTTCTACTGTGGGAAATTACTTAGAAGAAAGGTTTCTAACTTTAAAAAGTGTACATAATGTGCCATTGAATATGAACAATAACGAGAATAAGGAAAAGCGCTCACAATATGTAAGGGTACTAAACCAATACATTCAAGCAGGAAAACAAATAGTTTGGGTAGATGAGACAAACTTCTATTTTGTCGTAGAACACGCGGTCGTTCGAAAATTTGTGAGCAGTACAACTCCTTCCTGCATCGAGAGGTCCGAACATGCATCTTGTAGGAGCGATTTCTGTAGTTGGAATCATTTCTATGGAGCGCCGTCTGGGTTCTTTTACAGCAGAATTGGCTAATAATTGGTTAACTACAATTTTGCAGCAGTGGCAAGACATGGGTAATCAACTAACAGACTTAGTAATTGTTTGCGATAATGCCTCATGTCATTCAATTTTCGAAATAGTTGTAAATGAGATTTATAATAATGGAAAAGCAACTTTACTAAGATATACCTCCTTATTCACCCATGTTAAATCCTATTGAAACTTTTTGGTCAAAAATAAAAGCAAATGTTAAATCAACACTTCGAATTCCAAACATAAATGCTCCTTATGTTGGGGAACATAGATTAGTATATCTGGAACAAATGATTGACCAAGCCAAAACAACGATAGTTAGAGGAGATTGTGCTCGTGCCGTTCAGTATTCTACTACATTTCATGCTGCTGCTTTGACATTGGCTGTTGGTCAATAACTTCCTATGTACATATATACACATACCTATATGTAACCATATAATTATTATAATTATGTTTATGTTTTAGTTTTGTTATACCTTGTGTGTATATAAACAAAAATAATCCTTCTCTGAATTACAATAGATAATTTCTTAATTTCAATTTACACTTTCTGAAATTAAATTTATTAATCTCAATTACAATTGACACATTCTGAAATCCAACTTATTAATATGATTTACACTTGATGCTTTTTGAAATAAAACTCGTTAATCTGAATTACATCCGAAGGATTCTGAATTACATCTGGAAATGGTGTAATCTTTGTTCCCAACATAAGGAGCATTTACGTTTGGAATTCGAAGTGTTGATTTAAAATTTGGTTTTATTTTTAACCATAAAGTTTCAATAGGATTCAGCATGGGTGAATAAGGAGGTAATCTTAGTAAAGTTGCTCTTCCATTATTATTAATTTCATATTTCGAAAATTTAATGGGGCGTTATCACAAACAACTACTAAGTCTGTTAGTTGATTACCCATATCTTGCCACTACCGCAAAATTGTAGTTAACCAATTATTAGCCAATTCTGCTGTAAAAGAACCCCAGCGACGCTCCATATAAATGATTCCAACTGCAGAAATCGTTCCTATAAGATGCACGTTCGGACCTCTCGATGCAGGAAGGAATTGTACTGCTCTATCACCAATTTTCGAACGACCGCGTGTTCTACGGCAAAATAGATTAAAGTTTGTCTCATCTACCCAAACTATTTGTTTTCCTGCTTGAACGTATTGGTTTAGAGCCCTTACATATTGTGAGCGTTTTTCCTTATTCTCATTATTGTTCATATTCAACGGCACATTATGTACACTTTTTAAATAGCAATCTTTCTTCTAAGTAATTTCCCCAAGTAGAAATAGACACATCTTCATGAAATTCTCTTAATACTTTGTTTCGAATCTGTTGCAGCGTTAATGCACAGTCTCTTTCTAACAACTTGGATTTTTTACCACCTTTTGGTGGTCATCTCTTGTCGGTCCGAACGAACCCAGTGTAAAGCTGTTTTACACATTATTGCTAATGCTGTAGCCAACGTAGTCCAATCTTCTCCTTTATCAGCACATGCAACAATTCTCTCTCTATCTTCTTGTGTGTGATGCATGTAAGTTGTTCTTTTAACATTTTCACTTCCAGTTAATACTTCTCTGGTGACTTTTTTATTCGCAGCTGTAGTTAGTAAATTGTAGCACTTTGTATGAAGCAAATGCATACGGGGCAATAATCTTTTTACAGTATTCCATGTCATTGCTATCCGACAAACACCACAATTATCTTTAAAATTGTTTGCACCAAACCTAAGGTATACGCACTGAAATACAATGTAAACAGTTCATAGTAACTGGGTTAACTGATACTAACTATGTAAGTAAAGAAATGCTGACGTTTATAATTTTAAAAGCCTACTTGAAAACATAGTTATAGTATATGAATGCGAGCAATACTATTTTCAACAAGATGATGCGACATGTCATACCGCTCATGAAACCAGTTTTACGAAATGGTGATGTCAACTTGCCGTCAAGCTCATGGGATCTAAAACTGTTGGATTATTTTCTGTAAAGCTACATAAAAAGTAAAGAATACGCCTACAATCCACGAACACTTCACAAGCTAAAAGACGAGATTGAACGCATTATTTATAAGATTACATCATACATGTACTCAGATGTTGTTATCACATATTTTGAGAAAGAATAATTTTACGACAAATAAACCACATTGACTATTTGGCAGATATTGTTTGTCACGCATACTTGTTTTCGAATACACTAATTATAACAATAAAGTTAATAATATTTTCCCATTTATTGCATCTTGCATTTAGTTATAAAATCGGGCACCTCCTCGTGAAAAACTCTATATATCTATATATTCGCATTAATCGTTACTTATTAATTTCTGATATATGTCGTTGATTAATATTATATAATTAGTTTTTTTATTTCGAACTGATGTGCTGTTTTATTCAGAGAATCTCAGTATATTAAATTAACTTTGGTAAAACTACTTAAGCAGGTACCGTAGATGTGACATTTAATAATTTAATAATAAAATTACTTCTGCATTAATTAAATTCAAAATTTCCTCATTACAGGGTAGATTCCTTAAAATTGCGAATTTCTTAAAGTCCGTTTATGTTTACCTAACGAGATACTTAAGTGCTTAAAAGTGAATGAGGTCGTATAATATGACTTCTTAAATAAATAATATAACGTCAAACCATATTTCGTACTTTTATTATATTAATTAGCAAAAGTAGTAGCTAAATCTTTAGACGTTATTGCTTAGATCGATTCTGTTATTCGGCCTATACTCTTCTTTTATTTTAAGAAGAAACAGAAAATATATAAAATTTAATCAATTGATACGAAAGAAATTGGTGAAATAGACAGTCACATCATTTTTAAGAGATAGAAAATACAAGAAGAGGAAACAAAATTATGTAGTTTCACCTGAAACCACGAGGGCGAACAACTCTATAAAATAAGAATTAGAAAATAAAATAATGAAATCAGCCTGAAAATAAAATCAATTTATTATACTACTAATGGACATAATTATTTTTCCATGTAATCACCATTTAGTGCTACACATTTCTCCAAGGATGAACCCATTTCTTTCACTCCGTCTATTGAAAAATCATCTTTTTACTGTTGTTTCAATTGCGAACAGCAGCCTGAGCTCGAGAGTCTGATGAAAAATGTTAACCTTTCAATACCTTCTTCAACTTTGAGAACAACCAGAAATACGAAGGTACCAAATCAGGACTGTATGGACGACACGAATCAACCATAAATTTCAGACTCATTACTGTCTTTATAGTTTCGTTGCTGCAATGCGGTCTGGTCGTGGTGCAAGAAAACATTCGTTCTTTGCGATCTTACTCTACTCTACAATTCTTTAGTAATCGTAAAGTTTTGCAGAATTTTATTGAATTAATCGTTGATCTCCTCGGCAGATATTCGGTATGAATGACTCCCTTTGCATCCCAGAATACGGTGACCATCACTTACTGTGCCGATGAAATTCTTTTAAATTTTCGTACATTAACTGCCGCTTACTTTCGGAGTCATAATGGCCAACCCAAGATTCGTCCAAGGTGGTGCTATTCATAAGAAAATCATCTCCTTCACGTCGATACTGGTTATGCAAGAACAAAGAAAAACATTCTTTGTTCTTGCATGACGTCCGTTAAATGTCCCACGGTCCATTTGACGCAATTTTTTTCTGTAATTCAACGTCTAATAAATATACTGGACTCTTTTTTTTGGCTTATTCCGAATAAGTTAGCAATTTGTTTTTGCGTAAATCGGCGATTTCTTTAAATTAGTGCATTCATTTGTCCTTGATTCTTCTCATGCGTCACTAATACTGGTCAACCTGATTGTTTTTCTCTATATGACAAAGTTTTACACGTCGAACCCATTGAATAACATTTTTCACATCCATACAAACATAAACAGCTTTTAAAAGCCCGTAAATTTCGATGAACGCGCAACCTTCCAGCGTTGAAAATTCTATAACGGATCGTTGCTTAGAACGCATCTCAGAAATCTATCTCATGATAAATGGGACTGTTACTCAACGACGGTACACAAGAAAATGGAATTTTGCTTGCTAAAACAAGATACTTGAAATTACAGATTACAACTTTTTTCTATCTCTAGTACTCATACAACGGCGTTGTCGGAGACCTTATATATCAATCTAATCTCGTATATTTTCCTCGAAAAAGTCACATGATATATGTATTTATAAATTTATAACACTGGTCACCAAGATTTTTCTCAGTAGTGGTATCACAGGAAACGTGTAAAGAATCGAACCACCAACGATATTTAACTAAGTACGAGTAATGGAGAATCTTAACATGTTGAACTTCAACTTTAACGCATTTGGACCAATAGTGGTGCTATTATCCCAGTTTTATAGTTATGCTTTTTTAAATACTCGAAATACTGCTCCATTGCTGCAATAAGTTCTTCGTCCGATTTAAACTTCTTTCAAACAAAGAAAGCTTTCAATTTAGGGAATAAAATGTTAGTCACTTGGGGCTAAACTTAACGAACAGGATCAGCGTGGCGTTATCGAAAATCTCCAATTTATCGCTGGTTTGAGAAGGCACGTTGTTATGATGAAAGAGAACGTTTTACAAGCTCTTCCATGTCGTTTTTCAGAAATTAATTTCTTCAATTTGTGATTGATTATTATCCTCTTCGAATATCAAGAAATCGCAACCTGACCGCCGCACAGTGCGAAATTTATGAAGTTTAGCGGAACTTTATTCAATTTTTGAAATACGTAAAATGCATAAGATTATTTATTATTTTGTTAGGTAAATACCCCGCCTCTAAAACCTCATACTCAGTTTGGGGATTTACCCTGCGAAAGAACCGCAAAATGCACCTGAAATTCGCATTACTTATTCAATCATACTATTTGCCTATAGAAAGCTATTCGATTTGTTAAAGTTAATAGAATGGACGAACTGGAAGAAGCAATACAAAAACAGAAAAATGGAAAAGCGCCAGGCTGTGACAAAATAACAGCAGAAATGATAAAAAATATAGGACAAAGAGGAAGAGAATTAATGTTGAAAATATATAACAGAATATGGAGAGAAGAGGAAATACCAAACGATTGGAAGAAGTCATTGATAGTACCAATATACAAGAATAAAGGAAATAAGAAAGAATGCAATAATTACAGAGGAATATCCCTTCTAAGTACTGCAATGAAGATTCTCGAGCAAATAATAGATAAAAGACTAAGAACAAAACTCGAAAATACGTTACATGAGTCACAAAGTGGGTTTAGAAGAGGAAGGAGCACACAAGACCAAATATTCTCTGTGAAACAAATAATACAAAAAGCCTCTAGAGAACAGAAGAAAGTGTTCTTAGCATTTATAGACTTGGAAAAAGCCTTCGATAAAGTACCAAGAGAAAGATTGTGGAATGTATTAAGAGAAAGAGGTGTCAATGGCAAAATAAGACGATTAATACAGAAAATATATAACCACAATACTAATGCTGTAATAGCTAACAATTTAGAATCTGAGATATTTAAAACAAACGAGGGACTGCGCCAAGGGGGAAGTCTGAGCCCAATGCTGTTCATTGTTTATATGGATGACATTATCAAACAGTGTGCATGTAAAAGTAAAAAGTTCAGGGTTGGACACCTTAACTTGAATGCAGTCGAAGTTTCGGAAGGGGCATTCGCAGACGACATAGTAGTTATAGCCGACAATGAGGAAGATCTGAAACGTAATTTAACAACATGGAATATGACACTAAAGGACAGTGGAATGACGATGAGTAAGAGCAAAACTAAAGTAATGGTAGTGGGAGATGAACAGGTAGATACGAAAATCGTAATAGAAGGAACTGAAATAGAACAAGTGAGAACATTCCAGTACTTGGGAGTACGAATTGATGGAAGAGGGACCCAGGACG
The DNA here is from genome assembly GCA_935421215.2 of Melolontha melolontha. NCBI lineage: Eukaryota > Metazoa > Arthropoda > Insecta > Coleoptera > Scarabaeidae > Melolontha > Melolontha melolontha. The sequence continues at coordinate 85,265,028 of OW285242.1, read as the reverse complement.
CTGAGATTAATCAAAGAATAGAAAAAACAACAAAGCTGTACCACAGCATGAGGAATAATTTCATTAACAAAAAAGAGATATCCCGAGAAACAAAACTAAAAGTATATAAGGCAATTTACCGACCGATATTAACATATGGCTGTGAATCCTGGATATTAAATAGAAGACAAAAGAATAAATTACAGGCAGTAGAAATGAAGTATTTAAGAAGAGTTAGAGGAGTTACAAGGATGGACAGAATAAGAAACTTGGAAATACGAAAAGATTTGAAAATGCAGTCAGTGTTAGAATACATTGAACAAAGACAGCTAGGATGGTGGGGACATTTATATAGAATGGAAAATACAAGACAAACAAGAAGAATATGGGAAGCAAGGATAATGAAAAATAAAAGAAGAGGAAGGCCAAGGACAACATGGAATGATGTCATAGCAGAAATACTGGGAAGGAAAGGCAAAACATGGACAGAAGCGAAGAACATGACAAGGAATAGAAATGAATGGAAAACGTTTATAAAAAGCTAGAAGATAAACGCCCTACACCATTGTTATGGTAATAGGGATTTTTGGATTATATATATAATAGAGTGGTACATAGAAATGGCAAATCAGTAGCCCATAGGTGATTTTTTCTTCATGTATTTTATTAGAAAATTGTCAATTATTGGCATTTAATTAATTGCAAAATCTTTCCTTGCTCGTGTGTGATTTGTTCGTGGAAAAAGTGATTTTTAAGAAGTAAGTTAAATTTACATTTTTAACTTCAGTGGAGATTTTAAAAAGTGATAACACATAATACCAGCTTGAAACGCACAACATTTTAAAGTTTTTTTTCCCTCTGTTGAAAACTCAAAAGATCTTCTGCGATATTTTACGATCTTCTTTTAAATGAAACATATTCCAGAATGACTTTGCAAGTTTCATATAACTGTATATTCTAAAAGTGGAAGGAAGAACCGACATCGGATGCCATCATTGGTTTTGTTTTGGAAAAAATAGGCTCACCAATGTTAAGATCTGATGCTCTTTGCAGTTTAAAGGCAACTCTTCGCGCACTGGTTTGTAAAAAAGGTGGAGGGAATCCAGCATCATTTCTGAATAAAAATGCTGTCTGGCTTGAAAATAATGTAAAGTTTTCAAATGCTGTAAGGGATGCATTGCCCAGTGGATCGAGGACCAATGCAGGCAGACCAAAAAAGAAATTAAGGAATTGTCATCCTAAAGTGCAAAGCAGAAAAGTGCATCATCTTTTTAAGTCCGGTAGTCAAGACGAGTTAGCCAAAGCAACCGTAACAAAGCTATACCAATCTGGAAAACGAAACTCTGCAGCGATTGTCAAGGAACTGGCATCTGCTTCTCCAGAAAGGGGAAGCAAAATCAAAATGGCTCGCATGTCTTCTTCAAACAGCCCACGATAATTAACTCCGGACCATGCTCTGGCGCTACTTATTGATGCAAACTTATCGTCAAATCAATACAACATTGTTCGGGATCAAGCAAAACATCACGGTTGCAATTTGTATCCACCTTATTATGTTGTAAAGGAGGCAAAGAATTGACACAAATACGGATTTATTTTATCGACTGCTTATTTCGTGGGATCCGTACATCGCTAGTCTTCGTAAAGCACCCAAAACCAAGCATAGTGAAGTTACGCCAGAAGTTTTAGTGTTGTTAGAAAGATTTGCAGGCCCGTGTAATGATTCTGTGTGAGTCTTCAGACGATTGCAATGAGTCTAGTTCTGAATGGTGTTAAAAATGTTGTTATAAAATGTATGTTTTTTAATTGTTCTATAATAAAAAAACACAAATAACCTCAAAAACTTTAAATAAAACATATTAATTTTTATTAAAAATTTTAAAAACCAACAAATAGAACTGTTTTTTTACTGTTTTAAATAATTAAGTTCCGGTAAACTCAAGAAATTTCGCACTGTGCGCCGATGGAAATGTCCTGGCTATCTTTGGAAAGCGGAGCCCACCATGATCTGCCTACTGTTGACATTGTTGTTTGAATTTTGAATTAATGAACATAATAGTGGGACCAGGTTTCATCGACCACAAGAAATTATCGCAAAAAATCAGCTTGAATCTTGTTAAACAGCTTCAAATATCACTCGATGTGCCCATTGTTTCACGTTTTTGATCACAATTCAAGATTTGTGGCATCCTTTGCCTACAGCTTGTCCAATTCTACGTATAAAATATGATATACGCATTCAGTCGATATGCTCGCGATATTTATCTCAGTAGTCTAATTTTTTTGATCGTTCACACCCACATTATCAATTTTATTATTTCCGTTTTTAATAGACGCACGTCATCTGCGATACTTATATCGTGCTTTAAATTGTGCAATTCAATGACAAACTGAAGCTTCCGGAGGAGCACTATTAACCGAAGATTCTTGCATATCAACCAAAATTTCAAATGTGTTGAATCCTTTCATCACAAATTGCGAGTTTGTGCACTTAAGGTTTTTCCACTGTCATTTTGTTCACAGTGCTGTAACTTTCAAATCAACGGTTAGAAATTACCGAAACTTTATCTGTCACCATAAAAAAGATGGTAAAATTAGAATATAATGCTAAATTTTTCCATAAGAGGCTGTAATCGAATCCCACTTTCTTCCAAATCATTATCGTATGTACGAATATCTTTATAAATATTATACTCGTATATGTACACTAATTGATAAAATTGTACAAGCATTGCATGACAAATAAACATTTAGTTTTTCGAAAAATTGGTATAGCCATTAATAAAAAATTATAAAATAAAATTGTATTTTATTTTATAATAATTTAAGTAAGATTTCAAAATTGAGACTTGTAATTTAATCTCTAGAACTTTCAAATAAATAACTTTAGATATGTACAACATAAATATTAATCATTTAATTTCTTCAATCCTGATTACTGTTGTACTCTAACTACATACTAAATAATATAAACATATCTTAGATTTTCCCAATTAATATGACAAAAACTAAAATTGCAGACCTGAGAAAATTGAAAGAGAACTATTTTGAAGCACCTAACACTTCTATATTTTTAAAATGATTATTATATTGTTTGCAGATATGATTAATAAGCTATAAGAAATTAGTTGTAGTGTGGCAGATCTGGTGCTATAAAAATTTACTCGTACATGCCGTTTAAATATTGCTTAATTGACCGCCCACAACTAAATTTTTCGAAACACATTTATTTCAAAAGTTTATTTTGTACTTTCTCAAGAACAAAATTTATTTGTATAAAAATGTTAGAAGTTTTATTATGCCTATTTATAGCAAGAAAATTAATATCACTAAATCATCATATCAAACCTTAACGTACTATAAAAATAATATATAAATATCTTCACGCCACAAAAAAATTTAACAATGCGTAATTAAAAATCAAATATGATCGATAAAATCCATTCGCTTCGCTGGTAAAACCCGTTGTCAAGCATGAAGTAACAGGGAAATAAAGCATCCTAATTAATTAACGAGTAAAAATAATTACAGTTTTCTTCCGCTTTAAATATTATCCCCGATCGATCTCAATTTAACTTTTGACGAATCTTCTCTTGTTAATTTATTGTCTAATATATTTCATGTCATACAAGCAATCAGTAACAAAGCGAAAGTGAGATCGATATCGTTTGGATTTACTGCCAAGTTATAATTAGGCAGTACAAAGGAGAGGTATTTTTATATAGATTAGAAGTAAGAGTAACAGTTATTGACAAACTGGTCTTCACCATTAATAAAAGTAGGCATTTAGAGCCGTTGATTGAACTATTGTCTATTTAATTGCTCCAAGAAGAAAAAGGCGAATTGAAGATATTCCACCACGATAACGATTGTTTAATGACACTGGACAATTTTCATTCCATATTAATCATATAGAGACTATGAGCAACTTATAACAAGATAAATTTCAGGAATATTCATTTAAGCTATGATTAGTTTGTTCTTCTAAATACGTAGTATATACGTATAAAAAAAGATATGATGACATAAAAAGAATAAATAAAAAGATCAAACTTGGTGTCTTTGAATTATTAACCAGTTAACGTATTTTGTATTTTATCACTTCTGCTGATCCTGGGGGAGATCCGAAATATTTTGAGTATAATACACAAAATCATAGAATAATTTGATAATTTATTCGATCCTAAATTTCGCCAGGATAAAATTAAACAGTTAAATTATATTTCTAGGAAAGTGCGCCAATGAAAAGGAAAAAACTAAAATAACCTGTATAATAATAATAATAATAATAATAATACGTTTATTATCCAACAGTCACAATAACCAATTACAGGATAATACCATATTTACACAAAATCAAATTAATTGAAGTGTTACAAAATAAATGTATATATGTATATATGTATATATGTATATATATATATATATATATATATATATATATATATATGTATATATATATGATAAACGTAATGCTAATGAGAACTCATAATTATTGAATTCTCACATACATGCCATTGCCGCTCTAATCCTTTGCATCAATTTCTACAGATGACAAAATCACCTTTGTCTAAGAATTAGCTGCAACGTGTCACGGCGTCAACCGTCAAGGTTGTCCGGGAAAATGAAAAAATGTGTGAAAGCCGTATCCATCCGGGATGTGCAGACGTCGACGTTTCATAGTTATTACTAATTGTCAATACAAATTGTGTATTGACAATTAGTAATAACTATGAAACGTCGACGTCTGCATATCCCGGATGGATACGGCTTTCACACATTTTTTCATATATATATATATATATATATATATATATATATATATATATAAATAAATATAAAATTATAAATTATATATAAATATTTTGTATTCTCTTGATAAAGGCGTATACAGCCGAAACATGTAGAGTTTTTTAAATACATATATTTTGAAGTAATATACAGACCTTTAATCGCCTACTGATTAGGTTTACTATATATATATATTCTCTTTTGCTTATCATGCTGACTGTTCCGTATTTTGATTCCTGTCTAGTTGTCCGAGCAAGTTTTCGTGGTTTTCCTTCTCGTTTTGAGCGAATGCCGACAACTTTGCATCTTAAATCGCTCCACGGGCGCATACGTAATAATAACTCATGTCTTGCTTTTCCCTGCCTTTCCCTGTTTTCTGTTTTTTTTGCTGATGTGGTCCTCTACTGGGTTGTAGCCTAGCATATGCGCTACAAAACTCTAGGGGGGTCTGCCCGTCTGCCCACTAGGACCGGTCCTGGGCGGCGACCTGGCTAGGCTGCCGTTAACAGCACACACACGTTCGACGTGTATGCTATGCCCCCGCTTCGGCGGAAAACGTTAAGATGGCACAAGTGTGACCATCGTCGACCGAGGTAGCCACTAAAAGTGTTCCCTTGGTTAGCGATGAGCAACCCCGTACAGGGTGCGCTTCGCTGGTCTGCGCCTTGCCTCGTTGGGGCGGGGGTCAGGCCGTCGAAGTACTGCACGGAATTGTAAAGAAGTTGCCGGGAAAGGGTTGGCGGCCCTACGCAACGGCTGGTTATCCGACCTCTCTAAATTCACGCGACCGGTCACTAAACACACGCACGAAAGCACCGACATACAAAACCCTACACTTACGCTCTCACACAAAACCACACACCCATAGAGAGACGCAAGCTGCCAGTAGCAACCAACACACAAGTTCATACCCAGAAAGAGACACAAATTGCTAGCAGCGAACAACACATATGTTCACACCTTGCTATCTATTTTTTGGAATACTAAGGCATGATTTATTATTATTACTAGAATGTATCTTTGAATAATTTAAACCATAGCAACTTAATTACTTGACATTTATATCCTGTCATTTATATTTTGTATTCTCTTGATAAAGGCGTACTGCCGAAACATGTAGAGTTTTTTAAATACATATATTTTGAAGTAATATACAGACCTTTAATCGCCTACTGATTAGGTTTACCATATCATACCAAGGTCACGAAGTTATTATATATATATATATATATATATATATATATATATATATATATATATGTATAGATCATTCTTTCGTGACCTTTGTATGTTATGGTAAATTCAATTTGTTGGCGATTTAAGGTCTGGTTTTACTTCAAAATGTATATATTTAAAACAATCCTACATTTTCGGCAAATGATGCCTTTTTCAAGGAATATAAAATATAAATGACAGCATATTAATGTCATACGTCTACTTTTGTAGTTGCTATGGATAAAATTATTCAAAGATACATTCAATGTATCTTTGAATAATTTTATCATCATAGCTACTTGTGTAGATTGTTTAGCAATTTCGTCCAACGTTTTATGCTGATACGGTGCACATATGTAATACATACATATATGTACGTACATCCCTACGTTTACTTATTAAATATCAATTATTCTACCATAACATGTGCTGAATACTAAACAAAATATCATTAAAATACTTGAAATGACATTAATTATTTATCTTATCCAAAAAAATTCTATGCTATTAAATCAGTCAAAGACAAATAATAATATTACGATGAAGGCAGGAAGGTATGTAACATAAGTACATTTAACGGTTATGTATGTTGTATAAGGTCGTTCCAATACTTCTTTTAACATTATCTTACATTTCGTTTGAAGATAGGAGCAATTATAAAGTATCGCGCGATTGCAGCCTATACCAATAGTATTTTCGATTATCTTTTCAAATGGAAGGTATGAGACAAGCTCGTATTTGAAAGCAATTAAATTCATATTTCAAACTAAAATATTTACGTCTTTTTTCTTTTGAGCCTTTATTGAGTGTTTAAGTTTTCTTTTTCTAATCATTAAAGTGATTTTCGATCTTAACCCATTACATATCAAATATGCCACAAAGTTCCGTGAGAAAAAAAATTGTTTCCACGACAATTAGTTCTTGCTATTTGTTACACTATTTAATGTGTAATAAAAATTCTATTTTAAATACATTGTTAGTTTTTTATACAACAATGTAACTTACGTCAAAAACTTACTTCTAATAAAAGCATTTTTATTCCCCAAAATTTGCTGTATCTACTTATTGCAGTTTTAAAGTTTTAAAAATTAATCATTAGAATCAGGTTAAAAACGTACCTTGTTATTGAGAAAATAGAAACGCAGCAATTAAGGTGGTTTACACGTATAATAAGAATGGACGGTGAAAGTAATGTGGAAAATGCCTATGTAAAATAAAAGAAAACGTGATGAATCTAGAAAGACTGGGAATTATGAAATGGCTGATATGCCAAATAAAAAACGACTCAACTGAATATAAGCTAGAGTTGCAACTCAAAAAGAAGATGTATAAAATTTTTCCTGAAGTGTTGAGGCGATTGCCTCAACATATCAGGAAAAAGAGGCTTGGAATAAGTTAGTGGCATTTATGTCTACTATAAACCATGCAATGCCACGTCAATAAACTTTGATTTGTTGTACAGTTACTCTACAGAAGAATTCATATTTTTATAAATCCAGACTCAGTAAAGAAAATTATTAAAAACAATTTTGAGTAAGAGATTTAGTCTGTGTTAGATATATAATAATTATAATTCATTTATTTTTGTGAATCAGTAAAGGTTTTTCATTTCTAACAAAAATCAATCTACATATTTCTACTATTAAATGAGACAAACAATATATGCAAAATTTTATTTTTAATTTAAATAACTTTTATGCCCTTAGATATCTGGTGGAAAAAGTTATCTTCTAGATAACTATAAGAGAAACACGTAAATGGAGTTCTTCACTTCTAGATAAACTTTATCTACAAGATAAATTTGTCTAGAAGTAAAAGTTGTAATATAATCCTTCAGATATTTCATTGTGCGCGCGTGTTCCTACGCGAAGAAAGGCTAGATGTTTTCATTTTTCATTGATGTGCTATTAAGAGATCGCTGAAATTGGTATTGTTTAGTGGTTGTTAATATTTATGAGTTGTGGAAAAATTATTTCTTCACAATAATAATAAGATAATAATATTCATGGTAAATAAAATCTCCACAAAATAAACGTGAAATTCAAGAGAATCAAAATGCATTTTAAAGGATACCGAAATTTACAAGAGTTATAGAATATATAGATTGTACCAGTATTAGAATAAAAGCTCTAGGTACAACAATAATTGTGGTCCAATAAAATGTAAAAAAAAATTATTTTCGTATTTAATAAACAAATCAAAACAATTTTTAAATATTGTCAAAAACCTGTGTTGATATTTTTTGTTCTACCTTCTCATCAATGGGCGATACTTAGCTACAGCTGCAAGTGTATTTCTACAGAATATTCTATTACTTTTATGAGTGTTGGAGGTTTTATGATGAAATTTAATTTCTAGCAATCATTCATGCAAACTTCTCAACAAAACGTTTCAATCATATGTTTCTTCACTCGCTAAACCAATCAGAAAGACTTCAAATATTGCATTGGCTTTATTATTTTTGTTATAAAAAAAATAAATAAACAAAAGTTAGGTAGATTTCTATTAAACAACATTACCACTTCACACGATTATATTATTTATTAGATACTTATTTAGCGGATGAGGACAATAACATTTGGTGAATAAATTAAAAAAAAATATATCTATCAGATATATTTATCTTGAAGATAGTTATTAAGGTCTTTATCTATATGTGAAAAAAGGCATTACTCAGAGTATTATTATATTGTTGGAATTTCGTGTAATAGCCAATTAGATTAGCGTACTTAGTTTACCATATTATAAATATTTTGAGACGTTTTTCGTATTTTATAATTTTTTAAATTCACAAGGAAGTTAATAATTATAGAAGACTTCCGTGCAAAAATCGGTAGAAATTAATTAAAAGATAATAAAATTGTCTAATCATAACGAATATCTATCTGCTAATGATCTCAGGTATTGCTATGTACAAAATGTATTGTATAATGCAGAATTATTTTTAAAAGTAACTGAATATGTCAGCACACGTACTATAGCAATAAAATAGGATGGTAAATAAAAGAACTTCCCTTCAGCCTTAAAATGATTTTTCTTTATTCGAGTCCGGCCCTGTGCCAGGTAAATATACAGACGGCAATACGGGCTACTGGTAAATTAGATGGATAATTCATCACTAATTCTTTTTACCAATTAATTATATTGTTTTATCGGTATTTGTCAGTACCACCACAAATTTAAAGACAAAAAATTATATGTAAATAATTCCATACAAATAATTAAAAATCAGGTATCTATCCCATTGGACACGCTACATAAAGCTTTTTATTTTACAATGATTTTTGTTTCATTGTAAATATAATAATTTTACTTTTAAAAGAAGTCTAACGTTAAAACTATTTAGTTTTACTTACATTTTAATTAATGCCGTATAGGTTTGTCGACATATTCGACGTAATCCACAAAAAAACATCGTCATATGTGCAGCCGAGAATGTTTTGGTAGACAACATGTAACATTAATTATTGTGGAAAGTATTTTCCAGAATGTTATCGACTTTTTTTTGCAGTCAATGAACTTTAATAACAGCTGTATTTCGATAAATATAGAATAAATAAAGATATGGACCCACTTTAACTACATTTTGGCTCTAAAAATTTGGTAATTTTTGATGAATTACAAAAAAATTTCTTTTTTGATTTTCGGTTAGACATTTATACGTTATTCTTCAGATTGGCATAGCTGGGGCGCTATTCGGCGGTAACCCTGCATGCATTTATAATTGCTTATAGAAGCTTAATAGTTTCTACGAGAGTAACTATGTATACCTACCTAAAATTTTTAAGTAAATGCTTCGAAGTTCTTTATTAAAACTAATTATAATTGAGTGTTTTCTTTTACGGTTTTACTAATAATTAGAGACCGTACACATCGGATTGAAATGACGTCATTACGACAGACGATAGAAATAATCTACAACATCTGTAAGTACATCACGCAGTAATTGAATAGCACTATTCATTCGGTTAACCGCACACATAAAATAGATGTGTAGTTAACCGAATGAATAGTGCTATTCAACAACTGCGTGATGTACTTACAGATGTTGTAGACTATTTATATCGTCCGTCGTAATGACTAGAGCTGAGGATGTTTGCGGTACGGCAGGACCGTATGTAGTGCATCCCCACATTTAACTATTTATCTAAATATTCTCTGAAATGATTTGCCGGATCTCATAAATTAATAGAGTGATATTTTAGTATGCACTGGATATTGTTATTATACAAAATCATAATAGCCATTTGTATTTATGGATCATAAATAATAATACGCATGTATTTGTATTTGGTTGTGAATTCAATTTAAACTTAAAACGAATCGTAATATTTTAACGACAAGCCGTCCTTACAATACATGCATTCGAGACAAAGTGTGCAATTCTACGAATAACTTCCATAATTGATCGAAAATGGACATTTTGGAGCTGAAGTAAAGCCCCTATTCTTAGAAAATTTTATTACTGTCGTTAAGAACTATTATTATAAACAACAAAGGCCTTTTATTAGTGTTGAAGTTTTAGTTTCATTGAATTTCCATGTTGTAAGTAGTCAATTGTAAAGTGTTCATTCACAATATTCTAAAACAAGGTGTAAATTTAACTAAAATCCAGAAAAACACATTCTGATAATATATTACTAGATTAGAAGCTGTGTTTATTACTATTTATTATATTATTTTTATAACAAAATGCAATAAAAGCTACGAAAACAAAAGAAACCTCGATTTATTAAAATCTTGTCACACAGCCTTTCAAAGCCTGGCAGCACATATTTTGCATATATTTTATATATACTACCTACTTGAACTAGGTGAATGAAGTTAGAAGTTATAAGTTATAACTTCTAACTTCATTCACCTAGTTCAAGTAGGTAGTATATATAAAATATATGCAAAATATGTGCTGCCAGGCTTTGAAAGGCTGTGTGACAAGATTTTAATAAATCGAGGTTTCTTTTGTTTTCGTAGCTTTTATTGCATTTGGTTATAAAAATAATATAATAAATAGTAATAAACACAGCTTCTAATCTAGTAATATATTATCAGAATGTGTTTTTCTGGATTTTAGTTAAATTTACACCTTGTTTTAGAATATTGTGAATGAACACTTTACAATTGACTACTTACAACATGGAAATTCAATGAAACTAAAACTTCAACACTAATAAAAGGCCTTTGTTGTTTATAATAATAGTTCTTAACGACAGTAATAAAATTTTCTAAGAATAGGGGCTTTACTTCAGCTCCAAAATGTCCATTTTCGATCAATTATGGAAGTTATTCGTAGAGTTGCACACTTTGTCTCGAATGCATGTATTGTAAGGACGGCTTGTCGTTAAAATATTACGATTCGTTTTAAGTTTAAATTGAATTCACAACCAAATACAAATACATGCGTATTATTATTTATGATCCATAAATACAAATGGCTATTATGATTTTGTATAATAATAATAACAATATCCAGTGCATACTAAAATATCACTCTATTAATTTATGAGATCCGGCAAATCATTTCAGAGAATATTTAGATAAATAGTTAAATATGGGGATGCACTACATACGGTCCTGCCGTACCGCAAACATCCTCAGCTCTAGTAATGACGTTCATTTCAGCCCGATGTGTCCGGTATCTACTAATAATACAACATTCTGTAGAGGTTTGCCATTCATTCGTTACAAGAAATTAGAAACTGCTAAAAATCTGATAGCAGATCATGAACAAATTGCCACAAAGAACAGCGAAATAATGATTGATGACTTAACCATGCTAGAAGAAAATTAGGTATTAGTCAAATGAAAGTTATAAAAATATAGTTCTGCAGATCTTCTAATTCTAGTAATACAAGAGGCGTCCAAAAGGTATCTGTCACAAGTTGGCAAAAATTTTAGCAAAATCAAGAGGTTCGAAACATATTGGCAACTTAAATAAATTAATTCTGTCAGTTGAATTCCGGAAGAAAAGCGGGTCCAATGGATAAAATAAAGGTGGAAAGAATTTTTTAACAAAGGCCGATTGCATATTGATGGACAATGAAACATACCTAAAAGCGGACTTTAAATTAAATTAAATATTTCCTGGTCAACAATTTAATATTGCACATTAATGAGGCCATGTTGATGATTAACTTACCGTAAAATTTCTCATAGCAGGCAATGTGCCCTTGTGGTCTAAAGAGCAAGAAATATGTTTCTATCAGTACGATTTACCAACAAATATACGTTACAATGTTTAGAAAAGCATATCTTACCATTGATTTAAGTCACAGTGGTTCACTCTAAAATTTTGGTCCGATTTAGATAAGCTAAAACTAACTCTGGGTTGTTGTTCAGACATAAACAATAATGTTGAAATATTTCCTAAAACTGACTATCCTTAAAATTGTCCGGAATTACGAGTGATTGAAAAATATTGGACAATTATTAAGCGTGAATTGAAGAAGACATAAAAAGTGCCCTTGATAAAAAAATGAAATAAATGCGGACAATAGGGAGCAAATATAACCGTTTCTGTGTATTTAACATTTTACAACTTAGCAGTATCAGTATTATTAAATATAACTTTCCGTAATTACACTTAGTTACACCAAGTAACGATTCTTCTAACATAGTAATTCTGTAATTCTTCGCAAATATATAAACTTCACTGTTTTTTAAAACCGAACATGAAAACTGGCTAAACACTAACGTAAACGTATAATAAACCATCATTATTAAACTAAATAATGAAAAAAGATATTTTAAATTGGTGAAGTGAATATTCTTGCAACTTTATCATTTAAGATTTTGGCGCCAACTGAAGCTACATGTACATTGAGGGTTTACTTATAAGTTTTGATTAAATATAGAGGGTACCGAGAACCAATCAGATACCGGAACAGGAAGTCATTCACATACATCACAATATGAGGCACGCGCTCGTATCATTGTTATTGTTCAACAAGGGAGATCAGCAATTATCGTGGAAACTACCACTACAATAATATTTTTTTGAATCTAGTCTTGTAAATCGAGGGGTGTTTTTCCCTCGGATATAATGCTGAAGATATCAACTGTAAAAGTATGTCATGATTATTTCTATTGTAATTCTGAAAACGAAGTATTGCTATTGTGTTTATAGAATCTTAAAAATTAATGCAAAAGTTAGAAACTACGGAAGAGTAAATACTAGTCAGTAAAAGAATTATGATTACGACTTTTTGTATAAATATATGAAAATCTTCAAATTACGATGATTACTGATTACACTCATATATGTATATTGTATACCTTAAAAATTGTATACAACCTAATAAAGTGTTTAAGTCCCTTTCTATTTAGATACCTGTAGAATTATATCAAACAAATTGAAATGTGCAAAATTATCAGTTTTATTATCTATATTATTTATGTTACTTTATTTATCTTCTAGCTGTACCCAGCCACGCGTTGCTGCGGCTCAGTCTGGTTAAATGGAAAAGAAAGAAAATTGAAAGCACACGTTTTTAATATGTTTAATTTCACAATGCTTGTGGGTATACAATATTTTTTGTTGTTTCATTGTCTGTACAGATATATAGATTGTCTGGTTTGCCGACTCTAGAACACGCAACATATAATTGATCATAATCACGAAATGAACGTTATGATCAACCGCCTAGCTCAATTTGAACACAGTGTCACACGAAATAATTAAATCGAAATGAAAATAAATCGAAATCGATTAAAATTTAAATTTAGCAATGCAATCGGAAACATTGAAAATGTTAATTGACAGTAGCTGTCAAGCATGGCGCTGTGTTAAAATAGTAATAATAAGTTATATTAAAAAAACAAGTTTCATAAGGCACCATTTTGCCGCACGAGATCAGTTTAGAAAACGAGCCGCGATAGCGGGGAGTTTTCTAAAGAGCGAGTGCGGCAAAAGGCCTTATGAAACGAGTTTTTTATACTATTTTTTCTATTTTGTATTTTTTACATTAATAAATTGGAATTATTTAATTTGGAAGTTCAGAGTTTAATTTTTATATAAAGCATGCAGTTGATCACATTGATACTTGACATTGTCAAATTTAAATCTTGCTCTCCGCGAAGTATATTATATTACATATTATTTATTAATTTTCGTTAACATTACTTGATATTTTATTTAAAAATATAAACATGACTGACTTAGAAACTAATATATCTTGTTGTCAATTGTATACAATATACGTTGTTTGTGTAGAGTACGAACATATATCATATCTGTCAAATGTACTTAAATTCTTAAAATTAAAAAACAGCAATGATATTTATTTCTGTGTTCGAACAACGCCAACATTGAAAAATGAAAAAAAGCGTATCGAAATGGAGCTCATTTCGATACTGTTTTGGGTTTCATAATGCGTTCATTTCGAACGCAAAATAGAAAAAAAAATATGTTTACTCACAATCGGTTAGTAATCTGTAGATTTGTACCCTTCGAAACAGTCGGGAAGCGACTTATTGCTTACCTACTTCACTTTCCCAGCTATAGCCGGAAAAGTATTTTCCCAGCTAGCAAGTGTCAGTTCATTAGTCACAAATATGGCATCATTGACATTTTGACATTAAAACATGTTTTTAAGAATAAATTGGAATCAAACTCTGGATTTATTTAGTAAAGAAACAATAATAAACCTATTTAGAGTTGTAAATATTAATGGTTACATTAGAATTATCATTACTGTTAACTGTTAAAGAAAGACCATGTTGTTGCTTAAAATTATACTGTTCATTTTTAGAAATCGATGATCTTGATTGTTCTACATTTGACAACATATTAGCAATTTTTACTTGTCCATGTAATGAGTTCTCCACATATCCTTCAGCAACAGTACTGGATTTCCACCCCCCTAATCTTTTCAACTGTAGAATGTCTCCACCTGTATTTGCCAGTAATGTCGCTGAAGTACGTCTGAAACAATGTCCTGTAAACCCATTAACGCTTTCCAGTTTTAAGTAAGTTGCTATTTTTTTGGAAAAATTTCCGATAGAGTTATGCCCAAAAGGCCGTCGTGTAACTTTGCCAATCCTCATTTGTAAAAAAAATTTTTCAGATTCAATGTTGTTGCGAAGGTCGTCGTATTGCTTTATTACTTTCATCCATTCCGGTTTTGTGATTACGAATGTACGGGAGGAGTTGGTTTTCGTTACAGGAATTACTATTATAATTCGGTTTTCTAAAATATCCAGATCACTTATTTTCATTTTTAAAAGTTCATCGCATCTACAGGCTCCAGAGATGCCAATAATTAAAGCAACCTAAAAGAAATATGTAATTTAACATAAATTTAATATCCACTGAAGAAATTAGAATGTTACCTTTTGAGGAAGATATTCTATCGGAGCGTTGTTGAGAAAATTATCAATGTCTGCTTTGGACAGAACGCTTGACTTTTTAGCTTTGTATCCCACATTCTGCCTTTTTAGGTATGCTCGCAATTTTGCATTATTACTGATATCAACATTTTTGCCTAATATTAAGAACTGCTCGCAACATCGAATACCTTGACCATAATGTGGAAACTTTATTTTGTTTACTTAATTCAGCAAAATAAGCAAGGAGTACCGTTTCAGAGGTATGCTGCACACACTTAATCACGCACCATTTACTATATGCTTCGTAAGTCTTCTCGTACCTCTCCCTGCTTTTTTCCGGAATCATGCCTTCAGTAGCTTCTTCTGCAGCTACTCGCAGTTCTGGTGGGGTGCATTCAAGTTCACTGTCGGACATATTTCTTAGTATACACGTATAAAGATTTTTTATTATTAAAAATGCCGTACTATATTTTGTAACTGGCAAAATAATTACTTAACTGTCAGATTCAACAAACTTATTACATTGCCTAGCAACGATTTTACAAGTATCTTCCTTAAAATAGTTTATCAAATTATCATAGAAATAAATACCGATACTCATGTATTATTATTATTATTATTATTTAAAATAAAACTTATATAGAATTACTAATAGTAGATTGCGAGTAAAATCGTATATATACCTCGGGAGAACTCATTCCAGCCTCGCGTCTGCAGCTTACCTCGGTGCTTTGCACCTCGGTAAGCTACCTTGACGCTCGGCTGTAATAGAGTACTTCCCCGCTCGGTATGTAATATACTATTTTACCTGTCACAGAATATCTCTATAAAAACACGCGCGTATTCGAATGTAATGTTGTGTCAAAATTTCAAAGCATTGGTGAAAAACTTTCGGAGATTTAATATTTTGAACAAATGGACATTCACATTTTTATTTATATAGATATGTTATGGTAATTAGTTCAGGTTGCTTTTATTTTTATCCAGATAGTGTAAACATTTTCAAATTACATTCTTCTTTACTATTCCTGTCATTCCTAGAGGAGCATGATGTTTCGTAAAGCAATAGTAAGATTACTACGAGTTTGCTACACACTGTCGGTGGTGTTCTGTACAATTTCTCTCCGTGTTTTATTTGTCATTTCAATCTCTTACAAAGTTAATTGCATAAAATTAAAGACGAAATTCTTGGGAAAGAAAAAGATGGTAGCTTTTACCAATATGTGAAATCTAAGTAAACTGTTTAGACAAGAGATAGAAGTAACGAAGCAAAATATCTAGGCATGATGCTATATGTGAAACTGAATTGGTGCAATCACCTAGTTGAAGTGGCCCAGTGCTAGTCACTTGTTCTAGCGACGCAGAAGAGCTATTGGTAAAACCTGTGGATTAAAATCAGATCTCCCTTCTAGCGGAATCCTTAGCGATTCCACACACAGGTTTTTGTTCTATGACGTTCACCTTTGAACAGTCTTTGGCCAGTTTGTTGGCCACCCCTCTACGCGTTATCTCTTCACTGGTTGTACACAGTGGTAGTAAGACCAATTACGTATGGGGCGGTATTCGGGTATAAGAGTCATATCTGTCTTCGGCGTTAGGACTCATCTCAACTCTCCAATGACAGGCTTTGTTGATAATAACAGGAGCATTGAACAGCGCAAGTACCATCTCCGCGGTGGTTATTAGAGTCCCCCTCCACAGGAACTACACGTGAAAGCGAAGGCCATGACTGCGATCCTGAGACTGAAGAGCAACGGCTTATGGTGTCCAATAATGTAGTTGGGGTCACACAGATAATACGGAAACAGCACTGGACAAACGGGCAGTATGCCATATGAGATTATATTTAACGTTAAAATGAATATCTCTATACCAGGAAAACAGCGAAAAGTCGCTCGAGCTATGCAATTACTGCAAAAGAGTAGGAAAATATAAAATGTAACCTAGCACGAAGAGATTACTGGATCTGGGGAAACACACACACATGACGGTTTTCCAAATTGAGCTGCTTGAATTCGCAGCATGTTCCAACGAAATTCTGAAGGCTGGTTACCACAAAAAGATTGATCAACATAATGGCTGACAATCAGGTGACTATTAAGGCCATTATGAATCAGATTACCAGATCGAAACTGATTAAATACGGTAAGGAAGCCCTCAATAGACTACTCCAACATAATACTGTGTCATTGATATGGGCACCAGGATATGAGGAAATTGAAGTTAGTGAGAAGGCCAACAAACTGACCAAAGGGCCAAACATCATAGGACGAAAACCTTTATATGGAATTGTTAACGATTCCGTCAGAAGGGAAATCTGGTCATGGCTGATCATGACAAGCATAAAAATAAATTGAGGTTGACGGAGAGTCAATTCCATACTAAGACACTTATAATAAGACCTGAATACTAAGTTCCAGTCAAGCCAATTAAAAGCAATAAAAATAAATTAAAACTATCACCAGCCTGACAATGGGACATTGTCTTTTAAGGAACTATCTCTACAGCATGCACTTGGTGAGCCAGCCGTGGTGTAGGAGGAACAGGAGGAAAGTAGCTTTCATGTAATATGTACTTGTGAGGAACTGAAGGGACTCAGACAAAAACACTTCGGTAAGGATTTATTGGATTCTACGAAAGTACTAGTAGCTTTGATCAATGTCATACAACTAACAGAGTGGAGTTGCGAAATCTATTGAAGGTAGCACAAAGTTTCATATTTTTCGAGCTCTTCTCGTACGCCACACTAGTTTTCTTTTGCAATTCAGGTTTACATCCTTCATTTCAAAAGCAAAAGAATTTGCTTTACACTTATTGACACTCATATATTAATCGTTTCGTTGCCTCTTGGAGAGTATATACCATATCTATTCATTTTTCTTCAACACATCCTCTTTGTTAACCTCGTTCTTTGTGGTTCGCTTTTTACGCTTAGGTTTATCCTTTGCTTCATATGTCACTTTCGCAATTATCTAATATAATTCAAATATATTTCGTGGTCTCTAACGTTTATTATTTTTCCCACATGATGTTCCTATATTAAAACGTGGTCCATTTGATAAATTTCATATTTTCTTAGAATTAGCCATGTTGATTTATTAATATCTTTCCTTTTAAAATGTTAATTCATTATTGATATCAACCTTAATTTATACTTGTCCATTTTTGCATTGGGTTCTGTTATTACTAATATTCTGTTTAGTATTTCAAATACTCCGTCCACATTTCGAAATTGGGGCCTTGATTCTTTTATATGCATATATAATCGATTGAATTTTGATTCAAACTCTCATATCATCCAACCAACACCTTTTCTTATCAAAAATTCTACTGAAACTTCTATAGCGCTTCCACCTAATACTTATTCATTGGATATATTAATTATTTCTTTCTTAGAGGCATAATGTCACTTCTACCGATCTAGTCTACTCTGATGAGTTCTTAAGGTCTTAGTATTTGCACTTTTCTTTCCTTGTTTATTGCCTGATCTATAACTGTAGTTTCTACGAAAATCATTAGCTTTTTACCCTTATTGTTTCAAGCCCTTTTGTAACATTGTAACTATTAATCGATGAGTAATCTGTTATACTAGGGTCTTATTTTCCTTTCATATTTCTTTATCAATATTATATGGTGTTCATTTTTAGTTTTTGAGTTTAATTCATTCATTATTCAAATTTATATAGTTTCGCCTTAATCCTCTTATTTTTATATCTTTATTATTACGTTTATTTATTTTATTTAACGTTTATTTACAATTTGGAATGAATGATCGAAATTTACATCACATTATAATTTCTTCACGCGTTCATGTTTCCATTACAGCAGAAACTTGCTTTATATCGGATGAATATCGAAGAATATTATTGCATAATACCTATGTAAAATATATCTCTTGAGCGTCTGAGGATGTCAAATGTGCTTAATTAAGATAGAACCGAATGATTACCTGAGCATATTGTGAAAATCATCTAACTGCCAAATAATATTGTTTCCTTTTTACATTTTTGTTTATTAGAGTACCCATTTATATATATATATATATATATATATATATATATATATATATATATAAAATATCTTCGTGACCTTGGTATGATAAGGTAAACTTAATAAGTCGACGATTAAAGGTCTGGTTCATTACTTCAAAGTATATATATTTAAACTAACTCTACATCTCATGCCAGACCTTTAATCGCCGACTTATTAAGTTTACCTTATATATATATATATATATATATATATAATATTTTCGTGACCTTGGTATGATATGGTAAACTTAATAAGTCGGCGATTAAAGGTCTGGTTTATTACTTCAAAGTATATATATTTAAAAAAGTTTTTTAAATATATATACTTTGAAGTAATAAACCAGACCTTTAATCGCCGACTTTTAAGTTTACTATATATATATATATATATATATATATATAAGGTAAACTTAATAAGTCGGCGATTAAAGGTCTGGTTCATTACTTCAAAGTATATATATTTAAAACAACCCTACATGTTTCGGCAATGATGCCTTTGTCAAGGGAATACAAAATATAAATGACAGAATATAAATGTCAAATAATTAAGTTGCTATGGTTTAAATTATTCAAAGATACATTCCAATAATAATAATAAATCATGCCTTAGTATTCCAAAAAATAGATAGCAAGGTGTGAAAATATGTGTTGTTCGCTGCCAGAAGCTTGTGTCTCTTTCTGGGTATGAACCTGTGTGTTGGTTGCTGCTGGCAGCTTGCGTCTCTCTCTGGGTGTGTGATTTTGTATTTGTGTGACGGCGTAATTGTAGGGTTTTGTATGTTAGTGCGCTCGTGCGTGTGTTTAGTGACCAGTCACTAAACACACGCACCAGCGCACTAACATATAAAACCCTACACTTACGCGGTCACACAAATACAAAATCACACACCCAGAGAGAGACGCAAGCTAACATACAAAACCCTACACTTACGCGGTCACACAAATACAAAATCACACACCCAGAGAGAGACGCAAGCTGCCAGCAGCAACCAACACACAGGTTCATACCCAGAAAGAGACACAAGCTTCTGGCAGCGAACAACACATATGTTCACACCTTGCTATCTATTTTTTGGAATACTAAGGCATGATTTATTATTATTATTGGAATGTATGTTTGAATAATTTAAACCATAGCAACTTAATTATTTGACATTTATATTCTGTCATTTATATTTTGTATTCCCTTGACAAAGGCATCATTGCCGAAACATGTAGGGTTGTTTTAAATATATATACTTTGAAGTAATGAACCAGACCTTTAATCGCCGACTTATTAAGTTTACCTTATCATACCAAGGTCACGAAGATATTATATATATATATATATATATATATATATATATATATAATATATATACAGAACATTATTAAAAATAACAAAGATAAAATAGACAAAGAATCAAACTCTGGTGTGTATAAGTTAACATGCGAAGATTGCAATAAGGTATACATAGGACAAACGGGGAGGACATTCAAAATTAGGATGAAAGAACACGAGAGAAGCCATAAAGAAAAGAAAACAGATTCAACTTTCGCAAATCATTGTTTAGAAATTAATCATAGATTTAATATAGATTTCAAAATTGTACACATTCAAGGAAAAAGTAAAAAACTTAACCTGTTAGAAAACTTAGAAATTAATAGATACAATAGTTTAGGATTAGTTTTAAATGATCAACTAGATTTAAACAACTCCCCTCTACTAAATTTAAGATTGTAAAAAAATTTTCAACCACCATTCCCCAATAATTTTCACATAAATATTCTAACTTGCATTGTACATATTCATTCATTCTCACTGCGATATCTGTTCACGCAACATCGCAGTTGAGAGCATCTACGACGACATTCGTCAAACGAACCCGGAAGAAATGGCCGGAGAAGGAGCAGATAATAATATTATTCACATCACTAACCTGGCGCTGAGACCAAACTTCATAAGAAGATGCACCGAGCAGCAAAAAAGAGACGCTGAAACTATAATGGAAGAAACCACCGATGAAGAAGAAATACAACGTCTTTTGCGCCATCAATCGCAAATATTAATGGTTGATCGCGACAATCCAACAGCAACAATTACATTTACCACACATCACACAGAAGAAACAAACCCAATAAAACCGACAACCGAAAAAATAATCACCGACGCATTCACAAGCCCGAAGAAAACAGCGAAGAAACAAAAATCAGAACACGCAAGTACACCGATAGAAATAAAAAATTCATATGACGCCCTCAATACCAAAACCGAAGAAAAAATGGAAGAAGAAACCTCCGAATTCACTCCACAACCGTCAACATCAAACAGCACACCCAGGGTAAGTGACAAAACCAACATAACACAAAACACAAACACGAAAACCACGCAAAATTGCACCAATAATAGTAACGGAAAAAGACAAATGGACACACATACGACACTTACTTAAGACAAACAACATTAACACTGAAGAAAGCAAACTTGTGAAACCTGGTATTCACATCGAACCAAAAACTGACAATGACTACCCTACACTGAAACAAATACTGGACAAAGAAAACATACAATACTATACATTTCAACTTAGAAGCGAAAAGACACTAAAGGTAGTTATGCGTGGCATTCCTACCTTTATTACAGACACCGACATCACCGACGACTTGACCGACCAAGGTTACCCGACACTGAAAATTAAAAGAATGAACGGTAAACACGGCATACCTGCACCATTGGCACTAATCGAACTAACGAATCAGTACAAGTCAATCTACAACTTACGCGACTGCTGCGGACTTGCAATTAAAATATAACCTTTACATAAACGGACAGACATAATACAGTGTCACAAATGCCAGACTTTTGGACATCACCAACGGAATTGCAACGTAAACTACAAATGCATGAAATGGGGAGACGGACATTCGACACGCTTATGTACCAAGACCAAAACAACCCCACCAAAGTGTGCAAACTGCGGTGGCCCTCACCTATCTACTTTCATAAACTGTCCCAATAACCCAAACAATCCTACAAACAAAACCACACCTCAACCTAAATACATACCAGCACCACCTCCAACAACTAATCCATGGACACAAAGACAAAAAAACACGACACTTAACACAGCTGACGAACTAGCACTTGCCTTAGGCAATATGCTAATAACACTACACTCGACAAACGCTACAGACGAACAAATACAATACTTCGTAACACAAACACAGACAATAATAACACTTTACAATAAAACACATTAAACACACACACAACTGAAACGCAAAAAAAAAATGTGATGATGACCAACAAACGAACACACATGACTTAAACGCAAAAACGCGACTGACGCACAGACTGCACATACAAAACACATGACCGCACAAAAAACACAACAACGCACGATTATTAATCAGACTCAAACACATCACAACCCTGGGAGATACGAAACAATGGAGTGGAAATGGAGGCAATCTTCGACCACGAAACAAAATTCAAGGACTCCTACATTGTACATATTCAGTATTCATCCACCTGATGAAACCATTGTATGGCGAAACAATATTGTAGTGATTTACAATAAAAGAATTTTTTAAACTAGAAGTTTAATTACTTATTTCTTAGCGTTGTCATTTTTAATGTCGTTTTTCTCTACATTTTTTGCTTCTGTTTTTAGCTTTAGAAACTTATCTTGCACGATATTATTTTACGTTTTCATTGTTTAGTGGAATGTTCTTTAGTTGAATTTACTTTTAGTTTAATCGTGATTTCACAATTAATAAATAATGGTCTATTCTATCCAAGAACGTGTGGAATTATTAACTTTATATTATGAGAATGGGATGTGTTCAAGATCTGCAGCTCGCTTATTCAACGAAAATCATACAGGCCAAAATGTGCGACACAAGTACGTACTGGAATTAATCCAAAAATTTACGGAAACGGGCTCTGTACATAACAAAAAGCAACATTTTCATCGGGTTGTAAATAATGAAGATATCAACGTCGAAGTTTTAGGTCAGGTCGCAGTGTTTGGAAATGCGACGTCGATACGACAGATAGCTCAATTCAAGAATTTAATGAGGATGATTTTGCCAGGAGGTTGGAATTTTGTGAAGTAATGACCGAGCGCGTCAACAATAATTGAAGCTTATTATATAATATCTGCTTTTCGGACGAATAATCTTTTTCATTAAATGGTGAAGTAAATCGTCACAACCGCAGATATTGGAGTGACACCAACCCCCATTTGACGCGGGAAACACATACACAATGGCCACAGAAACGTAATGTAGGGGCTGGTATCTTTAGCGATCATCTCATAGAACTCTTCATTGACGGCACTTTAAACGGTCATATGTATTTGAACATGCTGGACAATACAATCAATCCTTTGATTGCAGAAAAATTGGAGCACGATCCAGATTTGTTGGAGAATGAGGTAATATTTCAGCAAGATGGAGTGCCTCCACATTACCCTGCCGGAGTACAACAATTTCTGGATCATCAAATTCGCAATCGTTGGATTGGTCGAAGGGGCCCTATAGAATGGCCTGGCAGATCACCGGATCTTACACCACTTGATTTTTTTTGTCTGGGGGCATCTTAAGTCTAAGATGTACGCCACGCGTTTAACTTCATTATAAGAGTTACGCCAAAAAAATTGTTGAAGAATGCCAACGAATAACTCCAGAAATGTTGCGAAATTTTAGGAGAGCATTTGAAGCAAGATTGTACTATTGTATGGAGGTTAATGGTCATAATTTTGAAAATTTAATGAAATCAAATCCAATCCATTTCTCTCTAGTCGTGTTTTTTTGCTTTTTGCTTACTGATAAAAAAAATTACTTTTGATATATGCTGCCGTAAAGAGAATTAAAAGACCTTTTGAATGAGTGGTCACAAGGCCCATCTTTCGTATTTAAATTTTTATGGTGGGGGCTGCTGCGCCCCAAGGAATGATTTTAAATCGTCGGGCTCGACATTGTTGTCCCCCTTGACATGAAAATTGACAGGTTTCATAATTTTATATAAATACCAGCAGGTAAAGTGTTATTTGAGGTGGCTCGCTTCAATTGAAATGCCCTGTATAACAGCTGCAGGTGTTATAAAAACTATTACATTGTTAAATGCTTAGATCACTAACCACGTACAAAATCAGGTGTTTATACATTCAAATAAACTTTTAAAAAATATAAATATGTATTAGGCGTATTACCTAGATGTTTTTTTGTTGCGACAAGTAACAAATATAATGGATTTAGAATGTCTATAAAAAATATTCATATTGAATGCAATGTTTATGCTTACAAAACTAGAAGATAACATTGTGTAGGCAGGTTGGTATGCTGTGTTCGATTAATTTTTTAAAGAAGATGTATTAAAAGAAGATGTAAGATTTGTGCTCTACGGGCATTTAAGGTCCTATTTGGTAAAGATCTATGTTTAATCGAAGACGTAAATGTAAATTGTATCGAAAGTACATAACGATTTACAACTGAGCGAAACTTAAAGCGAGATGAACAATAATAAATCTATTCTTTTCGTTATTGTAGGTCAATTTTAAGATGTCTTCTTTTATAATATAGTCCATCGCACAGTGGCGTAACAAAAATGTTTTAAATATGCTTGTCATTTTTTTTCTTGCTTATGAGAGGAAATTTTGGGATAATATTTTGGGTATATATTCTTTATAATTTAATCTTTCCATTTTCCTAATATGATTAACTATGATAGATCATTGCACCATACTACTGTGAAAAGTGATTAAAAGTTCTACTGTAAAAGAATGGACGAAGAGATTTCGAATGTTAACAAAATTTTTGTCAAATAAATTTTATTCTGACCGGCTGTCCCGTCCATATAGGTTTAGTTTGTATTGTAGTTTAATTTAAGTATAATCGAATAGATTTATTTATATTTATTTTAGATATTAAATCATAGGTTTTAATTTTATATTAATTGTAAATGTAAAAAGTGTATGGAAAGGTCTTGGAGTTTCCCAAATTAATTTTGTTAATTTCGGATTAAATTGTATTACTTTATGCATTGTCTTGTTTTCTATGGCCATAAAACTCTTTACTCAATACAGACATAATTCTTCTTGTAAATTCGTTCCTTCGCAGGCATAAACCTATATAATAGATTAATAGCATAAGTTTTATTGTTATATTTCCTTTATTGTATTTATTTTATCGAATGTTACAATGTATTCGTGGTTTTACGATAAGGTTTAGAAATACGGTTTAATTGGATTTCTTCTTTTTCTTCAGCATAGGTCTATGTAAGGCTCTATTCTTCGAATACTGCCATAACGGTATTTTATCTGTAACCCACTTGCTTTTTATTGTAATTTGCTTTCTCGGTGCATTGTCATTCAATGCCTGTGATAATTGCATCGTTTGCCAGTATTATAATGCGCATATTGTTTATTTAATCAGTTTATGAAGCTGATAAACTGCCTCGATCTACCTTTCCTTGAATTTAGGAATTTCCCGAGTGAGCCGACGGATAAAATCATTGTAATGCAATTTTCTTTATAATTATTTTAATTGTTTTCTCCCTCCAGTATAACTGCCGGGGCCAAACTTCCTTGCGAAAATAAGTTAAAACAAAAATCAGTTCCAACCCAGATCTCAGCGATCTCAAGAATATATTTAAGTATTAGCCAGTTTCTCGGTCATTAATATTTAAGGCCAGATTAATCCATTTATATTAAATACTGGAACTCCAAGATCCAATTTATTAACAATTGTCTTGTAAATATAGTGGTATTTTCAAACTATTGCATTATTTAAAACTTTTATTTCGGTCAAACAAAATTCGAAAATTCCTTCAAACCAGGAGGAAAAAACACCAGCTATTGTAAACATTTACACCTAAACCTGTGTCGTTTATTGAGGCTCTGTCCCTTAATGATTGAAGTTTAAAAATAAACAAATTAACAATAAAGTAAATTTGTTTCTATAAAACATTTGCTGTATAAATCATAGCAATTTATATATAAATAAAATTAGCAGTTGATAGATTCTGAAATTTCTGTTAACATACAAAAAGTCATCGAGTGGACACTATACTATTATAAATGATTATAACAGTAGATGAAAGAGGGAATCGGCAGGCTATGGTATAACCGCATCCAAGAATGTACGGAATTTTCTGCTTTTGAATAAAAAGAATTAGTAAGGAAAGAAAATTTCAAACATATCTCTGTTTCTGCCTAATAAACTGTATATTCCTATTTTTATAAATCAAATTTCAATGTTTAAACATGTTAGTTTTTTAATCACGTTGAATCCCCCTGGTATATGTTCTGAAAGAGGAGAAATTTTTCTCATTTCCTCAAACTCGATTAGTCGCTTATGTATTTTTACCGCGAAATGCCACTAACACCTCTAAATTTTGAGTCGGTTTGTCTTCTTTTCTAAATTTTCGATCAATTCTTTTAACGGATGTATGATTATACCTAATATACATATAATGAATCAAAACAACTCTTTTACAAACATTTCTTTAATAAAGTTACATCCAAATTGGATTTAAAATTTATATATTTAAACAGTAAGTCATACAAGCCTCTAGAGCCCAACTCTACCCAAATTTTCACGCACATATGCGCATGCGTCCCTAACGTTTTATTATACCGGGTTTTTCTTTATCATTGTCATTACACATAGGTATAATGCATTGCCTGATTTATTTTCATTACCAATTACACATAGAAATAAATATATGGTGGCGTAGGCAATCAATTATACACCAGTCACATCACATTTTCAAATTGTCAAAAATTTCTGTTTTTCGTTCATATTTAAATCTTAAATTAAATACATTTTATTGAAACATACATAATTTAAAACAGTTAACTATCCCAACAGGCGTATAACATGTGCCAAGACAATTTTAAATATTTTTAACAAATTCAAAGAAGATGGACAACATTTCTTTAAGGTTGAAATACCTATATCCAAGATAGTAAAATTAGTGTATCAAAAAAGGTAGAAAATATAACAAAGATTCTTGTAGGTAATAAATATGTTACTATTTCTTTAATAATCACAATAACATTTGGACTGTACAATTATTTGACAGCATCACTACTGGAATTAAAGATTGAGGGAGGAAAGCAAGGCTATTTTCATATGAAGGAGGATCAGTTACTAAAGTAGCAACTGTTTGAGAACCTCGATTTAAAAAGAAAGTTTTCGTAGTACTGAAAATGCTACCGGGATTACTTCTTTTCTAGATCAAGAAATGTTTAATATTATGAAGAAAGTAGATCCTGAAAATAAAGAACAAATGCCTGTAATCGAAACAGACATTAATCCCATCAAAAGTAACTTTCATTATTTGGATTTTTGCAAGAAAGAATTAGAGAAAGTAAAATCAATTACAGCCGATGTAATAATAAGTAAAAGACAATACGTCGAAAGGCCAAATTCAAATCAGGACGTAGATCCTCTTTTATTTTGGAAAGTAAATTTTAAGAAAAAAGGGTAAATACATTTTTATTTGGATTTTCTTTTAGATTACAGGGATGGAGCTGAAACCCTTAAAATAATGTGCTAGGAAATACTTCTGTATTCCAGCGAGTTCAGCAGAAAGTGAGAGTATATCGTACAGCTCGTTTAATAATAGAGCAAAGGTGTGCTAGACTAAAACCGAAAAATGTTAATATGATATTGTTTATAAATTGAATTGAATTACTCGGTAAACAAGTTTTAATACTGGTCAATTTTAATTGTCCTGCTTACGATAGTACTGCCCAAGGAACGGGTAAAAAAATTTTATTCTTCTTAATTTTATGTCTACTTTCGACTTGCGCCAATATAACACCGTTACCAATGTTAATGGAAGATTGCTTGATTTAGTCTTCAGTAACTTCGAATGCATGGTATCTGTTTGTCGTGATACGGATCCTATAGTTACGGAAGATGCACATCACCCTGCACTTAACATTCTCCTTGAATTTGGTGGTAATATACACAATTATAGTTTTCCATATAATAACAACTTGAGATATAATTTTCGGAGGTCTGATTATAATACTCTTTACAATAATATATTGCATGTTGACTGGAGTTTTTTTTATCTTCATTTAATCATGCAAATATGTATAGCAGTATCTTCTTTTTACGATAAACTGTATTCCATAATTGATCGATCAGTTAGTAAAGTAAGGTCTTCCAAGCAGGCGCGGCTCGTGATGACGTATTTGGGAGTGCAAGTACAATGATGCGAGTGCTTCGTGTATTCTCGTGTACTAACTGTAACGTTTTATTAATAAACACCGAAAACACACGAGGCACTCGCATCATTGTACTTGCACTCCCAAATACGTCATCACGAGCCGCGCCTGCTTCCAAGCATGTGTTTCCGCCCTGGTTCAATACTGACTTAAAGAAATTAATAAAACTGAAGGAGTATTACTTCCGTAAATTTAAGAAAACAAGATCTCAGTTTCATCGTTCTGAATTTTATAGACTACGGTCCAAGGTAAAAGTAGTGAATGCGTATAAAACTTATCAAACGAGTGTGGAGACTAATATCATGAAAGATCCGAAATCCTTTTGCAATTTTATGGCGAATGAGAGGAACATGTCTAGGATCCCTGGCTCTATGATGATTAACGATGATAATGTTTCAAATCCTCAGGAAATAGTGGATGCATTTGCTAATGTTTTCTCAAATGGTTTTCATTCTGTACCTCATTTGACAAATACCACATTTACTCACAACCACTCATTATGCATATCCATTCAACCTGTTTCTTCAGATGAAACGTTCAAGTGCATGAAGAATCTGAAATCTGGCTTTACTTCGGGACATGACGGTTTACCCATTTTTTTTTTATAGGGATTGTGCGGGAGTGTTATGTGAACCGTTAACAGTCATTTTTAATTTAATTATTACGTCATCCTCGTTTCCGAACCGTGGAAGATTGGCAGAGTTGTCCCAGTTTTCAAGAAGGATGTCAGATCGAACCTCTTAAATTATAGGCCTGTTAACATTATTAGCAATTTTGCGAAGATTTTTGAAAGTTTGTTGTACCAACAAATTATCCTCAAGTGTAAATCGGCGTTGGCTGTACAACAACACGTCTTCATTACAAGTAGATCCACTATTACGAATTTGGGTGAAATAACCCAATACATTAGTGAAGCTTTAGATGCTCAGATGCAGGTGGATGTCATCTATACAAACTTTGCCAAGGCATTTGATTCTGTTAGCCATTCCTTACTGTTACCAAGTTAGATGCTTTTGGTTTCTCGTATTGTCTACTTCAACTAATATCTTCATATTTGTGTACCAGATCTAGTTACGTCTACTACAATGGTTTTCATTCCAGGCAGTATACTCCATCGTTAGGCGTTCCCCAAGGATCTACTTTAGGGCCCCTATTATTTAATATTTTTATTAATGATCTCATTATGCTACTAGATTGTAAAGTGTCAGCTTTCGCGGATGATCTTAAAATATTTTCTAGAGTCTCGTCGTTGAGCGATTGTAGGGAATGTTACGTAATCTCCATTTGGTTAATCAGTGGTGTAGTCATAATGGAGTAGGTTTGAATACCTACAAATGTGCTATTGTCTCGTATGTCCGTGTTGCAAGCCCAGATTTGTTCCCGTATGCTCTCGACCATATTCCCATTCCCAGAATCGATGGGGTTAGGGATCTGGGTGTGTTATTTGATTCTGCATTACGATTCAATAATCATATTCACGATATGTGTACCGCAGCTATTAAATTTTTAGGATCCATTATAAGATCTTGTAGGCAGTTTCGTAATCCTTTAACATTAAAATCTCTGTATTACGCCTATGTAAGAAGTAGATTGGAATACGGCTCTCTTATATGGTATCCTCATTACCTGCATTTGCGTCTGGTTGTAGAGAGTGTTCAAAGACAATTTTTGAAGTATCTGTCTTTCAAGTGTGACGGTTTGTATCCGGAAAGAGGCACTGAATATACGTCTCTCCAGGAACGCCATTCTTTGAGTTCCCTCAGTGATAGACGAGAACATCTTAGTGCCAAATTTCTCCTTAATTTACTAAATGGAAGGATTGATTGTCCGTCTCTTCTGTCACAATTGAATTTTTTTTGGTTCCAGGACATTTGACTAGATCGTCGGACACTTTCACCGTTCCCATCGCCAAATTCAATGTGTTGCTCAAAGCACCTTTGCTGCATATGGTACACAACCTTCACAAATTGTACCCTGATCCCTTCTCTAGGTGATTTGAGATAATTTTGACTACTTTACATGTGTCTACGAATTGTCATTTGGTATTTCTTTTGTACTTGAATTGTATTTTTTATTTTTATTATTTACTATTATTTTTTAACAGTGCCTTATACATGTAACTATTTTATGGTACACTGTATGTATTTACTTAGGATATGTTTTGTCCTGTAATTGGAATATTTCTGTTGGACAATAAAGAATATTATTATTATAAAAATTTAAAAAATATTAATAACTAAGTATTTATTTTATTAAAATTACACTCAACCTTTTCCTATTAGCTAAAGATATAACTCAATGAGTTTCATCTTACTCTGCTTTCTAACTATTAAAGATATGAATGTTTAAGCATTCAAAGGGAAATTATTTAGATTTACATACATAATGTACATGAAACTCTTTAAATCTATTTCAAAACTTAAAATTTATCGCGAAAGTATTCTAAAATCTAGTTTGGCAATAATACTTATACTGGCAACAGTGGGTAATACTAAAGAAAATAAAGCCACATATAATTTGCTTATGTTTTCTAGAAAAGAAATAAAATCTCAGTTTGAATGAAAAAATTAATTTATTCTAACGATTAATTAATTAAAATAAACAAAACAACATAACAAAAGCGTTTATAGCAAATTTTCGAAATGTCCTCCCTGTCTTTCAAGGCAATAAGCAAGGCGATTTTGAAAGCAACGCAGGGTATTCCAGATAAATTCTGGATTTATTCAATCACATGCAGCAAGTATACGTTCTTTCAATTCATGCAAGTTATGAATTTGCAAGTTATTATAAATTTTGCTTTTTAGGTAACTCCAAAGAAAGAAATCATTTGGAGATAAATCAGCTGATCTTGGGGCCATGGTTTGGCGCCAAACTTGCTAATCCACCGTCATTGAAATGTGTTAGTTAAAAAATTCCTGACGGCGTCACTAGAATGTGCTGGAGCCCCATCCATTTGGAACCAAAGTTGATCAACATTTAGTATCTCAATTGTTGGAATGATGTGGTTTCGTAAGAGATTGAAATATTTTTCTGCAGTGAGTATACCGTCAATAAAAATGAGCCAATAAGTCTATCGTTTATTATTCCAATCCAGATATTGACTTTTTGAGGGTACTGTATTCGGGTTAGGTTTTGGGCATGAGGATTTGTACGGGACCAATACCTAATGGATTAATGGAAAGTAAATTTAGTATTTTTTAATGGATAAATGTAGGATACAAACCGGAAATTCTGGAAGTTGACTTCACCATTTATGGTAAATGTAGCTTCATCAGTCAAAATTATTTTATTTAAAATTGCTTCGTTTTCATTTAACATATTAAACATTTTTTCACAAAAATCAGCTCGTTTTACTTTATCTTCCTCGAAAAGCTCCTGATGGTTTTATAACTTGTATGGCTTATATTTAAATTCTTTCTGGGTTCTGTACACCGAACTGTAAGATACTCCAAAATGCCTGGCTACATCTAAAAGCGATCCTACAAACCGTTCTTCCACATAACAGAGGATATTCAGCTTCATGTCTTCTGTTAACACATGATTGATTTTATTTTTGTGTGTGTGTGAATTTAGAAGACAACCATCTTCTTTGAATCTATTATAAATATTTAAAATTGTCTTTGCACAAGGTATAGGCCTGTTAGGATAATTAACGGCAAATATGTCTCCGACCGTCCTTAAACTGTTATTCTTCTGATACCATATTACTATTGAAACTTTTTCGTCTTTACTATAACGGGTGTTCATTTGAAAAGTCAATCTAGTAGCATGTGATTTACTGAGAACATTTTGAAGTATGTCGTAAATTAAAATTTACTACTTAACCTACGAAGTCGTATATTTTGACAGTTTCATACATACAAATAAATAACAAATGTGATTGACATTATCAAATGTCATTTGGATTTACGTTTACGGAACAACAAACACATACTAATATATATGCGTCTTAATCTATCAAAATTTCAAAGTAACCTAGATTGACTTTTCAAATGAACACACGTTACGTAATAATATGAAAAGTAATAAATAATGAATAGTAATAACATTTGTATGTGCGTTACTTGTGCAAAACAATTTTCAAATTTGAGACATGTAAAAAAATTTCATCCCTAACCTGTTGCGTTCATTGTCTGGAATAGAATGCAATGTAAGTGTTCTGTGGAATGTGCATTATTTACTAATGATAATAAAGAAGTACATACATATTGTCATGGATTTTCCTTGGACAAGTAAGGAAAATGATTGAACAATTTTGAACTCTGTAATAGGGACATTCTAAAAAAATTAACTATTTCAGTTGTATGTTTATTTATTTCAGACGGGGATCGTTATAGATATATATATTATTTTATAAATGAAATAAATTTTATAATGTATGAAATTATGATTAGCCCTCGTATATTTAGGTTGACCAAGGATATGGTATTTGTTAAAATGTGTTGGTTATATATATTTTGATTTTTAGATGGTGGGAATGGATAAGCGGATATGGAAATTTCATTTTGATTTAGAGATATCTTGACTGTTAAAGTGTTTGGTTTATTAAAGGATAAGATAATCAATTTTATTCTTTGTTGTATAAATTCGGGTTGTATTTTGTTTTTGCATTTAGTGTAAGGTGCAAGTTAATTTAAATTCGATTTATGCGAGTGTTTTATGTTTATTTGAAATTTTGTGAAAAAGATATCTCTCGTGTATTTTATAAAATCACACATAGATCTATGTAAGTTGATGAAAAAATTATTTTATTTATATATATTTGATATCAGGATTATTTTCATTGTTATAATTTCTTGTATTTATTGTAATAATGTATGTTTGAAAGTAGTATATGGATATTAGCGAAAGTTGTCATGTTTTTTATAAGGGAAGTTTTTTTTTTTAAATAATATTTCGAGAACATTTTGAATTCAAGGTTGGAGTGTCTGTAGTGGGGTTTGACCTTGTTATGTTATTTTTGGCGTATGAGTAAATTTCAACTATCGTGAGTTTTGAAAACTAATTTGTTTTTGATATTTGTTTGAAGGGGTCACAGTAGAGGTTAAACTTGACAGATTTCACTAATATTTATTAGTTTTATGTTTGATCGTGATTCAGAAGAGGTTTTTCTCTGTGTGCGAGTCATTATTCACAAAGAGTGTTTCCTCATTGCTACTGTTTGATGATGCTTTAGCACCCTATACACTTTGTAGAGGGATTTTTTTTTATTTTTTTAATTACATTAATATAAAGGAATTGACTCGTGTTTTATTTGTGTTTATGGTTTTATTCTGGAAAACGACATTAAATCCCTTTCCGTGAGGAACGATTCATGAGATGGCAGTTCGTGGATTCTACTAGACTGAATAGCCGGCGATATAAGCTGTAGTGTGAATAAAAAAATAAATAAGCAATTTCAAAGTATATTCCACTGCACAATTATGGCAGCCCAACGTGTCGGCGTATGAAGCAAAGTAGATGCCAAAATTTACAATTATGGTTAACTCAACGTGGTGAGAGAATAAATAATTTAATAATTGGACTGCACAATTTTGGCGAGTCCAACGTATAATTGGAAGAAATAAAATATAAATTCTTAAAATGGAATATTTAATTCAAAGAATGGGTAACGCTGGTTACATACATGAAGGAGGACACAATGAAGACAGGAGTCAAGGGATGATGGATATGATGCACACAATGATGCAAATGGCAATGGAAATGAAACAACAACAAATGGAAATGAAACAACAAATGCAACAAAGTTACAATGAAATAAAACAAAACTATAATGATATGGAAAGAGAAATGGATGAAATAATAGGGATAATGGATCAAATGGCACCAGGAACCAGTAACAATCAAATAAACAAGGAAAACACAATAAATAAAAGTAAAATACCACACGTCGAGGAAAAACAAGCAACAGAAGAAAAGGAATTAAAAATAATGGAACTAGAAGAAAAGGAATCAATAATAATGCTACAAGGAGAAAACGAATCAACAATTACAAAAGAAAGTTTAGAGGACGTGCCTGGGGAGGAATCTATGCCACAGGACGAGGGAAATGATATGGATATAGAAATAGGAAGAAGAAATAATCAAATTAGGGTAAGCGAAGAAATTACATTAAATAAAATTAAGTTTGAAACTAACGAGAAAACAGAATTGAATATAAGTAAAACAAATGCTAAGTTAGAATGTAGGATGCAAGAAAGTATTCACGATAAAATGAGTAATAAATTAAATAAACAAGCAGTTGTCGTTAATAATATTAACGATAGACGAACTAAAGTTAAAAAGAAATTGATTTCTAGAAATATCATTTATAAATATAATTTGAATAATTATATAGAAAGTAAACGCAAAAATTCCCGTAATGCTAATTTTAAAATCAACTGTTTTTTAAACAATATAAATCAGACCCATGTCAATAATGAAATGTTAAAATATTATACTCTGAAAATTAGGAAGTATAGGGGTACTAAATTTAAATTAAATAGACCCACATTTTATAGTAAGGTAAAAGTAAAAATGAAACTACAAATTATTTACTGTCGGATATTTTTGAATAGGCCCAACTTAATGATAAATTTCGTTGTAAACTATTTAGAGGAATATGCGAGATATAAGGATTTTTGCTTTTGAGGTAACTAATTGGAATGTGTTGTAACAAAAGGATATATGAATAAAATTTGGAAAAGTAAATAGGATTTGATAAATGATACTGAAATGGATTTAACGTAAAAGATAATTAGGATAAGATTATTAGTATAAGAAGAGGATGTAGAAGTAAAATAAAAAAGTGTTTACTGAATTTCGTCGTGATAAAAAGGTATATGATATTGAATATGAAAAAATTTTCGTCGCTAATATATGAAATAAATATATGAAATATTTATATGAAAATGAAAGTGTATTTATAGAAAAAATTTTCGTCGATATATTTAAATAGAATTTCGTCGTTGATATATGAAAAAAGTTATTATGATAATAGAGATATATATATATATATATATATTGTTGAAATAAAATTATGGTATTTATGAATTTATAGAAAAAGAATTATTGGCATGTGTAAAAAGGTTAATGAATAAAAATATTTGAATAGGATGGTTTACGATGTGCTGATTTAACTGACCTGGTAATGAATTGGATTAAGCAAATAGATATACAGAATGAGTTATAAAATAAAATTTATTGTTGACATAATTAATTAATTAAAATTTATCTGCGTATAAAAAAATATTGATAATGGGAATTGCGTTGAAAAAAATTAAAATTATATAAAAATATAAGAAGAAGAAATTGAGCTCATGATATTATTGTTGATTATTATTGTTATTATTATTATTATTGCTTGGAAATTAATGGTGTTATGAATTTGTTTATGATGATGATTTGGTATATGAGATTTTGATGCTATGTTTTTCTTTTATTTATGAAAATTCGTTGGAAATGTTCATGTCCATGTGATCGAGAGAGTGCTCGAGGATTCGACGGGGATGACTGCTGCTTCGGCGTGTTCCTTCGTCTGTGATGTTTGTAACGAAGCCCATTCGAAAATGTCAAGCAAAACGACATAACAGATAACATGTCTTAAGCAAAAATAAGACATGTATATTTATAAAAATTATATACAGAATGTATATGGAGAAGTTGAAACCGTTTACCACACTACAGCATCAGAATGAGGATGATCCTGTTCATCAACAATACAACAAGTTAGTGCGGGGAACAAAGACAGGGTGCGGTACTGTCTCGAGTGCTGTGCTGAAGTTATCCTTGAAAAAAGCTCAGGGATGTTCTGACTTTGTTCTCGGATAACTTCGGGGAATCATGTCATGGATTTTCCTTGGACAAGTAAGGAAAATGATTGAACAATTTTGAACTCTGTAATAGGGACATTCTAAAAAAATTAACTATTTCAGTTGTATGTTTATTTATTTCAGACGGGGATCGTTATAGATATATATATTATTTTATAAATGAAATAAATTTTATAATGTATGAAATTATGATTAGCCCTCGTATATTTAGGTTGACCAAGAAATTGAACTTGCCGCTTTTTCGGATATGGTATTTGTTAAAATGTGTTGGTTATATATATTTTGATTTTTAGATGGTGGGAATGGATAAGCGGATATGGAAATTTCATTTTGATTTAGAGATATCTTGACTGTTAAAGTGTTTGGTTTATTAAAGGATAAGATAATCAATTTTATTCTTTGTTGTATAAATTCGGGTTGTATTTTGTTTTTGCATTTAGTGTAAGGTGCAAGTTAATTTAAATTCGATTTATGCGAGTGTTTTATGTTTATTTGAAATTTTGTGAAAAAGATATCTCTCGTGTATTTTATAAAATCACACATAGATCTATGTAAGTTGATGAAAAAATTATTTTATTTATATATATTTGATATCAGGATTATTTTCATTGTTATAATTTCTTGTATTTATTGTAATAATGTATGTTTGAAAGTAGTATATGGATATTAGCGAAAGTTGTCATGTTTTTTATAAGGGAAGTTTTTTTTTTTTAAATAATATTTCGAGAACATTTTGAATTCAAGGTTGGAGTGTCTGTAGTGGGGTTTGACCTTGTTATGTTATTTTTGGCGTATGAGTAAATTTCAACTATCGTGAGTTTTGAAAACTAATTTGTTTTTGATATTTGTTTGAAGGGGTCACAGTAGAGGTTAAACTTGACAGATTTCACTAATACTTATTAATTTTATGTTTGATCGTGATTCAGAAGAGGTTTTTCTCTGTGTGCGAGTCATTATTCACAAAGAGTGTTTCCTCATTGCTACTGTTTGATGATGCTTTAGCACCCTATACACTTTGTAGAGGGATTTTTTTTTATTTTTTTAATTACATTAATATAAAGGAATTGACTCGTGTTTTATTTGTGTTTATGGTTTTATTCTGGAAAACGACATTAAATCCCTTTCCGTGAGGAACGATTCATGAGATGGCAGTTCGTGGATTCTACTAGACTGAATAGCCGGCGATATAAGCTGTAGTGTGAATAAAAAAATAAATAAGCAATTTCAAAGTAAATTCCACTGCAATATGTTTAAAATTGATGTAGAAAAAAAAATAAAACAAAAAAGTAACAGCTGCGTCGAAAAGTTTTATTATTATTAAACATGGAAACATGGGAATGATTAACGTATTTAGCAACCGTTTGCTCGTGATTGAAGGAATATATATAATATATATATATATATACATATATATATATATATATATATATATATATATATATATATATATATTTATATAGATAATTATTTCGTGACCTTTGTATGTTATGGTAAATTCAATTTGTTGGCGATTTAAGGTCTGGTTTTACTTCAAAATATACATATTTAAAACAACCCTACATGTTTCGGCAAATGATGTCTTTTTCAAGGAATATAAAATGCTTAATCACCACTTTAGTAGAACATAGTTTATCACACAATAGACACTTTTTTAGCCAGTTCCTTGGTTTTCTTGTTGCAGTTTGTGTTGCTTCTTATTATGATGATTAAATTTGAAAATATTGTTAAAAAGGATGTTACATTCATCGCATTTATATTTGAAATTTTCAGCCAATTTGGCAATGAAGGCAGCAGGTTATTGTCGATTGGATGAATTTTTTTTACATGTCGTCTCAAATTATACTTTTCACAACTAACACACATACAAATGTTGTTGCTATTCATATTGTTATGATTCATTACTAATCATTACTTTTCATATTATTATTTATTACGATTCATATATAATAAAACGTCGGGGACGCATGCGCATATGTGCGTGAAAATTTAGGAAGAGTTGGGCCCTAGAGGCTTGTGTAAGTCATTAAGGAGAATAAAGAATATCGTTATTTAATAAAAGATTTGGAAAAATTCTAGTCTTTAATATATGCACATGTGCGGCGTTGGCCTGAAAGCAAATTATGATTCAAAGTATATGTACGTATATATTACACATGTAACATAACATGACGAGAGATCTCGGGAAATTCCTGTATATTTGTGAGGCGTACCTACATGGATACACATATTTTATATACGTATGTACATACATTTTACTTATGTAAATATATGCACGATGATTAACACTCGTGGAAAAGCACACTCGACACCGATAAAAACCCCGGTCTCAGCTTGCGGATGAGTGTGTGAAACAGATTGAATCTAATGCACGTTTCCAAACACGGGCTATAGCGTAACATAAGTTATAATAACCATTATGACATTATACAGAGACGCATATGTTTAGTATCCTATCTGTGTAATATCTACGATATCGGTCAAGAGCGTAAAATACCATATCGTATTACAAACATCGACAACGTCTACCCTAAAGGACCACCTAGAAGTGCCGACACTTATTATAGACATTTTTAAAACATATATACTTTGTAAAACTAAGAAAAAGATCAGTTGTTACCGAATCACTGTCAGAGTGTTATTGTAGTCAAACTCACTTAATATTATATATTTTATGTAACATTTAAATATAAATGTTAAAAGTGTAAATAAATAGTTTTTAAAACCACAAGTGTGTTATTCGAAAACATAATTGGCGCAGTCAGTAGGATCCAGAAAGGTAGAATCAAGAAGAATAAACTTCATTTTCAACCTTTGGTATCAACCATCAATTCTGGACCGAATCGACGAAGAAAATAGGCTCCGAAGAAACTTAAAACAAGTAAGTTATTGAGTTCCTATTTTTCTCTCAACCTCATTTACCTTGAACAGCAACAATCGCTTTAATTTTAAATAATTATAATTTATGACAAGTAATTTTAGTATAGATAATCTCGCTGAATTATTAAGCAAAATGACATTAAATATTTCAAATATCCAAGCAGCCAAAGCCATTGCTGATTGTCTTCCAACGTTTCACGGCAATTATATACAGTTAGAAAGTTTTATTAGCTCTTGCGATGAATTTTATAACACGTATGGTGTCACTACTGACAATAATTTAAATCATTTCGCATATGTTTCAATAAAATCAAAATTAAGAGATGAGGTAGCAAATTATATAATGTGTAGACCAGATCTAAACACTTGGACCTTAATTCGTAAGGCTCTTAGAGATCAATTCGGGGATAGGATAGATAGACAAACATTAAATAGAGAATTTTTACATATGACAAAAAACCGCAATGAAAATATAATAGATTTCTTAGAAAAAATTAAACAAATGAAGTCGCGATTAGATTCGAAAATTAACTCAGACTCATCAATTCCGACCGAACGCAAATCCTTGTTTCTTGACCAAAATGAAAGTAACTCTTTAGACATTTTACTTGTTAATGCAGATGATACATTACGAACAAAAATTGAATTGAAAGAAGCAAAGACCTTAACGGAAGTCACTGATATTGTCTTTCGACACTTTTATAATACTCAGCGAATAAATTCGTTACAGGATATAAACAAGAGCAGAAATCCAATTAATCCAAAACCAGTTATACCGTTCAATTCTCATTTTAAACCAATACCTGTTTTTAATACACATAACAATGCATCAGTTAGACCACCGGTTCATATCAATCGAGGAAACAATTCAAACTTCTTTCATCAGAATCCACCATGGCAAACACAACAAAACCGTTCGTATTTCCCCAGTCAACCTATTAATATACAGCCTAAACCACAAATGCAGCAAAAATATTTTACGAATTCACAAGTTTTTGGCAAACCAAAGAACGTATTTACACCACAAAATTCTTATCAACCTAATTATAGACCCGAACCAATGTCGACAACGTCACGAATTCCATCTGTCCGTACAAATCAAAGTACCAATAATAAAAATAACATCTTTCAAAATCGAGGACCTAGAAACTTTATTCCAGAAGAACTCACAAATATTGAACACGAAAGTCAAAATAATTATGATTATACAGGGTGCTACAGTCATGATGAAAATTCTGAAAATTATTATCAGACATCTCATAGTATTCCCAACAATTTACATACCGATTATTCTGAAAGTAATCTTTATGATACCTATGGATATAATCATTCTTATCATCCTAGTTATTTCAACGAAAATAACCATCCCTCTTATGAATCAACCTCCGAAATTGACTATCATCCAAATACAGAACAACATCAAAATTTTCACAGGCGCGACACATCAGGACACATAGACCTCAATAATATTTCTCCAAATTCTTTACCATTTATTCAAATTAATGAACCGCCCATGAAGCTATTAATAGATACCGGTTGTCACCCATCGCTAATGAGACCGTATATAGCAGAAAAGTATTTTGCCGATACGATATTTAAAACAGACACACCTATTATTACATGTGCCGGTTCATGCAAAGCTCAATTCAAAGCTCATATCCCTGCATTCAAAGAATTTAATTCCTCAAAAGGTGATTTAGAATTCGTTTTATTCAATTTTCATGATTATTTTGATGGAATAATAGGTATCCGTGATCTGAGAAAATTAAATTTAAATATTGATTTCAAAAATAAACTTCTATTTAACGACTATATTGCAATCCCTCTACAATATAGAAGTGACTTTGAAACACAGAAGATTGAAATACCCCCGCTGTCCTCCATTGTAAAAGAAATTAAAACAAATCTTCCTGACCACGAGATTTCGATACCCGAATTAAAAAATGAGCAAAACACAATTGTTATTCCAGAAAGTTTATTAAGTATAAAGAATGGATTAGTAAAATTAGAAATTACAAATACTGCAAATGACACACAAATTTTTGAAATTAATAGAGATTTTCTAACGCCTTTCGCATCAATTTTCATCGAAACCGATTATGAATGTTTTTCTTTCGAGCAATTAACAACATTGTTTGCTAGTGAAATTGAAAATAATGATGAAATATCCTTGTCCAATGTAAGAACGGATCATTTAAATTTAGAAGAAAAACAAGCATTACGAAATTTAATTAACGAATATCAATCTATTTTTCATGACTCTAACGACAAATTGACTTTCGCGAATCAAATAAAACATGAAATTAAAACTATAGACGAAATACCTGTTCATAGTAAATCTTATAGATATCCTCATGTTCATAAACAAGAAGTCCAAATTCAAATATCCAAAATGCTCCAAGATGGTATTATTCGACCATCACAATCCCCGTGGAGTTCTCCTATCTGGATAGTCCCCAAAAAGTTGGATGCAAGTGGTAAACAGAAATGGAGAATAGTAGTTGATTACAGAAAAATAAATGAAAAAACAATTGATGACAGATATCCATTACCAAATATTTCAGATATTTTAGATAAGTTAGGTCGTTGTCAATATTTCAGTACCTTAGATTTAGCCTCCGGTTTCCATCAAATTGAATTACATGAAAATTCCATTCAAAAGACAGCTTTTAATGTAGAGAACGGTCACTACGAATACCTTAGAATGCCATTTGGCTTAAAAAACGCGCCCGCTACTTTTCAACGTGTTATGGATAATGTATTGAAAGATCTTCAAAACAAAATTTGTCTTGTATATATGGACGACATCATTATCTTTTCCACCTCTTTGCAAGAACATATTGGTAATCTTAGACAAGTTTTTTCCAAATTAAATGAAGCAGGCCTTAAAATACAACTCGACAAATCAGAATTCTTATGCAAATCTGTAGAATTCTTGGGACACGTAATCACCCCAGAAGGTGTACGCCCAAACCCAAAGAAAATAACAGCAATTGAGAAATTCCCTATTCCTAAAACCGCGAAAGAAATCAAGTCTTTCTTAGGTCTTGTAGGTTACTATAGGAAGTTTATAAAAAATTTTGCCCACATAACTAAACCGCTTACACAATGTTTAAAAAAGGGTGTAAAAATCGAACATTCTCCCGCTTTTGTGAATTGTTTTGAAACCTGTAAGAAAATACTGATAAACGACCCTATTTTACAACATCCTGATTTTTCCAAACCGTTTAACCTCACTACTGACGCTTCAAACGTAGCTCTTGGTGCAGTACTCTCCCAAGGACATATAGGTCAGGATCTTCCAATAGCATATGCCTCTAGAACCCTTAACCCGGCGGAATGTAATTATAGTACCATCGAAAAGGAACTTCTCGCCATTGTATGGGCCGTCAAATATTTTAGACCTTACTTATTTGGTGTTAAGTTCAATATCCTTAGCGATCACAAGCCTTTAGAATGGATCTTCTCCCTTAAAGAACCAAATTCTAAATTGGTAAGATGGCGACTCAAACTCGAGGAATATGATTACAATTTGAGGTATAAAAAAGGTAAATCAAACACAAATGCTGATGCCCTTTCCCGAATAGAAATCAATCCTATAAATACAGATGATAACGCTTCAATCATTGCGAATCCTGGAGATTTCGAAGATATTCTGAAGGAACTCTCACAATTAGGTCCCCAAGATATCATTCTCACGGATATTGACGATATTGACAAAATCTTGTCCGACGAATATAGGAAATATCAAACTCCAAATCCTTCACCTACCACATCTAGAGTAACAATTTTACAAGACATACCACTAAAGCCAGATTTTTCGGAAAACGATACCATTCACACTAGCGTAGAAAACCCTGTTATGGAAATTCCTTATACGGAGAAAAATCTAAACACGTTCGCAAATCAAATTGTA
Organism: Melolontha melolontha; assembly: GCA_935421215.2. Lineage (NCBI taxonomy): Eukaryota > Metazoa > Arthropoda > Insecta > Coleoptera > Scarabaeidae > Melolontha > Melolontha melolontha. The sequence continues at coordinate 85,221,860 of OW285242.1, read as the reverse complement.
ATATCTCTGAATAAAACAAAAAGTGAACGAAATATAAAAGTCAATAAAATAAAAGTCTTTGATAATAATCGATTCTATTTTAAAATTTCTGTCAACAACATAGAAAATGATCTCCTAAATGTCATAAAAGATTATTTGGAACCGAAAAAACTATATTGCATATATTTCACACATAAAGAATTAGAAACACCTCTTATAAAAATAATACAAGAGTTTTTCAAAAATAAAGCCTTCCACCTAGTAATTTCAAATAGCTTTGTAACAGATATATTTGACGAAGAAGAACGCAGAATAAAATTAAAATTATATCATGAAACCAAAACATGTCATCGCGGCATTCAAGAAAATATCAAAGCGATCAAACAATCATGTTACTGGCCTAGTTTGGATAAAGATGTCAAAAGGTATATAAACGTATGTGACATTTGTCAAAGGTTCAAATATGAACGTCATCCAACCAAATTCGTTTTCAAACCAACACCTTTAGGGCATGAACCGTTCGATCACATATACATAGATACCTACAAATTCTTGGGACAATGTTTTATTACAATTGTTGACAGCTTTTCAAAATTTGGACAAGCTTACCCTTTACAAAGCCCAAATTCCATAGAAACCACCAATAAACTCATATTATTCATAAGTCATTTCGGTCTTCCACGAAAAATAACATGTGATAATGGTACTGAATTCAAAAATGATGTTATTCAAGAATTTTGCAAAATACATGAAATTCAGTTGCATTATACAACAATCTACAATCCTAACAGCAACAGTCCAGTAGAACGCCTTCATTCCACTCTAGCTGAAAGCCTTAGGATCTTAAAAGAACAAAAGAAACGAGAAACCGTGTCAAACCTTATGAATTATGCTCTACTCCATTATAATAACAGCGTACATAATGCTACAAACTATACACCCTTCCAAGTCATTAGAGGAAAACTCGATTATAAGAACCCGTTCGAATTAAATGAGGAAAACAGAATAACACAGTACATTCAAAACCACTCCGAAAATTTAAGTATTCTTAATACAATAATTCTTAATAAACTAATAGATAAACAACAAGAAAACTTAGAAAAAATAAATAAAGTAAGGAAAAATCCCGTTATTAATATAAATGAACCTCTCCACCGTAAACAAACAAGGTTTACTGAATCGAAAAAAAGCACTCCACCTTTTATTACTGCTATAGACCCTACTGTTGTAGATGATAATAAAATCAAAATAAATTCCAAAGTTTATCATCAATCGTTGTTGAAACCTCAACGTTTTGGTCCAGATAACGATGGACACGGGTCTGACCAACGCAAAGTTCATGCTAACACTCAAAATGCCTATTTGGTACCTTAGACTCTGATAGCTATATCAATATTGACTCTCAATTCATAAATTTGTATAAAAATAATGAAAAATTGTATAACACCATGTGTGACCAAAACAAAAAAAAAACATATTGAAAGAGTTAGTAAAATATACCATAATAGCTTTGAGACGTTGAAAACAAATTAAAATATTTTACAGAAAGTCTAATTCATCAAAATGTTGTAGTAAGCTTTCTCATTTACTGTCATTTACAGTTTAATGATACAATTATATTTTATCCAAAATTTAATCAACAACATAGAGACAACCTTTACTGTTTTCAACTCAAGTGATAGTTACAGCCAAAGCTGTTCAAAATCCATACACCTATCTTTGCTGTCCCATACAAATATTTCCAGTTATACTCTGGTCCTGTCTTTAATACTATGACAATACCCGCAGAACCCTTCCTTTTACTCAATAACACAGATTACTGGATTACATCAGAAAAATGTGCAAGAATCGAAGAATTCACACTATGCAACGCCTGTTAGCATAGAAGAAAGTCAGTGCAACAACAACAGAACCCTCATGATACCAAATCAACATCGTGGCCGTTATCAAAATTATGTAGGTGACCAAATATAAATAATACACGAGAAATTCGCGAACCTTCATTTCTCGACTTAAAGAGGGAAGAGTTATAATAACCATTATGACATTATACAGAGACGCATATGTTTAGTATCCTATCTGTGTAATATCTACGATATCGGTCAAGAGCGTAAAATACCATATCGTATTACAAACATCGACAACGTCTACCCTAAAGGACCACCTAGAAGTGCCGACACTTATTATAGACATTTTTAAAACATATATACTTTGTAAAACTAAGAAAAAGATCAGTTGTTACCGAATCACTGTCAGAGTGTTATTGTAGTCAAACTCACTTAATATTATATATTTTATGTAACATTTAAATATAAATGTTAAAAGTGTAAATAAATAGTTTTTAAAACCACAAGTGTGTTATTCGAAAACATAATTCATAACCAATACAACACGTTCACGGCGCGCAACGAAAATTGTTCACACAACATGACAGAGGCAAACGCATTTACAATACCACGTGAAGGACGAAGAAACCTGACGGACTACAAGAAAGTAAAATATACGCCTTTGCATTACACATCAGTATATAACAATTGTAGATAACACAAAGTGTAGAAAGAGAAAGGTTCATGTCAATCGTCAGAAGAAAGAAAGAAACAGAGAAACTTTCGCACGAAGGACAGAGATGGAAAAGGAAGATTTCGCTTCTGCTGCCAAAGTTGCCGGTACAAGAGGAGTGCGCGTGAGGTAATTGAGCACGTTCTATTGAATAAAGGCAGGAGATTAGAGGAAATGAGTGCGTCAGACAATGATAGTGCTATTATGTAAGTAATAATGACGCGTTTACGTGCTTTCCTGTTGGTCTGAGCGAGAAAGGAGTAGAGTGAGAACGCATGATCAGGCGACGAGAAATCAGTAGTATGGAATAGAAAGGGAAGGTCAGCCGTGTGCTGCTCTTCTGTTTTGGGAAGCTTGAAGTGAAGCTGTTCCCACGCTTCTGTGATGGCATGCGAGAAGGGTCAGGCTACCGCGTGCGACCAGCACCTGCCACCACAAACACGTGCTAACTTGATTCTTTCATAACTAACAGAGACGGATTTCGTTTTATTTGATTAAAAAGCTATTTATAAAATAGGCAGGAATAATTTTTAGTCGAATATCCTAATACTTAGTTTCATCGTTTACAAATGATAAATCAGAAAGTTTTATTTTCAGGCAAAAAAGAAAATCTGTGCATGTATATATATATATATATATATATATATATATATATATATATTTATATATATATATATATATATATATATATATATATATATAAAACAGATATTTACAAATTAATTGCTTTCCAAAGTACATATTCAAAAATGTAATAATAGCTTATATATATTGTATATATATATATATATATATACGAGTATATGATATACGTGTGTACAGAGTATCAAAAAAGTATTTCAATGCTTACCGTTGCTACATATTGATACAGTGAAACAATTAAATTTTACTTATAAATATACAATACATATTTTAGACGCTATATTCAAAAACATGCGAAATCTTATATACTACAATTTATAATTTTTGTTTATATATTATCATGTTTAGAAACTATGTAGGATAACGTGAAGAAAATTTAATTTTCTGCTTGTCCTTTCTACTTTTGCAGCCAAAATAGTTCTATGATTCAATCTCTCTATTAACCCTTTAACAACACTTATGAATATTACGGCTTTATCTTTCTTGAATTTGAAATATATCTATAAGTATTGTTGACTATTTGCATTAATTATACAATTCACCTACTTAAAATAACTCAGATGGTTCGCATTTTCTTCGAACATCACAAACCAAGCCCTCACCAATCCATCTAATCTACCTACCCATCTATCCATTTCCGCGCTAAATTTCTGGTAAAGACAGCTTATCGATGTTTAAATACAATACAGTAACACAAAGATGATAATATAGATATATATCGCAGTGGTTTTTTGGGTATACTTCCCCGTGTGGATTTGGTTCTGAGAAGAACCAAACGTTTTTCGGAACTATACCCGAAAAGCCACTTCGACGTTGTGCAACCGCGAGAATATTGGAAGACATATATATTGTAAAGTTTATCTTTTCGGGTTCTTAAATAAAACTAAAGGTAACTTAGACACACACTATATTAATAATAAAAACGAATGACAATTTAAAAACTAATTACTAACAATAAGCACATTTATGTATTTATATTTATGTAAGTTCACTCGGCGATGATTTGGTATCGAATGAATCAGAAATTCTTTCCTTGACTGCTTATATATCGTTGTCGAATCACTCTCGAGTTTTCTATTCTCGTTCTTTCTCTTTCTACATCTATCGAGAAGGCGCTGGAGGTATGATACGTGACGTATCGTTGAATGAGTCATCACAATATATATATATATATATATATTGATATAATATTCTGAGATAGACCTCAACGTAAAAGTGACAAATGATGAATAGCTGTAGAGGTGAAAATATATATAATGAACGAGTTCAAAAAATATTAATTTTGAAATTAAAAGATGGGCGCCTTTATATAACTCCTCAAACTGCTCTATCTGTGTTCTAAATTGCCAACTAGTCGGATCGCATGAAACTAAATTAAAAAGCTTAATTAAATGTGAAATCTCAGGCTCTTCGTTAGGAATAAGTTGTTGTTTCCATAAAAGTAAACTATTAATGTTAAGGCTTAAAGAAATAACTCCTACAAGTAAATATAGACAAATAAAAGATTGATATGATAATAAAAATATTAAGTTTATTGCTATAAAAGAAAACTGTAATAAAATAACATATTTTGGAAAGGGTTAAATTTATGAACTATATATAAGTGACGACCAGGTGTTAACAAGAAAAAAAAAAGGTTATGTGTGTTACGAAATTATAAAAATATGGATTACAATACAAATGATCTTTTAAATAAATAGGTGAGTACCTTTTAAATTAATGTTGCTACGTTAAAATTGGTTTTTATTTAATATTAATATTAGTATAGGACGTTATAGGTTAAGGTAAACAAAATCGAGAATTTTATTTGTGTATAATTAAAAGAATTGAAAAATTGAATAATAAATACGCTATGTCTTTGGCCAGTGTTTATAGTAAACCTGTTGTTTGATTTGTAGATTGCACGCTTCAAAATGGATAAGTCTTGGCGTTCGAAAATAGTCCGATCGCTGATCAAATTGTTGGCGGTGTGGGTAGCCGTTCTTGATGACGCTATCGAAGTTTTTCTTCGGACTTGGTTCCTAATGCCTAATATCTCCCTGCGTTCTTGTTTGGCTGCTGAATATAAGGTATTGACGTAGATTGACGATAAACAGTTCAGTAGATGGTCTGTGGTTCTTTCTTGATAATATATCTCCAGAATTCCTTGTGATTATGGATGATACTATGTCAATGACGCTTTGTTTTACGTTTATACGTAAAAGTCTAAATATCTTGTAGAATATCACTTGTTGATTGAATTAATATTAATGCAGGATACTTTTGATAACTTTTTCACTGAATTAGCGTTTGAATTATTAATATTTTGAGATTTCTAAGATTCGGTCGAAAAAAATGCGTCTATTATTTTATGAATTTTAAAAGATGATGCCGATAGCGCTTGTCTGTTTTACCAAACTTAGCTATCTAATGATGCCAAAAAGTCTCGATGTTTTACCTTATCAACATATTTAAATAGGTGGAATTTGACTAATATTACTATTCTTACAGATTTTAAAAATTATTTAATAAATTAACAAGTTAGGTTAATGTAAAACTTAATGTTACAAATTGAGTATTGCGCACGATAAATATTTACATTTGCCAGATGTCAATTTGTAGGCGTGGCTTACTAGCGTCGATATAAATTAAAAATGCATATGAATTTAAATATGTGTTTTTCGCGCTAATATATGAAATTTGAATAAGAAATAATAAGTAAGAAATTAATGAAAGAAATATAAATAAAGAAATTTAAGAAAATAATGTTGTCGTTATTAAAATTCGTATGCACTTCGACACTACTAATACTTAATAATATCACTTACATAACCTTTTATTACCCTTTTCTTACTTTGTATATCTTATTTTTCCCATTTCAGATGCAGCTCAAAGTGTATGCCTTGCATCATTACATTATCCCCGTGGAAAAAATGTCTGAATATGCAAATGAGGATATTCTTTTCCCAAACTAGATACATGAAATGGAAAATAACAACCTTGCTATACTAATCTTATTATATGTGTCAGCGAATTTAAGAATAATGAGTAAAGATTATAAAAAAATGTATTAATCTATTAACAGGAATAACTTCTTCTATTTTATATAACTAATATTCAAGAAATGTTTAATTGCACTATAAAATTCCTTTTTTTTTTTCTATTGTGCATATAATCTATTAAATCTTTAGTTTCTTGTTCCTTTTTTAGTATAAGTTTTAGTTTATTTAATTGTTATTTATCTTAATAGTAATGTTGTCTTTGTTTATATTTATAGTTTTTGTATAATTTATTAGTTATTGTTATTATAATCTTATAATTTACGAGCTATAACATACCTTTCAATAATATTAATAATTTTTAAGACTGTATTCATATTCAATTGTAATCTATTGTTCTGATGCGTAATCTTGCAACATCGTGATATGATATCTACCCTTTATATATCCGGTTTCTTCTTCCTTCAATTCGTAAGTGTTATTGCCTAGGATTCTGTTAATAATATATGGTCCTTGATAAGGTTTGAGCAGTTTTCCCATTATTTTATTTTTAAGATTAGAAACTCTTAAACTTTTAACTATAACTCTATCATCTAGATTATATGTCTTATATTTTTTATCAACGGTGTTCCTCTTCCTTTCCCATTTAATTTTCTTAGTCAACAATTTCTCTCTCACTTCCATTAGTCGTTCGTTGAAGTTGATGGCTTCTGGATCTGTCCATGGTCTTTGCGGTGGTTGTCCAGTAAAAATAGTTATAGGACAATGGTTATGAACTGTACTGGGTGTATTGTTTAAGGTGAATTCTATTTGTTGTAAATATTTGGCCCATTTATTGTGATTATCATTTAAGAGAATTCTTAGATATTTTAGAGTTTCACGTATATATCGTTCTGTCGGATTGCCCTGTGGATAACGTATTGATGTATAATAAGTACGTATATTGTGTGAGTGTAAAAAGTCCTTGTATCTGTCACTAGTAAAATACGTCGCGTGATCGGATAAAATTGCTAACGGTTTGCCATATTGTAAGAAATAGTCTGTTAATGCTTGTAGTACAGTATTAGTGTTGCATTTCTGTGTGGGAATTAATTTAATAAATTTGGAAAAGATATCGCAAATCACAAGTATATTTTTATAGCCTTTCGTACTTGGTATTAAATTGGTAAGAAAATCTATAGATATAAGTTCTAAATTATCGTACGTTACAATGTTGTGGCTGATATTTGTGTTGGTATAATTCTTATCCTTCGCAAGTTCACATGTTCGGCAGTGCTTGATAACGCTTTTAATGATTCTCTCGTCGTTAATACAATAGAACGCTTCTCTGAACAGTAGCCAGCATTTTCGAGCTCCTATATGTGTGTAGGTATAATGTAAATAGTCAGTTATTTCCCTCGTATGTTTCTCATTTGTGACATAAACAATGTTCTTACCTATTTGCTTTACAATAAAATTATCTCTTAGTGACATGCCTTTGTAAGTTCCTGTTTCCCTCAAGTGTTGATGTATCTCCATGAATTCTGGACCTGATTGTATTGATAATAGTTTGTTGTTAGAAAATGTTCCCTGTTTTTGAAGTTGTACCAAATTTATACAGATATTTTGTCGTTTTACATCCCCGTCTTGTCTGGTTAGAGCATCCGCTGTAATCATTTCTTTCCCTGGTTTGTAAACAATCTTGAATTCATACTGTTGTATGAGCAGTGTCCACCTATATATGCGGCTATTATTTAGTTTACAACTCATAATATTAACTAAAGCTTTATGGTCTGTTTCAAGTGTAAAACTTTTACCAATGAGATAATATCTTAACTTTGTTAAAGCAAATACTATAGCTAACATTTCCTTTTCTGATATTGTATATCTAGTTTCACAGGCTTTAAGTGTTCTAGAAATGAAATAGATAGGCGTTTCGATGTTGTCTTTAATTTGTACTAGTTCTGCGGCGATGGTTTGATGTGATGCATCAGTTCTGACTACAAATGGCAGTGTAAAATCTGGGTGGTGAAGTTTTAAATTCTCAACAAAACTTTCTTTTAACTGAATGAAGCAATTTTCATATTCTGAAGTCCATGTCCATTTCTTTCCTTTCTTCAAAAGCTCCAATAAAGGTATAGTTCTTTCACTATAGTGGGAAATGAATTTGCGATAGTAGTTCAATACACCTTAGAATCCTCGTAGTGTTTTTAGGTTCTTTGGTCTGGTGTAATTGTTAATTTCGTCAAGGCGTGTTGGATCTAGTAAGATGTTTTCTTTATTTATCACATAGCCAAGGTAATTTATTTCTTGACGGAAAAATTGACATTTTAATAGGTTTAATTTCATCCCTTCCGTTGTTAAAGTGTTAAGAATTATATTCAGGTGCTGTAAATGCTGTTCTACACTCTCGGAAAATATTATTATATCATCAAGATAGTGTAATGCGAATTCGTTGTATTTATCCAATATTTTATGTAGAAATCTAATAAGGGCGGCTGGCGATGTTTTTAAGCCAAATGGGCACACTCTAAATTGATAAACAATACCATTCACAAGAAAACCACAATATTTTCTCGATTCAGGTTCTAAGTTGATAAGCCAAAATGCATTCTTGAGATCTAATTTGCTGTAAATGGGCTTATTACCACATTTTGTTAACAATACATCTATATTTTGCGGCATTTCGAATTCGGGTTTGATTCTTCGATTCAAAGCTCTTGCATCTAAACAAATCCGTAGAGATAAGTCTTTCTTTTGGACTATCACTATAGGATTAATAAAGTAGGTATTAGACTTCTCTATTATGCCAGTCTGTTCTAATCTTTCCAGTTCCTGATTCACTTTTTGTTGACAATGATATGGGATGGGGTAATTTTTGCTAATTAATGGATCTTCGTTATCTATATTTATCGGATGCTGATATCCTTTTGCGAACACTACATCATTATTAATTAATGTGATATTGTTATGTAAGATTGCTATTAAGTCTGCTATGACTGTTGTATATGGTATATTTGAGTTCTCTATAAAATTCTTTATATCTTCAAAATTATTTATTGTATTATTTATTTGGTTATCCCTTCTAATCTCGACTACATCTCCTCCCTCGTGACTATTCTTCGTTCCTTGCATAACTTCCATTCTCTCCATTCCAATATTAGTATTATCAAATTAAATTATTTTTCCTTCTGTAACATTATTCCCCTCATAATCTCTTCTATAGCACGGTTCTTTATTTAACATAATATTATTAATTTCTCTCATAAGCACTTCCTTCTTATATAGGTTATAACCTTTTAATTCTTCGTCTGACAATTGTTTCTCAAATATTACTTTATTATCATCTATATTAAGTATACCATTTTCAAAATCTAAGATCATTCTGAGACTTTTAATGCTGTCAATACCTATTATACAGTCGTATTGTAGTTTGTCAATTATATAGCAATGTATGATGTATTTTGATTTGTTGATGAATATTTCCGTAGATAATTGTTTTGTTACCGTCCCCATGCGTTTTCCGTTCGCAGCAATGATGTCTGTCCCTTTTGTTTTTATAATGTTCTTCTCGTATCCCCGTATGTTTCTAGCTTTCTCTGCTTTCAATAAAGTGATTTCTGCTCCTGTATCAATTAAGCAATATAAAAAGATATTTTCAAATTTTAATTTTACAATGGGTAATGTATATATTTGGGTAGTTTGGTTGCCTGCATCTTCTACATTAATGAATTCTTCCGGATTTTGATAAAAAGTAATAGTATCTATCTTAAATGGTATGCTATAGTCGTTTGGTGTTCTCAATTCTGGCGTGTTGACGGACCTGGTATTGGGTCGGTATAGAGGTCCACTTGTGAAATTGACGTTTTTTTTAATACCTCCTCCATGTTTGTACGTATAGGCGACACAGATCGGTGACGTCTACTAATATGATTTATTTGACCACGACCACGATTTCGGATATGGTTAAATCCTCGTCCTTGTTGATTAGAATAATTATTCGAATTATTATTATTTTGTTGGTGATCCGTTGAGCGATTATTGTGATTAAAATAATTATTATTGTTATTGTATCTTGTCGGCTGGAAGTTAAAATTTTGTCTATTCGGTGGGTTATTTGGTTGATTGCGGTCATTATTTACATTAGGGCAGTAATTATTATTATAATTGTTATAATTGTTGTACGGTCTTGAAGTATTTTGATTTCTGTTATTATAGTTAGAATTATTGTATCCTTGAGGTGGTGAATTCATTTGATTGTTGTTATTGTTGTTTAAATTTTGAGACGGATGATTGCGATTATTGGGATTGCGATAAATGTGTTGTGGCTGATGGTTATTCTCCGTAAAATCATCTAACCTTCTTAATATGTCTATAAGTGAATCCATATTAGTCACCCTTTGGCATATTATAGCTTGAGTATCAGTGTAGATAAAATGATTCAGGAGTTGCCTGGCAATCATTGATTCGTCTATATCATTCAAGTGCTTACACTGATTGTATATGCGAGAGGCGTATGTTTCACGAGAGACTTGTCCTAATCTATATTTACCTGTCAATAACCGTATTTTTGCTCGATTTTGCTGCGTTTCATCCCAGTAATTTTTTTTGAAGAGTGTAACGAACTGGTCAAGAGAATTGCAATGGTCCTCAATTCTTTGGAACCACTCTTGTGCACTATAACGTAAAGTTACACGAATGACCTCCATTTTATGTTTCTCCTCAGAAACATCCTCTAAATAACGTAATAAACAGCTAAGGTACGTCATGGGGTGTACTCTTGTAATGTCCCCGTCGAAATGATGTAGATTTTCTATCTTAATAGAGTTATTGTTAGTATTATTGTAATTTGTTGATGTAAAATAATTTCTAATTTTATTTTCTAATTGTTTAATGTTAGCTTGCGTGTTAGTGTAATTATCATTATTGGTAGTGATTATAGCATCTAAATTTTGTCTAACTGTGTTTATTTCTTGGTTATTATGATCTTTGCATTGCCTTATTTGAGTATTAATATCTTGGTTTAACGTTATTTTTAATTGTTCAGTACTGTCTACATTTATTTTGTTAAAATTAGTCAATTTTGTATTAAATATAGTATTATTCTCTGAAATCAATTTGTCTACATTTTGTTGTATATTTTTAGTTGTAGTTATTAGTCTTTGTTCGGTATTGTTATGTATTTCGTTTGTTGTAGCCTCTAACTGTTTTGCCCAATGTAAGTTCTGTAAGTTAACGGTTTCATCTAGTTTTATTAGGTATTTCAGCTCGTTCTCCTCCATCTTTTTCTGAGCTGTAGAAATCTCAGCTATTTTACCCTCTAAATCTACCTTGAAAGCACTTAATTTGTTGTCTATATGCGCATTATTGAGTTCGAATCTTTCATTAATTTTTTTTGTGTTAGCTTCTAATTTTGCCGATAAGTCAGTACTCAGATTAGTTATGTCTTGTTTTAAGTTATCGTTGTTAGTGTCTAATTTATTTGTTAAGTCATTGTTACTATTAGTTAGTTCTTGTTTTAAGTCCTTACTATTTGTATCTAATTTGTTATTCATATTAGTTAAGTCGTTATTAATATTAGTCATTTGTATCATTAGTGTCTGTAGCATGTTCATCATCACCTGACTATTGTCTGGTGAACTTACCTCTTCAGCTGTGGAAGTATGTGTAACCGGAATGTTTCCCTGTTCTGCCCTGTCTTCTTCCGTAGTGTCCTTTACTGCTTTTGTCCTGTGTCTGGTGTCCATATTAATATAGATTGAATTTATATTATGCAAAAAGTTTATATTGATTTTTTTCTTTAATTATTAATAGAATTATTATAATGAATAGTTGATAAGTAGAAATTTATGATTTAAATATGTATAAATAATATTCGAGACACAGTAATAATATGAGTGGACAAAAGTTAAATAAAACAACGTACATACAAGGTGATATTTCCCCTTCACTAACCTTTACTATATCCGTAACTCCTTCAAAGTCTGGGATGAGAAGAATTGTAGGTACAAATCAGCTGCACTATAGGAAAAATAGGTACACAATTCTACACACAAATACAGTAATAACATACACCTTTCGTCTAAATTATATATGTAAAATAATTTTGAATGAAGCAATTATTTGTCCTAATTTATGTTGTAGTCGAGTTATTTAAAAGAAGCAATCTGGCCTCCACGTTGTTGCGTCAAATGATATAATATTCTGAGATAGACCTCAACGTAAAAGTGACAAATGATGAATAGCTGTAGAGGTGAAAATATATATAATGAACGAGTTCAAAAAATATTAATTTTGAAATTAAAAGATGGGCGCCTTTATATAACTCCTCAAACTGCTCTATCTGTGTTCTAAATTGCCAACTAGTCGGATAGCATGAAACTAAATTAAAAAGCTTAATTAAATGTGAAATCTCAGGCTCTTCGTTAGGAATAAGTTGTTGCTTCCATAAAAGTAAACTATTAATGTTAAGGCTTAAAGAAATAACTCCTACAAGTAAATATAGACAAATAAAAGATTGATATGATAATAAAAATATTAAGTTTATTGCTATAAAAGAAAACTGTAATAAAATAAGATATTTTGGAAAGGGTTAAATTTATGAACTATATATAAGTGACGACCAGGTGTTAACAAGAAAAAAAAAAGGTTATGTGTGTTACGAAATTATAAAAATATGGATTACAATACAAATGATCTTTTAAATAAATAGGTGAGTACCTTTTAAATTAATGTTGCTACGTTAAAATTGGTTTTTATTTAATATTAATATTAGTATAGGACGTTATAGGTTAAGGTAAACAAAATCGAGAATTTTATTTGTGTATAATTAAAAGAATTGAAAAATTGAATAATAAATACGCTATGTCTTTGGCCAGTGTTTATAGTAAACCTGTTGTTTGATTTGTAGATTGCACGCTTCAAAATGGATAAGTCTTGGCGTTCGAAAATAGTTCGATCGCTGATCAAATTGTTGGCGGTGTGGGTAGCCGTTCTTGATGACGCTATCGAAGTTTTTCTTCGGACTTGGTTCCTAATGCCTAATATCTCCCTGCGTTCTTGTTTGGCTGCTGAATATAAGGTATTGACGTAGATTGACGATAAACAGTTCAGTAGATGGTCTGTGGTTCTTTCTTGATAATATATCTCCAGAATTCCTTGTGATTATGGATGATACTATGTCAATGACGCTTTGTTTTACGTTTATACGTAAAAGTCTAAATATCTTGTAGAATATCACTTGTTGATTGAATTAATATTAATGCAGGATACTTTTGATAACTTTTTCACTGAATTAGCGTTTGAATTATTAATATTTTGAGATTTCTAAGATTCGGTCGAAAAAAATGCGTCTATTATTTTATGAATTTCAAAAGATGATGCCGATAGCGCCTGTCTGTTTTACCAAACTTAGCTATCTAATGATGCCAAAAAGTCTCGATGTTTTACCTTATCAACATATTTAAATAGGTGGAATTTGACTAATATTACTATTCTTACAGATTTTAAAAATTATTTAATAAATTAACAAGTTAGGTTAATGTAAAACTTAATGTTACAAATTGAGTATTGCGCACGATAAATATTTACATTTGCCAGATGTCAATTTGTAGGCGTGGCTTACTAGCGTCGATATAAATTAAAAATGCATATGAATTTAAATATGTGTTTTTCGCGCTAATATATGAAATTTGAATAAGAAATAATAAGTAAGAAATTAATGAAAGAAATATAAATAAAGAAATTTAAGAAAATAATGTTGTCGTTATTAAAATTCGTATGCACTTCGACACTACTAATACTTAATAATATCACTTACATAACCTTTTATTACCCTTTTCTTACTTTGTATATCTTATTTTTCCCATTTCAGATGCAGCTCAAAGTGTATGCCTTGCATCATTACAATATATATATATATATATATATATATGGTAAACCTAATCAGTAGGCGATTAAAGGTCTGTATATTACTTCAAAATATATGTACTTAAAAAACTCTACATGTTTCGGCAGTACGCCTTTATCAAGAGAATACAAAATATAAATTTTATATTTATTTTATATTTTGTATTCTCTTGATAAAGGCGTACTGCCGAAACATGTTTCGGCAGTACGCCGAAACATGTTTCGGCTGTACGCCTTAATTGATAGTATATGGTTCTGGGAAACACTTTTAAGACGAAGAATTAAAATAATAAAATTTAAATAACGAATTTCAAATGTTTTAATAGAAAAATAGCAAAATCTTCATTTTAGTATTACAGAAAAGTTTGCTTTGGAAAGAAAAGATAACCAAACACTTAAAGATTAACAATACGTGTGACCTCCTCTAGCTCTTATGACCTTCTGGCAACGCCTTGGTATGCTGGAAATCAAATTCCGAATGTAATGCTGAGGAATATTTTGCCATTCTGCCAAAACGGCAGTTCGGAGCTGATGGTGATTGTTTGGATCCACTCCTCGTGATCTTATCAACCTCTTCAAGTAATCCCATAAAAAATATTTTTTATATCCTTGACAAAGGCATCATTGCCGAAAGGATTATTTTAAATATATACACTTTGAAGTAATAACCAGACCTTTAATCGCTGACTAATTAAGTTTACCCTATATATATATATATATATATATATATATATATATATATCCGCGTCATTTTTACACCCTTCGGTATTGAAAGATTAAATTGAGAAGAAAATCACTAGGGTTAAGTCTGGTAACTAAAGTGCGTGTGGCAGCATTTCATAATATATATATATATATATATATAATCTTTCAATACCGAAGGGTGTAAAAATGACGCGGTTGGCGAAAGGGATACATTATGTACCCCATATTGCAAGTAGGTAAGTATACTCACAAAAATGCTCATACAGCCGCTCATGAAAGTAAAAGGGAATAAGTAAGGGAATAAATATGGCTCCTTTTTTCTATTTAATGCAATTGGTATTTAGAACATATTATTGTTTGTACAGTTGTTTGGTGTTCGGCACAAACAAAGTTTTTACACATATGACATGTTTTTCTACTTTTGCGATCTTTATTACATAGACATAAAACACTGTCCCGAAGATTTTAATTGATCTTGTCTGTTGAAAATTTGTATCTGTGGTGGGGGAACCAATTCGTACATGGCGTCCACAACGTGTTTGTAGAATCTTCTTTGATTTTCCAGTCTTCTAGTCACATGTGGTCTAATAAGTGTTTGTCCTAAAAAAAGAAGAAACTGCTTGCGTCTTTGAGAAGCAGTCTGAGGTGAAACAGAATTGAGACAGGCGATATCAAATACGTTTTGAAATAAAACAAAGGGCCATCTGTTTGAAGCTCTTTTACAGCTGTACTCGTTGAACATTTTGTCCGTGGTATCAACCACACCTTTGAATTATAATGCAAGATTATGTCTAGCTTATAATCCTTATCTTCATCGCTAATTTTATCGTCATTGTGTTCGGTGCTCAAAAGAATTACCGCTTTATTTTTTTAGGAGTATACGAAACCAAAGTAATATCTTCCAAAAATGCAAACATTGTTGACTTCTCTTCTCTAGAAGAATGAGGTAGTAGAGCAGGAGGAATGTCTTGCTTATTTTTACGAAGAGTTCCGCAAAATGTCAGACGCCTATTTAGTAACGCTTTTGCTAAGGGACAAATTGTAAAGAAATTATCAGTGGTTATACCATAACCAGACCCGAGACAGGATACCAAATCAAGAGTTACTCGTTTGCCTTGTTCTTTTTCAGGCTTGTTGCCTTCCTTTCCAATATAGATCTGAAGGTTGACAGCGTAAACAGAATTTGCACCTACGATGCCGAAAAAATACTATACAGAGGATTTTTACACCAAAGAAAATGGACTGGTTTCCTATTTGCTTTTAGAGCGCCTGTTGTAATCAAAAAACCAAAAACAGCGTACATTTTAAGAGAATCTGTCTCTGCTCAAGTTTTTTGTTTGTCCAGATTCTTCATGTTCCATTCTTCAACATATTTTTCCGCTTTCTGATTTGTGCATTTCACAATTATTTGTGCGATTTCATCGTTTATAAATAATTTGAAACATTCGACAATTGTTGAAACATTCCTAGATATTAGAGGAAGCCCCGGTTTATTCATTATTATATTCTGAGAACGAGCGCGAGAGGCTGTTGGAGGACGATTGTTCCACATAGTACCATTCTTGGAAACGAAAGCCAAATCTGATTGCGAAACCTCTTCTTCTTCATCACTATTTCCGGAGAAGAAATCTGTAATAGAAACCATTCGAAATTAAATTCTTTTGGGTTCTAAATTACAAAAAAATACCTGTTGTATCTCTGGTTCGGATTCAGTTTCTTCTATATTATCCTCAGACTCTGGTGCATCAGACAAATTATTCTCATCTTGTAGAAAATCTTTATCGCTATCTTCCAACCACTGTAGGGCTACGACACAATTTTCATCTCGAGACCAATCTAATTTTCTTTTGTTTCATCATTGACATTATATCTGCACAAGAAGAGCAGAGCAATAATAATACACCCTCACTGCTTGGATTACGCGCAGAGACTAAAACAATACCAATATTACTGGTTCACCTTGAAAAAGAACACATGATACAAGGTGTTTTCGTCAAATTGCGCAATGTTACCAGAACACATTGCATGAAATTACGACGTAATGTGCATATAATGTTAGTACACATTAGAAATAAAGATAACTCAGTTGGATTAGCCGAAATTACAACCCTAATCCACAAAAACAAGGAAAAATAACTGTTCAGGGTACAGTTGTACCCCCTCAGGTATCGGAAGGCTAAGAAAATGGCTAGCTGGAAACGGGAGAACATTTCACTTCCGCCTTGTACATCTAAATATAATGTTAATAAAGATGAATTGATAGATGTAATTTAGACCTAGATGTACAGGTTCATTTTTGCAGAATAAAGATCAAAATTTAAAGATGGACTAGTAGAAACAGAAGAAGAACGCATTTAACGAATACATAAATATATAATACAAAGGTATTTTTAATACTATAAAATATTATTAAAAATCTGGTGTGAAGATAATATAAGATATATAAGAGATAATATAAGATAATAATATTTTATATTATTAAAAATACCTTTGTATTATACAAAACTGGTGGGGTTTACCTACTCATGTATGTTTCAATTATTCTGATACATAAATATATAATTATATACAAATAAACTGTCATTTAATGTCAAAATTGTTCTAAAACTTCACTTTTATATTACACTTCAACTTAAAAAAGATAAACTAATTTCCCAGTTTCCCTATTTCTTCATCAAATCACAAGAAAATTTTAAAATTTCTAACATTCCTTTTAAATTTAATTTATAGTAAGGACTTGTATATTGATAGTTGTTACACCTTCCGCGACAAAATCTAAAATGCAAGTAGTTATCCGTGGTAGCAAGATGTTCTGCTGGGCCACCCCCTTTGCCTTGAACCTACCTGTTGGCAAACGTCCCAAAGCAATAATTCCGCCGGCCAACTCAATCGTTTCTTGGAGAGCGTCGCGGGTCAAAGTCGCGAGGTGTAAAGTAAGCGCCACCGTATTCCTCCGCAGAGCACCCCCGTAACACGGAAGCGGGTGGGATGTAGGTAGCTCCAAAAACTCGTTTGGCCCCAAACTACTTGATACTGAATAAATATGCTTGACACCGCAACTGCCTAACTCATACACCTGTGGGTAAGGTATCAAACAAATACAAGACATCAACTATAACAAGTTGATTTAAAAAAAAAAACAGAAGGCTAAAGCCTGTCACATAGACACACAATGTCAGAGTCCCAAAAATAATTAAATTAGAGCTCAAATTCGGAGCTTACAAGCTCGTATCCACGAGTATTTCAAAATGCGAAAATGATGGTTAAATTTGCGGTAGTAAGCCCAAGTGGCCCACAGGAAAATTGAAAGTGAAAGTTACACAAGTTATAGGCTTAAAGAAAATTAAATATAGGAATAGACTTGTGTGGGCTTTAAGAGCAATTACGCTTGACCAAATGTCAGCGATAGCACAAAATTAAAACTCTAAACAATTATCACCAAGACAAAAATATTGATTTGAAATACTAAAAAAACTGAAATAATCATGCATATCAGTGAATACAATAAACAGTATCAATCGAAAATATAACACCCTGTATTAACAGGTAGGAAATTAAAGTAAACAAAATATGAATTAGGTTAAGTACGTGTCTGAACATGTGATTCACCAGGACACAACTAAGTATACTTAATTCTGGGTCCCTTACAATAAAGTTATAAAGATCTTAACTAATTAAAACAGCAACGTACCCCAAAATAACACTTAACCAGTACGAAGGCTCATCTGAAAGACAAATGCCTGGTATAGAATAACAATACAAGTTTCACCTGGCCGCTAATGAAGTTAGCCAACCAATATAATTAATACTACAAGAAAATAGAACGTAACTTGGTGTGTAAACAACCTTTCTACTAATCAAACATTGATATTGCCTAGAACGGCCAACTAAATTAAATGAAATTAATAAGAAAAGCTGAGCGAATAAACTATTCGCTGTACAGTAATGAATTGACTATAAACTGCTTAAGAATTAAATCAATTAAAATGCTCATCACTACGACCGAGCTCTATTCCAAATGAAATGTATTAAACTGACAGAAAATTACGATACTAACCTTTATGAAAGGTTCAAATTGCATCGAATTCACAAAATAACTAGTAACCGGCTTTCTCTCGAGCCTTTACACAAATGAAATGTCAACAAATATAAATAACCACAAGAGGTTATGAATTGCACTTATATTTAACAATAAAAAGGAATTATAACACCTACTTTAAATTGTCTTCGCTACTGCTTAAACTACAAACTTTATGGAAAGGCCTTCAAAGGGATCCAAGGAAAAACTATTGAAGTATTCTTATCAAATTTCTGCCCAAAACACTCCGGCATACATTTCATCTGTAGTCCGCCATGATTCTGACGTCAATAGATTGTTCTAGAAGCCTCCTTTTTTCCTATACCCATGCCTCGGGAAAATTCCACTAACGGGTATGAAATTGAAGACGTTAACACACGGTTTTCATCCAAAATTTAACACCATGTGAATTATCCGTGCTTAGATTGAATTACCCAGTCAAATGGAAACGAGATCGCTTACCGCCTGGTATTTGCGAAGTTCCACGTGAATCGATACAGGTATACAATAAAAATAAATCCTACAAAGGATAAAGGACAACCATAAGATAAAGTACAATTGATCAAGATATTTCTTACCGTCAATGCACTACTCGTATCTAACTAAAGTACAACTTGCGTAGTCGACGATCACTGACCAAATGGCAGATAGCCGCAAGTCGGACATGCGCCACACATTGAGCAATTTTGTGACCACGACAAAGACTACCCCCAATCCCGCGAAACTACATTAATTCGACATCCAAAATTAATTTGGAAAAAGTTATAAACAGCAGGATAGATTACCGGACCCACGTCTAATTATCGTGCAATATAACAATATTTGTAAAAATTAAGGGCGACATCTATTGTCGAATTGGTAACGTTCCGGACGATTTTACGCAAGCAAGACTGGTTGCAGAACCACCGGGAACGAAAGAACGGTTAGATAGATAGGAGTTGAAGGTTAAACCGCCCGATGTCACTACAAAATTAATTTAAAGGAAGGAATTAATTAAAGAAACCTCTACGTGTTAATTAAGTAAAAAGTACGAGAATGGCAGATGGACCTTTTTTCTCTCAACACGTAACATAGTGCAGTGCAAAGTAAATAACTGATTCCATCTCTGTGTGGGTTTTGTTACGCCTACTAATTTTATCTCCTTCTAAAAGCGGTCTTTAGATTATACGCGTTCTTTTTGTTTGTTTCTTTATATATATAAAGAAACAAACAAAAAGAACGCGTATAATCTAAAGACCGCTTTTAAAGGGTGATAATATATATATATATATATATATATTATATCTGTTTTGTGTATCGCGTTCCCAGTCTTATAATTATAAAACTAACACTTTCGTTCAGATAGTAGCCCTAGGTCGCGACCAAATCAAGGATGTCTTGCATTGTCAATGATTGCGGTAATTCGCAATCACATATTATAATTTCAATATTTATTTAAATCATTACATATTTCTTATCATAGATGTGTATGAGTTGATAATATGTATAATAATTTCTTGCATATTTTACTAGAACTCAGGTGTAATTAATTCCGCTGTTATATTTTATGTTATTTTACATCGGTCTACTACAATTTTCAAAATGTTTCTATAGAAATGAATTTTTAAGCCAAATGAAAATTTTAAATATTCATATTCTAGATATTATTGCCGAAAAAATTTTGCGAGATATTTACGTTATTACCAGAAGAAGATTGCCACACCGAAAATTAAAAACCAAATTGAGACTGAGTAAGTATTAGTATTGTCAGGTACGAATCCATTCATAATCAAAAGCCAAAAATGATCTAAATGTCTCTAATCTGTTGCACAAAAGATTTCTATTTCTTCGCTTTTAATGCGCTGTTCTTTTTGGTACATATCTTCAGAATTAAATCGCTGCAATATATCTTCTGAGGCTTCAATTATGCACAACCCATACTAGTATTCATTAGATGCCAACGCACTCTCATAATTCAGTCCACACTAGAAACTCATAACCGATTTCCTAGTTTGTTTTTAATAGCGTTTATTATTTAAAATAACCTTCCTATAGCAGTATTAATGCATGAGCCATGTTTGAAATATTTTTGAAGCGCGATTCTCCTGAGGCATCAAAGTTCCCATTAACTATTTCAGTCCAAAAATTTGCTACGTTATCCACATGCACAACTACGTTATGCACAACCCATACTAGTATTCATTAGATGCCAACGCACTCTCATAATTCAGTCCACACTAGAAACTCATAACCGATTTCCTAGTTTGTTTTTAATAGCGTTTATTATTTAAAATAACCTTCCTATAGCAGTATTAATGCATGAGCCATGTTTGAAATATTTTTGAAGCGCGATTCTCCTGAGGCATCAAAGTTCCCATTAACTATTTCAGTCCAAAAATTTGCTACGTTATCCACATTAAACCAATTTAATTTAGACAATGACTTCGATTGTGCAATTGTTGCACCAATATCATAACAAAGTATTAAAAAAGAGATAATGCTAAATTTGTTATATCAAGTTGTTTTACTGATGTAGCTAATTCCAGGCTTAAAAAATTAATTGTTGTAGACTTTCTATGTTCATAAGTATTTTATTTTGAATTACTTTCAATACCAATTTCCTGCTACGTTAAATATATATTCAAAATTAACAAACTCTATATCCACTATGTAATCTGTAAATTTAAAGTGTATTAATTTATTTACAGGTACTAGTTTTAGTGAATTAACAGTTTCTAATTGAAATAATTTATTCACATATATTACATTTTTTAATAATGTACTTTAGAGAAACAAAGTAGAAATAATTTAATTTATCTGATAACATTAAAAATAGCTGGCTCGCTACACTAAAATGCAATTTTAGAGCGTCCCAGTAAACTATTATTTTAGTTTTATCATTGTATATTGCCAACCATCTAGTTGTCGCAATACTTTAAGTGGCCTTTTGTCTGTTAATAATTCATATATTTGGTTATATTCATTCCGTCTCCTACTATTTGAAAACCAGTTGACGTTCTTTTATTATAATATCTAAATTACGGGAGAAGGTTTTTAAATGCACAGTTAGTTTGAAATCCAGTTTCATTTAATATTGGGTGCTTTACTGCAAAAGAAGTACTGTGTGAAATTAACAAATGGAAATAAAATACGACCTCTGATGATAATAATCTAGCACGTTTCTTTCTATAAAAACTGTGCATCTGTACTATCATCAATTTTATTCACTTTCTGTATTAATTTATCACTTCAAATTACATCTTTCCGGACTGCTGGAAAATCACAAAAATTAGTCCAGTATTGGAGAGTAATTAACATATTGTTATATGCGAGAAATTATATAACAATGGAAAATATACATTTCAGTTAATAAATACGGTTTTGTCAGGGTAGGTCCACTATTACTAACTTGGTCGAAAAACTACGCTATACATTGATGAAGCTATAGATCAGCGATGCACATACCGCGCCCCTAGGGCCGCATGCCCCCCCCCCCCCCCTGTCGATATTTATGCGGCCCGCCAACGAATTTTAAACTTGTTCGAAAAACTACAAAAGTAGGTAAAAATCCATTCAAATCAATATTTCTTAACTTTTTATTTTATTCTAGCTTTTGTAATTGTTAGTAAGATATGTATCTTTAAATACTTACTACTTTCTTGTTCAGGTTTACTACGTAGGACAGGTATGCTAAACCAGGCCCCAGTTAAAAAACGTAGTCGTAAGGTTGAAGATGAAAATCGACAGTTTCAAGATATTTGGACCGAAAAATACTCTTTTATTTCATCGCATAACAAAAGTGTCTGTTATAATATGCAAGAGTAGTGTTTCTATTCCGAAGGAATATAATGTGAAAAGGCATTATGAAACCCAGCATCATACTTTTAGCAAATTAACCGGCGAAAATCGAATGCAAAAAATTTCCACTTTACAAAGGGAACTAATAGGCCAGCAGGCTATGTTTACAAAACCAATTCAAGATGCTGAAACAGCTACTGAAGTTAGCTTTGAAATATTTCGAATAATAGCGAAAACTTGTCGTCCTTTTAAAAATGGTGAGCTTGTTAAGCAGTGTTTAGATATCGCCGCAAAAAAAATGTGTCCGAAAGATGCAAAGAGGTTAGAGAAAATTCAACTAAATCGG
Source organism: Melolontha melolontha (assembly GCA_935421215.2). Taxonomy (NCBI): domain Eukaryota; kingdom Metazoa; phylum Arthropoda; class Insecta; order Coleoptera; family Scarabaeidae; genus Melolontha; species Melolontha melolontha. The sequence continues at coordinate 85,198,909 of OW285242.1, read as the reverse complement.
ATGACTATCCAAAGAAGACTTACCACATTACCAGCTAATATAGAAGAGCAATTAGCTACGAAATCGAAATGTTTTGAGTATTTTTCTATAGCACTCGACGAATCTACAGATATAAGTTCCACTGCTCAACTCTTAATAAGGTTTAATTTTACGAGGTGTAACGCAAAATTTTGAAGTGAGTGAAGAAGTGATTGGTATGAATTCTTTGACAAGTCAACCAAGGGGAGTGACATGCTCAAAGCTCTTCTGGAAAAATATTCTGTAATGGATTTGGATTTAACGAAATTATCTGGAATTACGACTGTCGGAGCACCTTCAATGGTTGGAAGTAAATCTGGGATAATACTGTGTTAAAAGAGTATTTACAAACTAAATACATAGATACCAAGGAATTAATGCAGTTTCATTGCATTATACATCTCTGTTCCCCCTGTTGCCCTCTCTTCAAAATTATTGGGATTTGAAAATGTGATGAAAGTTGTAGTACCTACTGTAAACTTTATAAAATCACGAGGTCTCAATCACCGACAATTCACACAATTTCTCGCGGATATTGAAAGCGAATATGGTGATCTCCTGTTTTACACTGAAGTAAGGTGGCTAAGTCGTAGGTTGTCACTAGAGCGGTTTCTTAACTTGATTGAAGAAATCAAAATATTTCTGGCAGAAAAGAAAAAGGACGTCTCCGAACTCGACAACCCTGATTGGCTGTGTGACTTAGCGTTTCTTGTAGACATCACAAATCACTTGAATGTCTTAAATACGCGACTCCAAGGCAAAGATCAATTGATTTCGCAGTTATACTCTCATGTTTCGTCCTTTCAATGCAAATTGAGTCTTTTCATGACACAAATCAATTCAGCCAATTACAGCCATTTTCCGAACTACAAAAAAATTTCGGAGAAATTCAATAAAACTTATGTCAATTTCGCTTATGTTGAAAAAATTGATATTTTAATACAAGCTTTTCATGATCGTTTTCTAGACTTCAAAAAAGTTAAACCTCTATTAGACATTTTCGGCAATCCTTTCAACATTTCACCCGAAAATGCACCGGAATTAATACAGCTGGAATTGATAGATGACACAAAATGATGATAATTTACGAAACAAGTTTAATGAAGGTAATTTACTCAACTTTTACCGTTGCGTTGACAAAACCGCTTATAAAGAGTTGCAAATAAATGCATTGAAATGCGCAAACTTATTTGGATGGACGTATATTTGTGAGCAAACGTTTTCAGTGATGAAACTTAACAAAACAAAAAATCGAAACCGTCTGGCAAATGAAAATCTGGAAGCAATTTTACGGGTGGCGACAAGTAATGTGGAGCCAAACATAAACAAAATTGTTAGGTCAATGCAATGTCATGCATCAAAATAATAAAACATGAAATATTACGATGTAATGATTAGATAACATTACGATTACATAATTACAACAAACATTTTTGAATATTCTTTTATTTTTATCATTTGTAGTAATTCATACTATTTAAAAATAAAAATATTTTTGTTAATAAGTATTCTTTGTAGTGGCCCGTCCTTGGCTTATAATTTTCACGAGTGGCCCCTGTTCCCTATAAGTCTGTGCATCCCTGCTATAGATGCTCAACAACGAGTAGATGTTATTTACGCTGATTTTATAGAAAATAATCTGTGGGTGTATCTTTCGATAAATTCATCCTTCTTCACAACCTATCTGTAAATCTAGATTGCATACAGGCTGTTTCATTCATAATTATCCATGCAGTAACTTGAGAAACCTTAGCACAATATATGAAGATTTAACCTAAAACACTTAAGTAAAATATTCTTCTTTACCGAGATAATATTTGTTTTATTATCAATATTCTAAAATTATTTTAGCCCATTGTTTTGACACCTTCCAATATTTGTTGTACTTGGCAAACAGTTTACATATGTTAGGATACTTTAAATAGTGGCAAAAGATAGTTTTCCGCTATTACTAGAGGTGTGCGGTAAGTATAGATACTTTATTTTTCCCACCACCATCTACGCCACTGTCGTAATAATCATTTCAGCATGTTTTGTTGATTCTCCGTTACTTTCTACGTAAATATTATCCTCTTATCTCAACGCAATAGAGTAAGTAGTTTTAAAGTTATTTGCGTTTAAAGGTAATATTTAAAATATCACAATAATTGAAACATACACGAGTAGGTAAACTCCACCAGTTTTGTATAATACAAAGGTATTTTTAATAATATAAAATATTACTAAAAATCTGGTGTGAAGAACACAAATGCAGAGATATCACAGAAAATATTAATAGTGAACCTGCATTTGTGTTCTTCACACCAGATTTTTAGTAATATTTTATATTATTAAAAATACCTTTATATTTAAAATACCTAATTTTATTTTATTGCTTATTTCATATGAGTGTCGTTAATAACTTAACTAAGTTGATGATCAAATTTGTTAATTCTAATCGTAAATTTCCATGAACATCTGAATATTGATTCTACCTTTTCAATTCTTGCAATTATGGATTCACTCTTTCCAAAAATTATCAACATTACAATGATGGTTTCTAGCCAGGGCTCATTTATTGATAAAGGTTTATTAAACTAAGTAGGCTGATGTCATTTATTTGTGTTACAACTGTCAGAAAGATAATTTTAATTGAAAAGCTTAAGATTGCTCACTGTTATAATATAGTTTGTAGTGAAAATGCCACGTCATAATAATTTCCCAAATGCAGAAATGCAGGGACACGGTTTGTGTTTTTGCACAAGCAAATTATATAGAGCGTGCTGCTGCTCAAAGAAATTTACAATTATATCCTAAAAGACGACAACCCCATTAGAGAACTTTTAAAAATATTTACGACCGATTAACGGAAACTGATCAATTCCGTCCGTGGATCAGAAGGATGATGTATTAGTAAGAATTTCTAATGATCCTCAGTTAAGTTTATCAGCAATAACTGGAATAAGCAATGCTTCAGTTTTCAGAATATTAAGAAAAGAATACTTAAGACCTTACCATTTTACTCCAGCGCAGAATTTGCTAACCACAGATCTTCCTCGACGAATGGAATTTGCACAATTATGGATAGGACAAATGTAAATAACATTCTGTTAGCAATATTCTTTTTAGTTGTGAGCAGGGTTGCCAGGTGGTCAGCGCGTTTTTCGATAGAAAGGTTCGGAATTTTTCGGTAGATTGCGGCAAAATTCGGTAGATTCAATTCAAACAATCTAATAAGACGAAAGATTTATTAAATAAAAAACAGGAAGCTTTATAACAAAAAAATGTATTTAAGCGTACTAAATAAAATATAATTTCTTAAAATTAGTTAACTTTCTGTCGTCGGATATAAAATACTGTTCGTCATACTGTTGACTAGTTTCTTTTCAAATAAAAAGTCGAAACAGTTATTATGTACATTGCCACTATCTGATACCAATCTTTTTGTAAGAAGCAAAGCAGATATCGTGTCGCTACCTAATTTGTTTCTCTCTTTTGTTTTCATGATATTTATGGTCGAAAACACCCTTTCGACAGCTGCCAAAGAATGTGGAAGACATAACATTTGAAAAACAAAACTGGTTAATGTGTGAAACATTTTCGATCCGTTTCCGAATTTCATTTCGTTTATTTCTTTACAAAAAATGCACACATCTTCACTTAACGATCGTACATCCGTGTTTCTCAGTAAACGCCATTCGTTATCCAACAACTGTAATTGTGACGCGTCAATATTATGAGAAAATTTAGCAGCTATTGTTGATATAGACGATATAGATCCTGATTTAACAACCTCAGGCAGGCGCGGCTCGTGATGACGTATTTGGGAGTGCAAGTACAATGATGCGAGTGCCTCGTGTGTTTTCGGTGTTTACTAAGAAAACGTGACAGTTAGTACACGAGAATACACGAAGCACTCGCATCATTGTACTTGCACTCCCAAATACGTCATCATGAGCCGCGCCTGACCTCAGAATCAAAAATCTGTAAAGATTCAAGAGGATTGTCTTTTAATGGAAATCTCTGAACTATCTGAGAGCAAGCCTCAACATAAAAATCCAAAGATCGAATTCTAAACAAATGTAATTGTTCAGAAGTTAGTTTAGCGCTTATAATAGTTTTATTAACATTAGCTCCAAAGTACACGTTCTCAATAGGAAGATAATTATGAGGATTTTTGAAATCGATTTCTTCCAGTGAAGTGTTTATTAAATAATCCCGTTTGATAAAACAGTCAAATATAGTACGTACAATATTAGCAACGTCTCTGTATATTGTATGAAGTTTAACTGATTGTGATTGCATGTTTCTGTTCAGATGATTAAAATAAGGCAATACAAAATCCAAAAATTGCAAAAATAACATAGAAGTCGGATCGTTTAATTTTGTTAAGATATTTTCTGCTGCTAAAACATCATTTCTAGCAACTGCATCAGTAAAATACAATTGTAAAGGGCGGTACTGCTCCAAAATTCTTACAACAACAGAATGAACAGACAGCCAGCGTGTTTGTGATGGATGTAAAATTTTGTGAATCCTCACATTACAAAAATGTTGAAATTCTGAAAATTCTGCTATTCTCTTTGGACTAGAACTGAAATAGTTATATATATCGCGAGTTAAATCTTCGACCAATTGAGGTAGTTTGCGACTAGCGTAACAAGCGCATAAATGAAAAGAATGACAGATGCATTTAAAAATAAATAAGTTTGGAACATCGTTTTAAAAAAGTCATTAAAGATTGATGATTTCCCATCATTACGTTAGCACCATCAGCGGGGGAGCCTAGTAAATTATCCTTATATGGAATTTTATTATTTTCAAAAAAATTTTTAATATGATTATATAGAGTACTAGAATCCGCTCCTGAAAGTTTAATAAGCCCGAGAAAATCATCTTTTATTTTATAACTATTATCTAAATATCTAACTACTAAACACATATGTTTTTCGGTATTTCTATCGGTAGATTCGTCTACCATTAACGCGAATTTTCTTGTTCGTAGTATGGTACATAGAGAGTCGAAACTGTGTTGTCCGAGGATATTCTTTACAATGGCTGTGGATTTTGTTCTTCCACAAGTTAAACCTTTGGCAATGTTGGAATCATGGCAAATTCTTACTACAGTTTTAACCAAATGGTCCATGACAGAAAATCGCAGATTGTGTTCTGCTGCAAACGCACTCAGTCGTATTTCACCTGAAAATTATTAAAACATAAATCAAAAAATATAAGACTATTCGCGAAAAAGAAAAAATATATAATACAAGATCTGCACTTACTGCTCATTCTGCACTTTTCCGTTCGCATCGACGAGCCAGCTTTGGAAACGACAAATAAAGATATTGGTTCACCGGCGCGAACAAGAAAGTACAGGAAGCGTAAACGATCAGAACTTTATGTTCGTACAACGATTGTAAAATACGCAAAAATTTGCTTACCCTCTTTAACATCATCATCTAATTTTCTTGTGGATGTTGCGGCAGTGACAAAACTGGTTAATGTTGTTTGTTTTGCGACAGTTCGAGCTTTTTTTTTTGATGGTATTGTCCGTTGGCATACTTAATTAATGCATCTTTGCCTGAAGTTATGTTAATGTCCTTTTCGCAACATTTACATTTTGAGAATCTTTTGCCTTTTTGACTCTCAAATAACCAGCCTGTAAATTCGGGTAAACTTTCCCATTCTTTTCTGTACATTTGTTCGTATGTACTTCATTTTTTTTATTGTGCCGCTACTGGTGCCTTCGCCTTCACTATCACTACTCATTTTGATCTAATACACTTTTGAAGTTTAACAACAAATTTAAAATAACGCTATAAAGTATTCCGTCTAACAGATGCGTGTTCAACACTTCAACTGTATTAGTGTTAGTACTGTTAAAATAATACCCAACGCTTGTTTTGTAATCGCCCTTTTATTTTTTCAATGATAAAGTCTTTAACAATAACACACACGTTACGTAAAAATATATTTATTTATTTAAGGAAGAGGTACCATTATTTCTTGCGGCTGCTATCTAATATTACCAATCAATACATCATGCCAGCCGGGAAAGTACAGATTATTTATATTAACATAATGGTTACTTGATTACACCATCTCCTTCTATCTAATTGTCGATACAGATATATTGGACGGTGTGCGGACCGTATGTAGTCAGCATTCTAAATAATCAATGGTATTAGTTACAATATTGTATTTTTATTTGGGTTTTAGTATAGTAATGATATCATTACATTAATAAAACATATCAATAAATCAACATTCTTTATCAACATCTTTATTATTATATTATATTATTATGATCCTAAAACCCAAATAAAATACATTATGAATTATGGATTATGATGAAATTGATGAATCAAATAAAGAAAAGAAAACAATGACATCAGTTGCCTAATAGAGAGCGCTGACTCTATATAAAGTAAGTAATTAAAGTGTAAATTACGATATAATTTTGGTTATAGTGAAAATAATTTTATGTTTAATTTTTTTAAGAATCACAACATAAATCGGTATGTCGGTAGAAATTGTGTGAAATCGGTAGATCTACCGAAAAATCGGTAGACCTGGCAACCCTGGTTGTGAGACCACTTTCACACGTAGAGACGTTTTTAATTGGAGAAATTGCCACATTTGGGATAATGTAATACCGTCAAAGAGGCACACTTTCAACATGAACTGAGAATAAACGTTTGGTGTGGAATTTTTAGAAATAATGGAATAGGTCCCTTTTAATAACCTGCAAATTTCAATGGCAATTCATATGTGGAATTTCTTCACAATACACTTTTTGATGAGCTGGAAGAGTTACTATTAAACAAAAGAAGAGATATGTGGTTTATGCAAGATGGCGCCCCACCACATTTTCCCTTAGTCTTGCGAAATTATTTGAATAATCAGTTTCCTCATAGATAGATAGAGCGAGGAAGTGAATTTCCATGGCCTATTCTGAGTCCCGATTTTAATCTCCTAGATTTTTATTTTTGGGAACATATGAACAAACCTGTATACGCTCAACAAATTAATACCCGACAAGAATAATGTCCACAAATAGAAAATGCTGCGAATTTGATTAAGAATCAAGGAGAAATTTTTCCGATAGAATTCAAAAAAGTACTGATGTCAATGGAGGCCACTTTGAAAATTTATTATAATATTAATTAATTTGATTTTTTGTTACAGTAGTCTAAATAAATATTTGTTTTAATACGTTTATCTTATGTAACCGTCATTTGATTCTATTAGTGTTTGATAATAAAAATCATAGTTCTGAATTTTCATAAACTTAAAATTGAATATTTACCTTAAAACAGCCTGTATCTCGGCACGGAGGAATATTTTATTAAACTGTTTTAAGTTAAATCTTCATATTTTGTGCTGAGATTTCTCCGGTTACTATATGGACAATTCTTAATGAAACAACCTGTACATTCGCATCTTTTACTCCTTGCCGAGTCACTTCTCTTGGTGCGTACGTTAACGATTTCGTGATACTTCTTGATTGTAAAGTTCTCACATACGCAGATAATTTTAAAATGTTTAATAGCATTACTTTTCAATCACAGAAAAAGGAGAAAACCTTTCACTGATTTAGAAATAATCTAACTAAGCTAGAATATGTGCTTATAGTTTGACATCCTCTATATATTATAGTTAGTCGATAACGCAGTGGTAAATTACTGGCTTATCGTGCTTGCTGTCTGAAAAAGTTTCCTTCTCGTTTAAGGTGAATGCTGCAGCTAAATATCTTGTTACTTTGTGGGCGCGGACTCTTAACCTGCCAATGCCCTCTGTAATTGACGGTAAGCTGTTGAGGAATGTTAAGGGATGAATTACTATTATCATATATTTATAAACAACACAGGGACCATATTGCTCTAGTGATAGGTCACTAGACTATGAAACTATATGGACCAGGTTCAAACCCTGGTCTAGCCAATAACATCCATTGCGTTTTTTTCTGCCCAGCTCGACTCAAGCCGACAAAAAAATGAGTACCTGGAGGTGAAACTCTAGGGTCCTAGTGTACTGAACTGCTCAGTTGTAACAAACCTACCATGTTACTACCCTAAAGGCCTGAAAGGCGGGGATTATTATTAATGTTATTATTATATAAATAACACATGCATAGTGGGTCTAAAAACGATTCTTAAATATTATATCTTATAAATTGAATGTCGTATACCCGCATCCTGCTGCTAATTACGAAAGCTAAAGCTTACAACTTCACTTTCCTGAAACGAAGATGAAAATTGGTCGCCATGTTATATCACAACTGTATCTCGAACAAGTACAAAAGTTTTCTGAAGTTTTTATCTTTTCGACTCGACAGCATTCATCCGCCTAGAGCAATCGACTATCAAAATCTCTTGGAAAGATACAACACTAATCGAAGAAAAATCCATTTTTTGAAGAAATTAATAAATGGAGAGATTGACATCCCCTCTTATCTAACTTCCAATACGTCTCCTTGCATCGCATTTTTCAAGCATATTTTAATTACAGCTTTCTAGTGCAAAACATATTATTATAAGATATTTTCGAAAACCAGGTACGTATGTGAAATTATAATTGAATTGCATAATCCTGTTAAGCGGTTCTGATTTTATTTGTTCTCTAACTCATTTTCTTAACAGTAAATCACACAAAGAAACCTTTCTGTTATCCCACATATTTATAATAATTTTAATATGTATATCATATTAATGTCTTCTACTTTATAGATCAGATACGTTCTAATATTTAAATTTTATTACTTAAAAATCTTCAAAATCGTGCCTTATAAATTACGATGGGCTGAACTTTATTTTTATGGGATACTAACAATATCACATCAATTCTCGGTAACAATGTTCATCCTGGGGGTCTCAAATAAATTAGACAAACGAACAACATCTCATCACATCACATAAAAATTCATTTTAGGTAATTCATATAATTCAATATGTAAATGGAACAACGTGTCATTGGACATCTTCTCTGAACGAAAAGAAGATGGATTCAGGCACGATTGCCTCATTTCACACAGGTAATTTACTATGAGAAAGCGTCCCTGGAAGACCAATATTAATTTCAAAATGTTACCCACGTACAAGCGCATACATAAGCTTTTAAACTAAACCAAATAAAAGAAGAAAATTCGTGTAAAGTACCACCTTGTAGTACTAATAAATTAGTTTACAGATTTTTTTAGTGAGGTGTCTTATTAGATAAACAAATTTATGCGCATAATATGAACCGTTTTTTATATTATTAATCTTGACGTAAAATACACCTTTTTATGTGAAATTTAGTGACCGTGTTTGTGATTACACCGGTACATTTCTCACACTAAAATAAATTAGTAGAATCAACAACGAGGAACACTGGCTGAATGTCTAGTAATAAGTAATGAATGATGTTCGTTTAATGATAGTGTATTAATACGACTAATGTTTTTATTAATTTGTGAACATTTGCCAAAGGGCTTCAGTAAAAAATAAAATTTAGATATTGATCTTTAAATTAAAATACTCTTTTGAATAACTAATAAAGGCAAACGTATTACATAAATTCAAAATTTCATAATAAGTCTCTTAAATCTGAAAACGTAAATTCGAATGAAACTTTAAATTGCAAAAGATTAAATTGGTAAATTGCAGATCGTTACATAATTAATTTACCATCATAAAATATGTTGCTGTTATATAAATATATATCTTATGTTATTTAAATATCTGTACATTTGCTTATCATGCTGACAGTTCCGTGTTTAGATCCCTGACTGGCTGCCCGAGGAAGTTTTCGTGATTTTCCTTTTCGTTTAAGGCGAATGCGGACAACTTAACATCTTAAGCCGCTCCACGGGCACATACATAATAATAACTCATGCCTTGCTATTCCCCGTTTTTGTTGTCTAACTATTTTTTTAATACTAATACTAATACTACTTTGAATAATTTTATCCATGAGAACTACAAATATAAAAAGCGTTCAAATAAGCTTTGCCTCTAGTAGGCCATTCCTTTAAAAACGTATGATTATTAATTTAAATTTGCATTAGTTGTCAATTAGACAGATGCATAGTTGACAAAAATTGCTTTGTAATTTAAAATTGATTTAACATGGTTTTTACTATACAACACAAATCATTCATGCTAGAATCTTATTTTCGAAACGGACGTAAGATTAACGGACAATGGCAGTATTCTCTTCAAGATTGTTTAGAAGAATTTAGAAATGAGTTCCCTAACGTCATCTTTGATTATGACAGTTTTTAACGGAACCTTAACAGGAGAAAGGTATCGACAAGAAATTATTATGCCATTTATCGAACAGCTTGACGACGAAGAAATAACACAGGGTTACTTTCAACAAGACGGAGCTAGAGCACACACAGCAGGTGAAACAATTAATATTCTGCAGCAATTTTTTCAAAATCGGTTGATAAGTTTAAACACTGAACATGAATTTCCACCAAGATCTTGTGACATTACCCCATGTGATTTCTTTTTATGGCCATTCTTAAAGAACTCAATTTATCAAGTACAGATACCTGATCTTGCAGGCCTTCAAATCAGAATTGCTGAAAGAATTAATGGAATTGACAATGCGATACTACAAAACACTTTTTCCTCCATTAGAAGAAGATGTGAGAAATGTTTCGAACAAGGTGGTGGACACTTTGAACAATTTTTATAAAATTTTGCTTGTTTGTTGGAAATAAACATATTTCATTCACTTAAAAATGTTCGTTTTATTATTTTGACATTTGTCATTTCAATCAAATATCTCATCTCATAACCAACAAAATTCCTATTAAAATTAGTAACAAGCTAAGCCATAATCATAATTTCCAAGGGCTACTTTGAGGTAAAATTTATTTGAATTCTTTGTATAAGTATGACATTAATATACTGTCATTTATATTTTAAATTCTTTGAGAAAGGCATCATTTGCCGAAACATGTAAGATTGTTTTAAATGTATACATTTTTGAGTAAAACCAGACCTTAAATCACCAACTAATTGAATACAAAGGTCAAGAAATAACTATGTTTATATATATATATATACAGGGTGTCCCAGCTGACGCGGTTTCTTTGATAATTTGTTTATTTTACAGTATAGAGAAAAAAGTTTCAAATAAAAATTATCCCTATTTCAACAACGCATTGCCAGAAAATCTTTTCAAATATACAGGGTGTCCCAGTTACAGCGTATGTAACTTTATGCGTATGTAACTTTATTATTTTAAATGGATCACCCTATATATTATATTTTTTTTAGATTCTACATGATATTTTAAGTAACTTTTATTAAGACCTACCTATACCTATGTGCTTTTGTTTTCGAGAAAATAAATATTTTATCAAAAATTTTGCAATTGCAGCGCTCTCGTTAATGAGCTGTAGGATCAAAACTAAAAAAGGTAGAAAATTTTGGTTTGCGCAAATTGATACGTCTTGAATTGCTTTACTATTTCCAATATTAACATGCACGGATTCTTTTGTTGACATACAGTTACTGGCGCCAACATTTGGAAACATTTAAATGCCAGGAACTCTGTTTTTTTAAATAGGACACCCTATATCTGTTTACAGGGTTGGATGTAAAATTAAATTCTCTTTCTTTTGATATAAGAATGTACCCATTTATCTTCAACAGTTTTAGAGAAAAATGTATATTTCTTCTGCTACTGTCGAAACAGACCACTTCAATTTGCACGAAGTAGGCTACGTAACAATAATATTATGGCATATATTATATTTAATAACCATTTGAACCATTTATAATTATACACGAGTAATAAGCTTAATTTAAATTTGTATAATAAACAATTTTAACAAAACAGGACTTCTCAACAAATAAAAACATAACATAAACATAAAACGCAACAAAAACAGTTTTAAAAAGACATAAGGAAATGCGTGAAATAGGAAACGCACATTACAAATGTAGTGTTCATTAATTCGAAATGTCTTCCGTTTTGGTCGAAACAATTACGAACACGTTTTTTAAACGATTGTTCAACATTTCTCAACATGATTGGGCTGATTTCTTGAAATGCCAGGGTAATCCGCTGACACATGTCTGCCAGTCGGTGGCGTAACATAGACTTTGTCTTTAATGAAACCCCATAAAAAGAAATCACAACTTGTCAAGTCTGGTGATCTCGCGGGCCAGCTTACTGGACCTCCACATCCAATCCATCTATTGGGGAACGTTTCAGTCAAGAACCGGCGCACTTCTACGGCATTATGTGGAGGTGCTCCATCCTGCTGCATCCACATCCTACATAGAACTGCTAGAGGAACGTCTTCTAATAAATTATCCAACTCATTTTGTAAAATGTTCAAATATATGGCTCCAGTCAGATGTTGGTTAAAAAAAAATGGTCCAATTATGCGAGTACCTAATATACCTGCTCACACATTTAGGGACCATCTTTGTTGGCTACCAGTTGTCTGGAATTGATGGGGATTGACGGTGTCATAATAATGATAATTGTGACAATTAACAAAACCGTTTTTGTGAAAAGTTGCTTCATCCGAAAACATAACAAAACTAAAAAAATATTCATTGTTGTCAATTTTGTCAATGGCCCACTGTCAGAAGTTCTGTCGACGTTCAAAATCAGTTGGAAGTAATTCTTGATGAAGTTGAATGTGGTAGGGATGAAATTTATACTTTTTTATAATTCTATGCACAGATGTTTTACTAATTTCTGTGGTTCTGCTTACTAGTCGCACACTGGTATGAGGATTATCTTGAATGCAGCCCACACTAAGAATTCATTTTCTTCCGTTATCGCCATACTAATACGGATTGGTTTTTTATAATTAATACTGCCTGAATTTTCAAATCTTTCTCGCAACAACTCAAACGCTGTACTTCGCGGATGCCTGCGTTCCGGATATTGCTGGGCATAACATCTCGACGCTAACAGGAGATTACGGTTGAATTCTCCCAAAACAAATATCATGTCAATCATTTCCTCTCGAGTCAATGACATTTTAAATTGGCGAAAACGTTTAATTTTTAAAGAAAAATTTGTATTTCGTTCAGGAAAAATGTTCCAAAATTCAAAATGTCTGTTGGATTGTGGTACTCTTACTACTATATGTGTTTGACATTTACAAACGTCATTTGTATGATTTTGTAACTTTTGCTTTTTTATAGTATTAAGTCAGCCTACTCAGTTGTATATTGTCACAAAATGGAAAGTAATTACATTTTTTATAAAAGATTGTGAACAAATGTTATCCTTAGAAATTGCTTTATAATACAAATTTAAATTAAGCTTATTACTTGTGTATAATTATAAATGGTTCAAATGGTTATTAAATATAATATCTGCCATAATATTATTGTTACGTAGCCTACTTCGTGCAAACTGAAGTGGTCTGTTTCGACAGTAGCAGAAGAAATATACATTTTTCTCTAAAACGGTTGAAGATAAATGGGTACATTCTTATATCAAAAGAAAGAGAATTTAATTTTACATCCAACCCTGTAAACAGATATAGGGTGTCCTATTTAAAAAAACAGAGTAACTGGCATTTAAATGTTTCCAAATGTTGGCGCCAGTAACTGTATGTCAACAAAAGGATCCGTAAATGTTAATATTGGAAATAGTAAAGCAATTCAAGACGTATCAATTTGCGCTAACCAAAATTTTCTACCTTTTTTAGTTATGATCCTACAGCTCATTAACGAGAGCGCTGCAATTGCAAAATTTTTGATAAAATATTTATTTTCTCGAAAACAAAAGCACATAGGTATAGGTAGGTCTTAATAAAAGTTACTTAAAATATCATGTAGAATCTAAAAAAAATATAATATATAGGGTGATCCATTTAAAATAATAAAGTTACATACGCTTTTTCTATAACTGGGACACCCTGTATATTTGAAAATATTTTCTAGCAATGCGTCGTTGAAATAGGGACAACTTTTATTTGAAACTTTTTTCTCTATACTGTAAAATAAACAAATTATCAAAGAAACCGCGTCAGCTGGGACACCCTGTATATATATATATATATATATAATAACTTCGTGACCTTGGTATGATATGGTAAACCTAATCAGTAGGCGATTAAAGGTCTGTATATTACTTCAAAATATATGTATTTAAAAAACTCTACATGTTTCGGCTGTATACGCCTTTTTCAAGAGAATACAAAATATGAATCGCCTACTTTAATCGCCTACTGATTAGGTTTACCATATATATATATATATATATATATATATGAAAAATTTGTGAAAAACTTATCTGCGCGGAATGTGCAAATATCGACATTTCACTGTTTTTACAGATCATCAGTGCACCTTATCCGAAGACAGACATGATATTCACTTCTATACTACGTGTATATATACGAACTGTAATGAACTTCATGTGTATGAGAATTAATAATTATTAAATCTCATTTTACATGCGATTGTCGCTATAATTTGTTGCATTAAATTCTATAATTCGGCAAATCACTTTTGCCCTAGATTGTAGACGCAACAAGCCGCAACTGTACAAGTTGTCAGTACAAATGAAAAATTTGTGAAAAACTTATCTGCGCGGAATGTGCAAATATCGACATTTCACTGTTTTTACAGATCATCAGGGCACCTTATCCGAAGCAGACATGATATTCACTTCTATACTACGTGTATATATACGAACTGTAATGAACTTCATGTGTATTATTAAATCTCATTTTACATGCGATTGTCGCTATAATTTGTTGCGACAATCGCATGTAAAATGAGATTTAATAATTATTAATACTCATACACATCAAGTTCATTACAGTTCGTATATATACACGTAGTATAGAAGTGAATATCATGTCTGTCTTCGGATAAGGTGCACTGATGATCTGTAAAAACAGTGAAATGTCGATATTTGCACATTCCGCGCAGATAAGTTTTTCACAAATTTTTCATTTGTACTGACAACTTGTACAGTTGACGTCGCGGCTTGTTGCGTCTACAATCTAGGGCAAAAGTGATTTGCCGAATTGTAGAATTTAATGCAACAAATTATAGCGACAATCGCATGTAAAACGAGATTTAATAATTATTAATTCTCATACACATGAAGTTCATATATATATATATATATATATATATATATATATATATATATATATATATAACCTAAGGCTTCTTATTTATTTTATTGGCCGTATAATTATGTTAAATACAAATTTATTAAATTTTTGGTTTTAGCGATATTCAATGAAATAAAACAAATTTATTTATGAAAAAAAACGACGTATTTCTAAATAGATGGACTTTCAAAAGTTTATTATCTACTTAAAAAGTCTTTCTTTGGAGACTGTGGTTCAGTAAAAACTTAAAAAAAGGTATATAACCCCTTACCACAATTATTAATCGTATCCTAAATACGTATTTCGACAACTAAGTTGTCATCATCAGTAGGTAAAACCACTAATCAAGGTGTCGCACATGGGGCACAGTAAAGCTAGCACAACAACTTACGCAACAACTTTACACGGCGTCCACGTATACACTGTATACGTGGACCACGTGCTTTGTAAACCTAGCTTTATTTACTTGTCATTTAGTGTCCAGTAATTTTCTATGAAATATCAAATAATTATATCAAAACATCTTCTATCCGATTAATATGAATAAAAATATAATTTAAAAACATCATGAAGATATATACGCATTTATATTATTTCTTTCCACAATTTCACGTAACGTTCACGTTGAAACCTTTACTCAAATTTGCAATAACATTGACTAATATATTCATTTGTGGAACGCATCTTTATAATAGTTTAATATCAACTGTAAAGTTGTCAATTTTGATAGATAACCAAATATTGACAAGTAACTTTGAAGCCGCTCTTACACTAATCATTTTGAGGAAGTCTATGAGAGAAACCTGTATTTTTGTCTACCTCTTTTTACTTTCGGCTGTATATATATATTGTTGTGAGGCAAATTAACCCAAAAAATATATTTGAATTTTGTTAATTTAAAACTAAATAAAATTTTGAAAAATTAAAAAATTATAATTAAATATTTAATTAAGAGTAAATTTAATCAAAAGAAAATCGATGGAAATATAAATACAATATTTTGAATAGTTTTAATATCTAATTTTAAATATGTAATTAGTTGTAAGTATGTAATTAATTCTGAAGGGAATTGTAATTGATATAAATTTGAATATTAATTCAAATTATAAATTTCCGCATCATTTCCGTTGATTCTAAACAAACCAATGAGATGTTGTGGAGCATATTTCAAGGGAACGTTTTCTTTTATCGGCGTCTTTTCCAGAGAGTGGTTGTAGATCTCCCAGACGACGGACGCCATAATCCGTGATAGAATTGCATTTTTCTTAGTCCGAAATTTCTAATATTAAAGATTTAAATTATTGCAACGACTTAAATATATTCTAAATATATCGAAAAGTTAGCTTACAGTTTATTCTATTATTTAAAAGTAATTTGAACGACGTATATCAAGTTTTTAATTAATTATCATCAAAAGCATCCTTTTCAAATTAAAAATTTTAATGGCGGATCTGTATGACAATACTTCACTATGCTTCACTAACTTGACAGAAGACGCCTAGATGGCAGAAACATATGTCTTAAGCAGAAGTAAATGCTGAAAATACGAGATGTATTGTCCATGTGTACAGTTACAGATATGTAAATTATTTACATGTTTGTTTCATATTGTAACAAATGCTTTATACGTGCATAACGTATTGTCATACACACAACCTTTTTGTATATTTACCGCCATCTGGCGCGTGTTAATGGACTGCACCAATATACGTATTTTTCCTTTTTTGTAATAGCCTAGCTATTCGAGCGGAAGGTCGCCTTTTCTGGCATAGTCTCTTTCGTCCGTCAGATGTCACTTATTAAATTAGTGCCATCTGATAGGAGGTAACTTGCTATGGCTTGGAGACGATTTTAGCGTAATGTAGATACAGATACAGATCTATTGTTTAAGAGATTTGTATCAATGTGTATACATTGCTTCACTAACTTGACTGAAGACACCTAGATGGCAGAAACATATGTCTTAAGCAGAAGTAAATGCTGAAAATACGAGGTGTATTGTCCATGTGTACAGTTACAGATATGTAAATTATTTACATGTCTGTTTCATATTGTAACTACGTCAACTGTATAATCGAGTGTTCATCTCGATTTGAATACTTGTAAATTTATGATACATATAAACAATTAAAATGTATTTTAGATTTTTCATGTTCATATAGTCAATATATATGATGACAACAAGTATTAAATTTTGCAATTTTTTTATGCCCGCGCAATTGACACTATGTTGACGTCCTACTTGATACCAATTTAGTTCATTTCCAAGTTAGTTAACGCTTATATCAAAAAGCTGCGATATTGCTGACAATTCCTTAACTTTCCTAACCAAATTTTCGTAAATGGCAATTTTATATGTAGTGCTTGCTTCATATTCAAGAGATATTTGCTGTCTGTATTCAAAATCATTTTACTCTTTTTTTCCATTTAATAAAGGAATAAATGTTGTCTAATTTTAGAAAGTGTTTGGCGCTTTGTTATTATAAATTTAATTACTACGTTGAATATTTGTGACGACTACTAAAACTATCGCGTTCAAAATTCTACTTGGCGATTGTGGTAATTCTAACACATTTTCCACTATACGTTATTTTGTATTTTGGCATGTTAGGCCGAGAATTTATGGCGAAGAATGGCGCATTCACATTACCCAAAAATATCATGAAAATTTACAACTGAATTACGATTAATGAGATGTCTAAAGTCGTCGTGCAATTAGACCATGATCGAAATTATATATGCGGTAATTCAAGAGAAATTAAATCAAACTACTTCAAGAACGATTTGCTAGTCAACTAAGTGGAAAAAGATCAATGTGAAGTAATTGTTTTGGATAGCCTAGAATGATGCAGCAATATCGTAACTTTTTGATATAAGTGTTAACTAATTTGGAAATGAACTAAATTGGTATCAAGTAGGACGTCAACATGATGTCAATTGCGCGGGCAAAAAAAAATTGCAGTCAGTTGTTACTAATTAAGTAGCTATTGTGTTCTACTATGATTCCTTAGCGAAAATGGAGTTCAAAAATAACAAAACCGAGCCAGGGAACCTGAATTGAAGATAAGAGCCATGGCAACAATGTCACGGGATTGTAAATGGATGCTGATAACTTACTTTAAAAAAAGGAACACAACGGTAAAGCAGTATCAGCAAATTTATAAAAAAATGTGTATTATTATTAAAATAATGCTAGTAGAAATGATACCGTCTTCATACGGAAGTGTGGTTAATATTGCAAATCAAACTCCATAAAAGTCAACTAATACTGGCAAAATATGAGCAGTTTTCACAATAAATATATAGAGATAATTCATTCAATAATGTAAAACATTTTCGAATATATGAGTATTACTTCACAATGTCGGGGCATACTATCTACCAATTGTTGACAACGTTCCGGTGTTTGTGAATGTCAAGCCGCTTGAATAATTGTCTTAATGTTTTAGAGTATACTTTGAAAACGGCTTCTTTAGCATCAGCCCATAAATTTTCAATAGAATTGAGGTCCAGGAACTGAGCAGACCGCTCCAGAACCTCAATTCCATTTTAAAGCAACTAGTTTTTCAATTTTCTACTGGCACCTTTATTTTTTAGTGTATAAAGAGCTTCTCCTTTCCTATCTGAAGCAGCATAACATCCTCTAGTATTTTTACATGCCAATCTTAAATTCAAATATGTTTAATCCAATGGTATATGGATCTGTGCCATTGTGTTTAACTGTTTTAAAACGGTATTCTGGCCGATCAGATAGCGAATAAAAATAATTTGATAACTAGAACTTAAAAAGTACCACTCTTAAAAAAAACATATCAAACGTTGACTAGCGTTCGCCAAGAAACATATAAACTGGTAAGCAACAAAGTGACGAAATATTCTTACTTAACAAATTATTATAAAAACACACTTGGCTATTTCACAATTTTTTATTAGATCTATGTCTAACATATGTTTCGGCTGTTATGCCATTGTCAAAGAGTATCTTAAAACTAACTTACAATACGTGTCCTTTTAACTTTTATACCTATTTTTTAGTGCTAGGGTGCTGGTTGGGACATATTTACAATCACGTCTATTATGGGGGTGTTAACAAATTCTAACTGTGTATTAGTAATTATTCTATTTTGTTTTTGTGATTTTTTAATTTCTGGTATTTCTAATAAATCTAGTCTTCTACTTTTATCACGTTATGTAACACGGTGGAGCTATTAATGTCGGGCAAATGGCTTTGTTCGATACAGTGTGTCGAAAAACCTGTGTTTTTATTACTATACTTTACGTCTCTTACGTGTTCGGATATGCGTTTTTTAATGGATCTTCCACTTTGCCCTATATATATAGTTTCACAGTCATTACATTTTATTGTGTATACTCCTGATTTTTCTATATTTTCTACTTTATCTTTGTTATTATTTAACATTGTACCTAATTTTGTTTTATTGCTACATATGATTTGAATATCTAATTTTCTTAATATTTTGTTTACTTTGTCTGTGATTTGGGGGATATATGTAATTGCGTGCCAAATGGGTTTATTTTCTTTTATTTCCGGATATAAGAATTTTTTCTGAATATTCTTTTGTTCTTTTCGATTTAATATTTTGTCTACTATGTTGGGATTGTATCCATTATTTTCTGCTATTTTTTAATATATATTATTTCTTCTTTAAAAGCATCAGTATTCAATGGTATGTGAGTTGCTCTATGTATATAATATAACTGTGGAGTGTTGACATTTTTATTTTAGTATCTTGTTTCGCTTCCGCATGTATTATATTATCTGCAAATGTTGGTTTTCTGCAAATTTTATATGATAGATTGTTATTGTTTCTGTATATGGTAATATCTAAAAAATTTAATTTGTTATTTTCTTTTTTTTCTATTGTGAATTGTATTTTGGGGTTTAATGAGTTTAATAATTTCAAGAATTCTGTTAGTTTCCTGTCTGTACCTATCCAGATGCAAATTATATCATCGACTAACAGAATTCTTGAAATTATTAAACTCATTAAACCCAAAAATACAATTCACAATAGAAAAAGAAGAAAATAACAAATTAAATTTTTTAGATATTACCATATACAGAAACAATAACAATCTATCATATAAAATTTACAGAAAACCAACATTTGCAGATAATATAATACATGCGGAAGCGAAACAAGATACTAAAATAAAAATGTCAACATTCCACAGTTATATACATAGAGCAACTCACATACCATTGAATAGTGATGCTTTTAAAGAAGAAATAATATATATTAAAAAAATAGCAGAAAATAATGAATACAATCCCAACATAGTAGACAAAATATTAAATCGAAAAGAACAAAAGAATATTCAGAAAAAAATCTTATATCCGGAAATAAAAGAAAATAAATCCATTTGGCACGCAATTACATATATCCCCCAAATCACAGACAAAGTAAACAAAATATTAAGAAAATTAGATATTCAAATCATATGTAGCAATAAAACAAAATTAGGTACAATGTTAAATAATAACAAAGATAAAGTAGAAAATATAGAAAAATCAGGAGTATACACAATAAAATGTAATGACTGTGAAACTATATATATAGGGCAAAGTGGAAGATCCATTAAAAAACGCATATCCGAACACGTAAGAGACGTAAAGTATAGTAATAAAAACACAGGTTTTTCGACACACTGTATCGAACAAAGCCATTTGCCCGACATTAATAGCTCCACCGTGTTACATAACGTAATAAAAAGTAGAAGACTAGATTTATTAGAAATACTAGAAATTAAAAAATCACAAAAACAAAATAGAATAATTACGAATACACAGTTAGAATTTGTTAACACCCCCATAATAGACGTGATTGCAAATATGTCCCAACCAGCACCCTAGCACTAAAAAATAGGTATAAAAGTTTAAAGGACACGTATTGTAAGTTAGTTTTAAGATACTCTTTGACAATGGCATAACAGCCGAAACATATGTTAGACATAAATCTATTAAAAAATTGTGAAATAGCCAAGTGTGTTTTTATAATAATTTGTTAATTACAAAATGTTTCACCAAGAAGTGTCTGCTACGTCAATTAATGAAATTCTTACTTAACTTATTTTATTTCATATAAGCTGATGTAGATCTTATGTTAGGTGTATCTTCTAACATAAGATCTATGCTTGCTCCAATTAAATAAAATAAGTTATACAAAGATATTCCGTCAGTTTGTTGCTTACCAGTTTACATGGTTCTAGCTATCAAATTATTTTCTTTCATCTATCTTTGGGGTTATTCTGATACTTAATTAATTAAATTCAGTTCTTATTTTAATTTAGTAACTGTCATGAAATCATTTTTTTATGTTCTCGAATATCAAATTATCTTCGCGAACTGTCTCTTTTTAGGACCGTAGATTTCTCTCTGTTTTATACAGTTTAAAAATTCTTGAAGTAATTCATAGGTTTTCCCGTCTTTTCTTAATTTGATAATCAATTGTCAGATCTCTTGGGCACAATGTTTTCTTTCCGACCAATTATATTTAATCGAAATAACAGCAATTAATTATAACTGAGTAGTCATTAGATTAGAGCAATATATATCAGCAAACAGTTTCTACGACACTCGAATGAATACTTCTATTACTTTGCCCGGACATAAAACATACTCCTAATATAAAACGATGCCACTCTCCTGGCACTTTAACTAGCAGAATGACTTGGTCATATTTTTATAAATACTTATGAATTACGAAAATGTTCTCGATCTAACAAAAACACTAGATTATTAAAATTTTGCTTTATTATGCAACACACCTGCTCAGACCAACGGCTTTCCAATTTTTTTAATACTCTAAATACGATCTGTCCAACTGCAAAATAAGCAATTAGCTTAGCTTTTAACTTCATCACTTGATATGAATCTTTCTCCAGAGCGTCATTTCTTTCGGTTTGGGAAGAGATAATAATCGCTGGGAGTCAAATCCAAAGTGGAAGTGGAAGCACTTCGAGGAGTAGGCCCTAGAGTTTTATAGCAACAATCTGAGATCTGTGCGTACGTGCATTATCGTGGTAGAGAAGCACTTTTTTAACACATATGTGGAGGCTTAGTCTGAATATTACCCTGAAATTGGTCCAGAAGTGAACTTGTAATACACCTCTGTGTCCCCTGTCTGTTCCAGATAGTCAATGAGCAGCACCAAACCTCGAGAATTCCAGATTTTTCCGCAGATGGAATCGTTTTCTATTTATTTAGCGCACTTTCAGCCGTTTACACTCACTGTCTGAACTGGTGATTTGTCACTGGTGTATAATGATAATTGATCGAAATGCGTTTTCATCCTCAACACATCGTGTAAAATTTAGTCAACACTGTCCATCGAAATCTTTGCAATCTCAACAAGATCACATACCTTCAGTCATTATCAGTTATTTAAATTCAGCAACCTTATCTTAACATCGAAAACGAAGAGGAGGAATCCTTTAAAGTTGAATCTAACTCTTTTATATGACTGTCGGAGTTGAACCTATTAAAATAAAGTATTATCGAATTAAAAAAAAGTGGGACAGTAGTGAAGTTATATGTAAATTCTTTAGTATTGTGACGTTGCTAACGTACTTAAAATCGTAATAACGTGCAAAAGTCATTTTTGACACTTATATGTTATATGTTATTTGAATATTTAAATTTGAAGTCTACATTTAATATTACCTACATTCACGCAGCCTCATTTAAACCGTATAAAATATGACTACCACTTTTTTTTCATTCGATAGTACTTTACAACAGGTCGAACTTCCATTTTATCAATTTTTTCTCAAAATGTAGAATTTGTTTATTTTTCTCGATCGTCTCAAACAAGAAACTAAATGCACGCATCTGTACCTTCGCAATAAGCCATCTAAGGATCTTGTTTGACAAAGATCGTAGTCATTCAGTCATACCTACGCCATCTCTGTGTCAGCCTGAGAACATGCCGAAACCCCTCATATTACATATACCTCATGTAAAAATGACATTGTTATTAGTTTCAGTAAATCAACAAGGCACTTCTTTAATGTATTCATAACTTCCTACCGGTATGATTACTGTACTTTACAATAAAACTAACTAAAAACTAAAATTTTGTGTGTTCTCTGTTATAATACTCCCATTCACACGACAATGATTGTACAAGCTAATAATAGAGATTATTGCCTTTTCAGATAAACCATATTGCTCAAAAGATTTTTGCGTATTCTCCAGTTTAAAAAAAACCGCGAGGGCGCCAACAGTCGATGAAATTAGAAAACAGCTATGATAGAACATTTTAATGTTAAAGGTGACGAAATTCTTATTAAACATTGCCAAGTGCATTTAAACCAAAAGAGATTATATTGAAAAGTAGTAATTTGTTATTTTTAGGTTCCCTTTCTATACCTACTTAGACCGCGAATCCATCACGGAACTTTGCTTGCCTGTTTTACTCTTGCTAAAAAAGAAAATGTAGAAATAGCTTTCACTGAAATTTGTGGTTTCGGAAAACACATCTCCAATAATGTACCAAAAGAATTAGATAAAATCATGTGAGTCGAATTGTAGTGAAATATATAATATATCTGAATTACTATAAAATCGTTCATTAAAAATTAGATACTGGCGTGAAAGCATATTAATGAATGCAAACAACTTGAATATAATATCGATATTTAATTCTTAATTAAATAAACTTATTACATACACACGCATATGTCGCATGATAAATGGCAAAGACCATCAATGTTAATTAAAGCCGACAGTTAACGAGGCTAATAAAACATGATTTCTTCAGGCAACATATTTCATCTCGATCGACTTATAAAGGCTACTATGTATGTTTTCATCGTACGTGCAAAAGAAACATAAAATTTCGCAACCGCTTCGTACTTATAGTAAGTCTATATATAAGAAAGACTTACGAAAATATCATCTACGAAATTAAAAAAAAGGATGAGGTATGTACAAAGAGGAAGAAAAAAACAGCACCAAATCGTCGATATAACCAATACTTAAGGCGCTTAATTAATGCAGCAATAATTCGTCTCGAATCCTTAACATGATAAGAGGTGGTTCTTAATAATTATACTTCCGGTGAACCGTGGGAACTGATGGCAGGTGCTTTCGGAACCGTGTTTTCATTTCGCCTCGATCTCGGTCGATGGCGCTCAAGCATCTCGTATCCAAGAGAAAGATGAAAATCGTCGTACAAAAAAAATACCAAATAAAATGAGAGGTTACTAATCAAATCATTGGCGACGAATTACGACGATTTTCATCTTTCTCTTGGATACGAGATGCTTGAGCGCCATCGACCGAGATCGAGGCGAAATGAAAACATATAAATGAGGAACATATATATATATATATATATATATATATATATATATATATATATGGTAAACCTAATCAGTAGGCGATTAAAGGTCTGTATATTACTTCAAAATATATGTATTTAAAAAACTCTACATGTTTCGGCTGTATACGCCTTTTTCAAGAGAATACAAAATATGAATGTATATTTTGTATTCTCTTGAAAAAGGCGTATACAGCCGAAACATGTAGAGTTTTTTAAATACATATATTTTGAAGTAATATACAGACCTTTAATCGCCTACTGATTAGGTTTACCATATCATACCAAGGTCACGAAGTTATTATATATATATATATATATATATATATATATATATATATATATATATATATGTTCCTCTTCAAGAACACGGAATGGAGGTGGAACCAGAAGATACGCCAACTCTTTTTGCCTTGAGCTGTTATTTATATGTATAAATAACGTTCTTTATTATTGGCTATCATTAGAATGTTACAGCAATTTTTTGTCATTATTTTGTCACAATAGGCGTACCATATGGTTTAGTCAAAATAAATCGTCACATTTCTTGATTATTTAATTTAAGACTAAGATTTCATTATTAGATGCCATATTTCGAACAAACAATTTTATATTTCGTTTGTTTAAGTAACAACGTGATATTCCATTAGCTATTTTCGAGGATATATATATATATATATATATATATATTTCTTGTTTCTTGACCTTTGTATATTACACTAGATTAAATTAGTCGGTGATTTACCATCATTAATATATGTTGTTATTATATAAATATCTATCATATGTTATTTAAATATCTGTACACTAGCTTATCATGCTGGCAGTTCCGTGTTTAGATCCCTGACTGACCTGTCCGAGTAGGTTTTCGTGATTTTCCTTCTTGTTCAAGGCAAATGCCGACAGCTTAAAATCTTTAGTCCCTCCACAGGCGCAGATTTAATATTAACTTATGACTTGCCAATCCCCCGTAATTGACGTCTTGCTGTCGTAAGTTCTGGGCATGACTTATTATTAAACTTGAATGTATCTTTGAATATTTTAATTTTATCCATGAAAACTACAGAAATATAAGTTTGACATAGATATATTATCATTTACATTTTAAATTTCTTTGAAAAATGCACAATGTGTCGAAATCCTACTGTTTATAAAAACAAAATTTGGTTCAATGTATAATCAAATAAAACGATTTGTTGCTACGTAACGTTTCGAAATTTTATGGTTTCTTCATCAGACCTATTAAATTATTTGCGGATTAGCCATATAAAGTAAAATAAAATATAAAAATGTACATACTTACATTAGCAATTTAATTCATAAGCGATTTTATAGTATGAAAATACCAATTTGCAATCATATTTTGGTTGTATTTACATTAGAATAAAACAAAATTATAGCGAAAAGTGCGAAACATTTGAAAAGAAATTTAACAAAAAAAAAACAAAAAAATGGTTCATATGTCAGTGCATAAGACAAAGACCGAACGACCATACATAACTCCGAAGAGAGACTTGTGAAGCGATATGGGAAATAAAAAACAGATGTGGCAAAAATATATGCTTAAGTATGTAACAGTTTTAATTAAAATAAAATTGAAATACGGGGATTGGATACAAAATCAGACCAGAAGATATAAAACAATCAATTTAATTTAATTTTAATGTTTTTTAAGGAAAAATTTTTAGAATTTGATTAATTGACGAATTTGTTTCTCAGTTGGAAAAGATTATCAAGAAAATAATAAGCTGCGTCAATATTTTACAATTTCATTGTGGTGACATTCGCGTCCTATGTCTCGCACTGAATACAGGCAGCATTTCACAGCTAATAAATCAGTGTACTAGGAAATTTAAACCTAAGATACAGACGACATCTCCTTCAATCATTATTGCAATTAACAATCAGTACAATACGAATCAAAAAGCAGTGCCATTCAATTAATGCGAAACCTCGATCAGGACATCTTACTTGAAACGTAACGTTGTGCCGAAGCATGTGAGTTGAGTATTTTTATATGATCTCAAGTACAAAGTTAGTTGTTGAGGTAATTCGATATAACTTCTTTCTAGGAAGAGACATTAATTCTGCTAATTTCGGTACGTGCCTAGATGCGTAAACATTTTGAGTCGAAGTTCCGGCTTCTAACGTTTAGCTTAGTTAGTTAAAAACTAATTTTATTATAAACATACAAAATTAGAATGCTTTTCATCAACTTTGATTTCTGCCAAATTTCTTATTTTTACCAAATGTAAATTTGATCTTTATTCTGATGCCATTACGACAAGATAGAATTTTGACAATCTCTTTACAGCGATATTGTGGTTTCTTCTTAATTAAAGCTATAATTATATGTATATTATATAAGTGACCTTTCAAGTCGAATGAATTAGCCTTACAAGAAATTTATAGCTTATTTATGTAATGAACAAAGCGAAAGATTTTAAGTAGAGAATTTCGTTTCCTTTGATGCAATTTCGTTTGAATATTTTACATATTTTATGAGATTTTAAAATTGATTATATTTATTTCATTTTCTTTCAATTTTGGCCACGTTTGAAAATATTAATCGAAATTGACTTTGAAGCGATAATTAAATTGCTAAAGAGACTTGGAGAAGGAATTAAGTAAAGTTGACTAAGTTACAGTGGGACGAGAATAAATCAGAAGCTTTCGACTAATGGGAACTGGTTCTATAAATGTGTTATTTCAGCCATCGCCAGTGTGGGTCTGAAATAATGGTTAGAAATAAATAAATGATATAAATAGGATATAAATAGAATACAACCTGATAAACATTCACTTTTTAAATATCGTATTGTATTTGATTATTTGCATCACAATATAGTTTTATATATTTATATATATATATATATATTTATATATATATATATATATATGGTAAACCTAATCAGTAGGCGATTAAAGGTCTGTATATTACTTCAAAATATATGTATTTAAAAAACTCTACATGTTTCGGCAGTACGCCTTTATCAAGAAAATACAAAATATAAATGACAGAATATAAATGTCAAGTAATTAAGTTGCTATGGTTTAAATTATTCAAAGATACATTTTAGTAATAATAATAAATCATGCCTTAGTATTCCAAAAAATAGATAGCAAGGTGTGAACATATGTGTTATTCGCTGCTAGCAATTTGTGTCTCTTTCTGGGTATGAACTTGTGTGTTGGTTGCTGCTGGCAGCTTGCGTCTCTCTATGGGTGTGTGGTTTTGTGTGAGAGCGTAAGTGTAGGGTTTTGTATGTCGGTGCGCTCATGCGTGTGTTTAGTGACCGGTCGCGTGAATTTAGAGAAGACGGATAACCAGCCGTTGCGTAGGGCCGCCAACCCTTTCCCGGCAACTTCTTTACAATTCCGTGCAGTACTTCGACGGCCTGACCCCCGCCCCAACGAGGCAAGGCGCTGACCAGCGAAGCGCACCCTGTACGGGGTTGCTCATCGCTAACCAAGGGAACACTCTTAGTGGCTACCTCGGTCGACGATGGTCGGCGGAAAACGTTAAGATGGCACAAGTGTGACCATCGTCGACCGAGGTAGCCACTAAGAGTGTTCCCTTGGTTAGCGATGAGCAACCCCGCACAGGGTGCGCTTCGCTGGTCTGCGCCTTGCCTTGTTGGGGCGGGGGTCAGGCCGTCGAAGTACTGCACGTAATTGTAAAGAAGTTGCCGGGAAAGGGTTGGCGGCCCTACGCAACGGCTGGTTATCCGACCTCTCTAAATTCACGCGACCGGTCACTAAACACACGCACGAGCGCACCGACATACAAAACCCTAGACTTACGCTCTCACACAAAACCACACACCCATAGAGAGACGCAAGCTGCCAGCAGCAACCAACACACAAGTTCATACCCAGAAAGAGACACAAATTGCTAGCAGCGAATAACACATATGTTCACACCTTGCTATTTATTTTTTGGAATACTAAGGCATGATTTATTATTATTACTAGAATGTATCTATGAATAATTTAAACCATAGCAACTTAATTACTTGACATTTATATTCTGTCATTTATATTTTGTATTCTCTTGATAAAGGCGTACTGCCGAAACATGTAGAGTTTTATAAATACATATATTTTGAAGTAATATACAGACCTTTAATCGCCTACTGATTAGGTTTACCATATCATACCAAGGTCACGAAGTTATTATATATATATATATATATATATATATATATATATATATATATGTCATATATGTAGAGAGGTTCATTCGAGTAACATCCCACGAACGCTCAACGTTGTCCGGCGGCGACTAACAAAGTATATATACGCGCGCCCGTGCGATGTTACTTGAATGAAACTCTTTACATACTCGAATATCTCATAGTTGACAGCTTTTTTATATATTTAATTTTATATATTTTGTAGCTTATTAATATGATATATGTATGTAGTGAGTATGTAGTGCAGACAACCTCCATGGTGATATACCCCGGGCAACGTTTTGCTCAAACAGAACGGCTAAAAGTACACAGAAATGGCGACCGCACTAGGGTAGCTGGGGTGAATGGCGGTCACTTAAGCAATTTTATTAATTTTAACATCCAGAAACGCATTAAGAAAACAAACAGTAAAGTTATAAGTAATTTAGAGATGTTACAACAGAAAAACATTTATTTTAAGTAAAAATTAACACATTTCTGTTAATTCAAAAAGAAAAAACTTCAGCATTGGCCGAAATTACCCACACACTGGAGGTAATTGCGGACACATGCCGGTATTACCCCCTATTCACAAAAATCACAAACATAGTCTTTCTTTTCTGCATTTGTGCAAGCTTTGTGAGCCCATTGGCCACAGAAAGTACACCTGATCCAAATCTCATTTTTGCCGAATTCATAACAAACAAGACACACTTCTTCATTTGCACCAACATCAGAACCGAATTCATCTGGAGATTCGCTGTCATCGCCGTCCATGACGTTTTTTTATCTTGGAAAGAGATTTACGTGCTCTACTGTTACTTGGACGGCGCATGTCAACCTTACATTTCTGGTTATCATAGCAAATAATGCTTTTGGTGAAGCCGTCATCTAAAACTCGTTTAGTTTGCTTTGCTTTCTCATGGTTTCTTATATTTTCCTTGCCTCGATTTTCTCGTTTCATATTTTGTTTTTCTTCAAGTTGTTCTTTATTTGGGGTTGAGGTAAAAATTTGAGCGTGGTGTTTTCTATTAGCACTCTCCACACCAGATAACTGAGGCTTGCTACAACTAGGCATATTTAAAATATCACGAAAAGAAATCGTGTTCTTTTCTTCGGTCCTTTCTATTGTGGAATTTACGTGGATTTGGTTTTCTTTTTGTGTAGGTATCGTATTTTGAAGATTCCTTATATTTTCTGCGGCAAGGAAGTCATCTTCCAAAAATACGTCTGGGTTTATGAGATAAATGCCCGTAGTTTCAAATCCTTTGATAGCTTTTTCTGGAGTGGCTATTCTACTGTAGGCCTTGTTGAAAATTTCTGCAATTTCTTTTGTTGTGATTTTTTCACCAAGATGACTCTAAGTATTTATCGCATTCCACGTTGTATGCCGTTTTGAGAGGTTTATAAAATGTTACATCCAGTGGCTGAATTCTGTGTGAACTATGGGGTGGAATCGTCAAAATAATAATGGCATTCTCGCGACAGATATTATATGCCTTTAATGTGCAATGACTAACGTGATTATCAACGACTAATAAAACAGGATCGTCTTTTGAGGACTTAACATTATGCTGAAAATGTGACAGACAGTCTACAAATAGAGAATCGTTCATCCAGCCATTAGAGGAACACGCATATGCCGCACCAGGCGGTCCATTTCTTTTCAATTGAGGATCCATTCTTTGACGTGCAAATATGAAGAAAGGAGGCACGTAGATCCCTGAAGCCCGAAAGGAACACATTACTGTAATGGTTCGTCCTCTTTCGGCACTCGTTATAAACCCAACTCGACGTTGACCTTTTTGAGCTAGTATTTTACCAGATGTTTGTACATTTGTTAGTCCCGTTTCGTCAGCGTTAAAAATTCGGGTCGAGGATAATTTGTATCTTTCCGTGACATAATCGAGCTTTGTTAAACGCTGTAAGCCTATTAATGCCTGTGGGTTGTGGTTTTCTAATAGAGATTTCGGGGTTTCGTTTTAGAAATCTTTCAAACCAATCTCTGCTAGCTGCTTTATTTTCTTGGACGAATGGGTTTTTTATATGATTTTTTTCTGCACATTCCTTAATTTCATTGATAGATAAACCATAAAATACTTTCGACAAATTTATTATTTCTGCAACAAGCTCTTTTCCTTGCTCTACTTAAAATACAGCTTTTCTTCCCAGTACAGCTCGTGCAGTGTTTTTATTTTTAAGACGCTCCTGAAGTGTTGCCCTAGCAATAGAAAATCTCAAACTAACTTGGCGTATGCTTCCTCCTTCAGCAATTGCAGCTAATGCTGCGTTCAGATTTTCTTCGGTCCAAGAAGCTCTATTTGAAATACGTTTATACTGCTTTGGCATCTGCAATAAATAGTACAACCTAGATTAAAAGAACTGCTTTATTCTCCATCATACTTGCCTAAATATTTGTTATGTAGGTACTTTACCCAAATCATATTTGTAAGGTTGGGGGTAATGCCGGCCGGCTGGCATTACCCTCAAAATCGTGGCCGGTTTTACCTCCATTTGTAATGCAATAAGCAGAAGCAGACAACATTCAACTAGGTAAAATGTCATATTTTTCTGTTGCATATTAATTAATAGACACTCACAACTACCAAATGAATCAAAATAATCTAATCTACTACATATATTCGTGATATGTTTTATTTACCTTTGAAGTCGTCGAATTTTTACATCAATAAGTATATTTTTGTGCATAAAGTCACAAACATACACTCTATCGCGTGGTGTAAGACTGAAACAAGTAAATGTGTTATAGCTTATAAAAACTGACGCAATCGCTTGGCTGATCCGTAACGCCGGCCAAACAATCCGGTGGCCGATATTAACCGCATGGCCGGTATTCACACCCGTTACCCTATATATTGCATCTCTAAAGGTCGAAATTTACAGAGGCAACAATAAGAAAGTCATAAGTACTTATAAGAACCCCAAACTAGAGATATCGGGCCGCAGGTTCGCGTTTTACAATTATATATAGAAGGTTTAAGTAGAGATAAAGGCGAGCGTCTTAGAAGAGTTGCAATGGACAATAAGATAGATATTATAGCACTACAGGAGACACACTTAGAAAACAACGAACAGACCGCAGCTCAAGGAAAAATTGCAGGGTATAAAATTGTAGCCGGCATTTCATCTGATGTATCTTGTTAATAATTAATTACTTTTATAGACGCCATACGATAAATAAATAAAAATACGACATTGAAGTTATAACGTATGTAGGATGTATTTGATTTCAGAATCATGCCACTAAATCAAAAGTGAAATGATAGCCAAATATTGAAGAAAGTTGCAGCCGGCAAGTTAAATATGTGACACTGAAGAAGACGAAGCAGAAGAAGAAGAAAGAGGGTACTCTATCTAGCAAGCATTGTTTAAAAACTATTGGGAATAGAAAATTGTATTGAGATAGTTGTCAACTAACGCGCAGTAATAAACTCAGAAATTATGGAAATGGTTGAAGATAATTTTGAGGAAGCACGTATTCAGGAGTCAACTGGAGTTCAACTAGATAAACGAATCAGTTATAGTGATTTGCGCTTTGAAAACCGCGCTCCGTTACGTAGAACAATAAGGAGAAGTCACATCCACAGATGTTCTATTGTTAAAACATTAGTGCGATATTGCTGTCAAGCAGCGATTCAAAACGACACTTGACATTTTTTCAAACCAAAACGATTAATTAAATTGCCATAATTACAATCTTGTCATACAAACACATTTATGTGCCTTTTTTTGCTCATCTCTGTAACTCTTGCGTATATTTCGAGTTTTCGATAGTTTGAAATAGCTATTATTCATCTCCAATTACCAAGACTTTTCACTATTTCCTAAACTCTTGTTTTGTGGTGTATGTATAGCGCCCCAATGTTTTAAACTGAAAGCTTGTCAAGATTACAGAACCGCTTAGAGTATACAGGCTAGTTGATTTTCGACCCTCACCCTTATTATTCGAAATAGGGGATAGGTTTAAATTTGGCAAAGTTGCTTAATTTTTTGTTTGTTATGAATCCGGAAAAAAAATGGACCCGTGTCAAATGACGTTCGAGATTTTTTTAAAAAAACGAAGGAAACTCATTTTCTTCTTTCACTTCTAGCACGCTTATTTGGGGTTACAGAGGAAAATTAAAAACACATTCTCGAGGCTACTTTTGATCTACTATTGTTACGCTTAGCGTATAGAAGTTTTAATTCATTTATTTAAATACACATTTTAAGGACGCCGCTGTGTTTTATTTTATTTATTAAGTTTTTGTGTATTTATTTTAATTAACCATCATCACGCACGTCCTGGACCTTTGAAGGAACTTCATCACCACCACCAATTAATTGTTTTAATATAAAATAATTTCATTATTATTATCCCTAGCCAAGCCACAGTTAGTAATAAGTGTCGCCCAGAACGTGAGGCAAAATTTGATTAAGTGTAATCAACGAATCCACAGCAACATGGTGAAGTCAAAACAACAGGACAATTCTTCTAATTCCAAATCGAATGATTTGGTGGCGCCTAACGAAAACTCATCAGATATACAATGTTTAATCAATGTTTTACAGGAATTTTGTAGATCAGTTGCAACACCACGTGTATCACCTCCAAAGCCAGATGTTTTTAGTGGAGATATTTTCCAGGACCCTGAAGTATTCCTCCAACAACTAGAAGCACATCTGAAAGCAGAAACGCTCAGCCCTGCACGAACGATAGACGAAATCGCAACATATCTTCACGGAGAAGCAACATTATGGTTTGAGCAATTCGATAATCAAATTGATTCTTTTGTATGTTTTAGCGAATTATTTCTTGAACGTTACAAGTCGAACGAACGTAAGGACAAACTTCATGAAATTTTATACGGACATGTTCAGCAAGAGAATGAACGCGCAGTTCCTTTTCTCTTAAAGAAAAAACGATTGTGCAATCGTTTATATCCAAATTGGGATGATACGAAGATCGCAGCGTTAATCAAGAGGCAATTACGATCCGAATACAAAGTGATGTTAGGACCGAAACCTCTAGAAACATCGAAAGCGTTAAGAGAAGCATGCATGGAAATAGACAACTACATCCATGGAGATCCAGCAGACATTTACGCAAGTAAGATATCGTCTTTATCATTTAAATCAATTTCAGGCAACAAAGTGAAGCAATTAACGACGAAAGGATTACCGCCATGTGATTACTGTTCTGATAATCACTGGCATCGCAACTGCCCAGTTCTGCGAAACAAACAAGAACCATCGTTGAATTATACACAGCATAATTCATCACCGAAAACACCTCGTATATGTGTGGAAGTCACAGGACGCTCTGTCGACGCCATCTTAGACACTGCAGCGACAGATAACTTTGCCGCGCCTGCAATTGTTAGACGCATAACATCAAACAAGGTCAGTACAGCATCATTAGGACACAAATTTGCACACATGACTATTACCGGAACTGGAATCGTAAGTGCACGCATCCAGAATCAAGTAATAGAAGTCCCTGTACTAATTTCACCGGAATTGCGAGAAAATCTAATCTTGGGAATGCCATTCTTCGAAACGCAAGAAGCGGTATTAAATATAGGACGACGTTGTTTACATTTTGGTAAGAAAAATCGTAATACAACTAAATTCTTTACAGCTCCCGAATCTTACCAGGAAACCAAATGTAATCCTACAATTAACCCTATCCCACCTCCACGCACAATCGAGTCTGTTTGTTTTTTGCAGAAATTAAAATCGCCTAAGTTAACTAGGTCAACGCAGATACAGCGAAGGAATTCTCCGAATCGACATCGAAGTACAACGCGTCAAGAGCAGGTAGAAACGATCCCCTTCGAGCGACGCCGCTGCATACCTCTCTTGACCGCCGTCGATTTGCGAGACCGGGGACAGTCAACAACGACCGACCGACAACGGACAAAAGCCGCCATCGAAAACACAAGAATCGACGCAAGATATCAACAGCAAGACCGCCGCTACAGGGTGAATAGTACGCGAACGGGTATTTCAATTAAATATTAGCAATAATAATTTAATCAAATTATTAGGGCCCATTCACCTTTTTTTTCGTTTCGATATTACATATTTTATACTACATTGTATCGCGACTAACACTTAAGCGACTTACTAAATCAGATCAGTTTTTTTTCTTTTGCATTTAATTAATCGAACACTGATTAATTACTCAAGTCAATTAATTCAAACTGTACCTCTGATTTTTAAGAGCGCAAATTCGCCTAGTTAAGGGGTTTCCAGGTTTCCCCTTACGCCATACGTAACATGGTGTAGGTGCAGTATGCACAATCGCTCCTGGGCGTTTTTTTTCTTTTAATAATTTGTCCTTAAAAATCAACTTAACGATTAATTAACAATTTCTTATGCAAGACACTCATAGACATAAAAAAATGTCTTTCAAAGGGTGGGCGAATTGTTACGCTTAGCGTATAGAAGTTTTAATTCATTTATTTGAATACACATTTTAAGGACACCGCTGTGTTTTATTTTATTTATTAAGTTTTTGTGTATTTATTTTAATTAACCATCATCACGCACGTCCTAGACCTTTGAAGGAACTTCATCACCACCACCAATTAATTGTTTTAATATAAAATAATTTCATTATTATTATCCCTAGCCAAGCCACAGTTAGTAATACTATCTAATGGTAAACTCGAAATTTCCATACGATGTGGTCATCATCAACTTTCTTATTTCTTATGAGCACAAGGGCGGATTTTGACACCGCTAGAAATAGCTTTTTCTCATTTCAACCATGTAAAACATCTTGACACAAGTTTTTGATATTGTGCTTTAATTCACGAAGAATACATTTTAAGATTAAGTAAGGTAGCCATAAAATTTCAAACTGTCAAACATTTAAGTTATCGTACATTACTAATAGAAAAATGTCGTACACCAACGAAGAGAAACAATATATGTTAAGTATTTTTTATTAATTGAATCGAAATACAACAATAGCGAGTACAAGATATTTACAATTGAATCCAGAACGAAACAGTCATATCGTACCATTTTTTTGTATCTTGATAGAAACTTGGTCGAGATTGGATCGTTTACCAAACCGCGAGATGTTTATGTTAACAGAAATTTGAATGAAAATCAATGGGATATTTTACAAATGGTAAATTAAAGGTATGTTTTTTTCAAAGTTTATGTAAATCTTGTATTTTCTAGATTAATAATAATCTAACGAGAATACCAATCCCGAAAAAAAACTCTCTCACACGCTGGTCCCAAGAATCGAATTCTATACAAAGGGGACCGCACTCCCGTTGTCCGACACTTTTACTACTTGCACCGTTTACTCAAAATTATAATTCCTATTTAACACAAAAGAATTTGATTTTACATCTTCGTTTTTTTACCCAGTATAACTTATAGAAAGGGCTTTCTCTAGAGATGAAAGTATTTTAACTTCTTTAGAGAGCCCATTTTACAAGTAATTTAGAAAAAAATATCATAATTAGTTCTTATTATAGTTGTATTGGCCGCGAGTTTGACGATACACGAATATGTGCCAAATATTGCTTTGGTAATTTATACGTTAGTAGCCTACATAATAGTATATTAAGATACAAGTTTCATAAGACATGATTTTTGCGCACGAGTTCAAGGTTTAGAAAACGAGCCGTAGGCTAGTTTTCTAATGAACGAGTGCGCAAAAATGTTTTATGAAACGTGTATTTTATACTATTTTTTCTATTCCGCCTTTTAAATATTAAAAAATGTTTAAAATAATAGTTATATTTTCAATACGAATATTTTAGATATTTTATAATTTTCACATTTCAAATATTTTAAATATTGTTATGTGTTTTGAAATTTAAATCTTAGACTAATTTATGTAACTATCTAACATCAAAATGGACGAAATAAGCAATTGCACACCGCTAGAGCTGCGGAAAATTGCAGAAGACAATTTGGAAAATCTTCTGTCAAAAAAATCTCGACACATTTATAAAGGAATATAACCAATTTATAACTTGGTGTAAAGAAAATAACATCGTGACTATTACAGAAAACATTATGATTGTCTATTTTAACAAAGAATGTAAAATAAAAGAGGCATCTTCTTTGTGGTCCAAATATTCGATGTTAAAATGTTGTTTGAATATTTATAAAATACAAGTATCTGTATCTCAAAATTTTCTAAACTAATAGCATATTTAAAAAAATTATCTGAACGCTATGAGCCTAAGAAATCGAAGATTTTAGAAATAGAGCACATTAATCGATTTATAATAGAAGCTGATGATAAAACATATTTAGCAGTGAAAGTAAGTAATAAAAACATAATTATAGTAGTATTTTACTGATTTTGTACATTATTTTGTTATAATAGTCATATTAAAATTATGTTAGGTCATTCTTATAATGGGCTTTAATGGAGCTTGCCGTCGTGAAGAAATAACAAACATTATTATAGACGATATACACGATATAGACGATATAAATGATGTCATTATGGTTGACATGCTAAAAACTTATGTCCTAGACAATTTATTATAACTCAAAGGTTATGGATTGATTTGGTGAAAAAATATTATCATCTTCGTCCCAGTCATGTTACACATAGGCGTTTTTTCCTGCAATATAGAAATGGCTTGTGTGTAAATATTCCAATAGGTATTAATACAATAGGAAAAGTATTGCTACTTACTTGAAATTACCTAATCCTGAACTCTTCACTCGACATTGCTTTAGACGATCCAGTGTAACACATTTGGCTAATAGTGGGGGAGATTTAATTACAATTAAGCGCCATGGAGGATGGAAATCTTCCGCTGAAGGTTACATTGATAATTCCATCATGAAAAAATTAGATGTCGCTGAAATACTATCTAACACTGCACCTAATAAGTCTACTAAAATCACAGAGAATCCATCAACTTCTAATTCAATGGACAATGATTTATTAGTTAATGTGAATCAGCTGGGATTCAAACAAAATATAGTGTGTTCCCAGAATCTGCCTGGAATATCTATTAATGCCCACGAACAATTGCAGTATTCACAATGATAAGTAATTCAATAGAAATGCTTATTACCAAAGTATTTTTAATAATATAAAAATATTATTAAAAATGGGGTGTGAAGAACACAATACAAGTTCATTTATGTATTTTTGAATGTATCTTCTCCAAAGACGTAGATACGTATTTCACATTTCTACATGATTCTCAATACGCCCCTGTTGGAGAAGACACATTCAAACAAACATAACTACGTTACTATCTAGCCTAAATTATTCAGACAGCGCGTGAAGGAATATTCAACGCCGTCTACATAATAACAGCCGAAGCAGACGTGTTTTCTATAGTCGGTAACCACCGTATCTATACAAAACTGTATTCTCGTGTCTTCACTATTTATCGGCGTGAGCCGAATATGTATATGACAACATAATTTGAAACATACTTGAGTGGGTAAAACCTCACTACATTTGTATAATACCAAAGTATTTTTAATAATATAAAAATATTATTAAAAATGGGGTGTGAAGAACACAATACAAGTTCATTTATGTATTTTTGAATGTATCTTCTCCAAAGACGTAGATACGTATTTCACATTTCTACATGATTCTCAATACGCCCCTGTTATGCTTATAGCGTCTAGCTTTGTTAACGAATTTATAGATACACTCCTTTAGCAAGAGTCTGTCGAACGCCTTTTATTATGTATAATTAGTACTAATAAAGTTTTAGCAAACGTCTCTACTATTCTTTCTATAATTTTTATTTACATTTTTATCACTGTAAAACGTTCATATCTAACCATATGTAACTTTTAAAACGATTTAGTTCTATGATTTAGTTACTTATTACACTTGTGTCCAACTCAGAAAAATAAAATTAGAGTGCGGTAAAGTAATACATTACGATACTGTGTAACCAAGCAACGGGGTATCGTAATTAGCACTTTACGACACCGGAATAGAAAATATATTATAGACTTCCTGGTGATAACTCATTACACTAAATATCTCTCTGTATATCTCTCATCAAGAAAATGTATTACCTACATACATACAACTATCATTTAACCTACGAATATAATTAAACGAGGTGTTTGTCATCGTTAAATGTTCGTGTAAGAAAAGCTAATAAAAATAGTTGTACGCGTACGCTTGAATAGAAGTATTGAATTTCGAGAGTATGCGTAAGCATTCCTGTTTATGTATAGTGAGCATTGTTTACAAATGACATAAAAATAATTAAAATTTATAATGTTCTTCTGGTACGGCATGGTATTCATGACCTTCGAAGGACACTCATAAGCTGCCGGGAGCTGGGACAGTTAGTCTGTATTGGCATCAACATAAATAATGCAAGACGCATACAAACAGAATAGACACATGAGTTTTCCCTCGAACATATTATGAAACATGTGTGAATATTCACATGAATAAGGATTTATATGTTCTAGAAATATATGTATTTTCTTTCTTCGTAGTGTTTTAGATTACGAAAATGAACTAAATCCTTTATTTTCCTTTGTTCAAGTAATAACACTGGTCTACAAATTTTAACTGTTTTTATGTATTCAGAAATAAAACATATTTTTACCTTTTTGCTAATTTCAAGTCTGCTAAACTTTTTTACCAATACGTAACTGTTTTTACATATAAAATAGTACTAAATTTAACATATTTAAGTGTTTTTAAATATCTTCATAAGTAACAAAACCATCCAAAATTTCTAATACTCTTTTACAACAAGCATTGAAAACATTATTATTGCTGAGATAGTAAATCAAAATCTTTGTTTCTTAACACTTCGTTTATGGGCTTTATTAGAATCGCCACCATATATCCAAGAGTAATCTTCCATGATGTTTTGATTTCAAAAACCTAGATATCGTTTTTAAATTAATTTAATGTCATGTTAAAAGACTCACATGGTTCAAGATTTTCAGGAAAAATAATTTAAGGAACTGTAAGTAAGAATGCATTGTCAACGACATGTATTAATACATTTTTTGATATATATTTAACTATTTTGTTACACCGTCTTCATAAAGTTTTATGAGAATTCCTTGTTAACAAGAAACCTGTGACATAACCACTTAAAAGTCTGGCATTCTTTCAATTCAATAACTTTAGTTCAGCACGTTTCAAAACTACCATCCAGTAAGATTTCTTTATTGTATTTGAGGTCCCACAAATATTTCGCTTTTGAATTTTGCCACAGTTTCCAAAAGTATACCATTAACATATTCAGCTGCGAGAATGGATAGGTTTCTGTGGTCGTTATGTAATAGAACTCCTTTGAAACTTATTTAGGATTAATAAATGAAAAACCGTCACTCGAATGTATTACGTTTTTCTGATAATTTTTCAAATAGTCAATTTATATCATATCAATAGCAAAGTAGTCTATTTACTTTAGTGAAATCTTCAGGTTTTGATTACGATAGCCTGAGATATTAAACCTCTGCTTGCAGTTAATTATTTTCTAACTGTCTCGAAGCAAGAAAGCCTTAATTCTCTCTGGAAAGAGTGAACTCCTTAATAATATCATTTAGTTCCATTTGACTAAATTTTTCTGACATGTCTGAGATATTGACAGAAAAATGTACTGCAACCGCCAGAGGTTTCTTCGGTCTCCGTTCTTTTTTTTTATAAGAGCCGAGCATCTGGTGGTAATATGGTAAATGGCAAAGTGTCGCTATGAAGGATTGGCCTATTTGCAAGCTTTACAGCTGGATAAGCTATTTTCATTCGGAAAATAAATATTTTTAATAAATGCATAAATTTTGGTAATTTTTATTCAATAACACATAATACCATCATAGTACATAGTAAATAAATGAAGGTACGACAGGTATTCTTTTAATATTGGATCCAATACAATAAAATACTTTTTCTATTTCTCGTTGCGATTGATATTTTTTTGTATTTAATAACGTTTTCAAAACACTTTTTCCATGTTCCTGGAGGCATATAATTTATGTCTCTGTTGACAGTTTCATTAGTCAAAATAAAACGCATTTTCTGCAACTTATAATTGACGTGAAGGACTAAAAACTAATCATTGAATGAATCCTTGACGTTCTCATCAATTGAATGTCTTACCCATACAAATAGTTCACTGAATGAGTGTTGTCATGATGGGATATGATGGATTTTTACAGATTCTTTGAAAAACTTTAAACAAGAACATAGTAATCCATCCAAGAATGGTCGTATTATATCAACCTGAACTACAACAGCAACAGTCCAAAACTTATTCTGGAAAACCCGAGGCACCAGATAGTTGCCTTTCTTCAAAGTAATATAAATAGATCGAATTTTCATAATCTATTACAACGTTACAAACAAAGCAAGAATGTCTTTGTAGTGCTTAACTCTTCGAACTTTTTAAAACTAGTATTTATTAAATAAATATTAGTTTCAGAATATATTAATAGTACAGTTAACTTACTAATGAAAAATGGAAAGATGTAATTATATAGAATACGAATCTAAAAATATTGTGAGTCAATTACGATGCGAAACTCAAAATTGAAAACCCCCTGAAAATTGTATCATGAATTCAAAATAAATGCACACATAACCTACAGCGCATGTTTACATAAGTAACAGCTGACGATGTTATATAAATAAATATGTTTCTGAGAACTTTTATATGTATGAAATTTATTGTGACAATACATTTCCAGACTTAAAAATATCGCTTTCGCGTTAGTCGTATCGTGAAGATCTTCATAAACAAAAACGAAGTTAGTAGGAACACAAAGATAAAAATATATAAT
Organism: Melolontha melolontha; assembly: GCA_935421215.2. Lineage (NCBI taxonomy): Eukaryota > Metazoa > Arthropoda > Insecta > Coleoptera > Scarabaeidae > Melolontha > Melolontha melolontha. The sequence continues at coordinate 85,157,513 of OW285242.1, read as the reverse complement.
ACGGTCTTTTTACCTCGGAAAGTTAGAAACTAACAGATACATTGGCAGATAACATTGAGGGTTAACAAGATGGAGAGAATGAGAAACACAGAAATCAGGAAAAGAACTTTTGTGATTACGTCAGAAAATAATGTGACGAAAGTAGTGTGCGACGTAAGAATAAAGAAAAGATGGAGAGAAAGACCTCAAGGGACCTGGAATGAAAAAATAGTTAAAATGCTAAATAGTAGAAGTGAAACAGTGAGTGGAAGTGTACAAAAAGATGGCGGTGTACAGGTAGAGGTGAAATGAATTTGTCAAGGATCCAAATCAGCCGAGCTCAATTCACTACCCCCCTACACCCAAGATAGATATAAGTAAGTTACTAGTTCGTGGCAAAACGAAAGCGACAATTTAAGTCGGAGTAAAATGTTTGGAGATTTAAATAACCAAAAAACTATCCCAGAGAAAGCCAATATTCCACTTATAACCGTGAAGAGAAGTGCAGAGGTTGTCCATGGTGTTTTCTTTGCTAACAGACGAATAAGTTTCAAGTATTATCGTAGCACTCTATATGCATGTTCTGTAACAAGATAGTTTGTGCCGAGTATGTTCCACCGAGTATTAACTGTAAGGCAAAAAGAACATCATGCGGCAGCTGCAGAAAATTTTATTTAATAAGTGAACGGTCATAAGATTTCTTCACAACATAATCAAAAATCATAATAATGCTAATTGCTTTCTTCGAATAACTAAAGGGCTCCATCAACGGTCGAACATGCTGGCCAACCTATTCCTGACGCCCAACCCAACACCGAATCCAACATATTGGCAAGGCTCTATACACGGTCAAACTCAGGATCGAGCACGTTGGTCCAACGCTACTATTGCGATGGATGGATCGTTCGTAGCTGTATGTGGTGTTTTTTGTGTTTAGATGAAAAGAAAAAAAGGAAAGCACCGCGTGTGCAGGCACAGCAGTGGCTTTAACACCGAAACAAATTCAATTACATGTCTTTATTCTCAGAACTGGCCACCAACGAGCCAAAAGATTTTGAAAACTATCTGCGAATGAATGAGGAAACTTTTCAAAAGTTACTTGGACCAATTAGCAGCTTTGTTAAAAAAGCAAAATACCAATATGAGAGAATGTGTCAGTGCTAAGCAGCGCCTTGTTGCCACACTTCAGTTTTTAGCCACTGGGGAGGAACTATGGAACCCTAAAATTCAGTTATGCGATATCTACGCAAATGCTAGGACGAATTATACCAGAAACATGCGTCGCTATTGTTGATGTTCTGGCAGACGATTATTTAAAGGTAAGTATACCACCTGATGTTGACTGTTTTATAAGTACTACAGACATGTGATACAGAGGTAGTGAAAACGCTATATATCTCAAGACTAATAAAAGTTGTAAAATGTAAAAAAATCCTTTAATAATTATACGGTACATTCGCTGGAAGTAGAAAATTATACATAATTTTATTGAATTACAATATTACAACTTTTACAATGATGTAGTAGCAGAAACTGCCCTAACTCCTATCTGATTCCAGGATTGTCATTTCTTTCACCCGAAGCAGAAAATGTATTGATTTGAAACACTACGGGATCAAAACCCGAGGTATTTGATTTGGATGCAGTTGCTGCTTCTGAGGTGTGCGTGTGAGCAGTTGCACGAACATTAAAATTTCGGCCGATGTGACAACAACAGACGATGGTAACGTAGACACGCTGGCTATTTCTTGAGATGATTATTGGAGAGGGGCTTTGTTGTAATTTTGTTGAGGGAAATAGTTAGAGCCATTGAAGTTGCGTGTATATGAAGGATCAAAATCGAATTGATGTCGATTATAAAATAAGTCTGGGCCATAAGGTTAAGACTGAGCATGTCTGTTCATAAAGTTTGAATTGATTTGCTGGTTGTTATAAGTAGCATTGTTAGGTTGCTGATTTGTGCCTTCTAGAATATTCTTTTAAATTGCCTAATTTTCCGTGGAAGAGAATTTCTGATATTAGTTTCTCAGCTATCACCCGTTGTCGCCAGTCCATGTCCTCCAGCTTAAAAGATACACTATTGCCGAAATTTTCTTTTTTTGTGTTAAAATCTGTCACCGACTTCCTTTTTTTTTTACATCGTGACGATGTGCGTGAAACTGGCGTACTTGTTGCTGGTAAATCACTGAGAGCGAAATCTTGACCGCTTGTGACCGGGGACGCAATTGCATTTTCCAATACGCCGGACGCATCGTGAATCTCCTGAAACAGTGCAAAGCTGGGTTAACATTGTACAAATTATCTTGATATCTGTGTATTATCTGTTTCATGCAACTACTATTTGTGAACTTTCTTTAGTTTGGTTAATGTCGAAGAATCAGCTAGTCGACTTATCACTTAAACCCTTTATTTACCATGTTTTTTTTTGCAGTTTCGTTCTAATGAATAGACTGGATAAAGATTGCAACAGAATTTAAACATTGTTGGCAAATTGAAAATTGTGTGGGTGCTTTGTGCTATTCAGCAAAATACTAGAAGTGATGGTGATGGTGGAGTACTTGAAGCCGATTTCGGAGAGTTGTTGGAAAATAAGCAATTAATTTGTCTTCACTTACAAGCTTCCCTAACAACCTAGCCTACATTTCACATTTATTGGTTTTCGAACCTTTTGCTTTCAATGAAAATTTAATGAAGCCGTACCCAAACAAAAGAATAACACACGATGAAAAAATATTCAATTATAGGATATGTCGTGGCAGACGACTAGATGAAAATGTGTTTGGCATCCTTGCCAACAGGTTTAGAGTACTACAGACAACATTAAACATGGACGTACGGAAAACAACGATAATTGCACTTACTTATTGCATTCTACATAATTTTCTATGGCGAAGAAATCCGTCATATCTGATTCCAAGGTGTGTGAATTTCGAAGATACTGCAACAGGCCAGATCACAAATGGTGAATGGAGGTACAGTGTGTGCGTGAACTTGTGAGTCTTCAGCTAAGAGGACGCTAATGTTGTTCGGAATGCATACAAACGTTTTTATAACAACGAAGGAAGTGTTACATTCCAAGAGGAAATGATAAATAGATGTTAGTGCTGCTTTACTAATGCGTACACGGGAATCAAAACACTATTTAGTTAAGCAGTAATATTATATTATTAGTACATGACAAAATAATTGGTTAGGCAACTATCTCAAAGGAGTTTTAAAATAAAATAAACCACTTACATTGCCATATTCATTTTGTACTTCTGTGTCTTCGCCTCGACTCAACGCTGCTTCTATTTCCCAACGATGAGAGACCTTTTCTTACGATTCCTTGATCACTTATGAATGAAATACCATAAAGTCCTGTTTTTCGACTGTTCTGGTTTTTTTCTTTCTCTTCGAAAGAACGCTCTAAGAAACTCTATTTTAGCTTTCACGAACTTTTCGTCGCTCCCTGGAAACAATCCCTTTGCTTTCTCAATCAGCACAACACAGCCTTCTTTCCTTATGTGATTGTTACAGTAATTTTTACTTTTAACATTCCACAACGAAGAAGTTCTATAAATTCTGTATGTTTGTTGTCACTAAACGACATTTGCAAATAACAACTACTGTATACTACCCAATGAGGAACAAGGCAGACTGAGAACTGAGGCCGTGTCGAACGAGCTGCACGACGGTTATTAATCCACCATCCAACATGTTGGGCGCGCGGTTGGGGTTGGAGGTACCTATCGACCCGAGCGTCCAACCCAACAAATCTGTCGGGTATTTTGGGAGCGCGCACATCCACGATATAATATGTTGGACGAGCCGCTCGGTCCCAACATGCTCGATCAACATGTTCGACCGTCGATGAGGCCCTTAAAAATCCGAGTTAATAAATTCGCCTAATCTAGATCCAGCGGAACTTTTTTGTTCAAAAAATAAAAATTGATGCGAAACTGAAAATGTTCTGATGACACCGAGAAGCATTTCGAAATTTCGCACAAGCGTTTCATCAGTTTTACGAATGTAGAAAAGGGACACTTACATAAACGTTTTTCATTTATTTTGTTCTTTCCCTCCATAAAAAGAGCTCAATCCTCGAACGTACTGTGTATATTCAGTAATACTGGATATGCTCTCCGATAAAATTATCCTGCAAGTTCGCAACGCTGCGATATTCAGTAAAGGTAGTATTTCTTCACAGTTTAACAATTACCAACAAAATCTGCATTCCTGATTAAGCTCATATTCTAATTAAGCACGCATTTCTCAAAATGAATTTAGTAAAACCATTAACAGTAATAATCACTAAATGACTGTTACTGTTTCATGTAGATTGTTATTCACAAAATAAGTTCGTTTCCTGCATCTTTTGCAACATGTATTAAAATTGCAAAGAAAATAAAGTAAAATTAGCGATTCAACCGAATGAATATAGTACAGTTCCCATCTGTACTTATTGATGTGCATGTATTTATAATTTCCTTGCAATGTTAACGATCGATATCCTCTTTTCAATAATTACATACATACGCGTGTATAAGCGCATACGCTTTTTCTGTTGATTACACTCAAAATGATGCGTTTCTTTTATTCATTTTTTTTTTGCCGAAAATATTACATGCTCTTCTACTTTACCAGACATTGTCTGACAAAATAATTACGCATTTACAAACTCGTCAACCCCAAAAAGCAACAAAACGTTCAAAATAATTAAAAGAAGATCGAAAACTTAAATCTAAACTCCGCATAATTTTCATTTTACATAAATAAAAAACATTCTTCCTTTTCCGAGTGCTTTGTTTGGCGTAGACACGCTTCCTTGGTGAATATTTCTTAAAAACTAATAGTGTCGGTAACTTTTTTTTCAATAAAATAATTACTCTTATAAGAACGCTTTTGTAACCGGATATGGGTAGTGCATAGCCAATTTCTTTTACAAGCAGAAAATAAATACTGTTAGCGTCGATTTCTCTTTTTGTACTATTTATAGGCTATGTCTTTAACAGCATATTTAATAAGCAGATTTTGCGCATTTATTGTAAGAGTAATTTTATATACAAAGGTTCTGCTTTTATTAAACATACTTATATTGAGAAGTCATCCATATGTTGTAATAGCGACTCCTGGCCAAATTTATAGACAGATCAAGTAGAATTTGATATAAAATTGGAATGTTTCTATGAATATATTGGAATTAGTCATTAAATATTTTAGACAGATTTACTTAAGTTCATTCTTCACTCTTTAGCATCTGCCAAATGATTCCGAAGAATGGGATTTTATGGAACGATTTCCAGACAAATTTATAAATAAATTTTTTATTGTTGACTCAATATTTTTTTTTTATAGCATTGAGTAGGGGTTCGATTTTACCATATTTTCTGTAAATTAAAAAGCATTTAGTTGGGGCTTACTATTTTTTTTTATAATTTTCTGCTATTCCATATAACCCGAGGTTCGGGGGAATATGGAATTATCTAATTTTTGTACATAAAAGATACGATTAACATAATGTGTCCCATATAACTTTTCCTAGGGCTTATATGGAACAGTTTTAACAACAATAAAAATCGAATATTTGAAAAAAAGGTAGGAAAATGGCAAATACATAATTGTTTATAGGAACAGTAAATAATTCATTTATTTAAATAAATAAACATCATTCTATAGAAAATAAAATCAAATGTTTCACTTAAAACACGAGAAAATAAAAATAAACAAGAAATTACAAATTAATCTATCTACAAAACATCACCTGCGAAGGTGTGCACACCTCTACAAATCACAGGTTCAGAGAGAAAAAAAATTATCTGATCCCTAGTAACAGTGTTAATATTGTCCACAACTGGAAAAACAAAACAATTATTTTTTCCTTCATAGCTCCTCATACATTGTACTGAATAACTTTTCTTATTTAATTCTAACAACTTCGCAACAAATTGTTTAGATTTCTCTTTTTTGGTATTTCTATCATATATAAAATTAACAATTATAAACCTATTAACAGTAAGATCACAATTTTTGACAGGCACTTTTAATTCTAAAGTGCTACTGCTGAATTCTATGTCAGAGTCTTCATTGCTTTGGTTTCCATCGAAAATTTCAGATGCATTTGCACTAGAATTTTCCAGTTGAAGAAAATTATTTTCCGTTACTGACCGCCCAGGTACAACATTAATTTTTTTCATTCTTCCCACAGATGGTTTTTCTTTTCTTGTAGCTTGCTCACCAATATTAGTAAATAACGCTATCAACTCATCATTGGCCCCAGTTCTGTCTGAGGATTTTATTCATGACCATTCCAGCATTTAAAGGAATAATGCCACAAGCCTCAAATCCGGACTTAATATTTGCCTCCAAGTTGGGTTGCATAGAATCTAAAGTTTCTCGGAGTAGACTTGAAAACTCACATTCCTTTATGTTTTATTTTCCATTTTAAAGGAACTTTTCGCCATGCAATTTTCATGGGGCGGAAGACACAGATGTCCAGTGGCTGACACAAGTGGGTGCTGTTTGGTGATAATAAAATAAAGTTGATATTGTTCTCAGGGCACTTTCTTATAACAGTTTGAGATAGATGGGAAGCCAAGTTGTCACCAATAAGAAATTTTTCCCATCTTTCTTTTCAGATGAGGTAAGTAATTTGTAAAAGCCAGTCCTCAAATGTATTGCTGTCAAACCATCCACTGTCTGTCCTGTTAAATACAGCACCTATAGGACCTTTCTCCATCCACTCTCGATATAAACATTTAGATTTAAAAACCACATACGGAGGTAATAACTGTCCATTACATGAAGCTGCAAACATAACAGAAGTAGCATTTTTTGAGGTGTCCATAATGAAACTTGCATGTTTACTTATCCTTTTGATAATTACACGTTGCTTTCCAGGATCATCACTGAAATTGGTCCCCCATTGGAATTGGAACCCCATTAAGAGCTCCTCCTAGCTCCTCAAAATAAGTCATTAAAACATCTTCACTTAATTCTGCTTTACTTCTGTTCATGTTTTATGACAGTCTTATAGATAGTGTTCTATTTCTTTTCATAAAAGATTCTAACCAATCTAGTCCCGGAAGATTGTTAACAAAAATTGGACTTATCACCCCTTTCCGATTTAAATATTGCTGAACGAATTCTCTCAAACCTTTGTCTGTAAACGGAATTCCAAACTGAGCAGCTGTTGTCAGACAGCTTACAATTTGTTTCTCCTCAATAATAGTTAGAGCAGTCGGACGACCAAGTCTTTCAGAATTCTGGCCTCTATATCTTCTATATATTGTAGTCTTTGGTACACCAAACCTCTCAGTTGCCTGTGAAAAAGAATATCTGCCATTTATAACAGCTTCCAGTGCTTGTTCCAGTTGGTCCAGAGTCTCAAAGGGGCACCAAATTTACGTCTGAAATTTCTTGGCATGCTGTTCCATATAAGCCTGACAAGTGTCATGTTTTGTAAAATTTTAAATATAAATAAACGCAAAGTAGATAACAAAAAAAATAATGATAGATTCAAAAGATAAGGTTAGGATCTAATATTAATGTCGTTGGAGCATACACCTAGGTCTTGTAGTTATCGCAAACTAGAGTTAGTTTTCAGGAGTTTAAAAATGTGCAAAAATTGTGATCTACTTTGTAATTTTTTTATAGAAAAACTTACAATATTAACAAAACCGCCAAAATATCGCCCAAACCATCACGTTTAATTCTAATCCTAGGGATTTTTTCCCGTAGCGATGCAGCCAACCCAAAGGAGTGTTATGGCGCTCTTTTTAAAAATAAACATGTTTGTTCCATATTACCCTCCAATTCCATAAAACCCCGTCGTACGGTTTATCACGTAGTATTAAAATTGGGTATTTTATTTATAAACGACTTATCATCACCGTCAATGCAGACAGTCTTTCCTAACCTAGATGTTTCCTAAAAATGTGTACATTGTTGTAAATGTTGAACGACATTGTTCAGTTTTTATAGTTGTCATCGACAATATATATAATATTCGTTATTAATTTTAGAGCTATCTAAAAAGTTCATAAAGTTTGTTATTAAGTAATAATAATAAGTTACTTTATTGTTTAACAGAATTGATAGTTCAATTATAGGAAAACATATAACCTAAATACACACATATACAGTGTAACTAAGTGAAATAGCATATAAGGTAACATAAAAATAAATAAAAAATACAATGCAAAAAAAAATACAAAACAAATAGCAATTCATAAAATAAGATAGAGTGGTTAAAAGTAAATTCAAAGAAGGAAGGGGATTTGCGATAAAGACGCTTTAAGTTACACATTCTCCTAGCGAAAGGGACGGTGAAAGTTTTCGGCGAGAGGGTTAAATATCTTGGTATCAAAAAATTCATCTGTGGTAGAAGAGACGGGCAATTAATCCTGCCTTTTAATAAATTAATCAGAAACCTGGCACTCTTCTATTACTAAAAGCATTCAAATAATAGCTCTTTCCGGATATGATCACACTTGCACAATAGATACCACAAAAATCGTCTTTTAACGTTAAAATTTTTGAATGTGATATTGGCCGCCATGAAAGCTTCGTTAAAAGTGTCAGGTGCAGATGGTCATATGTTATTTTGATGAATTTTCGAAGAAACATGTTTCTGCACATTGCACTTTTGTGGACGCCTTAAACTTAATGAACAGGCACTCCAATATATACGAATCTGCAACCAATCTGCATAGCCTCTAATCATCTTACAATGGTTGCCCTACAAGAGAGAATTTTCCATAGTTACTGGAAATAAAGAGGAATACCAAGAACAAGAATAAATGGACTGAAAAGAAGAATTGAAAACTACTTCAAAAATAAGGTAGTAAATTAAACTTAATATTTATAAAAAAATTACAGGATAAATATACAATATAACAATATAAAATGGATTTTTTTAAATACGAGTTCCCATACAGCACGTCTAACAGTTGACTATTTGAAGGAGAAAAGTGTTGAAATAATATCTCATTGTCCATATTCACCTGACTTGTCGCCGAATGATTTCTTTTTGTTCCCAACTGTGAAACCAAAAATGCGTGGGCAGGGATTTTCAACACCTCAAGAAGCAGCCGAAGCCTTTGAAAACTCTGCTTCTGAGATACAACTTTCAGAGTGAAAAAAATGTTTTGAGAACTGGTTCGTACGCATGCAAAAGTGTAAATGTTGTAACCAAATAACACTGAAAACAACGAAACCAGAAACAATCTCTTATAGAAGAGAATATAAAATATATTATCTCAAGAACAATAAATACATATATGTATATGCATGTATAACAACATGTAAACACGAGAATACACTTTGGAAATTAGCGGATATAATTTTTTAAGCGATTATTTCACCGAAGTCAACGAAATAATATATAAATGTATATTCCGTCTTACACACCACTGTTAAATTGAATTTAACCATTTGCAACTACTTTTGATTTGTATATCTTGCATATAAACATATTAGTAGAGTATCTCAGCCGTTTCTAGCACCTTCTCATTGACCTTGATCGCATATATATTGGCGATCAAGGTCAATGAGGAGGTGTTAGACTCGGCTGTGTGGTCAAATAAGGTTATTAAAAGATCACACCAAGGTCAATGTCATTTTAAAGGTCAGTCAAGATCATGTGAAGGTCAAGGTCGTACCAAGGTCAATCAAAGTTATTGGAAGGTCATGTCAAGGTTAAAACCATTTTAAAGGTTAATCAAGGTTATGTGAAGGGCAAGGTCAATGTCATATGAAAGCAATGGGAATCCAAGGTCAAGGACATATTAAGGTCAAGGTGATTTAATTGTCGGATTATTTGGAGGTCAACTTCAAGGTCACTTAGACGTCTATAGGGATCTCAAGGTCATCACTTAAAGATTACATCGAGGTAGGGGTTCAACCGTTAATATATAAATAATAACGAATGAAGACATATTTGAAATAGAGGCTATTATTCTAATCGATGATATGGGCAGCAGAATGTATGACTTTGATTAATTGGATGGATTTTTTAATTATATATATAATGCTAAGATGTTTATTGTTACTAGTATAAATAAGTAAATGTAATTTATAAGTTTGAAATGAGTTAGCACATAAAATAGTATAATATTAGGCATGACCTTCGATGAGGTGTATATATGGTGATGGTCGTTCCATTCTAGCAACAGTTGAGCCGGTACAGTGGAGGTGTTGTTTTTATTCAGTGCATATTTGGAAAATAATAAGTTAATATGTTTGAATGTGAATACTGTGGGAATACGTTTACTCGAGGAGATAACAGAAGTCGCCACATGTTAACTTCTTGTAAAGGGAAGAGAATGAAATTTAACGATAACGAAGTAGAATTAATGAAATGTGAAATCTGTAATGTATATGTAGAAACAAATTGTTATACTGCACATATCCGCAGTACTTTACATCGAACTAAAGCGTTCGTAATAATCGATAACGGTGTAAAGAAGAGCGTAGGCACATTTGGTGATAGAATAGTAAGTTATCAAGTATGTGATTCGTCTCGCATATACGTTAATATGGAAGAATTTGCAAATAGTATTAGAGAGAAAGTGATAGCACTTATAGATAGTATTTTAAGTATACATACTTCTATGAAAGTGAATTTGGAATTGTTTGGTTTATATTATTTATTGACGAAGGAAAATGTAGAAATAAAATCGTTTAATACTCGAAATAAAGTCATAACCCATGGAAATAATTTATATGAGCTATACGCAGATCTTATTGATGAAATTAAGAATAAAATGAGTGAATTTCAGAAGCACGATTCAGGTAAAATAAGATTATTGTTAATTCCTCACAGTGTTATAAATTAATAATTTATTATATTTCAGGGTGGACATTGAGCAACGTTTTATATTTGGAAATAAATATGAATAAGTTTAGTCCATTGAGACGTTCCACTTATATGCCAATTTTTATGCAGATTTTACTGTTATACATTTCCCTGTAAATTTAAAAGATATCCATAAGGTTGAAGAGCAAAATAATATATCCATTAATGTATATGGTATAGAAGAATGTTTTCAGAATAATGAGAGAGCTCAAGAAGTAGAGGGTCCATTATATTTTACGAAGCGGAGAAGAATTGCTCATATTAATTTATTACTTGTTACCTCAGAAAATGCAAATTCACACTACTTTTGGATTAAGAATTTGTCGCGACTAGTTTCGTCACAGAAATCTTTATCAGGACATCAAAAATACATATGTGAAAGGTGTTTAATTTTCTTCACATGCGAAGATAAATTACGAAGACATGAAAATGAAGATTGTAAGCAGGTGAAGGCAGTGTTTCCCGGCACAGAATTAAAAATCAATAAGTACGGAGAGGAACTACCAGAATATGTATTAAAATTTGATAAATTTGAAAGACAATTAAGAGTTTCTTTGGTGGATTATGCTGATTTTGAAGGTATATTGAAACCTATTGATACGTCAGAACCGGATCCATCCAAACCATTTACTGTGAAATGTTTCGAACATGAACCATATTCTTTTGCCTATTATGTGAAGTGTAGTTTTGATGTCAATCTGAGTAAATTGCGTGTATATCGTGGACAAAATGCAGCCACATTTTTTATTAGAGAGCTAGAGACTGATATTACTTTTTTATATAAAAATTATTTAAGTAAGGAGGTAGAAATGAAACCTTTAACTGATGAAAAGCGAGATAAATATGAGCAAGAGACAGTGTGTCATATTTGTGAAAAAGCAATAACAGTCCCTGAAGAAAAAGTTCGTGCCCATGATCATATGCCTGGATTGTATCGGGGTGCAGCAGATATGGTATGTAATATAAATTATAAAGAGCCCCGATATATACCTATTATCTTTCATAATTTATAAAATTATGATACACATTTGTTTGTAAAAGTGCTGGGCACTGGAAAAGGAGGATGTAGATGTTATTGCACAAAATAAAGAGAAATATATTTCATTTTCAAAAAAAGTAAACGTGGGAGATATAATATTGTAATGGTAAGAAAAGAAACGTGTTCTACAAGTTGAGATTTATAGACTCACTTCGATTTATGAATTCCTTTTTGACGAAATTATAATCTTATTTAGACAATGAACAATGTGAAGAAATTAGAAGATATGATATGGGTGAAAAATTTGAATTAATGCGGCAGAAGGGTGTATTCCCATATAACTATGTTACGTCTTATGAAACTCTTTCATTCACGGAATTACCCAACAAAGAGTGCTTTTATGATATGACATAAGTGATGAAGACTATTGCAGAGCTCAAAGGGTTTGGAATTTATTCGATTGTAAAACACTAGAACAACATAGTGATATATATATATATATATACATATATATATATATATATATGAAATGATGGTTTCTCGGGTTCTTGGCCGCGTGTGAGATGTGTCCTTAGAAGGATTGTTGAGACAACAATCCTTCTCAGGACACATCTCACACGCGGCCAAGAACCCGAGAAACCATCATTTCATCATACAACCGCGAGAACATCAAAATTATCATATATATATATATATATATATATATATACAATCAGATGTATTATTACTAGCAGATGTATTTGAAAATTTTCGGAACATTTGCCTGCACAATTACAAATTAGATCCTGCACATTATTTTACTTCTCCAGGATTAAGCTGGGATGCTATGCTGCGTATGGCGGGTATAAGTTTGGAATTATTAACAGATGCAGATATGTTTCACTTTATTAAAAGCGGTACACGTGGAGGTGTGAGCATGTGTTGCAAAAGAATGGGAAAAGCTAACAATGAATTCTTACCAGATTTTGATTCATGCCAAGCGAAAAAATATATTCTATACTTAGATGCAACGAATTTATATGGTTATGCCATGTCATTCAGTTTGCCAGTTAGTGATTTCCAATGGTTAGCAAATGAAGAACTACCGATTATGGATATACAAGTCTTAGAAGACACATTTTAAATCTTGTAAAATCTTTTGTGACTCTCTTACAGCCATCGAATTAACAAAGATACGTGTAGATTACGTGAAACCTATATATGTGAGATTCACAATTTTGGAACTAGCTAAGAGGGTAATGTATAGTTTTTTCTATGGTTTCTTAAAGCCTTTGTATGATACAGACGTTTCATTATTATGTCTCTGTATATTTACCCAATAAGCAGAATCTAGTTGAGCCATAATATTAGTTGACCCTAGTAACGCAAATTCCATACAATTATGAAGATGGCTTTTAGAATTCTCATGTCTTTTTATTTTCAAGCTCAAGTGCTCTAGATCCGTGACCCCTATTTCCGTCCAAGCTTTATCGCCACCAAAAAGTAAACAGGGAAAACAATATAAAGCATTTTTTTGTTGCAACCACAAATCCATTCGTTTTTTGAATAAATATCGCTACTAAATTTACGTGTATAATTTTTCCCTCTACTTACACCAGTTTTTTGAATAGTGATATCTACTAATGGCCTACCATTTGCTTTTAATTTTATCTTTTCTTCGAATGAATATTTAAAGAATCTCTTCACATTAATTAAATTAAAGACCACCTCCATAATACACAGAGTTTATATAAATTGTCAACAATACACAAAAACAAACAAGCCCGCGCACTCTAATATTATTGTTCTTACGTTAAACTCGCCGCACAGTAAAAAACACGCGAAAATATTAAATACCTATACCGAATCATATGACCGCGCTGGAGAGAATGCAGCGAATATTGCCTGGTAAAATCATGCATTGGTTTTTGACAGTCACGGGGGTAGCGGGGTGCGCGCGGGTGTTGGAAAGAGCGCTCAGAGCACGTTCGTGTGGACCAGATAAGGAACAAGTGAGCGATCGCGCGAATTAGGTTGGTTATTCCACTGGTCGCCTATTGTATATTTGATAATATAGTATACCGTGTGCACAACGTCGAGCGATCGATGGATATATAAGTAATTACTGGCCAACTGCAAGTGGGAGGGGCTACATACGTTAAACTCCTACAGGGCGTATTTAATTGTGGTGAACTAAGAAAACGTTATGGTTATTTATTAATAAATGATGTATCAAAATAAGTATTCCAAATTAATAACTAATTTTTTAACAAACTACAAAAATATTTGTAGTATATTATTTATGGTTAATGTACGAATTTGGATATTTTATCCGACTACACCGTTGCTTTTCGCACTATTAGTCATATGCCGGCTGTCAACGTCCCTACAATAACGGATACTTTTGTTTATGTCTCTTCGGCCATAATACTTTAAATTTAACATTTAAATTTAAATAAAATGATATAATATAGTTGAAAGTATCATAAAATACAGTCCGCCGTAAAGTGCAGAGTTTTTGTTTACTGCATAATAATAATTCTTACCGGCGAAGCATCAGATATTTTCATCGCTAAATATTCAATGATAAGTTTCATCATATCTTCGTTGGCTTGAACTTAAAAAATTCTTATTCAAATGAAAACACATAAATAATATAAAATTATGAAACAAAACCGTAACTCTTATTGAAAAAAATTAAAATAAAAAGTATTCTGTAATAGCATAAAATTTCAAAACAATAACGATTCTTGCAAGAATATAAATAAAGTGTTTACCAGTATAAATAAATGGTTTCCTTAAATAAACTACCTATAAAATATTAAATTTAACTAAAATACCTTTATTGGTAACAAATATTAATTATTAAATAAAAGAACATTCTAAAAAGAAAAACTAATTATTTAGTAAATGCTCAAATAAACCACCCTCTTGAGCCGAGCAGTAATTATTTAGTAAATGCTCAAATAAACCACCCTCTTGAGCCGAGCAGTAACCCAATCGGTTATAAAAATTACGACGGACATTTGTTAACATTTCTATACGTACTCTACGTACGGATGACAAGGAGCAACTGCAACTGAATCGCCAGTCGCAAGCTTGTTTTCCGATTCAATATATTCGCCTTGCGTGAACACCATGAGCGACTGATAGGAATATTCAATGTGTTAGAGAGAGATTATTTGATTCGTACTTAGATCGTATGTAGAATGTGTTGGATAAAGAAAGGGAACGCCCGTACAGTTAGACAGTAGAACAGACTGAATATACTCTCTCAACCCTAACCACATAAACTCGCTATTCGTCTTCGTCTTACTACATTGTGGTAGATCAATCACTCCCGGGCGTTCATACGGTATACGATATAACCGGCGTTAGTGTGTCGGAAGCGAATATCTCGGCTTCTACTGATCGGATTTTGATGATTGAGGTGTCAAATTGTAGGGTTTGATGTCCTCTACAGGTGATGTAGAAAAATATGCAAATTTTTTTATATACAGTGGGAGAATTTTCACAACAATATGTTACGCTTTTATAAACATCAGAAATGTCGGAAAAATTATGTAAAAGAAAACTAGTTATAACTAATATAGGTTCGCCCGCCCAATTTTTTGGGAGCTCTGCAGCACTGCAGCGCTTATGCGCCAGCCGCCACTGGGTCCATATGCATCCCCGAAGTACTTGCGCTTCTTCTAATTATATTAGGTAAAACTAATTCACTTGATAATTGTTTTATGAATTGACTTCTTCTGATAGTATCCTGATCATTGCCAAAATAGATCACTTGGGCATTGATCCCACTCATGTTCAACATGGCAAAAAATATTACCATCGGCCAACGACGAACATTCCTAGCCACATTGTAAGAGGCGCACAGCTTATCTGTTGTATCAACACCCCCTTTCGTATGATTGTAAAATGTAATCATCGAAGGCTTTTACTTATGGCCACTCTCAGAACCTATACAATTATCATTATGTAATGTAGATGCTAAAATTACACATTTTCCGTTTTTTGGTATATATGACAATAACGTACATCCCTTTCTAAATCCAAAAAGGCTACTACATAGATCTTTGCCTTTCGTAGAGCTAAATTCCAACGGAAACTCTCTTTTGTTTTTTTTCATGGTACCTACATATGAAAGGCCTTTTTCTGTTAGTTTTTCTAATAGTTCCATACTACCAAACCAATTGTCTGCAGTAATATTTCGCCCTGAGTGATATAGAGGCTCAGCCAGTCGTAGAACTACATCCATGGGTTTGTTGCTCAAACAATATGGACCATTTGGTTGCACTCCAGCATATATTTCTAAATTGTGTAAGTAAGTTTGAGAATCGACAAGAGCATATATTTTAATACCGTATTTATTAGGTTTGCTAGGTATGTATTGCTTGAATGCGCACTTACCACGAAAGCCCTCAAGCTTTTCGTCAATAGTAACATTTTCACCCATTGTGTAGGATTTCTGACAATTTTGTACAAATATCATAAATATTTCACGAATAGCTGCTAGTTTATCTAGGCATTGCCGCTCTTTTCGGGTTTCGCGATAATCAAATCGTAAACACCTCACTATGAACTTGAACCGTTTTATACTCATCACAAGCTGGAATTTTTCAACACCATTTCCATCGGCCCCCCATAGATCCTCTAAGCTCTGCCTATTGCTTTTATACACTCCGGCTAAAAACAGAAGCCCGATGAATGCTTTTAATTCAATAACGTCAATTGGTCTGGTATCTCTCTCTCGTTGAAACAATGGTCTGATTATTTCAATATACTGATTCGTATATTGAAGAATGATTTTCAAAATATCATCAGATATGAGGCAACTCCAACATTCCAAAGAAGTTCGTGCTGTTCTTGCCTCACCTATCACTTCTGGCAGTTTTCGAATTATATTGTGTCTTCCGCAGCGCACTCTTTGTGAGGGAGGAGTTTTATTCCATTTCGTAGTGTTGTCTTTCCCAAGGAAGCAGTTTTCTTCACTTTCTGGAAAATCGTCGTCTGATGCATCTTCTTCGGTTCCTGAATCTCCTTCACGAGTTTCAGTTACATCTTCACCATCAGTGTCACTTTCGTCCTCGAAATTTTCTTGCAAATCATCATTGTCATCAAACATCATCCTTTCCAATTCTTCTACATCTTTCGCATTTGTTAAATCATATTTTTACCCTTGCCAGCCATTTTAGGTGTAAGTAAACTGAAAGATAAATATTTTTCTTACAAAATATTTCCTATTATTATTATTCGGGCGCGGTGTATCAATTTGATATTTGCGCGGTGGTAAAATAAAAATAAAACCGATAATGAAATGATTGACATTTATGTATCCATATAAGAGAAAGATACTTACCTACGCACAAGAATAACTAAATTCTATATTTTTAAATTATAACAAGAACGGGCGCAGTGTATCAAAGTGATATAAAACTCCAGAACTGATCAGCCTAACAGTTGCCATAAAACTAAATGTACTGATAATGTAGGGCATTAGAAAAAATGAAGCTACCAGAAAGTAGATGTCGCTACACATTATAATTTACAAGTACCAAATGAAACCGTTTGGTGTGTATCAATTGGATCAGGCGCGCCCGACAGAAGGTTAAACAATGCACAAGGAAAGGTGGTGACCTTTCCTTCTGCGTGCCTTATTCAAACTACCACTTCTGAATACCATCACAATCTTATATATTAAACTATCTCAGTCAACATCAGCAATCTAAATGACAAAAACCGCATCTACAATTACCATATATACAAATACTTATTAGTCGATTTCACTTAATACTAAAAACCCTTAAAATTTGTCTTCCAGGATTAATTCCTTACAAATTTCAATAATAAAACACATAAAATTTATTTTAGTATTATATTTCATAATCATATATAATTTTTCTTAAAATAATTTACATCATTTTTAATTTTCTGAGGCCAATACATAACTAACTCCTTCATTATACAAACACGTTCGGATATTACACCATTATACATTCGGTCGATTTCTACATCCACTTCTCCACCACTTTCAGCTACACATCGGACCATATCATTATAAAATACATTATATTTCATATCTTCTAAAACCGCTAATCGACAATCCAATGTTTCCTTCATTCGCCATAACTCCGATAAACTTTCAAACGCTAAATACACATGTTCGCCACCTTTTTCTATCTTAACAATTCTACTCACTCGATCAAATGATTCAGGTGATATTCGAATATTCATACCTCTAAAACTTGGAAATATACCATTATTGTAATCAAAATATCGCCTTAACATTACAGTCTCCGCCATTACCCACTTCCATTCCTTTGAATTAAAGCATACACATTGTTTTTTTACACCAACAAGTTTTAACCTTGGTTCAAAATCTTGATGTGGTAATAAACCAATATATATCCATTTTGAATGACTTATTCAAAAAAACAATTTTTTCTCCTACTAATGGTAACTCCCAAAATGGTTCTCTAACATATTTTTCAACAAATCTTTCACCACTTGGTGCCTCTCGTGCTAAAATTCTCTGCAGCAACATCTACATGTTCTCAAAATTTATTTGATTCAGACACTTTAGTAAAAAATTCTTCAATATCCAAGTCTACCTCAATATCTCCAACCACTTGTAAACCTCTATCAATACTATTATTTTTTACCAATTCACTTTTTTCCACTACCAAGGGACCACTATTATCTGTTTTCAATTCACTTTCTTCCACTATTAAAGAACATAAAGAACTATGTGGTACTTCACTAAACTTCCGCTTCAACATATTCTCTAATACTAGCATCTATTTAACACAAGCAAACTTTATATACCCTAACATTGTCCCCACCCTAACAATCTTATTTATTCTTTAATGTTCAAATGACCTTGATCACCCTCAACCAATTCTAAAACCTCCCCATCGACCGTGATCACTAATATTATTCTGGAACCTCCTAATTACCCTTCACCTCATATACACCACGTATTCCCCCTCACCCTATATAAGAAAGTCGATTATCCTCAGCCGATTCTAACACCTCCTCATTGACCTTGTTCGCCAATATACGAGTATATGCGATCAAGGTCAATGAGGAGGTGTTAGAATCGGCTGAGATACTCTACTCATATTTCATATAAAATTGCTCATTGCTTCATTGTTCATATTGTAATGTGAGTCATGCAATGACGTCACCCACCATACGTGATAAGACGTTCGAGATCCGTCTGGAAAAACTCCAGACACAGTCCGGAACGTTCTAGACGCGCAAGTAGTACATATATATATACCGCTCGGCAGGGATTATGATTTATTTAACGAGTAATCGCCATCGTGTTGATATTGTGATATAAATGTGAAAGAACTATTAAAATAAATACTGTTATTATTAGTTATTAAGTGTAATATAGTGTAGTTTGTTTTATTATCAATATATTGTGTTAGATTGCCGTTAGTTATATTTAAACGAATCCAGAGACAAGTGTTTTACAATATTTTATAATTTACTTTTAAAGTGCACCGTAAAAAATATATATTTCTATTTCTTTCTTCTATATATTTCTTTTTATCAAGTCGGGAAAGTTCCAGTGAATCTACGAGCAATGAGCTTGACCTATAGGTCAGTCATATCGCCAGTTGTGTTTAGTTAGTTCTCGAAAGAATATGTACACGTAATTTTACCTTGTTATTTTTGATATGTCGAAATCATGTTCACATGTGTCGATTTGGATTAAAGATTATCCTGAATTAGGTGTACATAATGACAGAGTGTTTTCTAAGTATTCCAGTAAAATTGTTTATAAAAAGTTTAAAAGTTGCTACGGTTGCGCCGTCGTGCCTTAGGCACTTATGTGTAGCGTAAGAAAAACAAAAAGAAGGAAAGGAGAAACAAAAAACAAAGCTGCGACTTTGATTGCCCCACCTACCCGCTTCTGCCAACGTCTAGCGGCCCACCTTACTACTAAGACAGCCTCCACTCAGGGGTGGGAGACCCAGAGGTACCGATACAAGAAAGGAAGGTGGAAAAGGGCGCCATCGAATTTGACACTGCTAGACGTCGCAAATCCGGAAATCACGATAACAAAATCTAGGCAAGCCCAGCGGCGGGAAAATAGCGCAACCACGTCGTCCGAAAGCGATAATAAAAAAAGAAAAGTTCGGACCAGGCAAAGTACAATCAATCTTTATTTTACTTGCGATTTGAAAGAAGTAACAAAAATTAAACAAAAAGAAATATACCACTTATGATTAGGCTAAATTAATTATTCAACAAAAAAAGAAAGCGAAAATGTAATATCAAAAAAAAAGTGGAGTAACCTCTACACCAACGTACACCAAAATACGTCTTTATCTGGTTCACAAGTTGTGAGCGTGAGCCTGTGTATCTATTTGTTAGTGTGTAATAACGCAATATAGTCATGTATATGCATAACACTCTCGGCAAGGCTACAACCTCGCCTTTCTTAATACAAACGGTAACGTGTTATATAAACACGACCTTACTCTGTGTTTATTGCATACACAAGACTATATGTCAGGGTTTGTGTTATGTTCTAGAAAAGACTCCAAGGATCTTCTCTAATATATATAGACAGTAGTTTAAGTAAGAGATATTCACATACACAGTTACAGTCATAGTAATAGTCAGAGTAACTATACGTTAGAGAGTTACAACCAGTCAGTGGTACGAACGGTGTTGTACTTAATAACCACGTTCTACCCTGTCTGAGTTGAACATAGTAAACGATGTAAATACTTTGTTAACCAGTTGTAAGTGTTAAATTAATTATAATATGTTACCCGAACTTTGTGCGTATCATTTACTACGATAAGTCGCCCTAACCTGCTATCCAATGTGGCCGACCAAACGGCCCACATTACAAGTGTATCCGAATGTGACCGATTTCACATATGGACAGGCTATTTCCCTGCAAAATGGCGGGGATTTTCCTTGCTACTCGAGACGCGACTGAGAACAAACAAAGTGATTTTGTTTCGTTTGGTGCATATATACGTCGAGTCGAGATTGTATTTTAGTTAGTTACTTTACAACTTCCAACCGTGTTATGTGTGTATTACGTGTTTATTCAATAAATTCTTCTCTTTCGATCAGTGATAATACAAAATGAGTGCAACTGTCATTTACAAAGAGAATAAAAGCTCAAGTTTCGTTTGGAAACATTTTTTAAAGCCAGAAGATGGATTTTCAGCTAAATGTAAATTATGTCCCGCTATCATAAAAATCTCTGCTCTGTCAACTAAACGCCTTCACACTCACTTGCGAACAAAGCATAACTTAATCGAAGCGGAGGTTCAACAAGGTTAGAAACTGCATATCCAAAGCCCTTATTGACCTAAAAAGAAACTTCATCCCCATATTCTTTTACTGAGCAAGAATGTGCAACTGTGCTTGATCTTGAACGTGCTTTAGATCCAATTAAACTTACTGTCAGTGTTTTGTGCCACGAAGATGCAACGTTTATTTCAGCTGAAACCGCATTGCGTTTCATGATAAGCAAATTGGAAAGGCAAAACATGACACTAAGGAACGAACTGGTAACTGGTCCAAACAAAGCGATACTAAGAAAGGAAATTCAGAGTTTAATACAGCGGCTACTATTAGACGCATCTCAACCGCCAGCTCAAAACGACGAGGTTGAGCAACTAAGAGACGCTGATGATGAAGACAACTTTCCTTTGTCCCATTTCGTGAAACCTCGCCATGTACATTGGATGATGAATTAGAGCGCAGCCTTCGCACTGAATGGATAGCAGAGACTTCATCTGCTTCTGCATCTACCAGAGTACGCTCTTTAGATCTCGACCTTATAACAAAACGTAAGATGACATTTTTGGAATGCGGCGGTAACAGAGGAACATATTTGGAAGCTGCTAATATCTACGTAAAGTCCATTCCTCCAACAAGCGTCGAAGCCAAGCGCGCGTTTTCTGCCGCTGGGTACTTCTGCAATAAAATCAGATCAAATTTACACGATCACACTTTGACTACTTTATCATTTCTCCGAAAATATTTCCAAAAGAAATCTCAATAATTTTTCTTAATTATTTTTAATAATAAAGGCTATTTTTATTTTGAATTTAGTTGTCTTTTATTGCATAATTAACTTCTGGTACGTAATTTTCTTAACAACTCAAAAAAGCATTGTGATCCCGCAAATCTTGCGGTTCCGCGGGATTGTTACCTCAGTCCTGCGGGCTTGCGGGATTGAAGCTTTGATGCGGGATTGGATTCTCTAGTCAGCACAGAATTTACAGATTTTTTACCCGAATCTGATGCACGTAACATGATTGGCCCATACTGTTAACAGAGAGTTACCCATTTCCAGATATTAATGCATTGATCAATTTGAGAAAAAAAGTATTTATTAAAGCACCGCTGAGGGTTCAAGCATTCAAAGATAAGTTATCTGATCTGGCACTGCCACCGCAACCCATAATAACAAGATGAGGCACGTGGCTTGATGCCGCTGTATTTTATACAGATACCTTTGAACAGATAAGAGAATTCATTCTCTCTTTTTCAAACGACTCGTTAGCAATTACAGATTGCAAAGGTATACTGTATGATTCAAAACACTTTTTATAAGGGGTGGCAGTGGATTACGCATATTTCAAAAATGTATGTCTTAACTTAATTTACTTATCTGTTAAATGTGATTAATTTTAAATGTCAGAATTTTGGTTAGCTTGAATATTGTATTACCGTTGCTAGTAACTTATTATATTGAATTAATTGACAACTAACTAAAAATGCTATTTATTGATCTACAAAAGGCATTCATTATTGAGTCATATTTTCGCAATGGATATATCGAAAATAGTGAATGGAGGTACAGAAGTCAACTATGTTTACAAGAATTTCGTTTACCTAATAATTGATGAGGCCGTATTTTGAAAATATTTGTCAATCAGCTCCACGATGATGATGATTCCCAATGGTATTTCCAACAAGATGGTTCAACAGCACATACGGCACAAACTACTCTCCATTATTTAAGGAAATTTTATGACAATCATTTAATTAGTGCTAGAACAGAAAATTCGTATCCACCTCGATCATCTGATTTAATACCATTACATCTTATTTAAAAAATACAGTTTATACAGTTTATACCTTTCCCATACTATTGATGAATTAAAAGCAAAAATTCAAGAAAATGTACCTAATCGAATCACGCCTGAGATGCTTGAAAATATGAAACGTCGAGTTAGATTGTGTTTAAGTCAATGGTTATCATTTTCAACAGTTCCTTTAATATATGTCTTTTTACTCTAATTTAAAATTGTTCCTTCAACATTTTTAATAAATAATTTATATATAAACAGAAGATTTATTAATACAATATTCTGACATTTAAAATTAATCACATTTGACACAGCCACCGCTTATAAAAGTGTTTTGAATCATATGGTACTAAATAAACCGCAAATGCCTCAAGATTTAACTTTTATCAAAACAAATTTTGTTTTATTAGTGGAACACTACGAAAACTGGAAACGCAAAGTGTTGAATGAAGGAAGTGAATCGATAGAGTTGATTCAAGGTTTCAAGAATAAAATTTATAATGTGAGAGGTACCACAGAAGAGCGGTTCAAAATTAAATTAACAGAAGTTCTAGAGAAAAATGAGTGCTTTATTCAGCTTAGTAGAATATGCAGTGTGTTGCAAGGAAACTACGATAAAACTATTGAGATGAGTCCATCAATTATCAGCAAATATAAGTATGCGCCAATTACATTACGTTGAGCGAAGCTTTTCAGCATGCAAGCTATTATTGACAGATCTCATATCATTTTTAGTTAAGAATTTAGAAAAGGATTTAATTGTAAATGTTTACAATACTATACAAAGGCAAATATAAATACAAAGCGTTACATTGTTTAGTTTACTTATTCTTATTATTATTATACATGTATTTTGTAAAATTTCGTATAAATTATTGATATACCTAGTATATATTTGTGGTATCTCTAAATTTATATTGACGTTATTTAATATTTTGACAATAAGTTAGTTGTGTAACTATCACTTAAACTTTACATATTTTTGCATATTTTAGTAAAAATTCTGCATATTTTCATCGAATTTTGGAAACACATGTAGTACAGTTTTCGTGTGCATATAATTTCAGCTTTAGTGATGAGCATAGCAAAGATTTAATTCAAACATTTCCACCATTGGAAAGCGTTATCAGGGAAAGTAGAATACCGAAATTAGGTACTTACAGACTCTTGTTGGTGATTGATGTTGCAAAGTTCTAGCTCACTATAAAAGAAAAATGAAGAGAACAGCTTTTTAATTATGCACCACAGTTGCATATAGTTATAAGTTATAATACTTATAATATAACAAGTGTTCATTTGAAAAGTCAATCTAGTAGCATGTGATTTACTGAGAACATTTTGAAGTATATTTCGATTATTATTTTGAAGTCGTATATTTTGACAGTTTCATACATACAAATAAATAACAAATAATAAGTATTTATTGAAAACTATAACAAATGTTGAAAATGTTGTCCTTCAAGATCAATACACTTTAAAATCCTACGTTCAAAATTTCTGATGATATTCTGCAACATTACTGGATTGTTATTAATTTCCATGCATTTCTGTTCGATTCTCTGTAGCATATCATTCAAATTCATTATAGGTGTTCGAAATATGTTATTTTTTAGATAAGGCCACAAAAATAAGTCGCAAGGTGTTAAATCGCATGAACGTGTAGGCTAGGCAATTTCAGTATTTCGACTAATTATACGCTCATCAAAAAATTATCTTAAATGATCGAAAGATTCTGCAGTACAGTGACAAGGTACTCCGTCTTGCTGGAAATATGCATTTTGTAGTTCATCATCATGCAACTGATTGACAAATGGTTGTAAAATTTCCGTACGGTACCTTTGAGCAGTTAACGTTCCCTGAAAAAATATTGGTCCAATGATTCGCCTTTGGCTTATCGCTGCCCAAACACCAATGTTCTCTGGATGTAGCGATTCTTCATTAATTACATGTGGATTTTCACTACTCCAAATTCTTGTATTTTGTGAATTTAGGTATCCCGTTTTATAAAACCATGCTTCATCAGTAAAGATGACTCTTTGCGAAAGTTCTCCATTATTGTTCATATTTACAAACCAATTACAAAACTGTAGTCTACGTGGGTAATCAATTTCTAACAATTCTTGTACTGCTGTGACACGGTATGGATAAAGTTGCATATCTTTTTTTAATAACTTGTGAGTTGTACCAACAGAAAGGTTTATTTGTTGACTCAAATGTCGAACAGATGTTTGTGGTTCATTTTCCATTATTTCTTCTACACGATTGGCAACTTGGGGTGTACGTTTCTTAACTGCTCCGCTGCCTGATTTTCTTAAGAGACTACCAGTTTCAGAAAAAAGTTTTAAAGTTCTATCCAAAGTATTCTTAAATTGTATATCATCTATTACAAAATGTGGAAACTCAACTTGAAATTCTACCATGCAATCTTGAACTGAATAAACCCATAAACCATAAATTTTATTACCACTTCGAAAATAAGCCTGGACTAAAAAAATTTTATGTTCTAACGTGAAAGCCATTTTAAAACTGAGAAGCAATCTATTTAACAGAATAATTGAAACATACATGAGTAGGTAAACCCCACCAGTTTTGTATAATACAAAATAGATACGCAATCTATTTAAACCAGAATCGACGCACGATTATTTTATGCACTAACTGATATTTGTGATTAACATTATCAAATGTCATTTGGATTTACGTTTACGGAACAACAAACACATAATATGCGTCTTATTCTATCAAAATTTCAAAGTAACCTAGAGTGACTTTTCAAATGAACACACGTTATACTTATACATTAATATTTATTATTTGATTATTTTTTTTCCTAAGTCCGATATGTTAGAATTACTTAAATCTTTGCAGTTTAAAACTAATAAAACATATTTTTCAACTTTTACTGTTAGTAAGTTTGTAAATAACGAGGTTAAAATTTCAAACAAAATTTATAGAAAAATATCACATTCTTAGAGAGTCTTAGCGGAAAGAGAACAACACTTATATTCATACTTAATACATATTTTATAATTTAGAAACAATATTAATTGTACAATATGTAATTTATATATATTAGATTCGAACGTTTCTAAACTCATAAATTTTCAACATTTGGTAAACTTTCTTTTAAAGTATATGTGCAAAAAATGCATGCAAATATCGCAATAATTAAATGAAAAATGATTAATTTCAATTAATGTCAACAAATCTGCAAATTTTATAAATAAGAATTTATTATATTCAAACACCGATGCCATTTGTATTACTACTATTTCTATTTAATCTTGAAATTATTTCTTATTAAGTCGAACTTAATCAAAGATACAATCAAATGGGTGCATAGCCGAACAAAAAACTTCGGTGTTCGACACGTTATATCGTAGGCAACAAATATTTTTCAGTTCTTAAATCATGTTTGCTTTATTATTCTTGCACCATCAATAAAAAAGAAAAGGAACGAATAAAGTCAACAAAAACATCGTCGTTGGTAATATTTTTAAGCTCACAGGAGGAGGATGATGCTTTTAAATGAGCGTGTACATAATTGTGAGAGTGAGCCTCGCAATCAGTTAACGGAAGCAGTAATCAAAGCCAGCCGTGGATCACGGCCTGCCTGATTCTCACGCTGCACGAGCCCCACGCCTACTAGATGACGTTTCCCTTCCCTATCCAAAACGATTTCTTGTAATAATAATAATATTCCGGTGTCTATGTTTCTCACTTTACTTGCCTTTTTAATGTATTTTCCTACTTTCTGAATGCTAAATCGGTAAACATAACGAGTATTAAAATTTTGTACCAAATAATTAAATCTGGATATTATGTAGAATATTTTAATTTCATTTTTAATATTAAATTTAAAAAAAAAATCAATACAAAGAATAAGGTAACATGTTAGAAAAAAGCAGGAATCGCTAGATTTTATATTAATTATATAGTTGATTAAGTTGAGTGCCCCTTGTTTCAGACCATACTCGTCATCTTTTTCTCAATACTAGCTTTAAGTGTGTATCAATGTACAGTTATTCTAGTAAATTAATTTCTTCTCTCGAACAACATAATAATCTCAATTGTCTTGACTAAGTTTTATAGTATTTTATATGTCATTATAAATATGTATGTTGCTCCAGAAGGCTATTAATAATAAATAAATGTATCTTTCTGGTTGAGCTATCAAATTAAAGTGTGTTTAAAATGAAACAATATTACGATCAATTATGGATTACTACAAAAAATATAACAAACCTATAACAATGAGTTAGTGGTTGTTAAAGATGTCAGATAAAATTGACAAAGATGGACACGTTCATTTATTTGCAGATTTTGCCATTGTTTGGAAGTATCAGCGCAAAATGGGTGCTCAGAAACGCCATGAAGATCTAAAAATCTAACTTTAATAGAAGCAATTTATACAAACCAACTCTTCATAAAAAAAATTAGAAAATAATTATTTTCAAATTAATCATAAGTTGCAACTAATAGATTGTCCGTATCAGTATGACTTGATAACTATTTGACAAAATACAGTTTTATGAGTAGTATGTATGGTAGGAACTAGGTTAAACATTTTTTAAACCGAAATGGTTCCATTTTATCAAAACATTTAGGAAAAAATATAAAAGTAAATCGAAAATTATTTTTGTGAACTGGAGCTTTCATTAGATAGAATGTCTTCAGAAGCCAGTGCCAATTTATATGAAATAAATATGTCTGATTATCCAGGAAGACAAATATAATGTTTATGTGAGACTCAAAACATCTCTAAAGAAAATCTTTAAAATATCAGTAATGTACTCAGCCACAGCTTTATGATACTTATAACCTGTATTTAATGGATATGAATTTCACCAGCATGTAGCTGATCAATAAATAAAAATTAAAATGGTTTGATTGCAGAATTTTTGAGAATTTGATCCATTATTATATTTTATTGCAGAAATCTTGAAAATGGGTAAAAATTAATAGGTACTATGTGATAATTTCACTAGTTAAACATTCATTATCATTATAGAGTAATATGAAAATGTTATGTATTATTTCGTTTTTCGTACCAGCATAGCTGGTCAAACGAAAGATCCCTTTTTTCGGCAAAGTCTCTTTCGTTCGTCAGATGTCACTTATTAAATAAGTGCCACCTTATAGGATGAAATTTGCTTTATCTAGTAAGGGATTTCGGCTTAATGGCATATACAGATACAGATCTATTTTTAAAGATTTGTATCATTTGTATACATTGCTTCACTAGCTTTACTGACGACGACTATAGATGGCAGAAACATATGTCTTAAGCAGAAGTAAATGCTGGAAATACGAGGTTTTGTCCAAGTATACAGTTACAGATATGTAAATTTTTTACATGTCTGTTTCATAATGAAACAAAAGCGTTATACGTGCATATTAACGTATAGATATATTTAAAACTTTTTTTGTGTATTTACCGCCATCTGTCTTATTTATGGTCAACCCGTATTGTTTCGTTTTTCGTACCAGCATAGCTGGTCAAACGAAAGATCCCTTTTTTCTTCAGCAAAGTGTCTTTCGTCCGTCAGATGTCACTTATTAAATAAGTGCCACCTTATAGGATGAAATTTGCTTTATCTAGTAAGGGATTTCCGCTTAATGGCATATACAGATACAGATCTATTTATAAAGATTTGTATCATTTGTAATACATTGCTTCACTAGCTTAACTGACGACGCCTATAGATGGCAGAAACATATGTCTTAAGCAGAAGTAAATGCTGGAAATACGAGGTTTTGTCCAAGTATACAGTTACAGATATGTAAATTTTTTACATGTCCGTTTCATAATGAAACACTTCCAATAGGTAATTCTGCCTAAGCGGGCTCACCCTACCGGCTAATATGTGAAGCTTTCAAAGGCACAATAACAAACCATTTGAACTTATTTTCAATAGTTTGCAAGTTGGGTTTGATAGATTATTTTACATGCATTTACCCAAGAATTTGTTTAAGAAGATATCTAATAAGTTTTGTTCTGTGCCTCAGTGTAATTAATGGCCTAAACGAACGCCTAATATTAGTTTTTATGTATTTCCTAACCTCAAACAAACAATTCAAATTAGATATTATTTAGAGCATAATAAAATTGTTAACAAAGAAAATAGTGGAAAAGAAAATTAAAAATTGGTAAAACTATAATATATTGTTGAATGTTCATGACATTTTGAAGATATAGATTTTTCCAGGTAAAAATAATACAATCGTATTAATCGTATTAATGTAATTGTGTATTATTTAACAGCTACTTCAAAAAATTTGAAACCGAAATTGAAGCCAACTACGATTCCCTCAAAGTATTTGCGAACGGGTGAAGTGAAAACAGTTGAGAAGCCTAGTCTAACCCGCAGGAAAAGATTAGAACGTAGGCAGAATATGAAAGAATCTCCAATGATTCTAGTTAGTGAAGCGTATGTATTTCTGAAGTAGAGAATGGGGAATTTCTTGAAGAAAGACATACTGAAGAAGAAATGGAAGCAGCAGTTGCATTGCTTAACATATTAAATTGATGGAGTGGATGCAAAGATGAAAGTAAAAGAATTAAAAAATGTTGAAGTGCTTTTGAATATATTTAAATTTGAAAATATTCGTAATTTAGTTAAAGCATAAACTGTACACATTCACACTAGTCTTTATTTTGTTTGCCATACCACAAATAATTAAATGCCCTGAATTATATACCTGTTCTCCTTCTCGTATGCGGCGTGAATAAATGTTACCTCTAAATATCGAAAATATTCTAAAGGTGACAAAGTACCCATAATACTTTTACGTTTAACCAAAGGAAAAGAAACAAAACCATTTAATAAATGAACCTTAGACAGCTTGACTTGTATACGTTCGGCTTTGTTATTATCCTTTAGGCTACTTTCATATTTCGACCATAGAGGCGCTGCAATCTTAAAAAGAATTGCCAATTGCTGACGTAACTTATTCTAATCCATACGCTTTCTCTCAGTTTCGATACAGCGTTTTTAAACACGGTGAGAGATCAAACACTTTAACTTGGTTTTCTCCAAAAACTGCGCCACGATGATCGTATAAACTGACCAGCTGCGACAAGACATTCACGCACTTCGCGATCAATTCATTCTAACAATCTTTTCAAAAAACTTCGGAATGAAACTTCTCATTGACCATTTCGCCAAGCGGAATTCTTTGTAGATAGTGGCATTGAAATCGTAGAAAAAATAAGCTATTAACTTTTTTCCAAGTGACTTTTTTTCACCTGGGGGTCCTATTAATTTTTTTGGTACTTTGTTTTTGACTTATATCAAAGCGTCACGCTTCCTATTCAGTAAATATTGTTTCGAAGATGTTTGTTTCCTTACGCAAGGTTTGAAATGCTCGAATCGATATTTTTTTGTCACTTGCCAACCGCGAATTCGATTCACGAACGCCTACATTCTCTTATGTATGGTTTATAGTTTGGCCTAATGAAACCACGCACTTTTAGGATATTAAAGTCGCCTACACCAGTTTTTGGACGACCTGATTTTTGTCGTCCCCAACCGTCTCATTACCTCTTTCAAATCATTGAAACCACTCAAAAACTTGAATATGTACTAGATAAGCATTCATCAGAGAATTTGCTTTTTTATGTATTTAATGCTTTTCTATAAAACTTCTACAAAGGCAAGCAAATCACAGCCCTTTGCTTGAAACTAATTTTGCAGCCGTTGCTTTTCGGCTACTAATGAAACGAATGCATAAGCGGGTAATGCAACTTTAACAAAGTTCGCTATTAAAGAGAACAAAAAGATATAGAAGCTGGTGCCACTAATTTCTCTTATTTTATAAAAAATCAGTTTGAGTCTGTATACTGAAATTGAATTTAACAGAAAAACACTCAGTACATATTCTTCCAACACAAAAGCTTTTAAATACTAAACATGATTTTCGAAGATTAAATGCAAGTTTTTCATAGTGAATGGGTGCAATTAATACAACCGATTCAGATATGATAAGTAGTTTGATAAATAAACCCAAGGCGTCGGTCGACAATATATTTTAATGTACCATATTAATCAAAATAAGCGTAGGTACAATAAATAGATTGTGAATTAACTAGGAATATGATTAAAGTTATGTTATCTAAACCATTTTTTTTTAATTATTTTCGTTTAGTTAAATGATTATTGCATATATTGATTTATAAAAATTTAACTTGCTTCGAGAATTGTTTAACATAAATAATCAATGACAATTTCGAAGTCATATAGTATCTAACTACTCTTAAGAGTCATTCGGGGTTTCTACTTATTAGTGTTAGTTCTTTATGTTGAACAATTTATTTTTCTGTAGTTTATTGGAACTGGAACTATTCTCTACTTCTTAGGATCGAATTGGATAATATGGCAATTCAATACAGTCCAGCACATAAAGTGGCGCTACTAGTAACGGCAAGTTAATGTGAACCACTATCGGAGTTTTAACAAAAAATCCATCCAACTTGCTCGATATATCCGTACTGTTTACTACTAGCAGCAGTAATAGTACTTCTAGGCCGGAATATTTGTAATTGCCTTTGCATTTCGACCGTGAGAAAGTTCGAAAGCTGCGTCCTCGCCTATATATAGAAGCGTGTGCGTGTTAAAAGGAAGACGAAGTAAAAAGAAAACGAAACACATGGAAAAAAAATAAACGGCGGTATTCGTGGAGAAAAACCGTCGTTTCCTTTAAGCTGCCGTGCCGAAGAATGTGAAAGATAGATACCTTCGAAGTGTAATTTCTTCTTTTTCTTTTTCATCCACTAATTGTCATCTACTACCGTTGCATTAGGAAATGAAAGATTTCTGGTGTGTTATTGATGCTACATATTGAAAAAATGCACTCGCACGCTTGGTAACGCTTTACTAAATTTCTTAAATGAAGTACGAGCCAAATACAGTTCAAATGTAGTTCATTTATTAATTCTTATTTGTAATTTATAGGCCTGTTTTAAATATTATTAATCATAATAAGCTGATAAGATTATTTATATATATGTATGTGTTTATTCAGTTCATTTTCGCCAGTCGATCAAATTGTATAAAGTCACGTAGTGTTCCTATTAAAATTAACAATAAAAAGATTTGACTTCCAGTTAGTTTTATACACAATATAATATAACTCGCAACTATATTCGTAAAGAAATATTAGTAATCAAAATAGAAACTCCCAACATCTACAGGGACATAGTACCTACCTAACTTAAACAACTTCACTTTGTTAAATTAAATCTAAAGATAGACTTTAGAATTAATAGGTTTTTACGCAAAAATAATCATTTATACAATTTGATAAGTGATGTAAATTATTTAAAAACCAATAGATTATGTTAATTCGATACAAAATAATACAAATCTGTATAAAAACAAATTTGTACCTGTATATGCATGAACACACAGTACGTATTTACCAGCTTTTGCTTCAACTACCAGACGCATGCGTTTCTGTGTAACCTCTTTGTCAATGATAGATTTACGAAGCAAAAGACTGTAGTACACTTGCGGTCATGTAGTAAGTTTTGTCCTATCCGAAGACAACAGATAATCTCTTGCCATCTGACGGACAAAACCGACCACGCCGGTGCAAAGTGTTCTTCTCGAATAACAAAGCTATTACTGATAAAGAAGAAAAATACGAATATTACTGTGAGTCCATTAACTCGTCGCCAGGTGGCGTAGTATAGCAAACAATAGATTGCATGTCGATGCGATACTTCACATCAAGCTTTGATACAAAATAATAGGATAGGACAAAACTTACTACATGACCGCAAGTGTACTACAGTCTTTTGCTTCGTAAATCTATCATTGACAAAGTGGTTACACAGAAACGCATGCGTCTGGTAGTTGAAGCAAAAGCTGGTAAATACGTACTGTGTGTCCATGCATATACAGATACAAATTTGTTTTTATACAGATTTGTATTATTTTGTATCAAAGCTTGATGTGAAGTATCGCATCGACATGCAATCTATTTTTTGCTATACTACGCCACCTGGCGACGAGTTAATAGACTCACAGTAATATGCGTATTTTTCTTCTTTATCAGTAATAGCTTTGCTATTCGAGAAGAACACTTTGCACCGGCGTGGTCGGTTTTGTCCGTCAGATGGCAAGAGGTTATCTGTTGTCTTCGGATAGGACAAAACTTACTACATGACCGCAAGTGTACTACAGTCTTTTGCTTCGTAAATCTATCATTGACAAAGTGGTTACACAGAAACGCATGCGTCTGGTAGTTGAAGCAAAAGCTGGTAAATACGTACTGTGTGTCCATGCATATACAGATACAAATTTGTTTTTATACAGATTTGTATTATTTTGTATCAAAGCTTGATGTGAAGTATCGCATCGACATGCAATCTATATTTTGCTATGTTAATTCGATTAACGAAAAGAATATACGTTGAAATATATTGTTTGAGGAACTAAGTAATTGTGGATTGTTTTAGAAAATAAAAGATCATAAACTATATTACTGGTAATCTGATGATGTGGCATTGAATGTGGCAATACACCCAAATCAAGCTCAAATAACTTTTTGAGTGACCGAAGATGTCTGTGACCTTGTATTGGCATAGTGGAACACAATACCTTTTTGAATTCTGGGCATTTTTCCTGAATAGTTTTGTTTAGTTTGTGTGGTTGTTTAATGAGTACATATAAATTGATCGATTGGTTCCGTGCGGAAAATTGCTCAAAATGACAAATTATGATCATGTACAAAATTTCAGGATAATTTACGTATTTTGATTAAACTGTCATTTTTAAAGATTAAACAAAATAAATTTTATTTATTAAAAATTTTATTTGCAGAACATTAAACGAAAGAAATAATATTTACAAGTTTATCTTATGAAATGTAATAATAACATTTATCTACAATCAATTATTTATTCAACATACCCACCAGGAGGCCATGATAAAACAATCGTTGACTAAATTTAAGTAATGTCAGATTACTATCTGTAGAATTCCTTAGTTTAAATTTTAATTACTGCTAGATAACGTTAACGTTACAATAGCGGTTTTTTCTCACTGTACAGTGTTACGCACTCGGAAAAATTGCAATACGGTAGTTGAACGAGAGATTTCCCAGCATGAATCTTATACTTATGACTAGAGAACGGATGCAATTTCCATAAAACGCAATCGGCAATTGGAATTGTGTATAACGTCGCTCAGTACATCCCAACGTAATTCAATGAAGTATTTGTTTGACTTACTCGGCCACCTGGTCTCGCAGCGATAACAATGGACAACCCAGCTATTGTATTCGGAGAATATAGTGTTTTCAGTGGTGTCGTGAACGTAGATAAAATAAATAAGTTTATCGTATTTCGTAAGAGAAATAGCACGATAAACGTTATTGAAAAATTGCAATAAATGAACCGTAAAACGTCACGTAGGATCGTTAAAGCACGAAAAAAAATTGAACCCGTTGGAATCTGACAATTTTAACGAAGAACTCTGTGAAACTTTTATGGCAGCTAATATTCCATTATTTAAATTGAACAATCCAATTTTGAAGACATTTCTGAAAAAATATACTGGTCGAAATGTTCCTGATGAATCAACTTTACGCAAATATTATGTTTCTAGGTGCTATACGAGAACAGTAGAACGCATTAGAAGCCATCTTTACATCAATACATATGGATAAGCGCCGACGAAACGGTGGATATGTTAGGACGCTGTGTGGTAAATGTTGTAGCTGGTGTACTACATCCAACTATTCCCTATAACTCATATGTAATAGCAACAAGTGTTATAAATAGAGTTGATGCGGAAACAGTTGCTGAAACCATTAAGGAGAATATGCAAAAAATGCTTCATTCGGACGCCACGTACAAAGAAAAAATACTTTTATTTGTCAGTGATAGTGCTGCGTATATGTTAAAAACAGGCGGACTATTGAAGAAAACATATCCTAATATGCTGCAATTACTTGTGTAGCACATGCTCTCCACAGAATCTGTGAATATATCAGAGACACTTTTCCGGAAGTTGATAGACTTGTATCAGCTTTTAAAAAAGTTTTCAGAAAAGCACCATTGAGAGTAGCTCTTTTTAGGGAAAACTTTCCATCTCTGTCACTGCCTCCCACTCCAGTAATAACTAGATGGAGAACATGGCTGGAAGCTACTAGTTATTATGCTGAGAATTTCGATAGTCTAAAACATTTCGTAAAACTGCTAAAGGAGGATGCTAGAAGTATTGGTGAGTGCAAGGAACTCACACAAATCCCAAATTAAAAAAATCAGTTGTACTTTCTTCACGAACACTTTGGAAAATTGCCAAAACTAATCACTTATTTTGAAAATCGAAATCTCAAATTAAATGACGGATTAACCACATTAGATGTGGCTGTTAATAATTTGAAAAGTATTCCAAGTGACTTCGGATGTTGCCTTCGGCAAAAGTTTGAAGCAATTCGTAATACAAATCCAGATTTAATTACATTGCAGCAATTATGTATGGAGACAATTCCACAAAATCTAACGGCTAAATATGAAGAAATAAAAGAATATTTTCAGTATGCACCTATAACCAGTTGCGATGTAGAAAGGACGTTTTCTATTTATAAGGATGTACTTAATTCAAAGAGAACAAAATTGACAGAAGAAAACCTTGAGAAACTATTGCTAGTCAATATTAATACTCCTTTACTCAACTTGAACGACAAAATGAACAAATAAAAATGTTCCAATTATAGAAATAAAATTAAAAACTTTAAAAATACAACTTTTCAACAAATACATATGTATTTCGTAATTTTATAGATCACCACCCGTTTGTTTTCCAATTATATAAATAAAATTAATTAATAAATATGTATTTCGTAATTTTAGATAGATAGATCACCACCCATGTGTTTTCCAATTATAGAAATAAAATTAAAAACTTTAAAAATACAACTTTTCAACAAATACATATGTATTTCGTAATTTTATAGATCACCACCCGTTTGTTTTCCAATTATATAAATAAAATTAATTAATAAATATGTATTTCGTAATTTTAGATAGATAGATCACCACCCGTACGTTTTCCAATTATATACATAAGATTAAATATTTTAGAAATACAGCCTTTCGCCAGTACTGCACTGGGCTTTGCGTCATGTGGTAAGCGTGTCCGTTCTCTACTTATGACTGCCCTGCAAATAGTTTCTTGCAATTTCTTGCAACTGGCAACGTTCTTAACGTTAACAAACCAAAAAAAAATATGACCAAAACCATGTTGCAACTATTCATGTTATTTTTCGGTCGAAGTACATATTAATATTAGCAAACCAGATTTGCACATTATTTATAAATCCAATAACGTAACTCCATTCAATCTGAAATTTAAGCAAACTATCGAAGAAGATGCAGGGCAGAGATGATTATTTTGTCTGACAATGATGAACGAAATTTTTATAAAAACATTCTATTTTCAAACGAAGGTGCTTTTACTATAAATGGCGTTAATGACTCTCAAATTGTCGCTACTGATTTAAGGAAAATCTGAACCTTTCTTCATAATAGAAGGATGGTTAAATCAGAATGTTTATCTACAGCTACTTTTAAGATTCAGGGAAGAATACTTATACATTACTTGTTTCTGACAAAATGACCTTTTTTTTCAGCAACACGAAAGTACACATTCGCCACCACGCGCGAATAACTAAAAATAGTCCAATTGCGTGGCCTCCAAACTCGCCCGACCTGTTTTTTTTTTATGGGGTCGCCTCAAATAAAGAGTTTAGTTTCAACCAATATCCAACAGTAGAGAAGTATTAAAAGAAATGATAAGAAACGCTATATACATCGAGGAAATTCGGAATAGTTTCAGAGAATTCAGACATCGCATAGAAAGGTGTGCAGAAAATGGCGGCAGTTACGTTGAATAAATAATTTATTGTAGATTGATGTTATTATTAGGTTTCGTAAGTTAAATTTGTTGTAAATACTATTTACCTCGTTTAATGTTCTATGAATAAAATTTTTAATAAATAAAATTTATTTTGTTCGATCTTTAAGAATAACGGTATAATCAAATTATGGTCTACCTGAAATTTAGCATAGAGCTATAATTTCTCACTTTGAATAACTTTTCTAAGCAAAATTTAGCAAAATAAAAGGGGTAGGCCTGAAAAGAAAATAGCTTTCGCTTCTCTGTCAATGTCAATGTCGATTTACAAAAAATTAAAGTATTCTTAAAATTCTCTTCGAATCGAACAGGATCATTTTTGCAGGTGCTAAGTGAAGTGAACACTGTATAAACAAGCTAAGAACTTCGTTAGAGTTAAACAGTAAAAATTACATATTGCTATGGATTTTTTCTAAAATAATATTTAAAATTATTTAAAATAAATGTACCATTATTTTTGGATATATGTGTATATCCGATATGTTTTAAAATGTATTTAAATGTGCAAAGATAAAAACTTGTTTTACCGAGGTCGATAGGATGTGGAAGTTGAGGCTTATTGAGGGAGAAACGTATTTCAGATAGCATAGGAAATATAATTAAATATATAGGAAATATAATTAAATATATTTAATTAAACCGGTTAAATGTTTGAAAAGTGTTTGATTGATGTAGTAGAGTTGTAGAGATAAATTCTCGTTATTGTTTTTGATATTTTATATGCACCTTCTTTGTCTCCAGTAAATTTTGAAAGTTGATATTTTTTTATGAAATTTTAATAAATTTAAATTTATTTTTATAAAATTTTAATTAAAATTATAAGAATATTTCTATTGTATTCAAAATTGTTATTTAAGAGATTTATTATTAGAAAGATAAATAATAAAGATTATTATTAACATTTCTATGTTAATATTATAATTGAAAAGTTTGTTCGAGAGGATTAAAGGGTTTTTTTGTACATGTTAGTTTGCGAAGTTTGAGTTTGAGTTTGAGAAATTAAAAATAAACTTTATTATTTTAGATAAGTTTGATCGGAGTAATTAAGAGGAAGTTTTTTCATTCACTCAGCTGTCAATATTACAGTGAATATATTTTACCTCATGTATTATTGTAAAATACATAATCTTTATACTTTATAAAGATAGATTTTTTTTCTTTTTTGTATTAAATATTCAGTTTAAATGTTATCCTGTGTTTAATTTTGTGTTCTGGCCTTTACTGCTGTTTAATTAAAAATAAGTAACTCATAAAAAAAAAGTATATAAATTATCGTGAATTTTTCACTGGCGCCTAGTATATTTCGTAGAAACAGTCACGACTTTCCGATTGGAACCCGAGAAGTTAGAAGTCTCATATTTGGAAAGCGACCGGCTGAGTAACCTAGTTGGGTAAACTAGTTGTGCATGGTGGCGCATTAAATTTACAAACCACTATTCATAGCAATATGTTCGAAACCAAAAAAAGGAGTGAGTCAAAGTTGCATCTTGAGTCCGTTACTCTTTTCAATAGTGTTAGATGAGAAAATTAAAGAGGCTAAAAAGAATTTCAACCAATATAAAGTAGGACACTGGAGAAAGGAAGATCTAAAGGTCACCGAACTTATGTACGCAGACGATGTGGTGCTCATCGCCAGAAAAGGAAAGAAACATCGAATATAACTTGGAAGCACAATATTAGAACAAGTTAATAAGTTTAAATATTTGGGAATGGAAGTAACACAAGATGGTAGATTGGAAGAGTAAATCACTGAAAGAACAGTAGCAGTGGGAACACTATTCAATTCAACCAAGAACCCGTTCGTAAATAAAAAGGAAATACCCAAACAGATAAAAACTGAAATATTTATGAGAGTAGCACCCCAATCTTGATATTTGACTCTGAAATATGGAAAGTCTTTAGATGGAGACTGTGGTTAAGTAAAAACTGAAAAAAAGGTATAAAACCCCTTACCACAATTAATAATCGTATCCTAAATACGTATTTCGACAACTGAGTTGTCATCATCAGAAGGTAAAACTTCTAATAAAAGTGTCGCACATGGGGCACAGTAAAGCTAACATATAAACGTGTAACTACTTTACACGGCGTCCACGTATACACTGTCGTGTAAAGTAGTTGCTCGTTTATGTGTTAGCTTTACTGTGCCTCATATGCGACACTGATTAGTGGTTTTACCTACTGATGATGACAACTTAGTTGTCGAAAACACGTATTTAAGATACGATTATTAATTGTGGTGAGGAGTTTTATACCTTTTTTGAGTTTTTTTCTGAAATATGGACGTTGACAGAAAAATACGGAAATGAGATTTTTGCGGAAAATTGATGGAAAAACAAGAATGGACAAAATAAAAAATAACTACATGAGAGATAATCTGAAAACGAGTCCAATACTAAATCTAATAGAAGATGGAGAGCTGAGATTGTTGGGACATGTATTGAGAATGGGGGAACATAAATCAGTAAAAAGAGTATTTATAGCAAGAAGATACAAGCGAAGAACGAAAGGAAGACCAAGAAAAATGTGGAGTGATGTCGTTAGAAATGCAGCTAGGGAAAGGGGTGTTAAGTGGAGTGAAGTGAGACATAGGGTGCAAAACAGAAAAGAATGGAAAGAAATATGTAAAAAGAAACTGAAGTCCTGACTCAGTTCAGTACAGCCTTACACCTGCAAGGGGTACAAAGGCTTTAGGATTAAGTAAATAAGTAAGTGAAGAATTGATGCCAAGTTTAAATCTGTTTAAAATACATTATGTGAATGCAGTCGTAGCGGATACCAAATGAATCTTTCCAAATCGGACGCCGAGCAACTTTGAATCCTGAAGAAGTGTTTGTGTGTTTGGTGATATTGGAAAAACGTAATGTTTAACCAGTTACTCACTCATAGCTAAACCACATATTTTATACCTGTTATAAATGATATATTTATTCTACAAAAGTTGTGAAAATACTAAGTTACTGACCATATCAAATTATAAAAAAGAAAATTTTAAGATTCTTAATTATTTTACTACACTTTTTACATCGATAACAACAGGTATACTTTCTAAAAAGAAAAATTTATTCAATCGTAGAAATGTCTGCATATATTAACGTATAGACCAACAATAAATTGGAAATGTGTGATTATTGTAAATAAAAGAGTAGATTTTGTTAAAATTTTATTAGTTTGCAAAATGTATTTGGAAATCAAAATACTTTAAGAATTTTAATTTAAAGTCTGAATTCATAATTTTGCCGTAGATTTACTAAACTAATGGTATTCTAATGATAAGCTTTGCTTCGGGGTTTTTGTTTAGTAGGTTCTTAATAAAACCCATAAACCCAATATTAGGATATATATCAATTAATATTCAATATATTTCAGCATATAGCTATTAATATAACGAGAACATTAAGCGATTTATAATACTCGAGGACGTCACCTCGTAACGTCCGAGAGGGTTTAAATCGCTGATGTTCGAGTTTATATTCAAAGCTTTATCGTATCATCAACGATATCAAGATTAAAACAAAATAAACAATTTGTCTGTCATACAAAATACTTACGTCAAAGCTTGCACGTTTTTGAAATAAATAATAAATCATGGAAGAATTTGATGTTCCCGCAAATATTGTAGAGGCTGCAAATAGTGCAAAATTAGATTTGTTGCCAGCGAAGTCAAAACTGCATTACGAAAACGAATATCGTCTGTTTTGTAAATGGCGAGATGAAGAACATGTTCAAGGTGCTGGGGAAACAGTCTTGCTCGCTTATTTCGTGAGACTGTCAAAATTGAGAACTGTCAAAATATTGAAATTCATGTTTACAAATAATGTACTATTTGACGTATTATGGTTTTGTATCTAACGTATTATGGTGCTGTATCTAACGTGTTATTAGTTCGTTACTAACGTATTATGAGTAACTAAAGTATTATTAAGATATTGTAATATTATGTTCCTAATAATTATCCATAAATGTTTCACATAAAGATGGCATAATAGTTGATGATACGATAAAATATATAATAAACTCTTCAGTGGATTTAATTGTACAATTTTGATTTCTTGCATGTATAAAATATATATAATATTTCTAAAAATTTAATATTAATGGGTTCAGGCTTCATGTGATACAAAATAAAACTTCTTATAGAATATTACTTAATTCTCTTAATGGATCATATGCTCTGACAAGTTTCTTGTCAAATGAAAAATTAATGTTGAAATATCGTTTTAAAGACAAAATATTCGATTTTCGCTCATTAAAATATGAAATATTATAGGATGACGCTAAAATTAAATCATGCGATAATCACCTATTCAAAACACAATAAAGCACAAATAAACCTCTTCGCCAAGCATTTAACATTACGCCGAATCAACGTATCTTCAACGACT
Organism: Melolontha melolontha; assembly: GCA_935421215.2. Classification (NCBI taxonomy): domain Eukaryota; kingdom Metazoa; phylum Arthropoda; class Insecta; order Coleoptera; family Scarabaeidae; genus Melolontha; species Melolontha melolontha. The sequence goes on along the minus strand of OW285242.1, from coordinate 85,116,351 downwards.
TAACAAGGGTTATTCAGTAGAGCTTTCCGTTGTTTTCTTTCCGCTCTTTTTCTCTTCTTCCAACGATACACACGAATATTTTTCTCTCTCTGACGACCGAGTTATATCGCCGATGTTTGTAGGTTCCGTTTCAGTATCCACTCTATACCAGGTGCCACGTTTGTATAGGCATCTGCAGCTCGTGGGAAAGCGACGATACGTCGGTCCCACGAAAGACAGTAGGCCGTGCTGCTTGTTTTCCATGGCTAGGCACGATGTCGGCTCGGGCCGGACAGACGCCTATCGTACGTTAAAAGGGCTCTCCCTATTTGGTCCGAAAATGTCATGTACTTACTCTCTGGGATAAGGGTGATTGTTATATTGTTATGGCACACGAATGATCCGCGAGCGAAAAAATATGTTTAGAATATTTTCATTGTTATAATATGAATTCATGCCTATATATTGGTTCTTATCCTTGCTTTTTATAGAAATTAAAAGTAATTAATAAAGTCTTAAATTATTTGAAAAATTTAAAAATATCTTATTATTATTAACACATATTATAATTGAAATATATTTATGAGCCCTTAAACAAAAGCTATTGTACAAAATAAATTAGAAAAATTAAAATTTTAATTATAAGAACACAAAATGTTTATATGTATATATATATATATATATATATATATATATATATATATATATATATACATATATATAGTAAATTCAATCAGTAGGCGATTAAAGGTCTGATTTACTTCAAAGTATATATATTCAAAACAACCCTACATGTTTCGGCAATGATGCCTTTATCAAGGATATAAAATATAAATGACAGAATACAAACTCAATTCAGAATTGAGTTTGTATTCTGTCATTTATATTAACTATTAAATTATCGCCAAATCATGTGATTTGTCCTTGTAATGATTTTTATGAAAATTAAATTGTCCGGAAACAATGATTAAAAATATTTCATTATTATTTAAATAAGTTATAGTTTCCAAAAAATATAATTCTTCCTACGGATAATTAATTAAATATTTAATTTTGCTATAATGTATAATATTATTTATGATATTATTTAAATAGATTTTGACTGAAAATTATTGTTTACTTTAAATAATTTTAGATACTTTATATAACCTTTTAAACTGCAAATACTATCTTTTCCCAATTGTTTGATTTTACTCATTGTTTACGCTCTGCCAAATTACTTGTAAATTAATACACTTTATTTGAGTATCTGTTCCCCATTTTTGTTTTACTTAATTACTTATACTTATAACAAGGGAAGAGTGTCTCCCTCTATGTATTCTTTCTAGTATGTATTGTAAATTCATTCGGACAGATTTTTGGGCAACTAACCTAAAACGTCAAACGCCAACTTTATCATTAATAAAGAGAATTAAATGTGTAATCGGTCATTTGAGCCTAACCTAGAAATGCCTTACAAAATCTCAAAGAAATATTCTAATTAAACGCTTGAAAAATAACAGTAGGTGTATAATACATAGCAGAGAAATCATATTAATTGCCTCGCACACATTCTACTACCCCGGCTGGCGGAGGCGCTAGCCGAGGCAGTATAATGTGACTAGCATACAGCATACACTTCACTGCCGAGGGACTGTGAACTGTATGCTCGGTTATAATAAAAGTTTTCTCTGCCTGCAATAATCGCAGTAGAAACAATATTTGCAAAGTTTTTTTCAAACATTTGCAGTGTTATAGTGCACCTATCTTAAATTAATATTTTCTTTCAAAATTATTTCAAATCAAGAAACAAGTTTATCGTGAAAATAAAATCTTTAAACAAAAATCAAATAACTTGGATAACATTGAGCAAGGGAAGTGACATTAAAACATAGCTAAATTAATTGAAAATGCTTCAATAGTCCTTTTTCAATAAGAAAACTTAAAAATCATCTTGTGTAAATGCTCCAGCATTTGATAAACGCATTGTCAAACCTAGGGTTCATTTTTAATAAATGCGTTTGACTTGAAAATTTTTTTTCACAGCAATCTTCTTTTGATTTCTGGAAAAATTTGTGGTATAACAGGGTCCCAAATTTGTTCAACTAATCTGAAATCTGTTTGATTGATTTCAACAGAATTAATTAGTTAATTAGAATAATCCCTTGAATATTTAAAAAAATATAACATTTTGCTTCCATTTTGGGCCAAACTTTTTCTATATAACCTTGTATGCTACATGCTGCGATAACTCAGCTTTCTTAGTAATTTTTCTATTGTATATTGACCAATCTTGTACTACTCAGCACCATAAAATTCTAAACATTTCTTGCCTCTGACATGTTTATTTTCATAGCAAGTCACACAACTACACTACAATTTCAGTAGGTCATGAAACTGTCGATGATTGTTGAATAGGTATAAATTATGCGCCGATTTCTTTTACAAGAATGAAGCGGCGTTGCCTAATATTAAGAATATGTATATACATATATATTACATATTTGTGCTTGAAGTAATTTTAGAAAATAAGAAAAGGATAATGTTTAATTGTAAAATTGGCAATAGGTATGTAGCAATAAAAAAATTAATGTTGTTGAATTGTGGTTCATGTTGAAAGAATTCGTAAAATATACAAAACTAACGGCAATTTTTATTGAAAGTACAGTTATAATACGTAAAATATATAGAAATTGTAATACATAATATAATTTTAGGGTTATTATATTTATTCAATATAATTTAGAGTTGTTATTTGTACGACATAAGCCTTAAACTACGATACGGAATTACTCGAAGGAATTACTAAACACGTGCATCTATTGATAATACATTAGTAAATATAAGATTGTGCAAATACTTATTCCAAAAGTTATTATTTTTGCAGGTGTAATAACATTTCGTACATAAATATTTGCTTCCAAAGACTCTGGAGTATAGAAAAAATAGAACGCTTAAGATTAGATGTTTGCATGTCCTGCGTGGACATAGATTTAAGACTTAAAAAAGAATATTTGTAAATAATTTAAATAAATAAAACAACTAGTGATTATATATAATTTTATTCAGTAGTTATTTTTAATCGTATTAAATAATAATCATATTTATCAAATGTCTTGTTAATACGTATTTTAATTTGTATATTCACAGACTGCATTATTTTTTAATTTAATTTTTTAAATTACTAGAAATATTTTGAACGCAACTTAAAATATCAATATAATATCATTAATATTATTTAATTAATATAATTAAGAATATAATAATACCACAACTTTAATAATATTATTACGTTTCACTTATTCATTATGTAAATGCTAGTCACAAACTAGTACCAAGCTTTTTAATATATACAATTAACAACCCTTGTGACTTCAGTTCACAACGTAATAGAATTTTTTTATATATATCGCCCCCTAAAACCGGAGGGTTTCAGTACGCTTAACAATGAATGGCAACATCTCTCCCTACCACCACACTCCGTATATATACACTGAAATGCATTCCGACACATCATTCAATCGTCAACTGCCACTATTACAGTGTTAGTTTGGTATACAGTTTACATTATTTGTGCGAATACTTTTGTTTACTTTTGTGTGTGCTATTGTTTACATTTTATCAGACAAATTGCAAAATGGCTCCGACCTCTTACATGGTTCCCAACGAATATAACGAAGAACCTATTTCGCGAACTTATCAATACAGGAAAGTAATGAAACCTATGTTAGAAAGAAAACGAAGGGCTAGAATAAACCGTTGTTTGGACGAATTAAAAGAACTTATGGTGACCGCGCTGCAGAATGAAGGCGAAAACGTCTCAAAGTTAGAAAAAGCGGATATTTTAGAATTGACAGTTCGTCATTTACATAACCTCAAACGTCAACATCAACTGGTGGCGGGCCCCGACCAGAATTACGCCGATAGGTTCCGTGCCGGATTCACCCAGTGCGCTCAAGAAGTTTCGCATTTCATAGCGGCTCCTACGCAACTTATAGATCCGGTGTCCGGAAGAAAATTAATGCAGCATTTAAGTTCTTGTGTTCGACAATTGGATAACGTTTCAAACAATATGCAAGTTCAATATTCACAACAAAATTTTACACCTCCATCATCTCCAAAGAATATAACGGAACCTCCAGCTCCAATGTGGAGACCATGGTGAAGATTTATGTAGTTTTGAATTTGTTTTTATGTGAATTGACATTTTGAATATTTGTTTGATTTTTATAATTTTATTTTAATTTTGTATTGAGCGTTGTTTTTTTTTAGAAATTATTTTATAATATTCATCAAAAAGTTTTTGCATATATTTTTAGACTTTCCATGATCTTCTATAATATTATTATTGTGTAATTCTAAGATATAATTTCTACAATTTCATGTATTATTATTTGATAACCTGAATAATAATATTCGAGTAGCTTTATTAGTTTTTAAATTGATATTATTTGTTCTAATAAGATTTTTGTTTTGATTTTTTCAATTTTCAGAAACTATCAAAATCACTGCAATGTCTTCCTGATATCTCTGTATATAGGCATAATCAAACTGTTAGCTTTAAAGCTGTGATAAATATAAAATGTATGTATGTAAGGTTAAAAGTGATCTTGTTTGGATGTAGTCTTTTAATATTGTATAGAAGTATTCTCTGTACCTGAGTGTTTTAATGTTTTAAAATATGAAAATGTATTTTTTGTTATATAATATGAATAGACCAAATAAATATTTTCGAATAATTTCTTGTTTTTATTTGAAATAATTTTTACATTACTGTCAGAAATCAACAAGTGTATAAAAGTAAAAAAAAATTATGTTAATATCAAAGAAATTATATTACTTATATTACTAAACTTTTAAAAAATTGACGTGCCGAATACAATTAGAATTGAATGAATATTTAAACGAGTACATAATTCCAATATAGTAAATTTTGAGATATAAACAGAAAATTTCCTTGTTACGTAGAATTAGGTAGACAGAACATATTCAATAGGCAACAAACATATTCATACATAAACGCATAAATGATCTTCAACATTTGTACTTAAATATATCTTACTTTTTTCTAATAGTATTTCCTATGTAAAAACATATAAAATAAAATACAATTTTATTATAAAATGATTTTATTAAATTTTACAACTATGTAATTCAACAAATACTGTAATTATTAGTTTTGGTAGAAGTAGTATAAGCAAAGTGCATTTAGAATTTCACATATTATATAGTAATAAAATGATTATATATCGTATTAGCAACCCTAAGAAACTCCTACTTCTTAAGAGCGACTTTAAATAGTCACAACAGTTGTTAACTTTGGGGGCTATCACTCCTAACCATGACAAAAACTGTATACGAGGGTAGCTGAGATAGTTTCTAGAATAATTGGGAAAATTATTGATTTTAAAAGTAGTCACGTTTAAATTCTACAAGCCTTTGCCTGCAGTCAAACTAATTCTAAACATATTTTTTTCACTCAAAAATGGATATCTCAGCAACATGCAACGTAAACATGTCAGCTGCCTCTTCAGGTCTTAAACATGTTCTCCTCGCATCTTATTCTTAACAAAATAATTACAAAAATAAATCTCAAGGTAATATGTCAGGACTATATGAATAAGGAGACATTAATTCCACATTTTTAGCCTTTATTCTAAATATTCTACTATTTGAACGGCTATGTACGAGTTTGCAATATCATGCAATATTGAAATTATGCCATGTTCGGTTCGGATTTCTGGCAAACAAGTTATTGTATACCAATCAGTATTAATAGTCTTCCTTCGTGTCTATATAGCGACAGTAGTGACATTACCAGCAATTGAGAAAAATTGCAGCGATCGTTTTTTTTTTGGAGCACTACAATTTATGCTCATCTCAAAACACTAAAACACACTAAAACTTGATTGATATTTTATTTCAGACTGATAGGAATAAATCCAAGCATTACTTTGCTCCATTTGATATGAGCCTTTTCTGAGCTTCGTCTAGTTTAGAAACACAAAGCTTTTTCTTAAATGTTCATTCATTATTTCTTGTATTTGTTTTATGTAAATATCTATGAATAAATCTTACTATATGTCACACAAATCCGTATTTATTGTTATACACAAAGAAGGTTCAACAAAAAAATGTGAGAATTACAGAATGATACCCTCATATCACATGAATAATGAATAATAAATCAACGTCTCACTTAGTTTATTCAGCCGCAATTACCACTGGAGCAGGCAGGCTTTGTAAAAGGAAGAGAGACCAAATTTTTAATATAAGACCCTTAATAAAGAAATCAAGAGAATTTAATGCACCGTTGGTATATATACATATATATATATATATATATATATATATATATATATATATATATAATCGATAAAGCCTTCTTATACCCTAAGGTGTTAAGGCGTCTAAAAAACTTTTTATTTGCGAACAAACATTGCCCAATCCCTTCTGTCTCTTGCCATTACTTCTGCATTTCTCCACTTTGTTCCCCTAGCTTCCAAGCACTCTGCCACTACACTGTTCCACTCTTTTCTCCGTCTTCCTCTAGTATTCTTTTCCTGTGTCCTTGCCAGCCATGCACCGTTAGTACGGTGCTTTATTGACTACAAGTAAGCCTTTGACCGTGTTCAGTGGAGAAGCCTGTGGGTGGTATTAAAAGAAATGGGAGTACCTTTCCACCTCACGAAGCTCATTGTGCCAGCAAAGTGAAACATTCGTAAAACTAAATAACAACATATTACAACCATTTGAGATACAAAAAGGAGTACGGCAGGGGTGCATACTCTCCACGACTTTTTATCGCATATGGAGAATACATTATAAGACGAGCACTAGATGACTTTGAAGGAAGACTCTTAATTGGAGAGAAGAAACTTATGTATCTAAGATATGCGGTTGATACTATATTCAAAGCGAATAACATAAACAAGATGCAAACAATGTTAGAGCGTGTGTCGAGAGGAAACACGAAATTAGGTCTGGAGATTAACTTAAGCAAGACCAAACTCACGATCATTGACAGAGGAACCATACTTCCACCAGGCAATCGATTAAATGTGAAGGAAGTCAATGATTTCATATACCATGTATCACTTATAAGAAATCAAAGAGGATGTGGAAAAGAAATTACTAGGCGTATCTCAATGGCGAGAGTTGCAATGGCAAACCTGAACAAGATATGGAAAGACAGGGAAATTACGAGAAGCACTAAAACCATGTTACTTAAGTCCCTGATATTCTCGATATTTCTGTATGGAGTTGAGTCGTGGACAATCAAAGCCTTGGACAGGAAAAAGATAGATGCATTCGATATGTGGTGCCGGCGGCGTATACTACGTATATATTGAACTGAAAAACGCACAAACACATCTATACTGGATGAACTTAAGGTTAAGGATAGAATATCTACGATATGCCGCAGAAGAATGCTGCAGTATTTTGAGCACATAACTAGACGAGAGGGGGATAACCTAGAAAAATTGATTGTCCAAGGCAAGATTGAGGGTAAAAGACCAAGGGGCAGATCACCAAGCAGGGGATTCATCAAATGAAAGAGATAACGGGCACACCATTGGAAGACCTGTTACCAGAAACTAAAGACCGTGAAACGTGGAAAGAAAAAGTGAACAACTGTACCTAGAGATGGGATCACGATTTGTCAGTCATGAGAACGCGAAAGAAGAAGAAGATATGTCACACATCAATCTATCTGTAACATCTCTCTTACTAGACCAATGTTTGTTGCACAACAGGGTCGACGGACTACCTGCACGAAATAAATAATTAAGCTACCTGGACTCCCGAATGATGTAAATCAGTTTTGAACAGTGTCTTCTTTCCAACAACCACTTGAAGTAGACCGACGCATTGTTGTTGAGTTAATCCACCCAAAAAATCCTATAAAATCATTGTTTGTTTGGGAGAAAATTAAAATTTTTCACAATTCTTTTAAAGCACCTGCAAAATGTTAAGTCATACTTCCAACTTTCAGTTACACCACCTAGTATTTGCTTCTGAAAGCTTTCGCAACAACCTGTCAACAAAAGAAACTAAATGGACGTCACGAAAAGGATGTTTTTGAGTTTAATATATTTAGATGAACATTAATAATAGAAATAATAAATAGGATGTACACAAATATTTTTAATTATATAAATATGATTTTGGAAATTCTCCAACTAGATCATATTATTAACATGAATTAACTGTAAAAATTGCAAAGATGAGAATCTGCACTAATAAGCAGTTTATATTAACAATGGGAACTTTCTAATATTCTTTCAACATCGTAATAATATAGAGACGCGAAATTAAAGTAAAGAATAAGCAAACTTTTTTCAAAATTTCATGCGTTTTCTTAATATGTTTACAACTGCATTCCTAGACAGGACGTCTACTACTTTTTGTCTAAGTTTATTTCCAAACTTTACAAAATACTTCTATGTTGGGTTCTTATTAAAACTAACGTTGTGGATGTTTTGTAAAAGACAAATATATTTTCACTATATTAAATATTTCATAAGTACTCTACAATATACTCGTATTTAAGCACTGTTTAGAACAGTAAAATACTCCCCTATAAATCTAGATAGATATATATATATATATATATATATATATACATATATATATATATATATATATATATATATATATATAGATAATTATTTCGTGACCTTTGTATGTTATGGTAAATTCAATTTGTTGGCGATTTAAGGTTTGGTTTTACTCAAAAATGCATATATTTAAAACAATCTTACATGTTTCGGCAAGTTATGCCTTTCTCAAAGAATATAAAATATAAATGACAGTATATTAATGTCATACTTATACAATTGTAGTTACCATGGATAAAATTATTCAAAGATACATCCAGTTTAATAATAATAAATTATGCCTTAGTATTCAAAAAATAGTTAGACAACAAAAACGGAGAATGGCAAGGCATGAGTTATTATTATGCGGCTTAAGATGTGAAGCTGTCGGCATTCGCCTTAAACGAGAAGGAAAATCACGAAAACCTACTCGGACAGCCAGTCAGGGATCCAAATACGGAACTGTCAGCATGATAAGCAAATGTACAGATATTTAAATAAAACATAAGATATATATTTATATAACAGCAAAATATATTATGATGGGAAATTGTAGATCGGTACATAATTAAGTTGTAGTATATACTGCTTAAAGTTTTTATATCACTTCTGTTGTTAATTGAATTTTTTTCTTGTTTAATACTAATCATTTCTTTAATTTCCCTTTTAATTGTATGTTGTTCTTTATCAATTATATGTGTGTTTTCAAAATCGAAATGGTGATCACGTTGTAGTTTGTGTGTAAATAAAGCAGTTTTGTCTATTTTAGAGTATTTGTGGGCTTGTATTCTTTTGTATAAATATTGTTTAGTTTGGCCTATGTAGTAACTATCGCAACCGCGACATGGTATTTTATAGATGATATCGAGAAACACATATCATCTATAAATGCCGAAGCATGTAGGATTGAATTTACTAAATACATATATATATATATATATATATATATATATATAATATTTTCGTGAACTTGGTATGATATGGTAAACTTAATAAGTCGGCGATTAAAGGTCTGGTTTATTACTTCAAAGTATATATATTTAAAGCAACCCTACATGTTTCGGCAATGATGTCTTTGTCAAGGATATAAAAAATATATTTATATCCTTGACAAAGGCATCATTGCCGAAACATGTAGGGTTGCTTTAAATATATATACTTTGAAGTAATAAACCAGACCTTTAATCGCCGACTTATTAAGTTTACCATATATATATATTATATATATATATATATATATATATATATATATATATATATATATTGAAAACATTTTTCGATATTCATGGTAATAAACATTACTGAAGTGTTATTCACTTTTCTTTCCATGAGGTAGTGTTAGATAAGATAGTCAAGTCGTATCACATATTTGCATATGATTTTCAGTAATATACAAAAGTAAGTTTGTTGCAGGGTACATTGTACCTATTATCATGATTCTTAACACTTATCAAATGATCGTTTGATATCATATTTGGTATTATTATAATTTGAAGGGTTATCTGTTGTCTTCATGCTTTAGTGTTTGTCTTTATAGCACTTATATATATTACGTAAATGTTTTTTTTTTAGATCGATTCAAATATTTTCAATTGGAACTAGGTACATGCATTGCGGATTATACTGTTTAAAGTCATAATCTTTTTCAAAATGCAATTGCAAATATTTTTGTTGAACGAGCTCTAACTGTAGATTTTTTTGGTTTAATATTTCTTTTGATGTTCAAATTAAAAGGACTTGAAACTAAATAATGAAGAAACTCCATATTTAAGCAATGTGAATTACAATACATACCACAATGTAGTATTTACCTAAAGAGTAGAGTTTCTTTTCAAATACTCAAGTGTAGATTAGACTAGATTACTTGAGGTGACAGTAGGACGTATTCCACGGCGACCTTTCTACATCTGTTGTGGTCCCAAAACCTCGTTAAGAGTACTTTCTCTAGCCCTGCCCTTGTAATTAAGCTTAGCAGCTTCGAGAGCGATTCTTTTAAATATAATTTGGCTTTAGGATATTGATCTCGCTTCTCCCACTCAAGTGTATATTTGCCGATAAATATAATGTTGATCATCGATTAACTGACGCGGTTTTTTATATTTCCTTATTTTTAAAAATTGAGAAGAACATCACTTTTTCTAAATTTAAGATACATCCTACTTTGTTATTTACAACGCTGCTGGTAGACTTTCAATGCCTCTGCTAAAATTCACTTGTATCTCTTATTCACTTGTATGTCTTATACTTGTGATCTCAGACAAAGAATCCATACATTCCCACCTAAATAATTTTGAAGATTGTGTAACAAATGGTAATCAGATGACGTGGGGCTTACAAACATAGTTTTTATACAGTTATCCACGCTGTATACACAGGACGTTAACCTGATAATATATTTTTCAACATAATTTGAAACATACTTGAGTGGGTAAAACCTCACTAAATTTGTATAATACAAAAGTATTTTTAATAATATAAAAAATATTATTAAAAATGGGGTGTGAAGAACACAATACAAGTTCATTTATGTTTTTTTTGAATGTATCTTCTCCAAAGACGTAGATACGTAGTCTCTTCTCCAACAGGGGCGTATCGACGAACACGTAGAAATGTGAAATACGTATATACGTCTTTGGAGAAGATACATTCAAAAAAAACATAAATGAACTTGTATTATTAAAAATACTTTTGTATAATATTTTTCGTCTTGAAAGTAAAAGTAACCCCTTTTTTCTTTGTGTACTAATTTACGTCTTTTATGCCATTTGGAAGCTAGAAAGAAAGCCCCAAATGAGAAATTTCGCCTTACTCAACAATTCGGAACTATTACGTACCCTAACAATTCGATAGAATTGTAAATAAGTTCAAAACTTGAAGAATTATGTATACATGACAACAAATGTTAAACAAGGTATACTCTTAAGGCGATAGTGGATATAGTGCACCCAGGAGAGCCCCACATTATTTTTAGTACCATCATTATTAATAGTTTAAAAAATGTAATTGGCAGTGATCGTTTAAAAGGTTTATTATTACTTTCGAAATATATGATGTTGAAAACAAGAAAATTGCTGAAGTTATTCTATTCAACGCATGTTGTGCATGAAATACATCGCTGTGCTGAATTAATTCATAACGTCAATTTACTTTAAAAAATATAAAAGTTTCGCCTAAAATGGTCTTATACACTTATAGTAGCATAACAAGATATGTGGATAAAAGCTGCTTTATGCACAACATTTTCTTGTTTTGAAAACTTTTGTTTTAACATTGAAACAAAATCTTCTAGTATTAAAGATTTTCAGAAACTAATTGCGAATAATAATTGACCTAAAAGTTTCGATTTCTTAGCAGATATTTTTCATTCTAAAAGTCATTAAAACCACCAAATTTCTTTAAAATAAAAATTCGAAATCAACAGAAAGAATCTCTTAAGAAATTTGATTTATTTTTATCAGCTTAAAAACTGTTTAAAACAGTTTAAAACAAATTTTTTAACATGAAAATATGAGAATTTAATTTCACATTTCTTTTTGCATCCACTTCATATAGAAAAATATTTTAACTCTAAACCAAAGTGTAAAAGTCCCATTTTACAAGTAGTTTAATAAAATCTATATGACAATTAACTCTTATGATAATTATAGCAAACGCCAATTAAGTTGGCGCGAGGAGGCGTAAGTTCGCGCAGGATTAAAAGTAGTGGAGAGATTTGTATTTGGTTTTACATCAAATGTCAGATAATTCTAACCTCTGAGCGTGTGTCACTTTATGATCCCCTAGCAAAGACATTACGTTCTGTGAAACGTCAATGACAAATTAATGTATTCTGACAATTACTTGAGTAGTGGGGGTGAACGTTTTTAAAAACGGCTTCTGCGCACTCCCTCCTCGCGCCAACTTAATTGGCGCTTGCACCATGACTTTGACCATGAAAATTAAACGTTTAGTCGACAATAACACGATTTAAGTAAAGACACGCTCTCATCAATTGGTCAACTAGCACCTAGCACGCGATAGCAAAGTAAATAAAATTTAGACTTTATTATTTCGTACAACAAAAAATTAATGAAAAAAGCAATGACAAATAATAAACTTAATTGTAACTATTAAAAATAATTACATATATATATATATATATATATATATATATATATATATATATATATATATATATATGTTATATATATTCAATATACTTATAGTAAAAGTTTTTTCATACTATAAATTATATAGATACATTTTTCGCAGAACACACGCTACAAAATAAAACCCATTTTCTTGAAGTTTATATCTATTATGAAATTTTATCTATTTATTTATACCTAATCTTAAACGTAATTAATATACATAATCTCACAGTTTTATTATTTTATCGCTAGAATCACTATTACACTTTATAATTAATACATACATATAATTATAAATTATAGTTTAGGGTAAAAGCATATAAGAGTACGCAGCGTATAAGAGTACGCATTGCATTTTACAAAGTATGCAACAACATATCGCCATCTATGAACATATGCGAGAATTCCTCAAACTAACGCCTGTAACAAGGATAAATACATTTTGAAGTATTGCGCATGTAGTAGTTTCATCAAGCAAAACTTGTTTTTGTGAATTGCAGATATATGTTTGGGCCAGTTTAATTTAAGGAATAATTTTGCTATTTGTTGTACTAGAAACCTTCTCAGTGCTTCACAGTGTAATATAAAGTATTAGGTAAGTAATAAAATTTATTACATTAAGTGTTTATGTTGTATTAAGTAGTCGTAACCTATTTTTCATAATTCAAACGAAGTATACAAGAGTACGCACTAAAAGTTTACAACAGTACGCACTGCGTACTCTTGTAAACTATATTCATAGAAATGTAATAATTCCTTTTTCTTCATTGAGTAGGACCTATCTACATATGTATAATAAAATAACTATATTAGCCTTTTTTTCAGGTAATAAGAAAATGAGTACCTACTTATAAAAGAACGAGCGATAGGAAGCTTGTATTTACTGAAGAGCTCATGGCGGAGATTAGAGATAAAATTAGTAACGGCCAGAGTAAACGTAGTATTGCACAGGAACTGAATATTCCAGAACCCACATTACGTAAAAGATTGAAAATTGCCACTGTTCCAGTATCACTTGGACGATACAAATGTATTTTTAGTGAAGAACAACAAACAGAATTAGCAAAGTATGTGCAAGAAATGGACTGCCGATTTTATGGATTAACAACGAAAGACTTAAGCAGTATTGCTTTTGAATTCGCTGAAGCTAATGGCGTAGAGCATAATTTTAATGCTGAGAAAATGGTTGCTGGCAAAACGTGGATACGTGGTTTATGTCAGAGACAAAGAATCACATTACGGCAACCAGAGAAGTGTTCACTTGGCAGAATGATAGGCTTCAATAGAGCCCAGGTTGATTTGTTTTTTAAAAACTTGCGAGATATTTACGAAAATATAATTTCGCAAGTAATTTTATATAAAACATGGACGAGACAGGCATATCTACAGTGCCCAATAAGCTGTCCAAGGTGTTTACCAAAAAAGGAAAAAAATGTGTGGGGAAAGTTGCTAGCCGCGAAAGAGGTCAACTGGTTACTGCAGTGTGCTGCATGAGTGCTAGTGGGGTATATGTTCCTCCAGCATTCATTTTTCCTCGTAAAAGAATGAAAGAAGAGCTGTATACTGAGGCGCCTTCAGGAACTTTACCACTTATTTCTGAATCAGGCTTTATAAATTCCGAATTATTTCTTGAATGGATGAAGCATTTCGAAAAACATGTTAAAGCTTCCAAAGATGCTCCTGTTTTATTAGTATTAGACAATCATTCATCTCACCGAAGCCTTAATGTTATCAAATATTGTCGTGAGAATTCAATTCATCTTTTATCGTTGCCACCGCATGCCAGTCATAAAATGCAGCCATTGGATAAAGGATATTTTGGCCCACTAAAAACTGCATACAGCCAAGCAACTGACAATTGGTTAGTTACCAATCCTGGTAAAGCTATTACTCAAAAGCAAGTTGCCGGTTTATTTAAAACGGCATATTATAAAGTATCCAATCTCGACAAAGCAGTACGGGCATTTGAAACTACCGGAATCTGGCCTTACAATCCCGATCATTTTAATGACGAAGATTTTGCTCCTTCCCTTGTAACTGACAAACCTTATAATGTAAGTGAAGAAGTTCCTGAAGCTATAGAGGTTCCTGGAGCTGCTGGCATTTCCATGGAAGTAGATGACATAACTGACAAGACTGAAGTCTTTGAAATTGAGTTTAATGCTACCACAGGATTGCCTGTAAATCCTGAATATGCAGAACAAATAGTAACTTCAATTTTAAAGGACACGAATGCTCCAGAAACAGAGAAATGGAATAATTTAATATATTTGGATATCAGAAACAACATGGAACCTGGACCTTCCACGACGGAAGACAAAGGAAACAAGCGTGAAAATATTCCAGTTTCTTGTGATATTAACCAAACCACTCAATCAAAGCAAGTTAAAGCTCTTGTAAAACCAGAAGATCTACGACCATATCCAAAATGTAGTCAAACGGAGCAAACCAGAAGACGTCGAAGTCAGAAATCAGAGATATTAACAAGCACACCGGTAAAGGATGAACTGGAAGCAAAGCATTTTGAATTAACAAAAAAGGTTAAAAGAAAAATTGGTTCAGGGAAATCGGAAAAGCCTGTAGCTAAAGCTAAGCAAAGAAAAACACTTAAAGGATCTACCTCAAAAATAAACACAAACGTCAACAAAAGAAACGGCAGGCAGAAGGCATCAAAGCCCGAAGAATGTAAAGGAAGTAAAAATGAAACAGAAGAAATATTATGTCGATTTTGTGATGGATTGTATGCAGATCCGCCATCTGAGGACTGGATACAGTGTTCTAAGTGTAATAAGTGGTGGCACGAGAAATGTACTTCCTATGAAGCAGGAAATTTTACATGCGAACTATGTTAGTCTAGTATCGCGTACTCTTATAATTACTACTACAAATTTTAAAAACCATTTTTGTTTCAGTTGTAATAACACTAAATTGCCTTAAGTATTAACAAACTGTTCCAAAATTAAAGCAGTCTCACAATGGTTTCAATCATTTTGTTGTTTTCAGTTTAGTAAACGAAATACCGAAGAAAGTTTACTAAGTGCGTACTCTTGTACGTCATTACCCTATAAACATTCCAAATGAAACAATAAATACTGCTCTATATTATCCACTGTTATAGATTGTCCTCGGTCACTATTTATAAATTTATAAGTTGAAGATATTCTTTTAACGTCGCCAGACGTTATATGGACGTTATAAAATTAACTCAGGAAATGTGGTTTTTCTAAATTGCTTATTGCAGCTGCAATACAAACAAAATTGCTTTTTGCAGCTGCAGTACAAACAAAATTGCTTTGAATATATGCCAATATAATTTGTTGAAAAAAAAACTACAGCGTTTAGGCAGCGTTTAGGCAGAGCAAATTCTAGCAATTTTTTTTCTATATATGTTCTTGAACACGTAAGGGAGCTTTAATAAATATCTTTTCAATGTTTGTTACTAAACTTTTTTACAAGAGAAAACTCCAATCTAAGTGAGTTTCAGTAACTCTATTTACACCATGAGCTAAACAAGTACAGTGAATTAATTTGGAATAAAATATTTTTAGATTTTGAACTGCTTGGAACATAAATACGACGGTGTCAGTCACCAATACGTTCCGTTAGTATCTTTTTAGGTAAAGACTTTAAGCACTCATTGATAAACCGACAAAATGCTAAATATTTTGAACTGCTTTTAACATATTTATGGCAGCGTCAGTCACCAATACGTTGTCCGTTAGTATCTTTTTTTAAGCACTCGTCGATAAACCGACAAAATGTAAATTCTTTGTTTTGTGCACTTCTTTTACATTGATCAAATAACCATTGCCTAGTGCAAAAAATATAATACGAGTCAGTTATCCTTTTTGCCGGCAATCCATTTCTTGCTTGGCATTTTAACAGACTTAAAAAATGAACCATATTATACTAAATTTTCAGCTTACCAGTTAAACAAAAATGAACATGGAGGGTTAAAATTTACCTCCGCTAATATTTAGTAACCTATGGCAAAAGTCCAAACGCAGTTTGGAAAACATGTTTAATCTAAAATTATCACATTCTCAGTAACTAATAATATCATCTTTCACACTTATTCACTTAAACACTTTTCGTTTGGTTTGTAATGATGTGGTATGTTCGTTTACCTGCTAAATTATGACATGGGAATGAATATCCTTTTAGTAAATTTTGGGGAAAAAAAGAAGCAAAAACCACTTAAATATGCAAAAATTTATTTTTCATGTGCTTTTATGAAAAATTGAGAAAATATGCATTTATGCAGTTAATATGCATTTTGGATGTACTCCATCTTCTATGTATGCTAATCATAATTATAAAAATATAATATTGTATAAAAATTGCAGATGGAACTTTTTTCAACACTAATATTAACGTTTCTTCTACAACCGCTAATTGAGTACTGTAGGAACAAACTTTTGAATAATTACACAATTTAAGATTCTGTAATACTAACAGTTTTTAGTAAAATATTTTTAATTTGAACTTTTTAGGTAGTGAATATTTCAGTGTCTTTTTTTATCTTTTTTATTTTTCTTTCAAAATTAAATAAAATAACACTTGATAGATTATAATAAAAATAAAATAAATTAATAAAATTTGGCAAAATGTGGTTCTAATTTTAAGTTTGTAAAAATTAAATACCTACTACTTTTCTGTTAATTCTGTATTTTTGCTTTCACAATGTAGAAGCGACATCTAGTAACTCATTGCGAACATTTTGATACGTGTGTGTTTCAAATTGATTGTAATAGAGATCGCTAAACGTATTTTATATGTATTAACAATATGGATTGTTCAACCAATATATTTATAACTAATATGTAAATTCAACTCATATTTTAACCATAGCCGATGTTCATTACAATCTGAAGCAAAAATTAAACAAATCAAAAATATTGCTATGCGTGTGTGGCGTGGTCTACTATTACAATTGAATACACAGCAGTTTCGAATATAAATTGCATGTGTATATAAAATGATATAGTTTTAGAAAATTAAACGCTTTTATTACTTATATAATAATGATTAAAAGGCTTAGGTACGTCATAAATATTCAACAGTATTTAAATACCTACAAATACATCATTTAAATTTCAGACTAAATCAGGAGACCGAGTTAACTCGACTAAGTTGATACAAGTTTCCTGATTTAAATTAATTATAAGTTAACGTGAAAACTAATATGATTGAGCTCCTTTTTGGTGTTAGTTACCGTATTCATCGTATTTACTTCATATATGTCAATTATTATCAACTATTGACATTACCATCGGGTCTATTATTAGGAATTGTTCTTGTTATATTTCACATTATTTTTTGGATTAATAATTCTTTTCAGAGCTCAATACATCAACTTTGTGCATGCAATGTGAATATAACATTAAAAATTATTTCGATTACTATGACTAATGGCTAAATTAATGTTATTTTTAGAAGGAATTTAAATGATGCTACACTGAATTTATAAAAGAATATTAATAGGAGTATATTTGGTTGCATAAGTACGTGATTTCATAATATAAGATATTCAAATTTGTTGGAAACATAAGTGAACAAATTATATTTTCTTATAAATTTCTACAAAATGAAGTGACCTTTTTTATATAAATTTATACAAAATTAATAATTTACTAGGTTGACTCATATAATAAGACATACAACAATTGTATTATAATTAGAGAGGTTATTGACTCATCGCCCACGAGCGTACTATTGAACATTTGTATTTTTAAAGTTTTTTATTTTATTTATATAATTATACTTATAATAATAAAACGGGTATATATACGGCTACAAAATACGAAATACATTTTTATTTGTTCATTTTGTAGTTCAAGTTGAGTAAAGGAGTATTAATATTTACTAGTAATACTTGCTCTAGGTTCTCTTCTGTAAAATTTGTTCCGTTTGAATGAAATACATTCAAACTGCGTCTAACTTTTGCCGAAGGCCACATCCGAAGTCACTTAGAATCCTTTTCAAATTATTAATAGCCACATCTAATGTCGTTAAACCATCATTTAATTTGAGATTTCGATTTTCAAAATAAATGAATCTATCGAAATTCTCTGCATAAAAACTAGTAGCTTCCAACCATGTCCCCCATCTACTTATTACTGGAGAGGGAGGCAGTGACAAAGATGGCAGTTTTTCTCTGTAAAGAGCAACTCTCAATGGTGCTTTTCTGAAAACTTTTTTAAAAGCGGATACAAGTCTATCAACTTCTGGAAAGTTGTCTGTGATATATTCAGAGATTCTGTGGAGAGCATGTGCTACACAAGTAATATGCAGCACATTAGGATATGTTTCCTTTAATAGTCTGCCTGTTTTTAACATATGTATGCCGCACTGTCACTTAAAAATATATTCTTTGTACCTGTCGTCCGAAGGAAGTATTTTTTGAATATTCTCGTTAATGGTTTTAGCAACTGTTTCCGCATCAACTGTATTTAGAACTTTTGTTGCTATTACATATGCGTTATATGGAATAGTTGGATGTAGTACATCACCTACAACATTTACCACACAGCGTCCTAATATATCGACAGTTTCATCGGCATTTTTCCATAGGTACTGATTTGAAAGATGGCTTCTAATGCGTTCTATTGCTTTCGTGGAGTACACAATAATATTTGCGTAAGGTGGATTCATCAGGAACATTTAGACCAATATATTTTTGGAGAAATATTTTTAAAGTGGGACTGTTAAGTTTATTTAATGGGATATTAGCCGCCATTAAAGTTTCACAGAGTTCTTCGTTAAAATTGTCAAATTCCAACGGTTCCAATTTCTGTGCATGTGTTTGCGATGCTAAGTGACGCTGTACGTGCGATTTCATGGAATTTTTTAACGATATTTTACAGATTTTGCAATAAGTGTTCGGAATCACTGACGATGGACATGCAATCAGTATGACCGTCAATCCAACTCGCCATTGTTTTACGATGCCGTTCTCGATGTTCTTCCATATCATATCTGAAAAAGTAACTTAAACAATGCTCTAGATCTAAATAAATAAAAACTAAAAATGTATTCGTACGTTATTGAAACTGAACGAAATTCAATGCACACTTACGTCGAAATAGTTGCGAGAAGTAGATTCAATGAAACGATATTAAACAGGATCTATCGCAAAAATTAGGATGTAATTAACAGTTAAAACTATGAAAACAAGAAACTAACTCGCAGCACTTTATTTATCTTACGAAATATAAACTACTAAATAAAATAAATTATAAAAACCCCGCTTCTATCTACGCTCATGAAAACAGAAATTTAACTGTAAATATCCAACAAAAAGGTCGCAATTCTCGATGAAAACAGATGTGCACGCTAGCCAGATCAATAGTGCTTTCAATAACTGCGAGATGTATAGAGACCGGACACATCGGGCTGAAATGACGTCATTACGACGGACGATATAAATAGTCTACAACATCTGTAAGTACATCACGCAGTTATTGAATCACACTATTCATTCGGTTAACCGCACACAAAAAATAGATGTGCAGTTAACCGAATAAATAGTGCTATTCAACAACTGCGTGGTGTACTTACAGATGTTGTAGACTATTTATGTCATCCGTCGTAATGACGACGTCATTTCAACCCGATGCGTCCGGTCTCTGATTATAATATATGATATACCTATTCCCAGCTATTTGCAATTACTTGTCGCCATTTATCATATAGTTTGTCGTAAAATTCAGTTAATTTATATGGGATGTAAAGAAGTTTTTAACAAACTCTGGAACAAACTCTGGAAAATATTTTGCAGCGATCAAAATAATCAAACATGGTAAAGCCAAATAAAAATGGCAAATGGAGTAAAATAGATCAGTCAAGGTCTAAATTTTTGTCCGACGTTTCCCTAGTTCTTTTTTCCTAGTTTTTCTATTTACTAGTGCCAAGCGTTATTTAATCACTTTCATGAACTTTCATGAACACGCTGCAGTTGAAGAATGTATAAATCTGCGCTGAGTGCATTATTGTGGTTTTAAAACCTGAAATGAAGATTACCACGAGGATCTTTCAATATACGCAATAATATTTTGTTTTCGTGAAGCTTTTTGGGGTCGCTTGTGGAGATTTATTTTTGTCAATTCACTAAACGTTTACGTTGAACGTTGTCATATTTTTTTATAACTTGTTAAATGTTTAAGAAACAGTCAGCTTCTTTGTCGTGGAAGAAAACGTGTCGCAAAGCATAAACCATTAGCTTTTTTCTTTTCAGTAAGAATGTAGGGCCCAAACGCTCAGCTCTACAACGTTTTCTACCTTTTTTAATTGCCGCATATGATGAATTGGCATATCCATCGCAGTATTTGGAATATTACCAAGTCTTCTTTGATAATTTCCAAGTTTTTTGCCATGGATTGCATTCCACCAATGATTTTAAATCTTGATCTTCACCTCCCAATATAGTATTTCCAGAGCAAAATTAACTAAATTATTTACGCACCTGCCGGTCACTTATGACCTTCCTTCATTATAAATACTGCTTATCTTTATAGATGTCTACACAGAGTTTTTGCCTTGCTTAAATTTCCACAACATTGCGGGTCGAATATGCACTTTCGATCCCTCCAAAACTGAGAAATGAATTATTTTAATCTATACCGCTATAATAAAATTCAGGAATACTTATTATTGATTGTAATGAGCCAGTAGAATGAGAAACGTACGATTGCAATTGGCTGCCAAAAATGAACATATAGTGATTTACTTTTCTTTGGATTTATTTTGAAATATTTGCTTATTTTTTTGTTGTTTTACAAATAAGTCATCAGACAGAGCAGGAAATTATTGCCTAACTGATAACGATTTTGTAAGATAGGGACCTCAAGAATCTTGCGTCTTTATCATTTCATATTTTATTTTTATTTGGGGTTGGAGTTTTAGACAATATTGACATGTTATGGATAATAAATAAGTGTATTATAAAATTTTTAAACCTAGAAACGGTGAAACTGAGAGAAAATTCTTCGAGATAAAAGAAAAATTGGCCAGAGGTTACCTTAAGGTACGACATTTCAGTATTTTTTTAGCAAAATCCTCTTTGCTTAATATTAAAACTAAAATACTATTTAAAAGGATACACCAAAGATAAAAAAATTACATTTTATTAAGAGAAACCATCGTAATATAATAATTCAAACTGAATTTAAATAGAATAATATCCATATCTACCACTGAAATTGGAACAAATGGTTAGAAGTCAACTAAGGAACCAAAATACACACTAACCAGCCAATAAGAATAACATCCGGATAGATGTCGGGATTCTACACACCAACTGAAGGAAGATTTTCACCTAAAAAGCAAATAAAATAAAACAATAATAGGCTTAAATTTCTCAAGAGGGGCTCAATTTACAAAAACAAGTAGAATAACAAAACATAAAAGGAATTTAATTGAAATTTTGGAAATTATGACTAGGACTTTTAAAATTTATAAAATAAAGTAAAATATAATGAGACTTACTGAATTACATTTACATTTACTGAAAGGGCATAAATCATTAATAACCGTATTATAACATCAAAAACAGTATTAATTCAATAATAAACAGAAATTTTGGAAAATTAGAAAAATTTTGACAGAGAAATGAAAATATTTAATATACAAATATTAATTCAAATAATTACCTGAATAGTAGTAGAAAAAAAAGGCTAATTTTCAATACTAATAACTAGAGCTGAGGATGTTTGCGGTACGGCAGGACCGTATGTAGTGCATCCCCACATTTAACTATTTATCTAAATATTCTCTGAAATGATTTGCCGGATCTAATAAATTAATAGAGTGATATTTTAGTGTGCACTGGATATTGTTATTATACAAAATCATAATAGCCATTTGTATTTATGGATCATAAATAATAATACGCATGTATTTGTATTTGGTTGTGAATTCAATTTAAACTTAAAACGAATCGTAATATTTTAACGACAAGCCGTCCTTACAATACATGCATTCGAGACAAAGTGTGCAACTCTACGAATAACTTCCATAATTGATCGAAAATGGACATTTTGGAGCTGAAGTAAAGCCCCTATTCTTAGAAAATTTTATTACTGTCGTTAAGAACTATTATTATAAACAACAAAGGCCTTTTATTAGTGTTGAAGTTTTAGTTTCATTGAATTTCCATGTTGTAAGTAGTCAATTGTAAAGTGTTCATTCACAATATTCTAAAACAAGGTGTAAATTTAACTAAAATCCAGAAAAACACATTCTGATAATATATTACTAGATTAGAAGCTGTGTTTATTACTATTTATAATATTATTTTTATAACCAAATGCAATAAAAGCTACGAAAACAAAAGAAACCTCGATTTATTAAAATCTTGTCACACAGCCTTTCAAAGCCTGGCAGCACATATTTTGCATATATTTTATATATACTACCTACTTGAACTAGGTGAATGAAGTTAGAAGTTATAACTTATAACTTATAACTTCTAACTTCATTCAGTTAGAAGTTATAACTTATAACTTCTAACTTCATTCACCTAGTTCAAGTAGGTAGTATATATAAAATATATGCAAAATATGTGCTGCCAGGCTTTGAAAGGCTGTGTGACAAGATTTTAATAAATCGAGGTTTCTTTTGTTTTCGTAGCTTTTATTGCATTTGGTTATAAAAATAATATAATAAATAGTAATAAACACAGCTTCTAATCTAGTAATATATTATCAGAATGTGTTTTTCTGGATTTTAGTTAAATTTACACCTTGTTTTAGAATATTGTGAATGAACACTTTACAATTGACTACTTACAACATGGAAATTCAATGAAACTAAAACTTCAACACTAATAAAAGGCCTTTGTTGTTTATAATAATAGTTCTTAACGACAGTAATAAAATTTTCTAAGAATAGGGGCTTTACTTCAGCTCCAAAATGTCCATTTTCGATCAATTATGGAAGTTATTCGTAGAGTTGCACACTTTGTCTCGAATGCATGTATTGTAAGGACGGCTTGTCGTTAAAATATTACGATTCGTTTTAAGTTTAAATTGAATTCACAACCAAATACAAATACATGCGTATTATTATTTATGATCCATAAATACAAATGGCTATTATGATTTTGTATAATAACAATATCCAGCTCATACTAAAATATCACTCTATTAATTTATGAGATCCGGCAAATCATTTCAGAGAATATTTAGATAAATAGTTAAATGTGGGGATGCACTACATACGGTCCTGCCGAACCGCAAACATCCTCAGCTCTACTAATAACATCAAATTCCAAAAAGGCACTCGAAGAGGTACTTAAAATTCGTATGGTTTTTGTCTGAAATGGAAATGTTATAAAAGTCAGAGACCGAAAAAAATTGTGAACTGATTGTTTTAACACCGATTAGTAAACAGGTACTTTGTAAGAAAGGGTCAAATAGGGGATACATACTTCGTATTGTCCAAGTTAAATAAATAATACGTACTTCGTATTATCCAAGTTGAAAATATATACGTACTTCGGGTAAAAAAATAAAAAATAGTGTCAATCAAAAGTTGAAGAAGCTAAGTTAAGACAAAGAAAGTAGCCATTAAAGAAGTTAGGTACTGCCTAAGGAAAATAAACACAAATATTAATTGATGTAGCAGACACTTCTTGGTGAAACATTTAGTAATTAACAAATTAACAGTAATTAACAAATTAATTAACAGCGATTGTGAAATAGCCAAGTGTGTTTTTATAATAATTTGTTAATTACAAATATTAAATTAAAAAAAAGAAAATTACCAGAAGAAGAAAGAGGCATCTGTCATCAAGTAAAATAAGGTCAGATAAATGCCAATAACAAAATCACCTATTTATGTAAATATCAAATCATTAATATAAAAATGAGAATATAATTCATAAACCAAATTCAAAATTAAAACATCATATTACAAAGAGTCACGGAATTTAAAATACATTAGCTGTTCTCGTTTATCGAGGACCCACGAACCCAATTTAAAAACAAAGAAAATAACAGTTTCATTTTCATAATTGACTTCATTTTTGGGGGTTAAAACGCCCGTATCAACTCGCTTACTCTAGTATAAAACGTGTTCGTAGTAGGGTCGAGCCAAACAGCGATATTTGCATAACGCCGTTATCGGCGATCGCGATTTTTAAATAACGGCGATTTAAAAGCGTTATCGCAATCGCGACTTTTCGCACTAGGCCAATACGTTTTCATCATTTCGCGGCTATGCTCTCGCGTGATTCATTTTGCTGCTGCATATTAATTTCACTACATTTCACTACTTGCCTGCCTCCTATTGTACATCATAAACTGTAAAACTGGAGCTGCTGACTAGGAAACTTGATTTTATTTTGAAAAAATAAAGTAAAACACTTACTTCTTTAAATACACCTTCTCTTTGTTAATTATATGGATTGGAGTCCATTTTTTTGGCACGAAGAAATAATAACATGTATTTCAATTTTCAATCAATTAATGTTTTATTTTAACAAAATATAAAATGAAATAAAAACAAAATAAAATACATATTAATAATACATTTTATAAAAACCAAAAAATTAAATATAATATATTAAAGAAACAAAGAAATTTTTGGCATTTAAAAAATAGTTGCCACCTATAAAAGACATTTATTTGCTATATTTGTAATTAGCATTTAAAAATAATAACATTTGAGTTTTCCTGTCACTTAATCGTGTTCTACTTTCATTCAGGACCTGACCAGTTTTAGAAAACAACCTTTCACAAGGAACTGAAGAAGCTAGAGCACATAGTTTTTCTTGTGCTATTGTAGATAGATTAGAAAAATGAAATTTATGTTCCTGCCACCACTTTAGAGGATCAGAACTTCGTGGAATAATATCTTCCTCCATGTATCTTTGAATTTCAATAATTGCGCGGCTTGTGACGGTTCCACGAGGTCGAGCAACTGCAACACTTCGATCAAAGGAACCCCATATTGAACATTCACAATCCTTAGCATTATCATCTGCTCTATCAACATTAACCTTATGTAACTGTGGCGAAAGTTTTTGTCCAAGTCCTTCTTGGACATTTTTTCTCGCACTGTCGGCAAAAGAGGGATCAGAAAACGCAAAATTTTTAAATCTTGGATCTAAAAATGTCGATACGCTTAACGTATTACTTCTTTCTACATTTCCCAAGCGCTCATTTATACCGTTGCGACAAGCTGCAATAATTTCTTTTATAAGCGGTAGGAAATCTTTTTGCAGTAAATTAGTGTAAACATCAACTAGACCATTAGTAATTGGAATAACTAAAGATGCTGTGCAATAGAATTCACCGCTGATGGTTTTTGTAGCGTTTTCAAACGGTTTTAATGTACTACATAAGTCTTTAGCAAATTGCCATTCGGATGAACTTAAAATAGGGAGATCCTTATCAATTAAAGCAATTGAACTCTTAACCGCAGTTTCTAAGTTTGTAAATCTCTGCAGCATATAGTAAGTTGAGTTCCAACGAGTTGGGACATCGTTAATTAATTTTAAAAGTATTCTATTTAAATTGTTTTGACGTTGAAATGTTATCAATTTTTCATTAGCAGTATAACTTCTGCGAAAATGGGTGACAATAACTTTGATTTTACCGATTAACTCCTGCACATTATTATTTTTTAAACTGTCTTTAACAATTAAATTTATGGTATGAGCAAAACAGCTGAAATGTTTCCAATTTAATTGTGTGGAGATGGCATTTTGAATGTTATATGCATTATCAGATACAGCGAGCAAGATCTTCTTTTCTATTCCCCAATCCTCTGCAATTCTACGCAGTTCTTTCGCTAAATTTTCTGAGGTATGGGAGACATTTATTGCAGAACACTCCAATAAAATAGAATATAACTCAAAGTTATTATTTAAAAAATGTGCCGTAACACCAATATAACTAATCGTGTTGACCGATGTCCAACAGTCTGTCGTAATACAAAACTTTCTACCTGTTTCAACAATTTCTTTCATTTTATTAAGACATTCTTCATACATCGCGGGAATAGCAGTTTTAGACACAGTGTGCCTACTGGGTTACTCGTATGAAGGATTTAAAGCAGAAACAAATTGTTTAAAGCCGGTATCTTCTACTATTCGAAAGGGTTAAAAATCCAAAATAAACAGTAAATTTTTGTTGATGACTTTCACCAACCCTTCGAGATGTGGATGGCTGCTGGGACATCTGAGGACTTTGGGAAGTACAAGGAATAGCATCGTCTTGTTGATTAGCATCTTCGTGCGCTTGCGAACTCTCTCCGACTTCAATTTCTGTTGAAATTTTTCGTTCGCTTGCAGGCTGTAAATGACAAAAATAAAAATTAAATATATGCAAATAGTGCAAATACACACTTTGCTGACAAAACAAATAGGCACAATAAAAAAAAATCTTTAAACTTATTGGAAATTATTTATTTCATAAAACTTACCAGTTTTGTTGCACTTGTTGGAAGAGATAATGTTGAATGTTTATTTCGCATATGCGACTTTAAATTTGAAATTGACGTTCTGTATGAAATTTTTGCTTTACAAATATTGCACTTTGAATAAATTTCATCAATAGGCTCGAGAAACTGCCACATTTCACTTGTTGTCCGCTTTTTTAATTGCGACATTTTTTTAAAATTGGCGCCGAAACTATCACTTGAATCACGATTGAAAATAACAAAAATATTGCCTGCAGCGCTTTTATATATGGGTATAATAAGTGAATCCCCTAGTTGGGCAAAAGTACTTTTTAAAATTGCACCAAATTCCACAATGCAAAAAAATATTTCTACTATACCTTTCTTTGCATTGGAAGTATTGGAACCTGTAAAATATTATGGAAAACTGTAATTCTGCTTCATTGGGTGAGGGGCGTGCAAATAGCGTCGAGAACGCTTGAAATAAAATACGTTGCATTTCGCTATTTCGCTCTATTTTACTGAACGCGATGGAAAGCGAGTAGCTGTGTTGCATGTTAGTTGACGCCATTTCGCATATTCTAAAAAATCGCTGTTTCTGTCAATCGCCGTTATTTGCGATTTTAGTCAACTGTTGCTATCAGCGATTTTTCAATAACGGCGATTAAATCACCGGTAGCGAAATATCGCTCATCCCTAGTTCGTAGTCACCACATGGTCGATGTTCGCATGATAACGAATTTTCATCTACATACATCCGTGTAGTTACACGAGAAAATAACTGTATTAATATATCTCGTTACTTTCTATACCCCAAGTTAGAACTGCAAACCCGCATTTGCGAACAGAATCCTTGTTTTAGCAAATTCTAACTTTTAAGATGATTCTTTACCATAACCATGGAACAACCACTTAGGCTTTATAACAAGAGCACAATAAATGAGAGTGAAGCCCACTCCATGTCCAGTTTTATATGAAGCTGGATCTACGTCATTATATAAAAAAACCTATTCGAAAGAGTATTCCAATTATCCCACATTTAATTAATTTCCAACAATAAATCGATCATAAAGAAGGTTAATAGTCAACTTCCACTTATAAAGTCGCTTAAGCATTAATTAGCTCGTACAAAGCCACAAATAAATACTAATAAAAGATCGCTGTATATATCGAACATTGGTACAGTTCACCAATAAATAATAGATGCCTCCGTAGGCCTACATATCGTATTTTAACAAAATTAAATGTCTATTCATTTTTAATGAAATTATATCTTAAAAAATTCCGATAAAATACCAAGTTCCTATAAAAGCAATGTCAATGAAAATAAAACCAATTGCCTTATGATATTTAAAAGAGAAATATAAGTTATGGTAACAAATAACTGACAGTAGTACGTATATAAACAAATTAGATAGTAATGATTGTAATGAATCAAAGAAGTACAATAAATATAATTAAATTTTAGGTATTGTACAGTCGAAGAGTAGTTATAATTATAGCAGACCTAGTATAATAAACCGTGTTATCCAAAAATAACGAACAAACAAAATGCAGAATAAAGTAAAGTAATTTTTAAACAACTGACAGGAGCGGATCGTGATGACGTATTTTGGTTTGCAGTACAATGATCCGAGTGCTTCGTGTATTCTCGTGTACTAACTGTAACGTTTGCTTAATAAACACCGAAAACACACGAGGCACTCGTATCATTGTACTGCAAACCAAAATACGTCATCACGAGCCGCGCCTGCAACTGAAGTAGTACGATAATTAGTAAATAATATATAGCTGAACTAAATTGTACGAGGGTCGAATTTGAAGTATAACAAGAATACCACTTATAATTAATTATCTTATTTAAAATACTAATGACATAATATTTAATATATTTTGTAAAAATAAAGACATTTGTAAAAGATATAAAAGGTTTATTTATTTTATATTATAAGTAAGAGATATTTAAGAGGTAGCACGCGTGCACGAATTACATACATAATAATATATACAGTTGTGCAAATTACACAAGAGTAATTATAAGTAAGTTCGAATCCTGATATTTACAAAAACTTGTTCTTGATCTTGACTTCAACCTTACTGATGAAATCGTGTATCATAAAGATGAACTTTATTCGTGATCTGCAAGGAAAAAATAGTTTATTTTTGGTAAATTGGCTATTTTTAGAATGTTGAATCTTATTTCCATTTCTTTCTAGTACGTAACGCTTGCACGAGGCCCTAAATCGTGTCTGAAAAGACAATAACATTTTAAGGCATTAAAGAAGTCGAAAGATAGCACTATGCAAGTATTGTACCACCTCCAACGAATCCTATTTAAACGCATACCAGTCACGCGCGGACAGAGAATCAATAAAAATAAATTCATAGTATTAGAAAGACGTTTTTTAATTATAGGATTGACCCCTTATTACGTGATCTAAATTAATAAAGAGTCCAACTTCTTTTGGCTTCATTGTTTTGTATTTCCAAGGAAGAAGTCTTAATACGTGGGTGATTTGACGAGAGAGTAACTTTTCAGAAATTGGCAGCATTGTCGCTAGGACAAGTATATTGCAGATTTCAGCCATGTTTTAGAAACTTGATGATATATATAAGTTTTTACAATCGGGCAAAGCGATTTGTTGTTTTTGTCTTAATACAATGTAGACAAACTGCCTCCTCATGGTGTACCCCGAAAACGTGACTCGTCATGGCTAAATAGTCTACACTATTAGGCTGCTAGACCTAGCAGGGATTTCCTAGCAAAGAAAGAATCAGCATGGATGGCGAAATTCTGGCAAATGATTCTCTTCAGAACCCATGGACAAGGGACGTAGGAAACGCCCTGAAGATCTTACAACTGAATGTTGAAGGCATGAGCAGATCTAAATCTGAATATTTATTGAGGCTTTTGAATGATCATTCAGTAGACGTCATCCTACTAAAAGAAACCCATTGTGCTGACGAAACGCAACTTAGCAGCATATGCAAACTACCAGGATACTTCCTGACAGTAGCTACCCATCGCGCGATCACAGTCACCTATATCCACATGTTATTTAATGCTGTATTCGATGTGCCATACGAAATAAACGAATAACCACTACTTCTTCGCAATAAATTTTCGAAATGTTCATCTTTGGCATCTAAACATAAATTAACTTTTTTTTCACATTTTCAAATATTCGTTCGAATGTTGGTCGATCAATCCTATATATTTCATTTGTGATGGCTTCTTGTGGTTCTTCTGAAGTATGAATTAGTTGAAAAGTTGAAAAGCTTTAGTTTTTAGATAACATAATAGACAGAAATCTAATGGTGTCAAGTCAGACGATCAGGTTAGCGATTTTTACTAATTAATCTATTATCAAAATATTTTAAAGTATTGTTAGCAACATGAAGTGGTGCTCCGTCTTGTTGAAAATATACCCTTTATAATTTAATTGATGTATAAATATCTTCAATATATCAGTGCTATATCGTTCTCCCCTGATGTGGCTACGGATGTACGCTGATAAATAAAACCAACAAACCGACATAAATGTAGCATTTAGAATATCATCATTATTTAAATTTTCATTGAACCACTAACAATATTGAACTCTTCTTTAATAATAGATATCCAATAATTGCTGTATAACTGTTATTTTATATGGACGCATAAGTAAATTTTGAATCATAGCTTTTCTGGTAGAGCTATAAGATAAACCTAAAAAAAATTATAAAATTTATAGTGAAAATAGTAGATAATGTTAATTAAATATGCATACCTGTTTGGGCAGCTAATTTTCGAATTGATTTGTTAGGACTTGTTTCAGTACGTTGTCTAACATCTCAATAACAACTTCCGTTAAAAGTATCAGCTGCTCACTAGTTTTGCTCTTGCAAATGCAATTTTTATCTTTAAATCGATGCACAATACAGTCACGATGTTGTCAAAACACTTTGTTACGATATTGCTTGGATAATTTTCATTAAATTGCTTCAAACTGGATTGCAACGAATATAACCGTTCGCCGTTCTCTCACTGTGGTAATGCATTAAAATAAAACCATCCTGCTCAGCCGTAAAAAGTATATTGGTTTAAAAATAAAGGCAATTACTTTTATTGAATTCATTTAAACCTTTTGTTGAAGTTACCAAAACAATAATGAAATATCTCAAATAGTTGTTCTGAAGAGAATAGTTTTTGGTATAAAACGGAACCAATAATAAAAACAAAAACGAGGAATTGACAGGGCAACCCGAGAACCAAATAATATAATTAAGGAGATGACCCTGAAATTTTATAGTAACATTCAGACTTCAACTAATCTGGATTGACGTATTCTTTTATTTCCTCCTTTTTTATTTCCTTCTCTTAACCAAACTTGGAAATTAACAATAATCCTGACTTTATGTATTACAACCAAATAAACTCTTAGATTTCTTGGCATTGGTATCACAACAAAAATTTTACTTTTAGTAACATACTTCTAGTACCATGTATGCACTAAAATGAATATTTTTCAAGTTATTAAACTTAAAATTTTTTTCTTAGAAAATTCTTTATTTTAAGCAGAAAATGGCGTAGGAAGTCAGCCGTGTAATATTTTAATGCATATCTTCAAAAATGTACTATGTAAAAATGCAGCAAGATACGTTACTAGAACTTAACAAAAACGCAGAGGTATATCATAACTAAAGGCCGGATGATATGCAGTTTGCATAAATTTGCATATTTGCATTTTGTATATTATTTGCATATTTTGTAGTAATTCAGCATTTATTTGCAAATTTTGTAGTAATTCAGCATTTTTGCGTATTTTAAGTATCCGAGTTTTATTTATTTACTAAATAAAATTTATTGTAGGCATTACTAAAAATATGTCGTGGATGTAACAAACAAACAAAAATTAAACAGCCCCCTTTAAATTAAAAATAGCATTTTATTAAGTACCTTCCCGTTACTTTTCCGATAAGCGTCTCCAAGAATTTAGTAATGCTCTTCCCATACATCCAGGCCAAGACAAAATTCCAGGAAAAGCGAATACCTTAAAACTTCTAAATAAATACAAAAATACATTTTACCAGAAAATTAGGAGTATATGTGTTTCTTTGCTATTCGGAGAAATTTATTCCCATATTCGATAGTAATTTTATTTTAAACGTCATTTTACGTTGGCTTTCCGAAGTGTAAACTTATGAGTTGTGATATATAATAGCAAAAATGTCGAAAATAGCTACTGGGCCTGGATGGAATGCACCTTATTCAGAATTGTGTATGGATGGAGAAAAAGTGTTTTGCGTAGCATGCTGCAAGATTGTGAGTAAAATTTTAAGTTTATTTCCTCTTATTAATTAATTAAGTTTTTAATTATTCCTTTATCTTTTACTAACATTTATTTTATAAAAAAACAACCGATGATATATTTTTTTGCAAATTACAAGTGAGAGAAAGTTCCAAGTCGACCAACATATGAAAACTCCATCTCATGCTGCGAAACTAACAAAGATGAAATTGGCGAACAGTTGGAAAATCAAATAATTTGACAATAACAAGGTTTATGCATTGAAGAACTGGCAACTTTCTTCTTACCGGAATCGATTCCAACAGAGAAAATTCTATTTTTGAAGGATGCTGCACCATACATGGTGAAGGCAGCTTTCAACAAAATCTTTTACCCAAATTTAATTCACACAACTTGCTTGGCGCACGGACTAAATCGTGTTGCGGAAGAACTCAAAAACCATTTTCCCTTAGTAAAATACTTTAATTAGTAGTGTTAAGAAAGTGTTTTTAAATGCCCCATTACGAGTTCAGTTTTACAAACAACATCTACCCGGTGTTCCACTTCCTCCTCAACCAGTAATCACACGATGGGGAACATTATGAAGGAATAAAGACAATTATTATGGATCTTGATAGGGATGCACAATCTGTGATAGACGCCCAAAAGGTGTATTCGAGTAAAGAAATACCTCAACAGTTGGCGTTTATTAAAGCCAATTACAATTATATTTCCACTTCTATATTGCAGTTGGAAAAACAATTTATGTTGCTAATCGACAGCGTTGAAATAATAAACAAATTTGAATGAAAAGTCATGGTTTGATGTTAAAGGAGGAGTGGGTCAGTCCGTGTATGAAAAATTTTTAAGTGTAATAGGAAAAAATGAGGGTTTTAAAAAGCTAAAGGACATTGCTAAAATCTTGTGTGCTGATTCAGTAGAAAATATTGAGTTGACAATAGATGATATTTCTAATTTAAAATATGCTCCTATAACAAGCGTCGACGTAGAACGAACCTTTTCAATATATAAATACATGTTTTCAGACAAGCGTCACAGTTTTTCTGTTGAAAACTTTGAGAAATATGTGATTGTAAATTGTTTCCATAGTTAACCATATTGTAAAATGTTCTAAATAAACTTGTAGAATATTTTTTTCTACAGTATTTTCTAACATTCCACGTATTTTTTTACCTGCATATTTTTCATAAGGAAGTGCATATTTAAGCTAAAACATCTGCATATTTATGCGCATATTTTCAGTTTTTTTTGCATATAATCCGGTCTTTAATCATAACAAATCAGAATTGTTATAATTTTTGACTATATATTTTTT
This sequence comes from Melolontha melolontha, assembly GCA_935421215.2. Taxonomy (NCBI): domain Eukaryota; kingdom Metazoa; phylum Arthropoda; class Insecta; order Coleoptera; family Scarabaeidae; genus Melolontha; species Melolontha melolontha. Next base: position 85,082,654 of record OW285242.1, on the reverse strand, counting down.
AGTGATACTTTACGAGACTCATTAAATAGAAGAATCATTAAATATGTATTTTACAAAACTAATTTCTAACCGTCAATTTAACCAATTTGATTCAAATACATCACTATATTTATCAATAAATTAACCTTGTAAGGATTATTTCTTTTTATATAATCTTTTCGATTTATGATTAAATGGCGATAAAAATATTATAATGTAGACACGAATCTCAACATTAAAATTACTATTTTTTTATTCGATAAAATCGATTGAACAGGAACTGTTATCGTGATAGCTTTATCGATTAATTTATTAATTAGTTTTATTTGTTGATTAAAATTATTGAATTATTGATTTTAATCAAATAATATACACTGTAACAATAATTTTGAATACGCAAAAAGAATGTAGTAAAAGCACATATTGATTAATTTATTGTTAAGAATGTTATGTTATGCCAACTTCTGTGTTTAAAATATCTTACTAAAACCTACCTAATTTATCTAATGAATAGAGACTGGACGCATCGGGCCGAAATTACGATGGATCATATAAATAGTCTAAAACATCGCAGTTATCGAATTCATTCGGTTAACCGCACATTTTGTTTATTTGTCTACCGTTGTTCCGTTTTCCTTACCTACCATTTACGTTTGACGACAAATGATATATAAATTTCGGCTTAAAGATAGTTAATAAAAAATTAAGAATTGGTTTTAAATTTACTATAAGTTATTATATAAAGTATTATGTTACCTACCTTATTATTGAGCTTAATTTGGTAGTAGAATGTAAGGTGTCGCTCTTACAATATTATTTGGACAAGTTTATTATAAATAAGTATTTCTTTAATTATAATATATAAATACAATTGGGCGCCAGTTCATATTTTTATCTTATGAACAATATTATATGTATTTTTTCGGCTACTTAGCGGTAGAACGAGATCTTTCCCATAGAAGCCGGTTCTTCAATTCATTAAAGAAGTAAATATCAAATCTCATTGATGTGACAACAATCTATCTCGGGCATTAATACTGAATTTTAGTGAAAAGTATCAATATCATATGCAAAAGTAACTTAGTAAAATAGAAAATAAATAATAGTATAAATTGTAGCTTGTGTTAAATCCAATTTAATGATTATTTTAGTGAGATATTCAATTCTATTGAATTACATATATAAATCAGCTGTAAGTGATGCGTAGATCACGTGACGTAATTGGTTTATATATTTGTGCGCATCGGTAACAAAGATATGTTATAATAAATGCAAATAAAATTTAAAAACTATGTGATTTTATCTGATGATTGATAGTTTAAAATTCTAATTAATTTGAGAAGATCATTCAGTTTCAATGTATGATGTGCTTATTAATATAACTAATTTTAAATCTAGTTTAATTGTACCAATTGTTAGGTTATGCTTTACTGTATTAATATGGATATAAAATATTTGGTTAGATCGGTAATTAATTAATTAATTAATTAATTAATCGGAAATCCTTTGTCAGTAATGAAGGTGTTTCATGTAGCGGGTATTGAAGGTGACGCTAACAGTTTTCAGCGGTTTTATACCATATATTTCCACAATGCTCGATAAAATTTATTGTTCGGATGATGTATACACACTGTCTTCTTATACTAAGAATATTTTCGTCTAACTAAATTACTATTTTTAATGTTTAAATAATATTCTAATTTTACGATAAAATTTTGCGTAGCTTTTTTTTGCAACAACCCAAACGACGTTCTTTTCTGTTATTTTTATTCCTTGGCCACCATACGATTTATTTTTACTTGATATAGTTATTTAACTTCCGTAATTATCCCAATCGATTGATTTTATATCCTATATTTAATTGACATTATTATAAAAATAAAATTAATAATTATCCAATTGTAATTACATATTTTTGAATGTTTATAAATACCGTATGAGTGGAGTTAATAATAAATGATTTTCGCGGTAAACTAATTCAAATTCAAAAAATATACGGGTTGATAAAATAGATTTCTAAATGATATTAATTTTATTAATCAAGTTAATTATTTTCGGAATAATAAATAATTTAATAACTTTTGATTGTGAAAAATAATAAACATAAATAATAAAAATTCTTTCAAATAAATTTTCTAATTAAATACGCGGTATTAACTTACTTAATAATTTACGTTGTAATTGCATGGTCAACTTTCATCTTACTTAATCTAATGCCTATAATTAATTGTTGTGGATTGTTTCTTCCGTTTCTGATGAAGTAGAACCAATATATATATATATATATATATATATATATATATATATATATATATATATATATTTTGTATTTATTAATTGGTAATCAGATGAATACGTATTTTGATGGGGTGTAATCATTTTATAGGAGCATTTTTATATAGTACGTAGTCGTTTCGCATTTCCTTTTTTTTATTATTGTTTGAAATGCATAATAAATTACTAACTAATATTAGCGCTTGATGGTATTCGATGATATTCAATGTTATTATTATATTACTAGAAATAAAGCGTGGTCTAGTTGAATTAGTACTTTCTTTTCTTTTGTTTTACTTTTCGTTTCGGACGGCGTGGCTGTGCCATCTGCCCGCTGCGTGACTTGCCTTATTTATTTTGGTCATCGTAATTTTACGAATTTGCGACGTCTACCGGTACCAAATTCGGTGGCGCCCTTTACCACCTTATTTTCATAGTACCTTTGGGTCTCCCCACCTCTGGGCTGAGGCTGTCTCTGTAGCCTGGTGGGCCGCTAAACATTGGCAGGGACGGTAGGTGGGACAATCCACGTCGCCCGATGCTTGAGTTTTTTCTCTTTTGCGATATTTTTTTTTTGTAGTTGCGGTATTAGTACCGTTTTCGTCCGATAAACGGGATATATATTGTGGTAGGTCAAGCCTACACATAAGAATACTATAGTTTTGTAAGATACAGATTAATTTAGTTAAAATGTAAATATTAGGAAATAAGAAGTTTTTGGAACTGAATTCTTCATCTGTCATATCAATAAAGTTGATTTCGCGTTCTAATTGTTAAACATTAATTTGCATTTTCATTTATGTTTATCTTTTCTTTTGCCTTAGTCAGTTTATTTATATATCATGTATTGCCGAAAACATTTCAACTTAATTGATCGATTATCGATGACACATATTCTTTAGAGAAAGCTGTACATTTTCAAATTAATAACCGCGGGAAATATCTCGACTATAAATCAGCATAGAAGTAAGACTTGTATGTACAAATAACAACTATTTATTCACTAGAACAATGTATATAATTTTTGTAAAGTAGCTACTTGGTTGAAATAATTAAATTGTCATTTTCATTAAAATAAGTAGCGAGATTAAATTAATAAATACAAATTGAACGAATAAGAAACGAGGATTAAAAACAAACGATAGTTGGCGTCACTATGTTGAAAATTCTAAAAACCACGCCGACGTTTTATTAAGTGCCTCTCTGAAAATAAGTAGAAAAATCATGTTTTTATATTAGAAAACCATACAACAAACACATGAAAATATTACCTTTTGATCCAGCTCCATTTTAACGCCTTTTGTGCATCCATACATCCACCAGTTCCTGATAAAACGAAAATTGCATTTCTCCGGGGGGCAACATCGAGCGAGACCCGAAGCGAACCTGTGACGCCGTCCGATAAACCGCCTAAACCTGTCTCCTGCATTTTTGGAAACGGGAAGACTCCAGAATAACCAATCCTCGTCCATTTGTAACATAAGTATCTTGAAATCTCCTATAAAATTTAGAAAATGTTGTATCAATTCATTTAATTCAGTAAAACCTTTATTAAAGTTTTTGTTTTGAATAGATATACCTTATGGGTACATTTAGTATTAAGTATTATGTAATTTAAGGCCAGAAGAATACAGTTCCCCCTTTATTTTCTTAAAAATACCAAATTTTGAGAGAAGCATCTATGTTTGTTAGTGATTAAATTCAATTTTGTCTAATTAATTTGTTTAACCTAGAATTTATTTTATGTAGCGATTATCACGTGACATGATGCATTTCAATTAATCCTAATTTTATGATATATCTCACTTACCTGTGAAACAACACGTTCATTAAAGCATTTACATTACTGCTTTACTCACTAGTTTCATTTCGTAGAATTTGCATTATAAAAATTTCCATCATCCATCGAGTTATTTTACCATTTAATTTTGTATGTATTCTGATTGGAGCACCGAACCTACATTATCAGTGCATTTATTATGCACAACACAAGAGTCTAATTGTTCTCATTAGCCGGACATATAACATAAACCTGAGCCCACCAAAAGGTAAACGATCAAAAGGTATTCACATGTAAACATATTGAGGTTAAGTATGCTTCGTTATTAACGTTTATGCATCGTTGAATTATTCACATGCAACATATTAAATATTGAACACCACTCCATCTATATGTAATATTCACGACCTTATTTAAATAGAGATTTATAATACATTTTTTTTCAAAAATTAACATATCAGCTTCAATATAAAATCATTAAATTTTGTAAATATAATTAGCCCTTTCGGCTTTACTTCAATTTGACGAACCAACGTGGCGCCTATTTTACATTACAGCTTCACTGTAAATTTTTTATCTGGCTTTATTTTAAATATCAGCTTCACTTTATTTTAAAATTTAGCTTTGTATTTATAATAAGGCCCAAATTGTTTTACTTCAATATATTTCGCAACGAGGAAGACAGACAATCAAGTAAACAAAGAAGACAGAAAATCAAGCCAACACCGTCTTGACTGAACATCTGGTCATAAGAACACGTACCAGCTGTAGATCCATCCATCTCCGTTGCACACATACAGCCGATTGAGGGACCTCTACAAATTTCTACAATTTCACCAAAAAAAGTGTCCTTTTTTTGGTGAAATTTAAAACGTCGTTGAATTGTTCTATTCCTTTTTTTTATATTTGCTTTTATAACGATTTACATTATTGATGCCAATTAAAACGGCGCGTAGCCTAAGTTATATTCGTATATATTGTAACGAACCTCGTTAGTTAAAACCCATAATTGTAAGAACAAAAGTGCGAGTTAGAAAAATAAAAAAAAATTATTCCCCGTAGACACAATTATGAACTTTTTGAAGACCATTGTACATTTATTTTTCATACATTTTTGTATTTATTATGTTATCTACGCATAAATGGCATAAACTACGCATGAATCGCTACAATTTAACTTCACCGTAACTTTGAGATGCGCCTACCCCCAGTAAGTCCTACATTTTTAAAGATATTAAAGATCGGGCTTGTTATTAAAAGTCGACGATTGGTGCTCGTTAAGTTTCTATGATACCAAATCTGATGTCTTACGATCGGCAAGTCCCGCCGACTAAGACGAGAATTTTCTGTTCCAGGGGTTAAAGCTTTTGGCTCGGTAATTTCCTCCGATAAAAAGCTAACCGCATCTTAGGTACTCCCTGCGCTGCCCATTCGTATCGCAGGCCGCGAGCTACGTCGAGGCCTCCGCTCCAGAAGGTCCTAAGGTAAAAGTAAACACTTTCTGTTATGTGTTAAATCCCCGTATCTATTCTTTATAAGTTAAACACGTCGCTGTCATTCACCCGCTTACCGTTCCTGATTACAGTTTTTCGTGTAATAACGAAAGAGAACCCGATTTAATTTATGCATAAAGCAATTATCAGGTAAATTTCCGTTACATCGTTAAATAATCGTCATAAGAAAATTCTCGATTATATTTGAAAAGCATACTCCCCGAATTATCAATGAAATTAATGCATCCCGCTCGATATCTCGTCAGCACTGTCAAATTTCCTGAAAATTAAGCAATTAAAATTTTTTCACCATCCGCCGTAAAAACGAGCACCAAAAAGAAAAAAAAATACGATAATCGTCCTACAAGGAACTAGCATAGTACATATCGTATACGATTACTCATACTTCTGCTGGAGTTGAAGTTTTAATGTAAAAATCTACAAAATGTAGAAACAATCGAAATGTGTATATAGTATTTAAGATGACCAAAGAAAATTAAACGTAAAATTTCAAATACAAAATTGTAGCAGATCTAATAAGTTTAATTTGATTAAATCGAGAATAAAATTTAGTTATAAGATCATTTCAATTTATATAATATAAATTAAAGGCCAATTCGCGAAGAGCGCTAAGAAAACATCTAGAGATCAGGATAATTTATATTTCCGTTGATTAATACGAATCCTAGATGTGTAATATCTAATTGTATTGTAAAATACTTGTCTATTCGGGTTCATAAATAAAACTAACGGTAACTTAGACACACACTATATTAATAATAAAAACGAATAACAATTTAAAACTAATTACTAACAATAGGCACATTTATGTATTTATATTTATGTAAGTTCACTCGGCGATGATTTGGTATCGAATGCCCTCAATCCCTTCCTCGACGGCTTATATATCGCTGTTGAACCTCTTCTCGATCGTTCTATATCCATCTAGAAGGCGCTGGAGGTATGATACGTAACGGATCATTGAATGAGTCATCAGTATCACAGTATTGTATCCGAATTTGTTTTGTAACATATATAAATTTACAGACGTTATTGGTTAGAACATCTGGTATATTTTTTTTTGTCAAAGTAAGACACGGAGAATATTATAAACAACCGAAATTGCATCGGTTTAAATGAAGATCCAGTAGATATGATTTACGTGGAACATGTAAATTATTTTTCTTAACATTCTCTTGCTTCCATACTTAGTTAAATGTATGTTTGTCTTATATTATTTAGATCACAATTTAATGATAAATCCGTCTAAAGAATCGGCGATTACAGTTTCGTCCGATTAGCAAATTTGCATAAATTATAATATACACTTTCGTTCGGTCAGTAAGACAAAGTAAATTAGTGATATACAGTTTCGTCCGGCCGGTAGGTGCAAGTAAGGAGAGGATTAAAATTGTCCTAATGGTATTATATTCTAATATATCTAATCAATACTTTCCTTGTAATTCTTTCCTAGTTGATTCTTATTTGTGAAATCCAACAAATATCGTATTCTACTATTGCTACTTCCACCCATCAATGGAAATTCCTATGAATTATGTATTTACTTAGAAATATTACATGTCAGTTAATTATTACATGTTAAAAGTGCAACAAGGCAAATTTGTATGTGACAAAAGTGTTCAAAGTGTTAGTAAGCGTGGTAAAGAATTATTGTTTGTGAACAACTTCTGATACTGTTTTGCGGAACAACTGTCAAGTGTCGAAAAAAGTGGAGATGTCCGACACCAAAATGTACTGCTACTATTTACACTATGGGTGAAGACAATATGATATCTCGCTGTAATTTGACCATGCCCGTCCTGAATTAAGCGCTTCGGCAGTACAAAAGCAATTTCACCGGCAAAACGTAAAGCTACAGAAGAACTTAATATGCAACCTAAACGAATTGTGTAGTCGTTGTTAACAAAATGCGAAAATACTGAATCAACAATTGGCGAGTTAAAATCGGTGAAACGAAGTTTTTGTGCTGACAGAAGAAAGACATTTCCGAGTTTGCCCAAAAATATAAAAGAAGTGTTTGAAACTTTGGAAGATATGAAAACCGAAATTAGTACGAACATAGAAGAGGAATGTTTGATTGTGAACGACAGCGACCATTGTATAGTAATATTCTCTTGTAAGTCAAACCTGGAACATTTTCGTAAGTGCAAAATTATATTTATAGACGGAACATTTAAATAATCCTCAAAATATTTTGTACAGTTATTTACCATCCACGGACAATATAACGGGCACTATATACCCCTTGTGTTTTGTTTACTCAAAGATAAAAGTTCAGAACCCTATAAACATTGTTTAAAGTTTGGAAGTAAAAAATGTGAAGAATTTTCGTTTCAATTTCGTCCTGCGAGGTTGCTATCGAATTTTAAATGTCAATACACAAAGCTGTCAGTCCCATATGGCAGAATATTAAAATAATTGCCTGCCGATTTCATATCTCTCAAGCTTGGTGTCGAAAAATACAAGAGCTAAGACTCACAAAATACTATAAAGAAAAAACAGACATTGGCAAGTGGATTGGATACTGTTACGGTCTGCTTTTCTTAAAACCTGAGAACGTTGGCAATTGTTTCGTATTTGATCTACTGCCCATAGTAGCAGAAAATGATAAACTACAAGCATTTATGGACTGCCTAGTGGGAACTTATATAGAAGAGGGTTCAATATTTCCTCCCGAAATTTGGGCGGCTAAATTTTCTAGCAGCTCAAAACGACCAATGCATGCGAATCGTTTCATTCACATCTAAATAAGACTTGTAATTTCTACCATCCAAATATCTTTGTCTTTTTAGAAGTTTTGCGCCAGTATCAAGCTGAAATTTATATTTAAATACAAAGTAAATAAACAAAAACAAGTGAACACACACAAAAACGCGAAAATTTTCTCAAGAAGAAAATCGTACAATATCATAATAAACAACTGACGATACCGCAATATGTACAATTAGTTTCTGATTATTATTATTTTTAAGTAAGTACATAATTTTAAAATTATTAGTTTGTAATTGTTCTTTCATTTAAGTATTCTTTTCTCATTTGTTATTTTATATATTTTTCTTTATTTTAACTTATTGTTAGGATTGTTAAGGATATAGATAATCTAGAAAGATACAATATCACGAAAATAATTAGTAATAATATCATCTTGAAGAACAAATCGAAAGATATCAATATTGTTAAACAGGTGAAAGATAAGATTTCAGAATAGTTTAATTTTATGTAAGGCAGACAAAGGTAATACGGTAACTATTATGTCTGAAGAAAGCTACTCTAATAAAATGTACAATTTATTAAATGTTGACGATTTCTCAGAACTCAAAGCGGACCCAACTCATACATACCAAAAACAAATTAGAAAAAGCAAACAAGCGCAAGAAGATTTTAACGATATTCTGCCGAGAAACATATTTAACAACAATGAACCCCAGAGCTCCGATATTATATGGTTTACCTAAGTTACACAAAGAATCAATCCCCTTAAGACCCGTTGTATCTTACGTTCACGCTCCAGCCTATAAATTATGCAAATCGCTAAACAAACATTGACCGGATATAATAAAATTCATTTCACCCAAAGCAGTAAAAAACTCCTTTGAATTAATAGACAAATTAAAGAATATTGTTTTAACCCCTAACATGAAATTAGTCTCCTTTGACATAAAAAGTCTTTTAACATCCATCCCCTTAGTGGAACTAAAAACAATTTTAAAGAATCACATTCAAAAGTCTATCCCGAACATCGTAACACAGACTTTATTTAACTTAATTAATATTTGCCTTAAACAAAACTATTTTAAATTTCATAACAAATTTTATACACAAACCAACGGTTTACCAATGGGTAGCCCGCTAAGCCCGTTGCTCACTGAATTATATTTGGCAGATTTTGAATTTAAACACATAAACAATGTCAACCGCAGTCCACTATTAAAATACATTTCCTTTTGGGGTAGATATGTAGACGATATTTTATGCCTGTGGTCAGGCACAGATAGACAACTAGACCAATTTCTCAAGTATTTAAATTCTCTTAACAATAAAATACAATTCACTATAGAAAAAGAGTTAGACGGAACGCTAAATTTTTTAGACTTAAAATTAACAAGAATGGATAAACGATTTGAGTTTGATATATTTAGAAAACCCACTACAACGGATACAGTAATCCCGGCAAATTCCAGTCAATCATGAAATATAAAAATGGCAGCGTTTCATAGTTTTATACATAGACTGATTAATTTCCCTTTAAATAATGAGAATTACGAAAAAGAAGTAACCACCATAAAAACAATAGCTAAAAACAACGGATATAAAACAGAATTTATAGATAAAATTATTACATTTTATTACATTTTATTTTATTACATATTTATTAAATTACGAGAATTACGAAAAAGAAGTAACCACCATAAAAACAATAGCTAAAAACAACGGATATAAAACAGAATTTATAGATAAAATGATTATCAAAAAACAACGTACTATCCTTACGAGGAATTTTTACTACGGGCACACATACAAAAACGAATAAAACATTTCACACACTCAACTATATACCTGGGGTTAGCAATAAAGTTTCTAATAAACTGAATAAATTAGGGTTAAATGTCATCCAAGTGAATAAAGTCAATCTAGGAAATATTTTAGTAAATAATAAAGAAAAAACAGAATTGTGTGATAAGTCAGGTGTTTACGAATTAAGTTGCAGTGATTGTGATGCGATATACATCGGTCAATCAGGACGCTCAATAAAAGAACGTATTAAAGAGCATAGCAGTTCTATTCTTTATGGTAATATGAATACGGGATTCGCGGAACATTGCATTGAAAATACACATTTGTTCAATACCAATAATTTTAAACTTTTACATACTTGTAATAATGGAAAAAGACTTGACTTCCTCGAAATATTAGAAATTAAAAAAGCCATAAATCTTAATAGACATGTCACAAATACATTGTTAGGATTGTTTCAACACCCCTACTATTGATGCCGTAATAAAGTCTTTTAAAAACTCATAAATAGTGGTAGAAGTGTACTTTTTATTTTAGTTTTACAAACTCTTTGATAATGACTGAAAAGTCGAAACATATGTTAGAGATTTAATAAATATATTTTGTGAAACAAATATACCGAGTGTTTTCTTTAGTAAATTATTCATTATGTTTCCAACCGTGGATTCTATATTATTACCTCATATTATTAACTCATTGTGTTTTTTTCTATTCAACACATAACTTACTCTGCTTGTTTGTGTTCAATATATCGAAAGTATCATAACAAAGATGATATTTCCACTAAAACTAATATTGGAGATACACCTCTAAATTAACATAAATGGATTAAGTACTTGAAGATTATCGGACGAAACTGCAGCTACTCGTAAATACCAAAAATTCTACCCGAACGAAACTATAACATAGTGAAGCGGTTAGCATTATCAAAAAAAGATTAAACAAATATTATCGAACGAAACTGTATCTGCCCTAAAGAATTGGCCGCAATAAGATCTAATACCCGTATTATGTTAATGAAGTTATAAGGAATATATCTTATGTACGCGTTGATAGCGAATTGTTTTAATCCGCATGTACTTTATTTTATTTATTGTTAATACGAATTTCTTTTAGTTTAAGGCTATTATTTTATTGCATTTGATTCTTTTTATGTTGACTAGTAAGTGCACAAGCACCGAAAGATTTTCTGAATTTGATTTTAGAGTTAAATGTTTACTTTGATTAAGTTTGATTTATTAAATTGTATTATCAAAAGGTTTGTATGTTTTAATAAAACAGAATAAAAAATACTTATTTTTATTTATACGAATGCCACGTGTCACTGAATTTTCACCGTTTACTAGATTCAGGTTCCCCATAACCAAGCACTTGGATCTTGAAGTACACTGAACAAGTTTAATTAAATAAAGTAAATGACTAACTACCATATTACCGATTAAGCTACCTACCTCAGAGGTTAGTTTGATTTTATTAAATAAATTTGTAGCAGCACTTGTCAAATATTACTATTCAGACCGCCCGCTACAAGGATACCAGCTGTTTTCGCACCAGCAATTGAATGACCGCACCATCTGTCGACGCCCACCTAAGTGTGATTTTTAAAGGATTTAATTTGTTTATCGCTAATTTTATGCATATTTTCCTTTCCGAAGATTGTGCTAATTAGCCCATCTGCATCTTGTGTCCGTATAATACAGCTTGGTCTGAATCAAGGCACAATTATTTCAGTTAAGGGAAACTTGCGTACTTCCTTTATTTTCTCCTGTCTCGTTGCTGGACGTCTCGACGCTGTCATTAATATTTTAATTATTTCTCGTCCGCTCTTCATCCGTGGACAAGTGTATTACGATATGTATATTTGTAACTTTGGTAAACTATCACGTAATTTACATATTTATTAAAAGAATTTATTTGATTTTTATACAATTTCAAAATTAGTTAACCGTATATGTATATGATTATAAAATTTATTTTTGAAGTAATTTTATATTTAAATAAATAGTTAATTGAGTTTATTTCACACATTTAAGTAATTTTAACGACAACTTTGTGTAACATTCTCAAAATATACTGCATTGATTCGTCACCACGCAAATCATAGGTGTACTAGAAGATTTAAAAAAATTGTAATTTCTGTTAAATTCATTACATTTATTAATATACTGTATGTAATTCCATTGTGAGATTCCCCTACAGATCTAAGGTAGAACTAGATTTTTGATCCTTTTTATAAATTAATTAGAAATCTCTCGAATAACTAAATTGTCATATTTTTTGTGCATTTTGCAGTTTAACTCATTTTATTATATTTATGAAGCATTTTTTATTGATTCGATACAAATTTAATGTAATATTTTTGTTTTTATGTTCGATATATATTAATATCCCAATATACCGAGTGTTTATTTTCAATTGTCATTCTCTTACAACATAAATTCGTTTTCGACTTGAAAGCCACTCTGTTAATACTGTTTTTTTTTGTCATTATACGAATTAATTATTTTTGATTCCTTATTTTGAGTTTAGGTAGCTCGACGTTTTGTTTCAATTTAACTGTCTATAAGCGCATGCGCCTAAGAACGCGCAACACTATTCTTAGTTCTCAGTTCCGAGTCCTCGTACGTAAAACATAGTGGCGCTACGTACCATCTGCTTATTCAATTTACGACCGACCGTGTCCACTAACTGAGGTCATACACAATAAATAGAGGCTCATTTTTAAATTTTGCGTTACGACTACCGATCTCGACATTTTCTGAACGTCTTCATTACGCCAGGACTGCGCCTACGCGCGCACGGTAGCAATATGAACGCTACTATTCGGCGAACGTTCGGCTGGGTATTTCTGGAGATCATTTGATTGGACCAGTGTTTTTACCCAATCGTTTAAATGGTGAAAATTATCTACACTTTTTAATTAATATTTTACGCCCATTATTGGAAGATGTTCCTCTAATTGTTAAAGTTAACTAATGGTTTTTATACGATGGTGCTCCACCATACTTTGCTATCGCGGTAAGACATATTTTAAATGAAACCTACAACAAATGGATAAGACGGCAAGGTCCTGTTTCATGGCCCCCTAGATCCCCTAACCTAAAGCCCCTAAAGCCACTAACTTTTGCATTTGGGAACATTTAAAACAGCTGATATATTCACGGTCAATCAATAATGTGGATTAACTAAAGCAGCGAGTAGAAAATGAGTGCCAAATAATTAGACAAAATTCAGGGTTGTTCGAAAGAAAACGAGGTTTTTTTCGGCGGTGAAGGCTGTGTACAAATGGCAGGGTGTGATAACTCGATGCACAGTCATGTGTATACGTAACACTTTCAGCAAGGCTACAGCCTCGCCTTTTAATATAAACGATAGCGTGTTATCTAAACACGACCTTACTCCGCATATTGATGCATACACAGAACTACGCATCAGGGTTACACGCATTGTTCTAGAAACAATACTAAGTAAGACAAGGATCTTCTCTAGTATATATAGACAATAGTTTAAGAAAAAGGGACAGTAAGAACAGTCACCAGTCAACCAGTCAGTGGTGTGAACTGTGTTACATCTAGTAACTACGTTCTGCCCTGTCTGAGTTGAACCTAGTATACTATGTACATCATGTAAATACATTGTTAACCAGTTTGTAAGCGTTAAGTTAATTATAGAATGTTACCCGAACTTCGTGAGTGTATCATTTAGTACTTCATTCCGCCTCGGACATGCTACCCGATGTGGCCGCGCAAACGGCACACATCACATGGCGATTCTACCTTACTACATGGCTATCTCTGCCTACCTTAGGGCATAGGGCCCTACATTATTATATGGCGATCCTGACCAGCCCTTTAGGGCATAGGTTTATTAGATGGCGATCCTGCCTACCTACATCCAGCCTACCTACGGCATTAGGACCATTCTGTCAGTCGTTTAAGACTGCAGGGAACTTGTAGGAACCCGGAACGAACCAACGAAGAAACCTACAGTTTAGCAGGTCAGTGGAACAAATGAATTACGCGATGGAAGAAGGCATCTCCATCCCCTGCCAAGGAGCAGAAGCCGTACAATCACACTTCAACTACCACTTCAGGAGAAGAAGCAGGTATTTCGTTTAGCAAAGACAATTACAGTGCGAAAGTAATGCATAGACACTTTATATGTACGTGTATATTTCAAAGTATTAAAACGTTTCCTTGTACGTGTCGTAAGAATAACATTAGTTTGTTTATGTGCAGCAAATTCTGCATACGCTAACAGAATGTAGAGCGTAACATTGTTATTTTTTTGCTTAAGGTCAAGTTTATTTAGAAACTAGTATGTATAATTGTAAAAGTATTAAATCACGGCCGAGAAATTCAAATGTAAACCTGTCCAATTTTGTTATTAACGCAGAAGTTTAAATACATTTTTTTTAAAAAAAAGCCGCCTATATGAAACAGTGAAGATATGTTATATTTCTTTTTTCATAAGTTCAATTACGTGCATACAAAATGCTTGCGTCTACATTTATGCTTTCTTAATAGGCGCCATACATGAATGTTATATTTTATATTGTTTATAAACAAGAGTGTAAGCAATAACATGTGTATTTTATCGATTCAAAATATGTATGTACTTACAAGACAGTTTAGAAATTCACAAAGTCAAGTTCATTTATAAAATGCACGAGCATTGTTTATTTTGTAAACGATCGCATAGTGACATTGAGCAGAAGTTATTGCTGACATATTCAAAAAATTTTTTCGCAAACAAAAGAGAATAATATTAAATTAAAAAAGAAACCAATATACGAGGAGTAGTATATTAATTTTATTTGTAAGAATTCCGAAAATTTTGTCACAAATGCCTTAGAAGTTGATTCCAATGATATAATGGTTAGTAACGGGACGACTCGATAGCATCCTAATCACGTCAGGAGCTCAATAGACGACAGAGACCTATCGATTGTACCTTTACGAGACCGACATCAGTGCAGTTTCCACCAGCCTCCAGGACAGATCATCCTAGAGTTGGGGAACTGGCGAAAACGATAACCAACCGAATCAGACGAACTTCAAAAGTAGAAGAAAGGCAAAGAAGACTCAAATTCGCCCCTAAGTCGTGAGGAAGCAAGGATGCGCTTCCAGGAAGTGATCCATCACGACAAAAAACGCTCTCAGAATTTTTTTTAGAGATTACAGTTATAACAAATGTGTGTTTTGGTAACTTGTCTCAAGTTTTTCTGTATTGAAGAAAAGGCTTACAGTATAAGGGCATTTCCGCTGTACGAGCACCCTTACTGTAGCCAGAATAAGCTTCAAAAGATAGTTCTGCGCAGGAACATGACAGACACGGAATATGTGTTGTCCAGGGAAATGCACGAATGAGTGATTTCCAAAATAATTTTTCCCATGGAGGAAAATAGATAGAAAAACAGAGAGTCGATTTATGTTAAAATAAGTATGGTTAAAAAGGGAGCATAAGAATTGGGAGCAAACAATCATGCACAAGAATTGAAACCACAAGATCAAGCATGAGGAATCGGAAACAAGAACCAAACGCGAAAAACAAAAGACAAGAATGGCAAACTGCGAAACAAGGCAATTATTCTATATAAGTTGCACATGATATAGAAATAAAATATAAAAAAGCGAACAGACTAGCAAAATTGAGACAGTGTACAAAGGCCCGATTATTATTATTTATTTTTATCTTCAACAATGTAAAACTTACTATTTATGTAAAATTTAGCATTTACTATTTAAAGTTTTTACAATCTATATTATATATTTATTATTACTATTTATGTTAGAATATTTATCATTTGACGATTTATATTATATATTTATTTATTATATATCTATTACGTATTACTCTATATATATTAGACTATTCATCATTTTACTATGTACTTGTTATTATGTGATATTTGATAACGATTTCACTTTAGAATTGTAGTCATTATAATTTTAGCAAATTTATTGTTTAAATAATGTCATTGTAAATTTTTAATCCCAGTAATGTTTACCATATTTTCAAAAAGAAAATAGGGAAGGTTAAATAGATAGAGATATTCTTGATGAAAGAAAAACAAACATATTAATGTTGGTTTTCCTTTCTCCCCAAGAGGGATGGTGTGATAACTCGATGCACAGTCATGTGTATACGTAACACTTTCAGCAAGGCTACAGCCTCGCCTTTTAATATAAACGATAGCGTGCTATCTAAACACGACCTTACTCCGCATATTGATGCATACACAGAACTACGCATCAGGGTTACACGCATTGTTCTAGAAACAATACTAAGTAAGACAAGGATCTTCTCTAGTATATATAGACAATAGTTTAAGTAAGAGGGACAGTAAGAACAGTCAGAGTCACAGTGATAGTTACGACGAGAGTTACAACCAGTCAGTGGTGTGAACTGTGTTACATCTAGTAACCACGTTCTGCCCTGTCTGAGTTGAACCTAGTATACTATGTACATCATGTAAATACATTGTTAACCAGTTTGTAAGCGTTAAGTTAATTATAGAATGTTACCCGAACTTCGTGAGTGTATCATTTAGTACTTCATTCCGCCTCGGACATGCTACCCGATGTGGCCGCCCAAACGGCACACATCACATGGCGATTCTACTTCACTACATGGCTATCTCTGCCTACCTTAGGGCATAGGGCCCTACATTATTATATGGCGATCCTGACCAGCCCTTTAGGGCATAGGTTATTACAAGGGGAACATGAACAACATCTTGTTTAAGTTGTTTTCTTTAAGTATAATTTACAAAATTAACATGTTCGTTTGTTTATGGAAATGTAACTTGCTGCTGAGAATAAATAATCAATTGAAACGCTTAATTTGCGGACTTGTGTTTGTTAAGACTTTTTTATTTGGTTAGATGAGTATTATATGTGGGTAAAATACCCAACCTTTTTTTTAAGCACCTTGTATATAATTAATTACAACTTTTGAAATAAATTAGAAATAAGAAATAGTGATGCATGAAACTGTAATCAAAGTCTCCAGGCGTTCTATCTTTAGTATATGATGTGTCGTTCGGAAAATAAATAAATACAAATTTGAAAATATGTAGATTATATAAGTATATAAGTAGAAATAAGAAAAAACCTCCTTCAGAAATTTATTATGTGTATTAGCTAACATCCACATTAATACAAGTAAGCTACGGGAAATAACTCTTTTTAATCATTCATAGGAATACAAGAACCACAAAGGTTATTTTTACAGTGTATAAAATATACCTAATTACAATAACAAATTATTCCATCGACTTCTTAATCAATATTGTTGGCGATATCAAAAAGTGTTAAGGTTTTGTTATCAATCTTATTTTATTAAGTGGTAGACGAATAAATCGCACAGCCACCTACTTCATTAACACATTTCTGAATCAGACGAGCAGTCATCATGAAGTGCTACGCGTTAGTATTTTTCATATTGCTGTCTCATTTATATACTTACGATGCAAAAGCCGTTAAGGACATTCAAATGAGGAAGGGCCAAAGAAAAATAAATTTCATTCCTGAAAAGATTGACCATAAATCCCGCGGAATACCCACACCCAAACAGAGAAGATCAAAACCCGCCAACGAGGACTATATTAAATATATCTGCGTTTTTGATGAAAATTACGATATTGAGTGTCTTCTACCAAGTAAGATTCCATTTTTGTTAATTAATAATTTTTGTTTATCTTATCATAACTTTTTAAGTTTTATTCAGTTATCAGTGAATTTATTAAAAATAAACTCCATTTTAACAAAAAATATTGAGGGAACAACGAATGTAACATTTAATTTAATGGGAAACCACATTTAAGTTATTCAAGCACGTTAAATAAGTCGAAGTTATAAACATAATATTGAACAATTTGAAATAAGTATTCTAAACTTAATTAAAGCTTAAAAATTAATTTAAAAATTGAATCCAGGCATGTTTGGGTTTTAAAATAATTTTTAACAGTAACTTATGTAACTATATAAATTATTAGTTAATACTTATGCAACTTATTAGTTAACATATTGTAAGTAATCATGATACTATTTTCATACCCATAATTACATTTAGAGTCTTTCAGTAACCCCATAATTCTTAAGGCGAATTTACACGTATCAAGTAGCTAAAGGAAGTAACTAAATTAAGATACTTGTATCGTGTAAATAACTTGATTTAGTACTTAAGCAACTAATGTATTTAATAAACGACTTGAGTCAGTAAATAGAAACAATTTCTATTTGTTTGAGCAAGTAGCTTCCCCACCTTTGTTTTGCAGCAGTTAAATGCGGACTAGACAGGTGTAGACATGTCTGTTTAGTAAAGTACGTTAGTAGAAAGTACACAGTGTGCATTGGGTGTGCTATTAATGCTTATTATGCATACGTGCATTCGCACCTACAATATGGTTTTATCTACTGGGGTAGTGCGACGGAAGTAAAACGCATTTTCTACAAAAATCTTCAATCAACTATTTTTAAATTAAACTACCGAGATTCCCGTGAACCAATAGATAAGAAAATACTCACATCACCATCAATTTATGTGTTAGAGTGGGCGTTGTTTATATGAAGAAATTATAATAAATTTTTCCAGAAATTTCACGTTGACCGCTATCATGTCGAGGTAACTTGCGCATGTATTTAATTCCGCCACAAACAAAAGTGGAAAAAAATGTCGTCTTTCAGTGTATAAAAATCTACAATCCCATTTCCAACAACATAGAAGACAAACCTCATCAAATATTTGAACAGCTACTGAAGACAAGCTTGTTCGAGAAAGCACTGTATTCAGCGGACGATTTCTTTCGGAAAGTTATAAGAACAATTTAAATTTTAGTTTAATTTCTAACCTACATTCTATTTACTGACGAGGCGAACTTCTCCAGAAATGGTATTAGGAATTTCCACAATAACCATTTATGGTCAGATGAAAATCCGCATGCCATAAGGGAGATGCACTTTCAAGAGCAATTTTCCTTAAATGTATGGGCGGGGATAATTAATAATTATTTAATTGGTCCCTTTTTCCTTCCTATACGACTTAATGGTGCATCATATCGGCTATTTCTTGAAAACGAGTTGCCTGGCCTTTTAGAAGATATTCCACTTTTGATCCGAAATGAACTTTGGTTTATGCATGACGGCGCTCCAGCACACTTTAGTTTACAAGCTAGGCAATTTTTAAATAGGACATATCAGAATAGATGGATAGGTCGAGGAGTGGAAGTTCCGAATCAGCCGTAGCCTCCAAGGTCACCTGATTTGAACCCTCTAGACTTTTTTCTGTGGGGACATTTAAAATCCCTTGTTTATACTTCGCCAATTCAAGATCTCGATGACCTAAGAAATCGCATAATTGTTGGATGCGAAACAATTCGAAACACTCCCGGACTTCTTCAGCGTGTGAGTATGCAATTGAATAGGAGGATAGAAGCCTACATATTAGCTGTTGGTGGTCATTTTCAACAGTACCTTTAGGGTTTATTGTAACCGTTTCTTAAATTTTTGAAATAAAAATTATTTTTTTGAAAAATTTAAAAGCCTGTATCTCTACAACGGAAAACTTTAGGACAAATGTTTATAGGAACTATTTCTGTCGAGATAACCCAAGGAATCGCACCCTAAAATTTCTTGCGAACTTAAGGACGACCCTGTATATGTGTCAATGTTTGTCATGCCCTACCGTATATTTATTATTGACTTATGTTATATTTACTTATACACTATTTTATATTTGTTTATGTTCTACGCTCTTTGCCTGATGGAACGAAATATATTATTATTATTCTTTAAATGGTTTAAAGAAATAGATGCGTTTATACATAATTTATAAAACCTACGCACGATCATTTTAATAATGTAGGTATATTTAACTTTCATATTAATACAATCAAAAAATCATTCTCTCCTACCGTGGGACAGCACCTCCAGTGACAAAATACTGACACATTCGATCTCTTCTTTCTCTTGCATGTCTTGGAGAGTGATTACTTCCTATTGTTACTATAGACGGCAAAACTTATCTGATCTCCTTTTTCCAAGAGCTCAGCCTAAGATGACCGCAATCTATGTCTTCTTCATCAAGAAATCCACGTGGTGTATAAGTTATATTAGACGTAATCATCATCCAGTTGTGGAGTACGCAACACGTCTTAATAATTTTATCAACAGTTTTTTTACTAATCCACCGCGTATATCCAGTATACATTTCTCCATTGATACACGCACAAATAACAACTAAATCAAAATACAAAAGTATTTTTAATAAGTTAAATATTACTAAAATGAACTTTAAATTAATCGGGAGGGTTTAGATTACTCTATCATATAAATTTAATTCAAGCAGACGTATTTATTTCAAAGAATTCATATAAATTCGTTAAATAAATACAATTTAACTTTTACTATCTTTCAAAAACATATTTTTATACCTTAAGCAATATTGCTTAAGATAGATACCAGTAATAACTGGTATTAAAAATTTAATATAGCAAATTAGGTAAATCTGTTTAGCATCGACAAGTGTACACAATAATATGTATTAAGATGAAGTCTTAATACATATAAGACATATAATACATATAAGTATCAGTCTGAATATTGTACATAGTAGTGTTTATGAAGATAAAACAAAGAATCGTTTTAATAATAAAAGATGAAGACACCATATACACAACCGGATAAATAAAGCAGTAAATAACGAAATAAAGGATAAAGAGTGAACATAAAAAGTAGAGATAGAATGTCGATTATTTTAGAAAAAGGAAATTAAAAGCACAAAAGCGTGTTCAAAAATGTGTACTTTGAAGTTAAATTGAGCATATCAGCAGAGTTTTTGTATATTTTCATGAAGAAATCTACGAAAAATCTGAGATTGAAGAAGACGATCTTAGTTATTAGAGTTAATTCTTGTTTTATTAGACTTATTAAAGCATAATTCAAGTTCTGACAGATTTTTCGATAGATAACATGAGCCAATTTTTTTTCAAACGTTTAATTTATCTTTCTCTATCTCTTCTTTTCTATATTTTGCTTACGTCTTTTATACTGCATTGTTTGTTGTTTTTTTCAACTTTTATATTTTGTCACGTTTTTAGGTACTTATTTGTAATTGATTCTAGAGTATGTACTCATTTTAAGAGTTATCATAAGTGACTTCTTATTTTTTTTTGGATAGAATTTCTTGATTCTCTTATTCTGTCTTAATTTCAATTCGAATTGATTTTCTCCTTACCAGTTATATCTTCACTATGCACTAGTGTGCTTCACTTAACACATCAATAGTACTATTTAATTAGTTTGTAAATGCCTTATGATTGTAAGAAAATTGTTGAGAATATATAGAAAAATGCTATTTTTTCGTTTACAAAAATCAACTTATTTCATTCCATCAAATTTTTGTTAATAATTCACAAACCAATCTATAGTTTATGGTTTGATGGGTGTTACGGGAACGCATCTTGGTCTTGCTGTCCGAGAAGGCTTGTGTGGTTTTCCTTTTCGTTTAAGGTAAATGTCGACAGCCGAAAATCTTAATTCGCTCCACTGGTGTGGACATGATAATACCTCATGGCCTGTCAATGTTTCCATTTATTGGTGTCAAACTTTTGAGTGATGCTAGGGAAAGAATTATTATTGTTATTCGGGTAATTATTTCTTAGATGTACATTTAGTTACTATCTCTTGTGATTTAACAAGCTCTTGCTTATTTGATCTGACTCTGAAGCTTTAAAAAAAATTCATTGATTTTAGATTTGTTCTATGGTTGCTTGAATTTTATTCTTCGATATTTGCTATATTTATTTTTTTATATATAATATGTATTTAGTTGAATGTATATTCTTCAAATCAATTCAATCGCCTGCTTCTAAAAGTATTTCATATGTATTTTATACTTTTCCTCATAATGTATTCATTCAATCGGTTCAATTTTTTAGTAGTATCAAATATTTAAGCAGGCATAGATTGGCAGTTTGTAACTAATAACAGCTTATTCTCTTTTTTATTACTTTATGTACATTTACCAACCATCAATGGAAATAATATTAATATTTAATAAGTTCATTCTTCTGTAGTTTATTGTATTTTCATTTTATCATTGGAAGTGGATCATTTTCTAGTTCAACTGAATATCTCCTATTATTATAATGTAGTTTTTAATTCATCGATAATAATATCTATTTATTTTAGGAGTTTGCTGTTGAAATGTTTACTTAAATTACTTAGCGCCGACACAAAATCTTTCTTAAAGTACTCAAGATTTTGTTTTTATTCATTTTCTGAATTTTGAATATTTATGTTTTTAGAAATGTATCATATTGGTTATTGTTAATTGAATGTATCCGATGACTATTTAAGATTTCGTTCAACTATTTACTTTCTCTATTTTTCTAATGAATCAGGATGAGGATCAACATGAATTTAAGTAATGTCAGAAAATCTAAGTGAAACCTCAAGTAACTTGCCTTTAAAATATGAGAATTTATACAAATATTGTAAATTATTTTATTAAAAAAATTATTTGTGAGTAGTACCCAATAGGTAAGGGCTGGTAATTTCTCACATTTTAAAGACATTGCAAAATAATATTAACCTTTTCGTATTTATGTATACCCATGTTAGTTTCTAACTTGCTCTAGTAAGTACCTAACGACGGCACTGTTTTAGAGAAACAATTATCATTTAGGAGCAAATATGAATAAAGTGAACAGTTTAACTATTAGTTTTATTTATATTTTATCTTTAAACATCTTCTTAAGCGCGAAAAATTTTGGAAAAATATTTTTTAAAGTTCCATCGAAACCTTACTAGGTAAAATCGCTTTGGGAAGACACCAATCTGCGCGAGCGAATCGCGCAACCTGAGTATTAACGCCCTCAAAAACATAGGTCGGGCTGGGTCTAAATTAGCGCGCAATTTAAAATTCGAATTTTACGTAAAACGTTTTGTATTTTTATTTCGTGTGCAGCGGAAACAACATATTTCATTTATTATGTTCGTTTGCCATGAAACATAATTTCATAAACAGATTCTATTGTCTGAATGAATAATAAAGCGTTATTATTTTATTTATTTTCAAGGGGGATTTTTAACAGAGATACAACCAACAATTTCTGGTTATAATTTAAACATTTACATATATCACAGTTTTTCTTCTTGTACCAAGATTTTATTCATTATATTTGTAAATTTATGAATATTCATTCGGAGTAAAAATAATTTGTTGTTTACACGTCGTCTTTTATTACTACATAATTATACATAAATACCCTTAGTTACTAATGACATAAATACAAAGATAACTGCACATATAAGTTATATTTCAACAATTATTCATCAACTTAATCAGAAAAATAATCAAAAATATCGTCTTCAAAATCACTATCCAAATTAATTATGAATTTCTCGCAATATTGGTCCATAATATGTTCCCTTGTGATGTATTCCTTTTCAATATTTTCTGCATGTCTACAAACACTGGACCAATCGTCTGGTGTAATTTTGGTAAATTCTTCGATAGCAATTTTTTCCACGTCATCTAACTTAAACGTTATATTTCTAGTTGCCACTCTGTTTTTCACAATACCCCATATCTTTTCTATGGGGTTCAATTCGGGGTGATAGGGTGGCAACCTTAAAACAGTGTGTCCGTTCTCTGCCAATATAGCATCTATGCGATATAATGTATGACAGGGTTTGTACATTTTAATTAAATTAATTAAATTGTACAGCTCCGGTTTCGTAAAATTATCTTCGTATTGTATGCCTCTCTCGTTAGGCCGTTTTATCATTTCTGATTTTACGGTATTGGAAGTTGGATGCTTGATCGCAGTCACATTGTGATAACTGGCGTTATCTAACACCAAGACCGAATTTTTAGGTAAATTTAGTATGAGCTTACTTGTAACCCATTTCTTGAAATTTTCGTAGTTCATGTCGTCGTGATAATCGCCAGTTTTTTCTCAGATGGGTATATTAGCAGGGCATTATCCACATAACCTTGCGCGCTACCTTCAACATTAATTATGTCAATACGATTTTTATATTATAAACTTTAGACATACCGGCATGTGATATAATGAGGCGTCTTCCCTTTGATATCGGGCACTTAAGACCACTATTGGAATTATCAGTCCATGCGTAAGGAGTCGTGTGTCCAGCCGTCGTGTGTGGAGATACGTCTCATCTACAAATATAATATTTAATAAATTTATAAAAAAAAAGAATCTATGCTTTACCTGTATAAATAATGGGACGATTTTGGCGACGATAATTCGTAACCTTTCTGATGTAAGTAGCTCTCAACTCGCATATATCGTTACGTTCCATCAAAAGCTTCCTGTTGTCATTGGTTTTCTTCCATCTATTAAATAGAAAAAATATTATAATAAAAATTCAATAAGAAGTTATTGTGATATTAACCTGAAACCCATTTGTAGTAATAATTTTCTAATTAATTTCTATTATACACAGACCTTATTGTGGGCCTTACTTTATCGGTCACATGAAAGTTATGGATGGTGCGACGGATTATTTCTACCCCACATTGATCCACAGTAGATTTTGGGGAGCTTCTTGGATTACTCACCGTAAATTTCTCTTCTTCGTCGCTGGCTTTTCCTTTGCGGATAATACGACATATAGTGCTTTTACTAATTCCAGTTGCCTCTGCAACCATGTCCAAAATATTCCCTACAAACAATATTTATTTCTTGCTATCGTTTATCATTGCTTGCAATATACGACAAAAATTACATTATGACAGTTTAAAGAGTAAAACATAATTTACCATTCATATTTCTCTTTTTGATAAAATTGTACACGTTATGAATGATTTCCCGTGATTGTTCTGCTACTATTTGTCTTTTTTTCACTGGTATTTCAACATCTGCTGGATCACGACATCCAGATGTGGACGGTAAACTAGACATACTAATCTATAACAAATAAAGTACATGTTTCAACAAATCCTATTAAAAATTCATGAAAAATAATGTAATACCTACAGATATAAAGGCCTTCTATTCCAAATAGTTGTGAAAACAACTGATTTTGTAATAAAATAAACTCAAACAACTGATTTTGTAATAAAATTAACTCAAAGAACACGATCGACACCTTACGGACGCTAGAAGACAACTGAAGAATATTACGGTCAATGTTATTCGGCCTGTCTATACATGCAAGAACTATGTCTTTCTCTCTCGTTTGGGGTACACTTTTCTTTATAAGTTCCAAATTGGTTTCTGCGTCAGTGTCTTCCCAAATTGACACTACTCTACTAATCATTGGCAGAAGTTTGTTCATGCAAATTAACATTATTTAGGTTAATAAAAATATGTTTCCTAGAAACGAAGTAGTCTTACATTTTACTCATTAAATTAATTTGTTATTACCACTAACTTTTCACCTGGAAATATTTCATTTAGCCCAGTGAGTGTGAGTAGGTTTATCAAGTAAATATAAGTTAAGAATGAAAGTTTCTGGGGTTGCACCTGCAACCGATCCTGCAAGTGCTGTTATAATTACTTTGTTTTGTTTCTATATGCTTCTTGAGCTTCTTGACCTAATGGTAAATATTTATTTATTTTGTCCAAATATTTCGTTTTTGCAATGTGGTTACTGGGAATTGCTATTTCCATGGTATTTGTAATTTTATTTAATTATTTGGTCTATGAGTGTAATATGTAGATCATTCACTGCAACTCCCTTCTTTGTTAATTATTATTATTGTCATTACTATTGTTCTGTTCTATAGTATTATAACATTATCAAACGATTTACAGAATATGCCATCGCTCAGTTAGCAAATGAAATCATCGAAGGCGGAGTCGTACCACCAGTCAATCCTCCTGGCGAAGGCGAGTCTATCCCAGGAGTTCCAGACTACTGTGATGAAGAGGAGGAAGAATATACTGACTATTACGAATCGTATGAGGCAGATGACTATGACTATTAAATTACTTCTCGCTTTTTGAACATATAAGTAAGTCGGAAATTGTGATCAAAGAACATCTCAAAGCTTCGTTTCGTTTATTTTAATTATATGTACTTTGCATATTATATTAATTATATATAATAACTTAAGAGCATTTGGGTATTTTGTTATTTTCTGTCCTAAACCTTTTCATTTGGAATTGAAATAAAGATGTAGATAATTAGCAAATTTCGGCGTTCCTAAAAATTTTCTTATATTTGTATGTTCAATGATTAATTTCGTTACACCTAAACTGAGGCACCCTCTCTGTATATATATTTTCTACTTACCGCGCAAGCGCAACGAGCGCATATACGAGCGCACCAACATACAAAACCTTACACCTACGCGCTCCTACAAATACAACGCTACACAAATACAAAACCACACACCTAGAGAGAGACGCAAGCTGCCAGCAGCAATCAACACACAAATTCATACCCAGAAAGAGGCACAAGCTGCTAGCAGCGAACAACACATATGTTCAGACCTTGCTATCTATTTTTTGGAATACTAAGGCATGTTTTATTATTATTATTGGAATGTATCTTTGAATAATTTAAACCATAGCAACTCAATTATTTGACATTTATATTCTGTCATTTATATTTTTTATATCCTTGACAAAGGCATCATTGCCGAAACATTGTTTTAAATATATATACTTTGAAGTAATAAACCATACCTTTAATCGCCGACTTATTAAGTTTACTATATATATATATATATATATATATATATATATATATATATATATATATATATATATTCGGCGATTGAAGGTCTGTTTTACATTAATATGTATATATTTAAAATAAGCTCTTACATGATTCGGTAAGTATTACCTTTATCAAAGAATTATATATATATATAATTATTTCTTGACCTTCGAATCAACTATATATAAATAAAGAATTATTTCTTCAACATTCCTTTCTCCCTAAAAGGAATGTTGAAGAAATAATTCCACAACAGGATAATGTCCCACGTTTAGGCGGCCATAAGATGTAGTAAACCGTACCTAATTCAAAAATACAGTTCTAAAGATGTGCGACTAGTAAAATGTATCCTGTAGAATGTGGAAATTTACTACATTCAGGAATTATATTGATAATATTGATGAGACTCTTATAAATTAATTATTTATCTCAGGTGTGTGAAGAAGTCCGCTTAAAAGCTGCGGAAATAAACATATATTAAAAAAACACCTTTATATTGATTTTATCAATTTAAAGGTATATATATATATATATATATATATATATATATATTTATATTTATATATATTGTAATAACGCGGAAGAGCTGTGAAAAAAGTAGTATAAAATAATCAGTAGTAAATTTCGAATGGCTAGCTCAAATATGATATTAAAGTATTTATTAGAATAAATAGCAGAGAACAACTTAAACTCAGAGTCTAAAAGTAAGTTCCGAATACACAGACATCAATATAAAAATACATAAGATAAAACGATAAAGTCAAAGATAATAATACATTATATATTTTAGAAATATTCTGTTGTTAATCATGTGAAATATATTATTTAGGCAATTGTTAATGATAAAATATTGGTTATTAATTGTATTGTATACGGTTCCTTCTTTATATATTATTCCATTTATGTCAGTATATAAAAATAAATTAAGTAGGTTATCTGCTATTATTTCAGGATAAATCATGTTATCACTTAATACTTCTCCATAACTTGTAGTCTTCCCGAACTTATTAGTATTTAAATCAAAATTCATTATAATTGTACTTATTAATATGTTCATGTGGTATTTATCTTTATTCATTATAGTATTCTTATTACGATTAATAATTAAAGTTTCCCATAAATTTAAATATAAACCATTACAAAAATCTATATAATTTTTATCTTTAAATTCATATTTATTAGCATATTTATGATTGTTAACACTCTTATATTCAGTAAAATTCTTCTTATTAGTAATGATTTTCAAAGTAGAAAATTTTCCACACATATCTTTGGATTTGTATCTCCATTGCCTGCTCTGAAATCGTGATGTATCTTCTAATCTCCTACAAATTTTAACTTCATACTCTACTAATTTAGTGTTTATTAATGATTTAATTTCTTCTTTTTGTAAAGACAATTTTACTTCCATATTTGTCTGGACACGTTCTTCGGAATCCTTCAAAAGTAGTCCCCATTGCCTGTTTTGTAAGTTTATAGTGTCTTCTAATTTAGTATAAATATTATATTCAGTTTTCTCATATATCTTCTTCATATCTTCTTTAAGAGTATGTTGATTCTGTTCTATTTTCTCATTTATTATCTTCATATCTTCTTTAAGAGTATGTTGATTTTATTCTATTTTCTCATTTATTATCTTCATATCTTCTTTAAGAGTATGTTGATTTTATTCTATTTTCTCGTTCGTACTTTATATTCCCATTATCGCTTCAAACATCATCTTCATCTGATCCATCGGCATCTCTACTTGTGCAGTTTGAGTTTCTGGTATTGTCGACCTCTCTCCTTCTCCTTTATCCTGTCCATCTTCTGATTTTTCCAATCTTGAACCAGAACGTGAACGAGTTTCCATGATAGTTAAAATGTATTAATGAATATATAAGATGTAAATAGATAGTTATTAGGTTAATTTTAAAGCAATATATTATATAGTATTCTGTATTAGATGTATATATTTTGTTCTTTTTAATAATACAATTTCCCAAAATAAATACGTTCTTTATTTATATTATAAAATATTATATCACACCACTCACCACTCTTTAACCTTAGTAAACTTACTTGCTGGAGCTCTCTCACCTTATGAACCAAAGACAACGTTACTTCTGATACGAAAAAGAAAACAAGTCGCAATACAAATCCACCAGATAATAATGATCTAATAATATCGTTATGTGATTTTTTAAAAATGTTATAATCTTTTATTTTATGTACCTTATACTATCTGTCTGGATATCCGTTAATTTGCCCCGACGTTGCTAGCGCCAATAATGTAATAACGCGGAAGAGCTGTGAAAAAAGTAGTATAAAATAATCAGTAGTAAATTTCGAATGGCTAGCTCAAATATGATATTAAAGTATTTATTATAATAAATAGCAGAGAACAACTTAAACTCAGAGTCTAAAAGTAAGTTCCGAATACACAGACATCAACATAAAAATACATAAGATAAAAGTATAAAGTCAAAGATAATAATAAATTATATATTTTACATTAAAAACAACACAAATCTACACACCTATACAAAGATGGTATTTACAAAAACACTTATTATTAAAAACCTTCACAAAACACTTGGAAGAGGTAACCTAATATAGAATAGAAATAAAACTACGGTTTTAATCTTCACTTTTAATCATTACTCGTAAAACGACAATTGTTTCGCCAACACAGTGGCTTCCTCAGGTGTTTACATCTAAACAGTACGTTACAAACTAGTCAGTTTGTAACGTACGAGTTTCCACACTCGAAGAAATCTTTCTTGCAAGGTAATTATTCCATGTAAAAATAATTAATCCACTTTCATGTGATAAAACGTAGCCGTAGATAATATAATTAAGTAATTTCGAAGAAGAAATTGAAAAATAATCCTTTTCTTTACAACTGCATGCAAAAAAACTCCTTAATCAATAATATTGTTTTTTTGTCGTCAAGACTACCATAAGAAATTTGTATAAGCAACAATCAAATTTTCTTAGAAAATTGTACAAAGAATTCGAAAAGTATATAAAAGATAATTTTGTCAAATTAGAAAGAAATAATTTTAAATGTTTCTTTTATGTATTTCTTTAATATAACAGAGATGAAAATATCTCTGACAATCTATTAATATACTAATAAAATCCACTCACGTAATCTCAATTGCAAATTTTGAATATGATGTTATCAAAAGTCATAATAAATAACGATGTTAACAGAAACTTGTACACCAACAAAATAATCAAAGTTGGTTTTTGAAATCTAGAATCCACGCGAAAATAAGTTAAGATAAATTTATTAAAGAGCGAAATATAAAAATAGACTGAATATAACATACAATATTAATCGGTATCATGATTTTAAAAACCAATTATGATCTTACATCAAAAATACAAAATTCTAACTATAAAGTAATATTTCTCAAATCTGAATATTCCAGATATAACATTCTTGGAACCGATATCTTATTAGAAGAAGCATTAATTTAAGAAGTAAGCAGACCCACATCAATATATATATATATATATATATATATATATATATATATATATATATATATTGTTACGCTTAGCGTATAGAAGTTTTAATTCATTTATTTAAATACACATATTCGTCTTTCAATATCTCGATTAAATAATATATTAAACGTAAGACATTTTTTTCCATTTGTACAAACTGTACATTTTCGTTACCAAGAGAACGCATTTCTTTTGTCATAGCCTTGGCCGCCGACGACCCTTATTACCTGGACTGTCAACCAATAACCGTAATGTAGAATTTCTTCTAGAACATTCCATTTTAAATTCTTTTAATTAATATTACATACTTCTTTTATATGTTGTGTTTGATATCGTTAGAAAGCTTATGTCACAAGGGTTATTCTCATAATATTTATGATATCGATAGAAGTCATCTTTAGGTCGCGCTTCTAATTTAATTATTATTCGAGTTATCGATCCCTCCCTCTACTTAGGTCATAAACAGCCCTTTTCAAAACTTTACTTTTCTTTCGATACGAACAACGATCAGGGCTTTTTTCGCTAGTACCTCCGAAGGTTACACACTACACACACCTCGTGTACTGTCCAAGTCACGATGTCCCGCCGTCCAGGTGTTCTTCAACTTCTAAGGTAAACTGGATTGTTCTATGCATATTATTCTTTTAAGTGAACCCATATTAATTTAACTCATTTCTTATTCCTCCGGTAAAACACCGCTCTACATATACTTGTCCGAGTATATCTTCAGACCACGTGGCCGCCCATCGCCGCAAATCAAAGGTAGCTCTGTATTCTTCGATACAGAGGTTATTTCTATATGAATCGTATTCAATTAACCCTTAATTTACTACGAAAGTTAACACTCTATTTCAGATATTTTGCCTTAATATTTTAATCTACTTATTCACCGCTCCGCGTGTATATAGTACTTTGTTTTATTACTGTTTCACCTTTCTATTTCAGATATTTTATATTAATTTATCGATTACTAATTTATCGCCCCTTGTGTATATATTACTGTTTTAATTACTTAAGAATTAATAAATAAACAATTTCAAGTTATGATTATGTAAATATAAATACAAATTTTAAGGACGCCGCTGTGTTTTATTTTATGTATTAAGTTGTTGTATATTTATTTTAATTAACCACCATCACGCACGTCCTGGACCTTTGAAGGAACTTCATCAGCACCATCTAATTATTGTATTTATCTTAGAATAATTATTATTATTATAGCTAGCCAACCCCCTACTTAGTAATTATATATATATATATATATATATATATATATATATATAAGTGTTTAGATAATTTCTTAGCCGTTCATTAAATATAACATTTGATAAATTATTGGAGTTTTTCGGCTTTTTTATATGAAATATTTACAAATATAAATATATATGAAATATTTGTAAATATTTCATATAAAAAAGCCGAAAAACTCCAATAATTTATCAAATGTTATATTTAATGAACGGCTAAGAAATTATCTAAACACTCATATAGCTATGGAGTAATAATTAGCATTTTCAAACATTCAAGACTGACATCTGCTCTCAAAATACTGACATCTACTTTCAAAATAGGCATCTGCTTTCTAATTTGACGTTTGCTTTCATAACTGACACCTGCTTTCAAAACAGACATCTGCTTTCAATAACTGACATTTGCTTTCACTAACTGACATCTGCTATCAAAACTGACATGAGCTTTCAAAACTGACTTCTGCTTTCAGCTTGACATCTACATTCAATAACTGACATCTGATTCATTAACACTGTTACTTTATAATTTCTATACGGCTTGAACCTGGGTCTATTGTGGCCTAGTGGTAAAGGCGACAGCCCGGATAGCTGTAGACTTGGGTTCGAGTCCCAACGTAGACCATATTTTTCAATTAAAAAATTTCGTATGATTTGCTTTGTAATTTGTAGACAGCAATGTTTACATCCCCACTTACTCTGCAATTACATACATTCTAATTTAATATTTGTAAATATTTCATATAAAAAAGCCGAAAAACTCCAATAATTTATCAAATGTTATATATATATATATATATATATATATATATATATATATATATATATAATATCTTCGTGACCTTGGTATGATAAGGTAAACTTAATAAGTCGGCGATTAAAGGTCTGGTTCATTACTTCAAAGTATATATATTTAAAACAACCCTACATGTTTCGGCAATGTTGCCTTTGTCAAGGGAATACAAAATATAAATGACAGAATATAAATGTCAAATAATTAAGTTGCTATGGTTTAAATTATTCAAAGATACATTCCAATAATAATAATAAATCATGCCTTAGTATTCCAAAAAATAGATAGCAAGGTGTGAACATATGTGTTGTTCGCTGCCAGAAGCTTGTGCCTCTTTCTGGGTATGAACCTGTGTGTTGGTTGCTGCTGGCAGCTTGCGTCTCTCGCTGGGTGTGTGATTTTGTATTTGTGTGACCTCGTAAGTGTAGGGTTGTGTATGTTAGTGCGCTCGTGCGTGTGTTTAGTGACCGGTCGCGTAAATTTAGAGAAATCGGATAACCAGCCGTTGCGTAGGGCCGCCAATCCTTTTCCGGCAACTTCTTTACTTTTCCGAGCAGTATTTCGACGGCCCGTCCCCCGCCCCAACGAGGCAAGGGGCAGACCAGCGAAGCGCACCCTGCACGGGGTTGCTCATCGCCAACCGAGGGAACACTCTTAGTGGCTACCTCAGTCGACGACGGTCACACTTTGTGCCATCTTAGCGAAGAAGCGGGAGCAATGCACACACGTCGAACGTGTGTGTGCTGTTAACAGCAGCCTAGCCAGGTTGCCGCCCAGGACCGGTGCTAGTGGTGTGTGCATTGCGCGGCGCCGTGATTTGCGCCGCGTAGCTTGGTTCCTCACTCCTGCTGGAAAGGCGGTTTGATTTTATTCTATTGTTTAATGAGTGGGTAATAGAGTTTAGAAAGTCCATAAATTTCGTTTCTGTCGTTGATTGTTCTGCTGTTTCTGAAAATATGGATCATTTCTAAGACCTCCCTAGCTTTTGTATTCTTTTTCTGTGTTATTGCTTTGGTGTTATCAAAATCAAAATTATGTTTTAGTGTCAATTGGTGTTTTTTTAAAGCAGTTTGATTTTTTGCGTATTTGTGACCTTTCAATCTTTCTTGTAGTAACTGTTTTGTTTAGCCTATGTATACTTTGTCACAGTCTTTGCAGGGTATGTTGTATATTGTGTGTGATTGTTTTAGTGTAGGTGTTGAGTCTTTTAGTTTGGTGTGTAGGAATTTTAGGGTTTTTCCGCTTTGGTGTGCTATTTTAAAATTAAATGGTTTAAATATATTGTCTAGTTTTTCGGATAATCCAGTTATATAGGGTGTGGGGATATATGTTAATTCATTGGTTTTTTTTTTGTTGTGGCCGTTTGTTTTGTTATAAATTTTATTAAGTCTTTGTTTTATATTCTTTTGTATAAATTATATTCTTAATACTACTGTTAATCCTCTTCCGATGAGGGTTCTGGAACATTCGCTAATTTTAATGAATTTATATGATAACGTAAAATTTTATTCTTTTTTGTTTTAACTTCAACTGTTCCATTTTCATTGATTTTCGTGACTGTGTATGGCCCTTGATATCTTTCTTTCGTTTTCTGTGAATAGTATTTATGGGGTTTTACATATACTGCCTGACCTATTTTTACTTCTTCATTTTCTCTATTTTTATTTATTTTAATGATTTTCTTTTCTTTATCTTCTTGCATTTTATTTGCAATTTTATTATAGAGTTATTTCGTGCGTTCTTTATGTTTTTGAATATAATAATGATAATACGTTTCATCGTAATATAGGTCCATTGGTTCTTTTGTATTAGTGTGTCCATACAAGAGTTCAAAACAGTAGTATATATGTTGAGCACTTGTGAAATTATTACACTATTAAACTTAAATAAAACACCTTATATTTCACAAACAATAGTATATTGACTATATGTACATTTCATGTGCACTGCACACATCGTCAGTAGTTACTAATTTAAAAGTATTATTTTTTAAGTACATGTATAGTAAAAAATATCAATTTTTTTGGTTAGGGGTGTAAAAATTACAATTATAAATGGTCAACAAATGGTCAAAAACATGCAAATAAAAATATAACAATAAAAATAAAAATAAAAAATTATGGTCGTATATTGTAACAGTGCCTGCTAAAATCTATTGAAATTCCAAGAAGGACAAATTATGGGAAAGACCGTTACCTATGAAAAACAAGACATCTGACTGTGTTTGGCATGTCGGGTTCTATTAAATAACAATATAGTAGCGTGAAGAGGATCTATTAGTTATTAGATACTGTAGGTATACAATTTAAAAGTTTATTATTAATAGGTGACATGTCATTGTTAAGGAGGTAATTTTTGTATTTTTTCATATGTATGGCTTCCCACATGTCTAAATTTTTGCTATTACATTTTTTAATTAATTTAACATTATCTACGCTGAAATTATGTCCGGTATCTAAATGATGTAGAGCTAATGCTGATTTATCTACATTGTGAAGTTTTACATGAGCTAAATGTTCTTTGAAACGGGTTTGAATATTTCTTCTTGTTTGGCCGATATATAATTTTGGGCAGGAATTACAGTTAATTCTGTAAATACCTGATTCTTTCAGTGGGTCTGTGTTAACTAACTTTGTTTGAAGGTATTGTTGTAACTTATGAGTGTTGGAAAAAGCAGGAGTTAGATTATATTTTTTTAACAATTTAGTTACGTTATTCTGCCAACTTTTGTGAAAAGTAATTTTGCAATATTTTTTGGTATTACTCTTTGTATTTGGAGTATTTTGTATTACAGAAAAGAAACACACACTGACAATTACATACATAAACAATCAGACACTTTTAACAAATATAAAGAAAGTAGTTTTAATTTTTTAATTAATAGATTATTATCAATCCCTCTATCACCAGTGAATTTTAAGAAAGAACTAGACCACATAAAAAAAGTAGCAGAATCTAACGGATACGATAAACAATTGGTGGATAAAATCAAAAACAAACTAGAAAAGAAGAAGCTAAAAACTTTTAAAACCAGATTAACTCCAAATACAAAGAGTAATACCAAAAAATATTGCAAAATTACTTTTCACAAAAGTTGGCAGAATAACGTAACTAAATTGTTAAAAAAATATAATCTAACTCCTGCTTTTTCCAACACTCATAAGTTACAACAATATCTTCAAACAAAGTTAGTTAACACAGACCCACTGAAAGAATCAGGTATTTACAGAATTAACTGTAATTCCTGCCCAAAATTATATATCGGCCAAACAAGAAGAAATATTCAAACCCGTTTCAAAGAACATTTAGCTCATGTAAAACTTCACAATGTAGATAAATCAGCATTAGCTCTACATCATTTAGATACCGGACATAATTTCAGCGTAGATAATGTTAAATTAATTAAAAAATGTAATAGCAAAAATTTAGACATGTGGGAAGCCATACATATGAAAAAATACAAAAACTACCTCCTTAACAATGACATGTCACCTATTAATAATAAACTTTTAAATTGTATACCTACAGTATCTAATAACTAATAGATCCTCTTCACGCTACTATATTGTTATTTAATAGAACCCGACATGCCAAACACAGTCAGATGTCTTGTTTTTCATAGGTAACGGTCTTTCCCATAATTTGTCCTTCTTGGAATTTCAATAGATTTTAGCAGGCACTGTTACAATATACGACCATAATTTTTTATTTTTATTTTTATTGTTATATTTTTATTTGCATGTTTTTGACCATTTGTTGACCATTTATAATTGTAATTTTTACACCCCTAACCAAAAAAATAGATATTTTTTACTATAAATGTACTTAAAAAATAATACTTTTAAATTAGTAACTACTGACGATGTGTGCAGTGCACATGAAATGTACATATAGTCAATATACTATTGTTTGTGAAATATAAGGTGTTTTATTTAAGTTTAAAAGAGTTCAAAAGGTGAGGTTCCTGTTGCTGAATGATTAGTCGAGTTGTATGCTAACAATGATAATTTCATTATCTGTTTTATATCTTGAGTTAGTTTTTGATTTTTTATTAATCTAACATGTTCTAAAAGTGTTGAATGTAATCGTTCAATTGGTGCATTCGAATTTGGATTTAAAGGCGTTGTATAGTGAACATTGATTCTATATAATTTTAATAATTCTTTTAATGTTGCATTATTAAATTCTAAACCGTTATCCATTACAATTTCTTTTGGTGAACCGTGTATACTGAAACGTTCTATTAATTTATCAACTACTTCGACTGCTGTTTTTCCTTGAATTGGATATACTTGTGCATATTTTGTGAATGTATCTATTATAGTTAGGAAATTTTTTGAATTTATTGATATCGTATCAACATGAATTTTATCAAATGGTTTCTCTATTAATTTCGTTAATTGAAAAGGTAATTTTGGTGGTGCTCTATCGTATTTGTTTCTTTGACATAATTCGCATCTCTTAATATAATTCGTATATCATCCTTCATTTGACTCCAGTAATAATTCTTCTTTACCTGTTTTAAAGTTTCATTGATTCCTCTGTGATTAGTTTTTCCTTCAAGGTTTTGCATTATGATTTCAATCTTTTCCTCTGGTGTTTCGATTATTCTTACCCTTCGAAGACATCTGTAAATTTTTGGTACGTTGTTATTGAAGTGTTCGATATAAACTTGACACATTTCTTTATAAATTTCATCTGTTGTGAATATGTAGTAATTTCCTTGAGGCATTATATCCTTTATTAAATCTATCAATTCTTGTTTCAGATTTTTCTTCTCCAATTTTGCGTGGTATATTACTTTAGCATTTTTCGTATCAAATGTTACTGTTGTCAGAAATATATGTGTTTCTATGAATACTTGTATCTTCTGTATATCTATTGCCATATCGGTTATTGGTACTGATGTTTCTGGTTCTACATTTTCATTGCTATGCAGTGAGTCATCGTCTTCTTGTTGTTTATTAGGATTATGTTCTATTCTTCCTAGTTCTTGTAGAATGTTATCTATTTCTTCCTGATTTTTTTATTTTTGTATTATTTCTTCCATTGTTAATTCTCGTGGTTCTAGATTTCGTAGTAAGTCATCTAGTTCTTCATTATCAACTTGTGGTATTATAGATGATGTATCTTCTTGTAATAATTCATTTACATTATCTTCTTGGTTATGTAATTCAATTCTCGATAATGCATCCGCATTTTTATTAATTTTTCCCTTTTTATATATAATTTCATAATCGTACTCACTTAATTTTATCTTCCATCGTTGTAATTTCGAGTTTGGTTCTTTCAAATTATGTAACCACACTAATGGTCTATGATCTGTGATTATCGTAAATTTTCTTCCAAATATATAAGGTCGAAATTGTTTGCAGGCCCAAATAATTGCTAACAGTTCTTTTTCTACTGTTGAATATTTTTGTTCTGTTTCCGATAATGTTCTTGATGCATAAAATATTGGTCTGTCTTGTCCTATCGTTCCTTGTGATAATACTGCTCCTATTGCTACATTGCTTGCATCCGTTGTTACTAAAAATTGTTTGTTAAAATCTGGATATTGTAATACTGGTTCATTACAAAGTATCTTTTTACAAAGTTCAAATGTTGTTGTATATTCTTCTGTGAATTCAATTTTACTTCCCTTTTTTAAATATTTGGTTAATGGTTTTGTAATTTTAGCAAAGTCTTTTATATATTTTCTGTAATATCCTAATAATCCTAGAAATTGCTGATGCTTTGATTTCTTTTTGTGTTTTTGGTATTGGATACCCCTTTATTGCTTCAATCTTATCTGGATTTGGTTTTACTCCATCTTTCGTTATTATATGTCCTAAGCAATTTCTTTTCTTAAAAATTCACATTTATCCATTGATAATTTCAAATTAGCTTCTCTTAAGCGTTTAAATACTTTCTTTAATTTTTGTTGATGTTCTTCTAGTGATGCTGCATATATTATTATATCATCTAGGTATACGTGACATGTGTCTACTGTTAGACCTCTTAAAATATGATTCATTACTCTTTGAAATGTTGCTAGGCTGTTTTTAAGACCAAATGCATTCTTAAAAATTCATAGTGATTATCTTCTGTGCTAAATGCTGTTTTCTCTCTATCTTTTTCTTCCATCTCGACCTGATGATAGCCTGACGCAAAATCTAATGTCGTGAAATATTTAGCTCTTCCTAATTTATCTAATATGTCGTGTATATTAGGAATTGGGAATTTATCGTCGATGGTTTTCTCATTTAATTTTCTATAATCTATTACCATTCTATATTTCTTGATTCCTGATGCATCCATTTTTTTTGGTACTATCGCTACTGGTGCTGACCATGGGCTTATACTGGGTTGTATAATGTTTTGTTCTAACATGCTCTTTATTTGTTTATTTATTTCTTCTCTTTGTATTGGCGATTTTCTATAAGGCTTTTGATATATTGAAGTTTCATCTTTTAATCGTATCTGATGTTTAATTTCTGATGTGAATGTTAAAGGTAATTCTTCACTGTGACATAAATCTTGATATTCTATACATAATTTTCTTATCATTTCTTTTTCTTCTTTATTCAGATGATCTAATCGTAGCTTTGCCTCTAATGTTGTTCTTTGAATTTCTTTAATCCTTTTCATTGATAATTTTCCTTTTATTGTGTTTTCTTCAACATAATTGTATTCTTCAGTTAAAATTGGTTTTTCGAAGTTTATTTCCACTGGGTAGTTATTGAAGTTTACGATTTCAGTAATTGCGTAGTAATCTTCTGTGGTCGTGATGTTTTCAGGTATTTCTACTCCTGGTGCTATTCTTTGATGATTTATATGTACTTCTTTTAGATTTCGATCTGCAGGTATTTTAATTATTTTTGCTTCTCTTGGTCCTATTTTAATTTTTGGGTTGTCCAAATATAATTATATTTCCGCGAAACTTGTGCGAAGTTTTTTAGTTTTAAAATCTATTATGGAATTCATTTTTTCTAATAATCTTAAACCTACTATTCCATCATATTTTTTAGAAAAATCTACTATATTAAATTCGTGTATTTGTCCGTACGCATTAAATGTGTGTAAAGAAGGTATACTAAGAACGTAATTATGATATGTGGTACCGTGCATTGTTGTTATTGAAAATGGTGAATATTTAATATAATTTGGAAAATGATTTTGAGCTAATTCAGTTGAAATTGAGGATGCTGATGCACCTGTATCAATTAGAAATTTTGCATTAATTTCTGGTACATAAATATATGGTAATCGTACACAATGTTGTTGATTAAATTCTAAATGATTTCTTAACTTTATACCGGTTGTTTGACATGTGGTGTCTCGTTCGCTGAGGCTCCAGTTGGAAAATTTGGCTGCTCCGCTGGTTCAAATGGAAATGGTTCTGTATCTTCGTCCCAAATTGGTTGATATTCGTAGTCTTCTGATTCTCCATACTCTTCATAATCTGGATTTTATTCTTCTTCTTGGCCTTGATTGTTCATTTCTTCAAGTTTCCATTTTTGCTGTGATGTTGATGGTCCATATGATGTTTGTCTCATTCGGCTCATGCTTGGGTCAATTTCCATTGGTTGTTGTCTAGGTTTACTTCTTTCCATTAATTGTGCAGGAGATTTTGCAAATTTAAAGGAATTTTGCTTAATATGGGAATTTTGTTTACTTTGGTTTTGGAAATTTGGTTTGATAGGAAATGGATTTTGATAATTTGTTTTTGGCTGATATTGGAATTGTTTTACTTGTGGTTGGTGTTGAAATTGTTGTGTTCGTGGCACTTGTTGTATTCGTGGAAGTTGTTCTTGTTGGGCTGGTGATTTCATGTGTCCTGGTGTTATCTGATGTATTATTTTGTAGTTATTTTGCGGCATTGTTGATTTTTCGCATCTGTACTGCCAATTTTGGTATTCTAGTACTTCAGCTAGAGCATTTTCTAATGTCTCTGGATTTTTTAAATACATTATTTCGCCAATTCTACCTTAATTCATTAATCCTCTTTTAAATGTTTGTAATGCAGTTTTCTTATACATGTTTGTTTTTAACGGTATTAATTCTTCTTCAGTATCTAGTTGCATTTTAGTTAATAGTAAATTTAACATGTCCCTAACCCTTTGTCCGAATATGTAAGGATTTTCATTTTTCCTAGGCTGTTCCATTGTTACATCATTTAAAAGACAATCTTCTGATCTCTGGTCTAAGAAAGTTAATTCTAGTAATGCTTTAATATCTTGCCAAGTTTTTAATTTTCTTGCCCCTATTATCGATTGTGGTTCTCCACTCAATCTTGATTTTATTATTCTTATTAAATATGGGTTTAAAGGGATATCTCTATTATTTTTATCGAAATAAGTTTTTATCAAATCTTCACAGGCATCAATAAATAATGGTAATGTATTTGGATCACCATTGTATATTGGTATCGTGCAGATTTCTGTTTGGCTTATAGAACTTCTCGTATAAGTTTGGTTAGGCATTTCGTTTAAATTTAATGTATTAATTGAATTTACTAGTTCTTCTAAAAGATTTTCTATTGACATAAAAATTTTTGCTTACCAGCATATATTTCTGTCATAATCTGTTTGCTTATCGTCGTGTATTTCAACACTTTTTTCACAAAAGCAAAAATACGTCTTACAATCACTACAGTAAATTGTGGATATGTAAAAAAATTTAAAAATCTACTTACAGAATTGTTAGTAAGATCTTCATTCGATTTTGGTTGGTTTGTTCTTTGTGTTATTCTCTTTGTTATTCTTCTTGTTAAGTATTGTTGTTTTCTTGTGTTACTTCTTTTATTAGTTGCTGTATTGGTTTGGTTTCTTTGCTGGCTTGTTATTCTTCTTGTTAAGTATTGTTGTTTTCTTGTGTTACTTCTTTTGTTTGCTTGTTGCTTCTTCTTAATTATAATATTGATTGGCACTTCGACGAGATTTTGATCGTTTCCGTGTTTTTTCCAATTCAATATCGCACCTTTGGAAATTTTGATCCTCCAGTCGTGTTTCTTAATTTTTATAACGTTGATGGGTACCTCGACGAGATTTTGATCGTTTTGGCGTTCGTCCCAGTTCAAACGTTGCACCTTTTGGAAATTTTGATCCTCCAGGCCTTGTGTAACCGTCGTTGAATCTAATTGCACGTACTGTCGCTTTTTGGTCCAAAGAATTGAAATTCACACTCACTATTTTCGACGTTTGTAATTATCAAACAGTGGTGGCCAAAATCCGTCCTGACTGCGCCAGTTAAATTTCGAGAGCGTTGAAATTTAAAAAAATTTATTTGTTTTGCGGTTTTGACAATACGTTACAATATAGATTTAAACTAGATTACACTGAGGTTTATTAGCTATCTGTGTCGCGTACAGTTACACTAATAACTCTATCAACTAATGCTTTGTCCATCTTTATATATTAAAAGTTATCTTATCTTACTCCACGTGTATCCGGCTAAATGAATGAAATTGCAGAGTGGACGTCTAGTAATTAATAAATAGTTTGCATTATGTGCGGACACGTAACTTATATATATATATATATATATATATATATATATATATATATATATATATAGGTTTGTTTGTTCTGTTGTCTTGGGTTGGTTGATTAACTAGGCCTGGGCACTTTTTATATTATTTATTTTGTCAATAACAAGTATTTAACTAATTCATTATAATCATATAAGTTTCAGTAACATCGCAGGGTATGTATACTTTTGATGTTTCTCTTACGATTGTTGATGACTGCCTGACTCTGTCGCATCTATGCATTGCGCAACTAAAATCCTACATTCGGCCATCCGACTCTGAATCGGACTCCGATTCATCAAGGCCTTCCACCCATGCCTTCATGTATTCTGCGCATGTGGTGGTTTGGATCGGTACCTCGTGTATTCCCACTGCTACAACATCATATCTTTCATTTGATTTGACTTTTGTCACTTCGTATGGTCCTAAATATTTCTTGTGAATTTTTAAACCAGATCCAAATTGAGTTCTTTTAATAGCGACTAAGTCTCCTTCTCGGTAGTTCTTCGGTTTCCTCCGTCTCAAATTATATATTTCTCTATTCTCACGTTGCACTTTCAAAATTTGTTCTCGGCATTCTGCTCTCAGTTCCTCTCTACTATCCTAGAATTGTATCACGGCTTCTTCCTCCAAGATTTCTTTTAGCAGTATGTCTTCCTTATTTCTCATCTTGACTCCAGTTAGAATTTCAAAAGGAGTGGAATGAATGCTTCTGTGGTATGTGCAGTTTATTGCTCTTTGAACACGGTCTATGTGTTTGTACCATTTGTTTGGTTCCTCCAAACTCAATTTAGTGAGAACAGTTATGATAGTTCGGTGAGTCCTTTCGATTTGTCCATTTCCGCACGGGACTCCAGTCGTAATCATAACGTGTTGAATGCCTTCGTTCTTGCAATACTCTTGGAATTCTTTTGCAGTATATGCCGTGCTTCTATCGGTAATGATTCGTGCAGGGTTACCATAAACTTTCTGTTCTTTGATATAGCAGTCTATCGTTTTTTTAGCGGGTTAGATATAACCACGTGAATTTTGAAAAGTCGTCGATGATAGCCAAAATGTGTTGATAGCTCTTTCCAGTGGACGTCCTAGGACCTAAATGGTCGATGTGATAGGTGTGTAGAGGTCCTTCTTTTGGCATAAAATGAAGCAATCCCTCTTTCTTGCCTTCCTTTCTGCTCCCAAGTATGCATGGAAGCAATTTCTTATGCATCTCTGGATTTTGTCTTTTAGCTTAGGTACAAAGAATTCTCGTTTCACCATTTCTTCCGTTTTGGTTACGGCAAAGTGACCTACTTCGTGTGCTCTCTCAATGATTTCAGTCTGCATAGCTCTCGGGACAACTAGCAATTCCTTTCCGTTTTCGTATTTGCAGATTATATTATTTCTCATGAAATAATCTTCATGTTCTCCTTTTTCCAGTATTTTTCGTATTGCTAAAAGGTGGTCGTCTTTATTTTGAGCTATTCGTATCCTTTCGGAAATTTCGTTCTCTCTTGTCGTAGTCATCATGTAAGGATAACGGCTAAGGGCGTCGACATGAGGCATCTTATCGCCTCTTCGATGTTCGATTTCATAAACATACTCCTCCAACAGCAATGTCCACCTTGCCACTCTAGTTGTAAGATCTTTCTTTCGCATGGTTTTTTGGAAAGCGGAGCAGCCGGTTACAATTTTGAACTTCGTTCCTAACAAATAAACGCGGAACTTCTTGACTGCTTGAATGATTGCAAG
The DNA here is from genome assembly GCA_935421215.2 of Melolontha melolontha. Taxonomy (NCBI): domain Eukaryota; kingdom Metazoa; phylum Arthropoda; class Insecta; order Coleoptera; family Scarabaeidae; genus Melolontha; species Melolontha melolontha. The sequence continues at coordinate 85,039,112 of OW285242.1, read as the reverse complement.
GACTTCGAGCTCATAGCTGTGATAATTTTCTTCAGCAGGTGTTGTTTTTCTACTCATGTAATATACTGGGTGCAATTTTCCATCTGCATCTGATTTTTGTAATAAACAAGCACCATTGCTGGCGTCTGTGTGTAGATCAGTCTCTTTTGCTTGTTTGAAAATGTGTAATATTGGTTCGCTAGTGAGTGGATCTTTCAGCTTCTCAAAAGCATTTCGCTATTCCTCGTCATATGTAAACGTTTGATTTTTCTTCAACAGATTGCTCAAAGGCTTAGCTATGGAAGCATATGAAGGGATGAACTTGCGAAAGTAGCCCGTCAATCCGAGAAAGGACTGAACCTGCTTAAGCGTCGTTGGTTCGGGGAACTTTCGTATAGCAATAGTTTTAGCATCTGATAGCTGAACTTTCTCATCTTCGATTATAAATCCTAGAAACTCTACGCGCGTCTTCAGAATCTGACACTTATTTTTTCTTATTTCAAGTCCATATTCCTTTGCCACTTGTAACACCAACTTTAATCTCTCAATTCCCTCTTCCTCGTCGATACTGGGTATTATGATGTCATCCATGTAGTAAATCACTATGGTCTTCGCTCTGAGAGGTCTCAAAACATGCGAAATAAACCTTTGGAATACCACAGGGCTCTTACATGCTCCAAATGGGTATTTAAGAACTCATATTGATTATTGTGCGTTACAAAAGATGTATATTTGATGCTACTCTCCTCTACAGCGACATGAAAAAATCCATTTTTCAAATCAATCCTACTGAAAACACCTGCAATTTATCGAGGACGTCTTCGATAAGCGGTAGTGGAAAACGGTCTCGTACCGTCATTTTATTTAATTTGCGGTAGTCGCAGCATATCCTGGTTTCTCCATTTTTCTTCTTCACCAACACCAACGGGCTGGCGAAATCAGAAGAACTTTGCCTGATAATACCTTTTCCTAACCACTCCTCCATTTGTCTTCCGACTTCTTCCTTTTCTGGTATCGAAAGTCTTCCAGGGCCTTCGTAGATTGGTTCTTCCTTCTTTAGAATGATTTTCATTTCAACATTCGTAGTTTTGGTCTTTTCTGGTTTGTAATTCTCGGTTATGTCTTTTACAACTTCTTTAATTTCTTTTGCTTCAATATGTTCTAAGTTATCTTCTTCTTTGCTTTCTTGAGCATCTACAGCTATTTCCATTAAAAAGTTGTGCTTCTCCTTCCTAAACACTGTGACACCATCTTCTCTTATGCTTATGTCGGCTTGCGTCACGAGGTCATTTCCAGTTATAGCTTTGAAGCTTGAACAGTCTGTAGGGACGACATTTAGTTCAAATTCTTCACCATTAATAGAAATGTTCCTACAAAATGATCCAAGTGTTGATACTCTGTTTGGTTCAATTCCTCTCAAGACAATTCGGTCACCGTCCAGTTGGTTATTCTTCAAACAGACTCTGTAAACATCCTCTCTCATGGCATTAATGTCGCTTCCTGTGTCTAACAGTGCTACTAATTGTACGTCTCCAATCTTAAGATTCAAATTATTCTTGGGTATAATCTTTATGGTATTCATACTAGAAGTACTCGATTTATGAGCTTCTCTAGTCGCTGTTTTTTTCGGACACTTCGTCGCAATATGCCCATAGTCACCACAGTGAAAACACTTGGTGCCTTTGCTCTTGTTAGGACAATCTCTTGAAAAATGTCTTCTACTACCACAATTTTCTGGTCTTTTCCTCTTCTGCTGCACATCCTCCCCTCTTTGTTTGTCGAATGTGATCGTAGTACTCTTTTCCATCAATCTTGAAGTTTTGATTTGTTCGTAAAATTTTGTTTTCTCTTTGAATTCTGAAAAGTTTTTTGCCCCATATAGGATTATTTTATAGGACGGATCATCTTGTATCCCGTCGATGATATATTGTACGACCACTTCTGCTTCAGGATCTATTCAGTTTCCAATTTCTAGCATAATCAAGATATATTCTTGTACCGATTCATCACGTTTTTTCCTGCGTGACATCAACGTTTTATGTATCTGGGCGCTCCCTATTTTTACTTCGAATTCTTTAATTAGTAGTTCGTGCAGTGCGAACCAAGTCTTGATTTCTTTCTCTGACTGGATATATAATGTGGCCAGTCCCGTCAACGACTTTTTAGCAAATATCAACTTCTGTAATTCGCTCCTGTTCATCTCTTCGTAATCTGATATCCATTTTCTAATTGGGTAATCGGATTTTACATCATACGTATTACAATAATGTTTATGTCTATTCTCTTTTTTCAACGTCGACAGTCAATCATCAAAATGTTACGAAATGAGGAAAAAACTTAATTCAACGAATAATAAATAATCTGCCTGCTAAGTTACTTTACATAAACATTACAATATTATTGTATATATTTTCTTTAATCTTTAAAATGAATCAAATCTAACATATAAATGCGCATTAAATTTAAACTGAGTATTTTACTTAGATTTATACCAATTTACTACAAATACAAAAAATATAAAACATTTTTCGGTCTTGCCGTATATAAAAAACTGTGAATGTACCTCGTGCTTTTCTCCCGTCGATTACGATATGGACAGCGTGCATTCAACGTCCCTTTCCCCGTAGTTCCTATGATGTCTTCTTTCTGCGTCTTCGTCTTACGTTCGCTAGCTTCTCCAAAGACCGTCTTCGCTGGATACCCGTCGTTCGCTGGATACCCGTCGTTCGCTATCGGTTCTTACTTGTTTGAATTCCGTTGAATCTCGGGCGAGCCTCCAAAATGTAGGTTTGTTTATTCTGTTGTCTAAGGTTGGTTGATTAACTAGGCCTGGGCACTTTTTATATTATTTATTTTGTCAATAACAAGTATTTAACTAATTCATTATAATTTGATGTTTCTCTTACGATCATTGATGACTGACTGACTCTGTCTCTGTCGCATCGATGCATTGCGCAACTAAAATCCTACATATATATATATATATATATATATATATATATATATATATATATATATATACGGAAAGAGAATGTTAAAATACGACAAGAACTACAGAAAGTGGAAAAAACATTGGAAATAATAGAAAAAGAAAGAAGGAAATGTAATGTCGTAATGTATGGCCTAAGGATGGACACAAATGACCCAGCAGTTTTAAAAGAAAGAATTAAAGGATTCCTAAGCGAGCAACTGAGATTAAGCATTACCCCAAGATCAGTAATAAAAACAGGGGAGAGGACATGCGTCATGGAATTGAATAACGAGGAAGAAAGGAGAGAAGTTATAATAAACAAGTATAGACTGAAAAATATGAAAGAAGAGCGAATCTTTATAAATGAGGATATGACACCGAAGGAAAGAGAAAAACAAAAACATCTGAGAACATTTGTTAAGACGGAAAAAGAAAAAGGAAAAGAAGTAAAAATTGGATATAGTAAATCAGTTGTAAATGGAGTGGAATGGCGATGGAATAAAGGAACGGAGAGAATGGAAAAGCAAATACCAAAAAACTAATACAGAATAAACAGGACGGATACATGGAAGGAAATATTGGCAATGGAGAGGAAATGGAATTGGAATGGAATGAAAGAACAAATAATCAGGGAAATAGAAAATATGTGGAGGTAGTAAATGAAGAAGTAAACATTAAAACTAAGGAAGGTAAAGTCAAAAAACTAAATGGAAAACAAGGGAAAATGGAACAAATAGAAGCGGACAAGGCTATGAATAGGATACCGAGATTAAGCGAAAAGGCGAATAGGGCGAAACGCACACAGAAGAAGGGGGAATTTAACAATAAATTGGCTAGAAAGCTAAAACAAGAAAGTAATAAAATATGGAACATGGCAACGTGGAATATAAGAGGAATACAAGGAAAAGAAACTGAGTTAATACAAGAATTCGAGAAAGCAAAGATTGATATATTAGCCATATGTGAAACTAAGAAAAAAGGAAAAGCAGAATTTGAAACAGAAGAAGGACACCTCATTATATATAGCGGAGTTGAACATAGTGAAAGGGGAAAACTGGGAGTGGGATGCATAATTAAAAAGAGAAAATGTTGGATACGTGCATAAGTGGGAATGTATTTCTGAGAGAATAATGACGCTGGAACTGCAACTAGAAGAACAAGAAAGGACAAGTATAATAATAACATATGGACCCAATGAAGATGAAAGAATAACAAACAAAGACTCATATTGGGAGGATCTTAATGGAATATTAGAGCACATGAAAGGAAGAAGAATAATTTTGGGAGAGTTAAATGGCAGGGTAGGAGAAGGTAGAAACGAATTTGAAAATGTAATTGGACAGTACGGAGAAGACATGAGGAATGATAATGGACAGAGAATTATTGATTTATGTATGGAAAACAATATGCTAGTTATGAACACATTCTTCCAGCACAAAAAAATACATATGTATACCAGGGAAGTAGAGAGCCGAAATGAAAGATCCATAATAGACTACATCATAATAGATAGAAATTACAGAGCAGAAATCATAGATGTAAGGGTTAGAAGAGGTTATGAAATATTCAGTGATCACTACCTGGTGCTGGGAAAAATGGAAGTGAAAACAAGAACAGTTAAAAAGGGGACAACAAGAAACAAAGAGACTATAAAATACTACAAGTTGGCAGAAAAAGAAATAGCAGAAAAATATAAGAAATACATAGAAACAAAAATCAATTTAGATGATATGGAGTGGAGGGTAATTAATATAGATGAAGAGTGGCAGAGATTCAGAAACTTGTTAATGAGCGCAGCCAGAAGTGTATGTGGAACAAATTTAGGCAACAGAAATAAAAGGCAAACGAAATGGTGGAGTGTTGAGATGAAAGAGCAAGTAAAAATAAAGAAGATTCAATGGCAGAAATACCTTAAGAATAAATCCGAAGAAAACTATGCAGTATACAAAGAGCAAAGGACAAAAATAAAGGAAATGATAAAGCAGGCAAAGCAGATAGCGTGGGAAGATTTTGGAAAGAAAATGGAGATGGATAGTAAAGGAAATCAAAAGCTATTTTATAAAGCACTAAAAAACTTAAGAAGAGATAAAAAGTACAGAATGAAGCAAGTAAAGGACAAAAGTAATAAAATACTGACAGAAGAAGAAGATGTTATGAGGAGGTGGCTAGAACACTTCCAGGAATTATTAAATCCAGAAAACGAGAGCAAAATGTCAGAACTGGAACCCACAGAAGACGAAGAATGTAAAGAATACGAGGAGTCGGAAATAGGAAAGAAGAAAGTAGATGAAATGTTAAAGAAACTAAAAAGAGGAAAAGCAGCCGGATATAATCAAATCACGAATGAAATGGTTATAGGGCTTGGAGAAAAAGGGATAGAGATATTAACTAGAATAATTAATATGGCATGGAATACTGGGGAAGTACCGGAGGATTGGAAGGTGGGGGTTATTGTGCCAATATTTAAGAAAGGAGACTCTATGAACTGTGCCAATTATAAAGGTATAACTCTAGTCAGTGTCGTAGCAAAATTATATGAAAGAATTTTAGATGAAAAGTTAAGGGACAAAATCTAACAACAACTAGAAGAACCTCAGAGTGGATTTCGCAAAGGCAGAAGCACACAAGACCATATATTTGCAATTAAGCAATTAATGGAGAAGATCAACAGAAGGAGAGAAGTTTGCTTGGCGTTTCTGGACTTGGATAAAGCGTTTGATAGAATACCGAGAAAAATGGTATGGGAAAGTCTTAGGAAAAGAGGAGTGAGCAAAAAATTGCGAGTAGCAATTGAAAGCCTGTATAGAGGAAATAGAAATTATGTTAGAACAGATAATATGGAGTCAGAGGAATTTAGGGTAGAAGAAGGGATAAAACAAGGAGGTGTCCTCAGTCCCACACTATTTATAGTAATAAGGGATGACATACTAAAAGAAATAAGCACTAAAACCAAGAAAGTGAATATTGGATATAGAAATTTAAGACCTGTAAAGCTGGGAGAATGCGCCTTTGCAGACGACATTATGATCTGTGCAGAAGGAGAAAAGCAGTTACAAGATAATTTGAAAATGTGGGAAGAAGAATTAAATAAGAGAAAAATGAAAATTAACCCACAAAAGTCCAAAATAATGAGCATAGGAAAGCAACAAAGAATAAATGTAAGGATAGGAACAAAGAAATTGGAACAAGTGGAACGTTACAAATATTTAGGAATAATGATACAAAGTGATGGAAAAATGGATGAGGAAATAACAGAAAGGATAAATAATGCATCAAAAGTGTATCACACCCTGAGTAAAGCCTTCATAGGAAAGAAAGAAATTAGTCGGAAAACAAAAATTACAGTGTACCAAACTATATATAGGCCAATACTCACCTATGGCAGCGAAAGTTGGGTCCTAAACAAAAGGATGACAAGCAGAGTCCAATCCATGGAAATGAAGTATCTAAGACGAATTAAGGGAGTAACAAGAAAGGATAAAATAAGAAATGAGATAATAAGACAGGAATTAAATGTAAAATCAATCATTCAAACAATTGAAGAAAATCAACTGAGATGGTTCGGACACCTAGTAAGAATGAACGAGAAAAGACCAACAAAAAACATTTGGCAAGCTAGAACAAACGGGAAAAGAGACAGAGGCAGGCCAAGGAAAACGTGGAATATGGCGATAGCAGAAATACTGAAGGGGAGAAACAAAGAATTCGGAGAAGCTATGAAGGAAGCCAGTGGCCGGGAGAAGTGGAAGAAATTCATACATTAGAGAAAGTAGACCTTTACACCTTATGGTAGAAAAGGTCTTGATTATATATACCGGTAGGTCCAGTTCGCAACGGGCCATATAGCAATGTGTGGCAACAGCGAATCGAATCCCCTCCATGCGCAGCTCCTTCGATAGCAGCACATTGCATATTGCATTGCAGTTAAGAATTTAGTAAGACTTAAACCGCGCAAGGATATAGTCGTTTGCATATTCGTTCTGTATACGTAATTTGCCCATTTGTTGTATTATTGTATTCTTAGCTGCTACGTAAAAGTAATTTTAAGTAATAAAAAAACAATAACGTTGAATAACGGTTAAAAGATAAAAGTAAAAAAATCAATAATTCTGCAAAATAAATTTAAATTTTAAGAAAGTCACTCAATATAGGCATCATACACACGTTGCCACATCGCATTACGTTCCATACGTATATTGTTGCCTATGGCCCGTTGCGAGTTGGACCTATCGGTATATATATATATATATATATATATATATATATATATATATATATATATATATATATATATATAGGTAAATTACTTTGAGTGTAAAATTCTGAATCAAATTTATTCTAATATGTATATGATTTCACTGTTAATAAAATAGAATTTGGGTTAATATATCATCAAATAAAACGATTTGTTGCTACGTAACGTTTCGAAATTGTATTTGTTTCCTCTTCAGACCTAATAGAGTATTTACAAATTAGCCATACAAAGTAAAATATAAAAATACACTTACATTAGCAAAATAATTCTTTAAGCGATTTCATTTATTAAAGATATGAATTTTAATTAATAGTATTAATAGTTAACTGTATTTACATTTCAAAGACCAACTATTGCGAGAAGTGCACAAGATATTAATAAGAATAAAAAAAAAAATAAATAAATTGGTCTTGGGGCGGCCGCGATTGGCGGCGAGTGAAAAATAGTTTAAAATAGAAATATATACTAATTATCCAATTTTTATTACGTTTGTGATAGTTTTACTTACTACTTATTAAATAAATATGTAGAACTTGTAGTTTTGCTTAAATATATACGTAAATAGGTACTATGAAAAATACATTCTTGTCATTAGTGGTAATATATTGCTTTACAAGCACTGCCACTGCAAAAATAAAATCAAGGAAATGGTAATTTTACAAATATGTTGAATGAAGCTGAAAGGATTGCACACGAAATTCTGAGTTCACGTTAGTTGATATTGTAAAACCTCGCAAAAAAGGAGATTTTTTATTTATGAAAATGTTGATGAAAGTCCTGACCCTTCAGAAAATTTTAAAACTAATTTTTATTGCACTATTTTAGATACGGCAATATCCAAAATAGAGGAACGATTTGCGTTAATGTCAGTTCATAACGACACTTTTCAGTTTTTAAATAATATTTATTCGTTGCTGGAATTGAGTCGAGATACTAAAATAAAATATTGTATGGATTTGCGAATTAAATTGTCCGATAATGAACGAAATGAATCTGATATAAATGCGTTAGATTTATGTGACGAAATTGAAATCCTTTTAACGTACTATCGCGGCATTTGAAATCCGGACGATTATATATTTATTTTCACTATAATTAAGCATTGTAATTCGGTTTTTGTATAATTGAGTTATTGTGTAGATGACAGTATAGTCACATTTATCTGCAACCTCTCACGCAAGATTATGTTGTTATAAATTATGTTACTGAGTGAATAAACGAAAAAGACGCATTTATTAATCAGAGAAATACAAATACATATTTGGTTTTAATTTTTAATACTTTATTGTAGCACCGTTTCTGTCTAGCACCTCTTGTAAACGTCTAGGAATCGATGTTATAACATTATGTATAAATTCTAGTGACAGATCATTCCAAATATCCTCGATCTTGTTAGATAATTCTTGGGCATTTACTGGCGTAAAATTACTGCTGCTCATCGTCTTAACAATATATCCCCGCACGTTCTTGATGGGGTTCAGATCTGGTCTTTTAGAACACCACGGCAAACACTCTATATTATTTTCTTTAAACCACTGAGAAACCATTCCTGCCGCGTGGACTGGACAAGTGTCGTGTTGAAAGATTAAATTTCTTTCAGATACATAATTTCTTACTAAGGGAGAAAAACATTTTCTAATATTCTAATATAATTGTTACTATTAAATCTTTCCTATATAATGCAACAAACACCTAGCCCAGACGTTTACCGAGAATCTTCCACTCGTTTGTGATTTTTGAGTATAGTTTTCGTCAAATCGTGAACTAGGTGGCCTATAAACGCGGATTAAGCTATTATGAGATGACTGAAAAACTTTTTCATATGAAAAAAAATACACTTTTCCAAAAATTAAAATTATGCGACATAAATTTCAATGCAAAACCAATACTTGCTTCTTTATTCTGCACATTAAGAAATCTATCCGCTATTCTTCTACCTGATCATCCTTCTTCTAGTAACGTAATTATTTGAGTTTTAGTGTGAATGTTCAAATGCGGCATATTAGCTTTATATTTTGACAAATCTGAATATGATACTGACAAATCTGTAAATTGCAAAAAAGGTACATAGTTACCTATCTACTCTTAAAAAGCCATATTCAAATCAAACAAATTAAGTGTCCGATTTTTAAATGCCGCGATAGTACATTAAGTCCGGTATAAATGCATTAGCAGTTTTAGATTATACAGGATGTCCAGAAACTCTCCTGACAAACGAAGACCGGAGTTTCCTAAGATAATTTTAAGATAATTAAACCCAAATTCACCTAGTCCGAAAATGCTTCCTAAGGGAGCTAGAATTCTTTGAAGATGGCGCCTTGTATTTATTTTTTTTAAATTCCTCCAGAACGCTTCTATTTAGAAAAACAAAAACTGGTATGGTTATTTATACTCCAGAGATGAATCGATTCCATCAATTGCGAATTTCTAGTACCGGTCATAGGCGTCCGTTTTGGGTAGGTCAACGGTTATTTTAAGGCAAAACTTTTTTGTCTTTAACTTTTAAGCATTTGTGACACTAGATTATTAAATTTTCAGGTATTCCAGTACTAAAATGTACTCTCACTTTAAGTCGGTAATATACACCGTTTTCTAGAAAAATCGATTTGTAAATTTTTCGTTTTTTCTTCATTAAAGTTCAATTTATTATGTACCTACTTATTTTTAGCGACGAAGTTGGCTTGGACTATCAAGGCATGGATGAAAATTAATTTAATAAATTTAAAAAAAATTATTTATTACAATGGAACGAAACTAACAAAAAAAAAGAACAAGTATCAAAGGTAGATTGTTACAAAAGTTGCTCGATGTGATGACCATTAGTCTCTATGCATAAGTTTACCCTTTTGCTTAGAGAACGCCGAATTCTTGCAAAAATTCCAAAGTTATTTCTAAATTCGTTGCAAGCATCTTGTATCCTTAGCCAGAGTTGTGCGCGATTTTGTATCGGAACGGAATAAACAAATGCTTTTATGTATCCCCAAACACAATAATCGCAAGGATTCAAATCCGGCGACCTTGCTGGCCAAGCAACTGGACCGCCTCTTCCAATCCAATGGTCTTCGTAGTTATTATCTAGAAAGTCTCGTACATTCCTGCTAAAGTGGGCCGGACAGCCGTCCTGTAGAAACCATAAGTTTTGCCGAATATTTAAACGCACCTCATCTAACAAATCAGGTAAAATATTTTGCAGGAAATGTAAGTAATCAGCACCATTTAAACGAGCAGGTAATTCCACAGGTCCAAGTAGATAATCGTCAACTACTCCTATCCAGACGTTTATGCAAAACCTATGCTGATGCTTAAATTCTTGAACAACGTGGGGATTGTCACCAACGTACGAATAATAATGTGCATTATGTACATTAAAAATTCCATTTTTTGAGAATGTAGCTTCGTCACCAAACAAAATGTTCCTGAAGAAATCTTCATCTTGATTTTGCTGATTTTGTAACAATCTAGCGAATTCTACGCGAGCAGGAAAATCTCCTTCTAGCAGTGCTTGCACCTTTGTAAAATGAAAAGGATATAAATTTTCTTTGTGTAAGATATTTCCTACGGAAGATTTTGAAATTGTGGGGTACATGGCAGATAGTCTTCGAACGCTAATTTCTGGATTTTCCTAAACTTCCATTAAAATAACATCTTCATTTTCTGCTGTTACATCATTATGTCTCCCTGTTTCATTATTTTTTGGGACCACTGAACCTGTTTCTCTTAATCGTTGATGAAGAGCTGTAAATGTTGAGTGAGTGGGATGCTGACGATTGGGAAATTTTTCAGCGTATCTACGTTGCGCCGCTCGAGCGTTACACCTCATTTCGCCATAAATTAAATGCATATCGGCGTATTCCTCATTAGTAAAATCTATTTTTTTAAAAATTGAAATCGTTGTGTTTGAATAACACAAAGTAAAAAATGAAAAGATAAACTTCGCGAACTGACAACAATTTGACAATGAAAAACGTAGGTTTACTTCTGTTGGCAGTTCAGAGCTAACTATTGCAAAAAATAAAAAATTTAACTTTAATGAAGAAAAAACGAAAAATTTACAAATCGATTTTTCTAGAAAACGGTGTATCCTACCGACTTAAAGTAAGAGTACATTTTAGTACTGGAATACCTGAAAATTTAATAATCTAGTGTCACAAATGCTTAAAAGTTAAAGACAAAAAAGTTATGAATTAAAATAACCGTTGACCTACCCAAAACGGACGCCTATGACCGGTACTAGAAATTCGCAATTGATGGAATCGATTCATGTCTGGAGGATAAATAAGCATACCAGTTTTTGTTTTTCTAAATAGAAGCGTTCTGGAGGAATTTAAAAAAAATAAATACAAGGCGCCATCTTCAAAGAACTCTAGCTCCCTTAGGAAGCATTTTCGGACTAGGTGAATTTAGGTTTAATTGTCTTAAAATTATCTGAGGAAACTCCGGTCTTCGTTTGTCAGGAGAGTTTCTGGACACCCTGTATATACAGCCGAAAGTAAAAAGAAGTAGACAAAAATACAGGTGTCTGTTATAGACTTTCTCAAAATGATTAGTGTAAGAGCGGAAGAGTTTCTGGACACCCTGTATATTTCCAAATGATCTTACTCCAATGTTTCCAAATACAACCATTGCATTAAGAATTTTTTTGACAATGGTTTCTGATGAAAGAAGTTTTTTTGTAAACTTAAATTAATAAAAAAAATATCTAAGATCTATGTCACAAGAAAGATTAATAAACTTGAGTTTAATCAGCATTGAAAATAAAATACATAGCTACAGATTTGGACACAACAGATTTAATCAATGAATTTGCACTTAAAAGGGCAAGAAAGGTTAATTTTGAGTAAATTTTACTTCAATTTTTTGTATATAAAACTTTTGAAAATATTTTCTTTTGCTTGTTCATATTATTGATATATTAGGTTTTGTATGTTTTCGTTTTTTTTTAAACATTGTACTTACTTGTTTTGGAAATATATGTAAAATATGTAATTATATACTTATTTTATTGTGAAAAATATTAAATTTAGACAAAAATAATTTTAGGATTTTAGGGGTCGGCAACTTTTGCCTGGCACCCCGGCGTTAATATATACCTTGGAGCGGCCCTGACTATAACATCGAATTAAAGTCTGTCTTTTTGTATAATGAATTAATACCAAAACGGGAATTTTCAGAATTGACATTCATACTTAACAGTATGCTTGATTCGGGAAGATGTTAATTTTTTTAATTGAGACAGATGTTAAATTTACATAATTTGTTCATTACAATATTATATTTAAATGTCTATGTAATTAGTTCAAATGGAATGATAAATCTTTCTATTAAAACAAAAATCAGAATATCAGAAAATAAATTTATTGAAATCGATATCATAATCTAATCATTCAGTTAAAACAAGAATTAATTCATGCAAATTAATTCATGAAAAGGGAGGTTATCCCATTGCATATAAATCAAATTATACTGTAACATTAAATTAAAGTCTGTCTTTTTGAATAATCAATTAATACAAAAATTGAAATTTTCAGAATTCACGTTGTTAAGGCGTATGTGGGGTCCTGGATCGTAAATCAGTCGTAAATCTAGCTTCTGTCGAATCATCGTTGATTCAAGTTGTAAATAAGCTCGCTCAGTGGTTCGCAAAATAGCAACACTTGTTGAAGGCACAACGCTCTTTAATTATTAAATACAAGAAAACAATGTTACATAAGCCGCAAGCAGAACATATTATTATAAAACTTGTTTACATTTCCTAAATCTAGTAACGCTTGTAGCTGCTCGCAATAGCACGTGTGATCTCGTTGATAGATCTTTGCAAACTTAAACTTTTAATTCTAAAATATTAGCCACCTAAAAAAAGGAAAGACTCCACCCTATTTCTTATGATTGGTCGAAACAGAATAGGTATATAAGGTTACATAAACTCGACAACGCTACAGACGCTACCCAGACTCGACCTTAGCTAAATTGTGTGTCCGAAATACTGTTATACAAAAGACCTTCGAAAATGTGACCGTAATGAAAATTGTAGAAAGTCCGTCTGGCTTAACAGGCAACTACGTGTTTCTAGCTGTAATAACTCGATATAGTCATGTATATGCGTAACACTTTCGGCAAGGCTACAACCTCGCCTTTTTCAATACAAACGGTAGCGTGTTATATAAACACGACCTTACTCTGTGTTTATTGCATACACAAGACTATATGTCAGGGTTCGTGTTATGTTCTAGAAAAGACTCCAAGGATCTTCTCTAATATATATATAGACAGTGGTTTAAGTAAGAGATATTCATATACACAGTGACAGTCTTAGTAATAGTCAGAGTAACTATACGTTAGAGAGTTACAACCAGTCAGTGGTACGAACGGTGTTGTACTTAATAACCACGTTCTACCCTGTCTGAGTTGAACATAGTAAACGATGTAAATACTTTGTTAACCAGTTGTAAGTGTTAAATTAATTATAATATGTTACCCGAACTTTGTGCGTATCATTTACTACGATAAGTCGCCCTAACCTGCTATCCAATGTGGCCGGCCAAACGGCCCACATTACATGGCGATCCTGCCAGGATCGCCATGTAATCTAATAACCTGTGCCCTAAAGGGCTGGTCTGGATCGCCATATGATAATGTAGGGCCCTATGCCCTAGAGTAGGCAGAGATCCCTACGTAATAAGGTCCTACGTGCCTGGAGGATCGGCGAGTAAATAAACAACGATTTAAAATATGTATGTACCGACAAGATAGTTTAGGAATCCACGAAGTCAAGGTCACTGATAAAATGCACAAGCAATGTTTATTTTGTAAACGATCGCATAGTGTCATTGAACAGAAGTTATTGCTGACATATTCAGAAAGTTTCTCGCAAACAAAAGAGAATAACAATAAATTAATAAAAGAAACCAATATACGAGGAGTAGTATATTAACTTTATTTATATAAATTCCGAAATTTTTGTAACAAATGCCTTAGAAGTTGATTCCAATGCTATAATGGTTAGTAACGGGACGATTCGATAGCATCCTAATCACGTCTGGAGCTCAATAAGACGACAGAGACCTATCGATTGTACCTTTACGACACCAACAACAGTTTCCACCAACCCCCAGGACAGATCATCCTAGAGTTGTGGAACTGGCGAAAACGATGACCAACCGAATCAGACGAACTTCGAGAGTAGAAGAAAGGCAAAGAAGACTCCAATTCGCCCCTAGGTCGTGACGAAGCAAGCATGCGCTTCCAGGAAATAGTCCGACACGACAAAAACGCTCTCAGAATTTTTTTAGAGATTACAGTTATAACAAAAGTGTGTTTTGTTAACTGGTCTCAAGTTTTTCTGTATTGAAGAAAAGGCTTACAGCATAAGGGAATTTCCGCTGCACGAGCACCCTTACTGTAGCCAGAATAAGCTTCAAAAGATAGTTCTGCGCAGGAACATGACAGACACGGAATATGTGTTGTCCAGGGAAATACACGAATGAGTGATTCCCAAAATAATTTTTCCATGGAGGAAAATAGATAGAAAAACGGAGTCGATTTATTTTAAAGTATGGTTGGAAAGGGAGCATAAGAATTGGGAGCAAACGATCATGCACAAGAATTGAAACCACATTACATGTACTTTTCTACAAGATCAAGCATGAGGAATCGGAAAACAAGAACTAAACGCGAAAAACAAAAGACAAGAATGGCAAACTGCGAAACAAGGCAATTATTCTATATAAGTTGCACATGATATAGAAATAAAATACAAAAAAAGCGAACAGACTAGCAAAATTGAGACAGTGTACAAAGGCCCGATTATTATTAATTATTATTTTTTTTTTCAACAATGTAAAACGTACTATTTAGCAGTACCTTGAAAATTTATCATTTACTATTTAAAGTTTTACAATCTATATTATATATTTATTATTACAGTTTATATTAGGATATTTATCATCTTACGATTTATATTATATATTTATTCGTTATATATTTATTATTATTATATATATATTAGACTATCCATCATGTTACTATGTACTTATTACTGTGTGATATTTGATAACGATTTCATTTTAGATTTTAGCAAATTTATTGTTTAAATAATATCATTGTAAATTTGTAATCCCAACAATGTTACCATATTTTTAAAATAGTAATAGGGAAAGTAAATAGTTAGAGAGATTCCGATGCAAGAAAAACAAACATATTAGTGTTAGTTTTTCTTTGCTTCCCAAGAGGGATGGTGTAATAACTCGATATAGTCATGTATATGCGTAACACTTTCGGCAAGGCTACAACCTCGCCTTTTTCAATACAAACGGTAACGTGTTATATAAACACGACCTTACTCTGTGTTTGTTGCATACACAAGACTATATGTCAGGGTTCGTGTTATGTTCTAGAAAAGACTCCAAGGATGTTCTCTAATATATATAGACAGTAGTTTAAGTAAGAGATATTCATATACACAGTGACAGTCTTAGTAATAGTCAGAGTAACTATACGTTAGAGAGTTACAACCAGTCAGTGGTACGAACGGTGTTGTACTTAATAACCACGTTCTACCCTGTCTGAGTTGAACATAGTAAACGATGTAAATACTTTGTTAACCAGTTGTAAGTGTTAAATTAATTATAATATGTTACCCGAACTTTGTGCGTATCATTTACTACGATAAGTCGCCCTAACCTGCTATCCAATGTGGCCGACCAAACGGCCCACATTACATAGCATTAAGCGACAAGCCTTCGATTTAAACATTACAATGCTTAACTGATGTGACTGAACCTTAAAGTAAAAACAATACAAATAGAAAAAAGCATGAATAAATAACTCTAAACAAAATGATAAATACCTATTCCAAAGTACATTTTCCACGAAGGATGAACCAAAACATAATTGTCAGATAAACGGTTAATGCAGGCCGTACTTTGAGCAATATTTCTTGGATAAGGTAAGTAAAGGTACGCCATAAAATTATGTTTGACGCTGCCATAAAGATTAGTAACGGGAAATGCTGTGATTCCTCTGAATAAAGTGCATAAATTTCAAATTATAAAGAAATCTTGCCAAAATCAAATTCAATATTTTAATTTTATTAAATAAAATGGTAAATGCTATGTTTACGTTTACACTCAAGAACTAAATAAATCACGGTGAAATCGAATATCTAGATCTACCAACAGTCTCTTCTTACTAACAAAGCTCTTATTAGTGTAGTCACCGTTAAAGCAATAAGTGGTATCGTGAAACGCTGTGCTACGAAAATTTGTGATTTGCCCATATATTCTGACTAACATGTGATTGGCATTAACTTCAGCAAATATTTGTAGAGACTGACACTCTACAAATATTTGCTGAAGTTAATGCCAATCACATGTTAGTCAGAATATATGGGCAAATCACACATTTTCGTAGCACAGCGTTTCACGATACCACTTATTGTTTTAACGGTGACTACACTAATTCTTATTAGTGTAGTCAAGGGAACTAACTAATTCTAAACGGACAGCCTTGGTAACCATGCAAACAAATAGACAAATATAACCCTTATAGTTTTTTTAATTTTTTTTTACATAAAGGGGCCAGCGTAGTCCACACCGCATTTTTGAAAAACACCTGAAGGTATAATGCTATTGCTAGGAAGATTCCCCATTATATATTGATTCGGGACAGGTTTAGCTTTGAAACAAGTTACACATTTTCTTATTAGACTTTTTATTCTGTTCTTTTCAGAAATTGTCCAGAAACGCTCTCTCAAAGAGTATAACACTGCTTGTGCAAGCACCTTGTGTTCGTACATTATAATGAGATCAGTAATCAAGTTTTTTTGGTAATATGAACTAGTGTTTTTTATTAATGAAACATTGGATTGAGTAATACGACCTCTACACGTAATATATCGTTATCGTCAACAAAAGGAGAGAGTGCAATTAAATCATTATTACATTTTTGTTCCTCTCCTAATTTTAACTTCTTAATGTAGGTAAGGAAGGTTTGAAATTGTGCGATTCTAACGACAGATAGAAGGGCCGATTGCAGTTTGTATGATTGCCTCTATCACATGGTGGCTTGCGAATCGTATACACCATGCCGTGATCCTCTGTAGTTTAACAAAGGACGAAAATTTGTCAAAGAAGTCGCATTACATTCAATTACATTTGCAGCTAGCGAATTTTTGCGTACTTCCGGCAATGTTTCTGGAATTAAAGCATTTTGATTCCCATTAGGCCATTCATCAAAGTTTTTGATAAGCTAATTAAGGCCGTGTCACCCTAGAGCGTTATCATCAAGTGCTGACGCTGATACGTCACGGGAAAGTAAATCCGCAGGATTTTCTTGTGATTTAACATGGAACCTGCGGGTTGCTGTGAGTTTGTATAAATGCAACTCGATTGGCAACGAAAGTTTACCAACGCGAGGGAGGGAATTTGATCCATCCTAAAGTAATTGATGAATAAAATCAGTAGTAATACGACGTGAAATTAAGTGTAATTGCCTCCCTAATTTTTGCAATTAAATTTATTAATAGGGCTACCACGCAGAACTCAAGGCGCGGCAAGCTGACTTGCCGTAAGGGTGCCACACCCGATTTGGCACATAATAAATTTGATGAATTTCGTCAGTTAACGCCGATGCAGCGTACGTACATGCACGCACCGTAAGTGCGTTCAGACGCATCAGAAAAACCGTGACACTCAATAGTGCGCGAGTTTAACTGCCTAGCGTATCTTTATATATTATATATGACGGTGCATGAGATCTCATCTAAGAATCTAACCCACTTACTGTGTAAATCTTAGGGAATAGATTCATCCCACGATACTTTACATTGCCAGAGTTTTTGCATGATTAATTTAGCTACTATGATTACGGGGCCTAATAATTCAATAGGATCGAATATCTCTAATGTGATGGAGAGTATAGTTCGTTTTGTAACAGGTCTAGGAGAAGATAAATGCGCAATCTCATATTTTAACACATCTAGCCTAGAATTCCACGCAACCTCTAGTGTTCTTGATCCAGAATCATCGCACAGTTTAAGCTGCTCTGATTCATTTCCACTTTCTCCCTTGACCCTTTTTCTTAAATTAAAACCGGCTGACTTTAATATGTTAGTGATTTCGTCCTTTATTCTCTCAAGATTCTCAATTGAATTACTGTCCGTGAGGAGGTCATCTACACAAAAATCGCGTAAGACAGAAAGTGTATGCTCCCAATAACATGTCAATTTCGACTTCCTTGTTAAATGTTGGATCGGCTAAAGTGAGATTATTGGGAATGTTGAGAAAGGAAGGGTCAAATGAAACCATAGGCATGTTTTCAGTTATCTTGTCTGTAACTAGAAAATTTAGAGTTACTTCGAATGAAGTACAGTTTGAATGCACGCATACATCAATCTTGCGCCTTGTATTTATTGTATTTTGATTAATGCCGAACACGGTTGCTTGTACAGGTAAACCGGGCAATCGTAATCTTTTAAAAAACTTATTGCTAATCAAATTAGATTGAGAACCATTTTCCGATATAATCTCCAGTGGTGTGCACCACCATATCCAGTGTTGACGTCCAATCCGCCCAATGTTGTCCCTCTTCATCACATATCGGTGAGCCCCACTGGGCTTGGCATTGAAGTCTCCTAGGACAATAGTCTCCCGGTCCTGTATGTTGCTCATTATACCATCCACCTTTTATACTCGGTCATGCTTATGTTAGAGGAGATATAGCAGCATATAATATTGCACCTGTTTGGTGTGATGACCAGATATCAATTACACCCCCTATGGACCATAACGTCGATGTTCTTGATCAGAAAAAGCACAGCAACGTTTATCCTTCTATCTTTCAGCCATTCATTGCCACTAACTCGTTTTTTGTTTGGTTTGCAAACTCAGAATGTCCACCTCTTTCTGTTTAGTCGTTGCATATGCCATGTCATGAGCTGCATAGGACCACCCCACGTTGATTAACAGTACTTTCATAGTGGGTGACTGCTACCTTCTCCTATGATACCACCAGCTCTACCACCAGTTCTATCCCTAATGACATTTGCTATTTCCTTACCTCTATTTCTTATCATGCTCCTGTAGTGGGGCACTTCGTCTGGTCCGCTCTATGCCCCCCTTCTTACAGGTCAGACAGTAGCTAGGATTTTTGCATTGCTTCGCCTTGTGATCTTCCATACCACAGTTTAGGCAGACCTTGGATTTATCCATGCCCTTGCAGTCACTACTGTGGTGTCCGAACTTTAAGCATTTGTAACATCTAATGATGTTGACTTTTGCCCTCACTCTGCAGGGTCCCCATCCAATTTTGATGGTCCCCCTTCTGATCAGATCAGTTGCGCATCTCTTTGAGAGCGCAACCGTAGCATTTAGGTTTCCGCTCCAGTTTGGTCTGATCGATAGGACCTTTATGTCTGCAGCATTTGCGTTTCTTACGCTCGCTTTTATGCCTTTCTCAATTTCTTCCATAGTTATATCACCATCTATGTCGGTAACATCTATGATGTCGTTACTACTTTTAACTTGCACATAGCTTACTTGAAAGTTTCTGCTTTGTCCTTTCCACCCTCTATCTCCACCATGACATCCCCTTAGCTGTCTTTTTTATGTTTTTCACCTCGTCAAGATTTACATTAGTCTTTACAGTACGGAGTATGTCTGCATACCGCTTACCCTTTGCCTTTATTATAATTTTCTCCATTTGTTGGGTTTCCTTTGCGCTCTGTGGTTTGCGTTTTGTCTCATTTCCATTTTTTGTTGTCACTATTTCAATTGTTTTATTGGTTCCCCGAAAAACAAACTCTGCACACTTCCTTATATAACCAGTATCTATAGTTCTGAGTACAACCAGCCTGAGATATTGGACCCCGTGTAGGTGAATCTCCTTTTTCAAATGATCAATTATATCGTGTAGCTGCCAATATCATTAATATCATTCGCATTTGATCTATAAGGCAGTAGATATAGGATTTTCGCGCTGGTATTTCCAGTGCCTTTACTTCTCGAGGTTTCCGTCTTAGTTTTAACAAATTCAACATGTCCCCTTTAAGGTTTTCAAGGTCAGGTCTATGATTTTGGACAATCCTGTCCACTCAGTTTTCCCCATAATTTGCTTGTCTATTTCTTTGATTATTTCTTCGTCTAACTGCATGAAGTCTCTTTTGATTTCATCTTTCTCTGCCTGCACTCCCATACCTTTGCATCCCTTACTGGTGCCTTTAATTGGATTGATATCATTTGCATTGTGTTACAAAAGTTTGTTCACGTTCCGAATTCTTTGATAATAAGATGTACCGTCATTGTTTACAGTCCTACTGGTTATCTTCTTTATTTTACTACTTCCCATCGTGTGCTTTTTTTCTACAGCTAAATTTGTTTATAAGTTAATTGGCTAAAGCAGATCGGTATTGTAGTTGAGTCATATATTTTTTTTCGTAGATTTTAGAGTTATAGTGGTTTTATACAGTATGTATGAATTGACAACCGAACTATCAATATGATAATGTAAAGTACTTGTCTTTTTGCGGGTTCTAAATAAAATTGACTGTAACTTTAGACACACACTATATTAATAATAAAAACTAATAACAATATAAAAACTAATTACTAACAATAAGCACATTTATGTATGTATTTATATTTATGTATGTTCACTCGGCGATAATTTGGTATGGAATGAATCCTCAATCCCTTCCACGGCGGCTTGTATATCGGCTGTTGAACCTCTTCTCGAGCGTTCTAGATCCATCGAGAAAACGCCGGAGGAATGATACGTGATGTATCCTTGGATGAGTCATCACAATAATATGTAAGTTTCAATTTCCAAGAAATGTTATAACATGAACGGAGTTGGTCAAAAAGGTCAACTCCACCCATCTATCTTTTGTAATTTCTCACAGATTCGAGTCAAGGGACTCCTGCTTTATTCCTCCTTTGAACTGTGGTTGCTTGAGAGGGATTGTACATTGTACTGCCTATCAAAACGCATTTCTTTCCACAATGTCTCCATTTCACAACAGACCATAGCATAATCATAGTCTCCCATTTTTATCTGATTATCTTTGAGAATTGTTGATAAAAAGCGTTTGCGACTGTACTCAAGAGTTCCGCAAGCAAATAATTGACATAATTGACGACAACATTTTGGTAAATAAGGGAAAAGACAAAAAAAATGGTCAACGTAGACACATTACCCATCTCCTCTAAATGATTTAGTGAGATTCAAAACAGTTCTTTCACCGAGGCCTTCTTCTTCATTGTTGGTTCTGGATTTTCCTTCGTATATATCAAAAGCGCAAACGTATCCTGTCGAAGCGCAAGCTGTCACTCACACTTTGAAACCTTTTTTAGTAGTTTTCATAGGCATATATTGCACTTTTGCCATTGTAACCACCATACTTTCGTCCACAGATAAATTACGATTTGGATTGAATGTCTTTTGAAAGTTCATTTTTAAATGACTTACCAGAGACGGATTTTATACAAGTTATCAAATGCGGGATCGGTTTTATCGGTTGGCATATTTTCATTGTTATTTATGTAAAAATACTTTTAGAAATCTCTTCACTGTAAAGATTTCGGCAATTCGAGATACAAAAAATTTGCGTCGGTCGACCAAAATAAACGTAAACTGGGAAATTTGTGGAATCCCATTGTAAGCAATACACCTATAAATGCTTTCATTTCTTCAAGCAAGGTATTAAGTGCAGCATTGTTTGGTAAGCATAAAAGTTACATTGGTTCACGATTTCTAACAACAGTTGGTCGCCTAAAAAGTTTACCAAAATTTCCGAACGCGAATTGAAATTTACAGGAACCGCAGTTCCAAATGGTTCAGAAAATACTGCAGCAGAGAAAATTTGCGGAGAGATTGCAGTTTGACTCCAGTTAAAAAAGTCAGGTACATCTCTGACATCTTCATTTCAAGAATCCTCGCTGGCCGATATTTTCACATTGCGAAAGCTTTCTGGTTCTCTCAACAGAATATGCGTTCTAGATTTTCTATGGAATCATCCGAGTCAAAGGCAACGACTCTAGAGTGCTTGACTGCGAATTGCAGACTACCGTACGTTTTCTTGTTTTTGGGATAAACAAGGTAAATAATCGTCGGAGTCGCTATCCCCATCAATATCTGAATTACAAGGCTGTTCGTAAGAAATTCCGTCCACAAAATCAAATATCTCATCAAAGGACATTTGCTATACACCCGGCAAAATATTTTTATTCGCCATTTACAATATAAAACAATAAGCTCAGCTATAATCGTTACATATCAGCACGTGGACAGACAAGTGTGAGGTTAGAATAACACTTGTCTGTATACCCTTAGTGCCAACATATATGAATAAAACAGAGAATGCATAGGATTAATAATTTATTAGTGATAATATTATTTTAAAATTTAGCTAAGTTTAATGTTTAGTTATGGAATAAACGAATAAAATCACTTACCTATTCACAAAGAGCTACAATACACTAACTATTGATCGAATAAGAATCATATATTTATTAGCATGGAATGGGGATACTATGTGGTCAAATGTACAACCACATTGCGCTCAATATGTACTCATTTAACATAAGATTTAATAATTTCACATAGAGAAACCTATCTTAAACGTCTTTAATGGACGTGATTGAAATATCGATCACAGATCTATAAAGGGTTAATAAAGAAAAAATGAAAAGTTGAGATTTTGTTGAATGTCTATTGTACTTGATACTTTAAAAATTGCAACACATTTCCAGTTGTCTTTTAATGGACATAATTATAATTTTAAAGACCAATAATAGGAATTAATATTATTATTTATTGCTTTTAAATAACCAAAAAAATATTTGTTATTCACAAATATAAAATAAATATTGCGCGATATAAAAAGAAATTATTTTAAGATAAGCGCTTACATAATCAATTTATTAATCAATGTCCTTTCGGATATCGAAGCAATTAAAGTTTTGTTATCAATTTTGATTTTTGTTGTAGCAGTAACAGCGAGCATATATATATATATATACATGTAAATACTTCTTTAACACGTACATTTTTAAAAAAGATATCCAACATGAAGTGCCACGTCTTTGCGCTTTTCGTGATGCTATCTCTCTTATACGGCTATGAAGCTAGAGTCGTCAGAAATCGGAAACTAAAGGCCCCTAGGGAAGTCAGGCCGCTCATGGAAGTAAAAAATGATAAAGTAAAAGCCGCTGAAATAGCTAAAGCTGCCGAGGAAGCGAAAGTAAGAGCCCCTGTAGCTGAAGTTGCACGCCCAAATTTCCGTGATGCTTTCGAAAAAAAATTATCGGACACTCCAAAGCAAGCTTTGAGATATGCTGAAGATCATTATATTGTATATGGATGCGAAATTAGTGATAATCCAAATATTTTATTGGAATGCTCTATACCAAGTAAGATATTTTAAATTTAATTGTTATAGTTTAATTGCCGTTTCATGTTTAAGTAGGTCAAAAAACTAATTTTTAAGCATTGTCCAGTCAAAAAAAGAAGTAATTAATAAATACTGATATAAATTCTAATTAACTTCCAGCAATGCAAATTTATGTTTAAATTCAAGAATTTTATTTCATATACAATTTCTGAGGGTAAGTATATTGGTAGTGTCAGAATATTATATATTGCAAACTTAAAGAAATCTACTTATTTGTACGTATTGGTTTTGATATTTATTCAAAATTTTAGATATGTATTTAATTTAGTCACGCAAATACTCATTTAATAGAAAAATTGGCATGTGCCGTCTATTACTAATAATTGATATTAGAAACCTATTATAATGTCAAAAATAAATTAAATGGCGAATGAAATTATTGAGAATTTTAAATTCTTATAATAATATTTGGTAATGGACTTCATTATGTAATTTTGGAACACTACAATTGCCAAAGAAGTTTCTCGAATATTCTTGATTAATACACAACACATGTATGTACAGTTTGTTGAGAAATTAATGTGTCCCCCAGTTATAACTAAATACCAATCTTACCTTCTAAGGCGGAGTGATAGATTCTCGCTTTCAAATATGTAAACAGTATTAATCGGAACAGTATTGTCTTGATATTAATATAAAAAGAAATTGAAAAGGAAACTATTTATAAATTTCTAAGTATAAGTAATTCGAAGTTAAAATACTTCACTTTTTTCATTGCATGTGAATAATTAATTTGTGTTTAAGATTTTTTATATAAAACATGTTTTAGTTTTTATTTTTTATCAACTACTTCTACTACAGGACAAGAGATCTACCACTTGCCTTTTGTCAATAAACTAGATCAAATTTATAATGAACTAATTTTAATTATAAATTTTATTTAATTGGTCGAAATCATACATATTTTATGAAAATTTTAAATATATAAACATTTAGTAATGTGGTTTGTCTTTGTGAAATACAAAAATGTTTGAAAACAAAACTATTTAAAAATTGATATGTATGCGTCTAGACTGAAATAAAATGAATATCTTTGGTTTTATTGCATGTTCCCTAATAAAATTCGTTTTTACAATATTTTAGATATGTTTTGATTTAAATTATTTCTGATTGCAAATTTATACAATGACAATAACTGTTCAGCGAATTAAAAAAACACTACAATTTTTAAAAAATAAAATATAAAAACCTTATATTTAATATAGAATGTGTAATCAACAAATACTATTTCTAAACATATACATTTAATATCTGATATTTTAATATTTCTTAAATGTGTAGAGATACTATTGATGCGATTCATAATTGTATTTTAAGAAATTTGACAAATTTCTATCTCGTCTTCAATATATTGATACTTGGGTTGGGATACTCTTTGATACAATTTGGTTTTATAGGGCAAGATTAAATTTCCACACCAGGAAAGCAGTTATATGTTATGAACACATAATATTTTTCAGATTTTCACTGTATGGGCTTATAGCATGGAAACTAAAAGAACATCATTTCGGGACCACAGCTCTACAACATAATGACTGCTGGATGTTTTTACTATTTTTTGCCAATTTAACTTTTACAGCTTGAGATAATTTTCATTTTCGAACGTAGTTAATTTTCTATAAAATGTATTAAATGAATTAGATTCGATTTTTTAATGCCAAAACACAAGTTTCAAGGTAATATAAGATAGGTATTATTTTAATAAATTTAAGATTTACGAAATATACAAATTTCGGTGGTTTTTTAAATCTTAGTAGAGAGAATTGAATAAGCTATAAATTTACAATAAAATAAAAAATTCGAAGCAAAAGACGTATTACATCTTAAAAACCAATATTTTAGAGTAGTCGTATATGTATGAATTTATAAATAGTTTAGTTTTGAAAAATTTTCATATTTCTTAAAAGCAATTCACATTCCTACTGTTACATGTTTAAAATATTTATAAAACACCTAGTATTTTGATAAATTGAACAATTCTAAATTATAAATTCATATATGTATACCACAAATTCGATCTAGTTTATTGTGAAAAATATGTCGGTAGTTTTTTATCCCATAATAATACATACAATACAAGAATAACACGTTTCATATAAAATACCTTAAAAATATTATTTACATGCAATAAAAATAAATAAATTTTTATGTGTATTTTAGCCTAGACGTACCTATATTTAGGAATTTATTAATAATTTCCTTTTTAATTTTTTTTTATATTACACTAAAGCGATTCTCTTCACAGTAACGAATTATAAAACGACAATGTAAGGTTCCGCCTTAGAGGACATATTGATATTTCGGCGTGACTAGAGGGAGACATAAAATTTTTCAACAAACTGTGAGTTGTGCATTAATGAAGAATATTCGAGGAAACTTCTTATTTAGGAAGCCAAGATGGAACTAGGCTTTTTCAATAAAAATAATTCCAAACTGTGCGCTCACATCGTTAATTTTATACACAAAAATGTATAAATTTAAACATACATATGAGCCATTACTTTCCTCATAATCAAAACTGCAATTCTTTCATAAAAAGAAACCAAATTTCAATTGAGAGTACATATATTATTACTACCATTTTACACATTAGTTTTTCTGGTGTTGACTTGAGCATTAATATCTTCCCATTATATTTTTTCCTTCAAATAGCGTGATCGCTTTAGTTATTCTATTTAATATTTCTTCTTTCAATCTTCCCTGAAAATCCCTAAGTCTTTCAAGATAATATATAAAGAAATATAATTAGATAATAAACCTATACAAAACAGGAATTATGAAGATGGCTAATGAAACTGAAGAAACAGATACAGAAGAGATCTATTTCTTTAGTTTCATTAGCCGTCTTCATAATTTCTTTATGCAATTTATCCATTCCTTTATTCGTTCTATCAATTATTTTTTGTTGTGGGCAAACCACACGAAGTTGTTTGTGCAACAAAGATCTCCTTAGTCAATCAACGGTACAAAATTTTCTGTATTTTACTTTGTTTTAGTATAATATATACTGACGTTATTCCTTTTATGCAGTTGTTTACCACATTCTATATTTCATATTGGGTCCTACTCCTCTGCACATAAAAAAGTTTTTTGTCATTGTTCTAATCAATTTTGGACCTCCATTTCGGTATGATTCGTACTGTCAAACGCTTTCCTAAGTTAATGACTCCCAAACGAAGTTTTCTATTAGTCACTACTTTTGTTTCGATTATTTGTCGAGTTGTCCACTCTGAAAGCTAATTTATTGTCGCTTAAAGTATGTAATTTCAATCCTTTCCCCTCGACTTCCTTGTATATACTTTTTTGTTATAATTTGAAATAAACTGTAATTTTTGAAAAATGTTAGTTTTAATAAGGAAATTAAGTAATAATGACCATTATAACAGTTAATGTGCCTTTAATTGTCTAAGCTGTTTAAAATTAATATACTGTAAATTCTTTTTCAGAATATTTGCTTATCGACTTGGCGAAACAAATAGTTGCGGGTACCATCAGCAGCGAAAAGCCGACTGATTCAATTGGAGGTGAAATATTACCTGGCGTTCCTGACTATTGTGATGATTGGGACGAGGGATATGAATATGAGGGATATAAGGGATATGAATATGATGACATTTATTACGGGGACTATATTGACTACTAACAACTATTAAACTATCTTTCGCTTTTTAAACTTATAAGCAAGTCGGAAATTGTGATGAACGAACATCTTATGGCTTCATTTCATTTACTTTAATTATATGTACTTTACATATTATATAGATTATATATAATTATTTAACAGCAAATATGTATTTTATTATTTAGTCTCTTAAACTTCGTACCTCAAGGAACTTTTGAAATTTCAAAAAAGTTGTAGATAAATAATTTACTAGCGTAAACTTGTAATTATTACCATCCTTGCGGTGAAAATTCAAACACATATGTATAAGTCAGCAGTAAACACATCAAACAGTAATAAAATAAAAATATGTATAAAAAACTATTTAGATGGTTCCGAAAATGATATATTTTATGCAATTTCAAAACTGTTAGAAACCACCACCAATATTTTTTTGAGGTGAAGTCTGGTTTTGTTTCACTAAAAATAAATTCCTACATCATTTCGTTGGTGTATGTCAAACACGAAATAAAAAATTTTTCACTACTCATAAGATATCTTAGTTATCTTGCAGAGTATGGATAACGAACTGTTGATACCGACGATATACAAATTCGGATTATTAAGTATTAATATTCTTTTTGAAATAAAACCTCATAACATATAATTTCTATATGATTTCAATCCCGAACTGGTGGGGGAAACCGCTAGTAATAACCTAATTAAAGTATCATATCTTTTCAAATTTAAAATTTTCCCTCCTCTTTTAGTCATAAAATCAGTTAAACTTGCATAACATTATATTAGTTATGTTATTAACACTAAATAAATGAGCACAAGTTAATAAAAAATTCATATCTTAATCGTTTTCTAAAATTACTTAAAATTCTAATTTAAGGAACAAAGCATACAAGACGGTTAACATGGTATTTTGTTATCCTTCTCAAAAAATCTACACTATGACTTTTCCAAATAAAAGTAAAATGATAATAGCGATAATAACAACAACAACAAGAACAATAATAATAATAATAATAATAATAATAATTGTTACGCTTAGCATATAGAAGATTTTAATGTAATTTTAAATAATATTTCTTCTTTGAATATCTCGATTTAAAATATTTAACTTAGACATTTTTCTTGTATATGTTCGTGTACAAAGAGAAAGTTTTTCTTTTGTCATATTCCTGACCGACGAGACCCTTAGTTTCTACCTGACTCTGTGGAATTTCTTTCTATTTTTACATTTCATGAAATTGTTTAATTCAATTATACATCTTCCTTTATATATGGTGTTTCATATTATTAGAAAGCTTATGTCACAAGGGTTATTCTAATAATATTTATGACATCGATAGACCACGTCTTCAGGTCGCGCTTCTTATTAATTATAATTCAAGATAAAATTGACGTACAATATATTTTGTACGTCAATTTTATTATTTTTCAACTCTACATTTTTTACCCCAGAAGAAGCGACAAAGTCTGTTGCGAAATATAGGGTTATTTAATAAAGGAGTTTTTTTCTTAATTGACCGCTTACCCGAATTTAAATTAATTTTATATATATATATATATATATATATATATATATATATATATATATATATATATATATTATTATTATTATAATATATTTTAGCGTCAAATGCTGGAGTGCTAAAATATAATATTATTTAGCAGCCCTACGTTGGACCGTCAAAATATTAAAATCTTTGATACAAACGTTTACTAAAAAGTGTTTTTAAAGACAAAATATTAAACTTTAAAGCAGAAAATGAATTTAAAATTATAATTTTTACCCCCGCATTCTGATTTACTTCTGCGCAGGTCCAATAATTGAATATAACCGTTTGCAGTTAAACCGTTTGCAGTTAAAAACCTCTATAACCAAATAGTACTTTGGTCTTAAAAGAAAGTTCAAAATTTAATATAATTTCGAGAATCAACGAACATGAGTTCTCTAATATCTCCAGGGTTGTGAAGATTATGTCTGACAAAGAAATTAAAAAGGTATGTTAGCTCAGTATTAATATGATAAACTAATTGAATTCAAACGACTTGTCTTGGTTCTTAAATTCCGTTTATTAAAAGGGAAATCTTATCTTTATAATGAATATTCAATTAGGTACAATATATTAGGTAGTATTTAACAAAACATTAGGAATAAACATTAGATTAACAATTTATTTTTATTGAAAATTTAAATTATAAAATTTAATGGTTATGTGGAATTTCTTATAGGTGCAAAATTGAATCTACGGTAATGGGACAAATACTAGGCTACATAAACAAATTGATTCTGATAAATCAAATTGCTGAATAAATGAATTTGTATTTACGGAAGTTCCATCTATAAATCGAGTAGTTCAAAAGTAAATGACCAAAATGGACTAGAAATGCAAGTAGGCAAAAACAACCCCTGACAAAATATATTTTGATATTTTGTGTGTTATTCTCCGGGTGTTTTTGTAATTTTATTTATTTGTAAATAATATATAAATTTATTGTGACATTTAAACCATATTTAAAACCATAATTTTCTAAATATTCTCTTTGAAAATCCCTTGCAGTTTCTGTTGCTAATAATAGTCCAGTTTGATATGGCTTCCATACATTACTTACAGTAATATTTCTTATAATATCGACGAAGGAAGATAGAAAAGATAAAACAGACATGTACTCTTCTTCATCATTTTTAGAAAGAGCATATTTATAAAAGCGACCAGTCATATATTTGAACCATTTGTGCATGAGTTTTAGAAACCATGCTGTTGTTTCATGTTCCCTGCTAATCATATTCTAGTTTATGTAATATGATATTGCTGCAGCAATATCTGAGCTTAATAATGTTGAATTCAAGTAAACATTCATTTTTTCAAAATGTGATGGATGTAGTACATTTTCTTTTAATTTTGGACAAAGTTTCAAAGTATCCATTTGATCTAGTTTATAAACTTGTTGTATGGCTTCCATCGAAATAAAATTTGATGCAAGCTGATATTTACTTACAATTGACTCATCAAGGATCATTGTGTGTCATCTGTTAATGAGGAACTAACATTTTTAAAAACAGGCACTGGGTCTGGAGTAAAATATAGCTTTTCATTTGGATTACATGGATGAGGAGTATAGTTCATTATTTTGGAGTATCTGCCAGCAGTAATATGAAATAACTTCCACATGCTACGATTCTGGGGACCCATATCTGTTATAACTGCCTTAATTATTATACCTATAGACATTGCTTTTTTTATAATTGTTGTTATCTTCTCTTGCATTTCAATAGCTGAGTAAGAAGATGCAGTAAACTCATAGCAAACCATTTGCTTCCACCGAGAAGATACTCCTGTTAATAAAAACACTAATGCATGAGAGGCATATTCTTCACTACTGTCTATTTCACCAGAAAGCAGCATTGTTGGACGACCAATAATAGATGCAAGGGAACTATCATATTGAAGACCTGTTTAATTGCCATTTCATCTACTACAAGGGTTGCATGTTTTTCTTCGGCTGTAAAATTTTTAATCTTTTGAAAATACGTATAACGAAATAAAATAATTTCAGTAATTACTTACTTTTGCTTCAAGAAGATGAAATATATCTTCTATAGTCCCTGGTTGAAATTTGAAAGATTGCAAACGTTCTTGTAGTGTTCTGATACTGGGATATGGTAAGTTTTGTTTTATCAATTCCTCATAACCTTTAGTGCCACAACTTAAATATAACTGTATTCCCTTATTCATAGTGTTATCAGACCAACTGAAACCTTTGTGTATACCTAACTGTAGATATTTTAACTGATCTTCATTAAAAACCTTTTGTAAATTTTCATTTTTCTTTTCCAGTTTACATGTCAATCTTCGATTCTCTTGCTGTAATGTCTTAATTTTCTTTTTCAGTTCTTCGATTGTATCATTTGTGTTACATTCATTTAGTGATGAAATTGGTGAGTCATTATTAGTGTCAATATAGCCATCCATATTGCTTGTATTTACATTTTCATCAGAATGTTGTTCAAGATGTTAATTATTATTTACCGCTTCAGTTGATGGAAATAACGTAGGCAATGCATTGTTCTTAAGTAATTTTCGATTATCACTACGATTTTGTTCGAACTGCCCTTCACCGAAGTGCACCTAAGATATTCAAAAATGAGCAATTTCATATGACATTAAGTAGACGAAATAAACCAACCTCGCAAATAACTGATCGATGTGGTAAATTGCCTCTGTTTATAAAATTAAGCCAAATCTGTCTTCTTTTTCTTTCAGAAGGAATTCTAAATAGGCGAAAACCTTTTTCAGACCTATTTTTACACGATTTTATACAACACGAAGGCATTATATTCAAATTTTATAATTTCAAAATAAAAATATCAAACAATGTCAAATTACTATATTTAACTGCCCGCCATTTTGGCTCCAAAATAACAAATATGCAGGCTTCATGAATCGCGGTACTTTATATATCTAGGGACTTTAGGTGTTAGTAAAGTCACTATATCTAATAAAGTACCGCAATTGGTAAGGACCATGAGTAAGAGAGAGAAAGATATATATTGGAAACAAAATGGCCGTTTGACTGCTGTCATATTATTACTGTAAAAACACGAAATCGCTCGTTGGTCGCTTATTTATATTGTGTTTGGTGTTATACATAGTAAGAAACGTTTGTATTTGTTGTGACAATGACTGGCTGCTGTGTTGCACGATGCAAAAGCAGAAGCGAAAATGGATATCGTCTGTTCCGATTGCCAAGTGGTATGTAATTATAAATGCAATGTATTTAATATATATGTTCATTCTTTGTCTAATTGTTATTATATTATCTTATTTGTTTTGACAATAAGGCAAACGTAACACACAACGGAAAGAATTATGGATGAAATGTATTGGACAAAGTGACTTAAGCCCAATGTCTATGATCTGTGAGGTAAGTGCTCAGTAACCTAATATATCGTTTAATTTGATTAGAAAACATTTAGATTCATTTTTCGGAAAAACAATTCGAACAAAAACGGATGGATAATCGAAAACTGTTACGTCCCGATGCAGTTCCAGATTTATTAACAGAAAATGAACGCTGATCCGCTGTCAAAAAATAAATATAAGCTTGCCATAATACATATTTCGTTTTATTTACAAAAAAATGCATGTATAGTTACTAAAACAAATTTAAACAATAAATAATATTGAAAATCGTCATAATATGTGTCAATTCCATAAAGTCACTAAAACAGGACATTTAAAAATCGCGCTACTCACTACATTTCAGTTGGTATTGGAATCAATATGGCGTCCTAATTGCGGTACTTTATTAGATATAGTGACTTTAGGTGTTAGTAACCAACAGCGCCGCCACGATGTTATTCAGAACTACAGATTCATATATGTACATTCACTGTAATAATTTTTGTCTTCTGAGCTTTCTGGTTCTATGTGTGCTTAAATTCGCTATTGGGACCATTGGTTATAAGATAAAAAATCGGAAATAAATAATAAATAATATAAAATTATTCACCTCTTGTACATGAATGACATCAAAATGTTTGCTGTCTCATACATACACGTACACACACGACACAAACACACAGAGATAGAGAGAGATGAAACTACTTCTTAGAATAAGAGAAAACATAACCAACCATACATACGAATACGGAAGCATAGGATTCTTCATGTGGAAAAAAGGAAGATGGGCCCAAGAAAAGGAAATAGAGAGATTTTTAATGACGAAGTACTGAGTGACATGATGAGAAAAGAAACATTGAAATATCTAGACTAGAAGGAGGATATATATATATATATATATATATATATATATATATATATATACAGGACAGCACTAACAAAAGAATATGAAACTGAACAGTATAAATATCACCATGTATGGGATTCCAGTCTTAACGTACTCATTTGGTGTGATAAAATTAAACATGCGTATAGAGACGATCTTAACTAAATACAGTAATCTTCATCCAAAAGCATGTGTAGAAAGGTTGTATTTATCTAAAATAATAATAATAATATCTTTATTGTCCAAAAGTTATCAACCAATTACAGGACAAACCAAAGAATGCACATATATATGTATAAAAAAACATAAAATAAAAAGATAATTATATCTAAAAATAAACATAAAGAAATACATATACATATTGCTATGAATAGTGGTTTGAAAATTTAGCACGCCACCATCCACAACTAGTTTCCCAACTAGGTTTCTCAGCCGGTGAATTTTCAAATATGAGACTTCTAACTTCTCGGGTTCCACTTAGGAAAAGCGTGTCTATAAAGTGAGTTGAGCGCCAGTGAAATGTTCACAAAAATTTATATACTTATTTGATTAATTAATTAACAATAATGGAGTGTCAAATGAAACAAACGCAAGATAAAAATTTAAAATAACTATTTAATACAAAAATAAAAAAAAATAAAAAAAAATAAAAAAAATATCTCTTTACAAAGTATAAAGATCCTGTATCATACAAAAATACTTGAGGTAAAAACATTCATTGAAAATTGACAGCTAAATGAATGGAAAACATCCTCTAAATAACTCCGATCAAAACGTATCTAAAAATAATCAAGTTTAATATTAATTTCTCCCCAGAGAACCACACTGTAAAATCAGATACTGATACACGAACAAAACTTACGCATGTGCAAAAAACACGCACAAAAAAACCCTTAATCCTCTCGAACAAACTTTTCAATTATAATTTTTTTACAAAGAAATGTTAATAATAAACTGTATTATCTGGATTTCTAATCATTAATTCTCTTAACTACAAGCTTGAATACAATAGAAATATACTTATAGTAATTTTATATACTATGACGACGTCATATAATTTTAATTCTACTTACAAGAAAAAAATATGTGGAGACTCTTAAGAACAAAGAAGGTGCATAATCAATTTAAACATCAATAATACAACGAGAAATTTATCTCTATAAATATCGGGACTTTAATACTTATATAACAAAATCACTTTCAATCAAACAACCCGAATTAATTAAAATATATTTAAATATATTTCACAAAGCAACCTTTTAGTTCAAACTATAAATTTCATCTCCCCTCGAGAATTGACCTCGACTTTCACACGAGAACGATCCCGAATAACAAGTTTTTCTCTTCGCAAAAGTTAAATACATTTTCAATATACAATTTATCTCACAAAATATGTACATTTTTAAATTAAATTATTTTTAATTAAAAATCCAAAGCACAATGTAATACATCAAAACATTAAAAAAAGATTTATTCTTAGTCTTTTTGTTTTTTATACTATGGCATTGAAAAAAATGTCTGCATAATACACCTCAGCAATTCGGCACATGGTACTGAGCGGAGAGCCCTGCAGCAAGTTGGTCCTAGAAAAATGTAAAGCAAAGATAGGAGAGAAACCAGAGGATATACGAGGAATATGAAAGTTGATAGCGGAAAGTAAATGAGGACAATCAATGGTATCACGAACAATCTTCTACACAAATCTCGCTCCCAGAGTATCGCGGCGATGGCCTAACGATTGTACGTTATGTCTTCTGGTAGCAAATTGTAGTCCGTATTTCGCTCGGGATAGATGCCACTAATTTTAAATGATAAGTACTTTAAAAAAGGATATTGTATCTTTTCAATGGACAACTGAAGATAAATATAATGAGGTGACCAAACAGGAGAAGCATACTCTAACTTACTGAGGACAAAGCTGTAATACATAGTTCTGAACAAAAGTATAGAAGAGAAGAATTTGCAGGTACGCAAAACAAAACCTATTTTTGAAGCAGCGACCACACATGTTTTTGATAAGCGGCACAAAAGTTAAGCGAGAATCGAACAAAACACCAAGGTACTTTATGTGATCAACTTTATTAAGAATTGTATCATTTACAAAATAACCGGTATTTTGAGGAGCAAAAGTTAAAAAAAAAAGTTTAAATACTTTAACATCTTTACATACTTTAACATAAAAGGTGAGCGAATTCATTATGCCTACCAAGCATTTATAAAAAATAAATACGTTATAATTAAGAGCCGGACACGAGAGGCCGAAATTACAGTGAACCATATAAATAGTCTATAACATCGCTAATTACAACACGCAGTAATTAAATAGCTCTATTCATTCGGTTAACAGCACATCGGTTTTTTATCGTTGAATTGTGACGCAATTAGTTCAATATTAGAGTTAAATTCCTTTCTTCATGACCGTAGATAGAAGCGGTAGGAGTTTTTATAATGTATTTTATTTATTAGTTTATATTTCGTAAGATAAATAAAGTACAGTTTCTTTTTTTCATTGTTTTAACTGTTAATTACATAATTATATACTTCGTAATTTTTGCAATAGATCTTGTTTAATATCGTTTCATCGAATCTACTTCACCTAATTATTTTGACGTAAGTGTCCAGTAAATTTCGTTAAGTTTCAATAACTTACGTATACATTTTCAATTTTCATTAATTTAGATCTAGAACATTGTTTAAGTTACTTTTTCAGATATGATATGAAACAATGGCGAGTTAAATTATGATTGTATGTCCATTGCCAGTGATTCCGAAATTTATTGCAAAGTCTGTAAAATATCGTGAAAAGAAATTCCAAGAAATCGCACGTAAAATGGGAAACATATACACAGAAATTACACCCGTTGGAAGCTGAAAATTTTAACGAAGAACCCCATTAAAATATTCCATATTCCATTACATAAACTTAACAATCCCACCATCAAAACATTTCTCCAAAATTATACTGGTC
Organism: Melolontha melolontha; assembly: GCA_935421215.2. Classification (NCBI taxonomy): domain Eukaryota; kingdom Metazoa; phylum Arthropoda; class Insecta; order Coleoptera; family Scarabaeidae; genus Melolontha; species Melolontha melolontha. The sequence continues at coordinate 85,003,089 of OW285242.1, read as the reverse complement.
GAAATGTTCCTGATGAATCCATCTTACGCAAATATTATGTTTCTAAGTGCGAGCAAATATTATGTTTCTAAGTGCACGAAAGCAGTCGAACGCATTAGAAGCCATCTTTCAAATCAATACCTATGGATTGCACTTTGCAAATTTGCCAAAACTAATCACTTATTTTGAAAATCAAAATCTCAAATTAAATAATGGATTAACTGCATTACATGTGGCTACTAAGAATTTAAAAAATATTCCAAGTGACTTCGGATGTGGCCTTTGGCAAAAATTAGACGCCGTTTTTAATAGAAATCCAGATTTAATAACATTGCTGCAATTGTGTATGGTGACAATGCCTCAAAATCTAACTGCTAATACACTGAAATTAAAGAATATTTCCAGTATGCACCTATAACCAGTTGCGATGTAGAAAGAACGTTATCTATCTACAAGGATGTATTTCATTCAAGGAGAACAAATTTTACAGAAGAGAACCTTGAGAAAGTATTGCTACTTAATATTAATACTCCTTTACTCAACTGGAACTACAAAATGAACAAATAAAAATGTGTTTCGTATTTTATAGATCACTACCCATTTGCTTTCCTATTATATAAATAAAATTAAAAACTCTTTAAAAATACAAGTTTTCAATAGTACGCCCGAGGGTGATGAGTCATTAGCCTCTTGTGAACGGTCTCTAGTTATAATATTTCCCAATAATCTCCCTATATTAGTAAGAATCGATTTCAAATCAATATTTCATTCGTTGGCTACTACTATCAATATCCTTTCTGATATCAAAATGATTAATTAAGATTCGTTATCGATTTTGCTTTTTCAAGCAGTGGCCGTAGCAGTTACACATAAGCATACTTTTCTAATACACTTATTTGGAAAAAATAAGATGAACTGCTACGTCTTACTGCCTTTTGTAGTGACATCTTTCATATATAGTTGCGTCGTCGCAGTAGAGAGCAGAACTGAAGCAGAGGTTGATAGAAAAGAATTTGAAATCGTGAATTTTCTTCATGATTTACAGGCTGCGAAAGAATATCAGGTTGATGGTGAAAAGTTTGATTTTGATGATTTTTACACCGATTTAGATTTGAAAGATGAACCTCGCCCTGATTGGGAAACGTATGACTTCACAGATCCTATTATCAATATAGAAGTAGAAAAAGAATACTACCCTAATGAACCAAATCCTATTAACGATTTAGAAGCAGAAAAAGAATACTACCCTGGTGGGCGAAATGCTATTATCAATTTAGAATTGAACAAGAAATTGCAATCTGATGGAAAACATATTGACGTCGTAGATCTTAAACGATCACACTTTACAGTACCGCAAAGTGACGAAAACAAAGATGATTTTATAATCTTTAATTGCAGCATTGCCTTTGAAGAGAAACGCACTATTTCCAGATGCTATTTGCCAAGTAAGAAAATTTTCACGTCATTCTTATAATTAATAAACTTATTGTGCTTTAATAGCACCAGAGAATTTATTTATTTATAATTAAACAAGAAAGAAAATACTTATTAATTAATCTTAATATTTGAATATTTGAATATAAACAAAGCTTTTAAATAAGTAATCATTTAATTAAGCTTTTAAGGTAGCCGTTTTATAAAACGATGCCTTCGCAATTTTTTCTTATAGGGATACTATAACCTAAAATTTGTTCAAGCAATTATTCTTGCAGTTATTATTTTTTTTTAATGCGTTATTTTATTTTATGTTTAACGTCTGTTTATTTTCTATTATTTCTAAAAGATTCACACTCTAATGCAAAAAATAAATAAATGTTAATAGTAATATTACTAAGAAAAACAACTTCTATGTACTAGTGCATAGAAGTACTATAATGGCATTAAATTGGTAGTATATTTAGATGTTCAAAATTTAAAAAAAATTCAAAATTATTTAAGTAGAACGTTTTGTTCTTAGCGATCCTTGTATCTACTTTTCTCGCATGTTTTATTATTAAAGATTTTCCTTTAAAGGTCGTCTATACTGTGTATTTATTAAAATGAGTTATCCAAATAAAAAATAGTGAACAAAATTTATCGTGATTTCAATAATTCATGATTTTTCTGAAGACCTTATTTATCTTCTTTTAGTTCACTGCCTTTCAGTTATTTTTTATATCTAACAGCCGTATGTAAGTATGTTATAAGTTTGACAATCTATAAATATTGTCAAACTTACATACTTACACAAACAGATGCAATTAGAAAATTGCATCTGTTTTTATATTCTTGGATATAAAGGTGTCATTATGTCCGCGACTTTTTGAATGAATAATAGCTTTTTCGGCAAATACACGTTCTATTTCTTAACATAGGCATTGAGGTCAATACACTTCGTCCATTTCTCCAATTTTTTAATACTTTCGAAATAATAAGTTTTATTGAGTTTCTCAAAATAGGCGTTTGGTCAGGTTCCATATTCATACAACAAAACAAACTCGACATTGCCGTTAAAGATTTTCAACTTGATTCTTCCATAAATTTGCGCCGCCTTCCATACGATGTTTAATGTTCTATATGCTTATTATACCTTCCTTATTCGCTGTGCTATATTTGACTGTATTTTCTAACATATCTGTAATAGGATGTGAAGGTTGAAGTAACATCTTTATATTGTTAACAAAATGTTGAACAACAGATCTCAACAAGCTCTTTTTAAATTTAACGAACAAGACATCTTTAACCGAGACCTATGTCATCCAATGATGACGACAAATATTCCCTTGTCAAAGCTACATAATCAAAACTTTACTTCTTTCCTCCAGATGTATTGCAAATTCAATATCCCTGGTGGAACAACACTACGAAGAAACGACATAAGTTCCTTGTATTCGGAGGTAATTGAGTAAATTAAAGCTAAAATTCGGAACAAACAATTTTTTTATATGTATTTTTAAAACCACCAATTAAAGAGGACGTTATATTTCCATTTATTGATTAGTGTCTTTAGCGACGAGATTCTGCCAGAATCTGACCTAATTGCTTCTAAAGAGTTAGAAAAAACAAATGCACTCACAGTAGCCAAATTTGTTCAAGAGGAACTATCAACATTTTTTTTCCTACGCCTGTTCCTAAGATAATTTTTTGCTCATTTTGTCAGATGCAGAACCGTACATGATAAAGTCCGGGCAAAATTTGAAAATATTTTATCCGAACATGATACGTGTAACATGCGCATGTTTTAAATAGGGTTGCTGAAGAGATTAGGAAACATTTTCCTCTTGTAAATAGTTTAATTTCCAACATGAAAAAAAATCTTCCTTAAAGCTCCTGTAAGGGTTCAGTTCTATAAAGAAAAACTACCAAACACTCCTCTTCCACCTCAACCTGTTATTACACTTAGTTGGAAGGCCCTTTTTTTATTTCGATAATTTCTGCCAACTAAAAGATCTAATTTCAGAATTATCTGACGAATCTTCCCAATCCCTCACTGATATTAAGCAATTATTCGAAAACAAATAAATAAAATAACAACTTTCGTTTATAAAAGCCAATTATAGCTTTGTTTCTAAAATAATAACACCAATGGAGGAATCTAATTTGCCATTAACCCGAAGTGTAGAACTAGTAAATCAATCTGAGGCAGCTTTTCAAAATGTCGCAGGCAAAATAGGGGACAAAATTTTTCAAAAATTCAAAAATGTGATGGAAAAAAGTAGATTTCGGTTTCTTAGCCAAGTAGCTAATATTTTAGTGGGAAAATTTACTAAATTCATTGACTTGGATTCTGCAATATTAAGCAATTTTAAAGACATCGGTTGATGTGAAAAGGAGTTTTTCCATTTATAAATTTTTATATTCACACAGAATTTTTTATTTGAGAACTTCGAGAAACATTTAGTGATTTACTGTTTTTACAACTAGCGACAACCTGCTTTGGGTAATAAATGCATATTTAAATTTATAATGCATTCCAATTAAGAAAGGACCAGATGGCGCGGCAATCTGAGTATAATTTACACAGGAATTTCAAAAAAATAGATAATTTGTATTTGAGGATATATATCTAAAAAGATTATTTTTTGACGTTTGTTTATTAACATATTTATTATTAAGAAAGCTTAGACTTTAATAGTTTTAATCAAGCAAGAAGCGGCAAATATATACCAATGCAAGGTATTAGACTTATATAAAATATTTCAATCAATATCTTATAATCTGTTATTTATTGTTTGAAGGTGTTGCATCTACAATAAATTTGTGCGTAAATACAGTGAGAATGTGTTAAAATTACTACAGGAGAAATATTTACATCTTTCTTTGATTTTATTAGAGAACAAAACTTTTGTGTAAATATGAAACTAATAAATTTAAAGGATTGATGGTGACAGTTTATTATAATTATCATAATATTTGTGTATCGTTTAGCTTAAAAAATATAGCATTTTACAAAATACAGTTATTTTAATAGAATCTATAATGAGAGAGCAATAAGGAAATTCATTTACCTGCATATCATTTCACATAATTTGGATAAAAATTTTTATACATCTAAAAAAGGTATTTAAAAATATTTTCATTTTCAAAAATAAGTAAGTACATATTAAACAGGGTAAAGCAGCAGTTTGCGCCAAAAGATGGGTAAAACGTAAGCATTTTTCCAGTTTCAGTATTTGGTTAAACATGTGTTCGTTCCTTTATTTCAAGTTATGGCTGATTAATACTTACTTTTTTGCTTATGTGTGGGATAAATCGCTACTATCGTACAATAATTTTTTTTGCTTTTAGCAGAAATATGGTTTGATTACAGTTCAGATTTCAATGTAATTGAAAAAAAAAGAATAAACAAAAAGAGAAATTGCTTTCATGGGAACCTCCGTGTGTTCAGTAAAAACAATTTTTTTCGTAAATGTCTGAACACAATGAGCGTAAAATCCTCTTTTATTAGCATAATATACATTAAATCTTTTACCTACACTTACATAATTACATTAAAAGATTATATAATCATTTCCTACTTAGAAATTTCATTAATATTCCACGATTATCACAATATCTGGTAGTTACTTGAGACCTAGGACGTCGAGCAATTTCTGAGGGCTTGAAAGAACATACAATCTCATGAATGTATATGGTAAACATTATTTTATAATTATATTTAGTTTAGATTTTATTCACTATATTAACCAAACTATACAATTTATAAGTATAAAAAAATTATATCTAACACATCACACACACACACACGAATCTAAATCAAGAACATCACTCACACATAACTAAATTTAACACACCACAGTTCATTATGTTACATATTGTTCACGAATATATACATATATATATTGAAAACTACTCATCTTCAAGATCAGAACCTGAATCCAATGAAAATTCTGAGGATGACCCAGTATTTACAGTAAAAGTCAAATTTTCTAATACATTTTCAACAATATTATCTAAATCATTCATTTTGTTTTCTTCTGTTATAACGTGATGAATGCTATTTTTCCATGCGTCAGCATCAACAATGTCTAATACTTCTAATAATAAATTTCTTACTTCGTGTAATTTAAATGTCTTATTATTGGCCGCAACATGATGCTTGACTTGAGCCCATATAAGTTCAATGGGGTTAAGATTACAGTGATATGGAGGTAAACGTAAAACTGTACGGCCACTTTCTCTAGCTATTTCTTCGACCATGTATGAAACTAGATGACAAGATGTGTAATTTTTTACAAGCTCAAATAATTCAATCTTTAGCATGGAATTATCAGCTAAAATTCCTTTGGTTAAAAGCCATTCAATGAGTGCCTCCTTTTTCCATGATAAAGTAGGTAACTTTTCTGTTTTAGTATCAGAATGATAAGGCGTATTATCCATTACTATAACACTATTGGGCTCAAGAGAAGGTAATATATTTTGCATGCATGCGATGAACACTTCACTATTCATATCTTCATGGTAATCTGCAGTTGTCTTGGATTCAAATAATAACAAACCCCCATTCATAAAACCAGTTTCGCTGTCAATGTGAAGCACAATTAGTTGCTTTATTTTGCCAGATGGATCTTTTAAACCAGAAGAAAGACCTTCAACAAATGCTTGCCTTGGATTAACTACCGTTGTATCTTTCCATATTGTCTTTCCACTTTTTACATATTTTCCTTTACGATTTTTTGATGGACCTGGTAAAGCTGCGTCATCCATGCTCTAAAACGATTGCGATTAAATAAATGAAATAATGAATAATAATGAAATTAATGAGTGATAAATTTTTTTTAGAAAATGATGTTTTCACTTTATTATCTCTATAAAGAACTATCTTTAACGAATATTAATAATAAATAGCACAATGAACAACTAGTAAAACTGCAATTGACTAGGACTGACAGAAATACCGGTCAGTATCGACAGCAAAACGATAATTTGACAGAACTAAATAAACATAATTTTGCCTGCATAAAGGCGGCCTCTATTTTAGCCAATCACAAGCTCTTATTTTAAGCCCTATCTTTCCCAACGGTTTATTCTTATATGGAATGGACATTACTTCAGCACGTAGAAAAATTAAAATGTCTATTTATTTTTAAGTGAATCAATCAATTTATGTATTATAAGTATTTTTTTATTTGCATATTTCCAACATTTTTGTGCATATTTTGACTAAATTATTTGCACATTTATGCGCATATTTTTGGGGTTTGCACTTGCATATGTGGGTTTCCCTACTAATAACTATTAGATGACACTAACATATCATTAAATGAGTATATTTTTTATTCTAAATTTCTTCAAAATTTATTATAAGGTAATTATTTAAAAATTGTTTTAAATAAATTAGAGATAAAAATTTAATGGCAATTCACGCCGCAGTGTATTCTTTGTTTTGTTGGATTGTAAACTGTAATCATGCGTCATATAGAAAACGTAGAGAATAATTTGACCCACCAGGTGAAAAGATATTAAGGGAAAGGAGGTACAATTACCAATCAAAAGAAAACACTCACTTAAATATTATTACTACCAGATTTATTAGGGGAGGTTTACTGCCCATTTTGAATAAAAAAGTATAAACAATTTCTATAAAATGAACAGACCTAAACATATATAAATCTAAAAACTAACAGTTATATCTCAACAAGTATTCGGTACCAACAAACGGACGAAGCTTTATATATAAATTACAAAAATAAATTAATAATAATCAAATCAAGCAAATGGGCGAAGGCCTGCATATAACTAGCAAAGTATATTAACAAAAGATCTAAAGAAAATATAATTAATTACAGTTGTTACCTGCCTGATAGGTGCTAATGAAGATGAAGATGAGATCTCGATATTCGTACATTCAAAATTATACATAAGTAATTGAGTCAACGCAACACATATAGTTAAAATTTAAAATAAATATGTGGTACCTATATAATCAAGATTTCTTGCTGTAAGGGAAAGAAAATAAAAAAAAACAACAACATAATAATAATCATAATATATTTAATTTTTCAAAATTATACAAGTGTATAGAACTCGTCATGGATATGTATACAAGTACATGTAAATATATAAAAACAAAATAAAGCGTGACATAGACAACACATTAAAATTTTTTTGAATAAAATTCATCGAAAGAATAAAAAGTTTGTATATATAAAAAAATTTCTAGTGTTTTTTTTAAGCACTTTTCCCTGCTCAAGTCCTTTGGGATATGTACTTTAGGATATGATTATAAATCCTGATAAGACCTGACTAGTTCTTTTGTACCCTGGTCAGAGTTGTTTGTGGCACCGCAAAATAGACACTTTCCGCCCCGCGAGTACTTGTGATTTAAGACATACCTGCCAAACGCACTGCTTATACCCCTTCTCAAACACAAAGTACACTCCAGAATGTAGAGACTGGTAAGCGTATGTATTTTTCTTGTTCTAAATATTTCTCGGCACGAGTCAGTGTGTAACAATTTAAAAACTGCACGAAGACATTTCTTCTGTAGAATAAAAAGTCTTCCCACATCCACACTTTTCCCCCAGAAGACTAAACCATACCGCAACCGCGATTCTACGTAAGTTCGATACGCACACAAACTGGCTTCACTGTTTACTGAGCCGGCGATAACCCTAAGGGCATAGTGAAATGGAGAAATCCTCCGAAATAGATGGTGTATATGGGACTTCCAATTCAATTGTGAATCGACCCTTATGCCGAGAAACATTACTTCAGACGACGAGGTTAGTACACCGTCTCCAAAGTTTACAACAAGATCTTTCCGCTGAGAAACAGCGAAATGGATGATTTGGGTCTTGCCCACATTCAATTTAAGTTCGTCCGCTCTGAACCATGCGCTCACAGAGGACAATGCCTGTGCAATGGTTTCCCTCAAGACTTTTGTTTCCGTTGATCTTATTGCCAATGAAACATCATCCGCAAATAAGGCCATAGGATAATTCAATACTAGTGGTAACCCATTTATGTAAATTAAAAATAAAAGAGGCCCCAGCACGGATCCATGTGGTACACCCCTGATAACAGTGAGCCTCCCAGACCCAATCGTGGTTCTCTCCCCATTCACTGCAACGACACTTTGTCTTCTGTTTTCTAGATAGGATTTAATAAGGCTCCAACAATTTCCCCTAAATCCCAAGTTCTTCAATCTCTTCAAAAGGATTTTGTGATTAACGCTATCAAAAGCCTTGGACAAGTCCATAAAAATTCCTGCTACTTGCTCTTTGTTCGACCAGGCATCAAGTATTTCACAAATCACCTGAAATACGGCTCAACATGTCGATTTTCCTGTTTGATAACCATTCTGTCTATCTGTGATAAGTTTACGTTTGTCAAGAAACCTATTCATTCTTGTATATACTAGTTTTTCAAACACCTTGGCCACATTCGAAATTAGTGCTATAGGTCTATAATTTGTGATGTCATGAACATCTCCTTTCTTGTACACCGGACACACAACAACCGTCTTCAAAGCATCCGGAAAGGTAGACGTCTCGAAACTTATATTGGCAATATGACACAGTTGGTCAGCCAGATGCTCTGCGACGGCCTTAAGTACGGGAACGGATATTTCGTCATGTCCCGCAGACATGGTATTCTTCAGTTCCATTATGGTGTTGACGACCTCTGACGGTGTCGTCGGTTCCATAAAACACGTCTCCTTACAAGACATTTCTTGAAAATGTGCTGGCTGTCTTTCATCAATATTAGCAACTATACCCAGGAAATATCTGTTGGTGTAGTCGAAGAGCTCTTTTTGCTGTGTTATTCCAGCAACTATAACAGTAGCCAGAAAATTCCGTTGCTCCTTCTTTCTTCCTGCCATGTTATTCACCAATGCCCATGATGCCTTACTTTTATTATCCGATAACAGAATGTAATTTTAATTATATGTCGTTTTAGCCTTCTTGATTTCACTTTTCACATAATCGGCTTTAGTTCTTTAGGTAACGTGTTTTCGATATAACCCTCGTATAATTGCCTTCTAATTCCACACTTTTTCCTGAGGTCGTCAGTTAGCCATGGATTCGTTTTTCTTCTTGTTTGTTTGAACGTAGATGGGCAGATTTCATTAACAATATTCAAAACCACACTATATACACTTTCATAGTAATCTTCTAATTTCTCTATCGTTAATTTACACTACTAACTTTTTCCGCAATTAAATTTAACTTATATTTGGTATTATGTCTCATCCTGGTCCTGACCGGCTCTGGATCACAAAGATCCAGATATGTAAAACTAATTTGCTGAGTCTTATGATCCGACCACGCCGCGCCCACAACACGACAGTCATAATGCCCATAACCCTTAGAATTGGTGATAATATTGTCTGGCAGAATGGCATGAACTAAATATTAAGCTTCGCAATTAACACTTATAAAGACCCATAAACAAATTCTTCTTATTATCTGGAAATAATTTTTAAACACGATTTCTATTTTACGGTGTTCTTTTTGGTATTTATCTCGTGCTTATTTTTTTTACATCGAATTCTTTGGTAGACTACTTGTATTCAGCACGTTTAAGTATTTCTATCAAACTTAATTTATAATTTCATAATTTATTTTAGATTGAATTAAAATAGGTGACAAAGATTGGTGCTACATTCGATGTAATGACTTGTTTAATCTTGCTGGAACTTGTCGAGTGCCCGATTTGAATTATTGCATATTAAATAGATTTACATAATATTATTGGTGAATTTTGTCGCGGGATAATCTTTCAAATTGTGATTATTTTATTTATAGGATTGTTTCATCCCGATATTATTTTATCCCAATAATAATTATTTTAGTTTTTAAAATATCTGTTGTGTAAAGTGTAATTCGAGCGTGTTTACTTTATAGTAGCTTTTTATTTTATTCGGGTTACAAGTTGGGTGCATGTTGTTACGTTAAAGAATTCCAAACTGACACTACTTATCTACTTCCTTACTTAATCTTAACTAACCGCGGTATATTATGTAATGTACATTCTTGTTAAATTTCCTAAGGTAATCCCTTCAATATCGCTTATCCTATGAATTTTGATTACCTTGTTTTTGATTATCTTGTTTTTGATTATCTTGTACGGTTTGCTTACTATTTCTATTACATTTCCCATTATTAGTTAATATTTGTGTAACACCATTTGTTAATTCCTTAAAACTTAACTCTACTTAACCCAGTCATGACATTTTCTGACGCACTTTTTTGCCTTTCATAATTAGCCTCTGATTGACTTGTTTTCCTACGTACCACTTAAAAATTAAACGTTTATTATGCGTAAATTCACATTCCTTATTCGCTTATTTTACTTATTAGAAACGCCCTTTTGCGTCTTTCAACACTTTCGCATTTACAACCCGTTGCGAATTCTTGGCTTTCCCGACGCCCATTTTGTTTTGGTTTATATGTGTTTATATTTACCTCAAATTCCTAGGAATTGTGTTTATTTAAAAACCTAGTATCTCAATTCTCGATCTTACCTTATTCCGTCTCTGTTAAATTAGATTTTATTTATAATAATCGACCCTCTACCCACTGTTTGCATTCGTGTTTAGATTAGACTAGTATGGCAAATAAGTAACGTCATGTTTATTCGTTTCGTGCATTTGGAGTGCGATCTGTTAAGGTCATTTAACGCCTGTAGTATTCTCGTTAATCTTAAATATTTCATAAAAAGCCTTTCTTTAGAGAGTTAGTAAAAACTTTAAAAATGTATAAAACCCCTTAATTAATATTCGTATCCTAAATGCGTATTTCGGCAACTAAGCTGTCATCCTCAGTAGGTAAAATTAATAATCACAGTGTTGAATATGGGGCACAGCAAAGCTAACACAAAGAATCGCGAAACACTTTACAAGGCGTCTACATATACAAGGTGTGTATAAATTGGCGGACCCACTACACGTGGCGACATTCTTGGTCAAATTTTGAGTTAAAAGTCCTAATCCTAAAACGATGTATCAGGCTTCCTTTGTCTTCAGAATGAATTTGAAAGAAACATACATTTGGCAACATTGAACACGCATGTGCTAGTTATAATCTTCGGAACATTTTTACACGTCGTCATGTGAACCTTACATTTTAAATTTAAAAAAGAAACAAACGAAATAAAATTGGTTTCTTAGATTACATATTTATTACGAAAATATTACAAAGTTTTAAAAATTTTTGATAATATTGACTAATTTTTGTACATCTTCTTGATAGAAATCAATGTAATTATTACCTACATAATTGTTCGAATTGAAATCCATCAGTTTGTAGACATAGCTGCAATCTTTGTGGTATCGTTTGTACTATTCGCTCAAGTCTTTCTGGTGTGATTTCTAATACTGCGGCGTCAATTCGGGCTCTAACTTCGTCAGCGTCTTGAGGAGCTATAGCATAAACTTTACCTTTAATGAAACCCCAAACAAAAAAATCTAATGGATTGAGATCGGGGGATCTCGCAGGCCACAAAAGGGGACCGCCACGACCAATCCATCTGTCTGGGAAGTGTTCAGTCAACCAGTCTCTTATATTACGAGCAAAGTGCGCAGGAGCTCCATCATGCATGTAAATCATATTACGGCGTACGTTCAGCGGTATCTCATCAATAACTTGTTCTAAAACATTTAAATATTCACCGGCATCTAGGCGATTTGGTAAGTAAATTGGTCCAACTACCCTGTGGTTTATTATACCCAGCCAAACGTTAACAGAAAACCTTCTTTGGTGACCGTATTCGCGAAATTCATGTGGATTTTCATCTGCCCAATGATGAAAATTATGAGTATTAAACACACCATCTCTGGTAAACATGCACTCATCACTCCAAAAAATACGTCTTAAAAAGTCACCTTCTTCCTGAATTCTATTTAAGATTGTATTGCAATAATTGATTCGAAATAAGTTATCATTTCCGTAGAGAGGCTGAACTTTAGAAACATGGTATGGATGAAGCAAGTTTTCTCGTAGAACCAAATGAACAGTCTTATTACTGGGAATATTTAGTGTAGAAGCTAATTGACGGGTACTCGCAGAGGGATCTTCCTGTATTGTGGCTAGAACTTGCTCTTCTAGTTGCACGGTACGCCTTTGCCTTGGTCGACCTGCGTTCGCATTTCTTGGAATAAACGAACCTGTTTCACGAAGTCGTTGGTCCAGCCTTCGAAATACATTTTTACTTGGATGCCTCCGATTTGGAAAACGCACTCAATATTCCTGCCCTGCCATGCTAGCATTTCCACGACGGAAACCGTATATCATATACATATCGGCATATTCGTTGAACGTAAAATTCATAATAAACAAACAGAACAACTAGTAAACACGAAAACCCGAAAACTGATTAAAACTATACAAATAAATACGAAAACTAAACAAAATTATACAAATAAACACGAAAAATAAGCAAGTCGAATGAAATAGGTAGATTACATAAGTGTCAAAATTTGACAGTAGTAATGTATATGACTAGAACAACATTAGGCTGGCTACTTATTGTTTTACAACGTTGTCAGATGTGTTTTTCGTCAAAATAAGTTAATAAACAAATATTAAAAACAAACTTTAAAATCAAAAAGAAAGGATAATAACCACAATTCTTCTTTCTTCTAAATTGTAGCTCTTTCTGTGTGAGTAATAATGCTTATTTCAAGACTGAAAGTCCGAACTTTAGGAACCTCGTGCAAATATATGGAGCATGGTACAACATTTTCGTATTAGGATTTTGGACTCCGAATTTAACGAAGAACTTAACGCCGCGTGTAGTGGGTCCGCCAATTTATACACACCTTGTATATACAGTGTTACGTGGACGCGTAGCTGCTACCTAGTTCGTCGTTCGATGTTTTAGGTGTTTGTAATTTTGGTCTAGGTCACACCAAGATAATATGTTGTATCATACAGAACAAATCTTTGTGAATCGTAAAAAGCAATGAACTTTCTTTTCATTATTGACGGCTACGAAGGAGATTATTCCAATACCAAATTCGCCACAGTTTTCGGTCATCCATCAATCGAAGTGAAACAAACATTGAATATACCATCTGAGATTCTGGGCTGGAACCGCGTTCTTGGTACGGCTTCATTCTTGGCCGACATTTGATCTACTGTTGCAAGTGACATCTTAAGGTCTGCTACGGCTATACACTGCAGCTACTGCTTATGGTTGAGTTTGTAAGATAGAAAAATTTGCCAGGTATTGTGTAAATGATATTCGTCATGACGGTTGATATTGTTAAGGTGCTTTAGAATTTCATTGAATTTATGTATTTTTCAGTTAAAGTAATAAGTGTTGTGCGATAGAATTGGTACAGATTGAAATTTGATTTTTATCCCGCAACCTCTATTACTTTTTTAACAATAACTAAAGACGGCAGACTATGTGCCCGAGCAGTAGCGTGATGTGGAGGGATCGAGTAGAGGCGTACGACGATCAATTCAGTTGCCGTTGAGATGTTGTAAGCGATACATTGTTAACACAATCGTGTTGAAAATGTCGGGAGTGCGTAGAAAGAATGCATCGACTCGGTTGCATGCTAACGTAGTAAAGAAATTTTTATATCGGTTTCCCGATTTAATATATGACGGTACCGTAGTGAAATGTTTAGTTTGTGAAACAACTTTATTAACTTGGAAAGCAAGTCAGTGCCAAAGACATATAAATAGTGACAAACATAAATCGAATAATAGTGGACGCAGATCATATAATAAATGTGTGTGTGATTTAACAATGATGTTAATTGCGACCAATACAAATACCAATGCAGAAAGTGGAACACCCAATGTTTCGTCAGTTTTGGAAGAAATACAATCCTACGTGGAAATTACCAGCAAGAAGTACGCTACGGAATTGCGTACCGTCAGTGCGTGAGAGAATTGTAAATTGTACGAAAAATACAGAAAAAAAAAATTCCTGTGGTTAACAATAGACGAAACTACAGATATTAAAAAGCAGTCCATCCTAGCCATTCTAGTACGGACGCTGACTCCGCAAGGACCTTCTCCTCCTTATTTACTAACCTGTAAACGAATGCAAGGGGTGTACTGCCACAGCGATATATGATGTATTAATAGAAACACTACACAAATTTGAGATTTTACCGAAGCAAGTGTTAATGTTAGTTACCGATGCTGCCAAGGTTATGTGTTCCACGGCAAACTTACTCAAAACGATTCACCAAACCTGCTGCATGTCACATGTTTGCTTCACGCTTTACACCTTGTAACAAACACTATACGTACAACTTATCCTGATGTGAATCAACTGATAGGACAAATGAAAGCGGTTTTTCTTAAATCTCCGAAACGGATTCGGCTATTTCATTCCCTGTGTCCTGATATACCGGAGCCGCCGCAACCAATTCTTATTCGATGAGGTACTTGGTTAGAACCAGCATTTTATTATTATAAACATTTTGAAAAAATTAAATCAGTGATTTTACAACTAGATGCCAAAGAAGCAGCTGCAATATGGCTCAGCCAGGTTCAATTTAACAATCCTCAAGTTGAAGCAAATTTAAAAATTATTTACGACAGTTACGTTCCAATACTGGACGCAATAAAAAATTTGCAGAACACTGCGCTGTCCTTATCGGACTCATTAGCAATTATTGATCACATAAAACTAGTGCTGCATATCCTTGAAGATGAAAAAAGTGATTGTGTCCGTGAAAAATTTAACAGTGTATTAGATAAAAATGTAGATTTTACAAAATTAGGGTAACTTTTTACCAATACTGAAGATCCGTTGTACGATACAAAGAGCGCTTTAACTATGCAAATATAACATCTCTCAACGTCGAACAATCCTTCTCTGTATATAAACATATATATACGTCGCTACGTACGAACCTTTCCGAGACTAATACAGAAACATATATTATGGTGCAGTTTTTTCATCGCGCACATCCGCATTTTTTTGCAACAATGTAAACATGTTGGGTAAGTTATTTATGTTTTTTCTTAACGTTTTGTATAGGGATTCGATATATTTATTTTTAAGTAAGCGCACTGTTATTCTGCTAAACTCTCCACGCAACGCCACTGCTGGGGCACATAGTCTGCCGTCTTTAACCATAACATACGTAAATCCATAGTAATTGTAAAACGTCCCAATAATATCAACCGTGATGGTGATGGTTACCCTCAACACAATATCTGGCAAACCCGTCTATCTCGCAAATTCAACCATAATCGTAACGCTCCAGTGACCCGGAACACTAGTTATATAACCCAGTATCAAACTAACAGATTTTAAATTTCAGTACAGAAACAGCAGTTTCAGCCCTAAAGATGTCCTTTGCAATAGTGGACGAAACGTCGCCCAAGAAGGAAGCATTGCCAAGAACGCAGTTCCAGCCCGGAATCCCAGAGGCAATCATAGACAAAGACCGCGGAAGCCTGTAAGCCATTGAAGACCAAGTATCTCGGTTAAAATGTGACAAATTATTGTCTTTGCTATTCCAATTTCCATTTTCAAGAATTTCCCTAAAAGATTTTTTCGAAGGGTTCACGAAGTCATGTACTTTTTCCACATTTAATTTGGTCGTCGTTTTAATTGGTCAACTTCGATATTTATCGCGATCTACGTTATTCCTGTCTTCTCTAAATTGTTGATGCAACTCAAACACTCGTGTTTGTGATAAACGATTATTTTCATAAGCGTTTTTAGGCACGTGGAGAGATTCCGTAATAGTTCTACCCTTTCTAACCCGAAACTTATATTGACTCTTTGTTCTTTATTCCTTTTTCGATCAAGATATAACAGCTACAGCTACAAAAGGCATCGTATCTTGATTTCTAGAAATTGCAATATTAAATTTTTGTAGATTGTTTAGTAATGGTGATACTACATAAATCAATCTGACATCACCAGATGATGCTGCTAATTTGATTAAAGTAGTCACTCCGTTTACTTTCGAGACAGAGGGTGTATATATATATATATAGTAAACCTAATCAGTAGGCGATTAAAGGTCTGTATATTACTTCAAAATATATGTATTTAAAAAACTCTACATGTTTCGGCTGTATACGCCTTTATCAAGAGAATACAAAATATGAATGACAGGATATAAATGTCAAGTAATTAAGTTGCTATGGTTTAAATTATTCAAAGATACATTCTAGTAATAATAATAAATCATGCCTTAGTATTCCAAAAAATAGATAACAAGGTGTGAAAATATGTGTTGTTCGCTGCTAGCAATTTGTGTCTCCTTCTGGGTATGAACTTGTGTGTTGGTTGCTGCTGGCAGCTTGCGTCTCTCTATGGGTGTGTGGTTTTGTGTGAGAGCGTAAGTGTAGGGTTTTGTATGTCGATGCGTTCGTGCGTGTGTTTAGTGATCGGTCGCATGAATTTAGAGAGTTCGGATAACCAGCCGTTGCGTAGGGCCGCCAACCCTTTCCCGACAACTTCTTTACAATTCCGTGCAGTACTTCGACGGTCTGACCCCCGCCCCAACGAGGCAAGGCGCAGACAGGCGAAGCGCACCCTGTACGGGGTTGCTCATCGCAACTAAGGGAACACTCTTAGTGGCTACCTCGGTCGACGATGGTCACACTTATGCCATCTTAACGTTTTCCGCCGAAGCGGGGGCATAGCACACACGTCGAACGTGTGTGTGCTGTTAACGGCAGCCTAGCCAGGTTGTCGCCCAGGACCGGTCCTAGTGGTGTGTGCATTGCGCGGCGACGAGATAGCGCCGCGTAGCATGGTTCCTCACTCTTGCTGGAAAGGCGGAATGGCACCTGACTGCCCAACGGGCAGACCCCCCTAGAGTTTTGTAGCGCATATGCTAGGCTGCAACCCAGTAGAGGACCAACCATAGCAACTTAATTACTTGACATTTATATCCTGTCATTCATATTTTGTATTCTCTTGATAAAGGCGTATACAGCCGAAACATGTAGAGTTTTTTAAATACATATATTTTGAAGTAATATACTGACCTTTAATCGCCTACTGATTAGGTTTACCATATCATACCAAGGTCACGAAGTTATTATATATATATATATATATATATATATATATATATATATATATATATATATAAGTGTTTAGATAATTTCTTAGCCGTTTATTAGATATAACAATTGATAAATTATTGGAGTTTTTCGGCTTTTATATGAAATATTTACAAATAGCAAATTAGAATGTATGTAATTGCAGAGTAAGTGGGGATGTAAACATTGCTGTCTACAAATTACAAAGCAAATGATACGAAATTGTTAATTGAAAAATATGGTCTACGTTGGGACTCAATAGACCTAGGTTCAAGCTATTTAGAAATGCATTATGAAGTAACGGTGTTAATGAATCAGATGGCAGTTATTGAATGTAGATGTCAAGTTGAAAGCAGAAGTCAGTTTTGAATACATAATTAAGTTATAGTATATACTGTTTAAATTTTTTATATCACTTCTGTTGTTAATTGATTTTTTTTCCTGTTTAAAACTAATCATTTCTTTAATTTCCCTTTTCATTGTTGTGTCTTTATATTGTGTGACACAATTTAAAGAGATTTCAAGCCTGTCTGACTGATTTTAGTTTGCAGTATATGTACTAGTGTATTAAAATTTTAGTGTTTTGTTAGTTTTATCATCATTGACATAGAGATGATAGTAACATGTAGAGGCCACGATAACAGGCTCGTGTGTTTAGTATTACAAACAAATGCCCATATATTTTAGGTTATGTCTGAGGAAGGTCTAAATCCAAAACCGAAACGTCACACAACCAAAACAGTGTTTTTCTTCAAAACGACACCCTAATTCTACACAAGTGTAGTAAGTTATTGATACATATATATATATATATATATATATATATATATATATATATATATATTAATATAATTGTATGAAGATGATTTCGTCCTGCGAAGGACGACTTTCTTTCTGACGTTTCGGTGACATCACTTTCGCCTGTTTACTGCCTTTTTCAAAAAATTTTGAATTATAAATGGCACATTTATATATGTGAAGTTGTCATTGATAAAATTACATTATTCAATAAATACATTCAAGTTTAATAATAATAATTCATGACTTAGCATTCCCCAACAGCTTGACGCCAATTACAGAGAGCATTGATAAGCCGTGAGTTATTATTACGCCTGCGCCCGTGGAGCGACTTAAGCTGTTCAGCTGTCGGCATTCGCCTAGAACGAGAAGGAAAACCACGAAAACCTACTCGGACAGCCTAGTCCTAGATCTAAACTCGGGACTGCCAGAATGATAAACCAGTGTGCAGATATTTAAATAATTTATGATAGATATTTATATAACAATTGCATACCGTGAGTTTTTTATATCACTGAACATAACACATGTTCAGTTTTAAAATAAATGTTTCAGTGCATGGGAACGTTATGCAACCAACAATGTAAGTGTCATCACTTGTCGTAATAAGGCATTTTAGTTGCTGTGTCAACAAAGTGTGAAAATAATTTATTTAACATTTAACTTACACAAACAATATTAAAATTAATTTTATGATAAATTGAAAAAAAGTTTGGGTTTTTTATACTTCTTTAACTTTTTCATAAATATTCGAAATATCCACCTTCACATTCCATACAATGTGCGAGTCGACAATGCAATTCCTGCAAAGAGTGCGTTAAAAAATACGATTTGATTTGTAATTTATTGCAGGCTGTACTTATGCGTGCTTTTAAATCTTCAATGTTAGTGAAAATTACATTATCATAAATTTTAGATTTAAGGTATCCCCAAAGAAAAGTCATTTGGCGATAAATCTGGCAACCGAGCCGGCCAAACTATCGGA
Source organism: Melolontha melolontha (assembly GCA_935421215.2). NCBI lineage: Eukaryota > Metazoa > Arthropoda > Insecta > Coleoptera > Scarabaeidae > Melolontha > Melolontha melolontha. The sequence goes on along the minus strand of OW285242.1, from coordinate 84,983,865 downwards.
CCAAACCTCCCTATCCACCGATCAGCAAGATTTGAATTTAGAAAATTTTTAATTCTTGCAGTTTAATGAATTGGGGCTCAATTTGAAACCAGGAACCTTCAATGGCTAAACTTTCAAATCGAGGAACAATACGTGTTCGAAGAAAAAGACGCTACTTCAGTGGAAAGTATTTTTTCAACATATGATTTTCATTTAATAAATTAAATAGCGTTTCGTAAAAATCAACACGTCTTATTCTATCTTCATGAAATAACTGTTGGTAATTAGAAAACTTTTAAGATTTGTATTTGTACTGTTTGAGAATTAACGAAATATTAAATTGTGCTATTTTACTTAATGGTGGTATGGGGCATTCTTCAATGTTAACATAACACATTTAATTTTAGGTCTCCTGAAAGAATGTGGGGGGTTTTAATTTTCGTTCTGTGTGTATTTATTATGCAGCCATCAGAATCAAATTTCCTAGTAATCGCCTGAATTTTTCCAATAGATGGTATAGGCCTATCAAGATATTTGATAGAAAACAGATCCCGCACTTTCCTTAATCTATTTCCAGCTTTATACCAGTTCAAAATTTCTATTTTTTCACCTTTTATATATATATATATATTTTTAAAATTAGATGAATACAAGTGTCAAATGCTAAAATGTTTAAAATGTTATTTTATTTATGCACATTACTGACATTCGAGCGATGTTGCTTGCATAACATTCCCATGCATTGAGGGTTTTTTTTTAGAAACTGAACATAGGCTATCTATAGAGATAAGAAAAACTCACGGTATATTTGTAAACATTGCTGTCTACAAATTACAACGCAAATTATACGAAATTTTATTTGAAATTATCTCTACATTTTAAAAGCTAAAGATCAAAGATTAGCAATTTTAAACTTTCAAGCTGACATCTGAATATTAACATCGGTCCTCGGTCCTCGTGGCTCAGTTGGTTAGAGCGACGGTCCGGCAAACCGTAAATTTGGGTTGAAGTCCCAACGTGGACGTGGAAAGTTCGTATAATTTGCGTTGTAATTTGTAGACAGCAATGTTTATATTCACATTTACTTCGCAAAATAACATACTAATTTGAAAATATTGAATATATTTAATATATATGTGTGTGTGTGTTTAGATCATTTCTTAGCCGTTTATTAAATATAACAATTGATAAATATTGGAGTTTTTCGGCTTTTATATGAAATATTTACAAATATCAAGTTAGTATGTATGTAATTGCAAAGTAAGGGGGGATGTAAACATTGCTGTCTACAAATTACAAAGCAAATCATACGAAATTTTTTTTAATTGAAAAATATTGTCTATGTTGGGACTCGAACCCAAGTCTACAGTTTGTCGGACTGTCGGTTTTACCACTCACCCACAATAGACCTAGGTTCAAGCTATTTAGAAATTTAATTTTTCAATTAAAAAAAATTTCGTATGATTTGCTTTGTAATTTGTAGACAGCAATGTTTACATCCCCCCTTACTTTGCAATTACATACATACTAACTTAATATTTGTAAATATTTCATATAAAAGCCGAAAAACTCCAATATTTATCAATTGTTATATATATATATATATATATATATATATACATACATGTGTGTGTGTATATATAAAAAGTATCTTCATTTATTTATTTAATAATAATATAAGCTCCTAAAACATACATTTACATATTTTACAGAATATCTAATTATTGAGTTGGTTGTGCAGACACTTGCAACAGGGTTTACTACATCAACAACAACGCTTGTAATAGAGCCTGCACCAGAGTGTGCCACAAGGTCTACAACAGAGTTTTCAACAACAACTACAGTTAATCCAGATGAAATAGCAAATACGGAAGGATCTGGTAATGAATACTTTGATGATGAAGATTACGCTGTTGACGACATGTTTAATTATTTTTAAATTATTCTTTCCATAATTCAATTAAAAATATCAATTTGCTTATATCTAAGTAGTGTGTATATATAATATACAATAGACTGGCCACTAAAAATAGATTTCCGATTGCTGGGCGGAAAAAGTTTCCTTTTGATACCAAATGCTTAGCATTAAAATTTGGTAGCGATCGGAGAACGTTTGAGCCTGCCGCCCAAGACTTAAAGTTTGAAAAATCGAAATATATGGGAAAAATCAATGTTTTTATTGAAATACTTAAATTTTAATACATAAAACTAGTTTTAGTTGTTGATTTTTAATATTTAATCAAATTGCCAATTAAATTACCATTTCAACGAGCTTTATAAATCCAAAATTTAATGAAAAATATCAAAGTTAGACAATTTTATAGCTGAAAAATACTAAATACAAGCAAATTTAAGTGAGTGTGGATTTCTTATGTGAAGGGAATTTCTGACGATATGACTCGACGAACTGAAATACCAATTGTTTTTGATTTTCGTCATTTGTTAAGATTCGATTGTAATCTTTCATGAATTTGACGCCGCGTTCGGCAGCATCGTTTACGACGAACAAATTACGACAAAATTCCAAAGCGTCTTGATAGTCATCATCTTCTTCCCATAACGATGGATCTTTTTCCAAAAAACAGGCAGACAAACCAAATGCAGTGAAAAAATATTTTGTTTTATATGATACTAAATCGCTCAATGAACTGGAACGTAAAACTTCAACGTTTGCAATTCGACGGTTCTCCAATAGGTTTACGTTCGGTTCACTTGATTGGAGACATTTGATCATTTTGCGCTTTGCTTCATCTGAAACGGAAGGATCAAAAAATGCTAAAGCAACGTTTTCTGGAGCTAGATACCACAAATGGTTTTTGATTTTTGATAGAACTATGTTGGACACTGCTGCATCTGTTTCAGCGTATGCGATCGAGTCCTTTACAAATTGTAGATCTTGATTTGGAGCTGTGATGGCATTTGGGCATCCATACCAGACTTTGACATATAGTCGAACTAGAAAAATACATACATCTCGCAGTGCGCTCAATTGTCTATCTGTGCATTTGAATTGTTCGCGAAAAAGAAATATTTTCAGGCAATAAATTGCTTTTCCCATAAACCTTGCATGGGACGTTGAACTACACGTCCGAAAATTGCCACCGTTTCCACCAAGGAATGTGACTGTGAGCTGTAGAAATTCTTTATAATCAGCGCGAATTTGATCTTTTTGTAAATTTTGATAGCAGACATGTTTGACTTCATCACAATCCTCTTCGCTTATTTTTGAACGGACAATTTCGTCGTCGAGACCGCATTTGAATGAAGTGTGATTGAGATTGTCCCAAGCTTCCGCAAATCGATTGAAAATAGGAACTTCGGGTGCACTGGTCGCTGAGTATTTTAAGTCAAAAACACTTTTCAAGACAATTTCGAAAATATGATGACGACATGGAAGTTTGATTAATTTCCGGTCTAAATATTGTTGTAAGAATGCGATTGCACCATTGTTAGGACCAGTGTTTGAAGAAGTAGTGTCGAAACTCATCGCACCAACGCGATCAATGATATTCCAACTGATTAAAGCATTACGAACAGCGCCCGCAATATTCTCTCCCGTGGCGGGTTCTACAATTGCTGCACTGAGAAATTTTGCGGTGCCTTTATAACTGACGAGAATTGCGATTCGCTCAACTTTTTTTTTACCAACTGTTGCTTCCATTAATTTGCCATCCCAATGAACAACTAATGATTGTGCACTATTTATCTACGGAAAAAAAATATATATATAATTAAAATTAAACCAAAAGTAAAGTAAATTACGTCTTCGGCGAACTCGTCCTGAATCTTCTCAAATTCTTTTTCACGGTGCTTTCTTCGTAAATTTTGGAGAGACGTTCGATTGACAACATGCTCATCAACGTTGACACGCAAGGCTTCTGCCACTGCCATTATTATATGTATTGCTTTTCTATCGGAAACCTTAGCATCATCCAGAGCGGCTGAAAGACGTGGTGTTATCAATTGCGTACGGCCTCTTCTTTCCTCTGGTTGAGTGTCATAATCGTCCACGTCCATTGTTGGATCGTTGTCGTCGGAAATATTATCGCTTTCACTAGCACTATTGTTTTCTTCAATCGCTGAATGAAATCATAAAAGAAGTTAGGAATTCATTCATTCCAATAATTGATATGTATTATACAATGCAAATTAAAAATATTTACCAATATCTACGTTTTGAGACTCATCGTGCTTTCGCTTTCGTGACTCTTCTCTTGATCTTCGCTCCTGCAATCGCTTTTCACGGCTGAATAAATGCATATCGACTCCGATCATGCATCCGGGGCGCCCTTTTTTTCTTTGTTTCAATAAAAATTCCCGATCTTCTTCAATGCGAATCATCTGCAACGCGTTGTTGTGAGCAATGTCGAAGAGATTGTCCAAATTTTCGATAAATTCTGCCTGATCTTTGTTCGCTTTCCCTTTCGACGACTTTTTAGAAACACGTCGCCATTCATTGTACAGTTTTATCAATTTATCAGCACATTTGTACAAATCACGGATCGGTAAGCGGGCTTGTAGCCAAAAAAGGGATACAGCGTTCACTGCCAATCTTGCACTTTCTTTCTGCGATAATTTGGCGAATCGAATATTATAAAAATAGACTTGCAATACTTGTCGATTGGAGGGTAATTTAGCTCCACTTATTTGATGTGTCACATTGCCAATCAAATATATTTCACGTGATACTTTATCAGACGCACGAGTAATCACTTTGGATGTGGTTGGTTCCATTTCGGCAGAGGTTGATGATTCGTCCGACTTTATATTATCAAGCTGCAAATCAAAAATGCAATCTTGGGTACAGACAATTTAATTATTATATTAATTATTGCCAATTAATGGTAATTTAATTGGCAATTTGATTAAATATTAAAAATCAACAACTAAAACTAGTTTTATGTATTAAAATTTAAGTATTTCAATAAAAACATTGATTTTTCCCATATATTTCGATTTTTCAAACTTTAAGTCTTGGGCGGCAGGCTCAAACGTTCTCCGATCGCTACCAAATTTTAATGCTAAGCATTTGGTATCAAAAGGAAACTTTTTCCGCCCAGCAATCGGAAATCGAAGGAATTTTCTATAAATAAGGGCCAGTCTAATATACAAGCTTTATTAAAATTATATTAATACTTTTTTATCTTTTATTAAGCCTCTATTCTTATCTAGTAATATTTCTAGAAACGATGCAAAAAAACAAAAAAAATTTGTAAACGAGGACGACTCAATCATTTCTCAAAATATTCACCTTTGACATCAATGCCCACGTTCTAACGTACGAAGCATTTTTTCCACTCCAAAGCTTTAATTGTGAACGAATCTGGGGAAATAAGTCATTAATTCGACAATTTCCATTATTTCATGTTATTTAATCGATGCCGCCGGACAAACAAATTCTGGTGCACTAATCAGCGCTCACTGTTACGTTTGCCACATATCCAGTAAAACCAAAGAAATAAGTTAACCTTTACTTCGCAGAACTACGTGAACTAGCAACTTTCGTAAACTTTGGCTCTCTTTGATAAATAAAAAATAAATTCAAGTTTCATCACCAATAAAAATGTTGTAGACTAAATTTGAACAACCTCGGTTGAATTTTATTATTATTGTGCAAAGGTCATTTAACACGGCCTTATTTTTTAGTTTCTGTAAAATTGTGTTGGATTCAACGATTACAAAGCTTGCTCGTGTTAAAATGTTCAAGGAAAATCATGTATATTGCTTTCATGCTATGCATAAGGATACCTGAATATCACGGTGTGTTTATTTCACGCACATCATCAACATTAATAGTAACAACGAACGTCGATATGTATTGTTCTGGCATTCAACCACATTTGAAATCATAAAAAATCATGGCCCGAAATCTTTTAGGAGAAATTTCTTATGAAACTAGTTCAATAAAGTACGAACTGCCAAGTGAATTATTAGTTTGAAATGTCGAATTTTACGAGTATAAAAATTGGCCGCCAGTTAAACCACTAAATTTCAGAATTTTCCTAGCAGCCCTTATAATAGTAATAATTAAAAAAATATATTTTAAGAAAACTTTATTATGAGAAAGATGTTGATTTTCATTTTTAAGAGAGGTTTTCATCTTTAAGTCCTTAAAGCAAGAAATCCATATCGTCCTGTCTTTTAGTCTCTACTATTTAAGTCCTATAACGACCGAATTCTTTACGAACTCACTTTGTCACCGTCTTCGTTACACTATAGTCTGCAATGGAGATATAGATATAAAAAAACACTATCCAACTCATATTAATCTACAAGCAAATAAAAGAGATGTATTATTTACTTTCTCAAAATATTATTTAATATTCCAGCCTTTAGGAAAATAAAATCACACACACTATTATATTAAAGAAGGCCACTTTATTTATTTTTATGAATTTCTTTGATTTCTCACGGCTGATAGATTTGTCTTTAAGACACCCTCTCTATAAAATTTGTACTTCTGATAAGTCTCAATAATTTTTAATAAAAAAATCCTTATTCATTGCAAATTTTTTGAATGCTGAATTTGATTGTCGACTGAATTTATACCTTAAAAAGGAAAATGATAGTAAAATATTTCTTTATTTAGGTGCTCATAACTCAAGCATTTTGGATCAAGCCGTAAAACACAATCATATAGTCGATGTGGTCTCTACCATTTTACTGCAGAACCGGCTCTTCACCAACTGTATAAGCTTTTCCGCATTTTGCTATTCTTAATCTCACTAAGAGAAATGCCTCCACTACTTTTGCAGTATCAAAACATTGAAACATTAGAAGAATCCTATACACGCCATATACTACCTCCAATAACAAAAAGAGGTGTGCACGATGTTTGAAATTCAATGGCAAAGATACAAAAACGCTCTTTTGCCTAGCTAAAGCTTCAATACATAATCGAATATTTAAATTAATTTTATAAAAATGTAAGAATATGATTTGACTTTATTTCCAAAATAGATCATTATAGACTTTGAAAGATCTGTTTCATGCGGCAGTTTTAAAAAATTTACCTATAGGCAAAAATAAAAGGATGTTTACAGACGTGATATAAAAAGTTCTACAATTGTAGGTCTGAGATCGGGCAATTGTTACGTCATATGTTTGGACAAGCTCATTTGCCTCTTGACCGAGTTAATTACTGTTTCCTTGCATTTATGGAGTGCATGCCTAACCAACAAAATGTAATTACATAATTATAAAATTACATAAACTAGAATTATATTTTTAAACCTGAATTGTGGGCTGAGATCTGTGCCTGTACACGTAGAACAAGCATCTGTGAGTCTTCTGACTCATATTTTAAGAACCAATGAACCAAATCTATTTCTACATTCATTTATTATGAAATAAAAACTACCATTAATTTGAACAAACAGTTAGGAAATAGTATATATAGAAAAAAAGAGTATTTACGATAGAAACTCTTATCTGTTAGTGCTAAGAAAATATTCGTAATGAATTTTAAATAGTTAAAAAGGCGCAATATAGTCAAATTTAATGTATAGTTCGTTTGGACTAATTTAATTTTACTAAATAACAGGTAAGTACTTTTATAGCACCCCCTGCGATGAGGTAAACACATCTAAGCTGTTGCTTATTTTAATAGCCAGAATGGTATTAAATAAATTGTGCCTAAGTAAGCGAACTTGATTTGCTTATTTACATTAGTTTTTAAAATTAAATTAAAAAAATTAATAGTCATTACTTAACATGCGACAATTTAAATGGTAAGTAACATTTCTTACATTTAAGTAACACAGTCCATATAAATTTTCGTTAGTAGCAAAATATAAATAGTAAAGTGAGAAAGCATATATTTTATTATAAGAAACTGTGGAGACCTTGGGATAAAGACAGGGAAGGTGAATAATATGAAATAAATAACGATAACTGTGACTGACTGACGGACAATATAAATAGTAACGCTAAAAAGATTCATCTGGTAGTTCAAGTTAAGCAAAAACTATTAAATACGTATAATAATTTACAAGAAGAAAATGCAGAAGTTACAGAAAATCCCATTGCATATATGAACGTCGAAGTTAACTGGTGTCTGCTACAGCATTGTTTATAATATAGCGAAGAATGGTATTATGGAAAAAAGAGTTAGAAGTGATAAAGGATCTATGAGGAAAATATTAAGTTAGGACGTTGATATCATTCGACGAACAGTATATAATAATATCTACGAGCAGGGTGAAGTTGTCACATTAAATAGCTTACAAAAAAAATTAAAGAAAATATCGAAGTAGAAGCCTCTAAAACAACAATAGGGCTAACATTAATGCAAAATGGTTTCCAATTTAGGACAATAGACAAACGACGTGTTATAATGGAGTTATCGAGGATACAAAAATTTCACCAAGAATATTTAATGGACATGAAAAAATTCCGAGATGAAGATGCAGTTTATTTGTTACGTAAACGAAACTTGATATGACACTCACGATGCCTTAAAAAAATTGTATTGATTAAATAACATGTGTATATAGGTGGCTGTTCCATAGGTCGCGTGTTGGGTAACTATTGCCAAGGAATATCCCGGTAGTTTGCACCTGCTGCTAAGTTGCGTTTCGTCGGGACAATGGGTCTTTTGTAATAGGACGAGGTCCACCCAATGATCATTCAAAAGCCTCAGTAAATATTCATATTTAGATCCGCTCATGCCTTCAACGTTCAGTTGTAAGATCTTCAGGGCGTTTCCTACGTCCCTTGTCGATGTGTTCCGAAGAGAATCATTTGCTATAGTTTCGCTGCTCATGCTGATTCATTCTTTGCTAGGAAATCCTTTCTAGATCTTGTAGACTATTTAGTCGTGACAGGTCACGTTTCCAGGGTACACCACGAGGAGGCAGTCTACATTGTACCCCATTGTATTGATAATTCACAAACACGTTTATTAGATGTACCCCCCTTCCAAAGGAAAAAGAATTATTATTTTATATATTTCATATATAATTATAATTATTATTATTATTAGCAAATGCTATATACAGTCGCGAACAATAAATTCTGGTCGTTAAAGTCATGCTTTGACACAATGGCAAATGCTCCATTGTATAATGGTCGTAAATTTCACAACCTATAATCATGTTGCATAACAATAATTGCCATATTACTTTTTCAAATTTCATTCATGTTGACAATTCATTGACAAAGGCATTATCACGCGGGAGAATTACAATTTGCGACAATCTAATCAAATTTCGAAGTGACATTGACGACCAGAATTTATTGCTCGCGACAGCACATGCACAATAAATTTTGAAAAATATAAATCATTAGAAAGTTAGAAAAATAATGTAACCATTTTCCTAAGATTTAAACCAAAAGTTTTCCCTAACATATTCTATCACAAGGATCTTAAATCTACTCAAACTACCACTGGATTTCATGTGCGTAGGTAATCTATTAGAGTTTCAGTCCGTTCACAGACACATTCACCCTATTATAATTTTCAATATAGAAATCGTTGGTATATCTGGTTCTGTAATTGTGAATTTGATCGACCGTTGTTAATTTACCACTTAAGTAAGGAGGCATTATTCCAATTTTAATTTTATAAATGAAAACCATTGTCTTATATACTATGTACTGTTTTGCACTTAATAAACTTAAAGTTTCTAGCATTAGATTAATTGGTATATATCTGTTACATTTTAATAGTATCTCAAATCCTTATTCTGTAGTTTTTGGAGTTGCTCCAACTCATTCCCATTTATACTAAACAAAATGGCAGAGAAAAAATCAAAATGCGGTGCTATTAAAGAATTAAAAAACAACAGCCTGGCATACAGCGACAAATTAAGAAATTTTATTTGATAAGTATTGAACGTGAGTTTTGAATTCTAATTTAGTATTCAATATTACCCCCAAATATTTCATATTCTCAACTCTGCCTATTTTCTTAGAGTCCATATACAATTCTATATAATAAAATTCAATTTAGAAATCTTATATTTAGTACCATAGTACCATCTTCATAGTTTTACTTAAATTCAGTGCCATATTATTCTTCCATACCCATTTATACAGTTTATTTAATTGGATAGTCATGTTATCCATCTCCCTAATATCATCACCAACTATATAGATCATGGTATCATCAGCAAACATACATATTTCGCAACTATCAACCGTTTTGACCATATCGTTAATAGTGGACCTAACACCTCTGAGGCATTCCATATTTTGTAATAATCTCATCAGACATCTCATTTTTATATTTTATAACTTGATCTATTACTTAGGTGCGATTCAAACCATCCTAATACTAACCAAAATATTCCCATTTTATTTAATTTACACAATAACAAGGCTCTGTCAACAGTCTCAAAAGCCCTCTTAAAGTCCAAGAATACAGTCAAAACAAACCTACCTTTATCTATTAGTTTCGCCCACGCGTCGCAAACACTATTTTCTGAACCCCGACTGATTCAACTCAATTATATAATATTTTCCACAATATTCCATTAATAGGACTTTCACACATATTTTCAGAACTTTTTCAGATGAAGAAAACATTATTTTTGATTAAACCATAATTTTTGATGACTCTGTATGTTTTGTGAAATTATTTATGATTACAGATTTTGTATTGAAGTGTTTTATTTTGATTTAGTTTTGATTAGGGTTGTAGTTCGCCGTTGGGCCGTGCTATTTCCTTCAGACACGTCTTGATATCCAAGTAAGAGAGTCGTATATTTGAAGATAAAACTCTTTTATCTTTATTTCATGTAATTTCGGTTTTTGTTTTTGAATTTATAGTGGTTGTGCTTGATTAATTCATTACCGAATTTATACGAGTTTGTATACTTCGTATTTTTGATTTAATTAATCTCTTACTCAAGGTGTTCTCAAGGTTATATAAAAATAAAAACTACGTAAGTTTTATTTTACATTATATTAAATCAAATTATTTCTTTATTGTATGCATTTATCGTTGTATATTAATTGTATGAATTTTTTATATATTTTAATATTAGTTAAAATAGATGACAAAGATAGTTTTTCGTTTCTAGTAAATTTTTTTGTAAAGTTAAATTCTAGAACGTTTCAGTTTTTCAAGGTTGGAGTTTTTGTACGTGTGGTATCTGCGCATGTGTTAGAGATTTGTTTCGGGTCTGTCAGTTCTGGTTGTTTACCTTTTTGAAGTTGTTATTAGGGGTGAAATTTAAAGACATCTTTGGAATTTATTTAGATTTAATTTTGTTCGCGATTCCTTAGAGGACGTTTGAATTTGCTTAGCTGTCAATACCAGCAAATTATTTTACCTCTTTGTGTTATTGTTATACACAGTTCTTTATACTTTATAAACAATAATTTTTTTTAATTTTTTTTATAATAAAGAGTCAATTGAACATTGTGATTTTTAATTATATTTAACACTTTCGTTTATACTCGTTACTGGCGCCGTATTAAATGTTGTAGGAGTATTAATACCACGTTTTCCTATTGGAAACCCGAAGAGTAAAGCTGTCTCATAAAAGAAGTTAACCGATTGAGCATCAAAGTTGGACAATGTTGTGGTGAATAGTGGTTCATTTTCATTCCAACCCACTACTCATAGCAATATGTCATTTTACAATCTTTCCAGGAAATTTACCAGTTCGAAGTGATGTATTTATAACATCGAGAAACCTGTCAGCAAATACTTCCTAGGAATCTCTTAAAACTTTTGTTGATATTCCGTCACCTCTCTCCCCAGTACACTTCATAGTTTTTAATATAGATTTTAAAGACCCCATCGATACAGCAATAAACCAATCCATCTGTACGGGGGCATTAACATCATCGAGTATCTTTGGATAATTCATCGACCTAGGTATATCTCTCAGAATATTTTCAATACTATTAACGAAATAGTTATTAAATTTCTGTGCGATCTCCTTCTCGTTACCCGTAGTTCCGTCACTGAATTTTATTTCACTGTAAGCATTTTTACTTTTATTCGGTAGTAATGCTTTCATGTTTTTCCACAATTTACGACTATTAAATCGATTTTCATCTATAATCTTAATGTAATATTCATCCTTTCCTTTTTTATAAGCTGTGTCACTTTTTTTCGCGCTATTTTGTAATTTTCTCAGTATAAGTTCGTCTATAGGACACATTTTCTCCATTACGTCACCTACGCTGCTAATGAAAGTATTCGCTATGATATCAACATTTATCAAGTAAGTTATCTTGTAACTTTCCTTCCTATAATTTGTCATTTTTCTTTTCTTTATTACACTCTTTTCTAAGTGGACTTCTTTTTCCACTTCTGCGGCAATGCTCAAAATGAAGTGGTCACCAATCTGAGGAGTTTTATGAACTTCATGCGCTAAATCGTTTCTATTAACTACATCACCGGCAAAAAAAACCGGCCACCTCAATATTTTACATAAGCTTAATGTTTTATTAATTAGTTGTATTGATTTTCTACTTAATGGTATAGTATTAAAGTATGATGTTTCTACCTTCAGCAGTAGATACAAATTGAATGTTAATCAACAAAAATGAATAAAGCCATGATTTTGCTTTAATTCTTAACGGGTTATGACTTAAACCAACAACAATTAAATGAAATAATGAAACATATCATGTTACTTAAGTAAGTTTAGTATCGTGTATGGCCTCCTCTTGCCGAAATGACGGCGTGAAGTCGACGCGGCATCGAGTTGATTAAATTTAAACTAATTTCTTGAAGAATCGCTTCATATTCCTGTTGTAGCGATACGTAGATCTTGTGGACTATCTGGTAGAACAGAACGACGACGAATGGCTCTTTGAAGTTGATGCCAAAGATGTTCAATTGGATTTAGTCAAAACTGGATTTAGTCCGAGTTGCATGCAGGCCAATCTAATCGCCGTATTCCGACCTCATTCAGATATTCATTCACTACGTTTGCTACATGGGGCCTTGCATTATCGTGCATTAACACGAACTGATCGCCAATAAAAGGTGCAAACGGGATAACATTTTTCTGAAGAATATTCTCTATGTAGCGGTGAGCGTTTAGAGATCCATTTTCATCAAACACAAGATTGGTGCGTCCTTCATTGCAGATACCGGCCCAAAACATAATTGAACGCCGATTGAATGAGACTCTTTCTGATATTGTGCAGTTCAGAAACCTTTCATTTTACCGTCTATACACACGTTCGCGACCATCGGGTGACCGTAAACACAACTTGGATTTATCAGTAAAAAGAACATTACTCCATTGCTGTAAGGTCCAGGTCAATACAATTATCTGACACATGCAAACTTCATTTTTTTCAAAAGAAGCTGTGTACAATGGTAAATTTAACAAAAACTACGATCATGCATTTTTTACAAGAGAGTGTTATCTTCGAATATTTCCATGTACTGGGAATAAATTAAGAGATCTTTTGCGAAAAACATAAACTCCCATCATTCACGACAAAAAGTAAAAAGCATGATTATGATGTCACACCGTTACAATGAATATACATGGAGAAATATAAAATACGATGAGGTGGGCGGCTTTTTTGCCGGTGAGTGTATAATATAGTCTATTAAAGTTTTGCTTGCTATGCTCTATGATTCTAGTAGGCACATTGACAATTTGATTCAGTCCATGTTTACATAATATTGTTTTAATTTTGTTACAGTAGTAATCATTTAGGTTCAAGTAATGAAGATTATAATCCCTTAATAAAATTATGTTTTCCTCTACAGTATTTCCTACGTAGTCATCAATGAATTCAATAAACAAATTGTCATGTTTTGCGGGAGGGTGATATAAAACGTTAATGAGGTACTTCTCGTCTTGAATTTTAAGTTTAACTTCAATGGCCCATACAAAGTCTAAACTCACTACATGTGAAGTTTCGAAAACCATAATATCCAATATATAGACAAGTACACCGCCCGTTCTACGGTTATTTGTGCAACACATAACAACACTATACTCTTGGATTTTCAATTCCTTATCTTCCACTGTGACATCCATATGGATCTCGACAAGGCATAGTATTTTAGGGCTCCATTCGCTAACCAATTTGATTATAAGATCCTTATTGTTAAAAAATGTCTGACAGTTTAAATAAACAATATATTTACTATTTATATGTAATTTACTCAGTGTATTCTTTTCATTAACCATATTTGTTAATTGCTATTCATACTGAATTTTAAATGTTATTTTATTTATAATTCTCTTGTCACATTCACAGTTTCTATCGTTGGCTGCACATGCAAATTTTATTTAAATATTTAACTTTTCAATCATTTTTACGCAATTAACACATTTCACGAAATCATTCTGGTAATATTTACTTTGATGTGCACCCAGGCATTTGTTACATGCTATTCCGCCAGTACAATATTTAGCAAAGTGATTACCCCAAGCACTCGAAACATTTAACTGCATTAACGTAATCGTACACATCACATTTACGCCAGCCAGTATTTACTTTACCCATATTTATAAATTTTCGATACATATCCGGCTTAATATTTAATATTATATTACCATAATTTCTTTTCTTTTTCCGTTGAATGCTTGTTTTCTTCATACCTCTTCCTCTGTAGATCCTAAATCATTATGTTCTCTAATACAACTTAATATAATTTCATTGTCGAGGTTGATTGTCTCCGATTCAGTACCAACAATTATTATTTGTGGGTTTCTTATTTTAACTTTTACCCATCTCTCTTGGCACCGTATCTTTTAATTTCTCTTTAGAGTTGTTATTACTGCAACTTATTGCAAAACCACCCCCGCTTACATTTCTTCTTACAGTTTCCACTCCAATTGCCAATCTTCCGAGGTCAATTTTATTTTTTATATCCTACTTTTTTTAATTTTCGTCGATTGGTTTAATTACAACAACCTCCGTTTTTTTTCTTTATTAGGTCCCTAAACGTTTTACGCTTAACACCATTCTCTGCGGTATTGATCCCTTTCAGTTTTATATTCATATTTTGGAACGCCTCCCTTTGGCTCGTCATTTCTTCAAAACACTGCTTCGTCTTGTTATTCATATCATTAATTTCGCTCATTTAAATTATAATTTTCACAACGTGAGCAAACAAATTTTATATGTTGCAATTGTAGTACATTATAATTTTTTTCGGTATCGTTCACATTTATACTCTTACATTTTAGATGGTATTGTCCGTGGCATACAAAACATTTAGTCAGTTTTTTTAGTCTCTTGATATCCGTATTACATGCAACAAAACTATTCATTTTTTATCAGACTATATTCATGCGGACATATTAATAGGGAATAATAATCAAACGATTATTATTCCGTATTAATATGTCGCAAATAAAGAAAAACTTACGCAGTAGAGTCACTATATAATATGTGAATGTCTGCAACTTTGGCTTTCTGCTACTATATGTCACACTTTGATCTCCGTACTTGATAACCGATAAAAAGCACGTTTTTGAGAGACCATCGACTTAAAACTAAAAGAAGCGTCATTGTCATGGACGAATGCTTCATACCATTCTTGAAAAGTAAAGAAGCTGCCAAATTTGGATAGTACGAAGGCTGAAGCATCGAAGTTTTTATTAAAAAAAATGATATTTATTATGAAGATAGCTACACAAAAAGTCAATTATTAGAAGTCTTTAATATACAGAATTTTGACAAGGAATACATTAAAGATAGTGTGCCCACGGCCGTAGGACACGTTTTACGTTTGCCGCCGCACTAACGATTGTCCCAAATTTAGTATATTTAGAAAATGTGATATTATTTATTACGAATTTATAATTAATTTAAATGAAAGTGATAAGAAGAAGTTGTTTTCTTATGTGCCAGGTACTACGTTAATATTGGATGATCCTAACATTACTAAAATTATGTAAATACAGTTATTATAAATGTGTAATAATAGGGAAAGCCTTAATTTGAATTGTCTGATTAATATGGATTACCATTTTATGTTGTAAAACATTAAAAGAATTTGTTTGTTTACAAACTAAGGTTAAAAATAATAGGTATTTATTCATAGTTTGCTTCTATTTACAATACCGCATTAAATATATCATAATAATATATAAAAGCTCTCTTCTTATATGTGCTTCTATTTATAATGGATTTACTTTATATTTCTGCGATTATGTATTTTAATATATTAAGAACATAGTGTAAATACTTTCTATTTAGTCGAATTAAAATAAGTGGAAACGAACTGTACTTTTAGTATCCCGGGTGCCAGAGTTCGATGCGTTAACGATAATGTAAATGTGTTACAGGTGCCCTGAGGCGTAAATACGCAGGGGTCACAGCCTCGTGATAGTCAAGCTTAGAATTTTTCGTTTTTTGCTGAAAGTAACACTACGCCGGCCCAACCGCTTTCAAAATCAGCATATAAACTAATATACAAAAAAGGGATATTTATCAATACGTTTTGCACGTATTACGCCGTTGTTATATAATGAAACGGATATGCAAAATACATATCCGTAACTGTAAACATGGACAAACACCTCGTATTTTTAGCATTTACTTCTGTTCAATACATATGTTTCAGCCATCTAGGCCTCATCGGTTGAACTAGTGAAGCAATGTATATACAAATTAATACAGATCTGTTAAACAACGGATCTGTATCTGTATCTACATTTACGCTAAAATCGTCTCCAAGCCATAACCAGTTTCGTTCTATCAGGCGACACCAATTTAATCAGTGACATCTGACGGAAGAAAGCGACTAGGCCAGAAAAGGCGACCTTCCGCTCGAATAGCAAGGCTATTACGAAAAAGCGGAAAAATACGTATTTTTCCGCTTTTTCGTAATAGCCTTGCTATTCGAGCGGAAGGTCGCCTTTTCTGGCCTAGTCGCTTTCTTCCGTCAGATGTCACTGATTAAATTGGTGTCGCCTGATAGAACGAAACTGGTTATGGCTTGGAGACGATTTTAGCGTAAATGTAGATACAGATACAGATCCGTTGTTTAACAGATCTGTATTAATTTGTATATACATTGCTTCACTAGTTCAACCGATGAGACCTAGATGGCTGAAACATATGTATTGAACAGAAGTAAATGCTAAAAATACGAGGTGTTTGTCCATGTTTACAGTTACGGATATGTATTTTGCATAACCGTTTCATTATATATAAACTAATAATTCTTTTTCCTTTAGAAGGGAGTACACCTAATAAGCATGCCTGTAAATCATCAATACAACTTTTTTATGGTATCGTGAGTGTCATATCGCCGCCCTTCATCTCGTAATTTTTCTATTTTTATTTATTTGTTTATGGTTACAAACAGGCTACACATGACATATAGTCCCAATAGCTGTGTACCACTATTTCATAAATAAAATAATAAAGCGAGTGCGCAAAAGAAAAGAGAAAATGGAATTTCTCAAATAACGCCAAGAAAAATGACTTAAGCAATTCTGTAGCCGAAATTAAACACATCTATACTATTAAAATAATTAACATAATCTCTTCAAATTCGATTATAAGGGCGAGTTCATACTTGGATAAGTGTTCGGCAAATAAAAAGTACTTAGAACCCAAACGTGTCACTTATCCACTAGCATAATCTAATATTAATCTTCTGTCTTTAAGAAAATCTAATCCATATAAACTCAAGCAAGTAGAATAATTTAGAAAATTTCGTAAGTATAAAAGTTAAAATTTAGATATGTTACAAATGCTTGTTGAATTCTCTCAACCCGATTTGGTAACAAGGAATCCACATACTGGAGCAATTCTCAAAGTTACTACAAACAGAGCAAATTATAAGGCCTTGATGGTATCTATATTTTGCGAATCACGAGAAACTCTTATTAGAAAACTCAATGCTCTAAAACTTTTTTGAGACATAATATCTATATATTGATCAAATAAGAGCTTACTGCCAATATAAATCCGCCGTCTTTAACGGAATTTGTCCTTTCTAAATATTGATCTTCAATTGAATGGATATGATTTATAATGGTAGTATTACATGTAAACGATATAGCCTGACACTTATTTAATTCAGCAGTAATCTATTGTTTGTGCAATAACTATAAAAATTAAATAAATCTGCCTGAATTTGCCACAATCCTCCGAGAAGTCACCGCCGCGCCCAATTTAGTATCATTAGTATAAAATAAATAACGACTAAAGCTAATAGACTCCGTTACATCATTAATAAAAATTTGAAATAGCGGGCCAAGGTGAACATTTGGTGTCCCTGCGGAACACCAAATGTTACCTTAGGTAATGTTATATTTAAAGTTATTGATCGTAACAGATTGCGTACTGAAACTTAAATAGGATTGGATCCAGCGGAATAGTAAACCATGCACGCAGTTCTTCAGGTTAGTAATTAATATAGAATGATGGACTTCATCATAAGCGTTGGAGAAATCGGTATGCACAACATCTACATGAAATATTCTTGGCGTAATTTTTGAATCCTCAGTGACTCCATTATAACACGTCGCTTGTCTATTGTCCCAAATCATAAACTATTTTGCTTTAATGTTGCACCATATTGCTGTTCTAGAGACTTCTATTTCGGTATTTTCTTTATTTTCTTATGTAAGTTATTTAATGTGGCAACTTCAGCCTGCTTGTACATATTATATACTGTTCGTCAAATACCAACGTCCCCAACTTGGTACTTTACTTATAGATCCTTTATCACTTATATTTCTTCTTTCCGAAATAC
Source organism: Melolontha melolontha (assembly GCA_935421215.2). Taxonomy (NCBI): domain Eukaryota; kingdom Metazoa; phylum Arthropoda; class Insecta; order Coleoptera; family Scarabaeidae; genus Melolontha; species Melolontha melolontha. Next base: position 84,965,237 of record OW285242.1, on the reverse strand, counting down.
CATGCTTCACAATATTACAAACTGTGCCGTAGCAGACACTAGTTAACTTCGACGTTCTTTTTATAATGGCCTTTTCTGTACCATCTGCATTTTGTTCTTGTAAATTATTATACATATTTAACAGTATTTGCTTGCCTCGAACTACCAGATGAATATCCTTAGAGCCACCATTTATATTGTCCGTCACCGAGTCATTACTATCGTTATTTATTTCATATTGCTCACTTTCCTTGTTTCCTCTCAAGATCTCCACAGTTTCTTATAAAAAAATATATGCTTTCTCACTTTACAATTTATGTTTTGTTACTAACATAAAATTATATGAATTGTATTAATTAAATTGTGATAACCAAATCGAGTCATGTATTGAACTACTTATCTTATTCAAGGTACGACCCCGGTCTTGTTTCTATTGTATACAAAACACGACCTCGGTACGTCCAAATTACATACACATACGACCTCGATATGTGTTACACTCTTTCACCACTTTGTTGATCTTATACTGAGGCCACTAGTCTAAAGGAGGACACGCTGAAGTATATAAGGAAATCCATTAGATCTCAAGGGACAGAAAGACACAGAGAGACACACAGAGTCCTAGAGAGTGTATTATAGAAACCTCCTTAAGACTAGTGTCTATTTGTTACTATGTATATTGTTATTGTTGATTCTTTATAATGTGTTAATTAATTATATGTTGTTATCCAAACGCTGCCCGTCTATTATTTATTATATCGACGAATCTGCGTACCAACACAGCGATGTGCCCTCCGGGACCAGGTCACATCACATGGCGATCATGCCCACGTCTGACATCACATGGCTATCCTGCCTTTAGTTAAATGATCAGATATCACACGGCGACGCTGCCCACGTCAGATATCACAAAAGAAATGTTAAGCTGTAATGCATTTTAATTATAAGATGTTAAGTAATGACTATTAATTTATTTAATACCACTCTGGCTATTAAAGTAAGGAATAGCTCACATACTAGATAGTTTGCGTTTTATTAAACCCTCACCGCAGGGGGTACTATAAAAGTTCTTATCTGCTATTTAGTCAAATTAAAATATGTTGAAACGAACTATACCTACCATCGAAACAAATGTAGGTATATTTTAATAAATGTTTGAACTTTTTAGCGTATGCTTTACATTTATTTTTTAGTAGTGCCACTCAGCCCACTTGCGGCTCGAGTTTACGTTTTCCTAACTGAAACAGCGTAGAAGTCGGAGCGACCGCCAAAACAAATTACGTCCCTTTGAACAAAGTTCCGTAATTTAAAACTAAACTCTTATAAAAAATAAACAAATTTTAAACCGAGCTGACATATTCAAAAAAAGATTATTACCAAGGAAATATCTAAAATAACCTAAAACGTATTATTAAACTTAAATAAAACACCTTATATTTCACAAACAATAGTATATTGACTATATGTACATTTCATGTGCACTGCACACATCGTCAGTAGTTACTAATTTAAAAGTATTATTTTTTAAGTACATGTATAGTAAAAAATATCTATTTTTTTGGTTAGGGGTGTAAAAATTACAATTATAAATGGTCAACAAATGGTCAAAAACATGCAAATAAAAATATAACAATAAAAATAAAAATAAAAAATTATGGTCGTATATTGTAACAGTGCCTGCTAAAATCTATTGAAATTCCAAGAAGGACAAATTATGGGAAAGACCGTTACCTATGAAAAACAAGACATCTGACTGTGTTTGGCATGTCGGGTTCTATTAAATAACAATATAGTAGCGTGAAGAGGATCTATTAGTTATTAGATACTGTAGGTATACAATTTAAAAGTTTATTATTAATAGGTGACATGTCATTGTTAAGGAGGTAATTTTTGTATTTTTTCATATGTATGGCTTCCCACATGTCTAAATTTTTGCTATTACATTTTTTAATTAATTTAACATTATCTACGCTGAAATTATGTCCGGTATCTAAATGATGTAGAGCTAATGCTGATTTATCTACATTGTGAAGTTTTACATGAGCTAAATGTTCTTTGAAACGGGTTTGAATATTTCTTCTTGTTTGGCCGATATATAATTTTGGGCAGGAATTACAGTTAATTCTGTAAATACCTGATTCTTTCAGTGGGTCTGTGTTAACTAACTTTGTTTGAAGATATTGTTGTAACTTATGAGTGTTGGAAAAAGCAGGAGTTAGATTATATTTTTTTAACAATTTAGTTACGTTATTCTGCCAACTTTTGTGAAAAGTAATTTTGCAATATTTTTTTGTATTACTCTTTGTATTTGGAGTTAATCTGGTTTTAAAAGTTTTTAGCTTCTTCTTTTCTAGTTTGTTTTTGATTTTCTGACTCCTGCTTTTGATCTAACTCCTGCTTTTTCCAACACTCATAAGTTACAACAATATCTTCAAACAAAGTTAGTTAACACAGACCCACTGAAAGAATCAGGTATTTACAGAATTAACTGTAATTCCTGCCCAAAATTATATATCGGCCAAACAAGAAGAAATATTCAAACCCGTTTCAAAGAACATTTAGCTCATGTAAAACTTCACAATGTAGATAAATCAGCATTAGCTCTACATCATTTAGATACCGGACATAATTTCAGCGTAGATAATGTTAAATTAATTAAAAAATGTAATAGCAAAAATTTAGACATGTGGGAAGCCATACATATGAAAAAATACAAAAGTTACCTCCTTAACAATGACATGTCACCTATTAATAATAAACTTTTAAATTGTATACCTACAGTATCTAATAACTAATAGATCCTCTTCACGCTACTATATTGTTATTTAATAGAACCCGACATGCCAAACACAGTCAGATGTCTTGTTTTTCATAGGTAACGGTCTTTCCCATAATTTGTCCTTCTTGGAATTTCAATAGATTTTAGCAAGCACTGTTACAATATACGACCATAATTTTTTATTTTTATTTTTATTGTTATATTTTTATTTGCATGTTTTTGACCATTTGTTGACCATTTATATTTGTAATTTTTACACCCCTAACCAAAAAAAAATAGATATTTTTTACTATACATGTACTTAAAAAATAATACTTTTAAATTAGTAACTACTGACGATGTGTGCAGTGCACATGAAATGTACATATAGTCAATATACTATTGTTTGTGAAATATAAGGTGTTTTATTTAAGTTTAATAGTGTAATAATTTCACAAGTGCTCAGCATATATACTACTAAAACGTATTGTTAACTTCCCTAAACATAATCAAACTTTAAATTATGAATAGCACTAACAACATCAAATACTGTATAAATATGTAATAAACCAATTTATTTCCAAAGGTAGCAAATTAAGAAGCCCGCTAATATTCAGAATTTAAAATTTAGATCATAACAAAATGTATAGAATCGAGATTTAATTCAACCTTTCCATCGTAACCAGAAATTTCCTGTTTCGATATCATAAAATAACACGTCTTTTAAGAACTCATGGCATTAATTGTTTTACATCAGTTAACACATATTCTTTAAAGTTTAAGTTTTCATATTTAAAAAAAATGAAATTGTTAGGAATAGTTTTACTCTTGGTAGTCTGTGCGGTTTTTGGAGATGAAACCTTTGAAACGGTAGAAAGTAAAGAAGATACAGTGAGTAAGTGTCACTAAATTATTTATATTATTTATATATAATAACAACGTTAAGTATTTGATACGTGTAATTTTACAAAAAAGTGAGTTTTATTAATTTAGAAGTAAATAAAATACATACGTACTTCTGACATATATTTTCTCTGCAATTAAAAAAAAAAAAGTCGTATCATTCCTATATAAAATTTCTGATAGACTGTTTCCTTTTTCTACTATATTCTTTCTTATGAAAAGTGATTTTCAAAACAAAGTATGTATGTAAAATGCCTAACCAAACTGTAAATTACTATCAATAATTTGTACAATTTATGAAGTTCGGGTATTGCTTTGAAAATTTTTAGTTATCAAAAACTACAAGATTTTTAGAGAAAATAATTTTATATGTTTCAAAAATAATCTCCTTTAGATAAAATACACGTTAATATAAAAAAAAATATAAAATATATGTCAATTCTTTGGAATCAATGACAATAAACGAAAATTGTTGAGAGCAAAATCTGGACTGTATTGTGTATGAGTGACCAGTTTGACTAAGGATTCGTGTAAAAAAATTGAGGAAGACAAGCTTTTGTATACCATTCAGCATTTAAAGCTTTACGGTCTTAAAGAGGAATTACTACAAATAATACTGTAGAACTTGTCCCTGAATAAAACAGGAAAAATTTTTCTTATTTGTACTTTTACCGCGAATATCCTTAGCCTTTCCTCCCTTTCAAACACCCAAGCAGTTGATTCACCTATACAATATTTTGCATTTAATTTTTGTAACGTAAACAGCCACTAACCTAATCGTGCTTTTTTGTTTTTCTTGTTCTAAATATGGAACCCACTGACCTCAAAGCTTCTTTACACACCCGACGTTGGTGTAAAATTATATCTATTGTATAATGTTCGAAAACCGAAGAATGGTTTTCAATTAAGCTTTTTCATAGATCAGATCTTTAAATTTCAATTATTATATTTAAATATATACAATTATTTATTTTATTATATCCATTTCGTTTTATCGGCATATTCATGTTTAAAAAAACCGTGGTACAGAGAATTGCCAAATCTACCGATCTACAACCCGTGAGTCGCTTAGACTCCACGGATTAGCGCAGAAGTGCCAAATCCAGCACAACAATTAAAGTCAACTTTCAAATCATTACCTCCTCGTTATAGATGTTTCAATGCCTAATTCTTCTTAAATCTCTCTATGGGTGATATTCTGATTGCTCAAAGTTAGTTCGCGGTAGCAAAAATGTTTTCGGCACAAACAATTACTGCAGGTCGTACAAGTCTTGGTTAATCTTCTAATGTACTGTGTTTCACGAAATTTTTATGACTTTGGTTGTATATAAACCTCGTTTAAAATTTAAAAAATGCCCGGAAAAGCATCCTGTTGAATTTTAATATTGCATATTGAAAAACAATAATATTGGCAAAATTACAACTGAAAACTGTCAAAAGAATAGGTTGCCGACTACTCGAAATCGTAACATTAGTCTCAATTTATATATACAAAACTTGACAGTTAGAAAAAATTTTCGTCAGATTTACACATTTGTACTCTACCATCATCTAACATGATGAAAATCATGAAGCGACCCTTTTCAAACTTCGTCGGCAGCACTTTCTAATAACTTGTCAAGCGGCATCAGGCTCACTAATAACTGTATCATCATTTGCTGTTAGACTTTTCCTTATTAAAAATGAATTCTAGGCATTCCATGCTTATATCAACAAGCAGTTTTTTGTCATTGTTGTGCAGTCGTTTGTATGATTTGTGTTCGATTTTATTATTTTATTTTAATATTCTAAACAATATCACGATGTCTATTCTTTAGTCAAATTTCTTCCCAGTAAATAAATATTAATTAATATTATTATTGTTCTATAAAATTTTAACAAAAGCATATCTATTGGAATAAAACATTTGCGATTGATTGAAACTTAACAGATAATCAGGCATCCCTGTAGCACGCATTATTGTTATTGCTAATTTTTATTTCGACTTTATCTGTGTGCTAGAGTTGATATATTTAATGAATAACATATTATCATGAATTGCTGGTACTAGTCTACTTATGTCAGCATACATTCTTCCGTCAATGTTAGAAAATAATATTTAGGAAACAGTGAAAATCGCGATGCATGAATTATATTTGCAACAACTTTCAACCTACACTTTCTGTATTACTTAAAATAATGTTGATATTTTATTGACCAGTGAAGTTAATATTCAATTAAGAATATATTATCGTGCTTTTACATAATTAAATTCAAAAACGTATTTCCAGAAAGGCTCTTAATATTACCACTTATCTATGAATAACAATAAAGTACAGAAGGTATTGTGAATCTAATTTACATTCTATCCATTCGACAAGTCATATTTTGATGCAATAATAAACGAATTACTAGAACAAAATAAAGAACAACCAATACAAATAAGAGAATCCCAAAGTAATTTTCCAATTAGCTAACAAACATTGACTATTCTATTCAAAAATATAAACGTTACTTGTCTTTTATTTAAATGAAATGACGTTCTGTTTAATTATTAATGGTTTAACCTATGAATAACGTAAAATTTCGCCGAGGTGATAAAAATATGATACTATGCCACAGATAATCATTGTCATTTCGGTTATAAGACGTAACAATACCAGAGAAACGGATGTAAATTTACCGGCAGGATGATGCAAAACCTATACAATAATCTCAAAAGGAAATATAATCTTGAACTAAGTAGATTCTAGTCTCACAGTCTAATAATGTCTACGTTAATTCTTTTATATACTACTAGAGCCTATATATATATATATATAAATATATATATATATATATATATATATATATATATATATATATATATATAAATATAATAACTTCGTGACCTTGGTATGATATGGTAAACCTAATCAGTAGGCGATTAAAGGTCTGTATATTACTTCAAAATATATGTATTTAAAAAACTCTACATGTTTCGGCTATATACGCCTTTTTCAAGAGAATACAAAATATGAATGACAGGATATAAATGTCAAGTAATTACTTGACATTTATATCCTGTCATTCATATTTTGTATTCTCTTGAAAAAGGCGTATATAGCCGAAACATGTAGAGTTTTTTAAATACATATATTTTGAAGTAATATACAGACCTTTAATCGCCTACTGATTAGGTTTACTATATATATATATATATATATATATAGTAAATTCAATCAGTTGGCGATTAAAGGTCTGGCTTTACTTCAAAGTATATATATTTAAAACAACCCTACATGTTTCGGCAATGATGCCTTTATCAAGGATATAAAATATAAATCTTGAATTTACCATATCATACCAACGTCACGAAAATATTATATATATATATATATATATATATATATATATATATATATATATATATATACATATATAATAACTTCGTGACCTTGGTATGATATGGTAAACCTAATCAGTAGGCGATTAAAGGTCTGTATATTACTTCAAAATATATGTATTTAAAAAACTCTACATGTTTCGGCTGTATACGCCTTTTTCAAGAGAATACAAAATATGAATGCATTCATATTTTGTATTCTCTTGAAAAAGGCGTATACAGCCGAAACATGTAGAGTTTTTTAAATACATATATTTTGAAGTAATATACAGACCTTTAATCGCCTACTGATTAGATTTACCATATATATATATATGTATGTATATATACATAGTTGATTTAGATATTCGACGATTTGAGATATTAAATAACAGTAACAATATATAAGTGCGATGAATAAGTAACTAAACATTGATATGTAAAAATTACTCTGGAAAGAAATTAATTAATTCAATTAATGTGAATGCAAGTAAAATAAAATAATCGCTGCATCAAATAACACAAAGTTATCTTTGAAACATAGACATGTAAGCACGTGCTTCATGGCTTCACTGGCGGGTAGGCACTTGAACAGTATGGAGAAGACGATGTTTACGGCATGGCAGCTGGTCTAAGAAGAAGAATGAGCTTGGTATAAGAGAATACTAATCTAAAAAAGAGGTTTTGTTTTTTATAGCCAGAGTGGAGAGGGATCGAGGCTAATGATGTTTTGAATTAAGAACTACTCAAAAGCGCGAGCTAAGAGTTTGCAATATCGATGAAACAAATATCATTAAAATATTCTTTGTGAAGAAGCTTTAAAATGATATGCAATACGATATAATTATGAAGAAGTATACTTTATTAATTAAATAACTCTAGTTAAAAATGTAATGTATAATATTTGTAAACGAACGTTGAATACTTGGTGCCTGTTCTCAGTCAGATAGATGTCGAAGGGTCGGTTGTAGTACGATAACAAAATAAGGACTTTCTATTTCCAAATACAAAATATATACAGAAAATGTGTAACATTGAATTCATATTTTAAAATTCGAAATATTTGAAGAAATATAATTTAAAATAGAATTAAAACATTTTTAATGTACGAAGTGTAACAACGTATATATATGTATATAGATAATTATTTCGTGACCTTTGTATGCTATGGTAAATTCAATTTGTTGGCGATTTAAGGTCTGGTTTCACTTCAAAAACTATATATTTAAAATAATTCTACATGTACATGTTTCGGAAAATGATGCCTTTTTCAAGGAATATAAAATATAAATGACAGTATATTAATGTCATACATTTGTAGTTGCTATAGATAAAATTATTCAAAGTTACATTCCAATTTAATAATAATAAATCATGCCTTAGTATTATAAAATAGACAACAAAAACAGAGAAACGCAAGACATGAGTTATTATTATGTATGCGCCCGTGGAGCGACTTAAGATGTTAAGCTGTCGGCATTCGCCTTAAACGAGAAGGAAAACCACGAAAACCGACTCGGACAGCCAGACAGGAATCAAAACACGGAACTATCAGCATGATAAGCAAATACGAGCAATAAAAAGCAATAAGAAGGGATATAAAAAATTTAAGCAGTATATACTATAACTTAATTATGTAACCATCTGCAATTTACCATCATAATATATGTTGCTGTTATATAATTATATATCTTATGTTATTTAAATATCTATACATTTGCTTATCATGCTGACAGTTCCGTGTTTTTCGTGGTTTTCCTTATCATTTAAGGCGAATGCCGACAGCTTAACATCTTAAGTCGCTCCACGGGCGCATACATAATAATAACTCATGTCTTGCGTTTCCCTGTTTTTGTTGTGTGTCTATTTTAGAATACTAAGGCATGATTTATTATTATTGAATTGGAATGTAACTTTGAATAATTTTATCTATAGCAACTACAAATGTATGACATTAATATACTGTCATTTATATTTTATATTCCTTAAAAAAGGCATCATTTGCCGAAACATGTGGGATTGTGTTGGAACCAGACCTTAAATCGCCAACAAATTGAATTTACCATATATATACAGTGTGTTTAAAAAAGATGCGGCAATATTAAAGGGGGTGATTGCCCAGGTCATTTTATACAAAAAGTTCCTATGAACATAGGTCCGCATACGCTTCGTTACCGATCTACAGCGTGTTGAAGTTTAATTTTAAAAAACAGTAAAAACTTGATTTTTCCAAAGCGGCTTGAGATATCATAATGAAATTTTAGGGGTGTTAATAGCTGTGGGAGACACATACTTTGCAATACAACACGATGTTTCAGTCGTACCTGTGGCGCGCGCATTGGCACGTCACAGGCTATTTTTCAAGAAAAAATAGGACGCCTCTGATTTCTCTAAAAATACAAATATGCTTTTATTTATTGTTCAATTATGAAGAAAAAAGCTCTCTTAACTTTTTATCGTACGACTTACCGTTTTTTAGTAAAAAAAAACATTTTAGTGAATGTCCATTTATTACAGAAAAAAAAATAAAAAAACAAGGTTTTATTCAAGGGCAAAAACAAATATTTTACCAAACCACAGTCCTGTTTTATTCACTGACATATTGAATGTAATATTGAATGAGTCTCGTGATTAATAATTTTGTATGTGTCGAATTTGTTGAAGTTCCTTATCATGAATCGCTATGCGAATGCCGAGATGACCGACATGCACTACATTTATGGGCGTGCTGATGGCAATGCATTAGAAGCTAGGCGGTTGTATACTGAAAGATTTCCTGGCCGTATTGTTCCTGATAGAAAAACTTTCGAAAGTATTCATCGGCGTCTTTATGAAACAGGCACATTAAGACGAAATGGAGGAGCAGGAAGGCCAAGGACAGCAAGAACGGTAGATCTGGAAGAGGATGTGCTAGACATGATTGAAGAAGATCGAGGTACTTCTACTCGAAAAATTGCTGACGCTTTGGATGTAAGTAATGGGACTATTTGGCACATTCTGAAGGAAAATATGTTGTATCCATTCCATATACAACGCGTTCAAGCACTTCTTCCTGCTGATTTTCCTCCTCGCATTGCATTCTGTCAATGGCTTTTGCACAAAATGGTTCAAATCCCTCAACTCCTGATGTTGATTCTGTTCACCGATGAAGCGAAATTTTCAAGAAATGCAATACGGAATTTCCGTAATAACCATGTACGGTGTGACGAAAATCCACATGAAATTGTTGAAGATCGTTTTCAACATCAGTTTTCTTTGAACGTTTGGCTTGGGATTGTGGGTGACTGCATAATTGGACCGGTATTTTTACCAAGGAGACTTACCGGAGAGGTGTATCGCAACTTTTTGGAAAACACGCTCCCTGGATTTCTAGAGGACGTACCATTAGCAATTAGAGATGCAATGTGGAATATGCACGATGGCGCACCAGCCCACTTTAGTCAAGTAGCTCGTGATTTCTTAACACAAGCATACGGAAATCGCTGGTTAGGCCGAGGTGGACCTCACTCATGGCCTGCACGATCCCCGGACTTAAATCCCCTGGATTTTTTCATGTGGGGCCATTTGAAGTCCTTGGTGTACGTTACTCCATTGGAAAACGTAGAAGACTTAAGAAACCGAATCATTGCTGGGTGCAACTCAATTAAAACCGATCCTGGTGTTTTTCAGAGAGTTCGCCAGTCAATGAGGAGAAGATTGGATTCTTGCATCCGAGCTAGCGGTGGTCACTTTACACAGTTTTTGTAATTTTTGGTTGATAAAATTGTTGGTTTGGTAAAATATTTTTTTTTGCCCTTGAATAAAACCTTGTTCTTTAATATTTTTTTATGTAATAAATGGACATGCGCTAAAATGTCTTTTTTTAATAAAAAACGGTACGTCGTACGATAAAAAGTTAAGAGAGCTTTTTTTTTCATAATTGAACAATAAATAAAAGCATATTTGTATTTTTAGAGAAATCAGAGGCGTCCTATTTTTTCTTGAAAAATAGCCTGTGACGTGCCAATACGCGCGCCACAGGTACGACTGAAACATCGTGTTGTATTGCAAAGTATGTGTCTCCCACAGCTATTAACACGCCTAAAATTTCATTATGATATCTCAAGCCGCTTTGGAAAAATCAAGTTTTTACTGTTTCTTAAAATTAAACTTCAACACGCTGTAGATCGGTAACGAAGCGTATGCGGACCTATGTTTATAGGAACTTTTTGTATAAAATGACCTGGGCAATCACCCTCTTTAATATTGCCGCATCTTTTTTAAACACACTGTATATATATATATAATTATTTCTTGACCTTAGTATGTTGTGGTAGATTCAATTAGTTGGCGATTTAAGGTCTAGTTTTACTTCAATATGTATATATTTAAAACAATCTTATATGTTTCGGCCTATGATGCCTTTTTCAAATAGATTTAACATATAAATGACAGTATATTCATGTCATACTATATATCTATAGTAGTCATGGACAAAATTATTCAAAAATACATTCAAGTTCAATAATAATAAATCATGCCTTGGCATTCTCTAAACAGTTAGACAACAAAAACGAGGGAATGGCAAGCCATAAGTTATTATTATGTCTGCTGTGGAGCGGCTTAAGATATTAAGCTGCCGGCATTTGCCTTAAACGAGAAGGAAATCCACGAAAACCTACTCGGACAGCCAGCCAGGGATCTAAACACGGAACATATATTTTCAAAACTAAAACCCAAAATAAAAAAATCGAGAAACACATGTCATCTATAAAATACCATGTCGCGATTGCAATAGCTACTAAATAGGCCAAACTAAATAATATTTATACAAAAGAATACAAGCCCACAAATACTTTAAAACAGACAAAACTGCTTTATTTACACACAAACTACAACGCGATCACTATTTCGATTTTGAAAACACACAGATAATCGATAAAGAACACAGAATGAAAAAGGAAATTAAAGAAATTATTAATATTAAACAGGAAAAAAATTCAATTAACAACAGGAGTGATATAAAAAATCTAAGCAATATATATTATAACCTAATAATGTAACGATCTGCAATTTACCATCATAATATATGTTGATGTTACATAAATATATATCATATGTTATTTAAATATCTGTACATTTGCTTATCATGCTGGCAGTTCCGTGTTTAGATCCCTGACTAGCTGTCCAAGTAGGTTTTCGTGGTTTTCCTTCTCGTTTAACTGCAAGTCCTAGACGAGATGCTACCGTAGTTTCAGAGACTCCAGTTCCTATTAAGGAAATTATCCTTACTTTGTTAAAATAGGATATTGAGACCATATTAGAAATAACTCAAAAAGCAAGACTTTGACAAACTGCAAATTTATATTGACATTTCATTGACAATCGATATAATCAATCAGGGCAAAAATCTAGATTGTGAGAATTTCCTGAAATTTTACAATGACATTGACTACCAAAATTTATTGCTGGCAGCTGTACGTACGGTCAAGAATAAAAAAAAGTAATTCATGATTTATTATACACAATTTACATATATTGCTTTTTTGCAGTTAAGGAAGGTAAAGACTGGTATTCCGGGAGAGGTTTTATGAATGTCGGAGAGGAAGAATCAAAATATGGTAGTAATTTAGAAGGATCAGCTTACGAGGATGATGAAGACCACCATATCTATGTCGACGAGAAAGGGAAGCCTACAAGATATGAATATGTATGAAATAATACCTTTATATACTCATATTTGATATATGTATTTATGAAAATAAGTTTCAAAAATTATAATTTTTAGAAATAAATCCTTTGTCTAAGTTTCTTTATATATATTCAGCTCACTTTACGTGTACTTGAACTAGTTAAATGTTACACTTTTTCTAAAGAAATCTTTCCTTCTTCTTAATTAAGAAAAGTCATGCCAAATAGTCACTACATGGATATTTAAGGAAAATGAATATCCCATTATTTGATGGGATTCCTATAAAGTATTTTTTGTAATTAGTTTTTGTATTAACGAGGAAATTTCAAATATTTATAATGTATCACATTATATTTTTCACTTTTTATATTAAACATATCCAGAAACGCACATTAATGATAACAATACACAAAAATTCTAAATTTTTGTTGGCAGTCGTAATCCCAATGCCAATAAAGATGAACACCAAAGGAAAGAAACTTACCGTCAATAGGGAACACGCTCTTGCTTCAAAGAGAAAAAATGAAGAGCACGTGGTCGACAAGTTTTATATCCGCTACAAGCGTTAAAGACACTTCAGGTACTAGCAACCAATTCTGCCGCCTAATATAATTAATTGTGACTTTAAAATCCGGGTAACCGCAGTACATCAAGCACGCACTTTTGTTCAAGTCATAAAAATTTTACCAATCGCCCCATGTGTCCAGCACTTCAGGTACTAACAACCAATTCTGCCGCCTAATATAATTAATTATAACTTTAAAATCCGGGTAACGGCAGTATATCAAGCACTTTTATTCAAGTCAAAAATTTTACCAATCGACCCATGTGTCGTTGCTTCGTTAATTCTCTCTGTCTTTTATTTATTTCTCAGAGATATTTATAAGTCTCGAGCCTACATGTTGTGGCGTCAATTGTTAGGAGGGTTTATAGATACTTTAACCCCGACGTTAAGGTGCCAATTGATACGGGGGTTTATAGTCGCTGATTGCTCAATAATAAACTCCGATCTTTAATTAATTATATAAAATATATAAGTTGATATTTACTTTCTATAATATGGTTTTATATTATAATTTATTATTTATATTCGACTAACTCAATTGTTATTTAATGCTCTTTTACCCAGGATTATACAAATATCACTGTATTTCAATGAATAAGCTAATTATTAATAGTTAAATATAATTTAATAAGAAAAAAAAATGAGATTCTTGGTTAATATAAATAGCAGTTTATTTTATCAATTTGATAATTATACAAAATCTAAGGTTACAAGCAAATATAAGAGTCGCACTGAAGTTATAATCATCAAACAATCTCGGCTAAATAAACAATATGAAAGTGAAGCTTTGTAACAAATAAAAGCATTATATGAAACTTGCTAATAGGTAAGATAATTTTTAATATTTTTAGGCATAGATTAATATTAGATTAATAGATTAATATTAGAAAATTATGAATTGAAACAATACTTATATTTTTAGTTAATAAACATCTACCTTGGTGAAAATGGATAATACTTGCTGTGATAATCATAAATAGGACTTATAAAGGTGGCTAATTTATTTAATTAATATGAATAGTTTATTGTATCGTGCGTTCAAAAAAAAACCTGCCTCTAGTGAGCCATGATTTCTAGGTAATATAAAAAACATATCGTAACTTTACTAATATGAATTTCTTAAATGACAGTTACATCTAAATGACAAACGGCTTTAGAAAATTGGAAGGTTGGAAAATTGCAAAGTTAATTGCTAGGTTATAATCTTCCTGTCATAAATAAATAAAATTCCGTATTATTGTTCTTATTAGATGACATTAATAATATTAATATTTGACAATTCAGAACGGTGCGGTTAAGATACGACATACCTAAAAATTTCATGGCCAACTCTGAGGCTGTTCTTCTTTGAACACACGATATATTATTATTTCACTTTCACATTTTTTTAATTTTAAAATTAATTTACATTATACTTAGGGGAGAATTTTAATTTTGGTTTTATCAATACCCATGTGTGTATTCATGGGTGTTTGGCGTGAACTATTTGAATGGTGCAGTTTTTCCATAAAATTGTCAACTTATAAAATTTATTTGAAATAAGTTAAATTTTTGCTAATTTATCAAAATATAAATGAATTTTGTTATTGAAATAGATATATTAAATATTTGTTAGTGTTACCAAATACTTTATATTATCTTATATGGTGTATTAACTTATTTTTTTTTTAAATCGTACATGTTATTATACACTGGTCTACCAAAAGTTTCACTAATTCTAAATATGACAATATTTTCTAAAATAATATACATTAATAACTTGCTTTTGTTACTATAGTTTCAGAATAACTCAGGATATGTGGACTACAACAATATATATATATATATATATATATATATATATATATATATATATATATATATTGTAGTGATACAAGCCTCAGGAGCTTATAAAGGAACAAGAAATGCACATCGATTTTATTTATATTAAAAATTTTATTATCTTTCTACACTTCTTATAAATTAATTGTAAGTATATTTTAAAATGTTTAGAAAGAGCGAGATTTGATAAAATTGGTTATTAATTAAAATAGAATTGGTATAATATATTAGTGTAAGAATACAAAAGTGAGGCCATGAAAAAGAAAAAAAACAATTGACATGGAAATGAGATAAACATAAACAGTTTGAAAAAAAAATAATAATGTCATCATTAAAAATTGAATGTCGATAAAAATAGAAAATCTGCATTAGAATAAAGGTTACGCATTGAAATAACATAAATCGAAATGTTATAACAGATTAGGTGTATAACTTATTGAAAACAACTGTGGCCGAAGCTGTGTATCAGGTTATACAGCCCTGATTCTCCCATCTGGTCTTTTGGCTAAATATTTATAATCCGGTAAAGTTTACCTGAAGCCTCAGAAGTTTAGTTCCAGTGACTTGTGTGAATAGGCGTTCACTTCCTTCAGCTTAAACAATAATTTATTAATATTATTATACCAACAAGTAAATGTTCTCTTTCAAATTATTATACTCAATCAACTAAATTACTAAATTACTAAATTACTAAGTGAAACGTTAAATTAATTTTACATGTGTAAATTGTCATATTATTTGTAGACTTTCTTATTAGAGACTGTCAATGTCATACTCACATGTGGACATTTTTCTTTATATAATTATTTTGTCGTCTATAGGTTTATAAATTATTTGTGAGATTTTAGCATATTGTGATAGCCAACTTTACTATTGCAGTTTTTTTTTATAAATAAATTAAAATTTTTTTAATTGAAATGCTCGTTATTTATTTATTTTGTTGTCCAATATTTGTACTAGAACCGGCACCCATAAAATTTTATTGATTTTCCTGGGTTTTTGTATTTTAAATACATACTTAGTGTTTGGGGTTATATCAATATAAATATATATATATATATATATATATATATATATATATATATATATATGTATATATATATATATATGTGTGTGTATATATATACATATATATATATAACGTGTGTATAAATTGTCGCAAAAGCTACACGCAGCAACGTTCTTCGTTTGGTTCTGAATAAAAAATCTTAATGTTAAAATATCGTATCATGCTTCGTTTGTTTTCACGGAGTTCTTGAAGTTCAGACTTTTAGTGCGCAACTAACCTTTGCTCTTCGATATCTGTTAATAGAGATAGATGCAATTTAGTTTAAAGAAAAAATTTTTACTAGTATTATTTCGTAAACGTTTTCTTTTTGATTTAAAAGCTTGTTTTAAACATTTATTCATTAACGTACTTCCACGAAAAACACATTTGGCAACGTTGTAGAACAATAAGTTTGTATTTCAAAGTGAGTTCAATCGAAATCATTACTGTCAAATTTTGACATTTACGAATTTACGAAGCATGATACGACATTTTAACATTAAGATTTTTTATTCAGAACCGAACGAAGAATGTCGCTACGTGTAGCTTTTGCGACAATTTATACACACCTTGTATATATTAGTGTCTCTTATTTTAAAGTTTTTTGAAATGTTGAAACGGTACCCTCTCATTTTTTTCCATTGGGCTAGAAAGTAACTCACGTAAAATTTTTCGCCTCCCCGACCACGCCTTCCCTAACTGACGGGGCTCTGAAGATAGCACTATGAATTGTTCGTATGATTTCGATTTGTTTGAATCTGCAATACTTTTGTTTATTGCTATGATGAAGAAATTTAAATTAGTAGAACATAGATGGAGGTAGCCCCATGTGGAGTGGGCTATGACGCCCGCAGATCAATTTTCGCTACACAAGAAAATCGGTTGGATCTGCTTATTAGCACTGGAGTAGACCTCATTTAGGTGTTTTTAAGTTTCTTGTTTTAAAATTTTTACGGTGCTCTACCATTTTTTACTATTTGACGTAAATATAACTCATGCAAATTTTTACGCCCGCACGACCACGCCTTCCCTATGGTGCGGGCCCTAAAAATGTTCCTTTATTCTTTTATAGCTTTTTTTAAATTTCTTTTTTTAACAAGTTTTTATTTAAATAAAACTAAACAATTTCATGGGGAAAACGTAACATTAAGATAATAATTAAAAATAAGAAATTCATCTAAAAAAAAATTATAAAATTAAAATTAAAGCTTTTGTGTTAAAAAACAAATTTCGACACGAATTGTCATATCAACGACACAATTCGAAGAATTGACGCCGTTACTTCGAGATCATACAACATTTTTGAACGGGGCAAGTCGGAGCGTTGCAAACCGCTGTATTAGGCAGCAGCATATTTTCTTTTTAAGGTACTTTTTGAACAATTTGGATATATTTTTCTATGCTCCTGTACACATTGCAATAAATATTGCTTTTGTTCTTTTTGAACTGTTAGAAATCCGTGGAATTGCTGCATCAGGTTAACAGCTCTTTCAGCGTTGTCATTTACTGCTTTCAAGTGAATTACTTTTACTTTAGCTTCTAAAAAGGATGCACTATCTTCCCAAATTGATGGGTCTTCGGTAAGAAAATCGATGTGTATTTTCAATCGATAAAACATATCATTGCTTTTTATTGAAAGAAAATCATGTAGTTTTTTATCTGTGTAAAATGAAAAAGGAAATGAACATAATGACAAAGAACTCAATAATTAGAAAACACTTACCATATAATGAGCAACGCATTTCTTCTTTCGATGGAACATATCGCTTTGCATTTTCAAATATGCTTTCTTTTGTTAAATTTGCCACAATATTCCTTTTTGCCTCGATATCAACCATATCATCAAAAAAGGAAAAAATGACGACTTCTTCAGTTAAATAATAAAGATGTTGGCAAATTTTTTTTTAAACAGCTTGTGCAATTGAATGGTCAATACATTCATAATTCTTAACAGCTTTCATGAAACACAAGTCTTGGTCAGGAGCTTTTATGGCTAAGTTGCATAGCATCCATGGTTTAACGTAAGTTGTTACAATGAATAGACAAAGTTCTTGCAATCCTTCGTTCTCTTTTCTGGTTAAATTTAGCTGATCGCGAAATAAGAACATTTTTATCGCATAAATAGCTCTTGCCATCCATCGTGCTTGATGCATAGCGCCAGGAGGTTTTATTTTAAATTTGTTATTATAATTTCCAATCAAAAATAATATCGAAAGCTCGATCAATTCACGGTAATCACCTCTCACAATTGGTTTGAAATGGAGGTACCATCTTGAAAATTCTTTTGCTTAATATTGTTCCAATTGTTTTTCAACTTTTTAAAGATCGGTACATCAGCACTAAGCGTCACTTGAGGGATTTTGGTTTCAAATACAGTTTTCAACACCAACTCGTATACATAATGCCTGCATCCAAATAAAATGAGTTCCCTTTTTAGTGATTGTTCCAGTAGAGCACATGCACCGTTAAAGCGGCCCGTGTTAGAAGCTGTGGTGTCACAGCACATAATTTGAACTATATCGGAGAGTTGCCAATCATTTATTGCATTTAGTACAGCTGCAGCCTATTCTTTTCCACTTGCATGATCTAATTTAGGCACTGCGATAAGTTTCTCCTCATTTTCATATGTGATCACAATTGGAAGCCGCTCTTCTTTAACATTTTGTGCATTTATTGCAGGCAATAATTTCCCATCCCAATGAATAGTGACCATTTCAGGAACATTATTTTTAAAATCTCTCTTAATTTGTTCGGCACGTTCTTTTCTCATCTGTGTTCTTATTCTTTGCATGGAAGTTTTATTTATTATAAATTCGTTTACATTATGTCCAAGAGCTTCTAATGCTGCTTCCAGAATGTAGACGGAGACACGCATACTCAACTGACATCTACCGAGGGCAGCCACAAGTTTAGGAGAAAGAAAATCCTTTTTCCCCTTTTTTGCAAAGGCAATAAATTTTCTTCCCAATGCTGTGGACTGTGATCTCGATGATTTTCAACTGAATTCATGGATGATGAATCCGATGAGAAACTAGAATTAGGTAATTTGGCTGTTGTTTCATTTTCCTTTAGCTGCCTGTTTCTTTCTGGTAATAACCGCGATTTTTTCTCTCTTCTCTTCGCCATAGATTGTAATCTACTCCTACCAAAGAACCCGGTCTACCAGGTTCCCGCTGCCGTTGCAAAAAAGGTTTGTCTTCTTCGATTTTCATTATCTCTAAGGCATCAGCGTGCGCTATGTCGAAGAGATTGTCCAATGTATGCAGAAAGAAATTTTCTTTATCTTTGAGAACTTGAGTGGTCTTCTTCGAATTTTTTTGCAAATTTTTCCAAACTCCGTGTAATTTAATTAATTTTTACACACTATTTCTGGATATTTTAGTGGGTATTCTAGCTTTTTCCCAGAAAATCATACATTCCTTTATAGTTAGACTAGCACTTTCTTGCACTGTTAATTTTACTTGGCGAATATTGTAAAATAAAACATCAAGCACTTGTCGGTTTGAAGGAAGTTTCGTGCCCGTGATTCGGTGATTAACATTTCCAATTAAATACACTTTATATTTATTACTGCTACGTAAATCTTGCGACATTATTTTTTCTTTAAATTTATAACCACAAATTATTAACTTTATTACTCTCAGTTATTCTGTCGCACTGTGCTTTATGTAATGCCAAGTTTATTTTTTGCTTTGTGTCGTTTTCGGGGAAACCCCTTTCTTATTTATTCTTTTTCTTTTGTTTGACTGTTTAAATCATTTCTTGTTGCATGCAAAGTTTACAAACCAAAGAAAAACACAAATCCACAAATTGGATAGTAGCTGTAGCTTTGGTGACGTTCTTATCGTTCTAAGTAATCGTAGTAATAATTTTATTTCTTCTCCGATTGAAAAGAAGTAAAGCTCGTTTTTTCAAATTCTTTTATTTATCACAAAAATAAACAAAACAAAATTGTTTTGTCCAAAAATAGCTCGATCATAGGAAAAAATGCATATTTCGCATTTTAAGGCCCCGTCACTTAGGGAAGGCGTGGTCATGAGGGCGTAAAATTTTACGTGAGTTATTTTCTATTTCAATGGAAAAAAATGAGAGGGTACCGTTTCAACATTTCAAAAAATTTTAAAATAAGGGACACTCTAATATATATATATATATATATATATATATATATATATATATATATATATATATATATATATATATATATACATATATATATATATATATATATATATATACATATATATATATATATATATATATATATATATACATATATATATATATATATACATATATATATATATATACACATATATATATATATATATATATATATATATATATATTGTTATGATACAAATAGCTCAGTTATTCCAGCTATCTGTAAATGAAAAAGTAAGAATTAATACAAGAAATACACTCAATTGAATAGCTGCATTTGGTGGACACAACTTGTAAAATTAGTGTCGAAATGTTAATAAATTAATATCACGACAACTTTGTATATTTCAGATTAAATTATATTTATTTCAAAATTTACTTTTCATATTTTTAATTTTCATTTTTATCATTCAAGTCAATTACGCGAAATAAAAAAAGATAGTTAATTTATTTACATTTGAATTTTATATCGATACTAATTGAACACGCCCACTTTTCAAATCATAAGAAAAACCCGCGAACTGGTTATATTTGTATTGGAAATTGTACATAACCTAACATCAAAAAGCCAGTCATATCTACTTGTTAATTAATATTTTAATTTTGTCTTTCTGTCTAAATTAACGTTTTGTCTACATTTTGATTATTATAAATAATTGTAAAAGTACAAATCAAGACAATTTTTAATTTCTAATAAGGCTTTGAAAAAGAAATAATTGATAGTTGGCAGGTGCAGAATTTTTACACACACGAGTTGCCTAAAAAAGTTATACACCGTCTATTAAATTAATTATATACTAAAATACTAGTGTTAAAAGAATAAAAATATATAGAAAAGGTGTAATTAATACTGGCGCAACAATTGAAACACTTTTTGCGAGAACAATATCCGACACCGGCAAGAAAACTACGAAATCATCGTTTGGCCGCAGAGCGTCGACCGATTTCTACATACAAGAATAAGCTTCTCGTATAACCCAAGAATACCTCTCTTGATCCCGTACAGCTGAACATCCTGATTAGCCGAAACCTTTCTTGATACCTTAACGCTCCCTACAAGACACAGGTTCATTTAATTTAATTCTTTTTGTAAAAGTCTAATTATAACTATTTCTCAACCAATCAAAAATTTACTAAATAAGTACATCTCGATTTTACTTTTTAATATATCACTAGTTTGCTAAAATTTATGAAAAGAACATTACCTATTAAGAATTTGTAGTACTCACCATCACAGTGTTTATTTATTTATATTAAAACACACCTTACTTTATCATTTCACTAGTTACATAACCATAATTTCACACATGCATATAATTCTAATTCCTTGTTTTGCTGTTAGTCAAGTTACTTATTATTGTATACAGATACCTTGCGTTAAATAAATATTTTATACTTATTATTTGAAAGAAGTTCTTTTATTTATCAATGCGTAGCTAGAAATCTAAAGGTTTCCGAGATCCCCATAGTGGCCTCTTTATCTCAGACACATCATATTCACAAAAATAAGAATATTTTCACTGGATCGATGTGATCATCACTGAAACAAAGGCGTATTTTCCCAAATTTCGAAGATCCATATTGCATCTGAAAATATATCAAACATATTTCTCTATTTTAAATAAAATTGGCGTGCATGAGCACATACTGAAGTGTCAATACAAATTTTTACAAAAATTGTATCAATTTTTGTTGCATAAAATTCAGAGCTTTCATTTAATACATAAAATTCTTCTGAAGAATACACTAAAGTTGTAGTTGTAATTGGAAGGAGAATGCTATTATAGAGAAAATTATGGCATTGGCGCATTCAATACATCAGCGTGGTAGGTCATTGGTTAACAACCGAAGATAATTCATAGTTTTATAGAAGTAAAAAAATGCTCGAATTGAAGTAAGCGATTACTAATAAACGACTGGAATAGTCCATAAAAAAAAGTTATCTTTCATCACAACTATACGCGCTTTATAACACCCGTCAAATTTTTCGCGAAGATTGCATCAATTGAGATTTCAAATTGTGCCTCTCTCACCCTATTCGTTAGACTCAGCACCAAGTGACTTCCATTTAATTCCCAAATTCAAACATTTCTTCGCTTTAATTCTTTGTTTCAATCAGATGAGGAACTTATTATCAGTAACGGATTAGTATTTTGAGGCACTTAAGAAACATCATTACGAAAATAGCATAATGGCACAGCACTAAGTGTGTTGAAATTGTAGGCGGATATGTTGAAAAATTATAAAATAGTCCTGTAACCTACTTGTTCCATTTCGGATCTCGTTTTCTGTGAAATCATCCTTGTACACATTTAATCTTTAGGGCAAACTTTGCCTAACATTTCACCTTAACTCTTAGCGAATACGGCATGAACATGGACAATAAACGTTTCATGTGACCATAAGAGCGACAGGTGGAAAATTTTATTCCAGCGAGTGATCTTAAAAATTTAACCTAAATGTAGTCTATAGTTTACGAGTATTCTCTTTTGTTTTATTTGTCTGGGTCATGTTATCGAGTCAGGTGGCAAAAGACGTTTAAGCCTACGCATTCTATTATCATTTCAAAGACGGCAGACTATGTGCCCCACACTGTTAAATTTAATAATACACATAAGGTGTATTAGATAAAAATGTAGATTTTACAAAATTAGGGCAACTTTTTACCAATACTGAAGATCCATTGTACAGATACAAAGAGCACTTTAACTATGCAAATATAACATCTCTCAACGTCGAACAATCCTTCTCAGTATATAAACATATTATTATTAAATTTGACAGTGTGGGCACATAGTCTGCCGTCTTTTCATTTGTCACAAGGAAACATTTAGCCTCTGATGTCTCTTCAACGCAAAACTATAACAAAAAAGTCCGTTTTAAAATCTAACACCAATCTCTAAAGTAATATTCCTCGCATTATTCTGAGTGAGATTAACTTTGCCAGACCATTAGAACGCACTGTAATTTTCATATTTATAAAAAGAATCGTTTCTGAGTCAATCGTTCGCTTTACAAAGAAGTTATGGCCTTTATATTAACTTATTTAAGTCATAAATGATTTGTTTTGTAACTATTGCAACAATATTGTCCAAATTTTAAAGTAATATAAAAAAATTTATGTTCGATATAATGAGTGTAATTTGGTAGTAAAATGTAGTAAAAAATAACTGTTTGGTAGTACTACGTGTTATTTGATTAAATATTTGCTTGAATCAACGTTATGTAAGTATATACAGAATTTAATTATTATCTTGGCGGATTATATTTATGCAATTCCTAAAATTTATATTAGTAATAAACGAAGATTGGGATTATTTTATTTTAAACTTATCAAGCTTTAATCGTTTGTAACGTTTTGTTATCGTATTTTTAAACATTTTTGCCCTAAACTACATTAACGTATTATTGTTCAAGTGAAGCAACAGTTACTATTAGTCATTGCCTTTTACATGAAGTGCACTAGTAATTCCCTATACAATGTTCGAAATATATAAAAACATTTATTATTGAATACAATAATTAGGATAGTTGAACTTATCATTCAATAAGCAAGTTCCTACTGTCTTCTTTCTAGATAAGGCCTTTAAATTAATAAAACAAATTTTTATTGAAAAAGCACATACATGTGTATATATATCGGGTGTCTCAGTTATATTGTTGCAACGACATACCTCCGTTATATAATAAAATAAAAATTTGAAGTTTGGGGCATCTGATATACACCTAATGTTCTTTAAATTGAATCTGATATTCACATTCTTTCAGTTCCGGTTTAACTGGAAACGATCCCAACTTTTATATTTTAAATAGCCCCCTGTATATTTTCCTTAAAATTTAAATTCTACAGAAAATTCTCTTACTCATAAAGTATTACACTTTGTATTTAGACTTCAAAACGCAGGTGAAATTGCATTTTAATTATTCTAAAATTCGGATTGTAGAAGATTATGAAAAACATGTTCATTAATTCGTATTTGAATTTATGCACTTCCCAAAAATGCATTTTTAGGATGTCTGTTAGAAAAAATATTCTTTTGGACGATAATGTTTTACAAACATTTTAAGTCAACAGAAAAAAATGTTAAGTGAATCACAAAAAATATTATACTTATTATTAGAATAATTGAAACACATTACACATGCGGTTAAGCCGTAGTATGAGTGAAGGCACAAACAAAATGCAGTTTTCTAGAGAGTTGGCTGTGCTAACCTTTGGAAGGGCGTCGTTATTTCACATTAATTATGTGGACGGTATGCGAGGTACTTCGGCTGTCTGACAACAGGTAGCGCCGAATTTACTTCTGCGCTCGGTCTGGATAATTACGGTGATAGGGCGAGGTGGTTCTTTTCTGTGAATGTGTCTCGAAATATCCTTTCTCCAGCGGGGCGTACCGATGAGCTTGTAGAAAAGCGAAATACGTATCTACGTCTCTGGGGATAGGATATATTCGGACACGTTCACAGAAAATATTAATAGTGAACCTGCATTTGTGTTCTTCACACCAGATTTTTAATAATATTTTATATTATTAAAAATACCTTTGTATTATACAAAACTGGTGGGGTTTACCTACTCATGTATGTTTCAATTATTCTGATACATTACACTTGCGGTTAAGCCGTAGTATGAGTGAAGGCACAAACAAAATGCAGCTTTCTAGAGAGTTGGCTGTGCTAACCTTTGGAAGGGCGTCGTTACTTCACATTAATTATGTGGACGGTATGCGAGGTACTTCGGCTGTCTGACAACAGGTAGCGCCGAATTTACTTCTGCGCTCGGTCTGGATAATTACGGTAATAGGGCGAGGTGGTTCTTTTCTGTGAATGTGTCTGGAAATATCCTTTCTCCAGCAGGGGCGTACCGATGAGCTTGTAGAAAAGCGAAATACGTATCTACGTCTCTGGGGATAGGATATATTCGGACACGTTCACAGAAAATATTAATAGTGAACCTGCATTTGTGTTCTTCACACCAGATTTTTAATAATATTTTATATTATTAAAAATACCTTTGTATTATACTTATTCATTTTATATATACAAGAACGGTATTTATGAAATCTCTTAGTGGCACCAAATTTGAACTGTGAGCGCCAGAAAGAAAATGTTCAAAATGTTGTCCATTTGCTTCAATGCAACATTTCGCTCGATGTAAAAGTTCACCCGAGGTAACACTTCTTAATAACACGGCATTAAGAGCTGCGCGTTCATTCCTAATTCTATTTTTTTAAATCTTCTAAATGTGTAAGGGACGTGTGATATATCCTATCCTTCAAATATCTCTATAGAAAATAATCTAACGGCGTTAGATCGGGTGATCTTTCAGGCTATTTTATTGGTCCATGTGTGCCAGGCGCGGCTCGTGATGACGTATTTGGGAGTGCACGTACAATGATGCGAGTGCTTCGTGTGTTTTCGGTGTTTACTAAGAAAACGTTACAGTTAGTACACGAGAATACACGAAGCACTCGCATCATTGTACTTGCACTCCCAAATACGTCATCACGAGCCGCGCCTGATGTGTGCCTATTCACTTAATAGGGAAAAATCTGGTTAACATAATCAGCCACAATTATAGAATTGTGAACAGGTGCTCCATCATGCTGAAAATACATGTTGGCACGTATATTCAGCGGAATATTATCAAGAAAACCTGGATATTCGGCCTGAAGGAATTCTAAATATGCCTCGCCAGTTAATTCGCATTCTGTGTAACATGTGTTGTCTGGGACATCCGAGACCTTATTTTATAACGAACCGATCGCACTGGTTGGAATATTGTAATACTTACACTTACAATATTCCAACCAGTGCGATCGGTTCGTTATAAAATAAGGTCTCGGATGTCCCCGACAACACATGTTACACAGAATGCGTGTTTTTGAAAACAAAAAAAAACGTTCCTTGAAAAAGACTGAATAATAATAAAAGTCGAAACGTCGTAGAATAAAACATCAAAATTCAATAAAAGGTCGCTAAACCAATAAAAAGTCTATTATTTTTAATATTAAGACACGGCCCATAAAATAAATAAGAAAAATAAAATTCTTATAAACACTAAATATATATATATATATATATATATATATTAATATATATATATATATATATATTATTTAATCGCCTACTGATTAGGTTTACCATATATATATATATATATATATATATTAACCGGGTGTCTCAGTTATAATGTTCTAAGGGCGTACCTCCGTTATCTAATAAAATAAAAATTTAAAATTTGGAGAAGCATCTGATATAAACCTAATGTTCTTTAAATTGAGCGTAATATTCATATTTTTTCACGCCCGGTTTAACCGGGAACGACCCTAACTTTTTTATTTTAAATAGCACCCTGTATATTTCTCTCAAATTTGAATTCTACATAAAATTCTCTTTCCAATGAAGTATCAGACTTTGTATTTATACTTCAAAGCAAAGGTCAAATTGCATTTTAAATATTCAATAATTGGGATCTTAGAAACCAAAGCGATCTATGGAAACTAAAGCAAAATTTAACATTATTTGTTTGTTAACTTTAACAGTTCATAAAGTATTAAAATTTTTCTCAAAGTTGTATTTAAAATGAATAACGACGATTTTACAAATAAGGAAAAATTGAATATCATCCTTATTTATGGGGAATGTAGAAGAAACAGGCGTGATGCCTTCCGTGTTTACGCAGGGCGGTGTCCTGACATACGTAAGCCAAGCGCTGTGTATTTTACAAGTCTGGCTTTAAATTTGGAGTTATATGATGCCTTTTCAAAGAAAAAAAACTGTTTTGAAAAGAAAGACTGCTACTGATGAGCACAGTGTTGGTGTTTTGGAAAGTGTGCTTATTTCAATTCGAGAAATTGAAGCAGAATGCGATATCTCTCGTTTTTCTATTCAACAAATCCGCTAAATTCAGGCCCTTCAAAGTTCACCTGCATCAAGGATTAGAATCAGGAGATTATGACAGAAGACTGTCGTTTCTTGCATGACTAGCAACTGCCCGTGAAGATGGCAGTATTAGCTCAATATTATGGACAGATGAGAGCCGCTTTCATAGTAATGGAACCGTAAATCGACACAATTGCCATTATTGGTCTGTAGAAAATCCTCATTGGAAATCCTCATGGAGGCCAACTTTTAGAGAATTTGGGGAATTATCGTATGGTGCGGCATGATGGATGGGTACATTATTGGACCAAAGTTTTATGAAGGAACCTTAACTGGCGAGGCATATTTAGAATTCCTTCAGGCCGAATATCCAGGTTTTCTTGATAATATTCCGCTGAATATACGTGCCAACATGTATTTTCAGCATGATGGAGCACCTGTTCACAATTCTATAATTGTGGCTGATTATGTTAACCAGATTTTTCCCTATTAAGTGAATAGGCACACATCAGGCGCGGCTCGTGATGACGTATTTGGGAGTGCAAGTACAATGATGCGAGTGCTTCGTGTGTTTTCGGTGTTTACTAAGAAAACGTTACAGTTAGTACACGAGAATACACGAAGCACTCGCATCATTGTACTTGCACTCCCAAATACGTCATCACGAGCCGCGCCTGATGTGTGCCTATTCACTTAATAGGGAAAAATCTGGTTAACATAATCAGCCACAATTATAGAATTGTGAACAGGTGCTCCATCATGCTGAAAATACATGTTGGCACGTATATTCAGCGGAATATTATCAAGAAAACCTGGATATTCGGCCTGAAGGAATTCTAAATATGCCTCGCCAGTTAAGGTTCCTTCATAAAACTTTGGTCCAATAATGTACCCATCCATCATGCCGCACCATACGATAATTCCCCAAATTCTCTAAAAGTTGGCCTCCATGAGGATTTCCAATGAGGATTTTCTACAGACCAATAATGGCAATTGTGTCGATTTACGGTTCCATTACTATGAAAGCGGCTCTCATCTGTCCATAATATTGAGCTAATACTGCCATCTTCACGGGCAGTTGCTAGTCATGCAAGAAACGACAGTCTTCTGTCATAATCTCCTGATTCTAATCCTTGATGCAGGTGAACTTTGAAGGGCCTGAATTTAGCGGATTTGTTGAATAGAAAAACGAGAGATATCGCATTCTGCTTCAATTTCTCGAATTGAAATAAGCACACTTTCCAAAACACCAACACTGTGCTCATCAGTAGCAGTCTTTCTTTTCAAAACAGTTTTTTTTCTTTGAAAAGGCATCATATAACTCCAAATTTAAAGCCAGACTTGTAAAATACACAGCGCTTGGCTTACGTATGTCAGGACACCGCCCTGCGTAAACACGGAAGGCATCACGCCTGTTTCTTCTACATTCCCCATAAATAAGGATGATATTCAATTTTTCCTTATTTGTAAAATCGTCGTTATTCATTTTAAATACAACTTTGAGAAAAATTTTAATACTTTATGAACTGTTAAAGTTAACAAACAAATAATGTTAAATTTTGCTTTAGTTTCCATAGATCGCTTTGGTTTCTAAGATCCCAATTATTGAATATTTAAAATGCAATTTGACCTTTGCTTTGAAGTATAAATACAAAGTCTGATACTTCATTGGAAAGAGAATTTTATGTAGAATTCAAATTTGAGAGAAATATACAGGGTGCTATTTAAAATAAAAAAGTTAGGGTCGTTCCCGGTTAAACCGGGCGTGAAAAAATATGAATATTACGCTCAATTTAAAGAACATTAGGTTTATATCAGATGCTTCTCCAAATTTTAAATTTTTATTTTATTAGATAACGGAGGTACGCCCTTAGAACATTATAACTGAGACACCCGGTTAATATATATATATATATATATGGTAAACCTAATCAGTAGGCGATTAAATAATATATATATATATATTAATATATATATATATATATATATATATATATATATATTTAGTGTTTATAAGAATTTTATTTTTCTTATTTATTTTATGGGCCGTGTCTTAATATTAAAAATAATAGACTTTTTATTGGTTTAGCGACCTTTTATTGAATTTTGATGTTTTATTCTACGACGTTTCGACTTTTATTATTATTCAGTCTTTTTCAAGTAACGTTTTTTTTTGTTTTCAAAAACACGCATTCTGTGTAACATGTGTTGTCGGGGACATCCGAGACCTTATTTTATAACGAACCG
This sequence comes from Melolontha melolontha, assembly GCA_935421215.2. Classification (NCBI taxonomy): domain Eukaryota; kingdom Metazoa; phylum Arthropoda; class Insecta; order Coleoptera; family Scarabaeidae; genus Melolontha; species Melolontha melolontha. The sequence goes on along the minus strand of OW285242.1, from coordinate 84,935,853 downwards.
ATCGCACTGGTTGGAATATTGTAAGTGTAAGTATTACAATATTCCAACCAGTGCGATCGGTTCGTTATAAAATAAGGTCTCGGATGTCCCAGACAACACATGTTACACAGAATGCGTGTTTTTGAAAACCAAAAAAAACGTTACTTGAAAAAGACTGAATAATAATAAAAGTCGAAACGTCGTAGAATAAAACATCAAAATTCAATAAAAGGTCGCTAAACCAATAAAAAGTCTATTATTTTTAATATATATGTATATATATATATATATATATATATATATATATATATATATAAGATAAAATGTTTAAACGTAAAAGCGTTTCTTTGGGCGTAGTGGCCTGGTAATTAAAACAATATTTACTCCATAGTTACAGGTACAAGGTACTGTGTATAGTACCTTTTTCAAACTGAAATTTTTTATTAATTCGAATTAGTGAAAGTTGTACCAAATATGATATTTTTTATCACATTTTACTACCAAATTTCATTTGTAAATCGAACTTCGATTTCTTTTACTACTTAGGTCTGACCGCTCTTTCTAGGGCTAAGCCTATCCTCCAGTTCTTAAGCCCCCCATCACCATCTTCTTGGTTCGTATGCTTATACCTTGTTAACATTAGATTATATGTTCGTCAGGGCATCTCAGCCTGATGGCACGACTGTGGCAGATATTGACTAGCAAACTTACCAGTCCATGTTGCACTCAGTCGCTGAGTCCCTTTCTCCCTGTTTCCCTGTCTTCAGAACTACAGCAGTCATATCAAGTCCCTCAACTTTTTTATCGCCACTCTGGGCACCAGCCCGGTTTTTTATTATCCGCGATACCTACGCACTGCGTCCACGCATTGGAATTTCCTATTACTTAAATAGGACCTTGTCAGCCGAACTAGTTCTGGGCTGATTCCTATTGCTGACATTTTATATAGCAGCCCGTCGTGTCAGACCGTGTCGGTAGCGGCAGCCACGTCCAGAAATACACGAACCCGTCCCTAATTAGTAGTCACGTGATAGTCTCTCTCTCTCTCGGTCTAAAGCCGAATTGCTCTTTAGGGATGGGCTCTACTGTACTGTATCTGCCTCCACAACTTTTGATAAACCGGATAGCAGGCTGATAGATCTATAGTTTTGAACTTTTAAATTAAATGTCATAAATTAGCCAAACTTCACCTGTCATCATAAAAAAATGTCAACATTCATGCCAAGTTTTTCCTACAGGTGCTAGTTGTAAAGTCTCACTTCTCGCCAAATCGTCCTCATATAATTTAGAGTCGCAATAATATCAATACATACGTATTTACGCATTTACGCAAACTATTTCAAACCATAAATACGTCAGATGGCGTAAAATATGATATGGTTAAAAGTCTTTATTTTGGAATCTGAGGTTAAATAAAAAAATTTTAAAAGATATAAAGCTGATTACCACAATTAATACTCGTATCCTAAATATGTATTTCGATAACAAAGTGATTATCCATTAAACAATCACAATTGCGAAAGACTTTAAAAGAGGTCCACATATACATTGTTAACAGAAAGTAATAAATGTTAAAATAAAATTATTTTATTTGAAGTGAAGTATATGTTAAAAAAATAGTATTAATATAATGCAACAATTACAATTACAAATAGATGGCATTTTGTTAAGAAAATAATAATAATAATAAATAAAAATATTCAAACTACCACTGGATTTCATGTGCGTAGGTAAACTATTAAACAGTTTCAGTCCGTTCACAAACACATTCTTGGTTGTTTGCATCCTGTTATAGCCTTCAATATAGTAATCATTGGTATTTCTGATTCCGTAGTTGCGAATTTGATCGACCGTTGCTAATTTGCCACTTAAGTAAGGATGCATTATTCCCATTTTAATTTTATAGATGAAAACCGTTGTCTTATATACTATGTATTATTTTACATTTAATAAACTTAAAGTTTCTAGCATTAGATTAATTGGAGTATATCTGTTACATTTTAATACTATTCGCAAAGCCTTACTCTGTAGTTTTTGGAGTTGCTGCATCTCATTCCCAATTATACTAAATAAAATGGCAGAGCAAAAATCAAAATGCGGTGCTATTAAAGATTTAAACAACAACAGTCGGGCATACAGTGACAAATTATGACTAAATCTATTTAAGAAAAAATATCTTTTTGGAAATTTTATTTGATAGGTATTGAACGTGAGTTTTGAAATCTAAATTAGTATTCAATATTACCCCCAAATATTTCATATTCTCAACTCTGTCTATTTTCTTAGAGTCCATATACAAATCTATATCATTAAAATTGAATTTAGAAATCTTATATTTAGTACCAATTATCATGAACTTAGTTTTACTTAAATTCATTGCCATATTATTCTCACATACCCATTTATACAATTTATTTAATTGGACAGTCATGATATCCACCATCTCCCTAATTTCATCACCAACTGTATAGAACATGGTGTCTTCAGCAAACATACATATTTCGCAATTATCAACCGCTTTGACTATATCATGAATGTACAGAATAAGCAATAGTGGACCTAACACTGTTCCCTGGGGCACTCCGTATTTTGTAATAATTTTATCACACATCTCATTTTTATATTTTACTACTTGGTATCTATTATTATAACATTAATATATTTACAATATAATTATTAATAAATTGAATTTTGGAGTTCCAGTAATTTAATACAAATGTATGGATCTGGCCTTAAATAGTAAAGACCGAGAAACTGGCTAATACATAAATATATTCTTGAAAAGGGATCGCTGAGATCTGGGTTGGAACTAATTTTTGTTCTAACTTATTTTTTGCAAAGAAAGTTTCGTCTCCGCCAGTTACAAGGGAGGGAGAAAACAACTAAAATAATTATAATGAAATTACGTTGCAAAGATTTTATCCTTCTTCAAGGAAAGGTAGATGATGCAGTTTATCAACGTCATAAACGGATTAAAGTAAACAATATGCACATGAACCCTTAATTATAATACTGGCAAATAAAATAAATACTAAATACAAACAATACAATTGTTACAGGTATTGAATGGCAAGGTACCGAGTACATAAATTACAATAAACAGGAAGAGGGCTAGAGATAAAGATAAAGAACAGTATTTGAATAAGACAGGAAAAATGCAATTAAACCGAAATCCCTAAACCTTATCGTAAAAATGAACTATAACAATAAAACTTATGCTATCATATAGGTTTACATCTGCAAATGAACGCATTTACAAGAAGGATTATACCTGTATTGAGTAAAGAGTTTTATGACCGTAGAAAACAAGAGAATGCATAAGCAATATAATACCTGACCAGAAACGAAATTAACAAATTAGATATTTGGATAACCCCAAGACCTTTATTAACATACACTTAACATTTACAATTAGTATAAAATTAACAGCTATGATTTAATACGTAAAATAAATATAACTAAATCTATTTGATTATACTTAAATAAAACTAAAATACAAATGAAATCTAACACACACAACTTAGTTGTTGGTCTCTGGTACACACCACGCATAGTTTTTACACTAGCAGTGCGAAATTTACCGTCTTCTCCGGGGACCACTTGTATCACTCTGCCTAATAACCACTGTCCAGGTGGAACATGATCTCCCTTTATAATAACAAGAATCCCGGGTGTTAGATTACGATTGCCTATACGATTCCACTTGGTCCTTGCTTGTAACTCCTTCAAATACTCCTTACACCAGCGCTTCCGAAAGTGCTCACGAAGACGCTGAATGTATTGCCAACGGGAGAACGTGTTGACCTTTAAATGTTCCACACTCGGCTAATGAGTTTATTATGTCTCCAGTTAAAAAATGAGAAGAGGGTTAGGAATGAAAGATCATTAGGGGTCACTGGAAATAGGAGTTATGAGTCGAAAGTTAAGAATGCCTTCTATCTGAACCAAGAGGGTATACATTTCCTCGTAGTTTAAGAACGTTTTTCCGATAATACGAGTAAGGTGTAACTTTTTTAACCTATCAATTAATTGTGCTAACAATAATGCACCAGATAATTCCAATCGGGGTAATGTGACGGCCTTGAGAGGTGCTACCTTAGATTTGGAACATAATACATTACACGAGATGTTGTTTGATTTGTTTAAAGCTCTTACATACACACATGCCCCGTAAGCTTTCTCACTTGCGTCGCAGAAACCATGTATTTCAAAACAATTTATATTATTTATTTTTATTACGCAGCGTGGTATTTTTATGAAATTGATGTTCTCTGCTTCATCTATATAAGTGTGTGCACTTTGCAAATAAAGGCGAAGTGATTCGTCCTAATTTAAATTTAACTGCCAGATTTGTTGCATTAGAATCTTGGCCTTTATTATAACATGACTAACAAGACCTAAGGGATCGAATATTTTTGAAATATGCGATAATACAGTTCTTTTTGTCATTAACTTTCTATTTGAAATTGAAAATCAATACTGTAATGCGAACATTAGGTTTCCACTACAAACCTTGTTTCTCATATGCCGTCATTTTTGTTGGAATCAAGAACCATATTATCACAAGAGTTGTTCGGTACGTTACTTAATATTTCAAGTGCGTTTGATGCCCATTTGCGTAATTCGAATTTACCTTTTGACAAAAAACTTATAACCTCATCCTTAATGTGTAAAAGTACTTTTATACTGTCTGCACCAGTTAGCATATCGTCCACATAAAAATCTCTTAACATTACTTCTGCCCTCAACTGTTTGTTAGAGAATTCCTCGTTTGCCAGTTGCTATGAGATTATCTATAGACTCCTGTGAAAGTTAATTCCAAGCAACTTGTAGAGCATCATGTAGCTGTTATAAACCCATTGATGGGTTAGGAAGCATTCCAACCCTTCGACCTATCATATCCCAAACACGATCTATGAACGAATAGGTCTAGCGGCGGCATAGAACAATTGAAAATATTGATGTTGACCTCTTGCAGGAATCGTAATGTAACAGCTGCAATATGAAGAAGCATTATCTTGCTGGAAGGTGAAATTATTTAGCCCTTGGATATATGGTAAACCGAATGGTTTCAGAAATTAGTAAACGAACCTTAGAGCATTTATTCTATTTATTACAAAGATGACATAGAGAGCTATTTACACTGCTACAATTCAGTAGCAACTAACCCATAGAAACTGAGTCGCCGCCTATAATATAGACGTAAACTAGTCACAACCTATATTAAGCTCGTCCCAGCGTATAACAATCGGTTGCGTTATATTGTAAAACTGTTATAGTTGTGTTTGTATTAGTTTGTATAACTAGAAGCTTCTTTTATGTAGATGACCCACCAATTACAGTTTAGCAGTAAATCTTTCAAATACTTGACTAACACACTTGATGCAATAAATCAATACAACAGAAATAACCAGTTTAAATCAATATTGATTTAGACGAAGCGAAATACTCTCCGTTTGAGAATTTAACAGCTTTGGATAAAAGTTGCAAATGGAAAATTTTGTTATTGAGAATTGGATCATATAGTTTCCTCTGTGATCCATTATTTAGAAACAAAACGGCATTTTTTGCCAGAAAGTATCGAGTATTTCCAGCTGTCAGAACATCAATATTATTCTGTTGAAGAGCAAGGTAAGCCAGTATGGTACAGATTAAGTTACTTCAACAGGTAGACGTAGCATCAAATCAAATAACTAAGTGGCTTCCAGATTGTCTGAATATTATCCGATAAAGTGACAGGATCAGGATATTGTCCGAAAATTACAGCTAGCAAAGAATGAAAACTTTTCCCGGGTTAATCCGTCTGGTCACTGTAATAATCGACATGTGGTTATTTAATGACCCGAAAGCGAAATATATAATAGTGAAATCGACCTTAAAGATTTACGAAATTTCATCAACATTAACACTTGGTAATAATCGATAACAAATTAGGTAAGAATCCCAAATCAATATAGGAAATGGCTGCATTTATCCAAAGAAATCCAATAATATTACAATGTAATAAAAAATATACATAAACATCATAAATAATAAATATTTCCCATCTTTTGTCAATTTTGAATTCATTTTATTAAATTTATTATCAAATTTGGTAATATAAAATAAAGTTCTGAGACATTTTGTGAACAATGAATGTATATCATACAATTAGACTAATTATAATTAGTAATAATTAAACAGTTTCATTATCGAACATATTTATTTAGATAATTCAAAATTATATAAAGATAAAGATAAATTATTGTTACTCCATATCACTTGAAAATAATGGATATTAAAACCATTCCAATTGAACAGCAGTATATTAATATTTTGTAGAGTGAGAATGTTTATAACATTAAAAATCGGTAAGTAATTAAGATACTGCTGTTACTTTTCTTTAATAGGAGTAGCTCTTCGCTAATCTCTACATAGAACGTTACTTTTTTTTAATGTAGAATAACTATTTAAGGCTAGTACTTATATTTTTATATGAACAACTTGTGTATTTATATATGTAACGTAATAGTTCTATAATGCTTATAAGACTTTTGTTACAGCGATCATTGCTGTTGTCGTATCTATAGCTGCAGTTGGGATTACGATTGGAATAGTTTTTGCTGTAGCTCCACTAACTAATGAAGATATTTTGTGTCGAAGTAAGTGTAAATTTTATTTTAATTTTGTATGGGATATTTTTAATTGTTTAATTATTTGCGCAAATTACTATTTTTCCTAAATTCTATTTGCAACATTTGCTATCTTTTAAATTAACAATTGTTTGACAAAATAATGTAATATAAAAGATACGAGTCAGGTTAACTTAGAAGCTAAAAATGGAAATAAAACTAATAGTTTTATTTCCATTTTTATACAACAATCTTATACAAAATATATACAAATATGCATAAAACATCTCTGCATCTATACACATGGACGTAAACTAACTAGTGACCACTTCAACCACATACACAAAACACTATTATACATGTTCTTTTTCTTTCCTTGTAATGGCATAGCCATTCGAAAGGAAACTGCCTTTATCGGTGAGTATCTTTTGTCCGTCAGATATCACGAGATATCTATTGTCACCTGACAGAATAAAATCGTTATTACTTGCGGAAAGCGAACCTCTGGACGTCACTTCGCAAATCCGTACCGACGCGATCAATAAAGATCGAAATTCATGTGACTGAGGTTGAAGTGACCACAGGTTAAATACGTAGTGTATGTACATGTGAACTGATACATATATACAAAAAGGTTTTAAATATTTCTATACGTGAATGCACGTATAATGCTTTTGTTTCATTATGAAACATGTTGTTAATGGGCTTACCCGTATTGTTTCGCTTGTCGTACTAGCATAGCTGGTCACAAACAAAAGGTCTCTTTTCCGACAAAGTCTCTTTCGTCCGTCAGATGTCACTTATTAATAAGTGCCACCTTACAGGATGAAACTTGCTTTATCTAATAGGGATTACGGCTTAATGTTATATACAGATACAGATCTATTTATAAAGATTTGTATCATTTGTATACATTGCTTCACTAGCTTAACTGACGACACCTATAGATGGCAGAAACATATTGCAGTGGAATGTGCTTTTAATTGCTTATTAATTTTTTTTTTATTCACACTACAACTTATGCTTCCGGCTGTTCAGTCTAGTAGATTCCTCGAGCTCACATCTCACGGGTCGCTCTTCTCAGATTAGGGCCAGGTTATGTTTGAAGTAAAACAATAAACATTAATAAAAGACTCAGTTAACTAGTTTACAATTTTTTTAATTTACAAAAGAAAAAAAAATCCCTTTACCGAATGTATAGGGAGCTAAAGCCAAATTAACAGTAGTATTAGGAGGAAAGACTCTTTATGAATATGACTCGCACAAAGAGAAAAACCCCCTGTGACTCTCGAACAAACATAAAATTAATAAATAATTGAGAAATTTGTCAAGTTTGACCTCTACTTTAATCCCTACAATTTCAAATGTCAATAACAACAAAGTTATTGAAACGCGTAATAGTCTTACAGTCATGCGCAAATAAAACACGACAAAATTCAACCCACAACTAAAAAAAAAATCCAACCTGAATTTAAAACGTTCTAGAATAATATCTTGAAGAAAAAACTCCACTAAAAAAGAAACATGACAATTTTCTCTAATACTCATATACTACTTTAAATATCAAAATCATCACAAATAATACATAACATTAATTATAAGAAAATAATCGTAGCATCAATTATAAATTAAATATTTTTATCAAACTTACATCGATCCAAGTACTGATAACACAAAAACTACATGAGAGATATCATACTTTATAAATCACAACGAGATCACCAACTCTCGTAAAAATCGAAATAACATTACATGCACATTTATAAATGCATAAACAAAATTAAAAACCCGATTTTACTTAAAACAGAGAATAAAATGAACTTCTTATCCTCTACTACCGGTCACTTTGGAAGTCTTGATATCTCTAACAGAATTTACCGCGAAAAATTCCTACATCAAATTCAATAGTACCACAACTGTCCGCATCCATACGTTTAAACTAATAAACATACAGAGTCAGTCAAAAATATAATTACAAATATAATAAATATTAATAAAATTCAACTGTTGTACATAATTTAAATCTTCCATCTTTTTCTCTTTTTCTGGATAGAAAAATCCACTACAATATGTCTTAAGCAGAAGTTAATGCCGAAAATACGAGGTGTATTGTCCATGATACAGTTACAGATGTGTAAATTATTTACATGTCTGTTTCATAATGATACATATATGTTTTATGCATACTTGTATTAATTTTGTATACGCTTGATGTGTTTAACATCGATATGCTTTAATTTTTTTAAATTAAATCTTCACTTTATTAATATATCATTGTAATATGACAATTATTTCGCCTACACAGTGGCTACGACAGGTACGTACTACGACAGTAATTTACAAACTAAGTCGCTAACTGCGTTGACGAAACAATTGTCGTATAACGATTATATTAATAAAGTCAAGATTCAACTATTACTTTTACTTCCATTTTGAATTTACAAATCTTCATCAAGTAAAAGCCGAAATAATACAATTAAATATAAAATTTTCCATTGGGAAATATGGATGGACTGAAATCGAATCTGGTGCAAGATTTGTGAAATATAAATGCCGAAATTTCTTACTCTGAATGAAGTTTACAGTGAAAACATTTATTGTTCCATCCATCAACATCAGAAACAGTTCGAATTTTAGTCATTTAATAAATAAGCATCGCTTAATTTTTATCACATTTACTATATAACGAGAGATTTGTCATCATAGTTTTTAGTCTTTTGAAAAAAGAAGATTCCAAGTTGAGGAAGCTACACAATATTAGTTTCAATAATGACCCAAGTCTTTTGTGAGGAAGAAACAAAAAAGTTAATAGAAAATTTGAAGAAGTTTAATTAACGAAGAAAAAGAAAAAGCTATTTCAAAAGTCAAGAAAGTTTTAAATTTTTTGCTCATGTGAATATCGTTTACGCAGCAATGTAAAACTTCTCGTGCGCAGCATTATTAGTATGCAAATAACTTACATAAATCACATAATATCCCAAGTACCCAAAACAGAACATTAGTACGGTGATAAAAAATAATGGTTAGAAACAACAGCAAATTAAACAGCACTTAAAGTACATATAAGCAAATAATTGTTCTTCATAGTAATGAATAAAGGAGTGAGCGAAAAGATTTGGAATGAGAATAAAATTTCTACAGTATGAAATATTACGGAAGTAGAGAGGTAGGGTGAAATGTTTTCGATCTGACTAAGGAAACGCTTTTATTCTAAAGTAACTATTTATTTTCCTACATAGTCTACGTCGAACTCTACATACTTAGTCTAGGGATACCGCCTTTATACCGCCTTGTAATAAAATTATTTGAGACGTTCAAAATAGACGTCACTTTCTGACATTACCTCATCGTTTGAACCAAATTTCTTCCCAAACAATCACCTTCTTCACTTGGGGAGCAAGAAAAAGTCAGTAAAGTTTAAATCCGTCGAATAAGCTGCATGTGCGACCAATTCGTAAAGTAGATCAAACATTTTTGTACTTGCGATGAATGAGCTGGTGCGTCGCCATAATTAAATAGAATTTTTTCCTTGCCAAATGCCCTCAATTGATTTTAATTTGATTCTTCATCTAGTTCGGCAATGCTGCATAATTTTCTCTGATCAAGGATCTCTCTTTCGCAAGATAATCAACGATTAGTACACCGCGTGCAGTCGAAAAGAACCGTAGCCGTTACCTTCCCAACTGATGGAACTGTTTTCACTTTCTTCAGAGCACTTGAAGCAGCTTCTACATATTGTCTAAACTATTAGTTTGTGTCAGGTGTATAGTGAGAGATTCAGGTCGCAAAAATTCAAAGGGATTGCGTTGGTAAACTCGAAAATTTCGAAACACTGCTTTTAAATATTAAATGTTTTCAGTCAATTATTAACAATTATGGCAGCTATCTAATTTATCCCGCATCTTATGCCATGATCATTTAGCACAATAATTTGGAGTTTTTAAATGATCTCATCGGTCGTGGACGATTTCAGTGTTCAGAAGAAGTGTCCATAAAGTTCATCATCTTAAATCCATGAAAGACCGCGTTCAAATTTACCCCCTCCCCACTTTTTTATTAATGAAAACGAAGAAGCAGCAACAGTTAATTTCTGTATATTTCAATTGTATTCAAACCTCAGTATTTAATTACTGCCCGATACTTATTTTTTCTTTCATTTTAACAAATGTACAAAAATGATTGACTTGAAACTCAAATTAAAATTTGTAGAGGGTACCTTAATGAATGGGAGTTAGCAGATCGTATCGTATCAAACTGGAGCTCCATAAAATAAAATCTTTTGATGGCCATTTGTTAGGACGAGAACATTTCAGAACATCCTAGTATCGTTATCTGATCAACAATAACAAGCCATTATACCAGAACCCCAGCCCTTGAAAAAAGAAAGACATACAATCATCACAGGACAGTACTATGTAAAGAATCAAGAAAAGTTTTACTTTAGTTATCCCAATACAAGAATTATTAAAATATTAAAACTATTCTCATCCTAATGTAAAAATAAAAATGATATGTTTAACAATAATTATGGCTCTTGGTACTTACGCGTACTGTAATATCGCAGTGAAAGTTTTAAACTATTCTTTGGGAAGAATATTTATTTTTCTTACTTTTTACTTTTGCAGTTTAAACAAAGCAAATAATATAACAAGTGTTCATTTGAAAAGTCAATCTAGTAGCATGTGATTTACTGAGAACATTTTGAAGTATGTCGTAAATTAAAATTTACTACTTAACATACGAAGTCGTATATTTTGACAGTTTCATACATAGAAATAAATAAGAAATAATAGGTATTTATTGAAAACTATAACAAATTTTGAAAATGTTGTCCTTCAAGATCAATGCACTTTAAAATCCTCCGTTCAAAATTTCTGATGATATTCTGCAACATTACTGGATTGTTATTAATTCCCATGCATTTCTGTTCGATTCTCTGTAGCATATCATTCAAATTCAATATAGGTGTTCGAAATATGTTATTTTTTAGATAAGACCACAAAAAGAAGTCGCAAGGTGTTAAATCGCATGAACGTGCAGGCTAGGCAATTTCAGTATTTCGACTAATTATACTGTAAAGTTTGTCTTTTCGGGTTCTTAAATAAAACTAACAATAACTTTAAACACACACACTATATTAATATTAAAACGTATAACAATATAAAACTAACTATTAACAACAATAAGTACATTTATGTATTTTATATTTATGTAACTATATTTATGTTTAGTTCGCGAGACTGGGGTATCGAATGTATATATATCCCTTCTTCGACGCGGCTTATATATCTCGTTCATATGTTCCAAATCTGTCTAGAAAACGTCCAGAGCGATGACGCGCCTCGCGTCATCGAATGAGTCATTACATTGTCCCCTTCTTAAAAATGAAGTTTCGTCCCGAAACATGTCATGCTTTGGTCTCCTTGAACGATGACGAAATCGACAGGTAGGGCCTTTGTTACATTGCGACGTCATATCGAAATAACAGTCCACGGTCTTATCTTGTCTGAATGGACAGGAATATTCAAGCTGGTAACTGCATACCAGAATTTCCATACCAGTATGTCGGAAGATTACTTCCAACATGCTCCTTACAATTCTCCAGTCCAGGCGGTCCAATCCACAACCCAATTTTGGAACTGCTAATTTCAAAATGTCTTGTTCTAACATTTGTTCTCGTAAGTGGACCAGGGCCTCCCATAAGGCACGATAGGTTGGCTTCAGGTTTGACAGTTCTTTCGTGACCAAATAAAACATGGGCTGTTCTTCATTTAGTATTTGGAGACTCTTCCCAATTGCTGGTCCCTGCTGCCTTAGTTTTTCGATTCTGCCAAATCTCTCTTTAAATTCCCTGGCAATCCCTTTGGCCATTCGCAGATCTCGGGCTACGCAATGAGCAAGCGCGTAGTCTGGCGGCACCGTAAACAAATCTTGCTGTTTCTCGATGGTTACTCCAAATCGAGCTTTTCTCGAACCAGAATATTCTTGCATAAAGTCTTGGAAGGTTAGTTCATGGTATTGGCTATCCAATCGGCGCAAGTCAGCGGTTTCGTCATTATTGTCTCCAGAGTATGGGGCTAATCGATTAAAATGTACGACTCTTGGCTTAGTGTGAGGTGTTCGCCTGATGCGGTATATTACGTCGTTGATCCGCTTCAACACCTCGTATGGCCCCTCCCAATTCTTTTGAAGTTTTGGAGATAGGCCCCGTCGACGTTGTGGATTATACAACCAAACTCGATCGCCTTCATGGTAACCACTCTTCTCGGCGTTGATGTCATAGCTCTCTTTCATTCTGTCACTATCATCTTGGATATTATGTCTGACTTGTTCATGGATATTATCTAGTCGTCGTCGGAGCGTGCTGACATAATCTTCTCCGGCAAGATCATCACCAGGCTTGCTCCCAAACTTTAAATCACAGGGCAATCGGAGTTCCCTCCCGAATAGCACGTTTGCTGGTGATTGGCCTGTTGTCTCTTGAACGGAGGCCCGATACGCCATTAGAAATAATGGTAAATGTTCGTCCCAATCTCTCTGGTGTTCGGAGACCACTTTGGATAAGTGTCTGATCATGGTCTTGTTCATTCGCTCTACCATCCCATCTGATTGTGGATGCAAGGGAGTTGTTCTCGTCTTCCGTATGCCCAAAAGTCCACACATCTTTTCGAATAGATTGGACTCAAAATTTCGCCCTTGATCGGAATGAAGTTCCAAGGGTACACCAAAACGGCTGACGAACTCCTTCACAATCGCGTCTGCTACAGTTCCAGCTTCTTGATTTGGTAGAGCATATGCTTCAACCCATTTGGTAAAGTAATCCATGACCACTATTATGTATTTATTTCCTTTGTCGCTTTCTGGAAAAGGGCCAGCGGCATCTATGGCGATCCTTTCAAATGGACTTCCTACATTGTATTGGCGCATGGGTGCACGTCGACGCCTCTGGGGACCATTGCTTCCGGCGCAATTAGCACACTTTCGGCACCATTCCTTCACATCTCGTGAACAATTCACCCAGTAAAATCTCTGGCGCACCTTCTCCAGTGTTTTATGGACTCCAAAATGTCCCCCAGAAGCACCATTATGGAGTTCTCGCAATACCTCTGGTATTCTTTTCTTGGGAACCACCATTTGCATCTTCCGCTCGCTTCCATCGTGATTTTCGACCTCACGTCTCAGGAGATCGTCTTCTATGGTTAAGGAATCCCATTGTGCCCAGTATGACTTCAATTCTCGTGAATGGGGAGCAATTTCTTGCCAGGTCGGTCTTTGCCCATTTCTTTTCCAAGCCCTGAGGACTGCAAGATCCGGATCAGCTTCTTGATCCGCGCGCAAATTGTCAGGTTGCCATTGGTCATCAACAACGGTGGTTCGAAGAGCGTTGGCCGATTTGTCTTCGATTCTTTTGCAATGTCGACAGTCTTCTGGACAGGGCCTTCTGGAAAGGGCATCGGCATTTTGATGTTTGAGGCCTGCTCTGTGTTCAATGACAAAGTCGTACTCCTGTAGCCTCTCAATCCATCTAGCTACTTGACCCTCTGGATTCTTAAATTGCAAGAGCCACTTTAAGGCGGCATGATCAGTGCGGATCAGGAACTTCTGCCCATACAGGTACTTGTAAAAGTGCTCAATGGTCTTAACTACTGCCAATAGTTCTCTCCTGGTTACGCAGTAGTTCCTCTCTGGTTTGGACAGGGTCTTGCTGAAGTATCCAATGACCTTTTCTTGTCCATCTTGGATTTGAGAGAGCACGCCACCAATCCCGACGTTACTGGCATCCGTATCCAAAACAAACCTCCCAGATGGCAGCGGATAGTTCAAAACGGGTGCACTGATCAACGTACCTTTTAACAACTCAAAGGCCGCTTGGCATTCGTTGTTCCAAATGAATGCTCGATTTTCTGTTAGGCGAGTAAGTGGTTTTGCAATGTTGGAGAATCCAGGAACGTAGCGTCGATAATATGTGCATAATCCCAAAAAACTTCTTAGCTGATGTTTGTCTTTGGGTACCGGCCATTTTTCCACAGCTTTTACTTTTTCTGGATCCACAGCAATTCCTTTTCCGGAAACCACATGTCCAAGGTAATTTACCTCCTTGCGGAAAAGGTGACACTTCTTTGGACTTAATCTCAGGTTGGCATCTCGCAACCTCTGGAATACTACTTCCAAATTTTTCATGTGATCTTCAAAGGTCTTCCCTACCACAATCACATCATCGAGATATACCAGGCAGGTATTCCAAGACAATCCCCTCAGTACAGTGTCCATGAGTCGTTCAAAAGTAGCTGGGGCGTTACACAGTCCAAATGGCATGACTGTAAATTGCCAGAGTCCTGTACCTAAACTGAAGGCAGTCTTCTCTTTGTCATTGGGATCCATTCCCACTTGCCAATAACCGCTCTTTAAGTCGAGAGTGGAGAACCATTTTGCTCCTGCCAAGGTGTCTAGCGTATCGTCTATTCTTGGGAGAGGATAGCTGTCCTTTCTGGTCACACTATTCAAACGACGATAGTCCACACAAAATCTGGTAGATCCATCCTTCTTCTTGACAAGGACCACCGGTGAAGCCCATGGACTATTTGATGGTTCAATTACTCCTTGGCCTTCCATATCTTGTATAATTTGCTTCGCTTCCTCACGTTTTGCCAGTGGTAACCTTCTTGGTCCTTGTCGAATTGGACTTGCATCGCCGGTATTTATTTTGTGCATTACAATATTAGTTTTACCTTTCGTACCAGTCTCAGTTTCGAAGACGTCTTCATAATGTTTGATTAGGTCCTTAACTTGATTTTGTTCCTTCTTGCTCAATCCTTGACAGGCGGAGTCGATTATCTTGGACAATTTCTCAGGAACCTGCACGAATCCATTCTTCTTCGCCTCTATGCGATGAACGACGGCCGACACTGGCGAACACCACCCCAGAATAGTACCCTTCTTCAATGAAACAGGGTAATGGTTCACATTCATTACCCTTATCGGTACAGTCTTCTGAGTCTTAACCAGCATTTTGGCAACTACTATTCCTCGGCCCACCTCGTCATCATCAGCCTTTGGTTCCAACATTGTAACATTTCCGTCCAAATAATCACCTTCCATACACGCCGTCAAAAATGTCTCACTTCTTGCATCCAGAACAACATTCTCTGCAGTAATTACTTGTACATTCCCACAATTCTTCCCATGAAGAAACAATTCCTCATTATTTATTTTTAAAGTGCCTTCTTTCATGTTTAACTGGAAGCCGTAGGTGTTCATGATGTCTAATCCCAAGATTATTTGTTCTTCTATGTCGGCTACGAGAACACGATGTCGGACTGATGTTGGTCCTATGATAAAGTTGACATCCACTTCACCTGCCACAGAAGCTGCTCCTCCAGTTGCTGTCCTAAGTCTCCATTTGCTAGAAAATAACTTTTTATTTCTGGGAATCAAATCGGGTCGCACGATGGTTTTCGTCGATCCAGTATCTAGCAAGCAAGCATAGGTCTTTCTTTCCATAACAGCGTCCACATACAGGCCGTTGGTTTGATGTTGCAGGGATGCGACTTGGCCAGGCGTCTTTGGGGCTTCCTGATGCTGGATCGATGATTGCCCTCGCTCATCGACCCGCTTTAGTTTTCCTGCTGCTCAGACGATGCTTTCTTGGTCACCTTACCACATTTACTCCGAACGTGACCAATCTCTCCACAATTCCAGCATCGCAGTACTCTTTTATTTGATTTGATCTGGTTTAGAACTCTACTAACCACCTGCTCCATGAACTCCTCATTTTCCTGCTTGTCAACAGTGCAGACACGAGCATGGTTCCGAGAGGCTTGCTTTGCTGTCTCAAACTCAAGCGCGTGCGCCAAAGCATCGATCAAGGTTTTCGGTCTTGCCAACCTTAATGCTTGCTGCGTATCAATATCCCGGAGACCATCTATGAATGTCTGGACCGCTAGGTGTTCCATGAAATTATCCGGCGCCATCGGATATGCAAGTCGAACTAGACGAGCAATATCTGCCTCAAATTCCTGCAGATTCTCGCCTTTCTTCTGTGATCGATTCTTCAGTTGGGTATGGTATACTTGCTCCAAATGCGCATGGCTATATCTCATCTCCAAGCGTTTAATGAGTTGAGAATAATCTTTACGTTCCTCAGGAGGCAATGTCTGCAAAATATCACTAGCATCACCCCTCAATGCTATGACTAAAGCAGTCGCCTTCTCGGCAGAAGACCATGCGTTTGCTTCTGCGGCCGCTTCGAATTGCGTCAGGTAAGTTGCCCATGACGTCTTTCCATCAAAGGTTGGTGGCTTGATTCTGGTCCTTGAAATAGTCACAAGTTCTTCTTTTATTTCGATGGGCCGCGGTATGACTTCTTCGTTGACCTGCCTGGGATCAGGATGACTCATGGTAGCGGGTAATTTCATCTCAATCATTATTGCCTCTAAAAGTCTAGAATGTTCTCCAATTTTCTCTTCTACAGCTATGAAAACCTCTTCTTTTAACGCTTCTGATTTTTCCGCTAATCGCTGTTCTAGAACTTTCTCCACTTGTTCCAGACTTTTTTCGAAGTTTCTAGAATTTTCTAGTAATTTCTTTTCCATTTCTTGCATTTGTATTTGCGCATTCTCTATTAATCGTTGTTCCATATTTTTCGCGCTATCCAGATTCTTCTGTTCCATTTGTTCTAGAGTTTTCGCTAAGTTTCCAGAAGTTTCCAGGTTCTTCTGCTCCATTTGTTGCATTTGAGTTTGTGAATCTATCAGACGCTGTTCCAAATTTTTCGAATTATCTATTAATCGTTGTTCCATATTTTTCGCACTATCCAAATTGTTCTGTTCCATTTTAGTTTGTGAATCTATTAGACGCTGTTCCATTTTCATCAACAGCGAATTCACGTCAGCATCTCCGCCTGGAACTTGAAAAACATAATTCTCTGGATCCTCGCCTTCTTGGATCAACACATTGCGAAGCCGTTGCTGGAGGATCGACTTTTTCCCAGTTGTATCCTCATCCCTCTCTTCTAATTCTCGTTTTAAATCGGAAACTTTTAATTCTGACAGTTTCATTCTGTTGGCCATCACGATATTTAATATAACGTCTTTCCGCACTGTATATTTATTTAATCGAATACTTAATTAACACTTAATTGTCTACTTAGTTTATTATTTATTAATTAGTCCACACCTGAATACCACTGTAAAGTTTGTCTTTTCGGGTTCTTAAATAAAACTAACAATAACTTTAAACACACACACTATATTAATATTAAAACGTATAACAATATAAAACTAACTATTAACAACAATAAGTACATTTATGTATTTTATATTTATGTAACTATATTTATGTTTAGTTCGCGAGACTGGGGTATCGAATGTATATATATCCCTTCTTCGACGCGGCTTATATATCTCGTTCATATGTTCCAAATCTGTCTAGAAAACGTCCAGAGCGATGACGCGCCTCGCGTCATCGAATGAGTCATTACAATACGCTCATCGAAAAATTCTCTTAAATAATCCAAAGATTCTACAGTACAGTGACAAGGTGCTCCGTCTTGTTGGAAATATGCATTTTGTAGTTCATCATCATGCAACTGATTGACAAATGGTTGTAAAATTTCCGTACGGTACCTTTGAGCAGTTAACGTTCCCTGAAAAAATATTGGTCCAATGATTTGCTTTTGGCTTATCGCTGCCCAAACACCAATATTCTCTGGATGTAGCGATTCTTGATTAATTACATGTGGATTTTCACTACTCCAAATTCTTGTATTTTGTGAATTTAGGTATCCCGTTTTATAAAACCATGCTTCATCAGTAAAGATGACTCTTTGCGAAAGTTCTCCATTATTGTTCATATTTACAAACCAATTACAAAACTATAGTCTACGTGGGTAATCAATTTCTAACAATTCTTGTACTGCTGTGACACGGTATGGATAAAGTTGCATATCTTTTTTTAATAACTTGTGAGTTGTACCAACAGAAAGGTTTATTTGTTGACTCAAATGTTGAACAGAAGTTTGTGGTTCATTTTCCATTATTTCTTCAACACGATTGACAACTTGAGGTGTACGTTTCTTAACTGCTCCGCTGCCTGATTTTCTTAAGAGACTACCAGTTTCAGAAAAAAGATTTAAAGTTCTATTCAAAGTATTCTTAAATTGTATATAATCTATTACAAAATGTGGAAACTCAACTTGAAATTCTACCATGCAATCTTGAACTGAATAAACCCATAAATCATCAATTTTATTACCACTTCGAAAATAAGCCTGGACTAAAAAAAATTTATGTTCTAAAGTGAAAGCCATTTTAAAACTGAGAAGCAATTTATTTAAACCAGAATCGACGCACGATTATTTTATGCACTAACTGATATTTGTGATTGACATTATCAAATCATTTGGATTTACGTTTACGGAACAACAAACACATACAAATATATTTGCGTCTTATTCTATCAAAATTTCAAAGTAACCTAGATTGACTTTTCAAATGAACACTTGTTAGGTGTTTAATAACTAGAGCTGAGGATGTTTGCGGTATAACCATGGTTATATCATATAACCATAGTAATTTACTATGGTTACATGATATAACCATGGTTATACCGCAAACATCCTCAGCTCTATTAATAACGAAATAATTATTTATCTGCCAACATTCAATGAAAGTTGAATTTTTTAGTTACTCATCTTATTCAGCAACGCTCGTGTCTTTTAATTTATATCCCTAGGCCTTGCCTTTTATGTGCACTTGAAATAAACAAATATTTATTACAAATTGTCACATTAGTTATTTTGATCTTTCGATTTTTTTATTAATTATCTCTTTAAATAAATTATCCTTATTAATTATTAGTTTACACAACTATTTCATTTTTAGGTGTTGGTGATATATCTAACTTAGAAACGTTCTACGTTCTTGGCGCTGTTTTAATAACATGGACTCATTCACAATACGAGCACTGCAGCTTAGAATATCAAGTAAATATACATAACGATGATGATGAAGGAGATTTAGTAGTCAGTGTAACAGT
Organism: Melolontha melolontha; assembly: GCA_935421215.2. Classification (NCBI taxonomy): domain Eukaryota; kingdom Metazoa; phylum Arthropoda; class Insecta; order Coleoptera; family Scarabaeidae; genus Melolontha; species Melolontha melolontha. The sequence continues at coordinate 84,916,228 of OW285242.1, read as the reverse complement.
GTCAGAACAACATTATATATTTGAAAATCCAGAACAATGCGCCATATATACTGTAATGGTGTACGGTATAATAACAACAACAAACCAGAGAACGAATACATTATCTGATAATATATCGATTGGTAAGAAAAGCAAATTTAAAACTATGATAAAATATCTAGTATATTAAGATTGAATACGCGTTTTTTGTTCTGTATATTATATCCGCTACTTGATTTCTTTATCAATATGGGACCTTTGCATACGATATCTAATTTAAAAAAAAAGATTGATGGGTTACATAAACTGTTTGGTAATTTGATGAATTTTGCATCTCTAAATTCCTTCTCTCCTTTTGTTCCCAATTAATCCAAAGCCTCAACTTAGTTCATCACAGCAAATACACTAGCAGAAAAAAGTGACGAGCACACCCTGTATAATCTGAACGTGTCAAGATAAATGCGTAGATTTAGCGGAGCATTATGGATTTCTCTAGACGAGTTTACGCAGCGTGTTTTGACTTTTTCTATAGCTGCATTTTTTACTGAGTGCTTCCGACAGCTGCAATATGTTGTCTCCATGGAGACCGATGCGGGGAGGGAGAAACCGGTTATTGTTAGTGTGGTGGAAGCGGGTAGTTGTAGTCGTACTTTGTGTGTGATGAAAGGCCGTTCGCGTTATCTAAGTGAGTTTGAGCGAGGAATGATTGTGGGGATGCACGTACAGGAGTATCCTTCCGTAATATCGCGCACCGTCTCGAGCGGTCATTATCGGCAGTGCAGCGGGCATGGCGAGAATGGATGGAGCAAGGACGTACGCGCCTTCAGCCGCGAGCGGAACGGCCCCGCGCGAGCCCAGCAAGCGAGGATCGCACCCTTGTGCATCGCGTACGTCTTCCTCAAGGCAACTTGAAGCCATTTGGCCAGCAGGAAAGGAAGGCGTACTCACTACGCGAACTGTACGGGGGTGTTTGCTATAAAGTGGACTGCGAGTGCGCTGTGCGTTGCAGCGGATTCCATTGACTCGCGAGCACCGCCGTACACGGCGCCAGTGGGTGGAGGCTACACATGTGGGTTGTCGAGTGGAGGCACATTTTATTTTCCGACGAATCAAGATTCGAATTGAGCACCGGTGACGCGAATTTTGGTTCATCGGAGACGTGGTGAGCCTCGAGGAGTGCATCCAACCACGCCCTATCCACCCCCAGCAGGGCATTATGGTATGGGGTGCTATTACACATAGTGGACGTACACGTCTGCTGCGTATACAGGAAACGATGACGGCTCGCCGCTAAGTAGATAAGGTGCTACGGTCCGTTGTGCTTCCTAACGTTCGACGGCGCCCACGTCTTCCATACATGCACGACAACACCCGACCGCACACTGCAGGTGTTTCCCAGACCTTTTTGGAAGAGAACCATATACGGATGCTTCCATGGCCGACACGTTCTCCGAATCTCAATCCGATAGAATACGTCTGGGATATGATCGGTCGGAGACTTCAACGTTATCCGGCTCCCCCAGGTAACGTTGAGGAACTATGCAGGCGAGTTAAAGCAGTATGGTTGGACATCCCTCCCGCTACCATACAACGACTTATTGCCTCCCGGCCTCGTCGTGTAGCAATGGTACGCGCCGCTCGCGGGGGATACTCCCGCTATCAATGCTATCAATCAGGTGAGGGTAAGTTATGCTACGTTAGTACTACTTCCATACTAAATTTCATTGTGTTAGAACCACTTCTTCAGATTATACAGGGTGTGCTCGTCACAGGTTTCGCAGGCTTAATGTATTTGTATGAAACCAGTTTTAAGTTTGCTATAGAAAATATATACTTAAATGTTTTTTAAGACAAAAAAGGATTGGCATTGTTTAATGGAGAATATTGCCTTCGAATTCATATTAAAATATGTGGAAGGTATGAGATAATATATGAATAAAATATTTGTAAAATTAAATCAGGGACGATGAAACGCAATATGGACAGTTTAGTATTCTATTTGGGCATTTTAACATCATTTTTGCCATTGAGAATAAAGTAAAAAGGATTCATAAAGTATTTCACTTATAATAATGACAAACTTAAGAGAAGTACACCAAAGTTATTAGATCGTGATGGTTCAATAGTCCATTCGGAGAATTCGTACATACCCGAATAAACTTATCTAAACTTGTATATGGGATAACCATAAGAAGAACTTTTCGACTATTTTGTGACAGACGATGATACCTAGGTTGCTCATGTCACATCAGAAAGTAGGCAGTAATCGATAGACTGATGGTATAGTAAATCAATGAAACAACAACAAAAAAAACTTTATCACCGGAAGATCATGAAGCAAGAAACCACAATCAGCTGAAAAAACAAATGACCATGGAGAATAAAAGCCCAGATCTTCTCAATTCCACAATACTTTTTCTAGATAACAATACACAATCACACTCAGCCACTTTCACACCAGCACACTTGAGCGGGTAAAGTTTTGATTACCCACCTCTAACACGGCGATACGCTGCCGATGATTCAGTAAAAACAATAGGTAGAATGAAACAGTTGAACGCAAATTTCATATGTGGAGCAAGGAACCACAATAACCTGAAAAAACGAACGACCGTGGAGAATAAAAAAGCCAGATCTTCTCAATTCCGGAATACTTTTTCTATATAACAATGCACAATCAGAGTCAGCCACTTCCACACGATCACTCTTGAGCGGAGAAATTTTTGGTTACCCACCTTTAAGACGGCGATACGGTGCCGATGATTCAGTAAAAACAATGGATGAAGGTTAAATGAAACCGTTGAACGCAAATTTCAAACCCAATTTTGTACCCAACAAAGTTGGGTACAAAAATTTAAGCCCCGTTACAAAAAAAAATTAATTTAAATGTGGATTATGTTGAAAAGAAAGTCTAAGGTATATGTAGACAAAGGAAAATAAAATAATAATGAACAAAGGTGTTGTAGTTTTTATGATGAATCGAAACTTCACTCGCGTCTGTAGCTTTAATTATGATTGAAAATTGTATTCTTAATTTTGTAAACACTCTATATATATATACAGGGTGTCCAGAAACTCTCCTGACAAACGAAGACCGGGGATTCCTCTGATAATTTTAAGACAATTAAACCCAAATTCACCTAGTCCGAAAATGCTTCCTAAGGGAGCTAGAGTTCTTTGAAGATGGCGCCTTGTATTTATTTTTTTTTTAATTCCTGCAGAACGCTTCTATTTAGAAAAACAAAAACTGGTATGCTTATTTATCCTCCAGAGATGAATCGAGTCCATCAATTGCGAATTTCTAGTACCGGTCATAGGCGTCCGTTTTGGGTAGGTCAACGGTTATTTTAAGGCATAAGTTTTTTGTCTTTAACTTTTAAGCATTTGTGACACTAGATTATTAAATTTTCAGGTATTCCAGTACTAAAATGTACTCTTACTTTAAGAGGGTAGGATACACCGTTTTCTAGAAAAATCGATTTGTAAATTTTTCGTTTTTTCTTCATTAAAGTTCAATTTTTTATGTACCTACTTATTTTTAGCGACGAAGTTGGCTTGGACTATCAAGGCATGGATGAAAATTAATTTAATAAATTAAAAACAAATTATTTATTACAATGGAACGAAACTAAAAAAAAAAGAACAAGTATCAAAGGTAGATTGTTACAAAAGTTGCTCGATGTGATGACCATTAGTCTCTATGCATAAGTTTACCCTTTTGCTTAGAGAACGCAGATTTCTTGCAAAAATTCAAAAGTTATTTCTAAATTCGTTGCAAGCATCTTGTATCCTTAGCCAGAGTTGTGCGCGATTTTGTATCGGAACGGAATAAACAAATGCTTTTATGTATCCCCAAACACAATAATCGCAAGGATTCAAATCCGGCGACCTTGCTGGCCAAGCAACTGGACCGCCTCTTCCAATCCAATGGTCTTCGTAGTTATTATCTAGAAAGTCTCGTACATTCCTGCTAAAGTGGGCCGGACAGCCGTCCTGTAGAAACCATAAGTTTTGCCGAATATTTAAACGCACCTCATCTAACAAATCAGGTAAAATATTTTGCAGGAAATGTAAGTAATCAGCACCATTTAAACGAGCAGGTAATTCCACAGGTCCAAGTAGATCATCGTCAACTACTCCTATCCAGACGTTTATGCTAAACCTATGCTGATGCTTAAATTCTTGAACAACGTGGGGATTGTCACCAACGTACGAATAATAATGTGCATTATGTACATTAAAAATTCCATTTTTTGAGAATGTAGCTTCGTCACCAAACAAAATGTTTCTGAAGAAATCTTCATCTTGAGTTTTCTGATTTTGTAACCATCTAGCGAATTCTACGTGAGCAGGAAAATCTCCTTCTAGCAGTGCTTGCACCTTTGTAAAATGAAAAGGATACAAATTTTCTTTGTGTAAGATATTTCCTACGGAAGATTTTGAAATTGTGGGGTACATGGCAGATAGTCTTCGAACGCTGATTTCTGGATTTTCCTCAACTTCCATTAAAATAACATCTTCATGTTCTGCTGTTACATCATTATGTCTGCCTGTTTCATTATTTTTTGGGACCACTGAACCTGTTTCTCTTAATCGTTGATGAAGAGCTGTAAATGTTGAGTGAGTGGGATGCTGACGATTGCGCGCCGCTCGAGCGTTACACCTCATTTCGCCATAAACTAAATGCATATCGGCGTATTCCTCATTAGTAAAAACCATTTTTTTTAAATTGAAATCGTTGTGTTTGAATAACACAAAGTAAAAAATGAAAAGATAAACTTCGCGAACTGACAACAATTTGACAATGAAAAACGTAGGTTTTACTTCCGTTGGCAGTTCAGAGCTAACTATTGCAAAAAATAAAAAATTGAACTTTAATGAAGAAAAAACGAAAAATTTACAAATCGATTTTTCTAGAAAACGGTGTATCCTACCGACTTAAAGTAAGAGTACATTTTAGTACTGTAATACCTGAAAATTTAATAATCTAGTGTCACAAATGCTTAAAAGTTAAAGACAAAAAAGTTATGCCTTAAAATAACCGTTGACCTACCCAAAACGGACGCCTATGACCGGTACTAAAAATTCGCAATTGATGGAATCGATTCATCTCTGGAGGATAAATAAGCATACCAGTTTTTGTTTTTCTAAATAGAAGCGTTCGGAAGGAATTTAAAAAAAAATAAATACAAGGCGCCATTTTCAAAGAACTCTAGCTCCCTTAGGAAGCATTTTCGGACTAGGTGAATTTGGGTTTAATTGTCTTAAAATTATCTGAGGAAACTCCGGTCTTCGTTTGTCAGGAGAGTTTCTGGACACCCTGTATATATATATATATATATATATATATATATATATATATATATGTATATATATGTATATATATATATATATATATATATATATATATATATATTGTATCATAGGAATATATTAATCGTAGTAATATTAGTTTATTATTTTTTGTAGGTTCAGACGAAGACTGTGAGGCTAGTGGTAGCGGAGACGGAATTGTAACAAATCTGGAAGATAACGATTCAAGCAAAGCTTATAAAAATATAGAAGTTATTTAAAAAAAAACTTAGAAATATAAGAACTAAAACATTATGATCATGATCTGTATTAGATGATCACACTTGTGACAATTCTGCTATTTTGTTTCTCCATTGTATTTTATTTCTATAGGTTTTTCGACATTTTTCCAATCCAATCCTTTTGCCCTCAAATATCTATTTATATCATTCCATTTCACTCTTAGTATGCCTTTTGTATTATTTTTTCGGTTTCCAATCTAACTTTTTAGTTAATAATCACGACGTTGGTATTCTACACACATATCTGAATCATCTCAGCGTACTTTTTATTTATTCTCTTAACTATAGAGATTTAATATTTCTCATTTCAGTATTTGACACCTTATCGACCAATCTTAATCCAGCGGTTTTTCTTTATTTGTACATAATGTCCACAGTTCGGAGCCAAAAGTTCGCATTAGTTCCATATTTTTGCTTTTATCAATACTTTTTTATTAAATAGGAACATATTTGGCAAAAAAAAATTTTAAGAAATAATATAATTACATATTTCTCCGCGATTTTTAAATAATGATTTAGCTCAGCGTAATCTATGGAATAACTATTTTTACATTTCTAAGTCATTTACATATGGATCCCTAAACTGTTTGTAAAATACAATTATGAAGAAGAGAATAATGAAAAGTATTGAAAAGTATGTGACAATAACATAGCATAACAAGCATACATACTTATTTATAAAAGTAAAACTTTTTTACCAAAACATGGATAATTTACATATAAAATACATTAGTACTCGGTTGTAAATGCTGAAGAAAATTTGTTGATGCCGGTTTAGCTCGTAGAAGTAGTCTGTAAGTAGTAAATAATGAAGGCCAGTCGATCTCTATTGTCTCTTTCTTCTATGACAGGCTTAGTTTATACATATAACTGTAATTCTATAACATTTCCAATATTCATCGTCGGTTATCTATATTATTCTAAATATTTATGCGATCTCTACGAGTTATTTTTTTATGGTTTAGTACCTGTATCAATTAAACAAAAAAGTAATTATTTTTGGTTTCTTTAATCGTCTCGCATTTAACTCACCCGAGGCATTTGTGACAGTAAATGTCCATTCTTATTACACTTAATATAAGCGGTAGATTATCGGACCTAAGTTTTACAAATTTCGATTATATATTATTACAAATAAAGGGGGTGGCTGGCTATTTATAATAATGCAATTATTTGATAGATAATAAAATAATTACGGATGCTGGGGAAGTTCCTTCAAAGGTCCAGGACGTGCGTGATGGTGGTTAATTAAAATAAATATACAACAACTTAATACATAAAATAAAACACAGCGGCGTCCTTAAATTGGTATATTTATATTTACATAATAAGGATTTGAAATTCGTATATTTAAATAAAAAAGGTTGATGTATGTAAAAGTCATCAAATTAGTAATATATACACAAGGGGCGATAAATTAGTAATCGAGAAATTACTATAAAATATCTGAAATAGAAAGGTGAAACAGTAATAAAACAAAGTGCTATATACACGCGGACGGTGAATAAGTAGATTAAAATAATTAACGCACAAAAAATACTCTGAACGTTAAATGGAGCAGTAAATTAAGGGTTAATTAATATGTATAAAATAACCTCCCTATAGAACAATCCAGAGTTACCTTAGAGTTGGCGATGATGGTCACGTGGCCTTCGAAGATATACCTTGGTCAAATATATGCAGAGCGATGTTGGCCGGTGGGATAAGAAATTAATTAGTTTAAATTAATATGAATTCGCTTAAAAGAATAATATATATAGAACAATACAGAATTACCTTAGAAGCGGAAGAGATGCACGTGGCCATGCCACCGGTACATGAGCAGTACGGCGGTGGTGTTGCACTTTCGAACGTTCGAACGAGAAGAAACTGATAGATTTTGTATCGAAAAGAACACTGGTTTTGAAAACGGTCTAGTTTATGATCTATCGAAGAGGGGGATCGATAACTTGAATTATAGTTAATTAAAAGCGCGACCTGAAGACGTCGTCTGTCAATGTCATAATTATTCTTAATATAACCCTTGTGACATAAGCTTCCTACCGATATCAAACACGACACATAAAAGAAGATGTAAATAATATTAAATTAAAACAATTTAAAATATGGAATTTATCTGGAAGAAATTCGACATTAACGTTAGGGTTCTGAGAGTCGGGTAGAAAGAAGGGTCTCGGTCAAGAAGATGACAAAAGAAATACTTTCTCTTTGTAACGAAAATGAAAGTTTGTACAAATGAAAAAAATGTCTTAGTTAAATATAATTTAATGATATATTTAAAGACGAAATAATATGTATTTAAATAAATGAATTAAACTTCTATACGCTAGGCGTAACAATATATATGGTAAATTCAATTTATTGGCGATTTAAGGTCTGGTTTTATTTCAAAATATATATATTTAAAACAACCCTACATGTTTCGGCAAATGATGCCTTTATCAAGGAATATAAAATATAAATGACAGTATATTAATGTCATACATTTGAGTTGCAATAGCAACTCAATTCGTCCTATGTTAAGCATATTCCGATAGAAATTAACACTACGATGAGTCAGTTTGTTCCCGAGACAATGAAACCAGTAGTGAAATTGTCTAACTCATTTGAGGATTTAACAAAAGATGAACAGACATTTCAAACCCACCAAATGAACATCAATTGGAAACAAATTGCATCATACGACAATCTCCAACTTAGTTACCACAATTGTAATCCCGGGCCTAATAGCACTGACATGGGATGGCTATCAAGGCATAAGAACACCCAATAGAAGAAACGACGAACCCGCAACCAAGCAGCAAATGATAGAATTGAAGCTTATTTACCCAATAAATCCAAAAGAAGAACCGACCAAGTCCGTCCACGAAGTATCCCTAAGATAAGATTGGTCAAGATGAACCAGCAAAATATTTATCTCCAGACGGCGACTATACGCCAATCAAACTCAAGCCTAAAATCATCAAGGCGGCCCCATCACGATAAAGACAGGCAACTCCCACTGTAGAGGGTTTGCACTTACAGATTAAGTCAACAGTCACAGATTAAGCAACATTATTTAATCTATTTAATCTAGTTTAACTCATATTTTATATAATATCATACTGTATATTTTACCGATTATATTTAAGCAACATTCACGTAAGTTACTCTAAATAATAGTTTATTTGTGTATTCTGCTTATTCGGATTAAAGTTAGTAAATCACAAAGAGTATGTCACAGACATCAGCATAAATATTATGAAATACTAGGTACTACTAGAACGTAAAAATGCATTATAAGCGTCGGTTTGAAGTCTTTTATAAAATGAGATGTTATACCAGTGACCACACACAATAAATATTCTATGTCGTAAATTTTAAATACATTTATTTAAGGTACATTCAAATAACATTTTGGGAAGCGCTAGAATTAAGTTATAAATAGAATTTGTATATATTCTGTAATTTTTGTTAAATAAATCATTAAGGAATGTTCTGTTCTTTAATCAATATTCAATTTATAATTTAATACTCTTTAAAAAAGGCATAATGTGCCTAAATATGTAAGATTATTTTAAATATACACATATTAAAGTAAAACAGACCTTAAAACGCCGACTATTAAGAAAAACGGCTTTGTCGTTTTAATCTTTTAATATTTTCTTGCATTTATCTATGTCCTGGATTTATTATGTTTTACCGTGATCAAATATTAAGCTACTTTACTTACTGTTAATGCTTTTTTGAATCTTACAACTAACCGAAAATGACAACAAAAATAACATCGAACTTGTGAAAACATGTACAGTATAATATTATATTTTCCCAAAAAGAACGAGAACTGTGAGAAATATGAAGTCGAGTTGCAACATCAACATTATCATTATTACATTCTACAAGCTAACAATATCCTCGAGAAGTTACAGATATCAAAGAAAATATAAAGATAACTGCAAATAAAATACACATTTTATATGACTCAAAAATTTCACCTGTTAGGTTGTAATCAAGATCAACTTTTCTGAAAACATCAGTACTTACCAACAACCGTTAACTTTACACTGAGGCGAAGAGATAAATATCTCGTTGTCAGCCCCTACCAACTTCTCTTCCGCAAATTGACATCACCTTCTATGCTACTTTTTAACAAGGTATATAGGAGCCATCCACTACGAGTAGTGGATTACATATTTAAACATGCCCTTTTTGGCCGTCAGATATCTTGAGACGCTTTCCTGTGACATGCGACGTACAAAATTGTACATATATGATTAGCGACGCAAGGCATTTGGTGTGCTTCTCCTCGTACGCTGACGGATGAGTTCGAAACACAAGTCCGTACGTAGAAGCCGTCAATGCGAAATAAATGTGCGTTATTTATGTCCATGTGTATATATGCGGATATATTTTTGATATTTTTGTATTATGATAAAATTAAAATATTTTTTATTCAGTCTTTTTTTTCTTTACATATTAATATTTAGTTTTTTTGGTAGTCATACGTACATATACGAGGATGATTTGGTGAGAAGTGCGGCTCGACCACTAAACACCATCTTTCGAAAAAAACTTAGCACTGTAGCACTGTATTTCAATATAATTTTTGGTATTGTAAAGAAATTTTGTTAATTTTTGACGTTCAACTTAAACATTGCAGCAATGTTAATGAAAAATGTCTGATGAAAAATTTTTAAAATGCATAAACTCTCGATCCGTAGTGCAAAGTTTATTATTATTTTTTAAAGAATTAAACACATCTAAAATTTGGATATAGGCTAGTTTATCCCGGCTCACTTGCGCCCACTGTAATTTTTGACTTACACCTCAAAAAAATATCGACAAAAATTATTATCTTATTTGCGCCCATGGTTATAGATAACACTAGTTTATAAATTTAAGTTTCTTCGTTGCAGTTTGAATTGTAATATGTGATATTGAGTAAATATGTTGTTGTGATTTCAAACACGTCACATCCAGATACATCACAAATTACAAAATAAAAAAGCATTGCTTTTTACGAACGTATGTAACTGTATTGTTTTTAATAATAACAAATTGGTACTTCTACATTTTAATATATAAAACATGCATAAATACTATTACTAATACTATTAATAGAAATTCTGAAGCTTTTAATAAAAGACCCTTGTCTCCTTGTTTGAAAAGACTTTTCTTTTATGCACTGTCGTCGGCCATCATGTTTGTCTTCCGACCTCCCTGGTATCTCTGCTCCATTTCTTTTACGTCTTGATGAAACCTCCCTCCTTGTTCTTGGCTCGTTTTTTTCTGAAAAAATCAAGATGGGCATGCAAAAAGTGAATTTTGATGCTCATATTGCAACCTAAATTGCAACCGAACTGATGAGGGGGGCTGATTCTCGTGAACAGCGCGCGGCCGTAAAGTTTTGCTTCTTGCTCGAAAAAACAACTCTCGAAATGTTAAAAACGTCCAACAAAATGATGCTTGTGTTTGAGTGGTTTTTCCATTTTAAATATCACTTGATGACAAACTTCCCTCTGCCCGTCCTTCCACGACCCGAGCCGATGAAAAAATTCACGAAATCACCCTGGAAGATCGACGATGGGCCATTGAAGAAGTTGAGGAGCTGCCTAAAGTGACTTGGAGTTCAATTCAGTGGTAGTATGGCAATCGGGCGACTGGTTTTTCCACTATGATAAATGGTTTTAAAAATGTGACCCACAATTTTCTAGGACTCAGAAAATCTGATAATTAAATAGCACTTGCTAATTGTAATAACTCGATATACGGTCATGTGTATGCGTAACACTTTGGCAAGGCGACAGCCTCGCCTGTAATACAAAACATTAACGTGTTGTCCAAACACGACCTTACTCCGTATTTGTTGCATACACAAGACTATGCATCAGGGTTGTACATTTGTTCTAGAAACAAATGTAAGTAAGACAAGGATCTTTCTCTGATATATATAGGCGATAGTTTAAGTCATAGGGATAGTAACAAACCAGTCAGTGGTACGAACTGTGGGTACATCTTAATAACCACGTTCTACCCTGTCTTAGTTGAACTAAGTATAATGTGTATATCTTGTAAATAGTATTGTTATTCATTTTATAAGCGTTGATTAATTATAGTATGTAAACCGAACTTCGAATGTGTATCATTTAATTCTCCGCTCAGCCTCGAACCTGCACAACAATGTGGCCGCACAAACGGCCCACATTACATGGCGATTCTGCCTACCTACGGCATAGGACCATTCTGCCAGTCGTTTAAGACTGCAGGGAAATAGTAGGAACCCGGAACGAGCCAGCAAAGAACACCGAAATTTTAGCAGGTCAGTGTAATAAATGGGCAATTACGCGACAAAGGAGGAGGTGATCATCGCAGGCAATGACGCCAACGTAAAAAACAGCGTGGACACCATCGACATCTTCGGCGTAGTGGCATTTGTGGGAGTTATAATCATATTAACTTCCTGCTGCTGCTACGGTGTGTACCGGCACGTGAATAAGAAGATGACGAAGGCCCTCTCCGCTCAGGTCCAAATGGAGTTCCACCGAAGCCAGGAGAAGGTCTAGGCCAACCCCCATGTCCGCCCCAGATCAATTCATACAGATACATGACGAAGTGAAGGTATTTTTTAGCAATTTAAGGAAAGACAATGTTAGTAATAAGAGTGATATAAATGTGATTAGGCGCAAGCAAGCGCTGATAGACAATTTCAATCTTAGATTATGCGATATAAGGGACAGTTTTAATAAAGTAGCTCATAATTTAAGTACACGAGAGGCAACTAAAAATTGTATCAAAGACATTACCGCGACATTGAACGAGGCTACCGAAATTTTAAGTAATAGATTAAGTAATTTAAATGTAACAATTGGCAACATGGCTGAAAATTTTGATTTACGGACTGCCTCGAGTTTATTACCTGTAATGAACGGTAAAGAGGAAGTAACCCTTCAACTAATAGATTCGATCGAATTGTACGACGCATTGTTAGATAACGCGGGAAAAGAAAGCTTAACGAAGTACATTCTCAAGACCCGGTTATCCCCAAAGGCAAAACTAAGATTACTTAAATCGTACCCTAATAACGCCGCTTTAATTACGGATTTAAAACGTCATTTCATTACAAAAAAATCGGTCACGGCATTGACTACGCAGTTGTACAATGTTAAACAAGGTACAAAATCAATTAACGAATACAGTGAGACAGTCGAAGAGCTTCTCGCCCAGTTATCAATTACACAAGCAGGCGACGACGAAATGTTAATCGATAAGTTCCGTACCGTAAATGAGCAGATTGCTGTTAATATGTTCGCTAACGGACTTCGGGACACAAATATAAAACTCTTGATAAAAGCACGTAACCCGAGTACGCTAAGCGACGCTATTCAATAAGCTTCAAACGAGCAAATACTCAACCCGGCAAGCAATAATAATACGGTTTATCATTTCTCGAGAAAAGCAACGTTTAACAATTCACACGGTAGAGACAACCGATACCGGAAGTATAGACATCCTAATAACGACAACAAACAAAGAAATTTCCAACACGGTAATAACAACTACAATCACGGTTATAGAAAGAAATTTCCAAGACGCGATAAGCGCGATAACCGAAACAAAGTATTCGCTGCATCATCAAACGCGATCCAGCTTGATAATGAAGACAAGCAGTTTTTTCGGAAAAGAGTCAACTAAAAGCAGATTCTAGTCAATACTGTTTTAACCTCGACGGTTTAACTTATATTAATGTGCATTTAAATAATAAAGAGAATCTATTTCTGGTTGACACAGGTGCTTCTTTAAGTGTTATATTTATAAATAATAAGTAGAGCTGAGGATGTTTGCGGTATAACCATGGTTATTCCGCAAACATCCTCAGCTCTAATAATAAGTATACAAACATAGATATTGACAAAACAGAAAAATTAAACATAGTCGGCATTAACGGTCAAACAAAAACAATTGGGTCAGCTTTCATTACGCTAGGGTTAGGCGAAGCCAAGGTCAAGCATAAGTTTGCAATATTAAACAATACAAATAATAATGAACTTGTAGGTATTATCGGTTCAGATATACTCGCTAAATACAACGCCGTGTTAGATTACGAAAAGTACAGTCTTGCATTTTTGATTGAAGGTCAGCAAATTACATTACCTTTGCATTCAAATGAAAACACGGTTGTTAGCATTCCGCCTCGTTGTGAAGTAATTAAATATTTTAAAGTAAATTCATGTAGCGATTGTGTGGTTTCCCAAAAAGAAGCCGCTCCAGGTATATTTGTGCCGGATCTGTTGTTTCTCCAAAGAACGGAATAGTGCCCGTACGCATACTGAATACAAGAGATAGCGACGCGACATTGAAAAACTTTGCCCCTACGTTAACCGACCTCGATAAATACAACGTTTGCACTTTTGGTTATAATGGCCCCAAATCGGTCGAGCGCGTCAGCAAGGTTTTACAAACAGTAAATACGTCACATCTAAACAAGGAAGAGAACATTACGATGCAAAAAATTATCGCTAAGTATTGCGACGTGTTTTTCCTTGAATCAGACAAACTTACGCATACGAGTATATACAGGGGAGATATACAGGTTAACCCACAAATAAATCCTATATATTCTAAGCCCTATCGATTGCCACACTCCCAAAAACATGAGATCGACAGACAAGTAGACAAACTTTTGTCCGATGGCATTATAGAAAAGGCGAAGTCACCATGGTCATCACCGTTACTATTAGTTCCCAAAAAAAAAGATAAGGACGGAAACCAGAAGTGGAGGATAGTGATCGACTACCGCCTGTTAAATAAATAGATAGTCGATGACAAATTCCCACTGCCATCAATCAACGAGATCTTAGACTCGCTTTCAGGCGCAGTCTATTTTTCTCATTTAGATTTGGCCCAAGGGTATCATCAGATAGAATTAGAACCCAAAAGCCGTCCCTACACAGCATTTACTACCGGCAAAGATCAGTATCAGATGTGCCGACTTCCAATGGGACTAAAGACTAGTAGTAGCGCTTTTTCTAGAGCCATGACAATAGCAATGTCAGGACTTAATTATGAACAATGTTTTATATATCTTGACGATCTCATAGTTTTCGGCAATAATCTCCGCCAGCACAATCTGAATTTAGTTAGAGTACTAGAACGGCTAAAAAGTGTTAATCTTAAACTCAACCCAGGCAAATGCGATTTTTTGAGAAAAGAAATTTGATATTTGGGACACGTCATTTCGGCCGAAGGAGTCTCACCAGACCCTTCCAACGTAAAAGCCCTAATGGAATATACGGTTCCTAAGAACGCAAAAGACGTAAAACGTTTTGTCGCATTCGCCAACTATTATAGGCGCTTCATTCCAAATTTTGCCAACATCGTGAATCCTTTGAACAACCTTACAAGGAAAAACGTAATTTTTACATGGTCCGATGTGGAACAAAAAGCATTTGAAAAGCTCAAGCTAGCCCTTCAGACACCACCAATTTTGCAATACCCAAATTTCGATGCAGATAACATGTTTACTTTAAAAACAGATGCATCCGGCTACTCAATTGGCGCAGTTCTATCCAACAGCAACGACAGGCCAATCGCTTATGCCAGTCGGTCCTTAAACAAAGCTGAAAGGAACTACTGCACAATTGAAAAAGAGTTATTAGCCGTGGTTTGGGCAGTGAAGCATTTCAGGCCTTACCTATACGGTCGAAAATATCTTTACAGACCATAGGCCATTAGTATATTTGTTTGGAATGACCAACCCGTCTAGCCGTCTTACGAAATTCAGATTAGTGTTAGAAGAATACGATTTCATCATCAACTATATTAAGGGTTCAGAAAACGTAGTTGCGGACGCCTTATCACGGATAGAGATAGATTCCAACGTCTTAAAGAAGGTTAGTAATGGGATTAACGACAGCATTTTTGTTACGACTAGAGCTCAGTCAAGACAGACGGCTGCCGATCGCACCATTACGAAACCAACAATCACAGAGTCCACCGGCTCCAGGGCGGATCACCCCGGGGTTGTGGAACTGTTGAAAAGACCAGCGGGATCTATTGAACTTCGAGTGATAGACAAGGCAAGCTTCAATTCCTTCCAACGTCGTAATGAAACAAGCATGCGTTTCAAGGAAATGTTCCTATACGACGAAGATGCTCTCACAATTTTTATGAAGGAGACTGTAGGTACAATAAGTCCTCAGCAGTACATGCGCTTATTGACTACACTCCAGGAGTTCTGCGCAGGACACGACATACAAGAAATATGTATAGTCAAAGATAATTCCAGGAACAGCGACTTCCTGAGAAATTTTATTCCATGGAGGATGAGAGAGCCAAACGGTTTAAAAATAAACGTAATTGGAGGAGTAATAAGAATTGAAGACTACGAAACACAGCAACTGATCATCAACGATTACCATATGCTACGTACAGGAGGACACGGAGGAGTAAACCGAACGTTTAACCAAATCAAGAGATTTTATTTTTGGCCAAAGCTAAAACACGACATCGAATCATTCGTGAAACGATGTAGTGATTTCCAAAAACACAAGCACTCAATACCCAACAAAGAACCAATCAAGGTAACAACCACATCGTCATACGCTTTCCAAAAGATTTTTGTAGATTTAGTAGGTCCATTAAACCAAGACCACGTGGAGAACAAATACATCTTGACACTCCAATGCGAACTAACGAAATTCGTGGAGGCATATCCTATCCAAAACAAAGAAGCTGCCACAGTAGCCAGAGCCCTGGTCGAGAATTTTATACTAAGATACGCTATTCCTGAACAGATAGTTTCCGACCAAGGAACAGAATTCATGGCCGCAGTTTTCAAAGAAACTTGCTCTCTGTTAGGAGTACAGCAACTAAGATCAACTGCTTACCACCACGAAACGTTAGGCGCATTAGAAAATACACACAAGAATCTTGGAGTGTATCTACGAATCCAACTAGATAACCACAAAGACAATTGGTCAACTTGGATACCTTATTGGTGCTTTGCATTTAACAACACAGTGCATACTGAAACCAAATATACACCTCATGAGTTAGTTTTTGGTAAACACAATCCGCTACCTTCATCGTTAACAAACGCGATAGAGCCACTTTTTAATTTTGACAATTACGCCGCGGAAATGAAATACAGACTTCAGACAACCCTGCACGATGCGAAACACAATTTAATCCTATCTAAAGTTAAGAGACAGGGAAAGTTAAATAAGAATCGCAGGCCCACACACTTCTGTGTCGGCGATCAAATTTTACTGAAAAACGAAGCAGGGAATAAACTCGAGTCACTGTATCTCGGCCCCTTTGTCATTACCGAAACAAACAAGCCGCCAAATATAACAATTTGCATAGACGGTAAATATACCGAAGTACACAAAAACCGCCTCAAACATGATCATACATAAGATAAGAACAGAGATGTTATTTCTAACGCTATCAAGTTAAGTAAAAGTATGTTAATAGGAAATAAGGAACTTGTATATAATAAATGAACAACTATTCTTAAGGCTTAAATAATGCATGTCATATTATTGTAATTTTGTAATTTCATTAATGTTTACCATATTTTCAAATAGAAAGTAAGGAGAATAAATAGATAGAGAGATTCTTGATAAAAGAAAAACCAAACATATTATGTTGGTTTTCCTTTTTCCCCAAGGGGGCAGGTGTAATAACTCGATATACGGTCATGTGTATGCGTAACACTTTGGCAAGGCGACAGCCTCGCCTGTAATACAAAACATTAACGTGTTATCCAAACACGACCTTACTCCGTATTTGTTGCATACACAAGACTATGCATCAGGGTTGTACATTTGTTCTAGAAACAAATGTAAGTAAGACAAGGATCTTTCTTTGATATATATGGCGATAGTTTAAGTCATAGGGATAGTAGCAACCAGTCAGTGGTACGAACTGTGGGTACATCTTAATAACCACGTTCTACCCTGTCTTAGTTGAACTAAGTATAATGTGTATATCTTGTAAATAGTATTGTTATTCATTTTATAAGCGTTGATTAATTATAGTATGTAAACCGAACTTCGAATGTGTATCATTTAATTCTCCGCTCAGCCTCGAACCTGCACAACAATGTGGCCGCACAAACGGCCCACATTACATAATAAACTTCTTAGAAGTTCTAGTTGCCATGAATTGGGGTGTAACATGAGCCTTCAAATAAATTTTTTGCACTGGCTTCTGGATTTTTCCCCCGAACCTCGGCGACGTCAGTGATGAGCGCGGCGAAAGGTTTCATCAAGACATTTCTGTTATTGGAAAACGTTATCAGGGCAAGTGAAACAGTGAAATACTTGGTGATTATTGTTGGACATGGTTATCAGAAAGTGCCGAAGAACAGTACGAAAGAAAAGTAAAAAGAAAAACTTTACTTTCTAATATATTTTTTTTCCAAAACCTGACGTGCCAGAATAAATTTATTGTTATTACTATTGTTAGAACTATAAAAGAAACAAAAATACATAGTTTACAAAGAAAAATTCTAAAGAAAAATTTAAAAAATGAAAACTTGTTGACCAGTGTAATTAGTTACTAAATTGTGAAAAATCTTTACATGATAGAAACAAACGGACTTCGGTTTAGTAATTAGTAAACATGTATAAATCACGCACATGTTGCTTCTATTTAAACACTGTAAATACATTGTAAACCAATGTAATTAGTTTGATGCAATATAAAAATAATGTAATTGTTTCCATGTATACATGTATACATTTAGTTAATGATACTGTAAAATACTTGTCTTTCTGGGTTCGTTGTAAATAAAACTCACGGTAATCTAAAATACTATATTAATAATAAAACAAAAACACTAAAAAGATTTATATATAATTTATATATCAGTATTTATATACCTAACAATATCTATATGACGGCGATTACTCGTTGAATGAATGCTATCCCTACCTAACGGCATATACCATAATCGACAAATTTTAATTTCTGGTACGAAAGTAAAAGAGGAAAAGAGCGCGACAGAGAAAAGTAAAGAAAGACATATAGCGAGGTTGCCAATGAATGTATGCAATATGGTTCAGTCAGATTATAGATAGGCAGTTAAGTCTATTGCTTCAGAGGGATGTAAAACGCATCTTAGAAATACGTATAAAATTCGCAACGAATATTTACAGAAAAATATTTATTTTATGGTGTATTACTTTTATGAGGATGTACAACAAAGCTTATATTTTCCGCGTATAAATAAAATTAAATGAAATATTAATTCTAAATTATGTAAAAAAAAATAAATGTAACTCTTATGAAAAGAAAATAAATTAACTCTTCTCCGATAATAATAAAAAATAAATATTCTAATTAAAGGTTCAAGTAATCCACTACATTGTTCTTGGCAGTATGCCAACCTATAATAAAATTCTTGTCGGACATTACTAATATGTCCCTATAGAAAGAACCGACAATTGAATTATTTAAAATACCAGCCCATACATTTAATTTTTGTGGATATCGGGTATGTACAGGTTCATTGAGGTGTCTACCGGCATAATACTATTTTATAATTTGTGTCTTTTCTTGAGTTGTAAAAACATGCATGTTGAAATCGACTATTAATATACGCACGTAGAGAAATAAGTATTGTACACCCGGTAAGTGTTTGTTAGGGAATAGGGTATGTTAAATGTATATGTGTGTCCACCACTCTGCTTCTCCCTCCACTGCTTGAAAGCTGGCATCGATGGATATAACAAGCACACACTATATGCGCAAACAGAAATTAAAATTTGTCGACTACGGTATAGATTGCCGTAGTTAAAAGTAGATATTTAGCTTCAAATTCACATACATATACGTACATGTATAACAATTTTCAAGAATACTGGAAGGGATGGCTTTCACTCATGTTGTGGGGTATGCGGAAAGCGGGGAGACATTCATTGTTCGCATCTTGATGCGTGCGTCTGAGCAAAAACTCTCGCGAAAAAATAAAATAAATTTTGTACATTTCATTTAGAATTTTGTTTCGTTTTTTTTTATAAGAACTTTATTTAGTTTTCATTAATAATTTTATTTTAGTTACAATTTTTAAAGAGTTTTGTTTCAGTTCAAAGTTGACGCATACATACATCAATTATTATAATAGCGGCTGCAATTCCTTAAAGCAAATCTGTACATCCACACTTTCATTCTGTCGTACTACATATTAAATACTCACGAATGTATCCCCATTATATTAACTAAACTACGCCTACGGACATTAGAGTCACATGTACGTGTAAATATGCGTGTGTGTAATACGCTTTGCAATTTCCACCGTTACTTCAGTCAATCTGTATATGGTCCGACTTGCGCCTTCTAGATTCTTCCGGACCCTGTCTGGTGCTTTTCTGGACGCTTCTAGAACGTCTCTCGAACGCGTAAGAGGGTGACGACATTTCATGACTCACATCACAATACTTAGATTAGTATTACTATTTACATTAGTAATTTATAGCTATTTATTTAATCTCCTTAAATGAAATTACCAATAGCTAATATATTTATAGAATTTTAAGGATTAAGCATTATTTGACGATTAGTACTGTTATTAACGATGCCTTATTTATAAAGCGGCGATATTTCGACAGCTTGCACGGGCGTTACACTGTCCGCGCACAGCAAGCCTGTTATGATTTCGTTTTGCACTCATAATTTACGCTACAATGCAATATCAAATATTGATCGTTATGAACGAAAGAAAACCTCGATCAATCAACAATCAATATTCGTCCCAAGTTTATACAAAATAATGTTATGCTGTTTGTAATTGAAAGTCTTATAAATCTGCATAAATTTAAAAAAATGAATAAATAAGTCTGTGTAAATATGGCATAACCATTATTATTTGAATATTTTTAAGTTAAATCTGTTACTGCAAAGTACATACAAAAATAAATTAATGCAAAAGTTATATGTTGTATAAACAATAAACCTTATAATTTATAGAAAATACAAAATATTTAAAAATTTTGATAATAAACCACAATCAACCACTTCATTTCTCAATAGTTGCAACACGTACAAAAAAAAATGATAAAGATCGATATAGTACAAATGAAATCACATAAAACCCTTTCAAACTTGTATATTAATATCATTAACTAAGCCAATGGATAAATACCTGGATTTAGATTTAGATTTAGGCGTATTATGATTACTATAGGTGTTCTAAAAATTATTAAGTTATTAATTAAAATTTAAAAAAATATTTTATAGAAAATAACCAATTAATAAACAAAATAAAAATTATAATGTTACAATATTTAAAAGAAGCAAAAAAATCATTTGTGTACAGTTCTAAAATCAATACAATTTTTAACATCTTGTAATGAAGAAAAATGTATATCTCTAGCATCTAACATTACAAATTGCGTTAAAAGTACAGATATTTTAAACGTACGATAATGCACAAACTCATAGGTACGTCACTTGTGTGTCAGTTTCTAGCCTCAACGTACTACCCACCGTCTCTACTCCCCTGATCTTGCCCCTTGTGACATCTTCCTGTTTCCGAACTTGAAACTGAAGCTTGTTTTGAAACGATTGAGGAGATCTAGAACGAATCGCGTGTTAACACGCGAAGACATTCGCTACTGCTTCCAGTCATAGACAAGTCGCTGGGATCGGTGAATTCAAGTGAAAGGAGAGTACTTTGAAGGAGATGGTAGTGAATAAGTTGTAAGAACCATTTATTGTATTTTTTTTCACATTCCAGGAATTTCTGGGTAGCGCCTCGTCTGTATATGTATATAAGATTGTAAATAATAAAAAAATATAAAAATAGCTATAAAAACTATACACAAATATATTGGGCTATTAAATCCCGGATCACACCTGGAGGCAATAAGGATTTAAATTTATTAGGGCAATTAGGTGATATTCATGAGATAAATTTTATTTTTGTTTAAATAGATAAATAAGGTGAAGTATGAGAAAAATAATATGAATGTTGTTTTAGTCAATTGCAGCTTCTTCAGAATTTCAACAATATGAAGTGTCTCATTATTTTAATTAAGATAATCATTCGGCCTAGAATAAAAGTTAAGAAACAAGTATTAAACTTCTAGTTTCAAAAATTCTGTTATTGTAAATTCACTACAATATTGTTTCGCCATACAATGGCTTCATCAGGTGGATGAAATACTGAATATGCATAAAACAAGTTTGAATATTTAAGTATGTAAAAATTATTGAGAAAAATGGTGGCAGAAAAATTTTACAATCTTAAATTTAGTAGAGGGGAGTTGTTTAAATCTAGTTGGTCATTTAAAGCTAATCCTAAACTATTGTATCTTTAATTTCTTAGTTTTCTAACAAGTTAAGTTTTTTACTTTTATCTTGAATGTGTAAAATTTTGAAATCTATATTAAATCTATGATTGATATCTATACAATGACTTGCGAAAATTGAATTTGTTTTCTTTTCTTTATGACTTCTCTCATGTTCTTTCATCCTAATTTTGAATGTCCTCCTATACCTTATTACAATCTTCACATGTTAACTTATATTCACCAGAGTTTGATTCTTTGTCTATTGCATCTTTGTTGTTTTTAATAATGTTCTGTATAGTATTGTCTGTTTTAAATGATATATGTTCGTTATTAAGTTTTTTAATGAAAGTACCATTTTTTCCGACATTTTTCCACAGTAAGTGATTGATTCTTACACACACTAAATTCAAATCTAAGTTCTCCGTTAAAAATTCCCATGAATTAATTAACTATATTTCAAACTTGGAATTACCAAACAAATGTAAACTCATTTCTTTTGATGTCTCGAATTTGTTCACTAGTATCCCACCCCAGGAGGTAATAGATTTAATCACTCTACAACTAGAAAGAAGAAACACGAACATTGTCACAAAGACCGAAATTTTACAGCTCTTAGAAACGTGCCTGGAACAAAATTATTTTCAATTTAAAAAGAAATTTTATAAACAAACAGAGGGTCTAGCAATGGGGAACCCACTAAGCCCCTTATAAGCAGAAATTTTCATGAATAATTTAGAAATTAAAATTAGTATACATCCTTTGTTTGGTAATTGTGTATATTGTTGACGACATATTAATTTGCTTTAACGGTTCAGATAGACAATTAAAAACTTTACATAATTATATCAACACTATTCACCCCAAAATAAAATTTACAATAGAAACAGAAATAAATAAAAGCATTAATTTTCTAGACTTAACCACATCACACAAAACTAATAAACACGAGTTCGATATATACCATAAACTATATAAATTATATGATTTTGTTAATGAATGAGAGGGAATAGTTATTGTTTCTTAGAGGATCTTTTGTTTGTGATAAAATTTCTAGTCTGAATTCTGGGTTTGTTAATTTAATTGCTTTACCAATTAGTCCCGTTGCTACATTCTTTTGGTATGACATTGATTGGTATGAATCTAAATTCAGAAATGTAAATGCAGTTGGTTTGTGATATAATTTTGTTAAGATCTTCTTTCCAGTGCGTTTTAATGTTAGATCTAGGAAGTTAATTTTTTAATTATTTTCTTTTTCTATAGTGAACTGTAATTTTGGCTTAATTGAATTTAATTTCTTTAGTATGTTTTCTGTTTTATTTCAGTGTATGTAAGCGATGTAGTCATCTACGTATCTTTCAAAAATTGTAGGCTTTAGAATTTAATTTTGATGTTATGTTCTGTTCTAGTTCTTCCATTACAAGATGTGCAGTAACACTGGAGATGGGCGATCCCATCGTATAGCTATGTTTGTTTGTAGTAATGCTTGTTGTATTGCGGTTAACTCTATTGTTCCTCTAAATTCTTCTAGTGTTAGGGGTGTGAAATTTTGTAGTTGCTTCTAGTTAGTTTCAGACACAAATAACCTCTCAACAATACACCTGCCCACATTAATATTGTAATATTATGATTTTTTAACATACATATTCAATAAATATTACAGTTAATTGACGAAGGAGACATATTAATTTGTTTTAACTATTCAGATAGACAATTAAAAACTTTACATAATTATATCAACACTATTCACCCCAAAATAAATTTTACTATAGAAACAGAAATAAATAAAAGCATTAATTTTCTAGATTTAACCATATCACACAAAACTAATAAACACGAGTTCGCTATATACCATAAACCAACACATACAGACACCACAATACACGCTAATTCTTTTCATTCTATAACACACAAATTATTAGCATACCAATCAATGGTGTATAAATTAATTAATGTACCTATGAGTAAAAGTAATTTTGACATCGAACTAAATAGGATATACACAATAGCATTAAACAATGGTTACTCTATAAATATTATCAATAACATCCTGAATAGCCAACAAAAATCTAAAACCCTTTCCTTAGTTTACCCAAAATTAAAATACAAGATAATTAATTCCTACAATTCAATCACTTACTTAGGAAAAATTTCGGAAAAAATTGGTACTTTCATTAAAAAACTTAATAACGAACATATATCATTTAAAGCAGACAATACTATACAGAACATTATTAAAAACAACAAAGATAAAATAGACAAAGAATCAAACTCTGGTGTATATGTTAACATGTGAAGATAAGGTATACATAGGACAAACGGGGAGGACATTCAAAATTAGGATGAAAGAACATGAGAGAAGTCATAAAGAAAAGAAAACAGATTCAACTTTCACAAATCATAATATAGATTTCAAAATTTTACACATTCAAGATAAAAATAAAAAACTTAACTAGTTAGAAAAATTAGAAATTAATAGATACAATAGTTAAGGATTAGCTTTAAATGACCAACTAGATTTAAACAACTCCCCTCTACTAAATTTAAGTTTGTAAAATTTTTCTATCACCATTTTTCTCAATAATTTTTACATACATAAATATTCAATCTTGTATTGCACATATTCAGTATTTCATCCACCTGATGAAGCCATTGTATGGCGAAACAATATTGTAGTGAATTTACAATAAGAGAATTTTTTAAACTAGAAGTTTAATACTTATTTCTTAGTGTTATAATGAAGTTTCAACAAGTATCTCCTTCGTCAATTAACTATTTAGAATAAAGTTCATATTCGCATCTAATAATAAGATTTTAAATAAAAATCAAAAACCATGAAATCTTTATCAAGTTTTAGGGCAAACTAAAACTAAGCGGTAATTTTCAACATAATATAATTGTAATATAATAATAATTGTCCATATATGCGGAAAAGCAACAATAATATTATTTCTAATCATTTATTTGTTACATACATTTCTGAAGTAACTGAAAAATGGAAAGGATATTTAAAATAAAAGATGTACAAATGAGATTTAGTACAGCCGCGACAATATAACATAACTTCTTCGGAACCAAAACAAATTATCTCAAACCAAAAGCAAGAATCAATAGATTTGTTTGCGAGTAAAAAAATAACTACACGTTGAATAAACAAGAAAAACTATTCAACAGACTATAGAGGAGTACCGGAGTAGCACACGAAGAAAAATTACTAGGTATTCGATGGATGCAGAACGGACATAAAGAGTCGATTCTTTACTTCTAAAAAGAATTATAATCAGCTAGAAACGAAAGAGCGCCTGAGAAATTATATATAAAGGGAAACTATAACGAACAGAATCAAAAGATATAAACAGCGAAGAATCGATTATTACAAGGACCACAGGACAAAATCCGATAATCCTTATTTAGTTGAAAGACTAGTCCAAGTGTAATCCCTAACTGTCGCCAAGTACTGCAATATATATGTGTTCAAATGTTTTAGTATGCATCTATATAGAAAACTAAATTTAGATTTTGCAAAAAAAAACAGAAAATAACTTTGCTAACTATGATATACCTCAAGGTATATCAACCATATGCTCAATTCGATACAAAAATCAAAATTTTTCAATTTATTTAAGAAAATTAAGGCGAGAAATAGAAAATTTTCCAAACTTCTAATGTCACACAATACATACTATAATAACATTGGTGAGATTTATGATAAACAAAATACCAGAAATTAACCTAAGTCTTTTGATAACACCTTTACTAACTTCTTTCAATGGAGACTGTGGTTAAATAATAATTTAAAAAGGTATATAACCCCTTACCACAATTATTAGTCGTATCCTAAATACGTATTTCGACAACTAAGTTGTCATCATCAGTAGGTAAAAACTACTAATTAAAAGTCACACATGGGGCACAGTAAAGTAAAATAAACGCTTCCGCACAACTACTATACACTGCAACACTGTAAAGACTAAATTTAACATGCCAATCTCAAACTACGAGACAAAACACTTGCCTCTTAAGGAAAAGGTTTTAAACATGTGTTAAATGATCGAACAAAGGAACGGCAGAAATTCTTCTCTAAAGAAGGCGCCTACTAAAAACGATTTTTAAAGCTACGGTGACCTACTATTAAACTAAATGAAACACCTTATATTTTCACAAAACACTAGTATATTTAACTATATGAATATTTCATGTGCATTGTACACATTAGTAGTTATTATTTAAACGTATTATTTCGAGTACAAGTGTAGTGACAAAATCTATATTGGGTAGGGGTGTAAAAATTTTCCATTACAAATGGTTAAAAAGTATGGTCGTATATTGTAAAAGCCGAACTCTCATTGCAAATTCTGAGAAAGACAAAATTAAGAAGGGGCGTTACATGTGAAAAAACAAGACATCCGACTGTGTTGTGTTATATTAAATGAGAATCAATTCACGTGAAAAGGGTCTATGAATAATTAGATATTGTAGGTATATAATTTAAAAGTTAATTATAAATAGGTGACATGTCCTAGTTAAGGAGTTAAGCAATTTAATATAATGTATAGAATTCACGGTAGGCTCTAGGTGAAACATGATAAATAATTTAATAAACAAAACACCCGGTACATCTGTTCCACAAAACGCGAAACATTTTACATTTCGTGAAACAAACACACCGAGTGCTTCATTCAACAAACCATTGTTAAGGAGTAAATTTTTTTGCATTCTTTCACGTGTATGGATTCCCACATGTCTATATTTCTGCTGTTACCTCCCCCACCCACTTATAAAAATGTGAATAGACAGCTGAACGGTATTGGAGATTTATCGCTATTCAAGGAGGAATGTTTATTTTTCGCGATAAATATACTTTCGTAAGCATCAAGTTCATGGGGTTTATTAATTCCTTTTATCAATTTCAAGCCTGTAATCGGTACATTGTGCAGTGTGCTCAAAGAGTTATTTGCGACATTTGATTTATCCGATCTATTGTATTTGATATGTGCTATGTGTTCTTTAAAACGTGTTATTATAGGTCGTTTAGTTTGGCCTATATATTTCAAATTACAATCCGACCTATAATAACACGTTTTAAAGAACACATAGCACATATCAAATACAATAGACCGGATAAATCAAATGTCGTAAATCACGCTTTGAGCACACTGCACAATGTACCGATTACAAGTTTGAAATTGATAAAAGGAATTAATAAACCCCATGAACTTGATGCTTACGAAAGTATATTTATCGCGAAAAATAAACATACCTCCTTGAATAGCGATAAATCTCCAATACCGTTCAGCTGTCTATTCACATTTTTATAAGTGGGTGGGGGAGGTAACAGCAGAAATATAGTGGGGACATGTGGGAATCCATACACGTGAAAGAATGCAAAAAAAATTCCTCCTTAACAATGGTTTGTTGAATGAAGCACTCGGTGTGTTTGTTTCACGAAATGTAAAATGTTTCGCGTTTTGTGGAACAGATGTACCGGGTGTTTTGTTTATTAAATTATTTATCATGTTTCACCTAGAGCCTACCGTGAATTCTATACATTATATTAAATTTCTTAACTCCTTAACTAGGACATGCCACCTATTTATAATTTACTTTTAAATTATATACCTACAATATCTAATTATTCATAGACCCTTTTCACGTGAATTGATTCTCATTTAATATAACACAACACAGTCGGATGTCTTGTTTTTTCACATGTAACGCCCCTTCTTAATTTTGTCTTTCTCAGAATTTGCAATGAGAGTTCGGCTTTTACAATATACGACCATACTTTTTAACCATTTGTAATGGAAAATTTTTACACCCCTACCCAATATAGATTTTGTCACTACACTTATACTCGAAATAATACGTTTAAATAATAACTACTAATGTGTACAATGCACATGAAATATTCATATAGTTAAATATACTAGTGTTTTGTGAAAATATAATGTGTTTCATTTAGTTTAATAGTAGGTCACCGTAGCTTTAAAAATCGTTTTTAGTAGGCGCCTTCTTTAGAGAAGAATTTCTGCCGTTCCTTTGTTCGATCATTTAACACATGTTTAAAACCTTTTCCTTAAGAGGCAAGTGTTTTGTCTCGTAGTTTGAGATTGGCATGTTAAATTTAGTCTTTACAGTGTTGCAGTGTATAGTAGTTGTGCGGAAGCGTTTATTTTACTTTACTGTGCCCCATGTGTGACTTTTAATTAGTAGTTTTTACCTACTGATGATGACAACTTAGTTGTCGAAATACGTATTTAGGATACGACTAATAATTGTGGTAAGGGGTTATATACCTTTTTAAAAACCTTTACTAACACTGGACCATGTCCTACTATTACAAAACAATGACGAAAATAACACACACAATTTAATCAATAGGTACTAATGAAAACAACACTACTACTAACAGCAAAAATGATGTTTCAACAAACTTTTTTTTTGCAAATCTGACTAATAGATTTATTCCCTTACAAGTTATGAATATATTATCAAAGGGACCTAGATTCTCTCTACCCGTAAATGCGTACAATTTGCCTATGCACAGGCTTCTCACTGACTGTGAAAACATTTTACAAGATGTCTATCCAGGTCATACAGAATTATATAGGTCAGAGATTGTTTATCGTATCACTAATTTTATGAAGTCTAACATCAATAAACTTAATCATAATCTACTATTACAAACACATAGTTTCCTTAAACAAAATTCAGATTTAATTAGTACTGTATCAGATAAAAGTAATGCAACTGTTTGCATGTTGAAAGATCAATATGTCTCCAAGATGAAGGACTTAGTAAATGATACTTCAGTCCATAAACCTCTCAAATATAGCCCCACATTTTCGTTTGAAAGGAAAACCAATAAATTAATTACTAGTCTCAAACTTAACAAATTCATTGGAGAAGTTACATGCAAACAGTTGATGGGACGGGATTCCGCCACTCCTAAATACATAAATTTAATATTCACCTCAGACCTATTGTCAGCAGCATAAACTCACATAATAGATATCTGGCCAAATATCTTTCCGATATACTCAAGCACTATAACACCTTCAGAGTTCTCGACTCTTTTCATTTTACCGAAGCTATAAATTACTTTAGCATACCCCATGATCACGTTTTGGTGTCCTTTGATATTAGTCTGTTCACTAATATTCCTACAAATTTAGTAGTCGAAATTATAAATGAAAATTGGTCACTTACCGAACCCAACACCACCAAACCTATGCCAGAATTTCTAAATCTTCTTGAATGGGGCTTTCAGTCAGTGTACTTTATTTATGATAATATCTTCTATCAGCAAATCTAAGGTACTCCCATGGGTAATCCTTTATCACCTATTATTGCAGACATAGTTATGAACCACATAGTTAAGAACATTACTAGGACATTGCAGTTCTCCTTTGGTTTTCTCTTCCAATACGTTGATGATGTTGCGTGTTCTTTGCCTGAAAAGTATATCGACACCACTCTAACATTACTTAATAACTCAATTGTTATCTTAAATTAACAGTTGAAATAAAAAAGGATAGGGTCTTGCCATTTCTAGACACCAACATATACAGGGTCAAAAATATTCTGAAGCTTTGATGGTATCGTAAAGCATCTAACTCAAACCGATTACTTAACTACATCTCTCATTGTCCTATGAGATACAAAATTAATCTTATTCTAGCTATGAAATATAGAATTTCCAAAATAAGCCACTTGGTATTGAGAACCTTCGCTATCTACACAACATCCTAATTGAGAACGATTACCCAAAAAATCTCATTAATAGATTACTGTCCTCCACTTATAAACAATATAAACCTAGCACTAATAATATTCCACCACCCATAAATAACAACACCAACAACGATGTAGACCTGGAGGCAATGCACCTATAAATCTCATACCCAAGTTAACTGGCAAAATTATGACTCTTTTCCGTAATCATCAATCTAAAATATTTTTTACGTCTGCTATTCCAGGAAGCAAATTTCTATCCAGCCCGATACCTACGCTTTAATAAAATCATATAGTTTATGCAGTCAACTACAATGAATACTCCAAATATTATATCGGTCGGACAGCCCAGAGATGACGTGAACGTAGCTTCCAAAATCGCAGTGGCTTCGAAGGTAAAACCAAAAGATATGCCTTGGGATCTCATATCAATACTTACAAACACAATGTCACTTTTAACAGTGTAAATCGCTTATTCAGCGAAAATAACTATTACAAATGAATTAGCTTAGAAAATTTAGCTATCAAAAAAATTACTAATAATCTCAAAACCAAAGAACGCACATCCACGTTCACGAATGCTTACAATAGTCTCATGAAATACATTAAAATAACAATATGAAACAGACATGTAAATAATTTACATATCTGTAACTGTACACATGGACAATACACCTCGTATTTTCAGTATTTACTAATTATGTTTCTGTATCTAGGCGTCTTCAGTCAAGCTAGTGAAGCAATGTATATACATATACATTGCAATACAACTCGTATTTTCAGCATTTACTTCTGCTTAAGACATATGTTTCTGCCATCTAGGCGTCTTCAGTCAAGCTAGTGAAGCAATGTATATACATATACATTGCTTATGTTCGGACACGTTCACAAAAACATTAATAGTGAACCTGTATTTGTGTTCTTTACACCAGATTTTTAATAATATTTTATATTATTAAAAATATCTTTATTTTTAATATTCCTGTTGTCTCTCTGTTTTATTTCTAATATGGCACCAGCTTAACTCGAGTCGTAGCCACATTGTCATCTCTCTCTAGTTGGATTCATAACAAGTAGAATACAATATATATCTTATTTTACTTGTTTTATTTTAGAAATAACGTATAAAGGAAACTATTTCTCCACAGATCATAAAAATGTAAGTTTTATTGTTATTGTAAATACCTTCACATGTATTTTTAGTAATGTTTATTATATTTGATCTATTTCTTTTCAGAGTATTGATATTGCTTAACACAGATACAAAAAAAAAACAAAAGAACCATTCAAATTTCTATGTTAGAGCTCATTATATATGACTTCTTAATAGGAAAATAAACTTCGATATAAATAACCACAGAAAAATTGATAAACTAAGTTTTATGTTTGAAACTGTCTTGTAAGTATTTTGTTTATTCCTTTTTACACTGTTTACAAGATTTGAAATTATATAAAAGGTTATTTATTTTAGATTTATTCAAACTTTCTTTTTAATATACTTAATGAAAGAAATTACGTTAAGGACAGATATTTAATATGCAGTTGCTACGATCAAATGTCGAGGTTGCTACGATCAAACGTCGAGCTTTAAAAAAAAAGAAAATAAAAAATAAAACGCTCCCCGAAGCAGACCCAGTCTCGGTCGTCTAAAACTGCCCCTGCGCGTTCTTGCCAACGTCCAACGGCCCACCCGGCTTCTGAGGTTGTCTCAGCCCAGGGGTGGGGAGACCCAGAGGTAAGTTCGGTATCTAAAAGAGGTAGAAAAGGGCGCCACCGAATTTATGCCGTTGGACGTCGCAAACTTGATGAAAGCTATACTATAAAAAAAGGCAAGTTGCGTGGGCAGAAGGCCGGTTCCGAGACCGAGACTCGTTCCACTCTCGAGGTTCGAGAGACGAGGGAAAGAAAAAGAAAAATTCGTCGTTTCAACTTAACAATAATTATTTATTAACTACAGTAAATTTGAAGAAAACCAAACTGGTGACAAATCGTGAAATGCGAACTATGATTTAATTATAATTTTGCGTAGACCTTGTATAGTATAAATTTAAAGACAGTAAAAGAAAATTTAAATTGAAATAGTGAATTTTATTTTGCGGCTGAAGGCCAGTCAAAAATAAGAAAAAGTTTTAATTAAGAATAATGTTATGTAATTTCAAATAGATCGATAAATAAAATAATTACAGAGTGGCTGATGGCCTTAGTACGCCCTAAAAAAAAACAATACGTATTCTTTCTTCACAATATAGTACAGGTTCAACAATTCGTTGAAATACAACGATCTTTAGCTAGAACGTGTTTAAATTCACATAAGATTGCGCAAAATAGGTACTTGCGTATAAAAAGTATGCTAATCAATTAGCAAAATATGAAATATAGACGATTAAAGTGTTCAAAAAAACAAACAAAAATCTGCAAGGCATATAATGAAAGTATTCCAAATTAGTAAGCAAAAAGAAGGTTAATGCCTATAATTGCAGTATTTAAATCAATTAGCAAAAATAATCTGTAGGCATATAGTTAAAGTATTCATTAATTAGCAAAAATTCGTAGTGCCTATAATTACAGTATTTAAAATTAAATTTATGTATAAACGCAAGGTCAAATTGAAACGACAACAAAAAAAAAGGTTCGTGAAGCGAACGTAAAGATAAAGAAATGATCTACAAAAAAGGAAAGTCAGGCGACACAGGTTTTTGTTTGGAAAACACCTGGGCGTGTTTGACGACGATCTATTAATTAATAATAATCAAATTTATATATATGAAAGTAATAAGAATGCTACGAATGACAATTGAAAGAAAAAAACATCTTAAATTAGCGAAACTAGGGCTTATCTGATGGTGTAACGGCAATCCTGCCCTTCTTCCTCCAGGAAAAAAAAGCGTCACTGGCGGGACAATCAGATGATGTTTCGGGATTGCTTACCCGTCGGCTACACCATCTAAATAAGGGAATACAAGGACAATAAGAAAAAAGAAAGGCACAACAGAGATAGCTCTATACATACCAACTATTGCGTTTGATGGCGGCTAAAATTAAAACGATGATTGTTTAACGAGTTACAAGTGTATTTTTTTCCCAACACTTTAGATATCGCATTTAGCGAATAATTTTTAGATATGTTTGATCGATTAATATCCCTACGGGGCCGTAATTACAATACGGCTACATCGATCGATATCCGTGTTAGGTACAGAACGTAACTTCGTTCCAAGATCGATAGCGAACAACCAAACGTCGAGAGCGAGTCGTACTTTTCTTAACAAAAAACAAAGCGAGCACTAAAGGTCAAGAAAAAAGGAAAAAAACTTGAAGGAAATTGAATATATATTTAAATAACGAATAACGATACCTATACAGGTAGGTTCGTTGGAAATGAAACGAAATATATTGAAGATATTAATTAATTATAATACGAAATAAAGTAATAAAACGTTGCGCGTTACGGACACGTAACACAGTACAGGAATACATTTACTTTCTATTTAATAATGGTCCAGTATCTTCATGTATAGGATGACTTTGACTTGAGGAAGACGATAACCTCTTCGGATAATCCTAGGCTAATTCGAATGATTGTAACGTATGAAGTTCTGACAATTATTTCTAAATTCCCCTGGAATACTGGTCCTGGCTACTGGCTGGATTCAATATTTAAGAGAATATATGGGCAATATCCTTCTTAACCAAATTGTTGTGATTTATTGCAATATTTTCTCCGGATAAATAATAAAAATAATTATTTTGTCTCGGAACAAATATATAGTTGGATAATTTTAATTAGGAAAAAGTTTCTACTACCTGGTGATCAAAAAGCCTTTTAAAAATGCTCGATTGGAAATAAATATCTCCAGATATTTATATTTTGGATTTTAATTTATTTTCTGTATACTAATTCAAGTGAGTACATTTCATTTTACATAATTATCTATATTTCACAGTATAAATCACAAAAATATTATACTTATTAATTTTATTTATAGAAGAACGGTATTTAAGAACCTTTTAGTGGCACCAAACTTGAACCGTGAGCGCCAGAAATGATGCTAAAGAAAATGTTCAAAATGTTACATCGAAGTAAATGTCCATTTGCGGGTGCCCCATACTCCTGAAAATACATGTTGGCACGTATATTCAACGGAACACATTCAAGAAAACCTGGAAATCCGCACTAAAAGATTTCCAAATATGCCTCACCAGTTAAGGTTCCTTCATAAAACTTTGGTTCATTAATGTACCCTCAGATTACATTAATTCCCCAAATTCTCTGAAAGTTGGTCTCTCTCATCCAATGAAGATTTTCAACAGACCAATAATGGCAATTCTGTCGATTTACGATTCCATTATTATAAAAGTGACTTTCATCTGTCCAAAATATTGAGCTAATAATGCTATCTTCACGGGCAGTCGCTAGCCATGTAGGAAACGCCAGTCTTCTATCATAATCTCCTGGTTCTAATCCTTGATGCAGGTGAATTTCGAAAAGCCTGAATTTGGCGGATTTTAGAATTCGTTGAATAGAAGAACGAGAGATATCAATCACATTCTGCTTCAATTTTTCGAATTGAAATAAGCGGATTACTAAGCACATTTCCCAAAACACCAGCACTGTGCTATTCATCAATAGCAGTCTTTCTTTTAAAAACGTTTTTTTTTCTTTGAAAATGTACCACATGTCTCCAAATTTGAAGCCAGACGCTTAAAATACGTAGCGCTTGGCATATGTCAGTCAGGATACCGCTCTCTGTAAACATGGAAGGCATCACGCATGTTTTTTCTACATTCCCCATAAATGAGGATCATCTTCAATTTTTCCTTATTGGTAAAATCGTCGTTATTCATTTTACATACATTACTTTGTTCGAAGCAACTTTGGAAACAAATTTTAATAACACTTTATGAACCGTCAAAGTTAACAAACAAAAATCTTCACGAACAGCACAATGACTTTCCTTTTTGCCCCGAACATGTTATCCCACCTAATTCAAAATATGGAGAATTGATTCCAAACCTTGTCGATAAATCTAATTATGTCATACATTACTTAACTTTGAAACAATGTCTTAATAATGGTTTGATATTACAAGGAATACGTCGAGGAATTAGATTTAAACAAAGTAATTGGTTAAAGAAATATATTGATTTCAATACAAAAAAACGAAATGAATCATCCAACGAGTTTTTTAAACAGTTTTATAAATTAATGGTGAATAGTATATTTGGAAAGACGATGGAAAATATAGAAAATCGAGTAAATATAAAATTGGCTTCACATTGGGAAACTATTCATAAGAGACTTGGCGCTGAGGCGTATATAGCAAAACCAAATTTTAAATCTTGTAAAATCTTCTGACTCTCTTACAGCCTTCAAATTAACAAAGGTACGTGTAGATTACGTAACAATTTCGGGACTAGCTAAGAGGGTAATGTATAGTTTGTTTTCTATGGTTTCTTAAAGCCTTTGTATGATACAGACGTTTCATTATTGTACACAGATACAGATTCATTGATTATAAGTGTGCAAAATTATAATGTATATAATCATTAGCGACCGGACACATCGGGCTAAAATGGACGTCATTACGACGGGCGATATAAATAGTCTACAACATATGTAAGTACATCACGCAGTTGTTGAATAGCACTATTAATTCGGTTAACTGCACATCTATTTTTTTGTGTGCGGTTAACCGAATGTGCTATTCAATAACTGAGTGATGTACTTACAGATGTTGTAGATTATTTATATCGACCGTCGTAATTACGTCATTTCAGCCCGATGTGTCCGGTCTCTAATAATGATATAAAAGAACATTTACATATGTTTGATACATGGAATCTTAATGTCGATAATATTCATGGAATACCTCCCACTTCACCCAGGCTGGGGAAAATGAAGGATGAATACGCTGGCAAAATTATCGAGTTTTTTTATGGAACAGGTGCTAAAGCTTATTGTCTAACATTACTTGATAAAACTGTAAAAACTGCAAAGAGAGTAAAGAAATACGTTATTGCTAAAAATTTACCAGTAACTGATTATAAAAATGTGGTGGAAGATGATGGAAATATAATGAGGAGAATGTACATATTTTGCTCTTAATTACACACAATATATACGGCATTGAGGAATAAAGTTGTTCTCTCATCTAAAGATGATAAACGATATATACTCCCTACTAAAAGCAATACTTTGGCATGTGCTCATTATAAAATCGAAGGTATTATACGGAAAGAAAACTTACAAAATATACTTTTAGAACTAAATGCTCTGACATAGATTGTTACGTGTCAAAAAAAGGTCCAATTGTATTAATTTTATCTATTTTATTAATTAATTGAATTAAGATTGGTAGTGACATCGCGCGATTTGATTTACAACCGCTTCAATCTAATCGAGTTTAGTTTGCGTGAAATTCGACCAGAACGTAATAGATGTCGCCTTGATTTTTAGCGCATATTCCCTTACTTATGTCGATCTGCACTTGGTCAGTGATCATTGACTAAGCAGGTGGTGCTTTATTTAAGTGCGAGTCACTTCGTTGTCTTTGCGGTAAGAAATATCTTAATCATTTGAACATTGTCTAATAGTTATCTTTTATCCTGTAGGATATATTTAATTATTATCGTATGCCTGTTAGAGAATTTTACCCTTTTGCTGCCTTTCAACGCAGTTAAGACTTCGCAGATAAAGCTTGGCAACCGGACACGTGTCCTGCCGGACTGATGTCTCCCCGGGAGTTGGATTTTTGAAGGAAAACCGAGTGAAAACGGCCTCATTTCCCGTTCATTCGTGATTTTTATTTGTGGCGTGGTCACCAAAAAAAATCGTCCTAGAACATTATTCTACGACTTCAACATGGCGAATTTCCGATGACATCTATGGCCGCAGTGATTTGGGTGAATTACATAGGAGTTTAACGAAATAGTATTCATCAAAATCCCTTTGGAGGGCATTTCCTATAAAGGTTATAATTTAGACCATTGATTCCCAAAGTGGTCCAGGTGGACCTCCAGGGGTCCTCGGGAGACTCGACGGGGGTCTACGTTGGCGTGATAAAAAAATGGGGGTTCACAATTCGTAAGCGGGGGTCCACGAAAATTTATCTGGTTTCGATAGTGAAGAACTAAAATGTTGGCTTGAGTTCACCTATCAATGTAGGCAGATAATATTTTAAGAAGCTCAGCGACTGTTACTTGTAAAAACTTGCATATTCTATATTCAGTACAACGACTTGCAAGACTTGCAAAGCGCTGCCGCTGCCGCCGTCCGCAATGCTTGTTCAGACGTGCAAAAGGGCGAAGTACGACTTGTGGTGTGTGTGCTTGCAATCTTGCATGAACTTGTTTGATTCTTGACCAATATAAATACGAATGCCACGGATAAACGTTACTCATTTGTTTCCCGAATTTCGAAAAGAAAAGTAAAGTAAAGTGAATCGATGTTAGTGTTTGCCATTGTAGTAAAAGTAAGTACTTACCTGCCTATTTGTTATACATACTTTTATTTTATTTATTATTTATCTATTTATTTTACAATTTATTGTACACGTAAGTAAACAAAAAATGGACAAATTACAAAAAAATACTTGGGTACAAAAGGTGAGGCTTATTCCTAAAAGAAATCTCTTCCAACCCACCTGCGATAGGAGATATATTTATGTTGTAATAAGTATATTTGTAATGTTTGCGTGTAGTAGGTACGTATTAAAAATTAAATACTGAACAGAGCCATTATTAGATACTTCCATAAAAGAACAGAAAGCCGAGAAAGGTTGAACTTTTTTATTACCCGACTGTGTGGTGGTTCACTAATAATTAAATATATTTTCATAAATTGTAAGTGTCTTTATATACTACATACTCGTAACGTGCATCAAATAAATAATTAAAATCGCGAAGTTTTGATATCAAAATGTTATTTACAAGTATTTTCTATCGAATTTACAGAAATATATCAAAATATAATTAATGAAAAAATATTTTACATTACATTAAAATCGGTTCAGCCGTTTTCATAAAACTCAATTATTGATCTTAGCGATTTATTGCTTTTAATAATTAGAATCAGTTTGCCGCCGGTACGTTGTTTATTTCATTGCAATAACCATAACCTGTTAAAATAGCTATCTCCTGTTAAGTAAGACCGCCTTAAGATTACTACAACAAAGTTTTTTTTTAATTTATTGGTAGGTAACTGATACGAAACATGGCTGAATCTAAGAAGAAATGTCGACAGTACAGTGTTGATTATTTAAAATTTGGTTTTCTTCCATCAAAGGCAGACAAGCAAAGTTTTGAGCAATGACTCTATGAAACCATCGAAGCTCGAAGATCATCTAAGAAGGTGTCATCCTGATAAAATAGGTAAAGATTTGAAATATTTTCAAACATTGAAGGAAAAATATGAAAAGAGACCCACCGTGCATAGTATGTTCGCTTCAACGTCGGAAAGTAACGATGACGGCTTGCAGGCATCTTACCAGTGGCGGTTTCTGCTATGGTTTGCAAGTTTGCGCAACCACCAAAACTAATAGATTTAATTTAATGAAAAAAAGCGTAATTCTACATTTTTTAAATTAAAAATTTGTACTACCTCACAGAATAAATGAACTATTATAAATTACTTATAATAGGTATATCTAATTGGATATGAATACGTTAAATAAATGAGAGAATAACACACTTGGTTTGCAGACTCATTGCAATCCACGAACGTATATATCCCTATACGGCTGACGAACTTTGTCGAACGTCTTTCGGGTATATCTCCATAAATGACAATAGTGTTGCAGCAGCAGTGCAACCAAAACATTAGACATATTTCTTGCTTACGGTGCAACGGTATAA
This sequence comes from Melolontha melolontha, assembly GCA_935421215.2. NCBI lineage: Eukaryota > Metazoa > Arthropoda > Insecta > Coleoptera > Scarabaeidae > Melolontha > Melolontha melolontha. The sequence goes on along the minus strand of OW285242.1, from coordinate 84,877,794 downwards.
AAGCGAATAAAAAAGTTGTATTTGTGTGTTTAAAAGTGTATATGCTCTTTATTTTTAAATAATAATGAATTCAGTGCAGAGTTTAATAGTGGATCCGTTCTATAAAAGAACGTACGCCGAAAAAATTGAAATAAAGCGGTTGGGCAGACCTGTTCCGAATTTAAATCTGAAACAAACGATTTCCAGTAAGACGCGAACTTTTAATAGACTATTTAATAAGGATATTTATAATAAACATTTGTGGATTTGCGGTTGTAGTATAAAAAATGCATTATTCTGCTTTCCTTGCTTACTATTTGAAGGTGAAGAATTATGGACGAAAATGGGTTTAACTGATTTAAATCATTCAAGCGATCGAATTAAAAAACACAGTATATCACAAAGGCATATGAAAAATGTAGTCCAATTATCGCTTTTTGGGAATGTGGATATTGCTGCTCAGATGGATAGTGCATATCGAAGAAATATAGCATTGCACAACGAGAAAGTTAAGTACAATCGATATGTAGTGAACATTATAATTAATTGTGTAAGTATTTGTGGAGCTTTTGAACTTGCTTTCTCAAGAAAGATAAATTTGCGACTGCGAAAGATCGTCGCATGGATTTTTTGCTTCAATAAAATCAGGATCAGAATCAGTGAGTTTTAAAAGCCTTTTTTCTTCTTTATATGTACCTTAGCAAAATTACTTTTAATAAAACATACTTAGTGACCTACCTTGTTTACCTACTGTAAAAAGTATTAGTATTCACTAAATTTGCAACCCCCACATTTTTGATGCACGAGCCGCCGCTGCATCTTACAATATCTCATTACTTATAGCGAAATCTGGAAAATCGCACACCATTGGAGAACAGTTAATTTTACCCGCTGTTGAAGAGGTTTTAAAAACTGTTCTGCACAAATCTCCATTTGACATACTCAAAAGAATTCCTTTGAGTAACAACTTTGTACAAAGACGTATTGACGAAATGAGCTCTGATATTGAAAGTTTCTTGTGTAATTATCTGCAAACAAGTCATTTTTCTATTCAACTGGAGGAGTCAACTTTACCTGGTAATGAAGCATTATTATTGGCATATGTTCGATTTGTTATGGACGAAGAAATTCATGAAGAGCTACTATTCGTGAAAACTTTGGAGACGGACACTAAAGGTGAATCAATATTTAATGTCCTGAGTGATTTTTTTAAGGAAAAATCGATTCCATTCACAAACGTTATTTCGGTGGCAACAGATGGAGCTCCTGCCATGGCTGGGCGATGTCGTCGGTTTATAAGCCATCTTAAAAGAATTATACCAGAGGTAACTGCAATTCACTGTGTCATCCACCGACAACACCTAGTAGCGAAAAATTTGAGTGCTAAATTGCACCAATCGCTTCAATTTGTGATTAATGCAGTTAACAAAATAAGAAGCAATGCATTTAATACGCGTTTATTTGTACAATTGTGCGATGAAAATGATGAAGACTTCCAACGATTGCTCTTACATACTGAAGTACGCTGGTTGTCGAAAGGTGCATGTTTAACAAGATATTTCTCACATGTTGAATCAGTTTTAGAGTTTCTGGAAAGTAAAGATCCAGATTTAAAAGAAAATCTGATCAATTTGAAAGCAGACATCGCGTATTTGACAGATTTGTTTAAAAAATTTAATGACATTAACTTATAATTACAAGGGGACAGCCTCAATTTAATAAAAACAAAGGGCGTAATTTCAGCTTTTCTTGGAAAATTGAAATTTATGAAGCAAAATATTTGTCGGCGCGAATTTTCCCAGTTTTCAAACTTGTCACAGGTAGAATACCTTGATGAGGATATTCACACATACATTCAACAATTAATTGCCCTGCATGATGACTTTAAAATCAGATTTGAAGATATTCTGACGATGGAAATACCACCATGGATCATAAATCCACTTGGTGAAACGGAAGTGGAGAATGTGATATTATAAGAGGAGCTACTCGTGAAATTTAAAAGAGGGTATCAAACATTTTGGCTGCAGGCAGAAATATCCGAAAAATATCCTGGACTGTGGGGAATTGCGAGAAAGCTTTTGATAGCGTTTCCCTCGTCATATCTTGTCGAGAAAAGTTTTAGTGTCCTTACAAACCTTTTAACAAAAAAAAGGAGCAGATTGAATATCACAGAACGGGGAGATTTGCGGTTATTCCTAACAAAACTGAAGCCAAATATTGATAATTTGCTGTCAATCCATCAAGTACATCCCTCCCACTAAAATTATGACTATTTTGTGATTGTAGAAGTTAGGTTACGTTATTAATATTTAATTTTAATTATATTATGACTGTTATCATATTACAATGTAATATGATAACAATAATAATTAATAGTGTAATAATTACATATTTGAATAAATACAACACAAGGAAATATACTATTTTTCTTTTTATTTTTACCACTACCTTTTCTAAATAAAATATGTGAGAATTGATTGGTTTCTTGTGCTGTGAGTAGATGTCGAAGGAGTAAAGTTGGATGGAATCACTTTTTTGATTGGCTAACTTTACTTTTTTGACATCCACTCACAGCACAATCAATTAATTAATAAACCAATAACTCAGCTGCAACGCAAATTTCCATAGTTAGATCTAATCTTCACATTCTTTGTCGAGTTTTGGGAATATGGTAGAAATGTAGCTGCAGGGGCCACCGGAACCAGCAAAACTTTCAAAGTGGTCTATGAGAAAAAAAATTTGGCAGCCTCTGATTTAGACGTTAACAAGGAACATTTAAAGTAGGTGTTAGATTTACTTTTGTTGATTTTGTTTAAAATATAAATACTAGTCATAACCTCTTTTGGTTATGTATGTGTGTGAACATTTTATTTAAATAAAGGCTCTAGAGAAAGCCGACTATTAAATATTTTGTGCATTCGATGCAAATTAAACGTTACATAAATGATAGCATCGTAAGATTCTGTTAGATTTATATCTTTCATTTAATTTAGAGCTCGGTTTTGGTGATGAGCGTTTTATTGGTTTTAATTCAAAAGTAATTTACAGTCAATTCTTTACAGCACAGCGATTAGATTATTTGTTCGGTTTTATTCATTAATTTACTTGTAACTTAATTAGCCGTGCAAGGCATTAATCAATGTGTATTTAGTAGATAGGTGGTTGCACACCAAGATACGATCTATTGTCTGTATTATTATTTATACTGGTTGTCTAGCTTCATTAACAATCAGGTGAAATTTGTATTGTCAATCTGTACGAGGCATTGGTCCTTCAGACGGGCCTACGTACTCGATAAATATTATTTTGGTATACGTTGTTGTTTTGTTTTAATTAAGATCGTTATAACCTCATTGTACAGAACCCAGAATTAAGTATACTTAGTTGCGTTCTACTGAAACGTTTGTTCAGTCACTTATTTAATTTTATTCATATTTTTTTTACTTTAATTTCTTACCTGTTAATACAGGCTGTTATACTGTCAAGTGAATCTGTTTTATTGTATTCACTGATATGCACCAGGAGCGTAACAGTTAAATTTCGTTTATTTTGGTAGATTTAATTCTAGATTTTGGATTACCAAAACTTTATTATTGCCTTAGTGCTAATTGATTTGTAGTTATATTTCATTAATTTTAGTAATTTCAATCTATAATATTCTTTTGGAAAAGTGCTCTTTACGTCGACTTAATTTTTGTCATTGTAATATTTGATTTTTCTTTAGCCTTCTGGTTATTATTTGTTTTTGTTATTAAACTTGTTATAGTTGACGTCTTGTATTTGATTGAAACCCTTCCCACAAGTGTATGAGTTAAGCAACTGAGGTGTTAGGTATATTTTTGTTATTCATTATACAGTAGTTTGGGGTCAAACAAGTTTTGCTTTTGAGACTACCAAATACGGTGGCGCCTACATTCCACCTCGCGACCTTGACCCGCGACGCACTCCGAATATCGATTGAGTTGGCCGGCAGAGTATTTCCTTTGGGACGTTCACCAACAGGTTGGTTCAAGGCAAAGGGGGTGGCCCAGCAGATCATCTCACTACTTCGTTTAACTACTTGTTTTGCAATTAGATTTTGGTCGCGAAAAGTGTAGCAACATATCTAATTATTTTTTGTAAATGATGTATTTTAGTAATGATAATGATATAAATTATATGCATCTTTTGTAAATGTGTCTAATAAATAATTGTAAGTTATTTAATCCTACTTGATATTATTTAGTTCTACTTATTTGTATTAATTATTTATAAAATAAAAAAACATTTCAAACTTATTTAGTACTTTTTTATTTTAAACTATATGTACAGCTAAATCTCTATAACACATTATCCTTAGAAATCCAAGAGTTGTGTGATGAAGGCATTCCAAGCCACTTTGCTAGAACTTTACCCTTCTGTCGTCGTATAATTTTTTCAAGAAAATATACGTCCGGATGCTTCACTTTCAGCAACTCTGATTCGTAAAACCCCACTAAAATATTCTGTTTTTGCGAATCTTGTAGTAGATAGGTTCTGGGAAAGGTGTTTTGAACTTTTCTTACTGTGAATATCTCATTCGACCAATTTGGCGTATACATTTTTGAAAACACGTGCCTATATTTACTGATACGAACAGAGTCTCCCACCTTAAAATTTGAAATTCTTGGATCACCTACTTTAATATTACTATAAACTGAATTCATAATACTTCTAACATTTCTTTGATTAACTGCTACGCGTTTGTGCCATGTTGTTCGATGTACGGTGTTATTATAGTCGTTAACTAATCCTTGCAACATATCTATCCAACAATAATTCTCATTGAAGCTGAATTCCTTGCATATCTTATTTTTTAGGGTTCTATTAAAACGTTCCATAATGGAACTTTTTAGATTGGAATAGGTAGTGTAGCGATTAATATTATACTGATCCATAAGCTCCTTGAAATGAGAGTTGAAAAATTCCTTTCCTTGATCGCTTTGAACATTCTTTGGGATATTCAAGGTCAATGAGGAGGTATTAGAATCGGCTGAGATACTCTACTATCATAGATTCCGTATAGTTGCAATCATTAACTCTTTATTTAAATAAAACATTTTAACAATACGAATGCGTTGTTGGATCGTGCAGCGTTCCATGATGAATTTGCTTTATGCGGAAATTCGTGTATCAAAAATGGCGCACTATTTAAATCGGGCAAGTATATATTGGCCACCTTGTATATCTATAAATCAATAAACAATTTCTTACGTTATACCTTCAGACTCAATAAGTTTTCTATTAATTACTGCTTCATATATACTTTCAAATTCTAGCTTGTATGTGTTCTCTTCTAACACCGCGTTAAAAATAACTTAAATTGCACTAAGAAATGTTTTCGAAGTTTTTAATATTAAAAATATATGACAAAAATTTATAGACTTATAAAGAAATTATACAAAGTAGTGTATTCGACTTTGTTAACACGTTAAAATATCTCATAAAAAACTATAAAACAATTAACTTGTTTCCTTGTAATGTATAAAAATTAAAAATAATGAAATCTCAACACATGTTTAGAATAAAAATAACGAATGTAAATATGGAGCGCGTTTCAAAAATGAATTTGAATATACGAAATTATGTTGTCGAATGCCACTCTTGTCCATCGATATCTACCAATATAGAAAAAAGTTTTCAATTCTCCCTCTTTTAAACAAATTACGCGTTTACGCATTATTATTAAAATTATTTAGCATAATAGTTGCCCGAAAGGCTATATGTAATAAGACATCTTAGCTTATAATAATTATAATCTAGATTAATTACAATTATTAGGTGAAATTGAAATAAACATTTTGAAATCGTATTGGTAAATCAAATATGGGAGTTATAATTGGAAATTAAACAGTTATTTTATATGATAATATAATAATCAAAGCATAGTAATTAAATTAATGACTCTATATAATTTTGTTCCAAAAGCTGGAAAATCATCTTTAATTAATAGACAGATTTGCAGAACCTTGTTACATGTGGAAATAATAAACAGTTATACGAAAAAACAGGATACTAAAACACTTTTATCAATCATATGTAATGTAACCCAAATATGGAAAGCGCATATTTTGCATATTATATGCATTTTTTAAATATTTGCTTTATCCTTAATAGATAGCATATTGTGCGTAATTGAAAGAATTTTGATTGATGTAGATCTTTGGCAGGCGTTTCGAGAGTTCAAGATAAACAATTTTATAAATCTTCCATTATGAAGTAATTTATTTTATTATGCTCAGTTCTCAAGAAATTTTTTTTTATGAAGTACAAGAGTATGGGTATTCCCAGTCTTAAATTCCGAGAATTCAAAATAGATCGTTTTAAACCAGGGATGCCCAAACGCTCGATCGCGAGAGCTTTTGGAGTCGATCGCGAAAAAATAAAAAATAATCACTCCACAAATTTTAAGCCGTCTCTGTCTCCTATTGGAATTTGCAAGACTCCCGAGGTAAAGCAAGTGCGCAACGTTGTTTTGTGGTAAATCGCAATTCCTAAAAGTCTGAGCGCCCCTGTTTTAAACCGTTAACACGGGTTTTATTGTACCTTTATTTACATAAGTAGGTAAATGATAAATCGATTTCTGAATTTTATTTCTGATTGTGCTTTTGAAGTGTTTTGTAGTATTGTGATATTTTATTTATTTTTATTAATAAAATGCATAAAGTCAGTAAAGCGTCAGTGTGGGTTAAGCCATACAAAGAACTACGTATAGATATGGGAAAAGTCTACTGTTCTACGTGCGTTAAAATCGTAAGTATAATTTTTGAATATTCAATATAGAGGAGTGTATCTGTTATTTTTTGAGATACAAAAAAAGTTAAAAGCAAGTTACATTATTTTTGAGGGTCATACACGATGAAAATATTTTGTTCTTTTCATTGCAGATACCATGCCATAAAAAATATGAAATAGACCAACAAGTGAAAACTTCTGGTCATGTTACTAAAAGATGAAATCTGGAGACGTTTCACAACCAACATTAACGCAATGTTTCCAACCAATGTAAAAAAAGCTAAACGAACAAGACATCTTTAACCGAGACCTATGTCCATGCAATGATGACGTCAAATATTCCCTTGTCAAAGCTACGTAATTAAAACTTCACTTCTTTTCTCCAGAAGTATTGCAAATTCAATGTCCCAGGTGAAACAACTCGTAAGTTCCTTGTATTTGGAGGTAGTTGAGGAAATTAAAGCTAAAATTCGGAACAAACATTTTTTCATATGTATTGATGAAACCACCGATTCAAGAGGACGTTGTATTGCTCATTTATTTCTTAGTGTTCTTAGAGACGAGATTCCGCCAAAATCTTACCTCATTGCTTCTAAAGAGTTAAAAAAAGCAAGTTCACACAGTGGCTAGATTTGTTCAAGAGAAACTATCAACACTTTTTCTTCATACGCCTGTTCCTGGAGATCATTTTTTGCTCATTTTCTCAGATGCAGCACCGTACATGATAAAGGCCGTGCAAAATTTGAAAATCTTTTATCCGAACTTGATACATGTAACATGTCTTGCTCATGCTTTAAAAGGGTTGCTGAAGAGATTACGAAACATTTTCCTCTTGTAAATGTTTAATTTCCACCATGAAAAAATCTTCCTTAAAGCACATAAAAGAGTTCAGTTCTATAAAGAAAAACTACCAAACGCTCTTCTTCCACCTCAACCTATTATTACATGATGGAATACTTGATTGGAAGCCGCTTTTTTTATTGCGAGAATTTCTGTCAACTAAAATATCTAATTTCAGAATTGTCTGACGAATCTTCCCAATCCCTCACTGATGTTAAGCAATTTTTCGAAAACAAAGAAATAAAACAACAACTTTCGTTTATTGTTAAACAATCTGAGGCAGGATATAGGATTGTTTCAGCCTTTTCTTGATGAAATTCCAACCTGAGCTTCGTCAGACATATAGAAACGATCATTACTGTGTAAAGTAAAAGTAGTGAAATTCATTAAAATTTGTTTTATTTTACCCCGATAATAGTTAATCTGAGGCAGCGTTTCAAAATGTCGCAGGCAAAACGGAGGACAAAATTTTTCAATAATTCGAAAATGTGATGGAAAAAAGTGGATATCGGTTTCTTAGCCAAGTAGCTAATATTTTAGAGGGAGACTTTACTGAATCCATTAATTTGGATCCTGCAATATTAAGCTATTTTAAAAACGCCCCTATTACATCGGTTGATGTCGAAAGGGGTTTTTCTATTTATAAATTTTTATATTGAGACAGGAGACAAAATTTTTTAATTGAGAACTTCGAGAAACATTTAGTGGTTTACTATTTCTACAACTAACGACAACCTGCTTTGGGTAATAAATGCATATTTAGGTTTAGTTGAATAAATAGAAAAATGAAAATATCTGTTTATTTTTAATGTATTATAAGTATTTTTTTATTTGCGTATTTTCAACATTTTTGTGCATATTTTAGCTGTTATACACATGTATGTTAATACATATTTCTCAATTGAAGAAAGGTTTACAGCAACTTTAACTTTCTTCATATTATGGAGAATATTACAAGTAGACAAGTAGCAACATATACCCACCCTAAATCATTTAGACCAATTAGTCTTACCTCTTTTATGTTGAAGACTATGGAAAAAATGATATATTTAAATATTAAAGAAGGGGCTCTGGATAGATCTCCTCTACACCCACTGCAATGGGCATACCAGGTGGGAAAATCAGGTGAGGGTGCCCTGCATAGCCTGGTGAGAGGGCTCGAAAGGAGCCTACACTACAAGGAAATTGCACTTGCAGTCTTCTTAGACATAGAGGGAGCTTTCGATAACACCTCGATGTCTTCTATTATTCGATCTGTAAGAGATCGAAAAATAAAAAACACCACATGCAACTGGGTTCATAACATGCTGCGTAGCAGAGTAGTTCATGCCCAAATGCAAAACAAAACGATCTCCATGAGGACAACAAAAGGGTGTCCTCAAGGAGGCGTATTGTCACCACTACTATGGAGTCTAGTAGTGGATTATCTCCTCAGGACATTAAATGACCAGGGAATATGGACGCAGGGGTTCGCCGATGACATTGTCATAGTGTCCCAGGGGAAATTCCCGGGGACAGTGGCGAGCATCATGCGAAATACTCTGCGAATTGTAGAAAGATGGTGCCTTGAGGAGGGATTAACTGTCAATCCTCAAAAAACCAAGTTGGTAGCCTTTACCAACATGAGAAAACTAAATGATCTGGGCAGCATAAAGCTGTTTGGACAAGAGTTAGAACTAACCAATGAAGTGAAGTATCTAGGCATAACACTTGATGCGAAACTGAATTGGAGCAGACACCTAGCCAAAGTGGCAGACAGGGCGGCGCAGCTCTTCTGGAGATGCAGAAGAGCTGTTGGCATGACCTGGGGACTAAAATCAAATGTGGTACACTGGTTGTACACAGCAGTAATAAGACCAACGATTATCTATGGGGCAATTGTCTGGTGGAGGAGGACGGAGCGGACATCGTCGGTGGGGCTCCTCACGACTCTCCAGCGACAGGCCCTGTTGGGAATCACGGGAGCTATGAACAGCACGGGAACCGCTTCCATGGAGGCCATCGTGGGCCTCCTTACGCTGGAACTATTTATAAAGGCAGAGGCAATGGCTGCGATACTGAGGCTGAAAACCAATGACGTATGGTGTCCTAATAAGGTTGTAGGGATCCATACAGATATCACAGGAACTATACTGGAAGAGCCGATATTTCAAATGCCGGTGGACAGTATGTCACCTGAAATTATGTTTACAGCTAAGCTGAACATACTTATACCGACCAGGGAACAGGCAAAAAGTCGCTCAATCGATTGTGGTGCCGGCACCTGGTACACTGATGGATCACAATCTAGTCAAGGGGCAGGTGCAGGCATATACGGAATGTGCCCTGGAAGGAAGATATCGATATGTCTGGGGAAACATGCTACGGTTTTCCAGGCCGGATTGTTAGCAGTTGCAGCCTGCGCCGATGAAATTCGGGAAGCCGGCTGTGCAAGCAAAAAAATTAACATAATGACTGATAGTCAGGCGGCTATTAAAGCCATTATGAACCCATCTACCAGGTCTAAGCTGGTGAAATATTGTAAACAGGTCCTCAATAACCTGGCACAAAACAATACAGTGTCGCTGATATGGGTGCCAGGACATGAGGGAATTAAAGGCAATGAGATAGCCGACAAACTGGCCAAAGAAGGTACTAATAGGAACTTCATAGAACCAGAACCTGTATGTGGAATCACTAAGGATTCCGCTAAAAGGGAGATCTGGTCATGGCTAGAAAAAGAACATAAAAATAAATGGAGGTTAACGGAAGGTCAACTCCGTACCAAAACACTACTAAGGGAGCTGGACGGGAAGTTTTCAGCCAACCTAATTCGTAGTAGCAAAAAAGAAATTAAAATAATTACCGGGTTAATAACCGGACATTGTCCTTTAAGGAAGCATTTGTACACCATGGGCTTGGTTAGCGAGCCCTGGTGTAAGAGATGTGAAAAACAGGAGGAAACTAGCCTTCATGTAATATGCACGTGTGAGGAACTGAAGGAACTCAGACAGAAATATTTCGGGAGAGATCTATTGGATCCTTCGAGTGTACTCAAACTTTCTCTGAGGAGGATAGTGGCTTTTATCGAGGACACAAGACTAATAGAGTGGAATTGAGAGATCTATTGGGGATAGCACAAAGAGCAGTGTGCTCAAGTGCCTGGACGTGGTGGCGTCCACCCCAAAACAGAGAAGAAGAAGAGGTAGACAATCTCAGAGAACATAATACTTGCGTGAATATATTTATTAGAAGATACATTCAATGACACTTTTAAAACACAGGCAACTTAAGGCAAAATTATAGTCGGAATTCTTCAGAAATATAAGCTAATTAATCAATGAGGCAAAGTATGAAGATTTTGTTTAAAGGTAAACAATATAATACTCAATCCAGCATTTCAACTATTAGTGCCTAAATATCTTTTTGACAGTCCTTGTATTTACAAAGTAGAGACACGAAAAAAGCCTCGCGAAGAGTGTCTTAATATTTATATATCATTAATATTCCCTATACAAATCTAAAATACCAACATTGGTAAATACCTTTACAGGTTACTCATTTCAATGGCACTTTGTTTAATTAAAACTGTACAAAACAACTTGAAATAATATAAATCATATTTTGATACTCATATCGAAATTCTGTACGTATTACCGCTTAAGAGAGGTTGAGTTGGATTAAAATAAATACACGATGATGTTTTCTAATTTTACTGAAGATTTAAACAATACTTTTATATCAAGGACTTAATCAGATTTAATAACTTCTGTAAATCGATTATTTACGATGGTCAGATTAAGGAGCATATTTCAGATGGCTTAGAGATTAATATAATGCAGTTCATGCCTGAAAAATTTTTGAAAAACTCTTATTTTTAGGTTAACAACAATTTATACTATTCAAATAAAACTATGTATATTTAACGTGAAAACAATACATAATTCCCTGAAACAGTAATTAAAAAGTATTTCATGGGAAACTTTTTCTCAATAGTAACTGATTTATATAGTTAGATAAATAAAATTTTATTTACTTATCTGTTTAACTTACTCGTCTTTTCCCAAATCCTAATAATATTTATGTCATAAATTATAGTATAAACTAATAATTCCGTGATTATCATAGATTACAAGGATTAATCGGGCATAATTTCCGTTATCCTGAGAATGCCTAAATAAGTAAACAACTTTAAAAGTAGAGTGCTACATTACGAATAAGCAAGTGCAACAAAAATTTATTCAAAGGCCAAACGTCAAACCTTAAAAAATTAAACAGTTAGTTGAATTTTTGTCAACATTTAAAAACAGCTTAAATAACATTGTCAATAACTCTATAACACATTCAGAAATGTGTTATAGAGGGTTTCGATTGAGTCTCACCGCTTCTTCATAAGAAATTCTTTCTTCTTCGAAAAGGTATTCAGATGCTTAAAAATGTGATCATCTCCTGAATATAAGTCTGTAGTGGGACTCTGTCTGCTATCGATATCTATTGTCGACTCAAGACGATCTAAAAAGATACTCTGTGTGTATATCTATCGTAGATTTCGCTTCCCCCACCATAACAAAACTATCGCTTCAAAGCGACAGGTTAAACGGTGTCGCGTTGAACAGAGAAACACTCGCTATGAAACTTTAAACACGTGTAAGAAAGAGAAAGAACATGAATAATACAAATTTGAAAATATCACGTATTTTACATCTTTTGAAATTTTATGGCTACTGTTTTATTTTATGTTCGTTGGCATATAAGGTAAGTCGATTTTACTTTAGTCTTGTATATTTTGTAGTTATTTTAATAATAAATACACAGACGAACTATTTGTAAATATTTATTAAATTTTTATAAATATTTTGTGCGTATAATTTATATTGAAAAGTCCAGTTCCAATTTTTGGTCTTTTAGCTATTCAAAAATGAAGGTGAATCAAGACCATTGGAGTGCGTTTTTGGATTTTGCTGAAATAAATCCGTGCATATTAACAAATAAATTTTCTAACCCTAACGGGAGAAGTGAGGCCTCAAAATTATGATCTAAATTAGTGGGAATGTTGAACAGTCTTGGCTATGGAACTAAAACAATAGAAGAGTGGAGAAAAGTAATACATATTATTATGAATTTTTCTTGCAATATTTTAACTAATTTTATTTGTTTAGGCTGTAACTGACTGGAAATACAAAGTGAAGGCAAAAGCTGCAAAAGTGAAACAAGAAATCGAGAAAACTGGTGGAGGTGAACAGAAGCAACCTCCTCTAAATAAATGTGAAGAGCGGCTGCTGAATATATTAGGCAGAAAAAGTATAGATGGAGATAATATGCAAGAACTAGGTTTCTCACAGGTAAATTTTATTGTGAAATTAATATATTGAAAGTCATAAGAACTATATAATTTTTAGACTAGCCAATCAGTGTCATTAACACCAAACACTAATGATGCATTAGACAAAATCCAAGAAGAGGTAAAGTAATATTTAACAAATAAAATTATTATATCTATTTTTATTTCTTTCTTCATTAGGATAACTGTAACATTCCTCAGTTATTTACATTAAGGAATGATGTACCTTCTTCAAGTAACAGTCTATCTTTGGAAAGATGTAACTATGGCACACCGAAGGCAGAATGTAAGAAGAGGTTATTCGAAGGTACTTCAACCAGCATGCAAACAGCAAAAAAAGAAAAACTAGAGAATCGTACAAAGATTCAAAAACTGCAACTAAGCAGTCGCCTTATAGAAGCAAATACAGCAACATTAAATACACTAAAGAATATTGATAAGAATATTGAAAAAATGGCGACTGCTATGGCATGCATTGCAGATTCTTTACAGGCTATTGCAACTGCATTAAAGAAATAATATATATGTAATTTGAAAAATAAAATAGCAATATACAATAAAATAACTAATGTCTTCATCTTTATTATTTTACTCATTATATGGTTTATACAGTACAATTGCTTTTTTAATTAAAGAACTTTATCTGGCTCAAAACGCAAACACCTTTCCTTGATATATTAAAGCTTTCTCCGATTGTTCTCTGATAAGAGCCTGTTGCATAAAAATATAAGCTGCAAAAAAAACGTAAAATTGGTGGTACTGCAACCAAATTTTCTGATACATTCAGTCTAGGTAATATTCTTTCATAGACATATTGGGCCATTTCTTTATTCAAGCGAAACATACTGATAAAGTTGATTTCGTTCATCATGAAAGGGTCACTTTTATCACGTAATAACAATAACCGTCGTTGAATATTATATTCACGCATTTCATCTAGAAATTCTTCCTGTTCTACCGCAAAATATTATGTAATATTTATTAAATAAATAACGCTTTACAATTTTTATATTTAAATGGAAGTACTACAAACTCTTATCTAATTTCTGTCAAACTGGACAGAGTTGCCACTATTATGTAAGTTATTTAAAGAAAAACCCTAAAAGTACACCGAATGTTGGCACAACAATATTAAAATGAGCAATTGTTATCCGAGTTTGTCCGAAGCCATAGCGATAGTGACACAGAGTACCATTCAAAGCGAACCTCGCTAGCGATTGTCGATATCGATACTCGCTTTGTAGCAGTAGACGTCGAGATCACACAGAGTCCCACTGCAGACAGACAAATATTTAACAATATATATATACAACGTGTGTATAAATTGGCGGACCCACTACACGCGGCGATGTTCTTCGTTAAATTCGGAGTCCAAAATCCTAATACGAAAATGTTGTACCATGCTCCATATCTTTGCACGAGGTTCCTAAAGTTCGGACTTTCAATCTTGAAATAAGCATTATTACTCGACATTTGTTGACAGAAAGAGCTACAATTTAGAAGAAAGAAGAATTGTTGTTATTATCCTTTCGTTAAAGTTTCCTTTTTGATTTTAAAGTTTGTTTTTAATATTTGTTTATTGACTTATTTTGGCGAAAAATACATCTGACAACGTTGTAAAACCATAAGTAGGCAGCCTAATGTTGTTCTAGTCAAATACATTACTACTGTCAAATTTTGACACTTATGTAATCTACCTATTTCATTCGACTTGCTTATTTTTCGTGTTTATTTGTATAATTTTGTTTAGTTTTCTGATGGATTTCAATTCGAACAATTATGTAGGAAATAATTACATTGATTTCTAGTCAATATTATCAAAAATTTTTAAAACTTTGTAATATTTTCGTAATAAATATGTAATCTAAGAAACCAATTTAATTTCGTTTGTTTCTTTTTTAAATTTAAAATGTAAGGTTCACATGACGACGTGTAAAAGTGTTCCGAAGATTATAACTAGCACATGCGTGTTCAATGTTGCCAAATGTTGTTTCTTTCAAATTCATTCTGAAGACAAAGGAAGCCTGATACATCGTTTTAGGATTAGGACTTTTAACTCAAAATTTGACCAAGAATGTCGCCACGTGTAGTGGGTCCGCCAATTTATACACACCTTGTATATATATTGTAAAATTTATATGTATGCATTGTATATATATATATACATATATATATATATATATATATATATATATATATATATAACAATTGATAAATTATTGGAGTTTTTTGGCTTTTTTATGAAATATTTACAAATATCAAATTATAATGTATGTAATTGCAGAGTAAGTGGGGATGTAAACATTGCTGTCTACAAATTACAAAGCAAATCATACGAAATTCTTTTATTTGAAAAATATGGTCTACGTTGGGACTCGAACCCAAGTCTACAGCTTGCCAGGCTGTCGCTTTTACCACTAAGCCACAATAGACCCAGGTTCAAGCTATTTAGAAATGCATTATAAAGTAACAGTGTTAATGAATCAGATGTCAGTTATTGAATGTAGATGTCAAGTTGAAAGCAGAAGTCAGTTTTGAAAGCTCATGTCAGTTTTGATAGCAGATGTCAGTTAGTGAAAGCAAATGTCAGTTATTGAAAGCAGATGTCTGTTTGGAAAGCAGGTGTCAGTTATGAAAGCAAACGTCAGATTAGAAAGCAGATGCCTATTTTGAAATTAGATGTGAGTTACTGAAAGTAGATGTCAGTATTTTGAGAGCAGATGTCCGATTTGAATGTTTGGAAATGCTAATTATTACTCCATAGCTATATGAGTGTTTAGATAATTTCTTAGCAGCTAAGAAATTATCTAAACACATTTTATATATATATATATATATAAGAAAAAAACCACATCCGTCCAGAAACGTCCAGATATCGATATTTCGCTGTCGTTACAGCTCATCAGTACACGATATTCAGACAAGACATGATTTTTATTTGTATACTTTCGTGTATATATACGAATTATATTGAATTTAATTGGAGTGAGAAATGAGAATTATTCAAATCTCATCTCACATGCAATTGTCGCTAAATTTGTGCAGTTGATTCTACAATCTGACAAGATTACTCCTGCCGAAGAATGTAGACGCAAACACGTTGCGACGTTAGTCATCCACCCGTGCGGATAATGAAAATTGTATGAAAAAAAAAACACATCCGTCCAGAAACGTGCAGATATCGATATTTCGCTGTCGTTACAGCTCATCAGTACACGATATTCAGACAAGACATGATTTTTATTTGTATACTTTCGTGTATATATACGAATTATATTGAATTTAATTGGAGTGAGAAATGAGAATTATTCAAATCTCATCTCACATGCAACAATTGCATGTGAGATGAGATTTGAATAATTCTATATTCTATATTTTCAATTGTTATTCTTTATATAACAAACTTTTGTTCACATTTGTTATACTTAGTTATTTTATTGTTTTTGAGATTACACTGCTTCTGTTGTTGATGTTACTAATATCTATGTAACTATGGACGTCTTTCATACAATATCAACAAATCTGAGCTAAATATTACAAATAATATAATTAATACATAGAGAAAAGCTTATTCTTGTATCTTTTTTCTACAGTTCTGGTACGTAAAGCATGCTTTTCTTATATCTAATTAAACTAATTATTGTCGAACTTACTGTAACCTTTAAACTCTATTTACATATTATACTTAATATACGATATAATATGTTTTATTTTGTTTGTATTATTCTTGCTACGTTTGATTAATTACAATAATTCCTACATCGTTCAATTTTATTTTATTTCTACCAAAAAGGAAATTTCATAGCAATATATCATATTTTCTATATCTAGGACTGTTTGCAATTTAAGGGGATGCATGAGTCCATTAGTACTCCATTCCATTAATATAAGGTTACTTGACGTTTCTTTAACGCTGTGTTCAAGTTTGCTAATACGCTCATCCAAATTAAGAAATAACTAATTTGATAAAATATATTACTTTATGAATATTTCTTTACCGGAGTAATGATTTTTCTAACGAACGTAATCCTTTAGCAATTAGTTAATGAATCATGGCTGCCTTTTTGAGTGAATGTACAGGTGCAAGATTTAGTATCGTTACACCTAGAATCACAATACACCTAGACGTCGTCCTTACAGCGCTGACCCGGTTGGCATGAAAATTCCGTCCTCTGAGCTGTGTCGACTGTAATCTAGTAAAATACATTGCAAGAATAATCTAAGTGTATTTTCCTTACAATTAAAATAAACACTAATAGAAATAATTTCCTATACGTATTTGCAAATTAAAAAAGTAAAAAATAGTACCCTAATTTTGATGTTTAGATCTTTAGTTAATGAAGATGTAATATATACATCATTATTATTAATAAAGATTGGAATTTATATTTTCAAATTTAAATTTCGATTAAAAAATGTATTTAATCAAATAAGTCAAGATTTGATTGAATACGAGCAATTCTTATGTATTTTATTATGTAGATGTTGACTTTTAATATTGCTTGTTTGAAATATTTTTTGATATATGGATAACAGTAATAACAATTATGTATATATTGTAATACCTATATATGATACAATACTACTAATATTATAAGAATAATTTCTATATCAGAATAATTGAAACATACATGAGTAGGTAAACCCCACAAGTTTTGTATAATACAAAGGTATTTTTAATAATATAAAATATTATTAAAAATCTGGTGTGAAGAACACAAATACAGGTTCACTATTAATATTTTTGTGAACGTGTCAAAACATGTACCTCCCCAGAGACGTAGCATATTTCACCTTTCTACAGGCTCATCGGTACGCCCCTGCTGGAGAAAGCATATCTTCAGACACATTCACAAAAAAGAACCACATCGCCACATCACAGAAATTATCCAGAATTTACTTCTACGCCCGGTCTGGATAATTTCAAACATGTTTCTTGAAATATTTGTTTAATTAAAAACGATCATCAAACCGTCATCTTTTGTAAATGATAAGGTAAGGGGTAAGGAAAATGATAATTCCTAAAAAAAAAAATAATAGAAACAAGATTTATTAGAAAAGCTAAATAAACTACGTATAGGAAAGCAAAAACGAAAACTTCCATATACCTACAGCATAAATGAAACTGTAAATAATATAAGAAATAATAACGAAAAATAAATAATCTTATT
The DNA here is from genome assembly GCA_935421215.2 of Melolontha melolontha. Lineage (NCBI taxonomy): Eukaryota > Metazoa > Arthropoda > Insecta > Coleoptera > Scarabaeidae > Melolontha > Melolontha melolontha. The sequence goes on along the minus strand of OW285242.1, from coordinate 84,859,728 downwards.
TACCGTGTTGTAAAACAGAAAAACACTTTAAATATTTCTTTACAAACATTACAAAAACAAAGGAAGCTGTTATAATAGCACAACCTAATAACCAGAGAGCGGACTCGAGCGATTGATGATTCATAGCCCATAGGCGTCTGCCTGGTATTCGTAATAGGTTTGTTTCTGTAAGCGATCAGTGAGTTTCGAACAATTTGATACGTGTGGCTAGCTGTATAAGTGACCTGTATATACAATTAATATGTGTCTGTCAATGCACAACAGAGCGAATGTAATAAACAGTTTGGTAACCGGCAGCAACTACTGCTGAAACAAAAGTAATGCTGACAAACGAATTGCGTATTGAATTTTCAATAAAAATAATTTACAAAGAACAAAACTCAAAACTATGTATTTTCTGTGAAACATTGAAAGTGTAAAACATTACTATGAACAACTAAAATTTGCCAAAAACAAATTAGTATATCGATGCGAGAGCTTCAATCAAGCGTTCTTACAAATAATACAAATCTGTATCTGCACACAAGGACATACCGCATACAGCTAGTAAATACGTGCTGCATGTCCATGTGTACAGATACAGATTTGTTTTATGCAGATTTGTATTATTTGTAACTAAAATTTGTTCAAGGTGTTCCTGTGTCCAATAATCCAATAATTTCAATGTAATATTTCATGTTTTATTATTTTGATGCATGACATTGCATTGACCTAACAATTTTGTTTATGTTTGGATTTTCATTTGCCAGACGGTTTCGATTTTTTGTTCTGTTAAGTTTCATCACTGAAAACGTTTGCTCACAAATATACGTCGATCCAAATAAGCTTGCGCATTTCAATGCATTTATTCGCAACTCTTTATAAGTGGTTTTGTCAACGCAATGGTAAAAGTTGAGTAAATTACCTTCATTAAACTTGTTTCGTAAATTATCATCATTTTCCATGTCTATCAATTCCAGCTGTATTGTTTCCGGTGCATTTTAGGGTGAAATGTTGAAAGGTTTGCTGAAAATGTCTAATAGAGGTTTAACTTTTTTGAAGTGTAGAAAACGATCATGAAAAGCTTGTATTAAAATATCAATTTTTTCAACATAAGCGAAATTGACATCAGTTTTATTGAATTTCTCCATAATTTTTTTGTAGTTCGGAAAAAGGCTGTAATTGGCTGAATTGATTTGTGTTCTGAAAAGACTCAATTTGCATTGAAAGGAAGAAACATGAGAGTATAACTGCGAAATCAATTGATCTTTGCCTTAGAGTCGCGTATTTAAGACATTCAAGTGATTTGTGATGTCTACAAGAAACGCTAAGTCACACAGCCAATCAGGGTTGCCGAGTTCGGAGACGTCCTTTTTCTGTTCCGCCAAAAATATTTTGATTTCTTCAATCAAGTTAAGAAACCGCTCTAGTGACAACCCACGACTTAGCCACCTTACTTCAGTGTAAAACAGGAGCTCACTATATTCGCTTTCAATATCCTCGAGAAATTGTGTGAATTGTCGGTGATTGAGACCTCGTGATTTTATCAAGTTTACAGTAGGTACTACAACTTTCATCACATTTTCAAATCCCAATAATTTTGAACAGAGGGCCTCTTGATGTATAATGCAATGAAACTGCATTAATTCCTTGGTATCTATGTATTTTGTTTGTAAATACTTTTTGACATAGTTATTATCCCAGATTTACTTCCAACCAGGCGCGGCTCGTGATGACGTATAAAGGAGTGCAAGTACAATGATGCGAGTGCTTCGTGTATTCTCGTGTACTAACTGTAACGTTTTGTTAGTAAACACCGAAAACACACGAGGCACTCGCATCATTTTACTTGCACTCCCATATACGTCATCACGAGCCGCGCCTGCTTCCAACCATTGAAGTTGCTCCGTCAGTCATAATTCCAGATAATTTCGTTAAATCCAAATTCATTATAGAACATTTTTCCAGAAGAGCTTCGAGCATGTCACTCCCCTTGGTTTGACTTGTCAAAGAACTCATACCAATCAGTTCTTCACTCACTTCAAAATTTTGCGTTACACCTCGTAAAAATTTTAAGAGTTGAGCAGTGGAACTTATATCTGTAGATTCGTCGAGTGCTATAGAAAAATACTCAAAACTTTTCGATTTCGTAGCTAATTAGTAAGTCTTCTTTGAACAGTCATCCGATTTAGTTGAATTTTCTCAAACCTCTTTGCATCTTTCGGACACATTCTTTTTTGCGGCGATATCTAAACACTGCTTAACAAACTCACCATTTTTAAAAGGCCGACAAGTTTTCGCTATTATTCGAGATATTTCAAAGCTAACTTCAGTAGCTGTTTCAGCATCTTGAATTGGTTTTGTAAACATAGCCTGCTGGCCTATTAGTTCCCTTTGTAAAGTGGAAATTTTTTGCATTCGATTTTCGCCTGTTAATTTGGTAAAAGTATGATGCTGGGTTTCATAATGCCTTTTCACATTATATTCCTTCGGAATAGAAACACTACTCTTGCATATTAAACAGACACTTTTGTTATGCGGTGAAATAAAAAGTGTTTTTCGGTCCAAATATCTTGAAACTGTCGATTTCATCTTCAACCTTACGACTACGTTTTTTACTGGGGCCTGGTTTATCAATATCAAAATTGATATTATATTGTTACGTAGGTAGATGCCAAGTTCGAACGACGAAATATTTATTCTTCACAGATTACAATTCAAACAATATAACGTTCGCTTGTCCGTAGTTAAAACTTAACTGCCCCGATTGCGGGCGATGCGTTGTATTTATACGAGTTACCTAACATCGAGAACCTACCACTTTGTTCGGGGATAATACCGACGTGTTTCGCGAATTTTCGAGTAATCTAGTTGGTTCGACAGATTTCTAGTCTCGTAACAATATGCTTGGAACGACGAGGAGCATACCTGTCCTACGTAGTAAACCTGAACAAGAAAGTAGTAAGTAGTTAAAGATACATACCTTACTAACAATTACAAAAGTTAGAATAAAATAAAAAGTTAAAAAATATTGATTTGAATGGATTTTTACCTACTTTTGTAGTTTTCGAACAATTTTTAAAATTCGTTGGCGGGCCGCATAAATATCGACAGTGGGCCGCATGCGGCCCGCGGGCCGCGGTATGTGCACGCTGCTATACATACATATTGCTATAAATTGTGGTTTTTATATTTACTGCACCACCATCCACAACTAATCTACCCAACTAGGATACTCGGTCGGTTTATTTCCAAAAAATGGGACTTTTTTCTTCTCAGGGTTCCAATCAGAAAAACGTGGAAATAAAAAATATTATTTAGGCGCCAATCAAGGTTTCTTGATAAATATTATAATTATATTTCTTTAAGTTACTTATTAAAATTGCACGGTGAAAGGTATAAGAAATAATGAGCACAATATCAAATTTAAATGAATATTTAATACAAAAAAAATCCAAAAAAGAAAAAAAATTGATCTTTATAAAGTATAAAGACTGTGTAATTTAAAATTTACAACCAGAGGTAAAAGAATTCACTGAATATGACCGCTAAGTGAATTTAAACTTTCTCTATGACTTCCGAACAACTTAATTAAATAACAAAGTTTATTTTTAATTTCTCCCCAGAGAACAACATAAAATAAACAAACTTGAAAACACGATCAAAAATCTACGCATGTGCAACCATCAAACACATGAAAAAATAACCTTGAACTTCCCATCGTATAAAATTTTTAGATATATTTTTTTACGTAGAAATTTTAAAAATATTCTTTGTCATTTATCTCAACTAATTAAGACTAAATCTCTAAATAACAATATTAATACAATTGAAACACAATATTCAAATCTTTTGAATTAATAAGACGTCTTATATTTTTACTTACATAAAAAAATTATATATAAGACACTTTGACAAGAAAACGTTGTTTAATCAAATACAATCAAAATTACGAGAACACAATCTCGTAGAATATACGGGAATTGAATATCAACCACTAACAACTAATTAACACAATAAATACAACCCGAATCTAATTTAAATATAAATATATATTTTAAAGAAAAAGAACGTTCTTGTCTAAAGGTTTAACTTCGTCTGTCCACATCATCTGCTACGGCTTGCACATACAGCCGACCTTCAATAAAACTAGTTTTTTTGCTCTCGCACATAAAATACATTTTCAAAAATATACACTTAAGTTCAAAAATAATGTACATACATTTTTAATAAATTTTAAATATAATTTAGGGAAAAAAACATAGCAATATGTGTGTACAATTGGATACAAGTTATTCTTTAGTCACGTTCTTTTTTAAAATCATATCTAAAGTAGGCTGATAACACATCTACAAAAATTAGTGTTTTTAAAAGCAAATATGTAATAGTATATATAAGTAGTTTTTTTTTAGTATACTTGTATGTAATTTATGTTATTTTTCCTATTCATTATTTCCTGTTTACAAACATTTACATTTAAATATTTTTCCTTTTATATTCATTACCGTATTTACTATAATTCATGAATAAATATTTATTAATTATTCAACAATAGCTTAAATTTCTCGCAACATCGCATAGTAAGTATTTATTTGATACATTATTATTTAATTTGCAGAAGTACGTCTCCATAAAGCATAGATATATATAACCGATCGTCAACGGCATCGTATTAAATGTATACCAAATATGAAATACAGTATAGTTATCGACTTGAGTTGAAAGAAAAGTATCGGATACTTAAGTATCCGATACAAAGTATCGAATATTAAAGTGAAAAGTATTGGTATTTATACAGGACAGGTTACTAACACTACCAACAAAATTTGGAATTAAGACACGTAACATACACATGGCTGAATTTCTAAAGTCACTAGATAATCTAGTGACTTTATGAATTTCTTGATACGAGCGCCACGTATGTTTTTATCAGGAACTACAAAATTTTAGGAACCATAATTCGTATCCAAGCGCGCATCATGTTGCTAACAGGCTCTGGAACCAGAACCTGGAACTAACCATAGGTTTGTTATTCACCACTATAAATACCCCCATTAGGAGTGTATAGGAGCGCCAAAGCGTCAACGGTCTGAACTAAAAATTTTACAGATATTAATAAATCATCTCGGGTCCCATGACGCATTTGTAGTAGCTGCGGGTTAAATGCAACAAAATACCAAGTAATAAAATAAAAACCTATATATAAAATAAAACTATTCGCAAATAGACCACAAATAGGGAATAATTGTAATTATTGTTAAGGAAAGACAGGTTACATGTTGTTTATCGCTTGTTTAAAGGCTGCTACCTTCTTCAAACTCTCTTCTCGTGCGGTTTGAAGGACCAATTATGTTGGGGTTTATTGCGATTGGCAAAGTTTGCTATTCGATTGAAAATGGAGTTAACTCGTGAAAATATTTGATTTATTGATTTTTGTTCAAGTATTGAAGTGCGATCGTACTTCGCTTCAGGATCGAGCAAGAGAAAAGCATCCTGCAACATCTGTTCTTGCGGAAAATACCGATGCAGTACGTCAAAAGATTGAAGAAGATCGTCATCTAACGTATGATGAGATTCAGGCATGTTCTTGTTGGATACCGCATAAGCTTTCCACGACTCAAAAAGACGTCAAATAGTGCAACGTAATGTTAAAAAAATTCAATCACGGATTTTCTAAACACGTCAATGGCATCATTGCAGGTGAAGAATCGTGAATATATTCCTATGAACCGAAAACAAAACAATAATCGACAGTTTGGGTATTTCAAAATGAACTTCTGCCAGCAGTTGTTTGCGGAAAAAGCACTTCTAGATAAATGATTGCGTATTTCAGAGCAAAATCTTGGCATATAGCTACATTTATTCTGGAGAAAATATAAATGACAGTATATTAATTATCTATTAATATACTGTCATTTATATTTTATATTCCTTGAAAAAGGCATCATTTGCCGAAACATGTAGGATTGTTTTAAATATATACATTTTGAAGTAAAACCAGACCTTATATCGCCAACAAATTAAATTTACCATAACATACAAAGGTCACGAAATGATTATCTTTTTATATAAATATATATATATATATATATATATATACATATATATATATATATATATATATATATATATATTGCAGTGGAATGTGCTTTTGATTGCTTATTAAATTTTTTTGTTCACACTACAACTTAATCTTCCGGCTGTTCAGTCTCGTAGATTTCCTTGAGCTCACTTCTCTCGGGTCGATCCTTACGGATGCAGGTTATATCATAAAATAAAACACGAGGTGTCAGATAAATTATACACACATTTTCCCCTTACATTTATATTATATATATATATATAATCCAAAAATCCCTGTTACCATAACAATGGTGTAGGGCGTTTATCTTCTTCTAGCTTTTTATAAACGTTTTCCATTCATTTCTATTCCTTGTCATGTTCTTCGCTTCTGTCCATGTTTTGCCTTTCCTTCCCAGTATTTCTGCTATGGCATCATTCCATGTTGTCCTTGGCCTTCCTCTTCTTTTATTTTTCATTATCCTTGCTTCCCATATCCTTCTTGTTTGTCTTGTATTTTCCATTCTATATAAATGTCCCCACCATCCTAGCTGTCTTTGGTCAATGTATTCTAACACTGACTGCATTTTCAAATCTTTTCGTATTTCCAAGTTTCTTATTCTGTCCATCCTTGTAACTCCTCTAACTCTTCTTAAATACTTCATTTCTACTGCCTGTAATTTATTCTTTTGTCTTCTATTTAATATCCAGGATTCACAGCCATATGTTAATATCGGTCGGTAAATTGCCTTATATACTTTTAGTTTTGTTTCTCGGGATATCTCTTTTTTGTTAATGAAATTATTCCTCATGCTGTGGTACAGCTTTGTTGTTTTTTCTATTCTTTGATTAATCTCAGCGTCCTGGGTCCCTCTTCCATCAATTCGTACTCTCAAGTACTGGAATGTTCTCACTTGTTCTATTTCAGTTCCTTCTATTACGATTTTCGTATCTACCTGTTCATCTCCCACTACCATTACTTTAGTTTTGCTCTTACTCATCGTCATTCCACTGTCTTTTAGTGTCATATTCCATGTTGTTAAATTACGTTTCAGATCTTCCTCATTGTCGGCTATAACTACTATGTCGTCTGCGAATGCCCCTTCCGAAACTTCGACTGCATTCAAGTACATTTATATTAAAAAAAAAATAAAAAAAAAATCAACTTTACAAAGTGTAACGTTGAACTGTTAAAGACACAGCAAATCGAGGATAAAAAAGATTTGGATATCATATGAAGATACAAATCATTAAAAAACCTCACATTGACAACTCACGAGCAAAGATAACAAAATTACTAATATCCAAAAATTCATCAGATGTCAACAATAATATTAACCCAACAATTTAAACGTCAAAGTAAAGAATTGTTTACTCTGCGCGCGAAATCAAAATCTGAACTGTCATGAATGCAATCACATGACATCACACAAACTCGTCCCCACCTTCCTATGTATCGAAATATTCAAAGTGAATAAAAACACCCAAACTCCACAAAAAACCATCTAACAAATTTTCTAGATATTATTCTGAATACATAAAAAAATTTCACAAAAATTTACAAGTTAATTATAGCGCTTTCTTCAATATATATATATTAATAATTATAAAGATACCTACATTAATTAATGTATATCACGATTAAACACGAGAGATGCCCTTTCTTTAGATAGGTGTATCATTTAAATTAAATTACAAATATAAAAGATTTGTAAATTCACGATAAATTACTTTTAAATCACATACGACGCACCAAAAACTATAAACGAATTATCCAAAATTTTAATTATATTAGACAAAATTAAGTCGTGTCTAATATACACTTATACCGACCTATCTTAAAGGACATTCAAATAATCTCTAAAATGAAGTTCCAGGAACCGCAAGGGCATCCCCACCTACTATAAAATCAAGATATAGAGAAAAATATACATCTTAGTACAATATGATATCCGGGATGGCGGCGGCTTTAAACATCTGACTAACCTAAATATACGGGGATGGATTAAAATTTCAAACATAATAAAATTCATCACTTAAAATTAAATATATTTATATCGATCCCCGTCTGAAATAAAATAGACACCAAAATAAAATACATGAGTTTAATAAATGTTCTTCACAAAAAGTTCAATATAGTTCTGTTATTTTTTTCTTTCTTCTCCAAGGAAAAATCCATGGCAATATGTATTGCGCAATGCATTGATGTCAGTCATCAACGATCGTAAGAGAGACATCAAAAGTAGACATACCCTGCGATATTACTGAAACTGATATTATAATGAATTAGTTAAATACTTGTTATTGACAAAATAAATAATATAAAAAGCGCCCAGGCCTAGTTAATCAACCAACCCTAGACAACAGATTAAACAAACCTACATTTATATACATACATCCGTCTATCATTTTCGCGTCCATTAATTGACCATTCCCATAATTTGGGCATCCGGCTGTAATCCTGCGTCCATATACGGACGCCAAATTACATTGCCATAAAATTTATTTTCCGAGTTGCTCTCGACGTTCTCTTTATATCTTCTCTATCATCTGGCAAATTTTTGTTCGGACGTCCAAATGATGAGATAATCAAAAAATCCATATAATTTTGGTTGACCAAAATTCCGTTAGAGGTATCCCAATCGCATGTCGTATATTGACTCTGTATATTTTACTTTTAGTCGACGCATAATTCGGCGTCCAGCAATTTGGCAACTAAGTACATAAGAAAAAGGGTAACCCCAGTTAAAATGATTTTGATCAATATGATACAATATTTACAGAGCACTAGCAATATCTACTAACAAATAAAAATATTGATGTTAATTTTCAATACTTTTACCTAGTTGGTAGTCACCTAATAAAACTTTTTGATTTAATACAAATAAAAATATTTTAGTCAATAATGATAGGTACTTATTTATTGAAGTTATAATAATCAACATTTGTTTATAAAGAAACAGATTGTTGATGGAATTTGTCATTGGCACAATAATTTTGTTTTCTATATCGATTTTAATATTTTACGTTTTTTAATATTACATAAATTGTTACATAATTAACTGGGCATCATATTGCATCTGTAATCTGTATCGTTCATTTAGTTAATATATAAACCATTTTATAGAATATTAAAGATATATTCCTATTTATCAAAAGTAATTTAACTTTTTACAAAAAAAAAACTTGCTGTTCAGCTAATTGCCATTGAACGAAAGCACTAGAAAATCATTAGAAAAGGATATAAATATATAGTTTTTAACGCAAGACTAATATGAATACAGTGATTTCTCTGATGGATGGTGCATATAAATATTTTTTTTTAATATTTAGTGCTACTAATTTCAGTTGAACGTCGAAAGTATCGGTAGCCTTTATTATTGTCATGGTGTTTATTGTGTTCCTTCGATTATTTACTACCTTTTTTATCGTTTTCTCGTTTAAGAGTAAAACTAAGCAAAACTCGATGCACCCACTCATTTGTTTAAGTTAATACGAATCAGAGGATTCCTATATAATATGCAGGTTGTATGGCTCACCAGTTATCCGAATAGCGTAACTGTCAATGGAATAATAATAAATAGAGCAAACCAATTTCCGTGCGCGCCATGAGCGCCGGTATGGGAGTGTAATTCGTAATATATTAGAATAATGCGGTAGAAGAGGGACGCAACATGAGCTTGTTACCGATATAAGTATAGAAGTAGAGACATTTATTCTATCAGAAATAATTCAATATACATTTGGTTTTCTGCTATTAAAGTAATATGCATAAACACACGAAAAATAAGAATAGTACATATTATAACAGCGTTGTATGTACCTATAAATAAAATGGAAAATGTATGAAATCAGTGATTGTGTGCATGACAGAGGATTTAAAAAAACACTTACCGTTTTAAGCGTCTTCCAAGGATTGACAAACTGAAGAAACTCGATTGTATATTTTCAACATCAGGTGCGTTTCTAAGGTTATTTCTGAAAAACATGTCCGCCGTGAGGAAAAGATATGTTTGTATTCGGAAAACGAGCGTTCTACATCTAGTGATGTTATATTCGCATAATCAAAATACTTTGTTAAGCAACTTGGCGCATCTGTAGACGTGCCCTCACAAATACGTGTTAAAGTGTCAAAATTTGCATTTCTGTCTAAAACCCTTTCAAATTTAATTAGAACACTTTCACTTTTTGCGTCTTCTACAGCACAGTTGTGCGTGAACATCTTTAACAATTTTCAGCGATTCCTCTAACGACAGCAACGAATTTTCTAATTTTGTTATTGCTTTTTCTAGTCCCAAGTAATTCTCATGAATACTTTGTAAATCTATTTTAATCTGGGCATCTTGAAATTTTTTCTGGCTTGTATTAATAGCTGCACTTTCTTTCGGATCGAATGATAAAACTACGTCCTTAAACTTTTCAAAATGTTCATGATAGTAAAACCCCGCCCGTAACCATGTACCCCAACGTGTCAGAATCGGCATAAACATTAATACTTGGTCTTTCGAAAGTTTAAATTTTTCCAAAGTACATATCTAATAGCACCTCTGAAATTTTTTCGGCTTTGATTTTATTTTCAACCTGTTTACGCACCGATGGTAAATTCCTTCGTAACGTTGTCGTGCTCGGTAATGTTTGATTCGCGTATTTATTCCAAAATGAAATAAATGAATCATTACTTAACAAGGTAAACGGCAGTGTACACACAATCATAGTTACACATAGTTCATTTTGTTATTATTGTGCTTCGAACTGCTTACGTGTTCCTTACAATGTGTTTTTGACCAACACATTAGATATGTATTGCACACTAAACATTTAATTTTTGAGCCATCGTATATTAAGTCCGGGAAATCCATAATAAACTTATTCACTTAGTCTGACAACGGTCGTTTTTTCGATTTATGTGTCGACGACACTTTATTACGTATGCTTACACTTACATGCAGTCTAAGCAAGTACCAAACACATACTGAATGCTTTTTATTAATTCTGATGCAATACAATCATCTTCACATCGGCGCACGTGGCGCGCACGGAAATTGGTCTGCTCTAATAATAAACACCGAAATACAGGATTTATATATACGGGGTTGGGCAGAAGTAACGCATCAGTCTAATAATTCCGTAAATATAAACTTTAGAACAAAATGTTGTCAACAAAAGTTTTTTGACAAGTTATTTTGTATTGGCCTCAATCATTTGCGTTTTTCTTTCATTATGATTACATATGACAGCAAAAAAAAATTTTTCTTTAGATAGAAATATTTTCTTTTAGAAAATTCGGAATCTTTATTAATTTCTGAATATGAATATGTACTTTTTTCATGGGGTTACATAATAAAAATATTGAGAAAAAAATAAAATTTAATAAACGTACATTTGGACTAGTGCAGTGTTTTGTAGATTGCTTTGGAAATTGTATATTTTTTGACTGTCATTGAATTATTGACGTTTCACAATAAAATAGTTTTCATCGTAAAACTTGCTTTTTTTAATACGTGTTTTGTGTGAAAATGGTCAAATTAACTACTAAAGAAAGAATAGAAATTCTTATGATGGTCGGATATGGTGACAGGCAACGTTCAAATCACGAAGTTTGCACATTATTCAATAATGTTTATTTGGATCGAGATCCTATAGCTCAATCAACAGTTTCGAGATTGGTTACTAAATTTAGAAAAACGGGCGATGTTAGAGATATACCTAAAGCTGGCCGACCAAAAGAAATCACTAATGAAGACCGATCTCTTCATGTTTTACTTGCTGTAACGGAAAATCCCACTACGTCAACCACTCAACTAGGATTAGAAAATGATATGAGTAGCAGATCTATTAGACGAATATTAAAAGCGAACAAATACAAGCCCTATAAGATACACTTTCTGCACGAACTTAACGAAGATGACCCGGACAGAAGATTACAGTTTTGTGAAACAATAATGGAATTGTCCAATAACGATCCAAATTTTTTAAACAAAGTATTTTCTGACGAAGCTACATTTTGTCTAAATGGATTTGTAAATAGGCATAACTGCCGTTATTGGGTGACTGAGAATCCACATTGGATGAGAGAAAATCATACACAGCATCGCCACAAACTTAATGTGTGAGCTGGCATTGTTGGGCAACGAATCATAGGTCCGTACTTCTTGGAACACAACCTAAATGGTGATGGTTACTTACATTTATTGCGTAACTATGTTGTACCAGATCTGTTGATTTTATTTCCTAACGACAATCAACCAAGCATGCCAAACCGTAATCTATGGTTTCAACAAGATGGAGCACCACCACATTATGCTATTAATATTCGACAGTATTTAGACACAATTTTTCCCGGTCGTTGGATTGGACGTCGGGGTTTTATTGATTGGCCCGCTAGGTCTCCCGATTTAAATCCATTGGATTTCTTTCTTTGAGGACACTTGAAGACGCAAGTATACAAGGAGAAACCTAGAAACCTAGAGGGTTTGAGAGCAAAAATTGCTCGTGAGATACAAGCCATACCACCTAATAGTTTACAAAATACAATTCGTCATTTTTTGGGAACGTTTAGGACACTGTCAGGTCGTAGAAGGACGTCACTTTGAGCATTTAATTTAATTTTTTAGTTTGTTTACTTTTATTAAATTTTATTTTTTTCTCAATATTTTTATTATCTAACCCCATGAAAATAGTACGCATTCATATTCAGAACTTAATAAAGATTCCGAATTGTCTAAAAAATAATATTATTTCCGTTTAAAAAAATAAAAAAATTTTGGCTGTCATATGTAATCATCATGAAAAAAAAAATGATTGAAGCCAATACAAAATAACTTGTCAAAAAACTTTTGTTAACAACATTTTGTTCTAAAGTTTATATTTACGGAATTATTCCACTGATGCGTTACCGTTTGGTTCGGTCGTCACGTTTTACGTGACGTTAAACGTGACGACGGCCAGCGCTTGCCGCATACATGAAAACCGCTCCTAGTTCACCGACAGATAAAAACATAACCAAATCCCGACAGATCGCAACCCCTACACAGACACACGGACCGACCAGGGAACTTACAGGCACTCGGACCAATTACACGAAGCCGCGCACGCATGACGTCAATAGTGGGACGCCCCCTCCCGACACAGCCGCATATAACAAGAGGTAGTGCTAGGCGCACATTCGCCACATTCGCACGCTATCGATGGCTCTGAGCACATCGGTAGTAATAGAATAAATACGACCGATATATTATATTATAATATATTTTATGGACAACGAAGCGAAACCAGAAGAAATGGCTGGCACCAACGACAACGGCCAACGTATAGCAATGGATATATTGCAGAATATTGACACGTACGAAGAACTGCAAAATTCAATGGAAAACTTTATGAAGATGATGCACAACGCCTTCGAAAACAAGATGAACGAGCTCAAGAAAAACGAAAAACCACCACGAAAGTCCAACAAACGACAGAAGACAGAATCACCGGATATAGAAACGAGCAACATGTACGAAGCACTCCGCACGATCGACGAAGATACGAAGAAAGAAGAAACGGCGCCAATGGACAGCAGCGAAGAAGAACCGACACAAAACACACAAACACACACAAACAGCACAAAACATACACAAAAACAGCAAACAACACAAACCAATTACCCAAAATGCCCTCTATCTCCCCAATTACAATCACTGACCCAACACAATGGCATCGAGTCCGAGAGATCATGAAAACACACAGCATTCAATACACACAATGTAGATCCGTCCCGGCCGGAGTCCAAATCACTCCAACAACAGAACAAGACTATCGCAATCTCAACCGAATTCTCAACGAAAAAGCCATTCAATCCTTCACATACCAACTCCGTAGTGAAAAAAAATTAAAAATCGTCATCAGAGGCGTACCCCAATTCCTGACCGACGAAGACATCAAAGCCGATCTAGATTCTAGAAACTATCCGATCGCAAAAATCACTAGGATGAACGGTAAAGACCGCCTTCCAGCCCCCCTTATTTTAATAGAAATAGACAAAGAATACAAGTCAATTTTCGACATCCACACAGTTTGCGGATTAGAAGTAAAAGTAGAGTCCCTCAGACTTAGAACAGACATCGTACAGTGTCACAGATGTCAGAAATTCGGTCATCAACAGCGTACTTGCAACGTGAATTTCGCGTGCATGAAGTGCGGAGAGTCACACTCGACGCATGAATGCACAAAGCCGTCAACCACCCCCCCTAAATGCGCAAACTGTGGCGGAGCTCACCTCTCGTTCAGCTTATCATGCAAAAAGAATCCAAATAACCCTATAAACACACCAATACAAACACGCAAACTCATAGAAGCACCACTACCAAAACACAACGCGTGGACTCAAAGACAACAGACAAATAACATCACCGCAACCACACCCACAACCCGCGAAAATACACCAAAACCAACACTTAACTCACACGAAAAAGCTGACGACACAATTGCACTCATGATTGGGAAACTATTCCTAACATTTAGCTCGACAAACCCTACACCCCAACAAACACAAAGCTTTTTCGAACAAACAAATGAACTTACAAAACTTTTCCACGCACGCAGACAATGAATCACAAACACAACATTAAAATAGCCTATTGGAATGCACAAAGCATAACACACAAAAAACATGAATTACACGTATTTTTAGACGAACACCAAATAGACGTAATGCTGCTAAATGAAACACATCTAAAACCAAGTCACTCATTAAAAATACAAAACATACAGACACGATAGGCCGGTACAAAAAGGCGGCGGAACCGCTATACTCGTACACGAAACAATAAAACACAGCGAACTTGAATACAAAACACTCGATATCATCGAAAACACAGGCATACAAGTAAACACAAAAAGGGGACCGATAAACCTTTACGCAAGTTATCTTCCCTCCGGATTAGACATAGTAGAATCAGACATACAAACGATCTTCAATCAAAACACACCTACAATATTTGCGGGAGATTTTAACGCGAAACACCAAAACTGGAACTCGAAAGTAGCCAATAAAAACGGAAAAAAAACTAAAGAAAATAGCACAAGACAACAACCTCAATGTAATCGGGCCTGTGGAACCCACACACATACACATACCAACGGGTACTACTGACGTTTTAGACATAGCAATACTTAAAAACATAACCACAACACATACAATAGAAACTATAAACGACCTCTCCTCAGATCATTTTCCAGTGATATTAACGCTTGACATGGACACAACTAGAACGAAAAAAACATTTAATAAGACAGACTGGGGAAAATTTAAAGAATCCCTAGTACTCAGAACAGTAAAAATTCACAACGCGAAAGACATCGATCAAGCAGTGATCACACTGGAAGATGACATAAAAAACGCAATCGCACAAACGACAAAAACTAAAACCATCGACACAAAACTTAACATCCCGACTGAACTAAAAATAAAAATACGACTCAAAAAAAACATACTTAAAGAATATAAAAGAACGCTAAATCCGGTAATAAAAACAAAATTAAACGCGATAACTAATGAAATAAAATCTGACATGATGGAACACTTTAACAAAAACTGGAATAACAAAATTGAATCCCTTAATACGCAAGATCAAACACTCTGGCAGATGACAAAAGCCCTAACAAACAAAAAAAAACAAAATTCCACCGCTAAAAACCGCAAACGGACCGGCAATAACTGATAAAGAAAAAGCAGACGAATTCGCGAACGCGCTAAAGAGACAATTCGAAACGAACCCAACAATACCGAAGCATAACACATTTACAAACCAAATTGAACGGCAACGAAATACAAAAATCGATATAACAGATGGAGAAATCGACGCCACAAATACCGACGAAGTGGAAAAATAATTAAAAACCTTAAAAACCGAAACTCACCGACGAAGAAGATATCCAGGATGCATTACAAAGATCAGGGCATATATTAATGGTTAACCCAGAAGAACCGACGATTCAAATTGAGTTAACAAGCAACCCCACAGAAAAAGAAAAGCCTCCCGTAAAATCGAAGAAGAGCCAACCGGAACCGAAAATCGAAAACGACGCATTCAGACACCCGAAAAAACAACAAAGACAGAAAACCCGACCACACAACGCCACCAATCGAAACAAAAAATTCCTACGACGTCCTCGAAACCAAAACCGAGGAAAAAATGGAAGAAGAAGCAACCGAATTCACCCCACAACCGTCAACATCAAACAGCACACCCAGGGTAAGTGACAAAACAAACACCACACAAAACACAAACACCGAAACACGCAAAACACACAAAATCGCACCAATCATAATAACAGACAAAGACAAATGGGCATATATACGACAAATACTTAAAACACATAACATTAACACAGTACAAAACAAACTTGTGAAACCTGGCATTCACATCGAACCGAAAACTGACGAAGACTACCGAAAACTTAAACACATACTCGACAATGAACAAATACAGTTTTACACTTTTCAACTGAGAAGTGAAAAGACACTAAAGGTAGTTATGCGTGGCATTCCTACCTTTATCACAGACACTGACATCACCGACGACCTGACTGACCAAGGCTACCCGACAATAAAAATAAAACGCATGAACGGCAAACACGGAATACCAGCACCACTTGTACTAATAGAACTGACGAGACAATACAAATCAATTTACAACATACACGACTGCTGCGACAAACGGACAGACATAATACAATGCCACAAATGTCAGACATTTGGACACCACCAAAAAAACTGTAACATACACTACAAATGCATGAAATGCGGAGACGAACACTCAACACACCTATGTACAAAACCCAAAACAACCCCACCAAAGTGTGCAAACTGCGGTGGTCCTCACTTATCCACTTTCCTTAACTGTCCTAACAATCCAAACAACCCTGTAAACAAAACCACACCCAAACCCGAATACATACCAGCACCACCCCCAACAACGAACCCATGGACACAAAAACAAAGAAACACAACACCTAACACAACTGACGAACTAGCACTTGCCTTAGGCAATATGCTAATAACATTACACTCCACAAACGCAACAACAGAACAGATACAATACTTCGAAACGCAAACACAGAAAATAATCACACTCTACAACAACAAACATTAAACACACACATGACTGAAACGCAAAAAACCGATGACCAGTGACTTAAACGCAAAAAGCGACAAACACACAGACAACACATACGCAACACAGGACCGCTCAAAAACACACAACACACGATTATTTATTAATCAGACACAAACACGTCACAACCCTGGGAAATACGAAACAATGGAGTGGAAATGGAGGCAACTCCGACCACAACAAAATTCAAGTCTCATATAAAGGCGCACATTAGACGATCTCCAGCTCTAACCAGCGACAGACCGACTAGCTCCTGAAGATGACGAGTGCGATCTCGTTGAAACGTAGAGTAAATGTCCTTTTCAAGACAAAACTCACACGCGGCCAAGAACCTGAGAAACTACACCTTCATATATATATATATTGAGGCATTGCAAGAAGGGCTTTTTCTCTGAAAGAAATAAAGAATACATGTAACCGTAATGTTTATATCTACTATGTACTTTAATACCAAGAAGGGGAAAGATTGATTCAAAGTATAAATACTTTATTTTGACGACAAATTTGCCTTGAAATAATTAACTTATTTTTCTATTTTTTTATTGTAATGTTTATATTCATTTTTTATTTCAAATTAATATTTAACGCGTTTTTATTCAAACAAATTTAACGTATTTATATTCAAATGTATTTGAACAATTAAGCCCCGCCCACAATTTTAACGGTGCAATAACCCGAAAAGAAACCGATATTGACAGAGTGATTGTAAACACATCAACATATGTTACCTAACTAAAGTTATTTTATAAATCAAATTGTAATTTTTTTAACTGTTTTACACTGTAAAAATGTCTAATTTAATAATATTCAAAAAGATAATGCAAGTAAAGAATGGAGCGATTTGCGGCAAGTTATGCAATTAGAAACAAGTGAAAAAATTGGCGTCGGTAATTCGTAGTTGCAGCGAGAGGTCACGTTTTTTTGTGCTCCGAAGTAATTAAAATAAATTGGCGAAATTATTAAGTGCTCGAGATTTTTAAGTCTACCAAACGTTACACCTACCTACGAACTACCTGTAGACCAAATTTAACATCTTCCGACCAAACAGTTCAAGAGTTACGAATTTTTAAAGTTTTCAATACGAAAACTACCCGCCTAAAAATTTCACCGTACATCGAACAACATCTTTGAACGCTCGAGACCGGCCATCCGCTCCAGCCGCCGTCGGACTTGGAGATTTTAAAAAGTTCAAGTCATCCCGAGGGACAGTAGCAGAAATATTCTCCAGTTTCCCGCTGTGAAGACTTCTCCAGAACACAGGCGCAGGAATCAACAGAGGTTATATCCGAAGATTCAGGTTTTTGCTAATTTTACCAATATTATACGCGCCATTTTTACTTGCTCATGAACATTTCTAGAACTTTTCTTTGTTTATTCCATAAATAACTATTTACATTGCTTTCACCGATATTCTACCACTGTAATTTTTATTCAACTTATTTAAATATTAGTATCCACTATTTTTAATTTTAAAACTTGACTCTATTTCACTTTTATAAACTATTTTAATAAAGCAACAATCATTTGCACTTGTCTTACACCATATTGTTTGTACTGTAAGAATACCAACCGCTGAGTGTGTCTCCTTTATGTTATATGTGTGTCACGAAACTGTAAATTTAAATTCTCAAACTTTTCAAAATATTTTCTTACTAATAAAGTTAATTGTCAATATTTTACTTTGGTTTTTTTTTTGTAAAATACTTGAGATATTGTTCCGTTTCCAATTCAATAAGCGACGTAAATCAATTCAAAGTGGAGAGAAGTGAACCGACCTTAACCCTGAAGAAGAGAAAAAAAGAAGCTAGCCGATAAAAAAAAAAACAGATAAGTATTGAATGAGCCCGATTTGAATGAATTTTTATATACAATCTGCGTTCATAAAAATAACCTCATTTACATACGACGCAGTCTCGTAATATAACATTTAGAGCCCAACGTGAGGTTTCTGATATACTACAATATATATATATATATATATATATATATATATATATATATATATACTAAAATAATAGACTTTTTCTTGGTTTAGCGACCTTTAATGAAAATAATAAAATAAAATAAAACAATAACTTTGTTAATACCACTTTATTCACACATAATCGTGACCGCGGTTTCGACATACAATGTCATTATCAAACTGCAAAAGTTACAGGCCTACATAGAACTTATAAATGACACAAAAATATATGGGGGTGGTTTATGATGTTATTTAAAATTACTACTATATACTTAACTATTATATACAACATTGGAAAAGAGGTGTATACAGGGTGTCCAGAAACTCTCCTGACAAACGAAGACCGGAGATTCCTCTGATAATTTTAAGACAATTAAACCCAAATTCACCTAGTCCGAAAATGCTTCCTAAGGGAGCTAGAGTTCTTTGAAGATGGCGCCTTGTATTTATTTTTTTTTAAATTCCTCCAGAACGCTTCTATATAGAAAAACAAAAACTGGTATGCTTATTTATCCTCCAGAGATGAATCGATTCCATCAATTGCGAATTTCTAGTACCGGTCATAGGCGTCCGTTTTGGGTAGGTCAACGGTTATTTTAAGGCATAACTTTTTGTCTTTAACTTTTAAGCATTTGTGACACTAGATTATTAAATTTTCAGGTATTCCAGTACTAAAATGTACTCTTACTTTAAGTCGATAGGATACACCGTTTTCTAGAAAAATCGATTTGTAAATTTTTCGTTTTTTCTTCATTAAAGTTCAATTTATTATGTACCTACTTATTTCTAGCGACGAAGTTGGCTTGGACTATCAAGGCATGGATGAAAATTAATTTAATAAATTAAAAACAAATTATTTATTACAATGGAACGAAACTAACAAAAAAAGAACAAGTATCAAAGGTAGATTGTTACAAAAGTTGCTCGATGTGATGACCATTAGTCTCTATGCATAAGTTTACCCTTTTGCTTAAAGAACGCCGAATTCTTGCAAAAATTCCAAAGTTATTTCTAAATTCGTTGCAAGCATCTTGTATCCTTTGCCAGAGTTGTGCGCGATTTTGTATCGGAACGGAATAAACAAATGCTTTTATGTATCCCCAAACACAATAATCGCAAGGATTCAAATCCAGCGACCTTGCTGGCCAAGCAACTGGACCGCCTCTTCCAATCCAATGGTCTTCGTTGTTATTATCTAGAAAGTCTGGTACATTCCTGCTAAAGTGGGCCGGACAGCCGTCCTGTAGAAACCATAAGTTTTGCCGAATATTTAAACGCACCTCATCTAACAAATCAGGTAAAATATTTTGCAGGAAATGTAAGTAATCAGCACCATTTAAACGAGCAGGTAATTTCACAGGTCCAAGTAGATAATCGTCAACTACTCCTATCCAGACGTTTATGCTAAACCTATGCTGATGCTTAAATTCTTGAACAACGTGGCGATTGTCACCAACGTACGAATAATAATGTGCATTATGTACATTAAAAATTCCATTTTTTGAGAATGTAGCTTCGTCACCAAACAAAATGTTCCTGAAGAAATCTTCATCTTGACTTTTCTGTTTTTGTAACCATCTAGCGAATTCTACGCGAGCAGGAAAATCTCCTTCTAGCAGTGCTTGCACCTTTGTAAAATGAAAAGGATATAACTTTTCTTTGTGTAAGATATTTCCTACGGAAGATTTTGAAATTGTGGGGTACATGGCAGATAGTCTTCGAACGCTAATTTCTGGATTTTCCTCAACTTCCATTAAAATAACATCTTCATGTTCTGCTGTTACATCATTATGTCTCCCTGTTTCATTATTTTTTGGGACCACTGAACCTGTTTCTCTTAATCGTTGATGAAGAGCTGTAAATGTTGAGTGAGTGGGATGCTGACGATTGGGAAATTTTTCAGCGTATCTACGTTGCGCCGCTCGAGCGTTACACCTCATTTCGCCATAAACTAAATGCATATCGGCGTATTCCTCATTAGTAAAAACCATTTTTTTTTAAATTGAAATCGTTGTGTGTGATAACACAAAGTAAAAAATGAAAAGATAAACTTCGCGAACTGACAACAATTTGACAATGAAAAACGTAGGTTTTACTTCTGTTGGCAGTACAGAGCTAACTATTGCAAAAAATAAAAAATTGAACTTTAATGAAGAAAAAACGAAAAATTTACAAATCGATTTTTCTAGAAAACGGTGTATCCTACCGACTTAAAGTAAGAGTACATTTTAGTACTGGAATACCTGAAAATTTAATAATCTAGTGTCACAAATGCTTAAAAGTTAAAGACAAAAAAGTTATGCCTTAAAATAACCGTTGACCTACCCAAAACGGACGCCTATGACCGGTACTAGAAATTCGCAATTGATGGAATCGATTCATCTCTGGAGGATAAATAAGCATACCAGTTTTTGTTTTTCTAAATAGAAGCGTTCTGGAGGAATTTTAAAAAAAATAAATACAAGGCGCCATCTTCAAAGAACTCTAGCTCCCTTAGGAAGCATTTTCGGACTAGGTGAATTTGGGTTTAATTGTCTTAAAATTATCTGAGGAAACTCCGGTCTTCGTTTGTCAGGAGAGTTTCTGGACACCCTGTATATAAGATCCAACTGGCCATTTAAAACGATATCTATTGTGTTGTTTCGGCTTTTAAAAATTTCTAGGGCCTCTAAAAGATTTAATTTACGACCTTTCTCGGCCAAATGCAATATTTTACGGTGACCAAATGTATGCCTTTCTGTAATAAGATGGTTTGCGAATGTTGAATCTGTCTTCTTTAGTTTATATGACCTCATGTGTTCTTTTACCCGTATAATAAAACTTCGACCAGTCTGACGTATATATACACTTTTACAATCATTACAATATAATTTGTACACTCCTGATTTATTATTGATATCTGTTTTAGGTTTTGCATTAAAAATTAAATTACTTGTTTTTACATATGGTTTGTAAGCTATACTAACATTACTATTATTTTTTGAAATTATATTTCCAATTTGCTCGCTTATTTTACCGAAGTAAGTTAACGAGACAAATTGTTTCAAATTAGCACTATCTTTAGGATATACTAAACTAAGGGCCACTTGTAACTGTTTTTTCTTTAGTATACTGTCAATTACGCTACTTTTATAACTATTGTTTACCGCTATTTGTTTTATAGTATTGATTTCACGAACAAAAGATTCATTAGACAAAGGAATATTTAATGCTCTATGTATCATAGAATTAAAAAATGAATGTTTGTGTGTCTTAGGGTGTAGAGAATCTTTGGGAATAATGCAATCAGTAAAAGTAGGTTTACGATATATATCAAATTTTAAGCTCTGATCTAATTTGTTTAATTCTAAATCCAGGAAGTTAATACTGTTATTCTCTGCTATTTCTACTGTAAAATTGATATTAGAATGGATTGAATTTATGTAGTTCAGAAATGTTTGTAGTTGTCTATGAGTACCCTTAAAGCAAGCTAGGATGTCGTCTACATACCGATACCAAAATTTAATATGTTTTTTACCTAGTTGTGATGAAAGAATTTTTTCTGTAATATGCTTCATGAAAATTTCAGCTAATAGAGGACTTAGAGGTGAGCCCATTGCCAGACCTTCTGTTTGTTTGTAGAATTTGTTGTTAAATGTAAAGTAACTTTGGTTGGTGACTAACTCCGTTAGATATGATTTCGTGTATAACAACCGGGTTTTAATGAATTCCAATTTTTTAATACGACGTTTCGACTTTTTTATTAAGTCTTTTTCAAGTAATTAGAACTAAAAAATTAATACAAAGAAAGGTAAGAAATATATTTACATTTGTATGAATGAATTAAAATTAAAAATAAAATAATGAATTTAAAGTAAGGAAATTAAAGGATACAAAGCTCACCAATTTATGTCGTGTCAAATCACATATTTTTTGTAAGTATGGCCAGACATGTCGAACCTTTTTATAAGGTCGACTGCCTGTCTTGGAATATTTAGTGTAACTAAATGTCTTTGTGCAGACATGAAATTGTTTGTTTCGTTTTTAAAAATAGTTTGGTCAGAACATGTGTTTGGGAAAAATACAGTATCTATATTTACAATGGGAATTTTTTTTTTTTTTTTAATAAACACGTGTCGTAGTGCATTGGAGATCCACAAAAAAGAGTACTGGAAATTGATTTATGATAAAGAAGGTTCTTACTTATTTCGTAAGTGCTGAACCATGAAAATCATACAATAAACAAATGTTCAGATGACTGTTAACGTTGCATTTTTTAATAAAGGATTACATTACGTTTCAGTTCATACAACAGCTTATTAGTGAGTGGTATTCAAAATGCCTTACCGATTTTCTTCTCAAGAGTATGCCGACATGCATTTTGTATATGGCTACTGTAACGGCAGTGCACGTCAAGCAGTTATTGAATACCGACATCGGTTTCCCGATTGGCGCATTCCTCATTACAGAACGTTTCTGGAAGTACAGACAATTTCGGGAATGCGGACTGCGTGATTATCTTTTCGACCGAGGAGTAAATTTGCCAGCAGACTTAGAGGAAGAAGCAGTAGCTATTGTTACAAGCCATCCAACTCTCAGTGTACGTCGAATCGCTAGACAACTAGGAGTGCCACGAACGACAGTTTGGCGAATTTTAAAACGTGAGAGCTTATGCTCGTCTATTATTATGTTATGCTCGGCATATGCTCGTCTAGTTTATTCTACCTGGATATTAAGACAGTCACGGCTTCATTTTAATTTCTGCAGAACAGTCCTCTGGACAGATGAATCTACGTTCACGAGAAGTGGTGTTACAAATCTGAGAAACCTGCACAGGTGGTCAGAAAATCCCAAAGCTATACGCCCATTTAAATTTCAACATGAATTTTCTATTAACGTTTAGGCGGCCCTAATCGATGACTTGTTGATTGGTCCTGTCGTTCTTCCTGGAAGGTTAAATGCGGACAATTACCTTCAATTTCCTATTGACGAACTGCCAGGTCTTCTAGAGGATGTCCCACTGAATGTTCGACGAGACATGTGGTTTCACATGGATGGGGCGCCACCACATTTCGGAATTGCTGTCCGAAATTGGCTTAACGTCAATTATCCAAGATGGATTGGTCGAGGTGGTCCTGTTGCATGGCCACCCAGATCACCCGATCTTAATCCTCTTGACTTTTATTTATTTATTTAGTCTACGCGCAAGTTTCGAACACAAGAGAAGAGTTGTTGGATCGTATTCACCTGGCTGCCGAGCAAATCCGACAAAACAAGTATGAAATTCGGATAAGTACTTCTTCTGTTGGCTAACGGGCACAAGCCTGCATTCAACAAGGAGGTGGACATTTCGAAAATATTATTAATTGAACTTTTGTAAATAAAATCAGTTTTTGTTGACTTTAAGATTACATTTTTTTCCATGATCTGACAATCACATTCATAGATCTGTAACTTTGAAA
Organism: Melolontha melolontha; assembly: GCA_935421215.2. Taxonomy (NCBI): domain Eukaryota; kingdom Metazoa; phylum Arthropoda; class Insecta; order Coleoptera; family Scarabaeidae; genus Melolontha; species Melolontha melolontha. Next base: position 84,835,126 of record OW285242.1, on the reverse strand, counting down.
CAAATTAAAAGTGGATATACAAGTTTTGCGTTTTTGTTACTTGAAATGAAGTCTACTTTACACTTCTAAAATTTGAACATAACGATACGGGACACTTGTATATAACAGCTTTTAAGTTACATATAAGTAAGAAATGAACAATCGAAAACTTTTGTAAGATAGGTCTAAAGCAGGGATGATATTGAATAACTTTATTTAGCTTGATGATACTGTACAGGGTATATAAAAAATAGAAAAAAAAATCAAACATGTTAAATTCCAAAAGCTTTAAATTAATATGTTGTTTCAATATTTTGTTATCACATAATATTAGCATAACATTAAAATAGTACTTTATTTACACAAACATATTTATACAAAGCAAAATTTTGTAAAATTATTTATACAAAATATATGACATTCACCAATCACTAGCTTTCAAATCCTCCACAACATCTGCAAGACCATCATTATCTTTACTGTAATCCTCCTCATCCACAGTAATAGTCATTGGTTTTTTATTAATATTCTTACCACCACGTTTGCCACGTTTTAGTTTATTCTTAGTTTTATTTTCATGTATAATTTCATTTTCACTTTCACTGTCACTAGGAAACAATTCAATTTTCTCTGTGACTTTGTTATTAATAGTCTTTACTTCATTATCAACTTTCTTGTCCTTTTTGCGTACTGGCAAATTATAATCACCTATTATTTCATTATTAGTAGCTTCTTTGTTTCTCTTAACATTTTTCATGGTTTTCCAAGATTTATAGTATGTCAATAACGGTGTACTTTTATTTTTTAACATTATTTGCCATGCTTCTATTTGTTTCGAATCGGTTAAAGTAAAAGGTACATTCTTTCGTTCAGATATAATAAATTTATTATTTTGTTCAATTTTTTCTAATAACTGACGCATTTTCCTACTATAGGCAGCAATAGAACATGTCTTGAGAAATATTTTAATCTGCAAAATAAAATTCAGAAATATATTAACTTACAAAAAGGTAACCTTATACATACTGTCTAGGTTTACAAATTTTGTCTTACCTGTATTATACAAAACAATGATAAATCCGGAAAAGCTATCGAATAAGAATTATGTGCAAGATATTCTAATATTTGACCATATATTGTATCTATAACTGCATCTTTAAAAGAATTTTCCATCATCTGAGATTTTGACATTCGCAATACACAAAGGAATTGTAGGGGTTTCATTGAAACCTTCTGATGTCTCTTATTAAAATTATATGATGTTAGAATCTAAAAGCAATAAATAAAACCAAAATATATAAAATAATAAATAATATATATACTTACATCCAATAAAAATGGTAATATTGGAATGAACATAGATGTGGCATTTGAAAACTCTATTAATGTCTCCGTGACATGAAACCGTAAAGGATAATACTGTGCAGTAGATATTAAATTTATTGTTCCCAAACATACTTGAACAAATGGGTATATTAATGGATGTAATTGAGACTTCTCATTAGTCACTGATAGCAAGCTTCCCCATAATCTCAAGGAATTAATAAATTGCCAGTTATATACAGCCTGTATGTTCTCCTTCTTTTTAATTGTAACTGCATTACGTAAATGTATTGCTAGTTGTCTAACGTATAGAAAAACATGTTGGTATGAAATACTGATATCCATAGAATAAATTTCGACCAAAGATCTTCTCATAAAATTAATCATTGGTAAAGTGTTTGGACTTACAAATTTTGAATTTTGTACATAGGTCATGTACATTGATTTTAATACCATATCCAAATTATTTTGCTGCTGATTATTAATCAAACGAATTATACAAAGAAATGCAATTACTCGAACTGTTTCATCAGCAGTACCCCATTGATATATAAGTTTCTTCAAGAAATGTTTTACTACATTACTGTATGATACTACCATTGGAGACATATAATGTAAATGTTTTAGCAAAATACTCAATATATTTGTTGATGTAACTCCGCTTAAAAGCTGCATAAATTTAAACTTCAGTTATAATAATTAAAAAAAAAAAAACCTTACCTTTAATAAGTCTACAAAATATCCCCTCAATGTGGCTTTAATTTTTACAAATTTTTTAGATTTATGTGGGGGTTGTTTAGATTTAGAAGGTATGTGTAAGTAGCGGCGTAATGCTGGTCCCAGTTCCAAAACACAAATTTGTATGACTCCATTGAATATGGAAGAACCTAAAAATATGTACAAAACTATAATATATATCATCCAACAAAATATATTAAAAAAAATATACCTTCTACTTTATAATTGCTAACTTCATCCTCATTGCTATTAGATATTCTTAATATAGCAGCATGAAAAGCCTTTATCAGTTTAACAATTGTGGCATTTGATGTGTCTGTTTGTATATCATTTTGCCAAGATTTTAACATTTTCAAAGTAATATTAGAACTATCTACATTTCTTGAATCGTCCTAAAATAAATTTATTATTACAATAAAAGAATATGTAGAATATTAGTTACACTTGCTTCAAAATCACTTTCATCACTGGCAACTTCTAGGTCTTGCGATGGTTGATGAAACTTATCATCAACTTCATTGCCATCGTTTTTCATATCACTATCACTGTCAGATAAATTAAAATCCAATAATTTCTTATCATTTTCTTGAAGAAATTTGTAAAATTCGGGATCAGTATCTTTCAACTTGGCTAAAGATTCTTTATGACAAGAAATTTCATCCTCAGAATCATTCTGTTTAGAATTTGAACATTGACTCTCCAAATCATTGTAATTTATTTCGTTGTTGCTTGATTGACTAAAGGTATTGGATTCACCATTACCTTTCTCAACTTCTTTATAGTCTTCACTTTCTGTACTAGACCCGTTAAAATCTTCATTTAAGAAATCATCGACTGTCATTTCATAATAACGTGTTACTCTCTCTTTATTGCATGCTTCTTTCTTATTTTTTTCAGCAGCAACATATTTTTTTGTTTTTAATACCTTTTTAACAAACATTTTCTTCTTTTTTTGCAATTTTACCATATTATACTGTGAAAAATAGTTTTACAGATTTTAAAACAGGAGCACGTGCATCAACTTCTTTTTGTTAGGTTACCGCCATAGACCAAAGTTGAAAAGAGAAACGTTAAAAATGGTACCCTGTTCATGTATAGTTCCTGCTAAAATTGTAGTTAGAGCCACAATCGTTTAACAATAAAAAGCACGATTTTTAAATTTAGTAATAACGGGTGTTCAGAAACATTCGAAGTCAAGTGGGCTCTGAACAAAACTTTTACCTTCATATATTTAATTGGATAGTATACATACATTTGATTCCATTATAGTCAACATTTTCTTTCTCCTTTTTATCTACTTCATATTTGTTTAAGACCTGCTTTGGACATTTTATAAAAAAAATTAAAAAGAATACATTTTTAAAGAAAATAAAAGTAAAGTCACAGCATTCTTTGCTTGTATTCTATATTGCGCATTGTAGAATTATATGAGTCGATCAGCACAAAAACGACCTAAGTGACAATTCGGCATAGAATAACATAGTTTTGAAAAACACTTGCAGTAGACAACTCTTACAATACATTACATCCAAGTTCATTTTTAAATTTAGGCGTTATATTTCTAGCGCCATCTTTTGGGAAGATGCTAAAAGTTACTTGCATTGCTCTTTCCAGATGTTATTTACAGATTGCTTGTTTATCCCCAAAATCTTATTTCGAAAGTTTTGAAAAAAATAAGATTATTTAGGAGTTTCTGAAAACTTTTTATTAATCGCTTTGGTCCAACACCGGTCCTAAGACTAATCTTTTTATTTCTTTCAAAGTGTGCAAAATGTGCAAATTGTTGCTGAAAATAAAATAGCTTGGGATAATTGTGACAAAAGTTGGATTGTTTTCGGTTTTGAAAACATGCCTTTTTCTATTTCTATAGGTCTAAACTTTGGATTTTATATTTTTTACCGACTGCGTGCTCTCTACTTTATCATAGCACCCCCCCCCCCTTAAGATCTGATTTGTAATAATTATTAAATGTCATTTATTTTATATATTTATCAATTTGTATCAGACATGACTTCATATTTTCAAGGACTACTTTGACTTCGAATGTTTCTGAACACCCGTTATATTAATTATAGTATTTTAAAGACTTGTTCGTAGCCTCTACAGTCTACACCATTCTACACCGTTGTAATATGTATAGCATAAGTTTGACGGTACACATACTACACCGGTGTAGAATAATGTAGAAACTGTAGACCTATCGAACAAACCTCTAAACAAGTTTTTATCACTTTTAATTCATGTATACCTTAAAAAACAAACAAAAAAGCAAAGCTCGGAAATATAGACATATACAGCGGAAATTGATTTTTATACTTTGCAAATTACATCAGTTGTATGATAATTCAGAAAATAAGTTTAATGGAAAGTATATAGCACTTTTGTTTTTCGTTGAATTTCTTAAAATTCAATAAAATATGAAAAATAATATTAAACTTTGATTCGCAAAATTAAGACATTTGAAGAGATTTTAGTACAGATAGGTATTAAAAAATACTCATATATAATGAATTAAAAGTTTTTATAATGATAAAATACATCATTGTAATTAAAAAACAATAATCTCTCTTTAAATTAAATAAAAAAATTAAAAATTCAGGCATTGTCACAAAATATATATCACAAACAAAAATAATTTTCTTAAGTAATTGTCTGTACAATATGAGTTTTAATTTTATTAACAGATTGCTTAAGCTAACAAGAACTGAGAAAAGCCTACATTACTGTTGTAAATGAATTTTTCAAAGGCTTGTCAGCCCTTAAAAAAATTTAAAATCTAATCGAATCAAACATCTGAATACATAAATACATAGATTGAAAACAGATTGTTTTCAATTGAATAGTAAATTGTACAAATATTTATTACATTAAGGACCGATTTTATAAGAAATTATCAAACATGAATGTGGAATTATTTAATTTTTTATTTTAAATATTTATTCTTACACTTTTGAAAAAATATACAAAACGGGAAGCTCTCCCTTCAAATAATTGAAGATAATTATTTAATACACTCTTTTCTGATAGAGGCACAAAGTTGCTCCTTGTGGCTATTATATATAACGAGCCATCGAAAAAATTAATAGACCATGCAAGCGTGACGTCAAATCGCCATTTTCTGTACGGTAGGTCAGGGTCTACGTTCCACACAAATTTAAAGCGCCATTTGAAACGTATAGTCACTCTTGGTAAAACGATTTTTAATTAATCTTCCTATATTAATATCATTTGTTACTTGGTAAGTATGCAAGCAAAATATCAATATACATATTATAGTTATTTAAAAACAAAATATTTGGCAATGGTGTTTTTTATTTGAAAAAAAAATATTAGCAATGACTGCAAAAAAGCTTTTTCCACCTCGATAATTCTGCCTTTTCTGTAGGAAAAGTAAAAATAGTGCATCCCTTTTTTTCACTTAATGCTTGCAAGTAGAAGCAAAACACATCACCATTATGTATATCTATCTAACCTCACTTTTGTACTTTAGTTACTCAAGTATAACCGTGCTTTAAAACAATTAATATTATTAATATCAGTTTTAAACAACGTCGTTCATACCTACATGCAATAACAATTAAAATTAACTTAAAAATAACAACTTTTCACTTCAAATTTGCAACGCGTTCCAAATACAATACGAAATACCCTATGAAAAAAAATTAAATGCCGTTTGTTTGGAACGCGATCCCTGACCTTCCGCAAAAATGACGACAGCACTTGCGTGGTCTATTGGAGTAGATTGTGAAATTGGGTTGGTACTTTAACCACTTCCACATAATGACACATTACTTGATGCCTGACAGTTTCATTGTAAAAAAAGGTTATGGCATTGAAATGATACTACAACAAAAACGAAAACAAATAATTTATTTAATATCGAAATCATAATCAAAATGTACATATAGCTACAGAAGTTGTTGAAAATGTTGTCCATTTACATCTAAACACAAACAATTTTCTTAATAAGTTTTGAAAAATTTGACACAAACTTATAGTTTCAATGTCAAATTAATAAATGTCATTAAGTGGAAGTGGTTAAAGTATCAATCCAATTTTACAGTCTACTCCAATTATGAATTTTTTCGATGGCTCGTTATAAATATAATTATTTCGTGACCTTGGTATGATATGGTAAATTCAATCAGTGGGCGATTTAAGGTCTGGCTTTACTTTAAAGTATATCTGCCTTATTAATAGACAAATGCTTAGTGTCGTTTAAAAACGCTACTAGTAAGTAGCTACTAGTGGGGTATTTAGTGGTGTATTCGAAAGCGTATTAATGAACGTTCATTTAATAGTTACTAAGTAGTGGCGTGTTAGTAGAATATTTCATTAGGCAACGCAGGAAATTTACTTCAAGCATGCCACTAAATTCTTAGTAGCTACTATCTTCGTCTATTAATACGGCTGTTATTAATATTTAAAACAACCCTACATGTTTCGGCAATGATGCCTTTATCAAGGATATAAAATATAAATGACAGTATACAAATTTTGTATACTGTCATATATGAATATATACAATATAAAATATTTCGTTTTATGACGAAACAACTTTAGTGTTTAATTTAATGGATTTAAGTAAAATTTTCATTTAATGGGTATAAATAAAATTAAAATTCAATTTATTGAGTATAGAATAAACAATTTTGAAGTTTTTATTATTAGAATTAAATACAAGAAACAAATTGTCTATTGTCTACATTTACATTATAACAACATATTGCAAAAACTTTAGGGTATTTCAAATAAATTTTATCCATTACCACAATGATTAAAAAGTTTATGTAGGTTGCACAAAGCATTACATTATTAAATAAAGAAAGTAGTTTTATTAATCAGAGAAAGAAGAAATTTGTGAAGAAAATTCTGAAGAATTTGAGTCAGGTAATGGTATTATAAACTCCTCGATATTATCTTCTATTTCATCTATTCTCCACAATCGGTACAATGTCAGTTTACTAAATGTTGGTAAATCAGAATCACTGTTAACAACAGCAGAAATTTTGTTTAACGTAGGTGGAGTATTATTCAAAATGAAATTATGTATAGCAAACGCCAATTAAGTTGGCGCGAGGAGGGGTAAGTTCGCGTAGGATTAGAAGTAGTGGGGAGATTTGTATTTGGTTTTACATCAAATGTCAGATAATTCTAACCTCTAAGCGTGTATCACTTTATGATCCCCTAGCAAAGACATTATGTTCCGTCAAACGTCAATGACAAATGTATTCTGACAATTACTTGCGTAGTGGGGTGTACGTTTTTAAAAACGGCTTCTGCGCACCCCCTACTCGCGCCAACTTAATTGGCGTTTGCTATACTTTACTTCGAATAATAAGCTGCACATTTTCATCATGTCTTTGTTTGAGTGTTTTTCTGTAAACCACGGCATTTGTCTACGTGGGTTTGTAAATCTCTGTGATTTCCGTACTGCATATACAATGATTTTACCACAACCAAGAGCTTTACAAGTTTCATCAACTGCTGCTGATACACCCATTGTTTTATTAAAATAGTTAAAGGCAAGAAAAGTCTTTCTTTGGAGACGTGGTTAAGTAAAAACTTAAAAAAGGTATATAACCCTTTACCACAATTATTAATCGTATCCTAAATACGTATTTCGACAACTAAGTTGTCATCATCAGTAGGTAAAACCACCAATAAAATGGTCGTACATGGGGCACAGTAAAACTAGCACAACTGATCACGCAACAACTTTACACAGCGTCCACGTATACACTCTACAGTGTTTACGTGAACGCATAAAATATGTAGTGTATAAATATACGATATAAATTTTCTAAATGGTTTAAGTTATAACCTAAATGGCATCTGTAAAGAATAAGATTTCTTCTAATTTTAACATATAAGCCAAATAGCAATAGTTTATAAGATGTAGAAAACAGATTTGTCAACGTTGTGTGACGCACAATGATGACATGACTGATCTCTTATCGTTAAAAAGAAATATTGTATTCTGCATTAAATAATTAATAATAACGATTATATATTTATTCATTTAAAACGTCACAAGAGGTGATGTAAACGAAATAGTAAATTAATGGATTTGATATATTTTAAGAAGAGCTCCAAATTATTATTACTAACATGCTATTTATATATCCTACAAATACATTTTTTGAAACAAGCACTATAATTAAATTATATAATAGATTAACATGATTATTTGAAAATATTTCACAGAATCGTTGTTTTTAAATTTGTAAAATGCACTCTAAATTAGCGAAAAATTAAAAATATATGAAATTACGATCCTGCACTAGTATCTATTACGGCCCAGTGTTATTTCCTACCTAGCAAAATGGCGGCTTCCATGTTGTCCCACATTCGCGCAGATTGAAGCGCCATCTCCTTATCTATGGAAACAATAGATACCATAATGGAATTTTCATGTTATGTTCTTACTTTGATAGAGAGCAGCACATGCTATTTCTAATTTTAATTAATTTAAATATAATGTATAAAATTTGTGTAATTTATTATTACATGTTTAAATATAATACTTATGATACATTGTTAATTAAATCAAATTAATCATTGACAATAAATAAGATGCAAATTGAAAGTCTAAAAGTTTGTCCTTGTCAGTTGTAGCATGGCCAGTTACACAATTATAAGACGTCAGAAATTTATATATTGCAGTCTGCAAATCCTGCATTTTATTCTCAGCTTTATTACTTTTTTTTGCTGACGCTGGTGATATCATACATTAACGCACATCCTTTTATTAAAAAAAATGGTTTTATCTTTGCAAAGTAATAGTTCGTAAACTATCAGTATTAAAATGTCTGCATGTGATACTAATGTACAGGCAACGTATTTTTCAGTCCAGCAATTTCATTTTTCTAATTAGTTTATTAATATTTGGAACCATTTTATATCAATTGCGAAGCCTCTATAACAACCATCAAAGAAATCTTAGAATAGAAGCTTACAGCAAAGACGTACGTATTTTCACAAAGTCTTATAAATACAAAAAAATAATTTGTAGGTAATGAAATTAACTGAAGAGATGAATGAAATACACAAAGTAGCAAATACATCTATGGGATTACTAAGAAAATTGGAAAATTATATCAATGACGATGTACACAAATATAAGGACAAACTTAGCTGACAAAGGTTAATTATTAGCCATATTCAAGAGTTTAAAATATGGAGCAGTAGATTGGACAGAACATGAATTAGATGCTAAACATGAAAGTACTACATTTAGTGAGATAAAATGTCTTAAAATATAAATAGGTAAAATAATAAATTCACATATATTGAAATTTAAGAAATGATACTTATGTTATGCAATTTTCCTATTTTGAAATGTGCACATTTTTGTATTTGAAACGTATGTAGTTTTTCTCATTTATATCTATACAAAGCTAGAATTTATTTCTTCATTTACTAAATTTTGTTTTTCGATTTTTCATGATTTAACATACTCTCTAGGAAAATTAACTTTGAAATATGTAGTCCTAAAAGAAAGAATAAAAAACTAGTAATATTTTTGAAAATCCTTTAATCTGGAATATTGTGCAGCTTCTTCATGAAATCTTGATATTCATAATTTGTCTTTTTGGAGGTATTAAAGCATGATACAATTGTAAATATTTTGTCATAACACTTTAGAGTATGAAAATTAATTGCCTGTTGATTTATGATGTAACATAAATTATGTGTAAAAGTATATAGAATATATTTATATAAAGACTATAGAACAGTAGAGGAACTTTAAATGGCAACAAAAGATGTCTAAAAAGTCCCATTAATTCTATTATCACATTGTGCATTTCGTTAGAATTTTTCCTTAAGATAATTATAAACAGAATTACCAAGAAAATATACATCATTGAATATTGTTTATAAGTTGAAATATAAATAACAAGATTTCGACAACAGTTTTTCTTTCAGTAGATTTTGTATATTCATTGAAACTGAAAGTGTAACTGGAATTATGACAATTATTTAACTTATTCTTATGCCAGCAGTCACTAAACAATTTTTGTATTATTTCAAATTATTAAAGTTGTCTCATAAAATTAAATAAACTACAGATTTCAAAGAATTTTGTTGTAATTTTACAAACTTAGTTTAAAATGCATTTCAATTAAAAATTAGTTTCACATGAAGAAATTCAGAAGTATGATGCAAAATTTATTTTATTTATCATTTAATAATTTTGTGTTAAATTTATGTTAACGCGATTATCTTTTCATATACAATGTATTGCAAAAATAATGGACCAACGTTAATTTTTGAAAGAATTGTTACTATATTTTTAATTGAATTTTAAGAAACTAACATAAAAATAAGGAAAACCTTTTTTTAGTAAATTTTATTAATCAATGCATCTCAGGTGCTACAAATGACTGGTATAGTCAATTTAATGCAAAATTTGATGTAGATAATAATTAATTTTCAAATTGATGGTTAGAAATATCGCGTCGGTAAAACAAACTAAGTACATATAACATACAAAATGTAGATTACGTGAAATTGTTGGATTTTCTGAAATCCACATGTCAAACCCCTGAAGCAATATTGTAATTTTCTTATTCTAAATTCTACAACAGGTTTGTGAAAATGAAATCTAACCAAAATAATTATTTAATAATTTAATGTCAAATAAATGTTAAAATTGCTATGTTTGGCGCAAAGCAGTTAAACATGGTAGCTCCATTTCTAATTGACACAACTGTATTCTAATTGCTTAGAGATTGCGTACATTCAAATTATTAAGTAATTTCTACCGCCAAAAACCATTTCACATATATACTACATCAAATTTAACATCATATAAAATTATTAATATAGTTCCACGCAAGTTTATTAAAAAAAAGCGCTGTTTTCTATTAAAAATTGAATTTGGCAATAAAGGAGAAATATTTATTTTTTAGTGGTTTAATTTTTTTTTTAGTTTGTCAGACCATTCTTTAACATTTTTCTAGTTACATGCTACGTTTGGGTTCATTATTTTTGAATTGGCTCATACATATTATTCCTCAGTAATGTACAAATTAAAATATATAAACCAAATATTTAATATTCTTTAATAACTAATAGTTTTTCATATTGTAATACCTAAATGCTGGCGATTCAATTTCATGTATTTTTTTCTTATTTAGTATTTGATTAATTTAATCTGTTTTTCAGTACTTTATATAAAAAGTATCAACATTCTAACAGTAATTAATGTACAGTTAAGCTCACATAAATCTAGTATAACTTGTCAAAATTTTCGAATATTGCTTAGTGTGTATAAATCTTTTTTTGAAAGACAAGTCAAATGTCGAAGTAATTTTTTAATACAATTTAGAAAACACAAATAAACTAATACTTAATTGATCCGCTATTCGCATTAATTACTGCTCTACCTTCTAGGTATAGAATCAATGAGACTTGTTAAAAATTAGGTTTTTCAACAATGTTTTCCCAAGTATTTTCAATAGATTCCCATAGTTGTTCCCGTTTAGTAAATCTTATACAAGATCTATGAATTTGCTGTAATTTTTTTTGTTTTCTCTCAAATATGCAACAAACCAAAAATTCAAAAATGGTTTATACTAGATTTATGTGAGCTTAACTGTACGTTCCAGAACATGTTGCTGGATGTACCATGCAAATAATGTAATTTTGTTATATAACTTGAAAGTGGTTGTTAGCTAAAATACGGTATCCGTCAGAATAAACAGTACCGAAACTTAGGATACTATGGAGTTGCTTATGTAATATGCATTTGCCATTATTGACTTAATTGTCATTAGTTGACATACCCAAGTGATGCCGCAGTTGAATTTAAATTAAAAATGCTTCCAGCGACGGCAGAAAAAAGTGTTCTTGGTAGAACATTATTTTCGCTCATACGGAAATGCTGGCAATGAAGGGCCAAGCTTACAGCAAGTGTCAGTAATATATCAACAGTTTAATAAAGTTGCCCCCAGTAAAAGTGTGATATTAACTGCCGTTGAGAAATTTTGTTGCATTGGTAGTGTATTGTGTCAACGTAAATGTTCTTCAGGTTGTCGAAAAACAGTGTGTGTTTTTGTCCAAGTTGTGCATTCACCACAAAGAAGCCTTGTAAGAACTGCATGTAAACACAACATCAGTGAAACATCTACACGTCGGTTGTTCAAATCAACGGTTATCCAAACCGTATTCAAGTTGGACAGCGACTAAACGCTGCGAACAAACGTGCCAGGGATATTTAGTTTGGTCGCATATTGAGTTTAATTTACGAGGATTCCGAATTCTTGAAAAACATATGGTTTTCAGACGACTATATTAATCGACAAACAACTCGATTCCTTGGATTTTAACGTCTTGATGTTATTGTAGAGGAACCATTTCACAGTGTCCGATTTACCATTTCGTGTGCGGTTTCTGGTCATGGGATAATTGGTCCATATTTCGTCGAAGACGATAATCAAAATTTACTTACTGTCAACCAGGACTGTTACAGAGAGAACATTATTGCACCTTTTGTGAGAGACTTTGCCGTGCACGAAATCTATTGGTGCGCATACAATGGTTTCAACAAGATGGTGTAACGAGTCATACAGTTGCGGGAACCCTAAACTTACTCCTTCAGCATTTTGATGATAGAATAATTTCCCGGAGAACAGATTTCGAATATCCTTCTCATTCTCCGGATCTGACGCCACCTGATGCATACATTAGGATTATGATGAAAGACAAAATATTTCGCTCAGAAAATCCGCCGGAGAATATTGCAGAACTACGAGAAAGAATACAAACATTTTTCCGGCAGTTACATCAACCACTTTTTATAAATATGTTTAGTGACTTACAAAATCGATATGAAGCTTGTTTGCGTCCGTAATGGTGAACATTTGGAACATTTAAATAAAAAAAAAATTGAAAAGTTTACATAATTTTTATTTTCGGTACTGTTTATTCTGGCGGATACTGTATATACTTGCATCAAAACTTTTGCAGAACATAACGGCAAATTAGATAAAGTATTGTTGTTTTCATTGCCTTTCAATAAAGTTAACTCGATTAGCGCTATTTTATTCAATTAAGAATTCGTACTGTAACTAATAAACAACAAATAATAATAGTTTTCTATTTATTTATGATAATTATAGAAATTCTTTTGTTGTTTAAGATTAACCAAAGCAAAAGAAAATAATCATAGCTAGATTTCTGCTTATTTTTGCAGTTGTATGCTTATTTATCTGGATCAGGTTAATTTTTTTTTTTTTTGTAAAATGTGGGAGTTTGCTTCTGTCAAAGTATAAATGATTCTTAATCTCGTATATTAATAAATTTAAAATGCACGTCTTTTAAAATAACCATGACATTTAAAAGGGATTTAATAGATGCGTTGAATAATGTTTTTCTAAGACGTTTTGCGAAACTTTTTGTTATCTGGGCAAGCTTCGCCCTCATTGCTCGATTGTCGCTTATCATTCCCAATACAAACCGATATGGCAATTCTGGTCTAGTTTCTTCTGAACATCAATACTCTATTACTTATAGAGACTGAGAATACACAATCTGTCACACGTTATCCTAGAATTCAAACCTGGTATCCTCGTCGCATCGTGGGTTAGCCAATCATTACAGGAACAATGATTACGTTCCCCAAACTGAACTATTATATGTTTAGTGATTTTCTATTGACTATTTCTGACTTGATGTTATGGGTAAAGATGCGACATTTCATGATTCACTATTTAATGTTTTACGCTGCCCGCCGATTTGTTAATTATGTAACTGCGTTTAAGTTATAATTTATATGGTACAATGAAACATTGCATTGAGTCAACGGTGACCGCGAATAATACAAGAATAACTTAATGCTTCGTGATTTTTCCAAATAGCCTTAAAGCGACGCTACTAAACTGTAATAGAGAATAGGCGCCCTTATTATGAGTGACGATGACAAATATTGCATTGCTTATGATATTTAAATTTTTTCCTTATCCTAAATAGCAGTTTAAAAATCTTAAATTTATATAGGTACATACCATTTTTGAAGCTTAAAAATAAACGTTCAACAAATGCCAAAAAGAAAACTCGTAAATTGATATGATCTTTTCGCCGGAATGAAACCATTGTTTTTTCTTTTTATTATATTTTCTTTCTGTGGTAATTACGGTAACACCTATTTAAAATGATTTTAGCCTACTAAAATTCCTAAACAATTAATGTGTAACATAATATACCGGTAACCTTATAAATTATGAAATTATTTCTATTGGAATTATCCGTATCAACCTTCAATAGCATCTTTTTGGATAATTATTTTATAATTAAAATGCAACATATTTAAAGAAAACAAGAAATATTTAATACTTTACTAGGCTATGGGCCGTCGTCAACCTATTCAGACATGGGTTCCTATATTTAAGTTCCCTCACATCAAGTAACCCGTATAAGCTTGCCCTTTCTATTTAGAAACATAATACGTTGTTCCTCTTCCTAGGCATCGAGCGGCCTGAATTTTCTTTCAAAGTTTCACAAAAACAATTCAGTAACTTGGAAGTTTAGAATTTGATAATTTTTTCTTTGGAAATACTGCCTAATGTAAACCTAAGTTTTCATAAAGTTATCGCTTTGCCAACTAAATAATATTTACTTTATTTTTATATGTAATTTACGTATTAATACTTAAGTATTTAATAAAGAAAAATCTGCTAGTTTGATATCTCTTAAGATATCCACCACTTTCCTTTCATTTCGATTTAGTTGCAAAAAGCTATGATTTTGAGTATCTTTTTGCTGATTTATCAGTTCTTGTGAAGAGATAGAATCAGACAGAAATAATAATACAAATGTACGAAAATGCTAATTCCATCCTCAGATCTAATTTCATGTCTGCCGCAATTCAATCTGTTTTTACAATCAAAACTGACTGTCAGTTTCTAAAGGAATTATTTTGTTTCTCATCACGAAGAAATTAAACGATATCTTGGGACTCTTCTCAATAATCTTTTGTGTTCTATTTTCGCTTCCATCTTAAGTTCGTACTACGTTTATACATTGACCAGACCATGTACCTTTATACTAGATTTCACTTGTCTTATTTAGTGTATACTGCCTGAGTACGCCAGGATTAGCTTCTCATTATCGATCAGATAAAGCCTTTGATGCTATTGATCATTCATTATTGTTGAATAAACTGGATTCTCTTAACTAGTTCTAAGCTCTCTCAAAAGTTTTTTCTCTTAATTGACTAACGACTTTTGATAGGTTTCTTTAAAATGGCTTCTTTTCGGAAATTTTTGTTTATAACTTCTTCCGGGCTGCCGCAGGTGCCTAGCCTCAGTCATCTGTTGCTCAATATATTTATAAGTGATGTATTTCAGTTACTTGACTACCGCGTACTATTTTTTTTTCATATTTCGTTTGTTATATTGTTTATTTTCATATCTCGTCCTTCGGTGTTATAATTATGAGGTATACAATTATAACACCTAATATTTAAGTTAATTTACGAAAGTTATTATTTGTAACGAATCGCTATATTTTAATATGCCAAAATAGTGTACTGTTGAATAATAACGAATATTATTATTATAGAAATATTCAATCGAATATAT
Source organism: Melolontha melolontha (assembly GCA_935421215.2). Taxonomy (NCBI): domain Eukaryota; kingdom Metazoa; phylum Arthropoda; class Insecta; order Coleoptera; family Scarabaeidae; genus Melolontha; species Melolontha melolontha. The sequence goes on along the minus strand of OW285242.1, from coordinate 84,819,500 downwards.
CACATTTAAATAGTTCTGTTTTCTTTTTCTGGGAATGTCTGCAAGTATAACTTTTTTTTTTGCAAAACAATGACTTTCAAAATCCTATTTTACAGTTGTTTTTTTTTTCTAAATACTTAGGTAAACCATTTATTATAATTCTCTATATAATTTGTAGTTAGGTCATCTGGCAAAACTCCCGAGTTATGAAATATCTCTCTTATATAAGGAAGTTTAAAACCCTAGATCTAATAATATTTGCTAACACAATGATTATTCATTGAGAGAGTAACATGAATGGAGTCGAAGAGTGAGCAACACACGAAAGAATACATACTTCATTTTTGGAAACTTGAATTAATCACAATAAATATTACTTACAGTATGCATTAGATACGTTTTACTATTTAAATCATTACCATGCCGCTCTATTTGTTTTAAATTTCAATTCTAAATTTTGTGCAAGAATATTGCCAGTGATTAACGAGGGACATTTTCAAAAAGTTATTAAAAATTTTAGATTGTTAAGAAAATTCAATGATCAAACGCTTATCATATGTTAATAACTAAGTTGAAATGGAGAAATCTTGTTTGTAGACTTCTGTGGTAATCACTGGGTTGGTATCTTTGCGGTTTCCGAGCTTAAATCATATCCTGGTTACTGCTGTCGATGTCACATTGTTCGGTTTAAAAATTTCTACCGTTTCGCGGAATTTTGATTGTCAGCAACTGCAGAAATACACAGAGCATGATTCAAATGTCATATATTTTTCTATTGATGTTATGAACTGCTTAAAAAAACAATACTATAATGGTCAACGACCACTTGCACCAAAAGTTGTAAAAGAATAGAATCATTCGTGACATACACAACATGAAATAAAACAATAGCACAAGATTTCTATTTATTTTATCGTGCGAGGATTATCATATAATTTTCCCACGAGTTTCAAACGTTGAAGAATTCGTATATTACTATTTGCATTAATTTAATGAAATTATTTACAACTTCCGTTCTGGTAAATTAAGATTAATTAATTAATTTTACTATTTTCATGTAAGATTCGTTTTGTTATTTAATCACGAATTCAGTCTCGCCAAATCCTTGTTTTTTTGTTCGCTATTGAAACGAGTTCAATTTATTTCAAACTAAACAAACAGTGCAGGCAACTATTGGTTTAATAACTGACAGATTTTTTTTAGAAAATTAAAGACAATTTTTGTATGGAACGAAATATTTTTGTTCAGTAATGCATGCTTCATACATTTTTATCTGTGACCATAAAAATCTTTCAGGCAGTATCATAATTTCACGTTCATAAAACTGAACCAAGAGCGATTTGACATAATCGTAATTTTTTTAATTTTTACCATTCAAAAAGTTTTACAAACAAAATACTTGTCAATCTGATGATTGAAGCTTACCAGCTTCGAGAGCGGTTTTTTAAAGTATAGTTTCGCTTGAGGATATTGATATACCATTTGTAGTAACCACGTTCTTGTCAAACCTTCGCACTTACATTTTTCTTCTTACCCTTCAAGGAATATAACTTCGCAGAAATTAATTTTCGCTTCTTCCGAATCAAAACTTAATTGAATGTTTTATTTGTAAAAATCTGCAAAACCGCCTGCTAGATTGGTTCCAAGAATATCTTCTTTGCGTACAATGACTAGATTCATTTCACGATTCAGAATAATTTACTCTTGAGCGTACCGCATAGTGCACCTCACATTCAACTTCTTGCAGGTCATTTACGACGACAGACAAATTTTTAAATATCCTGGACATTCTTGTTGAACCAAATGCTCTTTTTACTCTGACCATAGTATGCGAATTATCAAATAAAGATTACTTTAAATAAACACAGTGCAGGAATTGCCACGCTAATTATTAGTTTAACAACTAAATACCTAACAGATTTTTTTAGAAAATTGGAGACAATTTTTGTAAGGTGCGAAATATTTTATTCATTAATGTATGCTTCATACATTTTTATCTGTGACCATAGGATCTTTCAGGCAGTTTCATAATTTCACGTTCATAAAACTGAACCAAGAATTTGACATCACCATCATTTTTAAAATTTTTACCATTAAAGAAGTTTTGCAAACAAAATAAATGTCAATCTGATGATGCCAGGTCAGAACTATATGGTGGATTCCGATTAAATTACTTGAGATGTTCGTAAAACCTTTTCAAATGTGACCTTTCTAAATCTATTGTCCTCATGCCTCGTTAGAGAATTTTCTCTAGCACTGCATTTTTAACCTTAGCAGCATTGAGAGCGGTTTTTTTAAATATAGTTCTGTTTGAGGATATTGATATCCCATTTGCAGTAACCACGTTCTTGTTAAACCTTCGTATTGGCATTGGATTCTGATCAAGGGCCAATAGTTTTTGCTGAATGACCGAGAAATGTATGTGACCTTGCATTGTGATAGTGGAACACAGTATGTAGGATTTGCTAATTCTGGTGAATTTTCGTGAATTAGATTGTTTAGTTAGGTTAATTGTTGATTATATACATCTGAATTGGTAGTTTGGTTGCGTGGTAAAATTTCAAATATTATAATTTCTTTGTAATCTCACAAAACTGATAACGTAACCTTCTGATAAATATCAACTTTGGATATTTCATAAGCAAATTTCAGATAATCGATTTTTTTTTACATGGCCAAGTTGTTTCAATGATGTGCATTGCAGAGAAGCTCGATGTGTCACATATGTCATATGTAATACATCGAGCTTCACTGGAAGCTTACACATTGCGCTATGATAATTCGCATCTATTATTGCTTTGATTTTGCCATCATCAACTTCGACTGGACGATCAAAGCGTTATTTATCTTTGAGTAAAAATCACTATTACGAAACTTGCAAGCCAATTTCGACGCTGTTCTTTTAAGGTTCGTCACCATACACACCACATAATCTTTTCTGAGCTTGCGATTAATTTTTACCTTGCTGTAAATAAAATAAAAAAAAGAAAAATGTGACTAAAATGCGTGTTTTAATTTTAAATTTTCAACCGACAAGAAGCAAAAGCTGCTAGGCTTTGCAGCTTTTGCTTGTTGTCGGTTTGCTTGTTGTGGAAAATAGCGTTCAGTGAGGACCCCTGTTGCCAAACATAGATAGAAAAGCGAACACTAAATTCAATTTCATTCTACCCAGATTCTATCGCCCTAGTCCTATTATTATAATTGCAAAATCCATAGAAATCCTAAAGCATTTTAACAATTTTTATCAGTTTACGCAGTACCTGACAAACTCTTCTATCAAAACAACTCCATCTTAACTATAACGCTCCAGTAACCCGAAACAGTTAACCTTGTCCCGAACTAACATACCTTCAGTTTCAGAACAGCCATGTCAACAGTAGTAGCAGTCCAAAGCATGTTCCTTGTAAGATTAGACGAAACGTTTAAGGAAAAAGTAGTGCCTAGAGTGCGACTGCAGAAGTCTTCACTAGAAATTTCACATCTAAAAAAGATTTAACAATTTAAAATCACGAAGAATTCAACTTTCAATGTTATAAATGCATCAGTTATTCTTTTACAAATAGCGTGATAACATCGTCAGATGCACATAGTTTTCATATATCAATATCACTCTGTCGTTACTTCAAAAGCTTTGTAAATACACATATATCAATGATTGACGTACATGTATGCAAGTATTAATAGATTAATTATTTAAACTGTTATTAGTCTTACCGCAACATTAATGTATATAATAAGTATGCCTTAAACATTAAAAAATGTCAATACCGCATAATTGTATTAACTACTAGCGTTACTCTTGATCTTAACGTTATTCGTAACGTTAAGAAATGTTTAACTTGCCTGATTTTTACGTACGTACCTTGTTAATAGAATTTATTTTTATAGATAATATATTAAATGATTATACTGCTGTATATACGTCTATGATACACATATAAAACTATATTGTATTTCTTTGTTTCGTTGTATGTGGTGTTCTTTGTACTTTTATATACAAAGTTATGATGGTATTAATTTTTCGTTTTTAGCATTAGGTTAAATAAAATGAATGGTATTTAAAAAATAATATTAACGTAAGTGACAAATCTTGATATAGTCACATCTATATCACATCTATAGTCACATCTATATCACATCTATATACATCCATATATAATGATAGTGTTATTTGTAGATCTCGGTTTCCGGGTTGGAACCGCGTCGAGTTAGGCGTAATTGCACCTTAGGCGCGTTAGGCAATTACGCCTAACTCGACGCGGTTCCAACCCTACATCTAGAGAACAACCGCGAAAACCTACATAGTGTTATTTGTTTTTTTTTTGTTATTGAATTTATTCCAGCCAGTGTTATTTATGAATATTTTAAGTATTTGTTATGTTAATGAATATATTATTTTAATACAGATTTTTGCGTTTATTTATTTAGTTGAGTTGAATTTTAAATCGTCGTATTTCCTATCAATTTTCGTGTCGTCCAATAAAAAATTCACTCAAGTTTACCGGCCTATTCACAATGTCACCACCAATTTCTACTTTTCCCTACACTTCAAAATCTATCATTTTTTAAAATTTATGTGAAGAGACTGATGAGAAAATATAATTTATCTTGATTGAAATGAATATAATTCAAACTTTTCTAACGTTCTACTCTTGAAATCGCCCTTTACCGGAAAGAAGGACGAGAGATGCATAACAAATTGATCGTTCCTAAGTGTAAAGTTAAAATTTTATAGTTTCGGAATCTGCATTACTAATTTTCACCTAATTTTCTTTCATTTGGGTTTATTATAAGTATAATATGTTAACTGCAAATAATGTTTATATATTCTTGATAGACACCAGTAGTCTGTGTTTCGCCAGTTTTGGACCACCAAAGTGTGAACCACTAACAATAACTATCAATTTTTCTACTATTTTAACTTATTTTTATTATAAATTTTGTGCATTTTGTCTTAATAAAGCACAATAATTATCATTTTTACTCGTTCACAACTGAAAATTAGATAAAAATCTTTAAGTTTTAGCATTTATTCATTAATAAATTTAGTTTTGATGGCAATACTTCAGATACAATTTTTTAAGTAATGTTGCATATTCTGGTTTAGATGTTAATGTTAGAGAATATATTCCAGATTAATAAATCATCTAATTTTAGGGGACTTCTAATTTGGGCCGACCCAAATTATTATAACTTTTAGATCATCTTTATCTAAATTATCTGGGGTCTATAATAGATAAAAATATATATTCAAACCATGGGAAGCAAAACGCCTTGAACTTGAAAATACACATCCAGATACAATATTTATTAATGCATCTGGAATATATTCTCTATACTATCATCTAAACTAGAGTCTGCAAAACCATTAAAAAAATGGACTACTAGTGAAGTTTTACTAACATTCTCTTATTTTTATATCCTAATATTTTATTTTTAAAGGTGTCATTTTGCGACTCCTCGAGTAATACTTAAGTCATTAAATTCTGATCCACTAAAATAGCTATGTTTTACTTCAATTTTTACTAATTTTTATCATTATTTTAACACATTTATCTCAAAAATTTTTCCATAGTTTTTGCTCGTTCATACCCCAAAAATACGTTAAAATTGGATTTTCTGAATCGCCACCAAATTGAGAAATAATTATATTTACAGATTTTCTCAAATTTTGGGTTGATATTGGTCCTCTAAATTGTGAATATTAGGTATATATTTTTTTATAAATGAATCGAGATTATATTCTCTAATATTATCATCTAAATTCGAATTTTAAAGATTGTACTTAGAAATTTGTACACGTTTATTGATAGCATTCTTTGATAGTATTTTTACTACTGGAAATAGCTTCTATTTTAAGTGGCCAGCCTATGTAGTATTATGAATGATAAATTAATAACAGTCCTAATTTATGTGATAGAACATTTGAATTGTTTCGAATCTGATTAGAGTGATTAGTAAAATTAAATAGTAAATTATTACATTTGATCATGTACTTTGGTACTATATTTACTACAAACACTCTAAATACTTACAAACGTGAACTTGAACATAGAACGTACTAATATAAGGTACTTCAACTACTTTTCTAAATTAAGACAACAGAGACACAAAAAAATAAAACTTTATTAAATTTAGTAATGGTTCAGATGATTCGTCGCGAAGATGATTCAGGCTAAGGCGGTGGAGCATTACTGGCCGGATTATTTCTACACAGAAAATTTAACCGTTTGTACAAAATAATTTAAATTATAATCACACAAATTTCATGACAAAATGTTTACCTAAATATTAGTATTACCAAACCCTAATTCAATATTTTTGTCATTTGTAAAATCTTGCAAAACATCACCTGCTAGATTGATTCCAAGAATATCTTCTTTACATACAATGACTAGATTAATTCCACAATCTAAAATAATTACTTTTGAGCATACCGCGCAGTGCACCTCACATTCAACTTCTTGCAGGTCATTTATGACGATAGACAAATTTTTAAATATTCTTGAACCAAGTGCTCTTTTTAATCTGACCATAGTATGCGAATGACCAATTTCTGTTGTTACAGTTTGCATATATAGAATATTTTAATTTAATTTCTTCTACAAATATCTCGCATTTAAAATTAAATTTCAACTCAGACATTTTTTATGTGTATTTCGTTTTCAAAGAAAAAGCCTTTCTGTTGTTCTCACACTAGCCGATAGACGGATTCTACCTGACTTGAACTGTCAACCAAGCAATCTAACGTTCGCTTGATCTCTTTATACATTTCGTTTTTAAACTAAAGTTTTAATTTAATTACGTACGTCTTCTTTAATATGTCGTGTCGCATATTGTTTTAAAGCTTGTCTCACAAAGGATATTTTAATAATATTTATGGCCTACACATCACAACCTTTAAGCTGGCGCTTTTAATTAATTCATTAGTCAAGACACCTTTTTTCTAGACCAGTGTTTCTTCGACACTTACTTTCATCTTCTGTTTTCAACTCTTGTAAGTTACACATCGTGCAAACTCTAAACGTGCTGTGCCAGCACCCAAGCGTCGTCCTACCTTGCTTTCTACATGCCCGATCGTGGCATCTCCGCAACTCAAAGGTAATCTGTATTGTTCCGATATATATTATTGTTTAATTCATCTTAATTTAATTAATTCAACTAATTAATTTCTTCGCCCTCCGGCCAAGCATCGCTTTACATACTTGTCCAGGTACTGTACGCCGACCTCCTGTATGCCGACCTTGTGGCCGACAAACATACGCTTCAACAGGTAACTTTTTATTCTATGCACAGGTTATTTTATATTAGTCACAATTAATTCACATTTAATTTACTGCGTAATTTAATATTCTTTCCAGTTTATTTTTGTGTGTTAATTTTTAATTACTTACTTACCGCTCCTTGTGTATATTTTATTTAATTACTTTAAAATATATCAACGCTCAATTTCTTTCTTGTAAATAATAAATACAAACATTAAGAACAACGTTGTTGTGTTTTATTTAGTTAGTAAATTGTAATATATTTAATACAGCATTATTATACACGTCCTGGACCTTTGATGCAACTTCACCAGCACCACAATTGTTTACTTTAAATAATTCCCTGTATTGTTAGCACAACCCCCAAACAACGTGTTAGTAATACTGTTTCAGGGAAATTAAATTTATTACCTATACGTGTGTTCCGATTCCGATTGCATCTTAAATAGTGCTATATTTATTGTTTAAGTGAATTCGTTGGACATGAGACATGAGTGAAGCAACTTGGAAAGAGTAAATAACTTAAGATAAGTGGAAGTTGTTTAGTTTTTATGTGAATAGGATTTTTGATTAATTTTATTTTTGCCGGTTTTTATATATAGTACATTAATAGGTTAACCTAACTTATAGCAACATCTTCTCCGCGGGCATGCGGTGCGTAGAGGGATGTATTTTATCTCACTCCTTATTCACACTTCTAACAAGCTTGCAGTGAACAATAACTAGAAACCGGACGCATCAGGCCGAAATTACGATGGACCATATAAATAGCCTATAGCAAGTACAACACGCAGTTATTGAATAACACTATTCATTCGGTTAACCGCACATCGGTTTTTTTGTCGTTGAATTGTGACGCAATTACTTCAATATTACACTTAAATTCCTTTCTTCAAGGGCGTAGTTAGAAGCGGGAGGAGTTTCTATAATTTATTTTATTTATTAGTTAATATTTCGCAAGATAAGTAAAGTACGGTGAGTTAGTTTCTTTTTTTCGTTGTTTTAACTGTTAATTACCATACTACGTAATTTTTGTAATAGATCGTGTTTAATATTGTTTCATCGAATCTACTTCTCCCAATTATTTTGACGTATGTGTCGCAGTGAATTTCGTTAAGTTTCAATAACTTACGCATACATTTTTAATTTTCATTTATTTAGATCTAGAACATTGTTTAAGTTACTTTTTCAGATATGATCTGGACCAACGTCGAAAATGGCATCGTGAAACAATGGCGAGTTGGATTAAGCGTCAAACTGATTGTATGTCCATTGCCCGTGATTCCAAAATTTATTTCAAAGTCTGTAAAATATCGTTAAAAAATTCCAAGAAATCGCACATAAAACGTCACTTAGCATCGCAAACATATACACAGAAACTAGACCCGTTGGAATCTGCCAATTTTAACGAAGAACTCTGTGAAACTTCTTTAATGGCGGCAAATATTCCATTAAATAAACTTAACAATCCCACCTTCAAAACATTTGTCCAAAAATATACTGGTCCAAGAGTTCCTGATGAATCCACCTTACGCAAATATTATGTTTGTAAGTGCTACACGAAAGCAGTAGAACGCATTAGAAGCCATCTTTTAAATCAGTATCTATGGATAAATGCCGACGAAACTGTCTATATATTAGGACGCTGTGTGGTAAATGTTGTAGCTGGTGTACTACATCCAACTAGTCCATATAACGCATATGTAATAGCAACAAAAGTTATACATACAGTTGATGCAGAAACACTAGCTAAAACCATTTACGAGAATATGCACAAAATGCTTTATTCAGGCGACATATACAAAGGAAAAATGCTTTTATTTGTCAGTGGCAGCGCTGCATATATGTTAAAAACAGGCAGGATATTCAAGGCAACATATCCTAATATGCTGCATATTACTTGTGTGGCACATGCTCTCCACAGAATCTGAATATATCAGAGACACCTTTCCGGAAGTTGATAGACTTGTATCTGCTTATAAAAGCTTTCAGAAAAACACCATTGAGAGTAGCTCTTTATGGGTAAAAACTTCCATCTTTGTCACTGGCTCCCTCTCCAGCAATAACTAGATGGGGAACATGGTTGGAAGCTACTAGTTTTAATCCAGAGAATTTCGATAGTTTATACAAAATTTCGTTACATGTTTAAATGACGATGCTCGAAGTATTGCAAGGAACTAATACAAATTCCCAATTTAAAAAATCAGTTGTACTTCCTTCAGGATCACTTATTTTGAAAATCAAAATTTCAAATTAAATCATGGATTAACCACATTAGATGTATTAATAATTTGAAAAATGTTCCAAGTGACTTCAGATGTGGTCTTTGGTAAAAGTTAGACGCAGTTTTTAATAGAAATCCAGATTTAATAACATTGCGGCAATTGTGTATGGGGACAACGTCTCAAAATCTAGCTGCTAAATACGCTGAAATAAAAGAATATTTCGAGTATACACCTATAACCAGTTGTGATGTAGAAAGGGGAAGGGGGGGGTAGAATAGGGACAACGTCTCAAAATCTAGCTGCTAAATACGCTGAAATAAAAGAATATTTCCAGTATACACCTATAACCAGTTGGTTGTGATGTAGAAAGGCCGTTTTTTGTATTTCATTCAAAGAGAACAAATTTTACAGAAGAGAACCTTGAGAAAGTACTGCCAGATAATATTATGCTATATGCTATCGAGCAATAGTCTTGCGCGTGCGTACCTACCGTAATACCTACCTAGGATTTATTAACTTACCCCAATAACATGATTGCCCCGGAGATCTTAGACTAAAGATACCAACTCAGTTTAGAGGCGAGCTGCAGGGAGGTTCTTATATATTTTTAGGCGCCACCTGGTTTATATTCTTTAGCCGTTACATAGACACTTGACTAAATCATAGGTATCTGCGTGTATCGTTATTATCATAACAATGAAACAATAGAGAATTTATTTACAACGAACTATCAACAACAAACAGAAGTATTGTTACACAAAATGTGAAATCTAAAGCCACTTTTGGCTTTACCATAAAAAAAACTAATGTTTAATAATAAAAACTGTTGCGCCAATTTTGCTCTCGCAACACAAAAATAATATAGATAAGAGCAAAATTAATGAATAGAATGAAAAACTATAATTAATATTGATCAATTCGCTAGTTACCTTAATATAGTGATACTAATTCTCAATAAAACGAAGTAATGTCCTGGACATGAGTAAAAGACTCACCTAGTATAGCAAATAAAATAAAAGAACTAAATTGTATATAATAAATTTAATAATAAGTTAGCTTGAAAAATATGCAAAGAATATCATGCGTTTTAGATAAATTTTGGATAAAAATGGGTCATAAGATTTATAAAAAAAATAAGAACAACGTGTGGAACTAATTGAATAATAACTGTAAGCGAACTAAATAGGAATCTTTATTTAAAAATTGCATAAATAATTTATCTAAGATCTTGGATAAACCTCACATCGAGATTTTGGTACACACTGCATATTAAATATAACATACCATTAAATGTTCAATAGTGAAAATTCCAAATTTCGAAAATTTGCACAAAATAAATCTATTAAGATTTGTCCACACTGTATATACAGAAAATATTAACTATTATAGCAAATTTAAATAATCGATAGTTTCAAATTATACCAAAAAAATATTACAATATTACACAAATTAAATCGATAATTATTTTTCCATACAGTATATGCAGAAGTCAGGCGCGGCTCGTGATTGCGTATTTGGGGGTGCAAGTACAATGATGCGAGTGCTTCGTGTATTTTCGTGTACTAACTGTAACGTTTTCTTAGTAAACACCGAAAACACACGAGGCACTCGTATCATTGTACTTGCACTCCCAAATACGTCATCACGAGCCGCGCCTGGAAGAAGTTATTATTATATAACAAAAAAAAAAAATAATAATCGGCTCAATTCTTTTCACAAAGAAAATGGCACAAGGCAAATCTATAATTATTTTTATGACGTTCTTGGTTTCATATTATACTAAATACTTCTAAATGATATATAAAAAATGCTTAAATGAATCTACTAAAATGATAATTAACTGACAGTTACCAAATTTAACATGCCTCTATATCTCCCCTATGCACCCTATATCTATGACTTAGAATTTCTGAACGTAAACCAAAAAAAATTACTAAACAATTAAATATTTAAATACAGACAAAAAAAATTAATTAAACGAAATCATATCTATTTGATATACAAAATTGTACACATTTCCCTTGTAAGATGACGAATAATCTAATTGTAGTTTTTAATATTATAAGCAGCATAAATATTATACCTTATATCCAATGGCGGGTACAGAAAAAATGCTACCTCATGGTGAAGGCCAGCTAATATCTTGTACGAAAATTTCTAATGTGATGGCTTAAATTGAACAGGTTCGGAATACGTCCTGGGCAAAATCCTTTCCGCGTCCTTAAGTATTTCGTATGCTAAGTTTTTGTGACTTAGCCCCCTTGCCAAGTTCTCCTACGTGAGCACGAGGATTAACCAAAGAAAATGACGTCTCAAATCATCTGGTTCATAAAATTAATCTTCAATAATCCGCTCCAATGACCGACAAAATCATTAATTCGGATTTCATTCGGCAGTACATTCGGCATAGACTTCAATTAAATCTACTGCTCTGATTAATTTGTCGACACAGGACTGGCTGAAGTAGTTAACCCAGAACTAACAGAAGACATAAGGACGAACACCCTTCGTTTTGCGTTTTTATAGGATTAGATGCGTAGTTCGTATATTAAATCAACTAAAGATGGAAACCTCATCGAGAAAAATATGTAACTGAATTTTTAATTACCAAAGTATTAATTATAATCCAAAAAGTGAATCGAAGAACAAAAATGAACCTATCTTTAAACTACTGAGAATCCAAATTAAATATCTTAATAAAGGGCAAATTGCCAATTAACCAAGCGGGATAGATACCAACTAATTACTCAAAAGATGTCGCACCTATTCGGGCACCATCAAGAAATTCCAATTAAATAAATTACGACTTGGAAAAACTTTCAATAAAGAAGAAGATCCCATATAATTATGAATTTTACATTAAACAGTATTTTTAATGACATTAGAAAAAATATATTTTCAATGACTAGCATAAATCGTTCATATGTAAACGCACACATATACGTTTGATTCACATGTACGTGTGACCACCCAATGCGCATATGTCACTTCTGTCATATATATACGGACTTAATCCTAAACTAGACAGCTGAGTAGAAATTTAAATAAATTATGCCCTATAATGTTACAAAGGAAACTAGGTATTTATAAAATGATGATCTAATTTAATATGAATTGCAGAATGCCTATGCACGATAATTTAACTAGAAGAATGGCAATTATAACCTTACATAAACAGACGTTGATGCTGTAAAATACATTCGCAAACGATGATATTTAACCAGGAACTAAGATATTAAAGAACAATTGGGATACTTAAATCTTATGTTACAGATACCAGTATGATTAACGCTCTAGATCGCGTACGTGTATCAAACAATTAACTATTTATGAAATAATTGAGCTGTATTTGAAATGCATTATCCTAGGTAGTAAAAATTAAGAAAAACATTATTGAATGGTCCTTAATAAATGTGTAGCATATTAATACTAACAGAAACAACTCTGAATGTAGAAAAAAATCATTCAGTCATTCAAAAATAAATGACAACCAGATTGAAAAATTAAAGTAGGGTTAGTTTAAGAATTTTACTAACACAATAGGTTTGAAATAATTATATTCATATTACATATGAGACATTCTGTAGATTTTTAATGGAAACAAATGGAAAACAGGATATAATTACTATAGCGAAAAACAAATTTATTAAAAATGCTAATCAATAGTACCCGTTCAGTTAAAACTAATTCGTTAAGAGCCAGATTAAAACGCCTAACAAAAAAGTTAAACCTACAAGATAACATTGCGGATATCCCGTCTCAAGAAGATACATCGGACTTTAGTATATCTCAATATTATGCTACTGATCAGTCGGAATTTTAACTTTTCTACACTTAAAAGACTCAGTATTTATGTTTAATAGACTAAATAAGCATCTGTTAAATTCTTTTTCTTTTATTTTATTTAATTCAATAATAAAAGGTTAAATATTATCTAGTGGCATTCGCAGGCAGCTGTGGCCAAAACAGAAAGTTTAAGTATTTTGTTAGAAAAGTATTCTGTTGATATTGCTCAAATGTCAGAAGCATGGTATAAGGCGGGAACATGTGTTAAGTTTAAGTGTTATAATATACATAGGGAAGACAGAAATGATGGGTATGGTGGGGTAGCTATTCTGGTTAACAAAACTCTATGCTTTAATTCTATTAACTTAAATACAAGATTTGAACATACTAATATTTGTGCTATTTACTTACCAGAAGCGAATCTGTCACTCTTATCGATTTACCGCCCAGTACAAGAGAAATTAACATGTCACGATTATAATAGCATTTTTTTCACAAATATCTCTTTTTATTTTTGGTGGTGATTTAAATAGTCACCATCAGGCCCAAGATAAAATTGCATAGATTAAATTAATCATAAAGGCTGCTTGCTAATGAACATTTCTCGGTTAATAAATTCTATAGAAAAAGTTCAAAACCTCCCACCCGCTCCATGGTGGAATGACGATTGCTCGCAGATTACAAGAGAAAGAAAAAATGTATTAAAGGAGTTTAAGATAAATCGCACTTGAGAGAACTATCTAAAAGAAACAATGACATATTCTAAAAGATTTTTAAAATATAGAAAAGAGGAAACTTGTTGTATGTTGTATTGTAACCAACTCAGTAGCAGTACTACGAGCAGTGAGATTTGGAATACGTTTTGAAAGTTTAACAGATTGCATGTAGCGGATATTGATATTAATGACGCTAGCTCTGGATTTTGTTCCTAATAAGAAAAAGCCAATTGAACCATCATTTTTTGTCAAGGGCATTTAACAGAGTTGGATCTGGCACTAAATAAAAACAAAGATACTCGGTCTAGATGAGTAGATAAGCTATGCCGGTTCTAAAACAAAATCCCATGTATTTTCTTATGGAGTTTCATTTTGCATTTTTGAGGATGAAACGTCAATGCGCATGCGCCAACCCCTGATTCTCATTATGCATACCCAACTCCTACAATATATTCCCTTATGGTGGAGAAGGTAAGAAATTATAATTTTATGTGGGGGGGTGAGTTTTACATAGGGATGAGTTAGGTGACCGAAAACTCATGATGGTTTGAAGAGGTCCGCAAGGGGACACCAGGAGCTTGCATTGGTGCGTAAGGGGATGCCAGGTTTGCAAGGAGGTCCCCGAGACCTGCAGGAGGGCACCAGGACTCTTCATGGAGGTGCAAGCGGTTGCCAGGGTGTGGTGTGTTGAAAATAACGTCAAAACAGCTCTAACTTCAAGGGGTAGCGAGATACCGCCCTTACTTAGGGATGACTTATGTTCGGTTATAGTTTCATACGCGACCACCGCGAGACCTCGAGGGCGCTTTGTCAGATGTTATGATTAATGAATTGCGTATGTAAAATAGTAATCACGTGATCATTATTATCTCATTAAATGAATATAATATATAGCGGAGGATATGTGTATGAGAGTCATTCAGTCAGTGTCCATCGTTGAGTTAAGATGCAATCTGTTCAACAAATTAAATCTTCGCTTTCCAATACTAATCTTCACATGGAAGATCTCAAAGTAAATATTAAAAAGTGTAATCAAACTCTTCGAGCATTAAAAGATTCGTTGAGTAGTGCTAAAAATGTTGGTGAGAAACAAAAACTTATAACAATGTGAAAAGTTTCAAACAAAAATTTCGCGCTCTTCAAATAAGTGGAGGGGGTTACACACCGAGGAAGCATACTGCTTCTAGCCATGTTAAATGGAAAGATATTCAATCCGCTTTTCAAGGGCGAATACCAACCGGTGTTATTATTAATCTACATCATATTGACCCGAAATTGTTTATGGAAGATGCTGCTACATTATTTCGCGGAAGAATCCTAAATGTATTGAAGAAGGAAGAGATCATCAAGGTGAACACAATGTTTTGTGGTGAATTTACAAAGCAACAGGCTGAACAGGAAATTAATGAAATGAAATATCTTAATAACTAAAAATTTTGCAACTAACCTAAAAGAATGGTTTGTTAACTACATACAACAGCCAATTCTCACTGAACTCGAAGAGTTTCCAAGAAAAAGATAGCGGTTGGGCCTTATCATCTATAATCAATCTTCAAATAAATATTAACAAATTTACACCACAACTGGAATCATCTTACATCGAATTGCCAGAATGTATTAAAAGAAAGCATGCAATTGTGAATGTAAAAAATAATGATCAAGAATGTTTCGCATGGGCCGTTGTATCCGCGCTATATCCAGTGAATGAGAACCCACAAAGAATAATGAAGTATTCGAACCCATCATCTGTGCTAAAATTAACAGGAATTCAGTTTCCAATGACGATGAAACAAATTCCACGGTTTGAAAAGCAAAACGACGTATCAATAAATGTTTATATTTTGAAAAAAACTAATAAAAAATTCACCACCTTACCTACGTACCTAACAAAAATGAAACAAGCTAAACATGTGAATTTATTGCTTATTCAGGATACGTACTGTGATGAAAATGAGGAAGATATCGAAAACAAGTTAACACCACCTAAATATCATTATGTCTGGATCAAGAACTTATCACGCCTTGTATCCTCACAGCTATCAAAGCATGATAAGAAAAAGTATTTTTGCGATCGCTGTTTACACTACTTCTATACTAAAACCGCTCTCGATGAACATTACGTAGATTGTCAAGAAATGATCGACTGTAAGATCCGACTGCCTACAGAAGATAACAAGTTTATTAAATTTAAAAATTTTCAAAATAAAGTGAAAGCACCCTTTATTATTTATGCCGATTTGGAGTGTCTACTTGCGCCATGTAAAATTCAAAATAAATATCAAGAACATCAACCATGCAGTATTGGATATTATGTCAAGTGTTCATATGATGAGTCATTATCATTTTATAGAAGTTATCGTGGTCAAGATTGTATAGAATGATTTACTAAGGAACTCAAAGCTTTTGCGGAAGATTTAGAAACAGTATTTTTGTGCCCCATACCCATGGACAAGTTAACATCTGATGAACAATATTTGTACGAAAACGTTACAATATGTCATATTTGTGAAAAATCGTTTAGTTCGGATGAAAAGAAAAAGGTTAGAGATCATGATCATTTGAGTGGAAAATACCGAGGAGCCGCACATCAAGATTGTAATGTGAATTATCAAGATACACATACAGTTCCGGTGGTTTTCCATTATCTAACCGGATATGACTCACACTTCATTATAAAGAATTTGTCTGAGGACTTAAAGGGACGTCTTTAACAGGTTACAACTTTTATTATAAATATTTGTTATGTGTAAGCATATACGTTGTGATTATCGTTGTATTCTGTCATCTAATCTTCTTAGTGTAAAAATTGTGTTTACAATATAAATTTTTTGATTATTTAATAACAGTGATAAGAACTTTTTCTTTTCGTCTTTTATGTAAATAACAAAATAGGATGTGCTAAACAATTAAGCATTGAAATAAAACAGAAACTGCTTTTGCTTCTCATAATAAGAGGCCAAAGGTTTAATCGACGAATTGTATCAAGTATCTTCAAATCTTCTTAAAAAATTACGTTCTAATGACAAATATCAATATATATTTTCTGATTCAAAAGGGGCTAATTGATTGATATTTTATTTAAAACTTGCATATAGAAACTTACTGTATATATATTTTCCAATGTTCAACTGTAACAATAAGAATTTTTTTAATGTAGTAGATATTGAAAAAAGTTTTAAATGAAAATCAAAATTCGCTCACTAAGCAGATTGAGCAGAATACCATATTACCGCCGGATGTAATATGATATTTCTCTGAACCGCAAAACAAATGTCTAAGTGAGTACAATTTAGCGATAAGGTTGAAATTTTTGAATGGTTTGAATTCAGAATGTCTGCAGCAGACAGACATATATTTAATAGAAGAATAAAACAATTGGAAGAGAAATTAATTGAAATTTTAGCATCTTTACATCGAACTCGAGTGTCAACAGATTCTTTCAAAGTGTTAGCACGGGGGTTATATGTAAGTAAAACAATTTTTCTTCATAATTTTAATATTTTCCAATATTTTATTGTTTTCAAATACTTTATAATACAATTATACATTTACACATATAATTTTTAATAATACCGATATATTGTTTTCGAATGTAATAGTAATATTTTTTCAAAATATCTGAACTGATTTAGAAGGTATGCAATACTTCTTACCTGATGGTGCAGTACGATTAATAGCTAACTAGCCAGTTAGCTGTTCAAACCCGTTTCGTAGCTGTTCAGAAGCTGTTAAATCAGAATCAGATGCGGTTGAAGCTGTATCAGTTGCTGTTAAGTCTTTCCCTTGAGGTAATTAATTATGCAAATTAAATTAATAAAATCCGTGGAATAATTTGAAATAATAGGCTAGTCAATTTGATCTATCAATAAAACTGACAAGTATGTCTGTTTCACGAGATATAGTATATTTTAATAATTGGTAATAAATATCCGTTTCAAAATGTTGCTAAAATATTTCTACTTATAACTAAAAGAGAAATTTTCTATATATTTATTTCTTAAAAACTGTATGTACAATCTATAATAGTAATACATAATTTGTATATACTCCTAATATTTTCTCCAATCTATCGTGTTGATACATTTGTGTGACTCTCCTGAACCATTAGTTGAAGTATACTGTCTTTCTATTATTACGAGTGATAATTAAACATCCCTAACTAGATTATGCGTTCGCTACATGACTGAACATGTTCGAATGTAAATTAATGTTATGTTGGTAAATTTTATATATTACATTCAGTATGTAAAGCAATTTCGGTTCTTTTATTATATTAACTTAGCGTGATAGTTCTTAAATTTGATTCGGGTGATAAAAATTTGAATATTTATTTTTATTTTATTTTTTTATATATGGCTGGTGATGATTTAAATTTTTTTTTTTCGGTTTGGGATACAACTTGTTTATTTATGATTGCATTTGCATAACTAAATAGTAAATACTGTGGTGTAGGAGAGCTGATGGATGTGTTAGAACAATGTAACCGACATATGGATAATAGAAAGTTAGTAAAGATTTATAATTAAATATTTTAAATACCGTATTGTTAAGATAGGTGAAATATTAGTATCTATGTTTTTTTATTCAAAAAAATGTTAACAACATGGCTGCTCTCCGCGAATTTGTGGTAGCATTTTAAAATAATTATGATATGTTATCTAGATGATTTGAAAGTATTTTTTTTTTATTTCCATGTTTTGTAAATAAACAGGAAGTATAATTTTTTTTTAATACATATCAACTAATGCGGTTTCTTTTCTAATTAATTTTTGTTTGATGTGAAGTACATGTACGAGACGACTAAATGATAGAAATAAGTAGAGATACGTAATATATTAAATTGTAGATGTAAATTTATTAATATCTACATGGAGATTGATAACAGTTGATAAGGCCCAGCCGCTGTCTCTTTCTTGAAACTCTTCGAGATCAACGAGAATCGGTTGTTGTATGTAGATAATGAAGAATTCTTGTGGGTTGGTGTCTTGAAAAATTTGTATATTTTTAATATTAAAATATTTTAATTCATTAATCTCTTGGTCGGTTTTCTGTATTTTAAATTCGCCACAAAACATTGTGTTTACCTTGATGGCCTTTTCCTTTTTTAACACATTCAAGATTCTTCATTCAAATAGAATGGATGTATCCTTCATAAATAATATCGAGTCAGTATGTTTTAGATTAATAATAACTCTAGTTCGAATACGGTCTTGAAACGCTAATTTGATATTTTCCATTTC
Organism: Melolontha melolontha; assembly: GCA_935421215.2. Taxonomy (NCBI): domain Eukaryota; kingdom Metazoa; phylum Arthropoda; class Insecta; order Coleoptera; family Scarabaeidae; genus Melolontha; species Melolontha melolontha. Next base: position 84,800,289 of record OW285242.1, on the reverse strand, counting down.
ACCTGGTAAGAAGCAGTACGTTTCCTCAGTAAGTAGCTCCCTTCATCTATTTGAAGAGCTCGATACATTTGTTTGCGAGATCTCGCGGTGGTCGCGTATGAAACTATAACCGATCATGAGTCATCCCTAAGTAAGGGCGGTATCTCGCTATCCCTTGCAGTTAGAGCCGTTTTGACGTTATTTGCAACACCCTATACCCTGGTAACCCTCTTGCAGACTCCTGGTACCCCTTACAGGTTTCGGGTACCTTCTTGCAAACCTCTGGTATCCCCTTGCAGACACCTCAACCCTTTCGGGATTATATTTAGCATGAATACTTACGTTAACATAATTTATTCAAACACTTTTTCTTTTTACATATTTATTTACGTTAACATGTGAATTTATATCTTCCTACTTATCAGTTGAAGAGTCTATCGACTGTGGTGCTCGGTCCAAAGAGACATTCGACACCCTAATGCTTCGGCAGAAACCTACTGACGTTGGGGAAGCTTCATTGCTTTTAAGAGCTAACTCCTTATGAAATCTTCCTAGCTGGGAGAGCCGTCTACCTTGAGCCTCTGTGTAGTGCCTTTGAATTTCAAGGGGTCTTTATGACTATAAATCATTTGACGGTAGACTTGTCCATGTTCCGAGCTGCCTACATCGAGCCTCGTGAGTAGTGCCTTTGAATTTCGATGGGCTTAACAGCTATAAATAATTGGAGGTAGCATACAATGGAACTTCAACTATTCCTTCTTCTCCTTTTGAATCCATATTATATTCAATTTTATATAAGCTCTAATATTAAACTCTTCCTTATTTTGACGTTTAGATTTTTTCTAAACGAGTGCTCTAATGGTATAGTTCCCCTGACACTATATACCTTCCATAAGGTCTATCAAAATGTGGAAGGGTTTGATATCTAATAAGAGTAATAGTAACAAAAATGATTAAATTATTCCTCCTTCTCCTTTTAATTCATATTATATAAAATTTTATATAAGCTCTAATATTAAACTCTTCCATATTTTGACGTTTAGATTTTTATCTAAACGGGTGCTCTAATGGCATAGTTCCCTCTGACACCATATACCAGGGGTGGCCAAACTTTTGACCTCTGAGGTCTACTTGTGTTCAAAAATGTTTCTTGCGGGCGACTCTAAGGTAGAGTTTACAAGAGAGAAATAAAACATTTTAGCGATAAGTTAGTAAGTATTTTTCTATTATATACGTTGAAAACAAAATACATAATGTTCATTCTGTATTAGGTTTTTGAGTGGATATTTGGCACTGCATATTCTCCACAAGTTTATTATATTGAGGAGTGTAAGAAGTAACTGCGATGCGCAAACAGGAAGTTAAGTGGGCATCTGTTAAACGAGAACGATGTTTGGTTTTTATTGTATTCATAGTAGAAAATGTCGATTCGCAAAGATAGGTGGAACCGAAAAACGAAGTCAAATATAAGGCAACCTTTCTTAGGCATGGGAACTTTTCTTTGCAAATCAGTTTCCAAAAATCAGTATTACTGCCAAATGCTCTTGCTTTCAGAAATATGTCGCATCTCATTTTAATTATTTCTTCTTCCACCACAACAGATTCAGAATCAGTTAACTTGCCGATTTTTGCAGTCAAGCTGTGAAGGTCATTGCTTTCATTAAAAGGGAATGTCATGAAACCTAGCATTTCTTCGAGAGCGAAGAAATCCAAAAACCTTCTTTCAAACTCCAGGTGCAAGTTCTCCAGCTGTGTGGCGAAAGTTTCAAAGTCCCGATTTGAGTTGTGCGTGCATTCTTCTTCCATGTTTTTATAGTTTCTTAGTTCACCTCGTCTTAATTGAGATGCATGCACTTGAATTTGACTTTTAAATGTTTTAATCAAAGTTGTCATATCAATCACATTCCTGTCTTTTCCTTGAAGATTTAAGTTCAACTGATTGAGTTTCTCCGTTATGTCACAAAGAAAGGCGAGCTTCATGAGCCATTTTTCATCTTCAAGCTCAGGTACATTTTCTTCTTTCGAATGGATTAATGTTTTGATTTCTGGCAGTAATTCGCGAAACCTCTTCAAAAAAGTACCACGGCTAAGCCACCTAACATCTGTATGTAGCAAAAGCTCCGAGTGTTCGGCTTCAGTCTCTTCAAGTAAAGCTCGAAATTGACGCCTTTGCAAACTTCTGGCTCGAATAGAATTAACTATTTTAAAGGCAATTTTCATGATAATATCCGAGTCAAGAATTTTAGAGCACAAAACTTGCTGGTGTATGATGCAGTGATAGTTGGTGAAACTTGGAATGTTGTCATCATTTTTACACAATGAAATAAAACCAACTCTTTGTCCCAGCATAGCGGGTGCTCCATCTGTCGTAATAGCAACTATTTTGTGAATCGGAAACTCAGTTTTTCTACAAAATCTTTAAAAGATCTGTAGATATCCTCACCTCTTGTTTGCCCCTTCAATGGAATCACCGTCAATAATTCTTCTTTTGACGTCATATCTTCAAAAACTAGACGCACGAAAATGCACAATTCAGCAGTGTCCGTCACATCGGTGGATTCATCGAATTGTAGTGACAAAAAACTACATTTTTGCAAGTCTTCCTTAAGCAATTGTTCCAAATTTCCACTTAAGGCTTCACTTCGTCGCATCACAGTGTTTCGTGACAGAAAAATGGCATTTATGGCTGAAATAATTTCTTTCTTATTTTTAAAGTCATTAAACAGTACTTCTCCAGCTCTCTGCATGGCTTCCTTGATCATTTCTCCATCTTCAAAAGGTTTCTTTTTATCAATATTTCCGTAACAGCAAATGACGCCAGTGTAGCAGCTTTTGATTTCAAGTCTGGTTTCGTAAAAAAAAATTGTTGCGCACTTAAGCTGCTTTTTAATTCTCGTACTTTTACCTTCCGAATTTCACTGCCAAATGGAAAATCTGTGGTGTATTTGGAATGTGTAGTTTTAAAGTGCCTTTCCACATTTGCTCTTTTCGGTAATGCTACACTTGAATTACAAATTAGAACGAAAAAAATACCTCTTCCCACTCACTGTGATAATGGTAAGTCTTACTTTTTTTGCACTTGAACCAGATGGCACACTCATTTTGATTAAATAAAAATCACAAACTCACAAAGGTCCCTACGTTACTTAGTATTGTTACGCCGCTGCCTGACGAATTTCACGTGAGGAACGAACGAACGAACGATGTCGACCGAGAGTTCGGTATTCACAGTCACAACGCATACGTTTGTCCAAACGCACTCAGACCAGGACTCTTCACGCACTTTTTATCGTCTCGTATCACTTCTGAATTCAAACTGACTGGCTGTGGCTTCCGCCAGCTATTTATATTATATGATGGGATTAGCGACATCTAGAAATTTCGAGAAACAACTCGCGTTCTATTGTTCTAGGCAAGTTAGTACTACCTAGTGAAACTAGATGGCGTAACTTGCACTGCGCTACGACCAAAGCGCGTGGGTAGTTATTGGCGCCAATAGACTTGATTTTTTTTGTCTTCTTTCTCAATTTATTTATTTATCTCTTGGGGGCTACCTAAATCGCCTTCGCGGTCGATCGGTAGACCGCGGTCGACCTCTTGGCCACCCCTGCCATATACCCTCTGTAGGGTGTATCAAAATGTGAAAGAATTTGATATCTAATAAGAGTAATTAATAAACATTTCTAAATCATATTTAATTTCTAGCATTTTGTATTTGAAAGATCTTCTCATATGCAAGGGTTGTGAGATATAATTTGTATATTCAGTGTAAAAGCTATTGACTAGTGTATATATTATCACCTATTTAATTTCCAAACTACTTAAAATAAACACATTTTGTGTTTGAGCCTCTATGTGGTGTCTTTGAATTTCAAGGGGACTTTATAATTATAAATCACTTGAGGATTTACTGATTCTTTTGTTACATTACTTCATCTGATTATTTTATTTAATGGGAAAAGTTTAATTGAGAAAGCTAGTATATATGTTGCATAAACACGTATATTCCTTAATAAAAACATTTTCGAATACAATTTTCTCCTCTATTTATGACTTATGGAAATTTTATTCACATAAGTAGAATGTTTTAATTTCGAAATATTTAAAAGTTGTAACCTTTCCTGTTCCCTATAACAAAGATCTTCTGATACCCTGTATGAATCGGTTGTTGGTATGGATATTAGATAAACATTATATATAATAAATATTTTCTTTTCTTTTCCAAATATACATACACAATATTAGTTTACAAACTTGTTTATACATAACAAAATTAATCTACAAGTTAAAAATATCATTCATTCTATACACATAATATTGCAATGTCCCCAAAGTAACGTACTGTAACTGTCTTTTATTAAGTATCTTTTATCATCATGAGGACTTAGAGCAATTTTCGTTTGATTGGTGCTATATACTTGATGTTTTTCAGATTGAATTAATTTTTGATTCACATATTTTTCATTAACATTGCACAAACATTCTATATAATCATCAAAACTTATTCTATTTTTGACAATGTTCTTCTTAACCCCTTTAGCTTTCCTTACGGTATCTTTACCCTCTACCCTAATAGCATACATTTTAGATCTCAAACCTACAAATTCTGTTATAATTTTTCCATTCATCTCATCCTTCATCATTCCCAGACTTTTTTGTTTACAAGAGGAATACCATAAACATTATCTTTAGGATAATCGCTTGTATCAAATCTTCTATGACAGTCGCGACGGATTAAATCGTAGATATCTGAACATTCAATTGAATAGATAATCGAATCCGTATCCGTGTAGGCTGCTTGATATTTATCTCCAAACAACGGTTTCATATAGTCATAGTGAAATTCATAGATTTATGTTTTAGAAATATCTAATATCGCCATTCCTACATAGATAGGTTTATTAAAATAGATCTCTGTTTTGTTGAGTGCAACACCTACCAAGTTCTCATTAAATATAGTCGCCGATTTGAATTCCGGCTTTGAAATTGAAGCTTCGGCACCATATCGTCCTTCCCATTTATTTACCAACTTCACTATACTATGTTTACGTATATTTTCCATCGTCTTCCCGAAAACAGCGTTGTTCATCAGTTTAAACAAATTTTTTTCAAAGTCATTCATAGCCAATGATCTCAGTTTGGTGTTTAAGTCGATGTATGATTTCAGCCATGTACCCTGTCGAAATTGTAGTATTCTATGAATGTTGGTTAACTTTAAACCATGACATAAGGCTTGTTTTAGGGTCTTATAATGAATAACATAACGTTTTTTTTTCGAATAAAGTGGCCATTAATTTCTTCTCTTTTGTTCCTGGAGCAGCTAGATGTTCTGGACAAAAAGGCAAATCTGCGTGTAAATCATGTAATTCTTGCGGATACTCTAAATCTACCTCTAAAATATATCCTATATCATTCTCATCAGGTATATCCATAACATTGGAATTTTCGACATTAGATAACCATCGAAATCCTCCATAGGGTAAATATTGAGGCATTGCCCATCCGTATTGGTTATTGATGTCATCATACATTATAAATTTGTCAGGTTTTGAAGAATCATAATCTAGCATGTATTTATTATTAGCTTTAAGGTATCTATAAGAGCATTGACTGAGTCCTCCTCTGATCCCACGTTCAATAAACATGATCATATCTGGATCGGTTAGTAATTCTAAGGTTATATCAGTATGTTTAAGCATACAATCCCATGTGAAGCCGGGTAAGGTGAAGTAAAGTCCTGGATCAAGTCCATATGTTTTCAGACAGCTGCTTCTAAATTGTTCGAAAATGCAGGTTAACAGTAACACATCCGTCTTCAGATATAAATCTGAATATTCACCCAAGTTTTCGATATTAAATTCATTCCATACTTTTTGCGCATGGTCATAGTCTTCATCTGAAATATCTTGATCGTTTAATTGATTGAAGAATTTAGATTTTTCGGGGAGCTTCGTTTCCTTGAATTTCTCTTCTGAGTCGAAATAATCGTAAGGGTATACTCCTTTTCGTGTCAACAATTTCAATTTTTCACCGCTTAGATTAGAAAATTCAGATATAAGTTCGGGACATTCTGTTAAATATGATGCTAGGGTATTGAGTCCGGAAGCCATAAATCGAAAAGAATCGATGAATCTAAATTTAATTATATTCTCATCGATGTGCTTAGTGAATGAAATATATTTTTCTTTGGTTGTTGGCAAAACGTCTATACGTCCCTTTAAGTCCTCAGCCAAATTCTTTATAATGAAGTGTGAGTCATATCCGATTAGATAATGACAAACCACCGGAACTGTATGTGTATCTTGATAATTCACATTACAATCTTGATGTGCGGCTCCTCGGTATTTTCCACTCAAATTATCATGATCTCTAACCTTTTTCTTTTCATCCGAACTAAACGATTTTTCACAAATATGACATATTGTAGCGTTTTCGTACAAATATTGTTCATCAGATGTTAACTTGTCCATGGGTATGCGGCACAAAAATACTGTTTCTAAATCTTCCGCAAAAGCTTTGAGTTCCTTAGTAAACCATTCTATACAATCTTGACCACGATAACTTCTATAAAATGATAATGACTCATCATATGAACACTTGACATAATATCCAATATTGCATGGTTGATGTTCTTGATATTTATTTTGAATTTTACATGGCGCAAGTAGATACTCCAAATCGAATCATCGATATCATCTTCCACATTTTCATCACAGTACGTATCCTGAATAAGCAATAAATTCACATGTTTAGCTTGTTTCATTTTTATTAGGTACGTAGGTAAGGTGGCGAATTTTTTATTAGTTTTTTTCAAAATATAAACATTTATTGATACGTCGTTTTGCTTTTCAAACCGTGGAATTTGTTTCATCGTCATTGGGAACTGAATTCCTGTTAATTTTAGCACAGATGATGGGTTCGGATACTTCATTATTCTGTGTGGGTTCTCATTCACTGGATATAGCGCGGATACAACGGCCCATGCGAAACATTCGTGATCATTATTTTTTACATTCACAATTGCATGCTTTCTTTTAATACATTCTGGCAATTCGATGTAAGATGATCCCAGTTGTGGTGTAAATTTATTAATATTTATTTGAAGATTGATTATAGATGATAAGGCCAAACCGCTATCTTTTTCTTGAAACTCTTCGAGTTCAGTGAGAATTGGCCATTCTTTTAGGTTAGTGTCTCGGTAAATTGCAATATTTTTAGTATTAAGATATTTCATTTCATTAATTTCCTGTTCAACCTGTTGCTTTGTAAATTCACCACAAAACATTGTGTTCACCTTGATGATCTCTTCCTTCTTCAATACATTTAAGATTCTTCTGCGAAATAAGGTAGCAGCATCTTCCATAAACAATTTCGGGTCAATATGATGTAGATTAATTATATATAGGATACCATTTTTAGATACTTTACTGATTAGAAATAAACATAAAATAGAAATCGATATTTTCCAGAAAGAAACCAATGTTAATAGATTCATCATCGCAGATTCGGATCATAGTTTTCAACATAAGACAGCTTCTTTTAATTTCTTAGTCAATCGGTTACTAAATTTTCCGTTAACAAAAGAGAGATATGAAATAGAACTAGATTTCATTAAAAATATCGCGAAATATAATGGCTTTGACATAGAAATAATCAATAAATTAATTAGAAAAACAAAATTAAAAAATACAATCCGCGAATTCACAAGTTTGGTATCTCAAAGTAACCAGGAGAAAAAGTACATGTGTTTACCATACCACCCTATCACGAAAAACATTAATAAAGTTGTGAAAGAACGAGGTCTCCAAGTTGCCTTTCCGTCCGAAAATACTATCAAAAGTCTCCTAGGGAATACCAAAGATAAAGTTCATTTGAATTCGAAATCAGGTATGTACGAAATTAATTGCGATGATTGTAATTTGAAATATATAGGCCAAACAAAACGATCAATAATAACCCGGTTTAAAGAACACATATCACATATTAAATACAATAGACCAGAAAAATCTAACGTTTCCAACCTTGCTTTAAATACACTACACAATATGTCGATTAAAGGGTTAAAACTTATCAAAGCCATCAATAATCCCCGCGATCTTGACGCATACGAAAACATTCATATCACTAAAAACAAATAGAACTCGATGAACGGAGACAAGGGACCGATCGCCTACAGTTGTCTCTTTTCATTCTTAGAAAAGGAGGTAAAAAGTTTGTAGACGGTTCGAAAAGAGTATAAACACATGTGGGTGCCGTTTCCTTAAGAGAGGTAATTTTGTCGTAATTTTTAGTCGATATATTTGTATTTTTAAGTTAGTGTATAAGTGGACACCGTGTAAAGTTGTTGCGTGATCAGTTGTGCTAGCTTTACTGTTCACCATGTGCGACACCTTGATTAGTAGTTTTACCTACTGATGATAACAACTTAGTTGTCGAAATACGTATTTAGGATACGATTAATAATTGTGGTAAGGGGTTATATACCTTTATTAAGTTTTTGTCTTTCGTCCTTAGAGTTCGAACTAATTTTGTTAGATATTTGTAGGCGCGGCTCGTGATGACGTATTTGGGAGGGCGCGTACAATGATGCGAGTGCCTCGTGTGTTTTCGATGTTTACTAAGAAAACGTTACAGTTAGTACACGAGAATACACGAAGCACTCGCATCAATGTACGCGCCCTCCCAAATACGTCATCACGAGTCCGCGCCTGGATATTTGACATTCAAAATTAAAGCCAGAATTTAAACTAAAAGTGGCTAGATAAAAAGCAATAGAACTTTTACAGGACGCAAAAGGGACCTTATTTGAGTGCGAATTTATAGTGGGAAAGGAAATTTGAAGAAAAATAATATTAAAAAAAGTTTACTAACCTCGCATTTCGTCAATTTTCAATACACGAAGAAAAGGTCAAATTTCGGCTAAAAGTGTCCTTTGATTGCCCTAATCTATTAAACAAACATCACTCTAACGTATTTTTGCTATATTAACCTTCAATTTGTTTAAATAAGCTAGTAAATAAAATGAGAAAAATTCATATTTTTATACGGCGTTTTCATGTTCAAATTGACATTACTATTACGGCAAGAATTTGAGCCTGCCAAGTTAAACATTTAGATTAAAATACTACTGACACTATGTCTATCTATATCAATTTAATTTTTCTCAATGTCAACAAAAGACATTTAAAATAATATTACATTTTTAGAGTAAATTTTACTTCCCACTTTTGCTGTAGTATTGTTAATATGTTTATTATTTTCTATTTAGGAAAGGACGGTGTGTTATAATGAGTACAGTTAATTACCCTTTTTTTAAATTTGAAATTTCAGTTTATTTAAATTTAAACGGTAATAAATTCGTGATTTTCAAAATGCTTGCTGTCAGATGTAACTTCTATGGGATGATTAAAATAATATGATTTGGAAATGCTATTTTGTGGGAAGACAGAAGTTAAATATCACATCTTATTTATTGTATTCTGGTTGTGATACAGTAGTTAAAGTTGATGAGATTCTTAAAACTTAACTAATTTAGTTTATAAATGAACATAATCGCTTGAGATTTGCTGGGGTTGGGTTGGTTGGGATTGGGTTGGTTTGGAGTTGCGTTGGTTGGGGTTGGGCTGGTTGCGATTGGAGTTGGGTTGGTTGGGTAGGGTGAGGTTGGGTTAGGTAGAGTGGGGTTAGGTGGGCTCGATTGGGTTGGTTTGGGTGGGGTGAGGTGAGGTTGGGTGGGGTTGGTTAGGGTGAGGTTGAGTTGGATTGGGTGGGGTGGGGTTGGGTTGCCTGGGGTTGGGATGGGTGGGGTTGGGTTGGGCTGGGTTGGGTGAGGTTGGGTGGGGTTGAGTTGGGTTGGTCGGGGTTGGGTGAAAATGCATCCATTTAAATAAAAGGAACTACCAAAATTTGGATAGTTGTGCTTGTGTTGAACGTATACAAAAAGTTAGATTATTTAATTGTTAATTATTTAATTTTATTTTTTTGTAACTTTGCAGTACGTTTGCCCTCATAAGTGTATAAAAGTGCATAAAAATTCTTCCTTTTTAGGTCCTCTAAGGGTTTCAGTAATTTTTTTTGCAAATAAAAATCTCAAGCAGATACTTGACAAACTTCGACAAAAAAAAACTGTCTCTCATTTTGACGTTTGGCAACATTTTAACAAAATTAACACGTTGTGAATAAGTTTTTAAGTTTTGAAGTTATTGATGCGAAATGTGAATGTTTTATCTGCCATTTGGATCTACAATATGTATTTAAATATTTCTTTATAACCTATAACAATTCATATGCTATTTTTGAGATATCGATAACTCAAAAAAATGAGTAGGACAGTTTTTGAATGGCAATGTGAATGATATGTTAGAATCTTATTTTGATTTATACAAGTTACAAAGTAACAAGTATAAAGATCTCTCCTGTATTTTTCCCAGGACAATCCTGAATTTACCGTACAAGTCATATTTTCTAAAATAATGTCAATAATAATGGTGAAAATTAGCTTTTCATCCATCAAAAGATATTTTTGATATCTATAAAACTACTAAATTGGATTGGTATTCCTTTACTTTCAACAAGCATCAAATCCCAAGCGATTGTGTTCATTTATAAACTAAATTAGTTAAGTTTTAAGAATTTAATCAACTTTAACTGTTGTATCACAACCAGAATACAAAAAATGAGATGATGTTTAGCACAAAATAGCATTTCCAAATATTTTTTTAATCTTCCCATAGCAGTTAAATCTGACATGCATTTTAAAAATTACTAATTTATTACTTTTCAAATTAAAATAAAATGGAATTATTACATCAATAATCGTTTCATAAACTTTTTAACAATATATTATTCTTTAGCTTTCATATTTAAAAAAGGTAAATTAACTATACTTATTTATAAACACATCATTTTCCTAAATAGAAAAAAAATATATATTGACAATATTACAGCAAAAGTAAAAAATGTAATATTATTTTAAATATTTTGTAGACATTGAGAAAAATTATATTAAATTGATATAGATAGACATAGTGACAGTAAAATTTTATTCAAATTGTTTAAGTTGGCATTTGGAATTTACTGCAAGTGAGAATTAATGAATATTAAATCACATTCTTACATGTAAATGTCGACTTATTTAATGCGTTCGTAACTACAATCCGACAAACTAAGTTTGTACCAGTATGCAGAACACACCCTTTCGCGACAACGAACTTCCTGGTGAATAGGTTAATTAAGAATTAAGAAATACTGAAAAAACAAGTCAATCAACGGGAGGAAAACGTACAGACGACGTTTCGTTCTAGTTGGAACTTTTCAATGTACGGTATTCCCTCGATGACGGACATTGCTTTTTCATTTCTATACTTTCTGTATATATAGTTAACATTTGGAATTTACTGCAAGTGAGAATTAATGAATATTAAATCACATTCTTACATGTAAATGTCGACTTATTTAATGCGTTCGTAACTACAATCCGACAAACTAAGTTTGTACCAGTATGCAGAACACACCCTTTCGCGACAACGAACTTCCTGGTGATTAGGTTAATTAAGAATTAAGAAATACTGAAAAAACAAGTCAATCAACGGGAGGAAAACGTACAGACGACGTTTCGTTCTAGTTGGAACTTTTCAATGTACGGTATTCCCTCGATGACGGACATTGCTTTTTCATTTCTATACTTTCTGTATATATAGTTAGCATTTGGAATTTACTGCAAGTGAGAATTAATGAATATTAAATCACATTCTTACATGTAAATGTCGACTTATTTAATGCGTTCGTAACTACAATCCGACAAACTAAGTTTGTACCAGTATGCAGAACACACCCTTTCGCGACAACGAACTTCCTGGTGATTAGGTTAATTAAGAATTAAGAAATACTGAAAAAACAAGTCAATCAACGGGAGGAAAACGTACAGACGACGTTTCGTTCTAGTTGGAACTTTTCAATTTACGGTATTCCCTCGATGACGGACATTGCTTTTTCATTTCTATACTTTCTGTATATATAGTTAACATTTGGAATTTACTGCAAGTGAGAATTAATGAATATTAAATCACATTCTTACATGTAAATGTCGACTTATTTAATGCGTTCGTAACTACAATCCGACAAACTAAGTTTGTACCAGTATGCAGAACACACCCTTTCGCGACAACGAACTTCCTGGTGAATAGGTTAATTAAGAATTAAGAAATACTGAAAAAACAAGTCAATCAACGGGAGGAAAACGTACAGACGACGTTTCGTTCTAGTTGGAACTTTTCAATGTACGGTATTCCCTCGATGACGGACATTGCTTTTTCATTTCTATACTTTCTGTATATATAGTTAACATTTGGAATTTACTGCAAGTGAGAATTAATGAATATTAAATCACATTCTTACATGTAAATGTCGACTTATTTAATGCGTTCGTAACTACAATCCGACAAACTAAGTTTGTACCAGTATGCAGAACACACCCTTTCGCGACAACGAACTTCCTGGTGAATAGGTTAATTAAGAATTAAGAAATACTGAAAAAACAAGTCAATCAACGGGAGGAAAACGTACAGACGACGTTTCGTTCTAGTTGGAACTTTTCAATGTACGGTATTCCCTCGATGACGGACATTGCTTTTTCATTTCTATACTTTCTGTATATATAGTTAACATTTGGAATTTACTGCAAGTGAGAATTAATGAATATTAAATCACATTCTTACATGTAAATGTCGACTTATTTAATGCGTTCGTAACTACAATCCGACAAACTAAGTTTGTACCAGTATGCAGAACACACCCTTTCGCGACAACGAACTTCCTGGTGATTAGGTTAATTAAGAATTAAGAAATACTGAAAAAACAAGTCAATCAACGGGAGGAAAACGTACAGACGACGTTTCGTTCTAGTTGGAACTTTTCAATGTACGGTATTCCCTCGATGACGGACATTGCTTTTTCATTTCTATACTTTCTGTATATATAGTTAACATTTGGAATTTCTTAATTCTTAATTAACCTAATCACCAGGAAGTTCGTTGTCGCGAAAGGGTGTGTTCTGCATACTGGTACGAACTTAGTTTGTCGGATTGTAGTTACGAACGCATTAAATAAGTCGACATTTACATGTAAGAATGTGATTTAATATTCATTAATTCTCACTTGCAGTAAATTCCAAATGTTAACTATATATACAGAAAGTATAGAAATGAAAAAGCAATGTCCGTCATCGAGGGAATACCGTACATTGAAAAGTTCCAACTAGAACGAAACGTCGTCTGTACGTTTTCCTCCCGTTGATTGACTTGTTTTTTCAGTATTTCTTAATTCTTAATTAACCTAATCACCAGGAAGTTCGTTGTCGCGAAAGGTTGTGTTCTGCATACTGGTACAAACTTAGTTTGTCGGATTGTAGTTACGAACGCATTAAATAAGCCGACATTTACATGTAAGAATGTGATTTAATATTCATTAATTCTCACTTGCAGTAAATTCCAAATGTTAACTATATATACAGAAAGTATAGAAATGAAAAAGCAATGTCCGTCATCGAGGGAATACCGTACATTGAAAAGTTCCAACTAGAACGAAACGTCGTCTGTACGTTTTCCTCCCGTTGATTGACTTGTTTTTTCAGTATTTCTTAATTCTTAATTAACCTAATCACCAGGAAGTTCGTTGTCGCGAAAGGGTGTGTTCTGCATACTGGTACAAACTTAGTTTGTCGGATTGTAGTTACGAACGCATTAAACAAGTCGACATTTACATGTAAGAATGTGATTTAATATTCATTAATTCTCACTTGCAGTAAATTCAAATGTTAACTATATATACAGAAAGTATAGAAATGAAAAAGCAATGTCCGTCATCGAGGGAATACCGTACATTGAAAAGTTCCAACTAGAACGAAACGTCGTCTGTACGTTTTCCTCCCGTTGATTGACTTGTTTTTTCAGTATTTCTTAATGTTTAAGTTGGCCTTAAGTTAGCCTTAAATTGCTGCCATAATAGTACCTAACGTCAATTTGAAAAAGAAAATGCCGTATGAAAATAGCAATTTTTCACATCTTTTTAACAAGGTTAGAACATAAAACAAATGTCAAAATAATTTGTCATTTTTCCGAAACTTATTTATGATTTTTTGGGGATTAATTGTGAAACAGCACTTTGTGCCGTTTCCAATACTTCCCCTGGTAAATGCTCGTCTTCACTTTCCAAGCTCATTTTGAATTAACCACATAGAATATGAATTACAATATATAATTCTGTAACTACTTTTTCAAACAATTTATATTTATTGTTTATTAGGTTGCTATCGTTATGATAGTCAACGCGCTTAAACCGTTTTAATTCAAACACGGTTCAAACGATTTCAAATATAAATTAAATTGTTGTGCATAACACAATTGTCTTATTTTATTGCAGTTTTCTAAAAAATATTGTTTGTATCTCGAACGCGAAATGCTTTTGCGTTCTCGAATGGATAATTTGCCTCGCTAAAGCTCGGCAAAATAACTTCCATTATTGAACGCAAAAGTACCATTTCGCGTTCTAGACACAAAAATAACTATTTTGAAGTGTTAACCTTTGTGGTTAACCCTAAACGTAAATTACAGCTGAGGTATGTGATTTATAAACGTGGTATTTTTAAATTCAGTTGCGATTTTAAACGATTATGGGCGATGGCCTGTTTTAAACACCATCGCCATTTCGAATGGCCATAAGTTCAAATGGTGATATTTATGGCCATTACAATCATGGCAGTGTGACACATGAGAAAATAAATTGACAATTTATGGTTAATGGCCATTACAACGATCCGTCTGTCGAACGTATAAGACACTAAAATTAATAAAGTTGGACAAGCCACTAGGGTCCAACTCATCGCAAATTATCCTGCACATATGCGCATGCGTCTCCGACGTTTTATGATATAATATGAATTGTAATGAATGAATAATAATCACATTAATCATTTCATGTCTATTTAATAATAATAAAACTTTTCCACGCAACTCTTATTTATTTATTTTATTTTTTCTCCAACATAAATTTTAAATATATGTATTTCTTCACTATCATTAGTAATGCATTCTATTAGCTATTATTGCTATTTTTTTATGTGTTCCTTCTTATTATGACTACATTTGTAAGTATTGTTGTATGTTAGATGTTACATTCATTGCATTTATATTTGAAATTTTCAGTCACTTTGGACGGCAATGAAGGCAGCAGGTTAGGTATTGTTGTTAAGATGAAATTTTTTTACATGCCATCTCAAATTATACAAATTAGAAAATTGTTTTGCACAACTAACACACATACAATGTGTGTTAGTTGTTGTTACTATTCATATTAATATTATTCATTCGATTCATATTTATCATAATACGTCATTTTCTTTTCAATATCAGGATTTACATTTAAATTTAACTTTCCTAATGAAATATTTTATAATTTTTTTATATATTAATCATGCTATGCAAATCTTCGTTTTACAAAAATTATTTAAAAAGTGATTTTACATTCATCTTAAAGCTTAGATCTCTACTCTACCGAAAAGCTGTATATCGGATGATTTAGATAGACAAAGCAAAAAAGGCGTATCACATTGAAAAAACTTTTGACATTAGTCAAATAATAGTCGCAAACACATTAATTTAGTAAAAGTATAGCTGATCAGTATGTATGAATGCGTAACGAACAAAAATTAGAAAAAATTGACTCCAAACTGTTCTCGTTTTAGACAATATGTTTGCTACGTATATTACGGTGACAATACGAGGAAAAAAAAGAAATCTATGATTAAAATTTGATTTTATTTTTCGAATAAATATACACACATGTTAATAAAAACTTCAGGAAAATCAATAGTAATGATAATGAACATATACTATTATAGAACGTCTCTTCTAACACAAATCACAAGTTTCTACGTAAACTTATAACATAATTTTATAAGGAATTAAAAATAAACAAATTATAATCTAACCAACAAAATCAAATTATGGAAAAAAGGGCAAATTATGTCTAAATATCTAAACTTAAACACTGTGGATTATTTTTGTAAACACCTTTATTTTCGTACACAGCATGTGGTGCACAAATCCATGGGTCTTTAGTAGTCATCTGCCAATTCAATAATCTGTCTTTCAGGTCTTTGAAAACATTTCGATAAGAGGGTTTATCGGACAGATTGTGCAATTCGACAGCGTCCATTTTCATATCGTATAATTCCCATTCTGGCCTGTCGTAATACATTTCTAAATTCTTGAACCAAAATAGAGGTTGATTTTCACGGGTCCGATTCAATATATCCTGTAGAATGTCGCAACGTATAAAAAATATGTATTATGTATTAATAAAAAGGTTGTGAAACAGCACATTCAATTCTTATCTTTAAATATCTTTACCAATTCTTCCATAAGAATAATAATAGCTTATTTTCATGAAAAAGAAAAGATACGCTATATAAATATGTTTAACAAAATTATTAGAACTAAGAGAATAGAAAAAAAAATATCATAAACCGCAAGACGCATATTAACTGTACAGGGTAAAGTTTTTCTTACTATAATAAACATAAGACATTAACAATTACACTTTCAAAACTTATCAGACAATGGTCTACCTGTTTCATTATACAGAGCCTTCATTATTTGTTGTAACATGATACATATGCAACCAACATTACAGATTGGTACTCTCCTATACAAATATTCCTAGTTCAAAATAGTTTGACAGATGTTTTTTAATTTTATTTTAATTGAAACGTAAGTAATTTCTTGCAATAATAAAAATAAATTTTAGTTGTGTGTTTATTCAATTAAAACACTAGTGTTTATTATCATTTTAATAGCATAAATTTTATTTACAGTTAATAATGAAAAAATTGTCAATTTTGCCTTTGTACAAACACATTTTATGAGGAGCTAACGTACTGAAAGCTTTTTCACAATAACATATTTGTTGGAAATGATGACCATTTTGTTGCAAACAAATATTCACCCTACGTTTTAAATTTTCAAAAACATTATGTAAATCATTCTGCGTAATGTTATTTATTTCATGCACAATTGCTGCTTCTAGTTCTTGTCAATTATGTAGTCTATTTCTATATATACTATTTTTCAAATGTCCAAATAAGTAAAAATCAAGCGGAGTAAGATCGGGAGAACGGGGTGGCCATAAATTAAACAGTCTATCGTCGTAAAATTCTGTCAAATAGTGGTGTGTGTCTCTGGCCGTGTGAGCAGGTGCATTATCTTGTTGAAACCAGCCATTTTCTAATTCATCGTCATGCAGCTGATTAATAAATTCATTTAATATTCCTCGATATCTTGCTGCAGTAATGGTATCGTAAAAGAAAATTGGCCCAATAATTCTTCTTCTCGACATTCCCACACATACTCCTACTTTTAAAGGATGTAATGATGTTTCTACTAGTTGGTGTGGATTTTCTGTAGCCCAAGATCTATAATTTTGTGAATTTACGTATCCTGTAAGATGTACCCATGCTTCGTCACTAAAAAAAGTTAAATCTAGGAGATCATCGTTCATTCGATTATTAAACCATTCACAAAATCTAATTCGCCTATCGTAATCGACTGGATGTAACTGATGAACAACAGTAACTTTATAAGGATGCATATGTATCTTTTTTGTTAATGCTTTGTGACATGTTCCAACTGAGAGACCTACAAGAACATTTTTTTGAATGTTAACTTTGTACAATTAAAAATAAATATGAAATACCTGTTTGCAGAGATAGTTTTTTAACTGATTTATGAGGGCTATGTTCTACTCGCTGCCGAATATCATCTACAACAGCTTCAGTTAATTTGGTGGGCCTCCCAGTCGATTTCCCTTTACAAATACAATGTTTATCCTCAAAACAATGTGTTATAATATGTCTACGATGTCGAAATGAATCATAATCAAAGTCAAAATCTGGGAAGCGTTGTATAAATTGATCTATACAACTTGGAAGTGAATAACTCCAATTGCCTTCGGCATCTTGTGTAGCACTTATATAATGGGCCACTAAAATGAATGCATCTTGTTCGACGGTAAATGCCATTTTGGAGGTTATAACCTAAAATGAAATTATTTTATTTATACATACATTCAATGTTATTAATAGATAACTAACCTTCACAAAAGTTAGAATATCTTCAATAGCTCTTCAAAGAACTTACTTTTTTAACGCGAAATAAATATAAAATTAATGCAAAGAAAATCTAATTGACACAATACACAAAACGTACAAAACTGTCATAACAAAACATTTGAGTTTAGGAACTTATTATGCAGGATTGCCAATCCTAATGTATGCAACCAATATTGCAACACGTCACGTGGGTTGCAACCTATTATGAAGGCACGGTATATATATATATATATATATATATATATATATATATATATATATATATGGTAGATTCAATTAGTTGACGATTAAAGGTCTGGTTTTACTTCAATATGTATATATTTAAAACAATCTTACATGTTTCGGCATATAATGCCTTTGCCAAAGAAATTTAAAATATAAATATATTTATATTTTACTGTGCGTAGTGTGACCATCAAGAAGCAGAATAATGGGTTTTTCCACTCCGGGCTTAACTATGTCACAAAAATGTTTCAGCCATTTCAGAAACAGTTCAGTCTTGATGTACCCTGTATCGGAAATCTCTGTAAGACTTCTAGTTGGAGCTACTCTTGTTAATTCAGGAGTGTATCCCTTTCGTCTAAATATCAGCGTAGGGGGAACATAGAGACCTGTAGCGTTACAACAATAAAAGATAGTGGTATACACATTTTTTCGCCATGGGCAACACCACCCACTTGCCATTTGACTTTTTTTGATACAATCTTTTGCATTCTTTTTTGGACCTTTGTATACCCAAACTCATCCACGTTAAAAATGGAATTAGCTGTTATTTTATATTTGTCCACCAAATTCTCTAAAATGTCAAAAAATTCCATTACCCTTTCTTTATTGAATCCTTTTGCACAGGCAATGGATGTAGATTCAGGTTGTAATGACAGTTCGTGGTGTCTTTCCATAAATTTGTAAAATCACTTTTTATCAGTTATGCGTTTTCTTTGTTGAAAGCGTGTGACAGATTGTGTTTTTCTGCTAACAAAAGCCAGTTTTCTGATATCATTTTATTATAAAGCCATACAGCAATTCTTCAAATTTTAGGATATGATGGACTAATTCATTTTCAGTTCTTTCAGAGAACATACACGTTCTTCCCATTTTTTTCTTATCTCCTTTAAAAAATTTATTTCCATTTTTAGCATGTCTAAGTAATGTTGATTTGTTAATGTTGTATCGTCTAGCACACTCATTCAAACCAATTTCACCAGATCTGTAAGCACTAAGAGCTTGCTTCATATCGACTTCGCTCCATTTGCCATAATTTCCCCTTTTGGCCATTCTTGGTTCTAGAAAAAATCATTTTTAAAGAAGTGTTATTTATAAAAAGGACTTTCTGCAGAATTAAAAACTATTATGCAAACGATATTCTCTAGTTTGAAAATAAGGATTCTAAATTGAACCAGTTCAATTTAGTAAAAGGTTCACTTTAGGCAACAATCTTTTGTTTTACTCGATCTAACCTATTTTTTTTGTTTGTCTACATGTGCCGCTGATATCACGTCAAGCTATTCAAAATGCTACAACAAGCAATGATACTTACTGTTTGCCACACCTCTTCGCTATTTCTTGCACTATCCTTTAAGGAATGTGAGCATCAAATTAGATCGGTTAACGTAAAAACGTTCAATCTTCCATAATACCAGTCACTATTCGCGGGAACTTAGGACTTACATTGAAACTACGTCACTTTCTAGTCTCAAGGTTGCCGTGTTCAACAACAGAAGGCGCACAGATGCAGTTTTGATAGAAATAATACACAGGTTCAATTTAGGAGGCAGTTCAATTTAGGCAACTCTCCCCCATATATAACGGGTGTTCATTTGAAAAGTCAATCTAGGTTACTTTGAAATTTTGATAGAATAAGACGCAAATATATTAGTATGTTTGTTGTTCCGTAAACGTAAATCCAAATGACATTTGATAATGTCAATCACAAATATCAGTTAGTGCATAAAATAATCGTGCGTCGATTCTGGTTTAAATAAAGAAATTTTGAACGGAGGATTTTAAAGTGCATTGATCTTGAAGGACAACATTTTCAACATTTGTTATAGTTTTCAATAAATACATATTGTTTGTTATTTATTTGTATGTATGAAACTGTCAAAATATACGACTTCGTAGGTTAAGTAGTAAATTTTAATTTACGACATACTTCAAAATGTTCTCAGTAAATCACATGCTACAAGATTGACTTTTCAAATGAACACTTGTTATATACATATATACCGGTAGGTCCAGTTCGCAACGGGCCATATAGCAATGTGTGGCAACAGCGAATCGAATCCCCTCCATGCGCAGCTCCTTCGATTGCAGCACATTGCATATTGTATTGCCGTTAAGAATTTAGTAAGACTTAAACCGCGTAAGGATATAGTCGTTTGCATATTCGTTCTGTATACGTAATTTGCTCATTTGTTGTATTCTTAGCTGCTACGGAAAAGTAATTTTAAGTAATAAAAAAACAATAACGTTTTCTAAAAGATAAAAGTAAAAAAATCAATAATTCTGCAAAATAAATTTAAATTTTAAGAAAGTCACTCAATATAGGCATCGTACACACGTTGCCACATCGTATTACCTTCCATACGTATATTGTTGCCTATGGCCCGTTGCGAGTTGGACCTATCGGTATATATATATATATTGTGATGACTCATCCAACGACGCGTCGCGCGTCATACCTCTGGTGTTTTCTCGAGGCATGCAGAACGATCTAGAAGAGTATTCACCACGATATATAAAGCCGTCGAGGAAGGGATTGACCATTCCATACCGAATCATCGCGGATTAAAGTTACATAAATATAAATACAAAAATGTGCTTATTGTTAGTAGTTAGTTTTTATATTGTTATACGTTTTATTATTAATATAGTGTGTGTCTAAAGTTATCGATAGTTTTATTTAAGAACCCGAAAAAACAAGCGTTACAGTGGTGTCAGGTGTGGGGTGTACAAGTAATTACAGCAGAGAATGTTGTTCTGGATGCAAGATGTGAGACATTTTTGACGGCGTGTATGGAAGGTGATTATTTGGACGGAAATGTTACAATGTTGGAACCAAAGGCTGATGATGACGAGGTGGGCCGAGGAATAGTAGTTGCCAAAATGCTGGTTACGACTCAGAAGACTGTACCGGTAAGGGTGATGAATGTGAACTATTACCCTGTTTCATTGAAGAAGAGTACTTTCTGGGGTGGTGTTCGCCAGTGTCGGCCGTCGTTCATCGTGTAGAAGCGAAGAAGAATGAATTTGTGCAGGTTCCTGAGAAATTGTCCAAGATAATCGACTCCGCCTGTCAAGGATTGAGCAAGAAAGAACAAAGCCAAGTTAAGGACCTAATCAAATATTATGAAGACGTCTTTGAAACTAAAACTGGTACGAAAGGAAGAACCAATATTGTAATGCACAAAATAAATACTGGCGATGCAAGTCCAATTCGACAAGAACCAAGAAGGTTACCACTGGCAAAACGTGAGGAAGCCAAGCAGATTATACAAGATATGGAAGGCCAAGGAGTAATTGAACCATCGAGTAGTCCATGGGCTTCACCAGTGGTCCTTGTCAGGAAGAAGGATGGATCTACCAGATTCTGTGTGGACTATCGTCGTTTGAATAGTGTGACCAAAAAGGATAGCTATCCTCTCCCAAGAATAGACGATACGCTAGACACCTTGGCAGGAGCAAAATGGTTCTCCACTCTCGACTTAAAGATCTGTTATTGGCAAGTGGGAATGGATCCCAATGACAAAGAGTTCAGTTTAGGTACAGGACTCTGGCAATTTACAGTCATGCCATTTGTACTCTGTAACGCCCCAGCTACTTTTGAGCGACTCATGGACACTGTACTGAGGGGACTGTCTTGGAATACCTGCCTGGTATATCTCGATTATGTGATTGTGGTAGGGAAGACTTTTGAAGATCACATGAAAAATTAGGAAGTAGTATTCCAGAGGTTGCGAGATGCCAACCTGAGATTAAGTCCAAAGAAGTGTCACCTTTTCCGCAAGGAGGTAAGTTACCTTGGACATGTGGTTTCCGGAAAAGGAGTTGCTGTGGATCCAGAAAAAGTAAAAGCTGTGGAAAAATGGCCTGTACCTAAAGACAAACATCAGCTAAGAAGCTTTTTGGGATTATGCACGTATTATCGACGCTACGTTCCTGGATTCTCTAACATTGCAAAACCGCTTACCCGTCTAACAGAAAATCGAGCATTCATTTGGAACAACGAATTCCAAGCGTCCTTTGAGTTGTTAAAAGGAGCTTTGATCGGTGCACCTGTTTTAAACTATCCACTGCCATCTGGGAGGTTTGTTCTGGATACGGATGCCAGTAACGTCGGGATTGGTGGTGTGCTCTCCCAAATCCCAGATGGACAAGAAAAGGTCATTGGATACTTCAGCAAGACCCTGACCAAACCGGAGAGGAACTACTCCGTAACCAGGAGAGAACTATTGGCAGTAGTTAAGACCATTGAGCATTTTTACAAGTACCTGTACGGGCTCTTACAATTTAAGAATCCCGAGGGTCAAGTAGCTAGATGGATTGAGAGGCTACAGGAGTGTGACTTCGACATTGAACACAGAGCAGGCCTCAAACATCAAAATGTAGATGCCCTTTCTAGAAGGCCCTGTCAAGAAGACTTCGACATTGTAACCGAATCGAAGACAAATCGGCCAACGCTCTTCGAACCACCGTGGTTGATGACCAATGGCAACCTGACAATTTGCGCGCAGATCCGGATCTTGCAGTCTTCAGGGCTTGGAAGAGAAATGGACCGACCTGGCCAGAAATTGCTCCCCATTCACGGGAATTGAAGTCATACTGGACACAATGGGATTGCTTAACCATGGAAGACGATCTCCTGAGACGTGAGGTCGAAAATCACGATGGAAGCGAGCGGAAGATGCAAATGATGGTTCCCAAGAAAAGAATATCAGAGGTATTGCGAGAACTTCATAATGGTGCTTCTGGGGGACATTTTGGAGTCCATAAAACACTGGAGAAGGTGCGCCAGAGATTTTACTGGGTGAATTCTTCACGAGATGTGAAAGAATGGTGCCGAAAGTGTGCTAATTGCGCCGGAAAGCAATGGTCCCCAGAGGCGTCGACGTGCACCCATGCGCCAATACAATGTAGGAAGCCCATTTGAAAGGATCGCCATAGATGCCGCCGGCCCTTTTCCAGAAAGCGACAAAGGAAATAAATACATAATAGTGGTCATGGATTATTTTACCAAATGGGTTGAAGCATATGTTCTACGAAATCAAGAAGCTGGAACTGTAGCAGACGTGATTGTGAAGGAGTTCGTCAGCCGTATTGGTGTACCTTTGGAACTTCAATCCGATCAAGAGCGAAATTTCGAGTCCAGTCTATTCGAAAAGATGTGTGGACTTTTGGGCACACGGAAGACGAGAACGACTCCCTTGCATCCACAATCAGATGGGATGGTAGAGCGAATGAACAAGACCATGATCAGGCACTTGTCCAAAGTGGTCTCCGAACAACAGAGAGATTGGGACGAAAATTTACCATTATTCCTAATGGCGTATCGGGCCTCTGTTCAAGAAACAACTGGCCAATCACCAGCAAACGTGCTATTCGGGAGGGAACGCCGATTGCCATGCTCGGGGAAACAGGAAGAAGATGCCTACTGGAAATAATCAACAAAGCATGGATAAAGGAAGAGATTCTGGATGAATGGTCAATAGCACTATTAATACCAATATATAAAAAAGGTGATTGCAAAAACTGTAACAACTACAGAGGAATTACTCTACTTAATACTATTACTAAAATCTTGGAACAAATCATAAATAACAAACTTAAAATAGTAGTAGAACCACACCTTGCAGAACCGCAAAGTGGGTTTAGACCCGGAAGGAGTGCCCAGGATCATATATTTACAATAAAGCAGATACTCGAGAAAAGAAGACTCCAAACAAAGAAGACATATTTAGGATTTATAGACTTAGAGAAAGCGTTCGACCGAGTACCAAGAACAAAAATCTGGGAAAGCCTAGAGAATAGAGGTATAAGTAGAAAAATTATAAATCTAATACAAGGCATCTATGAAAACCACGTAAACTTCGTTATAAAAAATAACATGAAATCTGAGGGGTTCAAAACGGAAGAGGGACTGAGACAGGGAGGAGGACTAAGCCCGATGCTCTTTAACATATTTATGGATGATATTATTAGAGAATGTGATAACTATACCCAAAAAATGTGGGTTGGCTATAGGGACCTCCGTAGAGTAGAAATTGATATTGGAGCATTCGCAGATGACATAGTAATAATCGCAGAAAATACACAACAACTTAAACATAATCTGGAGGTTTGGAACGAAGTGTTACAACGAAACCAAATGAAAATAAATATAAATAAAACCAAAGTAATGGCAATCGGAGAAGAACAACTTGATATTACAATAGGCAATGCAAAAATAGAACAAGTTAAGGAGTTCCGATATCTGGGGACCATACTAGACGAGTCAGGACAGCAGGATGCAGAGATCAACGATAGAATAGGAAAAACAATAAGATTATACCATGCACTAAATAAAAACTTCATTAGCAAAACAGAAATCTCAGTTAAAACTAAAATACAAGTCTTTAAAACGTTGTACCGACCAGTCCTAACGTACGGATGTGAATCCTGGATACTCTCGAATAAGCACAGAAGTAAAATCCAAGCAACGGAGATGAAATATCTAAGAAGAGTCAAAGGAATAACCAGGAGAGATAGAATAAGAAATACACTAGTAAGAGAAGGACTGGATATCCCATCTATATTTACGTTTATAGAAAAGAGACAATTGAGTTGGTGGGGACATGTCCAAAGAATGCAAAATACAAGACTGGCTAAGCAAGTATACGAGGCAAGAATACAGGAAAGAAAGAAAAGGGGAAGGCCAAGAAAAACCTGGAATGATACAATAAGCAGTATATTGAAAGACAAGAATAAATCCTGGAAAGAAGCAAAAGGAATGGCGAAAGATAGAAAAATATGGAAGAAATTCGTACATGGCGAAGAATAACAGCTTACCCGACACCTTACGGTAAAAGGGTTATCAGATTATATATATATATATATTTAAATATGGGAATATAAATTATGGGAAGCTCCACTATTTTATTCTAAAATTCTGTGGTCCGACGAGTGCACCTTTACAAATAACGCTGTGTTTAATAGGAACACCCTTAGGTATTGGAGAGACGAAAATCCAAGATTTGTTGGTGAAAATAATACCCAGAGAAGATTTAATTTAAATGTTTAGTACCATACTTTACCATACATTGGACCATACTTTATTGAAGGTAACCTAAATCATCAAAAATATCATACGATCTCTTGAAGATATAGTGGAGAATTTATAAGAATTACCTGTTAATTAATATGCACAACTACACTTGCAGCAAGATGGAGCTGCTGCAATAAAGACAGAATTCTTAAATAGACAGTTTGATCGAAGATAGATAGCCATTAACGGACCTTTTAGATAGCCCACCAGTTCACCAGATCTTTTCCCTTTAGACTTCTTTCTATGGAACCAAATTAGAGAAATTGTTTATGTAACACAACCTGAAAACGTAGATGATCTACGAAATAGAATTTTAATGCGTGCCGACAAATACCGCCTAACAACATATTAAATGCAATTGTTTCTGTAGAAAAGAGGTGCAGACTATACATTGGTCGAAATGGTGCCCAGTTCAAGCAATATTTATAGGACAACGTTTCTATTTTTTATTTGCTTTTTTTTAAAAACAAACAAATGTTTATTTTGTTGTATTTATTTTTCATATTTAGTAAGTTTTTCTTTCTTTCTTTTATAATAAAGTTTTTTTTTTATTGCAGCAAATAAATATGTATCTACCTATTTAGTCAATTTAATGTTGTCAGTTTGCAACTGCCTACAACAACTCATGACTAGAGTGGACCAATTCGGAGCGACAGTAGAGGCGTGACTAACGAATTGGTTCCCGCATGCGAAACATTATTAATATCTAGAGGTATACTATCACGAACGGTGCTGTTATTATGTTAGATACAAAAAAAAAATGTAAGACGGTTTTTCTAGATTATGAAACGTTCTCGATGATACGTATAAAAAATAAAATCTAAAATGTATGTAATTAGATGATTAAAAAAAAACTTACCGTCTTATGCGTTTTCCGTGACTTGAAAATCTGGAGCAGCGCGATGAAATATTGTTAACATAAGGTGCGTCTCCAAAGTTATTTCTCATCATTGTGCACAAATCAAATAAGAACACTTCGTATGTTGTATCGGCACCAGTGTCTCTATCTTTATATCTTGCGCTATGCACGTGGCGTTGCAAATTTGATTTTGTTAAATGGTTTATATATATATTGCACACTAAACATTTTACATTTACCCCATTGTAATATAAACTGGGATGGTTCTCAATAAACCTATTGACTAACTTTGATGATAGCGGTTTTTTTACGGTACGCTCCTTCAACATTATTAAATACACAGAATACACTTTCCTGCTGCTATTATACGTGTACACACGATGACCGTGAACAACATACTAAGTAATCGTATGTGCGATGGGGCACGCGGGAACTAATTCGTTAGTCACGCCTCTGCTTTCGCTCCGAATTGGTCCACTCTAGTGATTAGACTGGACACTAGGTGCTATTCAGTTATATTTTATGAATTTAAGTACAATTATTAACTCTTGTAAGAAGCGAAAATCCCGAAAGAGACCTGATCAAAAAGAAAAATGGAAGAGAAACATAAAGAAATTACCAAGGTAAGCCTGTTTTTTTGATCTTACGGATGCAAAAATTTGTTTTTAATGAAAAAACTGCTTTAAAATCTAATAGTATATGCAAAACTCTGTATTTGTTTTGACAATTCGGATGCCAAAGTGCGAATGTGAAATTCAACCAATGATAGCGCATGGTTAGTGTCTCGTGATTTCTACGAATAACATGATTACAATGTGCTGCAATGCTTTTGCTATCATTTAAATATTTGTGGTTAGACTGGACACTACGTGCTATTCAGTTATATTTTATGATTTTAAGTAACGAGCCATCGAAAAAATTCATAATTGGAGTAGACTGTGAAATTGGGTTGGTACTTTAACTACTTCCACATAATGACACATTACTTGATGTTTGACAGTTTCATTTGGTTTCATTGTAAAAAAAGGTTATGGCATTGAAATGATACTACGACAAAAAAGAAAACAAATAATTTATTTAATATCGACATCATAATCAAAATTTACATATAGCTACAGAAGTTGTTGAAAATGTTGTCCATTTACATCTAAACACAAACAATTTTCTTAATAAGAGTTTTGAAAAATTTTACACAAACTTATAGTTTCAATGTCAAATAATAAATGTCATTATGTGGAAATGGCTAAAGTAACAACCCAATTTCACAGGCTACTCCAATTATGAATTTTTTCGATGGCTCGTTACAATTATTAACCCTTGTGAGAAGCGAAAATCCCGAGAGACCTGTTCAAAAAGAAAAATAGAAGAGAAACATAAAGAAATTACCAAAGTAAGCCTGTTTTTTTGGTCTGTTCACTATTGTTCACTATAAAAAACAGTGAATTTTTTTTGACATCAATCAACGCAATTGCCAGAGTATCCCAAATGCTCTTACAGAGGATAAAACGAACCTTACATGTGCAGAACACTAACTATGCAACAGGTGAAAAAGTTTCATGAAATTTTATTTCAAACATCTGACAAAAATCGAACAAGATATTTTTATTTTAAAGTATTGCGTTGCAAGTAAACACAAACGAAATAAAACCACACATCATTCTGTTAGTATTAAGTATCATGTTCCTATTGAAAATGGAAGTTTAGTTAGAGTATGTATGAAATCTTTTTTGGGTATAACTACTTTAAGCGCCAACCGAATTGAAAGAGTGGTGAGAAATTTGAATGTGACTTCTCTAACGCCACAAGAAAGGAGGGATGGTGACCGCATACTAACTAAAAATGATGATCGAAAACAAGCAAACAAAAAGTTCGTAGAGATCTTAAATTGTGTTGAAAGGCATTGTTGTATAAGCAAGAGCTCCACAAAAATTATATCCCGTGTACCCTCAATTTTGCAAAATTGCATACAATTTATTCCGAACAATATCCTAATGAACATGTGAAACTCAGTTGCTTTAGAGATTATGTTAATTCCAATTATAATATTGCTTTTGGGACACTCAACACCGACGTATGCTCCACATGTCCTCGGGCAAGAGAACTGATTCAGAAATCAACTACAACTACAGAACAACAACGAAATTAGATTCTAACAGCGCAGAAAGTCCATACAATCAAGGCTAAAACTTTTTAGGACCTACTGAAAAGCGCAGATGACGGTATACAAACTTTTTCTTTTGATTTGCTGCATTTGACAATGAATGGAAACCGTTTTACATCAAATGAAGACATTTCATAGTCAAGACGAGCAATCTCAACATTATTGTAAACAGCAACCTAAAAAAGTTATCTTTTATTTGCTTAGTACCGAAGTGTGCATGTATTTATGAGCTCAATATTTAAAATCAAATATTCGTGTGACTACGAGTAAGTAATTAACATTTAGTGGTGAAAAGAGTAGTTAAAGTGTTATTAGCGGCGGTAATATATGGATCTAAGTTTTATAGTTTAAATGTATAAGAATAACCTCCGAAAATTAAATTACCGATAAAAGCCAGGCTTCGACAGGTCGACTGGAGTCTCACTTTTTGCGCGGTGCAGCAAAACATTCATTTAGAAATAAAAGAAACGGCCGGTTTTTGTATTGAGGTATCAGAATTGAAGTGTAAACAATATACAGAGCCGGTTTGAGTGAATTTATAAATTGGTAGTTCCTAAGAGTTATATAACGAAATGGATTCAGATGATTATTATTTATTTATATTTAGCGGACGACTTTAGTAGGAAAAGAGAAAAAGAGGGCGATGCATTATTTAAAACTAGCCAGAAAACACCAAGAGCAAGATACCAGAGAGGATAAATTAGACCAACTAATGCTAATGTATAAGAAAAATATGAATATGATGACTTGTTATCGGAAGTTAAGCAAATAAGGATAGATCAAAAACAATATAAAAAACAGATTGAATTATTGAGAAAGGAAAATAACCAACTAAAAGAAGCAAACACAGAAATGAAAATGGAAGTACAAAATTTGTCTGATAGACTAAAGAGAATGCATAAAAAAGAACGCATGAATAATGTAATATTAACATGAATAACGATCGAGGAAACGTATGGGGAAGCATTGAAAAATAATATGTTCAATTTTATCAAACAACACTTGCATTTGGAAGTAAAAATCAGAAGGGCAGAAAAAATCGGAAAGGAAACATACGAATAAAAAAGGAAATAAAGGAAAAGTATGTTTACTAGAGATGAAAAACTTTACGGATAATGCAAATGCAAATTATGAAGAATAAACATAAATTGAAAGTACTCAACGATATGATGGTTTTTATAAACAATAATAATAAAGGGACAGAAAGAGAAATCAAAAGAGAAATACGCAATGTGTGTTTATAATAGATTAAGCCATGCAATGAATCAGATAAGGAAAGAAGATATTATAATTCTGATGGGGGATTTCAATGCAAAAGTTCGAACTGATAATAAAGATATAAAAAATATAATGGGAAAAAATGGAATAGGAGAGAGAAATGAAAATGGGGCACTTTTTATAGAAATATATGGTATGTATAGACTAAAAATAGGAGGCATGTTATTTAAACACAGAAACTGTCATAAGATTACATGAACTTTTCCAGACGGCAAAACAGAAAACCAGATAGAACATATATGTATCAGTCAAAAATGGAGTGAAATGATGATCGATACTCGTAGTAGAAGGGGAGTGGATGTAGGTTCGGACCATTACCTACTAATTACTAAATTAAGAACCACGTTTCGTATGCAAAAAACGGAAATATGTTACCACAAATCGACTAAAAATAGATATTGAGAAGATAAAAAATGATAAAACCAGATATAATTATACTATCATGCTATTAAGTAAAAGGATAGACTATACGAAATCAACCAAATCTATGTGCAACTAATGTAAGGAGGCATTTAGACCTACGGGTACGAAAATAATACGAATTAGGAAAAATTGCAAGAAAGATTGGATGAGTGAAATAACGAGAAAAAAAATTACTGAGACGTGAAATAAAGAGGTAAGCACTAAACACACAAGATGAAACAAAGAGAAAAGAAATACAAACAAAACATAAAAAAAGATGTTACAGAGAAAATATAGCGGATGAGGCACAAAAAGCTTCCGAAATAGGTGATAGTAAAGAACTTTAGAACAGTATAAGAAAATTAAGTGAATATAAGAAAATAAATAATATTATAAGAAGTAACGATGGAAAAATACTAAAGGCTGATGGGAAGACTACGGGACAAATACTACACCCGTTATTTAGACAAATTTGGGAAAAAAAGAAATGGCATGATGATTAGAAAACAGAACTAATAGTTAAAATTCACAAAAAAAGGTGACAAAAGAAGATGTGAAAATTTGAGAGACATAACGCTGTCGAGTACTGTCTGCAAACTGTTTAATAAAATAATATTAAATAGAATAATAACCTGTATAGACAAGAAGTTACGGAGAGAACAACAGGGTTTTAGGAAAAGAAGATCATGTATAGATATGATAAATACTCTGAGAATTATTATAGAAGAATCCCTGGAATATTAATCACCATTATATTTAATATTTGTAGATTATGAAAAAGCATTTGACTCATTGGACAGAGACTGTATGTGGCTAGCACTTAAAAATATTGGAATGCCTAAGAAAATGATCAACCTAATAAAGGAAGGATGCCACGAATCAAAGTGCAAAATATTACACGAGGGGAGAGTGTCGAATGAGTTTCAGTTAAGGACAGGGGTTAAACAAGGTTGTATTCTCTCACCATTGCTATTTTTAATAGTGTTAGATGAAATTATGAACAGAGTGATTGAAAAAGGAAATAGAGGTATAAAATGGAATCTGACGGAATATCTAGAAGACCTGGATTTCGCTGACGACATCTGTTTTCTCTCTCATAGTGCAACGCATATGCAAGAGTTAATGTTTTAGTAAAAGAATCTAGTAAAGTAGGTTTAAAGATTAATAAAAAGAAAAAAAATGATAAGCATCAATATCCAAAATATAAAAAACATAGTATTGATGGGAGAAAAAATAGAGCGATAAATCATTTTTATACCTGGGGAGTGAGATGGCCGAATACGACGGTGTAACGAAGGACATCAATTCAAGGATATCGAAGGCTCGTGGTGCATTTATAGGAATGATGAATGTTTGGAAATCGGGTAACATCACTAACAGGGCCAAATTTAAAGTTTTTAATGCCACAGTTAAACCCATATTATTGTACGGTTCTGAGTCATGGACACTAACTAATGCAAATAAGAAAAAACTACAAAGCTTTATAAATAGATGTATTTGGAATATAATAGAAATACGGTGGCCCGTCCGAACTATAAATGAAGAATTATGGGATTGTACTGGAGAAGAAAGGATCGGAGTACAAATTAAAAGGAAATAGTTTGGATGGCTTGGTCATACTTTAAAACCGAGAACAGAAATTTGTAGAAGAGCATTAGAATGGCAGCCCCAAGGAAGGAGGAAAGCAGGACGCCCGAAGATAACATGGAGAAGAACATTACAAGAAGAGACTAATATGTGAGTGGCAAGATTGGAATATATATAGCTGGAAATAGACAAGAATGGAGACAAACGATTTCTTCCCAATGTCCCAAACGGAACTAATGGGTCTTACTACTATTACTAGAAAGTCATTTGATGCATTCCTTAAACGTATAAATTGTGCTTCTCTCGAAGCATAATATATTTTGAACGGACAAAATTATTTTTGTCAAGATTTCTCTCTTTCTATCTTTATTTTTTCTTAAAATAGGTTATTTTTGGGAAAGACCGTTTGTAAATGATTATTTGCTTTTACATTGTACATCATTTGATAACTATAATTTTTAATAAAAATAAAAATTCATCATTTTGGCAATATTAATTGCCTTATAAAATAAAGAAAATTTTATAAAAGAATACATAACAGTAACATTTTTATCAACTTTTACTCACCTGAAAACTAGGGGAAATGTAGAAATCCTGATCTATAGGAAACGATGCTTTGTAATTTAAATTATGGATCAATTTATATCTCTTTGTTCTGATCGCTCTCATAGGATAATACATAGTCACT
This sequence comes from Melolontha melolontha, assembly GCA_935421215.2. Taxonomy (NCBI): domain Eukaryota; kingdom Metazoa; phylum Arthropoda; class Insecta; order Coleoptera; family Scarabaeidae; genus Melolontha; species Melolontha melolontha. The sequence continues at coordinate 84,767,872 of OW285242.1, read as the reverse complement.
TCGTGCAGATTGTGGCTTGCAAATACTGCTTCAGACGAATAATTTGTGGGCTCTATTAAAAAAGATTAATAATTTTTCTATTATAGCAGATTATATACACTATTAGACAAAAGTAACGATGAACGCTTATATATTTTAGCTCTAAGTAAATCTACAAAATTCACACTTTCCTAATGTAAACAAATAGCGTGAAAACACAGCTTCTGCATGCCCTAACCAATAGTTTCCTATTAGGGGAAACCTAGGATAGATGGCCATAATTTTTTATTTTTGCGATTGTATGAAAACCAACAGCATAATAAAATTGAGTTTTGGTAGAGTGTCGCAAACAGGGTTATACTATACTTATTTAACAGATCTAAGTCAGACCTTTTTGTTGTTTTAAAAATACTGACTTAAAGAAAGAACTGTGAGTATGGCCATCTCTCCTAAGGTATCCAGGAGAGATGGTCACAGCTGTTAAGGTGAGATAGCCATACTCTGCACTTAGGAAATTAAGTAGGAAAATGTTCTGTTATGAATGTTATTTTCATTTATATAATAGACATTTCATTTAGCGTATATCTGACAAGTTATTTATAGAAATCACATATATATTGCTTTGGAGTATTACTTCCACTACATAGTTTATGTACCCATTGTCCACATAAAATATAACGAAACCAGGGTCTCATTTTTGCCAGTTTCAGTACAAATAAGGCAAACATTTTCATCGTCATCGTCAGCAGGCACTTCTTTTGAGCAAACTTGTTTTCTTTTTTCTCTTTATTTTTGCTTCCAGATTCATTTTCCGTTTGTCTCCGTTTTGATCCTCATGATCCTCTAATTCTGTTTTTTTTAATTTTTACCCTTCATGATACACCGCTGCAATTCGTGCAGAAGTTACACATATGACCATAAAGTAGAATTGTATTCTAGATATATGTAGTGGCCATCTCTCCTATTTGTAAAGGAGAAGTGGCCATACCTTCCATTTTCCAAGAAGCAGAGTTGTCAATAAAAAATTATGATTGATTATTAATTCTAAGCTATTGCGAACCATACACACAAACGCGGGACACAAGATCAATGAAAAGGTAAGTTACACGTTTCTAAAGATTGACTTATTAAATTTAGCAGGACTATTTGAAAAACAAAGGTTAATAACTTACCTTACACTACCGTTATAACATCTGTACTGCACGAATGAGCGTAAGACACGAAAATTAATATAATATTGAGGCTAGTGGTGTCATCCCCTTACAAATTACAATAAATATGGCCATGGGCCATCTCTCCTCTATGGTCATCTATCCTAGGTTCCCCTAATTCACGAAAACAAATTTGCTGACTTACTAGGTCTACATGAAAAGCGATTACGAAACGTTAACAACAGAAATTCCAGAACGAAATTATAGATCGGAAGTCAAAAACGACATTGACTAAAGAAATTTACAAAATTAAAAAACGTAATTTTTATTACCTTAAAATTTGTATGTTCAACAAAAAATTCTCTTTTAAATGGTAAAAAAATTAACTTAATAACATGTGAAACCTGTTATTGTACTATGCCTTCAAATTTATATTTTTCAGAAAGTGCAAACTTAAAAGAAAAGTTTACTTTTTAACACACAATGTAGACACGTTTACTTACCGCTTATGAGAAGTGGTAACAAACTCTTGCCTGTCAATTCGTTGTTCTTATAAACTTCATTAGTTTCAATATCAGGTTCATTATCTATTTTATCTTTAATATTATACCAATCCAGAACAGTAGGAACTACATCTAAAAGACTTGTCATAGAATACGTGACTTGATTTCGTCTTTCAGTATGAAATGGGGAAGAAATAAGCATAGGTTCCCGTAAACCAGAATCATAAAAATTTGTTCTACCATTCGGAAAAGGTATTCCGTTGTCCGAAGTATATATGATGAGTGTATCGTTTAAATGACCAGATGTCTCTAATTCTTTTAACATTAATCCAACTCCTATCATAAAAATATCCAATAAAAAAAATTCGTATTACTCCATTCGCATTTTTCTTTTACCTTGATCGAGACGAGATATTGTTGTATATTGAGCGGCAACATCCTTACGGGCTTCGATTGTATTTTGTATAAAATATGGTAATTCAAGTTGTTCAGGTACGTAGTAAATCGGTTGCCAATCAGGTATTTTGCCCATACCCACGTCGCCATTACCAAAACGTTGACAAAATTCTCCATACTCTGGATTCGTATGGCCACAACGATGTGGATCGTGAAACGCAACATATAAAAAGAACGGCCTGAAACCCACGCATGGCAATGTAATTTAACTCTTTCTATACCAATAATGCTATACAGCATCCTTGATTATAGAAGTGTCCCGTATCGTTATGTTCAAATTTTAGGAGTGTAAAGTAGACTTCATTTCAAGTAACAAAAACGCAAAACTTGTATATCCATTTTTATTTGTTTCAAAGTTACAGATCTATGAATGTGATTGTCAGATCATGAAAAAAAATGTAATCATAAAGTCAATAAAAACTGATTTTATTTAAAAAAGTTCAATTAATAATATTTTCGAAATGTCCACGTCCTTGTTGAATGCAGGCTTGTGCCCGTAAGCCAACAGAAGAAGTACTTATCCGAATTTCATACTTGTTTTGTCGGATTTGCTCGGCAGCCAGGTGAATACGATCCAACAACTCTTCTCTTGTGTTCGAAACTTGCGCATAGACTAAATTTTTCATGTACCCCCATAAATAAAAGTCAAGGGGATTAAGATCGGGTGATCTGGGTGGCCATGCAACAGGACCACCTCGACCAATCCATCTTGGATAATTGACGTTAACCCAATTTCGGACAGCAATTCCGAAATGTGGTGGCGTCCCATCCATGTGAAACCACATGTCTCGTCGAACATTCAGTGGGACATCCTCTAAAAGACTTGGCAGTTCGTCAATAGGAAATTGAAGGTAATTGTCCGCATTTAACCTCCCAGGAAGAACGACAGGACCAATCAACAAGTCATCGATTAGGGCCGCCCAAACGTTAATAGAAAATTCATGTTGAAATTTAGATGGGCGTATACCTTTGGGATTTTCTGATGACCACCTGTGCAGGTTTCTCAGATTTGTAACACCACTTCTCGTGAACGCAGATTCATCTGTCCAGAGGACTGTTCCGCAGAAATTAAAATGAAGCCGTGACTGTCCTAATATCCACGTAGAATAAACTAGACGAGCATAGTGGTCTGCCTCAAGCAAACCGTGTCCCCTGCGATAGTGATATGGACATAAGCCCTCACGTTTCAAAATTCGCCAAAGTGTCGTTCGTGGCACTTCTAGTTGTCTAACGATTCGACGTACACTGAGAGTTGAATCCCTTGTAACAACAGCTACTGTTTCTTCCTCTAAGTCTGCTGGCAAATTTACTCCTCGGTCGAAAAGATAATCACGCAGTCCGCATTCCCGAAATTGTCTGTGTACTTCCAGAAACGTTCTGTAATGAGGAATGCGCCTATCGGGAAACTGATGTCGGTATTCAATAATTGCTTGACGTGCACTGCCGTTACAGTAGCCATACACAAAATGCATGTCCGCATACTCTTGAGAAGAAAATCGGTAAGGCATTTTGAATAAGGAAAACGTGTCCACTTACTAATAAGCTGTTGTATGAACTGAAACGTAATGTAATCCTTTATTAAAAAATGCAACGTTAAGAGTCATCTGAACATTTGTTTATTGTATGATATTCATGGTTCAGCACTTACGAAATAAGTAAGAACCTTCTTTATCATAAATCAATTTTCAGTACTCTTTTTTGTAGATCTTCAAGAAATTACTGTATGCACTACGACACGTGTTTATTTATTTTAGGATAACATTTTATTATGTGACGTTAACAATCACAGGCCTGTTATTGAATCGTATAACTTTTTTTAAATAAAATCAGTTTGTATTGACTTTAGGATTACATTTTTTTTCATGATCTGACAATCACATTCATAGATCTGTAACTTTGAAACAAATAAAAATGGATATACAAGTTTTGCATTTTTGTTACTTGAAATGAGGTCTATTTTACACTCCTAAAATTTGAACATAACGACACGGGACACTTGTATAAATAAAATATATGAAACATCTTAAAAAGCAGGGTGTTTAGTAGTTTGACAAAATATCTAATATTAAAACTTTGCTTATCTTGAAGTGTATATTACGCTTTTTTTCCTACTAAGAGTACTAGCTAAACTAAAAAATAAAAACTAAATATTTTAATTATTTTTAAGGTATATATATATATATATGTATATATATATATATATAAATTAATGTCATATTAAATATTACATTAACATACTGTCATTTATAATTTAAGATTCTTTGAAAGAGGCAATAATTGCCGAAAGATTTGAATTATTTTAAATATACATATTAAAGTAAAACAGACCGTAAATCGCCGACTATCTAAATCTACTATATATATATATATATATATATATATATATATATATATATATAGTAGATTTAGATAGTCGGCGATTTACGGTCTGTTTTACTTTAATATGTATATTTAAAATAATTCAAATCTTTCGGCAATTATTGCCTCTTTCAAAGAATCTTAAATTATAAATGACAGTATGTTAATGTAATATTTAATATGACATTAATTTATATATATATATATATATATACCTTAAAAATAATTAAAATATTTAGTTTTTATTTTTTAGTTTAGCTAGTACTCTTAGTAGGAAAAAAAGCGTAATATACACTTCAAGATAAGCAAAGTTTTAATATTAGATATTTTGTCAAACTACTAAACACCCTGCTTTTTAAGATGTTTCATATATTTTATTTATACAAGTGTCCCGTGTCGTTATGTTCAAATTTTAGGAGTGTAAAGTAGACCTCATTTCAAGTAACAAAAATGCAAAACTTGTATATCCATTTTTATTTGTTTCAAAGTTACAGATCTATGAATGTGATTGTCAGATCATGAAAAAAAATGTAATCCTAAAGTCAATACAAACTGATTTTATTTAAAAAAAGTTATACGATTCAATAACAGGCCTGTGATTGTTAACGTCGCATAATAAAATGTTATCCTAAAATAAATAAACACGTGTCGTAGTGCATACAGTAATTTCTTGAAGATCTACAAAAAAGAGTACTGAAAATTGATTTATGATAAAGAAGGTTCTTACTTATTTCGTAAGTGCTATATATATATATATATATATAGTAGTATATATATATATCAGTTTTTAATTGACCGCTTACCCGAATTTTAATTAATTTTTGATAATATGTCACGGTCGATAATTTTCTTTTCAATTATATATATATATATATATATATATATATATATATATATATATATTTCTTGGCCTTTGTTTATGATAGTAGATTTAGATATTCGGCGATTTAAGGTCAGTTTTACTTTAGTATGTATATATTTAAAATAATTTCTTACATGTTTTGGTAAATATTACCTTCATCAAAGAATTATAAGTGACAGTATATTAATGTCAAAGTTATATAAGTGATATTCTCATGGTGAGAAATATACATTCATAAATACATTCTACATTCAATTCAAATAATTTAAATAATAATAATTCATAACATAACATTCTCAACAGCTAGACGCCAATTACAAAGGGATTGGTAAATCATGTGTTATTATTACACTTGCGTCCGTGGAGCGACTTAAGATGTTAAGCTGTCGGCATTCGCCTAGAACGAGAAGGAAAACCACGAAACCCTACTCGGAGAGCTCAGCCCCGGGTTGAAATCGGGACTGCCGGCAAGGTAAGCAGTGCGCTAGATATTTATATAACACAAAATATATATTTAAATATGTATAATATATTATGGTAAATTGCAGACCGTTACATTATTAAGTTATAGTTTATACTGCTTAGATTTTTATGTCACTCCTGTTGTTAATTAAATTTTTTTGTTTAATATTAACCATTTCTTTAATTTCCAATTTTATTGTGTGTAAATAAAGCAGTTTTGTCTGTTTTGGAGTATTTGTGGGCTTGTATTCTTTTGTATAAATATTGTTTAGTTTGACCTATGTAGTAACTATCGCAATCGTTACATGGTCGCGACATGGTATTTTATAAACCTTAAATCGCCGAATATCTAAATCTACTATTATATATATATATATATAGATAATTATTTCGTGACCTTTGTATGTTATGGTAAATTCAATTTGTTGGCGATTTAAGGTCTGATTTTACTTCAAAATGTATATATTTAAAACAATCCTACATTTTGAAGTAAAACCAGACCTTAAATCGCCAACAAAACGAATTTACTATATATATATATATATATATATATATATATATATATATATATATATATATATATATATATATATATATATCAATTGACAAATTCTTGGAGTTTTTCGGATTTTATATGAAATATAAAATTATAAAAATATCAAATATCAAATTTGTATGTAATTGCTAAGTAAGTGAGGATGTAAACATTGCTGTCTACAAATTACAAACCAAATCATATGAAATTTTTAATTTTTTAGTGGAAGAAAATCGCTAAAATTTGAAAAAAATTGGATAAAATTGCTTAAATTTGAAAATTATGCGAGAATTTCTGAAAAATGCGGAATTATAAATTAGGAAAAATTTGGAATTAATGGGAAAATACGCCCATATACGAAAATATATATTTTTCAATTAAATATTTCGTATGCTTTGTAATTTGTAGACAGCAATGTTTACATCCTCACTTACTTTGCAATTACATACTAATTTGATGTTTGTAAATATTTCATATAAAAGCCAAAAAACTCCGAGAATGTATCAATTGATATATTTAATGAACGGCTAAGAAATTATTTAAACACATATATATATATATATATATATATATATATATATATATATATATATAGGGTAAACTTAATTAGTCGGCGATTAAAGGTCTGGTTATTACTTCAAAGTGTATATATTTAAAATAATCCTACATGTTTCGGCAATGATGCCTTTGTCAAGGATATAAAAAATATAAATGACAGTCATTTATATGGTCTTTACTTTTGTCTAATTGTTTAAAATATGTTTTTTCTATTATGATTTACGTGCAACACATAATTTTGAATGTGCTGTAATAGTTATAGTAGGCATGTATCATGGTAATGTAAATATTCCTTTTGTCAGACAAATGTTAGATTTTACTGAATTTAATTAAATGTATTTAACTAACGCAGAAAAGGTAGAGATTGTATTAATTGTTGGAAACAATTATCGTACGACTCGGCAGGCCGCCGATGAAGCAAAATGAAATTAATGATTAAGAATTAGATGTAGCCTTGGCTCTTCATGAAAATCCTAAACCAAGTATTTGGCAAATGTCTCGTGATTTAAATTTAGTATTAAATTTGTTAGAAATGTTTTGAAGAAACACACATTTAAACCTTTTAAACTTAAATTTATTCATACTCTAATTGAAGGCGACACTAACCATCGTTTGGATTAACGTGCAAGGTTTCTGGGATATTTAGAAGACGATCAAAATTTATTTAAAAATATTTGCTTTAGTGATGAAGCTGTATTTACCACCAACGGAATTGTTAGTTCCCAAAATTCAAGATATTGGTGAAAAGAAAATCCCCACTGGTCAATTGACTTATTAGACCCTTCTTTTTCGATAATAACATAAACGGCGCAATTTTTTTGAACTTTCCGGAGACATTATTTTTAGAGTTTTTGCATTGTATGCGAATTTTAGAAAGAATGCACATAATAATGCAATTAGATGGTGCTCCGTGTCATTTTTCTGCACCAGTGGGAAATTGGCTAAATACTATGTTTCCAAATAAATGGATTGGTTGGGCAATGTAAGATAATTTCTCATTACTTACGTGGCCTGCAAGGTCTCCGGATTTAACTCCTTCAGATTTTTTTCTATAGGGATTCTTAAAGGAAAAGGTTTACAAAACTAGACCACGACGTGTAGAAGATTTAAAGGAGCGAATTAGGGAAGTGCTAAGTAATGTTTGCAAAAATACAAGGATGCGAGCCATCAAGTGCATCGAGTGCTTAAGGGCACGCGTTGAAATTTATTAATTTCAAAATTATTTTTAAGTTAATTATTAATTAAATACTGTTGAATTTAAAATAAATAATTACAATAAAATTAAAATCTTTAAATACAGTAGCAACGGTATTATTGAATTCATTCTTGACGAATAGTTCGGCAATTATTACCCAGTGGCGTCTGGTACTAAAGGGCATACCCCACCCAACTATCAAGATAAACACAGAAAGAAATTCGCAAGTAATTCAGTACATTATTTTATTATTTTTACATATTTTTATAACGATGGTATCAAAGTTTCCTTCCGCACCACAGACACTATCCCAACGCTCAAAACTATGTTCCGGGGCACGATTTCAGATGTACGTATTCCGAGTATGAATCGGCCGACTTTGCTTATCTTCGCCACATGCGCTTATGTTAACTTTTGTATGCATTGTGACTGTATTGTTTTCAGCGCGTACCGCACCTGTATGATTTCAAAGGCTTGAAGTGACGTTTATTATAAATGATGGAAGTTATCTGTGTGCAAAATCCTTTAAAAAACCCGCTATCATTTAAGGAAAAACTTTTAATTAAGAAGAAAGGAAGGCCTATATCTGATCTTCAAATAAACTACACTTCCACAAGTAAAACTTGAACTTACAATAGAGTATTCAATAAAAATATATATGAAAAATATGAGTGGATTTGTGGATGTTTACGAACAAATAAACTATTTTGTTTTATCTGTTTAACTTTTCAGAAAGAGGCTAGCGCGTGGAATAAACAAGGGTTGAATGATTTAAAGCATATCGCAGACAGGGCAAAGAAATGCGAAAGTTCCGTGACATGCATGTGGATCTTGCGTGGATTTTAGTGTTTTAGGCAAAGTGGACATACGTGAACAGTTAAACAGTGCTTATTTGCGACATAAAATTAAGTACAACGAAGATGTGGAAAAAAATCGTCATATTTTGCGCAGGTTAATTATGTACATAAAATTTTGCGAAGCTGATATGTGTTTAATGGACAAATTTTTGAACGCTTTTGGACTTTTTTTAAGCCGCGGGACATAATGCTGATGTATTAGCAAAAACATTGCTGAATTGCAAACTATTTTAAATTCTCCTTCTGGGCCTGATAACAATAAACTAATCGCTCAAAGTTACGATGGAGCGTCCGTGATGAGTAGTAAGACAAATGGTGTCCAAGCTATTATCAAAAGAACATTTCCACATGCACATTATATTCACTGTTACGCGCATCAATTTAGTTATTGAACGAGCGGCACAATACAATAAAAATGTAAAAATTTTCTTTGCAAATTTGCAGTCATTTTCAAGTTTTTTTTTTCTCGATCGCCAAAACGAACGGTAATTCTTGATGAAATAGTCAAACGTAGATTACCACGCGCTGCTCCTACACGCTGGATTTTCAAAAGTCGAATTGTGAACACATTATTTGAACACCAGGATTCTTTCAAAGAATATTTAGACAAAATTATTTATGAAGATGGGATGGATTCAGTTACTATTAGTGAAGCAAGTGGTTTATTGAAACATTTGAATTGCCCGGAATTTCTCTACTGGTTGAAAATATTTCATTTCATCATGCCACATGTTGAAATATTATTTAATCAGACTCAAATGCGCGGGATTGACAGTGCTTAACTGCAAAAGGCAATTGAACAATTCCAACAGTAAATTATTCACATTAGAAATTTAAGAAATTCTACTGACAATGACAATCAAGAACGCAATAATGAAGAACCTGCAAGGAAAAGACAAAAAATGACAGCTGGAGATATCAGAGCTGTTATTGCAAAGGAAGTATGTGACACTATTTTAAGCCAAATTAGCGACCGATTTGATTTTAGGGATCACTTAAGTGCAGCAAAATTATTTGATTCTCAATATTTTAAAACTTAAGTATAGTCATTCATTTCCACAAAAAAAATTGATGAAACTGTGAAATCTTATCCTATGTTGGACAGTGTAAAATTGAAAAGTAAACTTTCAGTAATTTATGAGCGCGATATGTGCGACGTAGGTGGTGTTTTGCCACTTTTAGTGTTCATAACAGACAACAACCTAAAAAAGGTTTTGACGGAAACATAAACTGTTGGATATTATTTGTACAACAACAACAGAATGTGAACAATGTTTTTCCACCCTCAAACGCATTAAAACTTTTCTGAGAAGCACAATGTCAGAAGATCGACTGAACGCATTGGCGGCCCTATCAACAGAAAAGAAGTTCATCAAGTCAATCCCGGATTTTGACAACAAAGTCATAGACGTCTTTTCCAGCATGAAAAATAGGAGAATGGCTTTTATGTACAAAAAACAGGTAAGTTTTTTTTGTGCCCACCCTCTGTCATAACTCTCGAGCCGCCACTGTTATTACCTACAACTAACTAATTTTCACCTTTTATTTATTTGTTAGGTTCATTTTAAAACTTCTCAAGATAAATATTGCTTCTGACATCAAGCAAAATTGCTTCTTTTAAATGTTTATACACAACTCACAGGCAACCTAAACTACTTTAAACTAATCCAAAACTCTTCTATGAAATCAATTTTTTAGAATAATCAGTATATTTGCCTATTTAAGTAGAAAGAAATAGTAATACATGTAGTGCAACTGCACATCTGTTTATTCTATTTATGCATTGAATAGCTCTCTTAACCCCTTTTATCAATCGAACTAACAGTATATGTATTTAAAGGCTGCTTGTGAAAGTGGATACACGTTAGACACGTGGAAGATGTACATGCGATAACGTACCAACTACAATCAATAAGCCTGGAATCAGGCAAAAGAAAGCTAAACTACGATTTCAAAAAACGAACAACTATCAAATAATATGTAACAATATTTATTGTGAACGTTTTCGTATATAAAATTTCAAAATAGTAAAAATGTATTACTTAGCAAAACTTAACGATGTGTAAAGCTCTGTATATATATATATATATATATATATATATATATATATATATTAAAAATAATAGACTTTTTATTGGTTTAGCGACCTTTTATTGAATTATGATGTTTTATTCTACGACGTTTCGACTTTTATTATTTTTCAGTCTTTTTCAAGTAACTAGAAACAAGAATTAACACAATGAGAACATGAGAACTGTGTTTGCTTTTGTGAGATTGAATTAACAATTAAATTAACAATTAAAATTAGATTAAAGACTGAATTAACAATTAGATTAACAATTAAAGTTAAAATTTAAAATTAGATTAATAATGAGTAAGGACAATTAAAGTGATTACATCTGTATAAATGAATTGATAATTTGAATTAAACTACAATACAGTAAGGTAACTAGAAACAAGAATTACTACAATGAAAACGTGAGAGCTGTGTTTGCTTTTGTGAGACTGAATTAACGATTAAATTAACAATTAGAATTAAAATTAGATTAAAGACTGAATTACTAATTAAATTAACAATTAAAGTTACAATTTAAAATTAGATTAATAATGAGTAAGGAAAAATTAAAGTGGTTAAATCTGTATAAATGAATTGAAATTTTGATGTTTAACTAACTACATTACAGTAAGAAACAATGAATGAACAATGAATGACAAAACTCACCGTTTCTTTTGGTTTTCACAATCACGCATTCTGTGTAACATGTGTTATCGGGGGCCCGAGACCTTTTTTTGTAACGAACCGATCGCACTGGTTGGAATATTGTAAGTGTTTGTGGCTTTGTTAAGAGAGGTTAATTTCTGTTCTATTTTGGAATTTTGCAAATTGGTCAGGACCGTGTTTAGGGGTATGTAATAAAAGTATTTACAAATGGGAACTGATAAAAAGTTTTTTTTGTTTTTTTGGTTTGTGTTTGTGTGTGCAAAAAAACTTTTTATCAGTTCCCATTTGTAAATACTTTTACTACATACCCCTAAACACGGTCCTGACCAATTTGCAAAATTCCAAAATAGAACAGAAATTAACCTCTCTTAACAAAGCCACAAACACTTACAATATTCCAACCAGTGCGATCGGTTCGTTACAAAAAAAGGTCTCGGGCCCCCGATAACACATGTTACACAGAATGCGTGATTGTGAAAACCAAAAGAAACGGTGAGTTTGTCATTCATTGTTCATTCATTGTTTCTTACTGTAATGTAGTTAGTTAAACATCAAAATTTCAATTCATTTATACAGATTTAACCACTTTAATTTTTCCTTACTCATTATTAATCTAATTTTAAATTTTAACTTTAATTGTTACTTTAATTGGTAATTCAGTCTTTAATCTAATTTTAATTCTAATTGTTAATTTAATCGTTAATTCAGTCTCACAAAAGCAAACACAGCTCTCACGTTTTCATTGTAGTAATTCTTGTTTCTAGTTACCTTACTGTATTTTAGTTTAATTCAAATTATCAATTCATTTATACAGATGTAATCACTTTAATTGTCCTTACTCATTATTAATCTAATTTTAAATTTTAACTTTAATTGTTAATTCAGTCTTTAATCTAATTTTAATTTTAATTGTTAATTTAATTGTTAATTCAATCTCACAAAAGCAAACACAGTTCTCATGTTCTCATTGCGTTAATTCTTGTTTCTAGTTACTTGAAAAAGACTGAAAAATAATAAAAGTCGAAACGTCGTAGAATAAAACATCATAATTCAATAAAAGGTCGCTAAACCAATAAAAAGTCTATTATTTTTAATATTAAGACACGGCCAATAAAATAAATAAGAAAAATAAAATTCTTATAAACACTAAATATATATATATATATATATATATATATATATATAAGGTAAACTTAATAAGTCGGCGATTAAAGGTCTGGTTCATTACTTCAAAGTATATATATTTAAAACAACCCTACATGTTTCGGCAATATAAATGACAGAATATAAATGTCAAATAATTAACTTAATTATTTGACATTTATATTCTGTCATTTATATTTTGTATTCCCTTGACAAAGGCATATTGCCGAAACATGTAGGGTTGTTTTAAATATATATACTTTGAAGTAATGAACCAGACCTTTAATCGCCGACTTATTAAGTTTACCTTATATATATATATATATATATATATATATATATATACCGTATGTGTTAAATATCATTAGGCATAGAGAATCAACGTATGAGTACATACAATGTATACGTTATACATGAGAAAGCCAGTCCAATGCCAGCGACGACTGACGATTGTCTCCGATTACCGATTGACTCGAAATTTTGCATTCAGTCTAGCTGCGGCCGTTACAGTTTGAAAGCGTACAATAAAATTAATGTATGATGGCTCTTTATACACCCACTGAAAAGCTTCAGTTAGTAAAATGATTTTATGCTGGCAAGTCTGCAATGGAGTGCATGAATTTGTTTGCGCTGACTTTTGCAGACACAGAACGGTCTGCAAAAGTCAGTGCAAAGTTTGCCTTGCAGGCAAACAATTTATAATATTATAAATAGATTTGAAACTTGTTTCTGCCTCAATAACTGTACGAAATGCAAACCAAGAGAGCTATCACCACAAAAAATTGAGGAAAGAGAACGGCGGGATGTATTAATTTGTAGTATTGTGAACATTGATAACAGTAATAATAGAAGTGCTGCCGAGGAATTGGGTACAAGTAACACAACTATTTCACGTATTTGGAAACGTAATGGTTGAAAATGTTTCAAATATTCGAAAACTCAAGAAATGTTTCCCGAGGACAATTTCCGCAGAATGGAGTTTTGTCAAGACGTTATACACGGAAAGCACAATCCCTCTGTTCTTCGATATTGGGCTTCGGAAAATCAACACCGGCATTTTGCAAATCGCACTCAGTATCCTCAAAAACTAAACGTTTGGGCAGGTATTTTAGGTGACCATTCTATAGGCCCCTATTTTATTGATGGTATATTAAATGCCGACAAGTATCTCGAATTACTTAAAAATCAAATACTTCCCTTTAATTAGGTTCCATTCTTGCAATAGGTCATACACTACTTCCGCTTGTTGCTTTCCCGTTCCAGATGATATTGCTGGGATTCCAAGTAATTGTTCCTTGCCATTGTATGATATAACTACTGGAATCCGATCAATAGATTCTTTTCCTATTAACGATGGCAAAATTTTACCACCCTAGTGAATTTTAATCAATTGTCCTTTATAGGGGAAGTCCCTTTTTAATTTTATTAAATGCTACACCACAGTGTTGCCAACTTTTCTTAACAAAAACGCGTAAGAGTATTCGAAAAAAGGGATAAAAAGCTATATTTAGAACTCGTTGGCTTAAAAAAATATCTATGCTTGTAAACTATTATCAGGATATGTAAATAATTTAGTTGCCGCCGCAATTTTTGGAATTTGATTCCAATTAAATTTGTATAATCAAATTCTTGTTACAAATCGTGGCAGTTACCGTAAATTTAATTAAGTTATAATAATAAAGTTATAGGTATATTGTATACTAAAAAATATAAATACATAAAAAAAATTATATTTCTGTTCATTTTACCAACAGGGGTCACTTTGAGAGGCGGTGCGCCACGCCTTCTCTTTGTTCGATACGCATAATTTTTTGTATACCGTATTTTTACACAAAAACAAACATTTCTAGAGGGAGTTACGATCTATAACTTCAAAAAATTTTTCTTCCATACATCTAGAGACCACCCTAAATATATATATATATATATATATATATATATATATATATATATAATAACTTCGTGACCTTGGTATGATATGGTAAACCTAATCAGTAGGCGATTAAAGGTCTGTATATTACTTCAAAATATATGTATTTAAAAAACTCTACATGTTTCGGCTGTATACGCCTTTATCAAGAGAATACAAAATATGAATAGAATAGATTCATATTTTGTATTCTCTTGATAAAGGCGTATACAGCCGAAACATGTAGAGTTTTTTAAATACATATATTTTGAAGTAATATACAGACCTTTAATCGCCTACTGATTAGGTTTACTATATATATATATATATATATATATATATATATATATATATATATATATACCAGAAATATTAATAAATGATCAATATAAAGACATGAATATTTATATAAGCTTCGAAATAATAGTAAATGTACAAAACCTTTGAACCGGCATGTATATATTAACATATGGTATATTACATATAAATAAAGAAATATACGAATACTACAGATTTCTGTAAACGCTAACAACAAAACTACAAACTTGAAGACGAAACTTACTACTAGTAAAGGTGACCTTAAATATTTATATAAATAAAGACAACATTATAAATATTCTATGTTAAATAACAAACATACGATGATGTACACAATATTAAGCTATTAACTGTTCAAATAACTTATTAAGTAGCAAAGACAAAACCAATCATTATCAACGTGACGTTGATTATATTAATTAAATTCAAACAAATGAGACAATCTATAGTTACAAATATAAACGAATACGAAACATTGTAGATAAGTGGATAATAATTGGTGGAATAAAAAGTATAAGCAAATCAAATATGTGCGCAATATAGCCTAACTGGTGGATGACCGTATGTCGATATGATGTAACGCCGCGCGAACTTTACAACGGCGTCTATTCGGCTACCACGAGGATCCAGACAGCTTCCGCTCCCACGTTGATTAATTTAACAATCTCAGGCAGTAACGAAGATGTGCAGTCGCTGATTGCAACGGAAACTAAGAGCTCTATAAGATATAATTCATGCTTAGAGAGAAGAAATGCATAGATAACAAACATCGATGTCTGATAAGACGAAAGCGTCACTTACCTTATAGACAATAAATATCGATGTTGAAGGTGCGTAAATCCGATAATCGGTGCTAAACCAGCTACACAGTTCGAGCCTAATATTCACCGGTGTTTCCTAAAAATTCTCGCAAATAACTCACAACATACCAACATGCCAACCCAAACGTGGCATATTACTTTACCTTACGATACTTTGACGATAAGTGAAAGAGACGTGAAATTTGTTCTTGAATGATCGAAGAAACTTTTTTTAAAAATTTTATTTATTTAAAATTATAACAATTTTATTATTTGGTACAATAATTATAATTTTCAATGATCTTATTCGTTTCAGTATGTGAGTACAACTACTATGATTTTAAAGTGTTTGTATAAAGTAAACTATTGTCGATAATAAATCGCTTGTGTTTGTTGTTTCTGCGGTCGAGTGGCCCACTTGACGGACGTTGGTTTGTACATCAACATTCCTTATACAGAGTGTGACATAATTCCTCCCCACCAAGATTCATCTTATGCAGTAAGGCGAGGATGTTGAACTTCTTGTAGTTTTAATTTTTTTTTTTTTCGCAAATATAGATTCGAGGAAGTGTGTGTTTGCAAGTGTCACTTTTAAATGAAAAGTAAAATTCATTCTTTACCAGATATCTGTTATTAGGAATTATAACTTGAAACTGAGTTGCATTGTAGATAGGAATTGAATATAATAGGTGATAGTAATTAAAAATGATGGGAATATACTATCGCAAAATTTTTTTCAAATAAGTAATTTTATTGTTTAAAATATATTCAATTTTTTAGAAGTGATTCAATTAGTAATTGATTTGATTTAATTTCGGTTTGCAACTTTTGTAGTTCATTGTATAAGCTTGTCGATTTCGTTATGCTTGGATGCATTACTTGAAATTTCGAAAATGTAATGGAATTCTCAATGTCTTGTATAATTGAGTTAATGATTTCGTAAATATTTATCAACTGATTTACAGTATCGGTGATTAGTATCAATTTTGAGAGTATGTGATATTTGTTTGACAGTCTTTTCAAAATTTGTTAATTATACTCGCTGAAATAAATTTTTGTATTATAATATTTGAAGTTTCAATAGAATAATTGTAATATATATTGATTGTACTCAATAATTGAATTTTAATTAAATTTAGATCGTAAAAATGAATAAAGGTGAAATTAATATACTAATATTACTAAAAACTATAAGGATGCTTTAATGGACGTTTTAAATTATCCATATGTATTTTTTCAGCATCTTCTGTGCTAACAGTTTTTCTTTCGTAATTTACCTCTTTTATCTCAGTGGATTTATTAAACTTATTTGCGTTCTTTTGTCTAATATATTTCTTTTTGAATACCTTTTGTTCGGGTACGAACATTTCGGGATCGTCGCGATTTTTATTTAATTTGTAGATCACATTTTCTTTAATGTCTAAAAGTTTTTCGTTAATTTTTGAGTATAGTATTTTCGTTCTCTCTTTGTGATCATTGATGTAATCGATTGTGAGAATTTTATCAATTTCTATATTAAAAGGATCATCACTATTAATGTGTCCGTTAATGATATCTATAGGTTTTAATTTCATGACAGAATGGATTGAGTGATTATAAGCTAATATCGCGTAAGGCATTTTGATTGAAATTGGTGTTTTCAAGAAACCTTGTGTATTAAGAAGTCGAACGTGTTCAATTAACGTTGAATGTAACCTTTCTACGGATGCATTTGATTGGGGGTGATTTGGTGAACAAAAGTGAATTTTGATTTTATGTAATTCCAATAGTTCTTTAACTACGGAGTTTTTAAATTCAGTTCCATTATCGACTATCATTTGTTTTGGTATACCGTGATGTGAAAAGAAGGTTATTAGTTTGTTCACTATTTGTGTTGCTTCGGCTGAAGATATTGTATACACTTGTGCGTATTTTGAAAAAGTATCGATCAATGTTAAAAATTTACATTTTTCTAAGGTGAATGTGTCTAAATGAATTATTTCAAAGGATTTAGTTGCAGTTGGTGTGATATTCATTTTCATTTTAACAGGGTTTCGCTCGTATTTACTTTGTAGACATATTTCACAATCATTTATATAAGTTTGTATTGATTGTTTCATATTGGGCCAATAATATAATTTATTTATTTTTTGGTCCGTCTCTTCAATGCCTCTGTGATTTGACTTACTTTCATGATAATTTTGAATAATTTCTTTCATATCGTTATTGTTTATGACATCAATTAATTTAATTTTACATTTTTTTAATTTTAGCGAAGGCCATTTGAAATTTTTGCGAACTACATCACAGAATGGTTCGTAAATTTCGGGTGTTTCGAAATACAAGTGATATTGAACTTTAGGTACAACAAAAGTCCTAATAAAATTTATTATATCTTGTTCGAAATTATTTTGAGAGAGTTGTATGTTAAATCTCTGTTTGTTACCGAATAATTTAATTATTTTTGGTTTCATAGGTGTATGAAAAACGGAACTAATGATTATTTGGTTTTGGCTATGATTAACCAACCGGTGTTTCGATAATAGGTATTTCTACAATGGGATTTTGTTCATCGTTACTATGTATAGTAATAATTTCGTCGTATTTTTCAATCGGTTGATTGACATCTGGTGGGTCGTCTATTTGAACTTGCATTGATATATTATCGTCGTTTTGAATTTCGAGGTTTTGTGATTGATTTGGAAGATCGGAAGTTTCTTTGGTATGTATCTCTATTCGTGATAGAGTATAGAGTATCCGCGTTTGTGTTAAGTTTTCCTTTTTTATACGTTATGGTGTAATCAAACTCTTCGAGTCGGATACGCCAGCGTAATAATTTGGAACTTGGATCTTTAAATGAAAATAACCATTGAAGTGGTTTGTGATCAGTAATTATATTAAATTTTCTGCCAAATAAGTATGGTCTGAAGTATTTAGTAGCCCATACAATAGCTAAGAGTTCTTTCTCAATAGTGCTGTAATTACATTCACTATCATTTAATGTATATCAATAGGGCCTTGTGATAATATTGTTCCAATTGCAATATTACTAGCATCGGTAGTGAGATTAAAAGGTTTTACAAAGTCTGGGTACTGCAGAATAGGTTGGTTTGTTAATAAATTTTTACAACTATTATCAATTATCAGGATAAAATAAAACAAATTTTAATGAATTCCACTTTTTAATTGGCACTGCAACGATCTTTTCGCTCCAACCTGAGCTTCAAATATTTAAAATAAAACATGTGTTTGTTACCGTATACTTGTGTTAAAAAATTTGTAAATAAGTTAGTTATATGTCTGATGAAGCTCAGGTTGGAGCGAAACGATCGTTGCAGTGTCAATTAAAAAGTGAAATTCATTAAAATTTGTTTTATTTTA
Organism: Melolontha melolontha; assembly: GCA_935421215.2. NCBI lineage: Eukaryota > Metazoa > Arthropoda > Insecta > Coleoptera > Scarabaeidae > Melolontha > Melolontha melolontha. The sequence continues at coordinate 84,748,704 of OW285242.1, read as the reverse complement.
TCCTGATAATAGTTATAATGGAATTTCATCAAGTAAAGGCTGAAACAATTATATAAATTTTTACAAGTTTCAAAACAAGTTTTAAATTCTTCAACGTGAGTTATTTTTGCACCTTTCTTTAAACATTTTGTTAAAGGTTTTGTCAACTTAGAGAAATTATTAATAAATCTGCGATAATAACCAAGTAATCCTAAAAATGCTTTAATTTGTTTTGTTGTTGATGGTATGGGAAATTTCTTAATGGCTGAAATTTTATCGGGATTTGGTTTAACGCCTTCAGGGGTTACTATGTGCCCTAAGTAAGCTACTTCCTTGCGCAGAAATTCCGATTTGTCGGTTTGAATTTTAAGATTTGTTTCTCTTAACCTTTGAAATACAGTGCGCAACCTATCGATATGTTCTTGTAAGGACGTTGAAAAAATTATAATATTATCTAGATAAACTAGACATTTTTCGTTTTGTATACCTCTGAGGATGTTGGCCATTACACGCTGAAACGTCGCGGGACTATTTTTTAAACCGAATGGTAATCTTAAAAGTTCAAAGTGGGCGCCTTCCGTATTGAAAGCTGTTTTTTCGATATCATCTTTGTGCATCTCTATTTGGTGAAAACCGCTAGCAAGATCTAGGGTTGAAAAATATTGACACTTACCTAATTTGTCTAATAGATCGGTAATATTTGGAAGGGGGTATTTATCATCAATAGTTTTTTCATTTAACCTGCGGTAATCAATTACGACTCGCCATTTTTGTTCGCCGGATGTATCGAGTTTCTTTGGTACAACCCAGATGGGTGATGACCATGGTGAATTACTATGTCTAATAATATTTTGGTCTAACATTTTTTGTAATCGTTTTTGAACTTCTTGTTTGTGAATGAAAGGATATTTGTACGTTTTAGTATATGCTGGTATTTCGTCTGTTGTTTTAATACGATGTTTAATTTGATTTGTAAAAGTAAAGGGGGTGTTTTCTATGTAGAATATATCAGAATATTCTTTGCATAAATTTTCGATTAAATATTTTTCTTCAGAATTTAAGTGATCTGTACGCAATTTTGAAATGTCAAAATGTTGATTGTGAGAATCGTCTAAATTATTTAAATTAATTTCTTGTAATGAAATATGATCTAATTTTTCTACTAGTATTGGTTCAGAGAAGTCTAATGTAATTGATTCTGTCGTATTATTTAGTAATGTTGTCAGGGCTTCACCATTTTTTGCAATAGTGAGTGACTCCGGGATTTCACAATTATGAATTTTGTGATGTGGAATTATTATTTCACCGTTTTGTGTCGAGGTTCTTAGTTTGATTACTTTTTCTACTCTTGGTTCGATAGTAATTAAATTAAGTTGTTTCTTTACGCTGTGATAACGTAATTTCATTGTTGCGTGTGCTGTTACTAACAATCCTTTATCGAAATCAAGGTTTGCTTGAAGTAATTTTATATTATCTAATCTTATTAAACCATGGAAAACGTCGTGAAATTTAAACAAATAAAATTTTAAATTCAAGGGGTTCTGTAATTTAAATATTTTTGGTGTAGGTATAGATGTACTAAATCTATGCGCTGATTTTTGGAAAACAGTGGAAACTATAAATGGATCGTTTTTTTATTGAACGTGAATAAAATTTTTCAGCAATAGTTGGGTCTATGAATGATTTTGTCGCACCTGTGTCTATTAAGAATTTTAATTTGTGTTCGGGAAATATAATGTACGGTAGTTCATTTGACTCGTTAGTATTAATGGCTATAATAGGTGATTCTATGTTTGGGGCTTTGTGTACGAGTCAATAGGAAAATTTACATTTGAATCTTCGGTTATATTGTCATAAGATTCGTAGTTTTCATAATTATCGATTTCAGGTTGATAATTATTTTGTTGATTCTCTGAGGTAAAGGTAGAACATGAAGATGTTTCTTCTTATTCAGGCTTTTGTTCTAATTCGTTTGTTTCGACATTAAATAATTCTTCGGAATTTATTTGTCTCTGTGGTGTTTGTTGGTAGTAAGAGGGTTGATTAAAATTAGGTTGACTAGGACCGGGTTTAGAAGTTAATCTAGTAGTTACACTCATAGGAGTTGGCTTTGGAAATTGTTTAGTTTGATTTGGTCGAAATACATTTTGATTTTGAGATGGTGTTTTAAAAACTTGGGAGTTATTAAAATATCTCGGAGATGAGTTATTCGGTCTAGGGCGAATATTTATCGGTTGTGAAGGGAACCTATTTTGTGTGTGCTGAAATTGATTATTAAATTGTGGTGGATTAAATCGTGACTGAAATGTATTAACAGATTGTGGAAATTGACAATTTGGTGTGTTTCTATAATAATTATGTTGTTGTGTATTATTTTTTGTAGGAGTATTAGTTTGTACTTTGTTCGTAAATCTTTGATAGTAATGTATATTTTCTTCTTCTATAATACATTGTAACGCTTCTTTTAAAGTTTTAAGGCGCATACAACGTATTGTAGTGCCTAAAGGTTCTCTTAGACCTGCTAAAAATGATTTTAATGTTAATTTACTATATAATTCGCGTTTTAACTGTTTAGCATCGTCATCGTCTTCCTTTATGTCGATATATGGACATAATAAATTTAATAGTTGTAAGCATTTGTCGTAAAATTGATGAGCGTTTTCGTTTGCGCTTTGTTTAAGTAAAACTAAATCTCTATTTAAACAAGCTTCATCGCATTGGTCGGCAAAATTTCTATGTAATGTTTCTTTTAATTCTTGCCAAGTCTGAATATTTGCAATAATTTTAGCATTGCCAGTTAGCTTACCTAATAAAGACTGTAACGAATATTTATTTATAAAATTGTCAGGTTCATTGTGTTTATAAAATTCGTTTATTAAACTCTCACAGCTAGATAAATATCTACTTAAATCATTTGGATTTCCATCGAATTGTGGAACACAACTTAGATATTCGGGTCTGAATTGTGCCATTTTATTTAAATTTCTATCTGAATTAATTTAATTAATATTTGAATTATTTGTTTCGTTTTCTGTGCTTATACTCAGTTTGTCAAATTCCGTAAACAAATTTTCTAATGATAAAGACATGAATTGTACTCACATTAAAAGTATGCTTTTGTTTTTCCTTGCTTATACTATAAGATGCGGTGTTTGGTTCGGCGATTTCTTTCCTCTTCCAAAAATTGCCTCTTGCGAAATAGGACAATGTAGTTCCTCTTTCCTCTTTTAATTATTATGGTAATTAAATACACAATTAAAATCTGGACAAGCAGCCTCGAAATTACGATCTACTTTGATTACAAACTACAGAAAAAAATATGCAAAGCCTAAATTATGGAAGATTTTGGACTAAAATTGTAATTCTTAAGTAATAACAGTTGATATGTACCATAACTATACCCTGGCCTTAAACAGACTCTCCTGATAGAAATAAAAATGTAATAATTACTAAACAATGGTTAGAAGAGATTTTTTAATCAAAAATTAAGTACAATTAATCTAGAAATATAGAAAAAAAACTTAAACAATGCCTTTCCAAAATAATTAAAAAACATGCTACTTACTCTGATCCATTATTTAAGAAATTCCTTGCCAATAATTTTATATGTGTTATGTTTCTACCAACTTGTAAAATTGAATTGTTTTCTTCAGTTTGCTCATAATCAAATTTATATACAGAGCTTGGACCAACATGTTTCTTTCCAATAATACCTACATTATTAAAAGAAGAAATATAAAAATTCTATTTAACCAATATTAAACTTCTAGCAAAATATAATATTTTTAAAATGTCCCATTCTTGTGCTTTGTGCTATTATTGTATGTGGCCGTTTTCGTTTAGTCATTTTTTCTAATTATAATAATGAAAATGTGATTATAAAAATGTAATAATGTAGAGTACTATTATAAATCAAAATTCAAATAACTAAATTCTTTTGACTGAAATAAAAAATATTTATATCTTCAGTATTATCTTATTTTTTTTATTACACGTTTTATTTAAAAACCTGCATAAATCTAGAAAATGTTTAGCCGCAGTGGTCAACAATGTATTTAAAACGCTTCGTTTAGCTGTTTATCATGCCAAAAATGTGAAGAAATGCAAATTATCGTCAACTGTGGAATTTGATAGAGGACGAATTGTTGGACTACGAGAAGAACTACAGAACGCCACGATTACCTCCTTAGACTACTGACTTTAAGACTCCGTTACTACAGCTAGAGCGATTACAAAAGAATAGTTTATAAAACATGGCCCACTGGAATGCGTGCCGTCTATCGAATAAGAAGTTTTGATCTTTTCTCATAACGTCCTTTGATAGCTCTTACAGCCGAGTTTCGACGTAACCGATTTTAGCGATACAGAAAGCGATTACAACGAAAAATGGAGAACAATAGTTTTTAGCAACGAATTCCATTTTTGTTTAGGTATGCATGATGGTCGGGAAAGATTGAGAAAGAGACGTAGTGAACGGTGTGATTCACAATTAGCTTTGGGAGTAAATGCCCATCGAGCAGTTAGGGTTATCTATGGTATGGTGAGCTATTGCCAATGACTGCAAGCCCAACGTTACGTCCAAGAAATTCTGCAACCTCATGTTGTACTCTATCTTGAGAGCCTTCAAAAACCAGTTTTTCTTTTGTTCTTTCATGACACTCTTCAATTGTCTAGGGACCCATCTGTCGCAAATTTTCAAAGGCTCGTCACTGTCTTTTTCGTGTCGTTGCTGCAATGCGGTCTGTCGTTGTCGTGATACAAGAAAAAAAAATATTTTTTCCGGTCTTACTCTACGGATACGATTCTTTAGTGATCGTGAAGTTTTGCAATATCTTATTGAATCAATCGTTGATTCCTTCGGCAGATAATCGACATTGTGATGATTCATCCGACGTTGCATCAGACCTGGCATCATCTCGAAAGATGTCGATGCATCGGGAAGAATCTAGACAGAGGTTCCCGAATGTGCCAGAAGTTTGCCCGTGAATATAAATAACACGCAAGACGGATTTATCCCATTCAACGGGTAGTCGCAGCGTCGAGTTGATATTGTAATCAATAAACATTGATATAAATTCTGTGTAAATAAATATTGTTATAGTTAATAGTTCAATTACCGTTAGTTTTATTTAGAACCCGCAGAAAGACAAAAACATTGCAGTATGAATGACTCCCTTTGCATCCCAGAAAATGGTAACCATGACACTCTGCGCTGACGAAACTCTTCAGAAATTTTCGTACACGTGTAAAATCAGGACAAATATATTCCATTGACTGCCCCTTGTTTTTGATGAACACAAAATTCGTCTCCGGTGATGATGTTCAAGAGAAAATCATCTCCTTCACGTCTATGGTTAAGAAGTTCTTGACAAATGTTTAACAATGTACTGGACTCTTGACTAATGCCTAATTGCCAAGTGATTTGTTATTGCGTAATCCGGTGATTTCCTTGAATGAGTGCATTCACATGTGTCACTGATACAGGTCTATCTGATCGCGTTTCCTTAAACACCTTCATTTCGCCTCTATGCCAGAGTTTTCCACGTCGAACATTCGTCACATCCATACAATCGTTGCCATAAACGGCTATCAAATTTCGATGGGCGCGCAACTTTCCACTGTAAAAAATTCTATCACGGATCGTTGCTTGGTAGGCACCACAGAAATGGAACTCGTGATAAATGGCACTGTTACTCAACGATACTACACAGGAAAATGAAACTTTGCATGCTAAGACGAGATACTCGAAATGACCGTTTCTAGGTTAAAACTTGTTCCTAATTTATCTAAAAAAATAATAAGTATTGGATATTCACTTTCACATGACACATAATATATTAAGGCATCTTCTTACTTGTACGTTTCTTGTACAGTCGTTGGTTATTAAAGAAGACGTATCCAGAAGTTTCGGTATTTTAGTCCACAAAGCAAATAGAAAGTTAGTTTTGCTGTAAGACCACTAGTAAACAAAAAATAGTATTTACCTCTTATTTTCTTTTGTTAGTATGTTTATTTCCTCGCTGTTTTCCAAAATGTACTTAATAGTTCTCACTTCGTTTTCAATTCGCTTTTGTTGTTATTTATTTTATTATTGTTATTAATTTTAGCACAGCTCTTATTTTGTTTTGTTAGTATTTTTATTTCCTCGCTGTTTTCCCAAATTTACTTAATAGTTTTCACTTCGTTTTTGTTGTTATTTTTACTAGATGATACTACTTTTAACACATTCCACAAGTTTTCTATAGCATTTAGTGTCGGAGAATTCGTTGACAAGCTAGTAACTAATTTACTGTGTTTACGTAATTTTTGATATATGTATGTATTTTACTCATGAAGCATTATCATGCATAAATGTCCATAAATAATTATATTCATCTAAACAATATCGGTATAAATCGCCTCTGCGTACTGTATAATACTAATTATATTAGTATGACAAAATCGTAAGATTGTATAAAACGTAAAAAAAATCGTGCTTGTCTAATTCACGGGTCCCAACTTTTTATCCTAAGGGTCACACAGACACCTCCACTAGCTCATAGCAACACTGTAGTTTTGAATTACGCGCAAGTTCTGGGGATATTTCTACTAAACAGGGAAAAAGAGAATTTTTGAAATTATCTAGGGAATTTTGATCTATCTGTATTTAAAAATAATAAAAGCTATTGTACTTATTTTTTTACGTTTAAATTAATTTTAAAACATCAGTTACTAGTGTCATCTACCGTCGAGAGCTTCGAACTTAGTAAATTCATTTAGTTGCTGCTGCTATTCTTTATACTTAATAGGTGTCAGAATAATCGACATCAGTTCCTAGATTCCTCGAAATCTTCTCGGGACTTTACCATACGAAACTTTTAAACATCTTTGCTATGGAGGTGAAATGAGTGACTTCTTTGAAGCCACTGACTGTGTGTTAGATTGGATCAATGGCCTTGATTTTAAAATTTAACTCTGTTCTGTGTAGCTGTGCATATAACTTTAAAATTCAATTCATGTAAGCCATACTTACTGTAAATTTTTAGGATAAATCTCATATAATTAATTACAGTTAAAATGTTCAATTTCATGATGTATGTCAGTTATTGTGTTAGTTAGTTTGTATGATTCACTTACATTATACATTTTACAATGTAACCAAAATAAATTGTGACGGCCCTTAGTTTAATTGCTCCTGGACCCTAGTTTATAGGTGATTAAACCACAAGTCCGAATGTGTTGGCCTCGAGCGCCAGATGTCCAGGCTCTGAACAGCTATGTCGTTTTTTTTCGGACAAGCTACACACAAGCTGTTGTAAAATTAGTATCTCGAAGAAATTCTGAGGTAATGACTTTTACAACAAAACTAAAAGCAGATCCTAATTTAATGATCGACAAGTATACATTAAGCAAATTTTGCGATCATCTTAAGCATTCGATTCGATTAGAATAAATTTCATTTATTTTGGTGGATTCCATTCTAATTTAATTCTTTGGGTTGGATGCCAGTAACTACAGGCATTTGAGCACGGTGCTCTTTGTACCACCCCAATAGATAGGTCTTCTGTCCTCGATAAAAGCCATTATCCTCGTCAGGGAAAATTTGAGTACCCTTATAGGATCCAATAGATCTCTTCCGCCCTTCAGTTCAGTCCCTTCAGTTTCTCACAAGTGCATATTATAATAATAATAATAATAATAATAATCCATGCCTTAGCATCCCCCAACAGCTTGCGCCAATTACAGGGGGCATCGGCTGGCCATGAGTTATTATTACGCCTGCGGCTGTAGACCGACTTAAGATGTTACCTTTCCGCATTTGCCGTGGAATTTGGAAAACTACAGAAAACCAAACTCAGAAAGGAAGCACCGGGGTTCGAACCCGGTACTGCCGGACTCCGAGGCAAGTGTGCAAGCCACCAAGCCACTAGCCCGACAATGATTATATGAAGGTTAGTTTCCTGTTTTTCACATTTCCTACACCAGAGCTCGCTAACCAAGTCGATGCTGTACAGATGCTTCCTTAAAGGACTATGTCTGGTTATCAAGCCGGTAATAGTTTTAATTTCTTTTTTATTGCTACGAATTAGATTAGCTGAAAGACTAGCATCCTGCTCCCCTAGTAGTGTCTTAGTATGGAGTTGACCTTCCGTTGGTTTCCATTTCTTTTGATGTTTTCTTTCTAGCCATAACCAGATCTCCCTTCTAGCGGATTCCACATACAGGCTCTGGCCCTACGAAGTTTCTTTAGAATCTTATTGGCTAGTTCGCCTGCTATCTCATTGCCTTTAATCTCTTCATGTCCTGGCACCCATATCAGTGACACAGTGAAAATTTTTGAAAATCGCGAAAATTTCGCCGAAAAAATGCCCAAAAAAAGGAGATAAAAAAGAAAATTTCTGAGGTAATGAATAAAATTATTCCCCACCGTAAACCCATTGTTACTGGAAAAGTTTTGATTAAAATTGTGCGTTAAGTAAAATCAAAGATTTTTGTTTGTGTTAGATTATAAGGCTATTTTATAGTTAAGGTGCGTCACGGTATTCTCTAGCCAGTCTACCTCTTTACAATATTTCACCAGTTTAGACCTGGTAGATAGATTCATAATAGCTTTAATAGCAGCATTTTGTTGATTTTTTCGTTTGCGCAGCCGGCTTTCAGAATTCGCAGGCTGCGACTGTAAACAATGCAACCTGGAAAACCGTCGTATATTTCCCCAGACTTAATTATATCTTCTTTCTAGGGCACATTGCCCGCCTGTGCCCCGATTGGATCGTGATCCATCCGTATACGGTGTCGGCACCTAGTATACAGACACATGTATAGAGACACACGCTCGTGTCATCTTTATAACGTGTGTTCATTTGAAAAGTCAATCTAGGTTACTTTGAAATTTTGATAGAATAAGACGCATATATATTAGTATGTGTTTGTTGTTCCCTAAACATAAATCCAAATGACATTTGATAATGTCAATCACATTTGTTATTTATTTGTATGTATGAAACTGTCAAAATATACGACTTTGTAGGTTAAGTAAGTAGTAAATTTTAATTTACGACATACTTCAAAATGTTCTCAGTAAATCACATGCTACTAGATTGATTTTTCAAATGAACACCAGTTATGATCGGTATATATATGTTCGTCTTAGCTATAAGCGTAATCTCAAGTGCCATACCATCCGCAAGCATTTATAATATCGGCAGTTCTTGTAGTATCTGTATGACCACCTACAATCTTATTAGGACACCATAAGCCATTGGCCTTCAGCCTCAGGATCGCAGCCATGGCCTCCGCTTTCACAAATAGTTCCAACGGAGGGAGACTCACAATGGCCCCGTCTAGTGAATTGTTCAATAACTAAAAATTGGTCGCTAATATATTCTATAAATATTATCGTGGAAATAGTGGAAAATCCTACAAACACAGTTTCTAGATTATGATCGTCTATTAACAGTAAAATATAGTACATATTTATAATTCAAAACTTTCATGTCTTACTCCTTTAGATTTCACAATATTATTTCACTTTTACGTTATGCAAGAAACTTATATATACAAATAATAACAAATTAATAATAAATAAGATGCAACAAAGCAAATAAAAAGCATTATGTTTATTAATAACAATGTATATGGCAAATTTGAGGGGATTAACTCAAACCGCTTGAAAATAGGCGAAATATTTATGAAAATGAATATTTATGAAAATGAAAAAATATTAGTAGGTATATATTTTTCGCTTTATCACTTTTATATTTTTATAGATTATACCTAATTACACAGGTATTCATGAAATAAACTGCGGCTAATTTTGAATATTGCATGGTGAAGGTAGTAACACGTATTTATATACATGACAAAAGAAATTACCCAGAACGAGTAGATATTTTTAAACGAAATTTTGCTCAAATGTTCACTATATTTAAAATAATAAATAGGTACGAATTTTCATTGAAAAATTCGTACCCATTATAGAGATGTAATAATGAGTTTCCGTTCCACGTAAACAAATACATTCTGCTATTCGCCTGGGTATGCTTCCAATAAGATGATCTATGGGCTCCAGGAAAACTTGATTTCCAAGCAACTTGTAAGGCATCGTGTAGCTGCTGTAAGTTCATTGGAGGATTAGTGAACATACCAACCTTTCGAGCCATCATATCCCGGGCATGTTCTACGGGTGATAGGTCTGACGTCCGCGCAGACCAAGTGAGAATATTGAGGTTGGCATCTGGTAGGAATCGCAATGTAACAGTTTCAACATGAGAACCAGCATTATCTTGCTAGAATGTAGCATTCTTTAGCCCTTGGATGCACGGCAAAGCGAATGTTTCCAGAACTTCATAAACGTACCTTTAATCATTTAAATGGCATCTTTTGGTAGTGATAGGCAATAAAATAACAATGCAAAAGTATTTTTAATAATATAAAATATTATTAAAAATCTGGTGTGAAGAACATTTCATTTATTCTGATAAATAACAATGAGTTCCATATATGGCCATATTTGTTTGTTCGAGTTTATTTCCTATCATCCAAGATTAATACTGCCTCTCACTTATCTGCATCGTGCCCTCAGATTAGAAGGATGTAATGTACAGGCAGTTTGCAGACTGCACTTACTAAAAGATTACTTGTCTATGGCGGAATTAGGATAGAAAGTAAGACTCTTTCAGTATTCATTCAAGGCCATTTGCTTTACCATATATCCAAGGACTAAATAATGCGACATTCCAGCAAGACAATGCCCGTTCTCATGTTGCAGCTTTTACATTACGATTCTTGCATTTCTGGGCGGTCGCCAGACCTATCGCCCGTAAAACATGTTTGGCATATAATAGGTCGAAGAGTTGGTATGCTTCCTAACCCTCCAGAGGCAATACAGCAGCTACATAATGGTTCTACAAGTTATTTGGGATGAATTTCCACAGAAATCCATACATCAGCTTATTAGAAGCATGGCGAGGCGGATAGCAGAATGTATTCGTTTAGGTGAAGTGACAACTCATCATTAAATTTTCCCTATAAAGGACGCGAATTTTTCAATGAAATTTTATTAATTTATTATCCTCCACACAGTAAACATTTGTACAAAAGTTGATTCAAAAATAGGTATATACTTTTACTGGGTGATTCGTTTTTTTTTTGTCATATAGTATAATTTGGTCAAACTGTTTATCTCGCTAATTTTAAGCAGCTTGACTCAGCCACTCCTAGTTTTCAAGCCGCTTGAAGTAACCTTTATCTCGTATATTCAATCGGATTTTAAGTGTCAAGCCGCTTGAACACGTCCAGATAAACGTATCAGGATCTACCTGAATATATTTACCTATTTTGTCACTTAACAAGGGTATTTAATAAAGCGATGTTACCTTATGTTAGTATTGTTATACGTTATTAACACTACCTGTTCTTATTCCATGATCTCTCAATATATTCGGTAAACTTTTCACAGCATCGAATGAGTTAAAATGATTTTCAGCTTGATGTAATCCATACATGCCATTTTGATGAACCGGCATCCCTGTTAATAAAGCTGAGCGACTGAAAATGTCCAAATATAGATTTAACAATTTAAAAATGTTGTTTGTCAAAACAATGTTTATTACCTAGGAGAACAACTGCTTACAGATGTATAAGCATCGTTAAAAATCAAACTGCGTTTTGCTAGCTTATCCAAATTAGGTGTTTGGCAAATTTTATTTCTGTAAACCCCCATCTCAAAACCTCCATCATCAGCTGCAATTTTAACCACAATGTATATTATTTTTTATCTGATATTAAAATAAAGGTTTTGAAATTCTATTTTACACATGTTAACATATTTGTTCGAGTCTATGAGGATAAACGATGAATAACAGATTAAGGATAAAGTGAATATCATTTATTCCTTAAATATAGCCAACATTTAAATTTCGCGTACTTATCTGAATGTACACCATAATTTTTTCTCCGTTTTGCAAAATTACGATATTTTTATACAATTAAGCAGTTCTAAATTATTATTTATGGTATTAATATCGATAATCCTTGCACGTGTTATTCATTTAAATTCAGACATAAATTCCACTGACGCAGTAAACTACAGGTTAACTACTTACAAAATTCCCGGTGCTATTTGCGTAACCATCTTTAATAAAAAATTCTACCTCAACAACAAAATTCAACTGCCGCTCTTTTAACGATTGCTTTAATAAGCGAAAAACATGAAAATCGCACCGGAAGAAATTGGAGCTGCAAGACAGCTGTTTTAAGAATCCCCAATGCATACGAGTAAGCAGATCTTGAAGCTTTCGGGTTACATGAAGGCGAGTATTATCTTGTAGAATGATGGCAACTTTTGTGAGGTGCCCGGTGTGTTTTTCCTCATTCTAACACGTAAACAGTTTAAAGTATATGTAAATATTGTTTTCTAAATTTTACGACGATTTAAGGCCTCCCACAAAGATTCGAAATCAGCCCTTGATAGCTTAGTGGCTAAAGCAATGGTCCGGCAAACCATGGACGTGGGTTCGAATTCTGTTTAAGGGCGAATTTTTTCTATTAAAAAATTTGATTAATTAGCGTCGTAAAATGTAGAAAAGAATATTTACATTCACATTACTTCGCGACAATGCAATAAATTTGCAAAAACTGTCGAATACGGGCACATGTATCATCTGTTGCCTCAATGCGATTTAAGGCCTCCACAATGATTCGAAATCACAGTTCCTTGATAGCTTAATGGTTAAAACAATGGTCCGGCAAGCCATGGACGTGGGATCGAATCCTGCTTAAGGGCGAATTTTTTCTATTAAAAAAATCGATTAATTAGCATTCGTAAAATGTTGAAAACAATATTTACATTCACATTACTTCGCGAAAATGCAATAAATTTGCAGTTTAAGGTATATTTTGCTGCGGAAGGTTGATATTGACATTTCTTCGCCTTTGGAGATTCTCCACTCATTCTTTACACACTCTGGCGTTAACGTAACACAGATGGAAATACACTATTATTCGAAAAAGCGTTAATAGATCTATTAAATGATACCAAATACCACAATTGTTCACAAATTTTTACTAGCTCAAAAGACGCTGTATTAAATTATTACCTAATTTTACTAATTAAAACGCGCCCATGTCGATTTCAAATGCTAACGTCAGCGAAAAACGACAAACCACGCGACGTGTCCACCCAAATGATCAAGCTGGTATGCTAGATATCTACAGCGTACGGCTTATATAGGCAGTTTCTGAAGCATCGCGTTTTAATAGGCGTGTCTAGGAATATTAGCAAATAACATAAATATCCTTTTATTAAGTTTTATTGTGAAATTATGCATATGAAATTAGTTAGTTATTAATTTAGAATATTTATAGACAATAGAAATACTGTGTTAATGTAAAAATCTTTCGTTTTTATGAATTATTTCGATTGAAAATCGAATTAAAATAGTCCATTGTGTAAGCTGTTTTCGTGTAGATTATAAACATGGAGATCGCACGTTCTAAAGTTTCGAATAAAATTTGTCTGGTTGTGAATGTGTTGGATGCAATAGACTGACAAAAGGATTTTCACGTTACAATTTAACAAAACAATCTAAATTGTATGAAAGAATTGTATTCAGAATGAAAATTACAAAAAGTGCGAATGGTTGTTGACTGATTGTGACAATAGCCTCTTTTTTGCAGGCTATGTATTTTATTTTCAAACGAAAAAAATTTGTGAAATAAAAATGGGTTTGTTGATCTAAATAACTTACACCAATTAATAAAACGACATGGGTTGAGTCAACCACAGTTGCATACAATAATTAAAGAGAAAACTTTGGGAAAAATCAGAATTGAATACACATTAGACAATGAATTAAGAATTGATACAGAAAAACATAATCAAGGAGTACTAAAAAACCGTGAAATACTTAAGAGGTTGATAGATGTGGTTTGTTTCCTGGGGACATGAACTTGCATTTCGCGGTCACAATGAAATTGGACAATCTTTAAACAAGGGAAACTACGTAAATTTATTGGCAAAATATGACGCAACTTTACAATCTCATTTGAATAATTTAATACAAAACGATCTTGTTATACGTCCATATTATATATGGACGAAATTACAGATGTGACAAATATTAGTCGGTTATCAAAAGTCTTACGTTATGTAACAAAACACGGTGAAATTAAGGAACGTTTTATAGGATTTTTTAATGTTTTCACGCAAAGAACAGCTTCTACTTCTAATTGTATTGTTCAGACTATAGTGAATGATTATAATAGTGGTTCAAAATTAGTAGCTCAAAGTTATGATGGAGCAGCAGTAATGGCAGGTGAATTAGGCAGGTTACAAGCTAAAATAAAAGGAACGTATCCAACCACACTTTTTGTATGGCACATCGCCTAAATTTTGTTTTACAACAGTCTCTTAATATAATAAAGGATGAAAGATTTTGTCAAACTTTTAGCGGTTTGGCAGATTTTTTTTCAATTCTTCAAAAAGATCCAGTGCTTTAGATCTGGAGGTTCATAAAAGATTACCAAAAAAAGTCCCCACTCGATGAAATAACAACGGTAGGCTAGTGCAAACCGTATTTGAATATCGAGAACCACTTAAAATTTTTTTTTGAAAATATGGATAATCAGGAAGAATGAGACAATGAGACTCGAGTTTGTTCTAGAGGATATTTTAATATGTTAGAAACTAAAACTAATTTTAATCTTCTGTTACTTATTTTTTTCCGATATTTATTTGCTGTTTTATAAAATAAAACTCTAGCTCGTTTCAACCTTAGAAAAAAGTACAGGCTCTTATGGACTATTACACTCTTTTGCTATCTTACATACTTCACAATTGATACATCCTTTTCTAGCACGTACGTTGTAAAATCATAACTATAGTAACATTTGTTCAATCTGTCACTGCACTATAATCTGTTATTTAGTTTTGTTTGTTTCATTGTGTATTAGTTTGCTTTTTTATTTATTTCGTAAGTAGTTACACAACCAGTTTTTTTTTGCAACTATTAATATATTTTTTTTAATACGCGTAAGTTATAATTATGAGATGTATGGGCATTTATTGTATCTGAGTTGTATTGTGTTTGCAGTTTACTATAGTTTTCAGTTAGAAGGAGACGACAAGGTGAAGTTTATAAATTTATAAGTTTCTGAAGGAAGAGGCCACTCATTAACTCCGCCACAAGTACGTCTGCATAACGTTCCTTTTCTGCACTTAAACGAATAAAAAAATTTGTAAAGCATTCTACAGGACAAGAAGAACTTTCTGCTTTGGGATTAATATCAATTGAAAAGGAATTAGTGCAAGAGCTATGAACCGCTATGAACTATGTACAGATTTAACGGAACCCAGACTATACAAGGATTCCAAGAGAACAAACTGGGGTTCTTACAAGGAAGACCTGTTAGCTGCGACCCGAAATATCCCTGTTAGAATAGGGAATGTGGAAGAGCTGGAGTTGGCTGTTGACTGGTTGCAACGGACCATTCTTTCCTGTTATGAAAATAACTGTCCCCTTAGGAAGCGCTGTATAGCTAAGCGGGCTGCCTGGTGGAATGCAGAGTTAACCAATTTAAGGAAAGAAACTCGCCGGTCATTTAATAGGGCGAAGAAAACAGGTAATTGGGAAGCCTACAAAGCTCTTCTCAATAAATACAATGATAAAATCAAAGAGAGCAAAAGGAAGGCCTGGAGAAAATTCTGTGAGGACATCGAAGGTGATCCTGACATGGCCAGAATAAACAGAATTCTCAAAAAAAATCCTTCCAACACAATTAGATCTATACAAAAATCGGACAGGAGGTGTACCATTACCGTGGAAGAGACTTTAGAGTATCTTCTGGGGGTACACTTTCCAGGTTCGGAGCGTATGGATGATTGTGATACCAATCAAGTTGTCACCTCTTGGAGGGCGACTAGGAATGATTGGGAGACATCAAACGAGATCTTCAAGCCCCATTTAATTAGATGGGCGATAGGATCGTTGCAACCATATAAATCCGCAGGACCAGACGGAGTGTTTCCCAAACTCCTTCAAGAGGGAATTGGTGAAATTATGGGTCCTCTATTGGAGATATTCAGGTCTAGCCATGCTATGGGTTATATCCCTAGGGCATGGAGAGAAACTAGGGTAGTGTTTATTCCGAAGCCCGGAAAAGTAACATATACCCACCCTAAATCGTTTAGACCAATTAGTCTTACCTCTTTTATGTTGAAGACTATGGAAAAAATGATATATTTAAATATTAAAGAAGGGGCTCTGGATAGATCTCCTCTACACCCACTGCAATGGGCATACCAGATGGGAAAATCAGGTGAGGGTGCCCTGCATAGCCTGGTGAGAGAGCTCGAAAGGAGCCTACACTACAAGGAAATTGCCCTTGCAGTCTTCTTAGACATAGAGGGAGCTTTCGATAACACCTCGATGTCTTCTACTATTCGATCTTTAAGAGATCGAAAAATAAAAAGCACCACATGCAACTAGGTTCATAACATGCTGCGTAGCAGAGTAGTTCATGCCCAAATGCAAAACAAAACGATCTCCATGAGGACAACAAAAGGGTGTCCTCAAGGAGGCGTATTGTCACCACTACTATGGAGTCTAGTAGTGGATTCAGGACATTAAATGACCAGGGAATATGGACGCAGGGGTTCGCCGATGACATTGTCATAGTGTCCCAGGGGAAATTCCCGGGGACAGTGGCGAGCATCATGCGAAATGCTCTGCGAATTGTAGAAAGATGGTGCCTTGAAGAGGGATTAACTGTCAATCCTCAAAAAACCAAGTTAGTAGCCTTTACCAACATGAGAAAACTAAATGATCTTGGCAACGTAAAGCTGTTTGGACAAGAGTTAGAACTAACCAATGAAGAGAAGTATCTAGGCATAACACTTGATGCGAAACTGAATTGGAGCAGACACCTAGCCAAAGTGGCAGACAGGACGGCGCAGCTCTTCTGGAGATGCAGAAGAGCTGTTGGCAAGATCTGGGGACTAAAACCAAATGTGGTACACTGGTTGTACACAGCAGTAATAAGACCAACTATTACCTATTACCTATAGGGCAGTTGTCTGATGGAGGGGGACGGAGCGGACATCGTCGGTGGGGCTCCTCACGACTCTCCAGCGACAGGCCCTGTTGGGAATAACGGGAGCTATGAACAGCTCGGGAACCGCTTCCATGGAGGCCATCGTGGGTCTCCCTCCGCTGGAACTATTTATAAGGGCGGAGGCAATGGCTGCGATACTGAGGCTGAAGGCCAATGACGTATGGTGTCCTAATAAGGTTGTAGGGAGCCATACAGATATCACAGGAACTATACTGGAAGAGCCGATATTTCAAATGCCGGTAGACAGTATGGCACCTGAAATTATGTTTACAGCTAAGCTGAACATACTTATACCGCCCAGGGAACAGGCAAAAAGTCGCTCGATCGATTGTGGTATCGACACCTGGTACACTGATGGATCACAATCTAGTCAGGGGGCAGGTGCAGGCATATGCGGAATGTGCCCTAGAAGGAAGATATCGATATGTCTGGGGAAACATACTACGGTTTTCCAGGCCGAATTGTTAGCAGTCGCAGCCTGCGCCGATGAAATTCGGGAAGCCGGCTGCGCAAGCAAAAAAATTAACATAATGACTGATAGTCAGGCGGCTATTAAAGCCATTATGAACCCATCTACCAGGTCTAAGCTGGTGAAATATTGTAAATAGGTCCTCAATAACCTGGCACAAGACAATACAGTGTCGCTGATATGGGTGCCAGGACATGAGGGAATTAAAGGCAATGAGATAGCCGACAAACTGGCCAAAGAAGGTACTAATAGAAACTTCATAGGACCAGAACCTGTATGTGGAATCACTAAGGATTCCGCTAAAAGGGAGATCTGGTCATGGCTAGAAAAAGAACATAAAAATAAATGGAGGTTAACGGAAGGTCAACTCCATACCAAAACACTACTAAGGGGGCTGGACGGAAAGTGTTCAGCCAACCTAATTCGTAGTAGCAAAAGAGAAATTAAATAATTACCGGGTTAATAACCAGACATTGTCCTTTAAGGAAGCATTTCTACACCATGGGCTTGGTTAGCGAGCCCTGGTGTAGATGTGAAAAACAGGAGGAAACTAGCCTTCATGTAATATGCACGTGTGAGGAACTGAAGGAACTCAGACAGAAATACTTCGGGAGAGATCTATTAGATCCTTCGAGTATACTCAAACTTCTCCTGAGGAGGATAGTGGCTTTTATCGAGGACACAAGACTAACAGAATGGAATTGAGAGATCTATTGGGGATAGTACAAAGAGCAGTGTGCTCAAGTGCCTGGACGTGGTGGCGTCCAACCAAAAACAGAGAAGAAGAAGAAGTGCAAGAGGTATGGCACTTCATTTTAAATAAGGTAGGATTCTATTGTAGTTTGTAACAAATTTTCTTTTTTTGCGCCTCCACCAAAAAAAAAATTGCTTTGGCGATATTTTGCTATTTTGGGGTAAGAGTGGGTACGATATGGTGAATAAAAAATTAATGGTTGCATGAGGATACCGTAAGATGGATCAAGTCGACCGAAAGCATCAAACGTAGATAAAGATAATGAATTAATTGAATAGTTACGACAAAACCCGATGAGTACTGCTGCAAAAGCTATAGGGAAGACTCGCTTCAACAGCGTCTCGACGGATTGTGAAATCAGAAGGTACAGGGCAATTATAATGCTGCAAAAAAAAACAATTTCTCACTAATGCTCATAAAGAGCAACGAGTTGGTTTTGCGCTTCACTTTCTCTAAGAAGAACATCTTTAGAATAATATGGTGTTTTCAGACGAGAAAACATTTAAATCAAATTATGGTGGCAGGGTGAAGGTGTATAGGCCAATAAATACCCGTTTTGTAGAAAGATACACGTAGCAAACTAATTCATCTGGCCGTTTTTCTATTAATAATAAATCTTAAATTAAATACATTTTTGTTATACAAAACTGGTGGGGTTTACCTACTCATGTATGTTTCAATTATTCTGATAAATACATTTTGTTGTGAATGAATAAGTATAGTAAATTATAATGTGGTACCAGAAGAATAATAGTTTTAAGAACGGTCAGAGACATGTTTATGAATTACCCTACGTAACCCTCCTACTAAGTGCATTTCAGTAACACAATCAAATAATGTACCTATATATTAAACAAAAAACACCTCGTGGTATCTTACGAATAAGTGGTTTTATAAAATGGAGAAATTGTGTCCAAAAAAGTTTTAGTATGGTGTTCTATCTCTTATTTATAGGTGTAATGTGACTAATGTGTAACGAAGCATTAATTTTTGCAGATTTAGAATCTACAAGAAGTCTGTCACTACACTCAACAAGGGATCAAAATGAACCAGAATATAATGAGAATTCAGTGCCGAAAAAGACTAAGATAAAGACTTTAAACAAGTCAAAAAAAAAAAATAAAAAAACAGCTGTTCGAAAATATTTTAAAGCTTCAAATAACAGAAAACAGGCTAAATCTATAATTTATTGGAAAGAATACAAGACTAGTGGAAATACCAGCAACTGATCTGATCATTTAAAATGTTTCATTCTATCTTAGTACCATTTTCATATGAAGGACAATCAGTTACAAGAGTAGCAATTTTTTTAGGCCCTCGATTTAAAAGAGAAGGTTTTCGTAGTACTGAAAATGCTACTGAGGCGACTTCTTTTGTGGAACAAGAAATGTTTAATATTTTGAAGAAAATAGATACTGAAAATAAAGAATAAATGCCTGTAATCAAAACAGACATTAGTCCACATCAAAAATCATTTTCGTTATTTGTATTTTGCCAGATAGAATAAAAGAGAATATAAAATCAATTACAGCTGATGTAATAATAACCTTGAAAGGCCAAATTCAAATTGGGATGTAGATCCTCTTTCATATTAGAAAGATTTTAAAAAAACGTGTAGGTGAACTTTTTTGTTTGAATTCTCTTTTAGGTAACAGGAATGGAGCTGAAACTCTCAGAACAATGTGCTACAAAATACTTCTGAAAACCAGTAAGGTCAGCAGAAAGTGAGAGTGTTTAGTACAGCTTGTTTAATAATAGAACAAAGGCGTGCAAGACTAAAACAAAAAAATGTTAATATGATAATCTTCCTAAATAAAAATTTAAAAAATAATAAGTAATCTAAGTAATTATTGTATTAAAATTACACCCAACCTTTTCCTATTAGCTAAAAAAATAGCAAGGGGTTTCATCTTACTATGCTTTCTAACTATTAAGGATATGAATGTTTAAACTTTCAAAGGGAAATTATTTAGATGGCCATACAGAATGTAAATGAAACTCTTTAAATCTATTACGAACCTTAATATTTATCGCGAAAGTAATGTAGAACCTAGCTTAGCAATAATAATTGTACCACTGGCAACAGTAGGTAATAAGAACAAAATAAAGCCATGAAAAATTAGTTTGTGTTTTTAGAAAAGAAAGTGCAAAATCGTTTGAATGAAAAAATTATTTTATTCTAACGATTAAGATAAACACAAAAAGGTGAAGTCTAATTTTATAACAAGTTTTCGAAGTGTCTTCCTTGTCTTTCAAGGCAATAAGCAAGTCGGGGTATTCCGAATAAATCCTGGGTCTTTCAGTTCGTCCATGTTACATATTTGCACGTTATTATAAATTTTGCTTCTTTTCTTTGAATTTGGCCCTTCGAGGTACTGCCTTTTAGTTATTATTACATCAGCAGTAATTGATTTTACTTTCTTTTTTTATCCTTTCTTGCAAAAATCCAAATAATGAAAGCGAATTTTCATGTGGACTAATGTGTATTTTGATTACAGGCATTCCTTCTTTATTCTCAGGATCTATTTTCTTCAAAATACTAAACATTTCTTGTTCTAGAAAATAAGTAGCTCCTAGTAGCATTTTCAGTACTATGAAAAACCTTCTCTTTTAAACCGAGAATCTAAAACAATTGCTACTCTTGTAACAGATCATCCTTCATATGAAAATAGTCTTGCTAAAATGGAAACATTTGGAATGATCAGATATGTTGCTGGTATTTCCACTAGTCTTGTATTCTTTCCATAAGTTATACACTTGGCCAGTTTTCTGTCATTTGAAGCTTTAAACTATTTCCAAACTTTTTTTTTTCATTTTATAGGCTTGTTTAAAGTCTTTCTAAATCTCCTGCAAATTAATGCTAATAAGAGATAGTACACCATACTTATCTCATCATACTAAAACTTTTTCAGACTACATACCATTTGATTTCCCACTACTGCTTTTTAAGATAAATTTCTCCATTTTATAAAACCACTTATTTGTAAGATACCACAAGGTGTTATTTGTTTAACGTATTCGTATAGGTATAGGTGGGTTACGTTCGGTAATTCGTAAACATGTCTCTAACAGTGCTGCCGCCACGAGCTATAAACAGAGATAAGGTGGCTCTAAAAACGTACTGAATTTACAAAAAACGTATCGAGAAAAATTTATCGATGACCTTCTTTTAGTCTCAAGGGACAATAAAATACATCACTAACATGTGTAACGTATTTGCATTTTATAATTTCGTAGTTATCTTCAGGGAAATAATATATTTTCAGCCAAAATGAATTACAAGAAGTCCAGTATTTCGAATTTAACAAATCCCAATGTCATACTACTCGATGTAAACCATCCTTGAATACATATTGCATGCATTCTCAAAATGTTTGTCATCTATTTGTCAACAGAGGGCGGAGCAAATAATGCGAATTATTGAAATTATTGAAAGTATAGCAGCTTCTGTGCTTCATAGCAGATAATTTAAAACAAATAAATGCATTTTTTAGTATAGCAAGCGCCAATTAAGTTGACGCGAGTAGGGGGTGCGCAGAAACCGGTTTTAAAAACGTCCATCCCCACTACTCAAGTAATTGTCAGAATACATTTGCCATTGACGTTAAACGGAAAACAATGCAATGCCTTTGCTAGGGGATCATAAAGTGATACACGCTCAGGGGTTAGAATTATCTGACATTTGATGTAAAACGAAATACAAATCTCCCCACTACCTCTAATCCTGCGCGATCTTACGCGCCAATAAGATTGCGCCAATTTAATTGGCGTTTGCTTATACTTGGATTTAATTTAGTACTGAAACTTTCAAATTTGTACTGAAATTAGCTCTTTTTGCAAAATGGGGTATTGGCGTACTGAATTTGTAAATAGTGTACTGAATTCGGTACAATTGTACTGAAATGGCAGCACTGGTCTCTAACCGTTCTTAAACTATTATTCTATTGGTACTACATTATCATTGCAAATATTTTCGCCAAAGGTATTTAATTTAAGATTTATGTATATACCTACTAGCTGGCCCGGCGAACTTCGTACCGCCTAACAGTCATTAAATGTCGTGTTAACTTTTAGCTAAACTTAATTTAGGATTTTATTCACGTAATAAAATGAATACAATTATTAGGTTCAATAGTTTATTAGGATAAATTAACTCCTATATAAAAATGTCCATTTGCGGGTGACATTTTTGTCACTTTGACAGCGATAAAAACCTACATAGCTTTTTATCACCGATAAAAATGCTTCTTCCTCCGATAAAAATGCTTCTTCCTGTTACATATCTAGTAGCCCTGCATCACTTAATTTATTTTGGCAGCTGACAGGTAATAACTATTAAGTATCGTTGAACGTAAAATGTGCGAGTCGGTTTGGGGAAATTTCAACAAATATCAAAAGATTAATACCGCAATACACAAGAAATACAAAATCGTCAATATGGAGACAATTTAAAAAGTTTTATTCATGTCGTTAATTTATCTTGCCAAAAAACACTCGAGCTTTTCTTTCAATCGGATAAATTTCTTTTTAACTCAATATTTTTCCAATCAGTAATTTCGCTCGAAAAACTTACATTAGAAAAAATCGCTCGACCTTTCGGTCTCGCGATTTTTTCATGTAAGTTTTTCTCGTCAAATTACTGATTGGCAAAATAATTTCGTTACAAAGAGAAATTTATCCGATAAAAAAAAAGCTCTTGTGTTTTTACTTATGATAATATATATAAAGAAAATAAAAATTCAATAAAAATACAAGAACCAAGTATTTCAATGGCGTGTCAGCAAGACATTTGCTTTATTGAAGCTATGTATTTTGCTGCATGGGTTGCACTCGAATTGATTCTCTTCAGTGAAGGATCTTGTGATATACATTTTTCGTTTTATCAGGCGCAAGAACAAATAAAGCGAATGGTTTGGCGACACGTGAACATGCCACTTTCAAATGACTATGAGAAAAACATGCATTTTCTAGATTCAGACCACAAACACTCAAGAATTGGCTTTGTGATTTTTTAATCATTATGGCGAATGCAAGACGAATCGAAAATTGGATTCGTTTAAACTCCAAGGGCATATCGGTTAGAATAATCGGAATCCTCAGAATGAGAACTTCCTCACCTTTGAATTTTCCTTTGAGTATCGTCGCGTGAATCATATTGATCATCAGTTTTCTTATCACCAAACGCATTCCACTGCATAGTTTTGGTTGGTTTAGATTTCGAAGCATGTTGGCTACCGAGCCAACCTTCAATTGTAAATTGTGCGGTGGTAAGCCAGGCACATCCAAGGAATTTAAAAATTCAATTGGATAGTTGGTGGCTTCGTCTTCGTTTCTTACAGTCAATAGATTTGAATGAATGCAGAATACCAACGATTTGATTCTGAATTACTAAGTTTAAGTCATCCACATCTTTGTTCTTAGCCGCCAAAATTGCTCCCTCACTCAACCATTTGTTGTTTTTGTGGTTAGCAATGATGTTCGGAAATACTTTGTTGATGAGCTCGTCTTTCGATGAGAAGAAATTGCAAAAGTTCGGAGAAAATGAAATCAATCCGCTCGATTTGTGGACAGGAACATGACCATTACCGATAGCCACCAATTGCTTGGAGAAATCTTCAGGAGATAAATCGTTCAGCAATGCAACTCTCATGCTTGCTGCCAGCTGAAGTTTCCTCACATAGCGCCACAGATTCGATTATTTGAGGCAAGCGTTTATTTCATCGGCAGCAGTCGATCTTGGAATAACTGGCAGTGTTTGGCGGAAATTGCCAGACAGTAAAATCATTGCGCCTCCAAAACATCTCGAGCCATTGCGTAGATCTTTCAATGTTCGTTCAAGTGCTTCCAATGCGCATTTGTGCGCCATTGTGCATATGATTTTAGATGCTACTATAAGTTTGGCCATTGCAGAGTGTCTTGCAATGTTACAGGTCGGTTGTTCAGTAGTTTGAAGGTTTAACGTCAATTTGAACTCTGAATGAGCCGTACAGCATCCTTCTAACGATGTGGCCGCTATTCCAGAAGAAGCAACTGCTACCGCAATGTCGGATCTCGCACGAACAGTGGCCAAAATCAATGACATGGGGAATGTTTGCCCTGTTCCACCGGAGGCATCCAGGAAAAATAGGCCACTATTTCCATCATCAATTGCCTTCATTAATGTCAATAAGATTTATTAATAACACTCGCACAAAACAAACAAATCGACCGGTAACCTTTATATGCTTTTTTCAAAGCAAATCACAGACAACATGAAACAAACAAAAAATACACTTTTATGTCACTGATTTGCAATGGACATCAATTATTACAAATAAGCTATAAGCGCGCGTGACGTAAGCCGTCAATTTCGGAAGATGGCGGTGTTCCTAACGTAATTTATTTAAAAATGCATTTTCTGTATAATTTTTTTTCCGTGAAATTTTCCAATATTTTAATGGTTATTCTGCTATTCGGGGCGGAGTTATAAATGGTGTAACTAACCCGACTTTGTTTTATGTATTAAGATGAATAAAAATTCTAAAATATTTGACATTAAAAAAAAATATATTTTCTCTCCATGGCAATCTAATTTAAGAAGTAAACAAGGTACAAGTTGCCTACTAAGCCACCTATGCATTGACTTTTCTTTTTTTATCATTATAATCATTACACATAGAGAAAAATGTATGTGTAATGATAAAAAAAGAACCCAGTATACGCTTACATTCAGTATATTGTAAAATACCTTTTCCAAATATGCAATGACTAATAGCATACTTTAATAATATAAGTAGAAAAAGCTGTTTGAAAATATTTTAGTTCATAACCATCAAACAAACACATTCTGATGCTATCTGTATTAAAGTACGCATTTAAATTTAAAAAATGACAGATACGTATTACCAGCTGAGAAATGAATATTTTTGTACTATAATTACATATTAAAAAACATATTTTGATTTATTAATTACTGATATGTATTTTATAGTTGGCTTTGTATTTATCGATTAAAATCAGAAAACATGATCTTATCGAAATTTATGGGAATTATTTTTAAAAATTTCAGTAAAGATATTTTTGAGAATTTTCTAAAACGACAACACAGCAAGTGGAAAATTTCATCAAAATTATTGGAATATATTTCATAATTTTTTTCATTTTTAAAATATTATTAAATTTTAGAGTGACAAATTATTGGTTATTTCCTTTTTAATTTATGTAATTCATCATAAAATAAATAAACAAAATTTAGGAAAATAACCTCACTTCTCGTGCTTGCTTAATATTTCGCAAGCCGACTGTGATAAAATTTTAGTGTACGTGTCTACCTATCTAACAATATATAAGAATGATACATACCAATTATTAATAGTACATTTCTTGGTTTATCAATAGCAACATTATTGCAAATACTTTCAAATAAAAACAAAATACAAAAGAAATATTTACTGTGCTTCATATTCTACTATCTTTATCACTACAGTGAAAAGAAGTTAAAAGAGGTCAACTGTCTCCTAGTGCTATATAAAAAAGGATGCTCAAAAGAGGGGATTTCTTGGTTGAATGCACTTGAACTTAAATTATAATGTCGACAAAAAAGATATTGTGTTTATTTGATGTCGATGGAACTCTGACAAAACCCAGACAAGTAATAAACTCTGATATGAATAATTTCCTAGTTGAAATTGTGAAGCCAGTTTGTTCACTTGGAATAGTAGGAGGATCGGATTTTAAAAAAATTTCAGAACAAATGAATGGAAATGATGTAATACATAGATTTGATTTTGTCTTTCCTGAAAATGGTCTTGTTCAATACAAGTATGGTCAAGAAATGGGATGCCAAAGTATAGAAAAATATATTGGAGAAGAAAAATTGCAAATATTTATTAATTTCTGTTTAGACTACCTTTCTAAAATTGTTTTACCTAAAAAAAGGGGCACATTTATAGAATTCCGATCAGGAATGATCAATATTTCACCTGTTGGAAGGTCTTGTAATCAAGTAGATCGTGATGCCTTTGAACAATATGATAAAATACATAATATAAGGAAAAAAATGATTGAAGTTCTGAAAAAGCAATTTACAGAAATAGATTTGACTTATAGTATAGGAGGTCAGATTAGTTTTGACGTCTATCCAAATGGATGGGATAAAACTTACTGTTTAAAGCATTTGGAAGAAGAAAATTTTGATGAAATTCACTTTTTTGGTGATAAAACAGATCCTGGAGGCAATGACTTTGAAATATATAATGACTCTAGAGTGATTGGTCATAAAGTTAGTAATCCAGATGAAACAAGAAAAATATTAGAGGAAATATTTAATTTGTGCAATTATACATAATTTTTATATTTGTTAGCTATATGTCTGTAATTTTTATTACTATTTGTTAATACATTACTTTGTTCTATTATTTTTTATGAATATTAGAACAAATATTTGATTTGTGCAATTATACATGATTTTTAAATTTGCTAGCCATATAATGTGATTGTATTTTTTGTTAATACATTATTTTATTTTGTTACTTTTTATTAATACAACAAATAATTCCTAACTTTATTAACTCATTAATGTTATAAATATTTGCTATTTCTTACCGTTTGAAAATTTCTAATATTTTCTGTAAAAATAAATTGCTTTTCTCTACGATTTTTTCTATAAATTTAATTTGTATATTTGTAAACTATAATAACGACAAGAAATGCGTATTCTATCAAATAAATATGACAATAATTAATTATTCGCTCCCACAAACCTTTTTCTTCTAGGTAATACCAAAGATAAAATTAATTTGAATTTGAAATCAGGTATATACGAAATTAATTGCGACGATTGTAATTTGAAATGTATAGGTCAAACTAATCGCTCAATAATAATCCGTTTTAAAGAAAACAGCACATATTAAATTTAATATACCAACAAAATCGAGCGTAGCTAATCATGCATTGGACATAGATCACAACGTGTCGGTTAAAGGGTTAAAACTTGTCAAGCCATCAACAATCCCAGAGATCTCGACGCATATATCGTTAAAAACAAATGTAATACCTTTAACTTAGACCCCATACACTTGTCTTTTTCCATTCTTAGAAAAAAGTAGAAAAGTTTGAGAGCATGAGAATAGAGAATAAATACATGTTGCCGTTTTCTTAAGAGAGGTAAGTTGTAATTTTTTGGCTGTGTATTTATTTTAAAGTCGGTGTACACGTGGGCACCGTGTAAAGTTGTTGCGCGATTATAAATGTTAGCTTTACTGTATTACGTATTTAGGATACGATTATTAATTGTGATTAGGGGTTTTATATCTTTTTTTTAGTTTTTACTTAACCACAGCCTCCAAAGAAAGATTTTTCAGAAAAGATAATGGGAAGTAAATTATTTAGTGTTTTCAACAATTTCTCTAATTTCAGGTAGAGTGTATGAAAAATTCTCATTCGTTTTGTATTAAATGTAATAAGTACAAAATATTCCACAAATTCCAATTTTTTTTAATTACTTTAATGTCGCATTGTATTGCCAACCACCACCAAAATTACCAAATTTATGTCCAGATTCGGATGTACAAAAAATGTGGGCGTTTAAACGGATAAGCTTCTTTAGGTGGTAGTCTAACTTGAATATAACTATTAAATACAGTATGATCAAAAATGATTGATATGTGCCGTTCTATTCGAAAAGGGTCATTGCGGCATAATAAATATTGTGGACCGTTACTGCATTCATTGGCGTAACGTAAAAAATTTAGTTCACAATAATCACAATTGGCTTTTGAGAAAGGACAGAAATTAATGACAATTAAACGCTGTTCAATTAGGTTATTTTGTATTAACAACAAATTAGTTAATTATGAAACTAACCAAAGAAGATTAGATAAACACTGGAGTAGAATAATAAACAAGATACCCATTTATTAAATAATTATAAACAATATTTTACAACATATGTTCAAAGTGTTCTTCATTGGTTTATACATGAGATTTCATATTATTGAAAACTTTTCTAAGAATTTCTGGTGTTATGGCATTTACTTCATTCTTTACAACTTCTATTAATTCTTCTATTGTATCAATGCGATTTTTAAATACATTATTTTTTAAATGACCACCAAACATAAAATAGTCAAGTGGTGTTAGATCGGGGGCCATATATTTCTGCTTATTAAACGGCTATCATAAAACTGTTGCAGGAATTCCATTATAACAGCAGCTGTGTGTGCCATTGCATTATTTTGTTGAAAATATCCCACATGTAGTTCATCATCATGTAATTCATTAACAAATGGTTGCAATATTTGCTCTATGTAATGTTGAGCAGTGATATTGTTGTAAAAGAAAATTGGACCAATTATTCTTCTTCTAACCTGAAAGTAAAACGTATTTATCATTTCTTTTTAGGCACATTAATTTTAAATTATTTCACATACCAATTTTTTCCGAGCAGGCACGACAATATGTCTTTTGAAAGAAAGGTTTTAATATATAGAATACTAAACAGCAAATTATTAATAAGAGAAACAGCAAATAGAGAAACACGTACGCATATAGATAAAAACATATGTATTGAGTCTTCACCAAGATTAATAATAAATTCGCCATCGCATTAAATATGCAATGGTATGGTGATGGACATACTGATGAGCCAGATTATCAATTTTATAGACCGGTGCAGATCTAAAGACAATTATAACCGCAAATATGAATAACACCATACCTCCAATATAGTATGTACGCGCTTCTTGGATCATCCTTTTTATAATGGAATCTAATGTTCCGCAACACTTTTCATTGAGATATTTTACCACCCATAAAAATATGCCTTTTACAAGTATATTATTTAAAAATGTTAGAGTAATCGACTAATTTTACCGCTTTGCGACATATGAAGAAAAGAAGTATTGATACATGGAATATATTTTTGGTATCGCGTTAATGAAGCTGCAACTTCAAACGTGTCAATGATTGTTGCTCAGTGTATATTTCTTGTAAACGCCGTTCACGATTCGAAGATGTGCACGTCATCAATGATGTCAAAACAATGTTGCGAAATCATTTGCAAAATCCATTGTAAAAATCGATTTGTTTACATTCTAGGTTCGGGTAGTAAACGCTTATGTCAAACTTGCAATATTTAGGTTATAATTTATAAATAACCGAATTTATTAATTCTCTTACAAAGTAATCAAACAATAAAAGCAGGTGAAAACTTTATACGTATTTAATAATAAATAGAATAGGTACTCAGAAGACATTTGTGTTACATCAGTATGTATATACATTGAAAGAAAATCAAAAGTACCAAGTATTATAAACCAACAACTTAAAAATAAGTGACACATTAATCTGAAAATAAATAGTCGTCATTCTCAGAGTCTTCACCAAGATTAATAATAAATTCGCCATCGCATTAAATATGCAATGGTATGGTGATGGGCATACTGATGAGCCAGATTATCAATTTTATAGACCGGTGCAGATCTAAAGACAATTATAACCGCAAATATGAATAACACCATACCTCCAATATAGTATGTACGCGCTTCTTGGATCATCCTTTTTATAATGGAATCTAATGTTCCGCAACACTTTTCATTGAGATATTTTACCACCCATAAAAATATGCCTTTTACAAGTATATTATTTAAAAATGTTAGAGTAATCGACTAATTTTACCGCTTTGCGACATATGAAGAAAAGAAGTATTGATACATGGAATATATTTTTGGTATCGCGTTAATGAAGCTGCAACTTCAAACGTGTCAATGATTGTTGCTCAGTGTATATTTCTTGTAAACGCCGTTCACGATTCGAAGATGTGCACGTCATCAATGATGTCAAAACAATGTTGCGAAATCATTTGCAAAATCCATTGTAAAAATCGATTTGTTTACATTCTAGGTTAGGGTAGTAAACGCTTATGTCAAACTTGCAATATTTAGGTTATAATTTATAAATAACCGAATTTATTAATTCTCTTACAAAGTAATCAAACAATAAAAGCAGGTGAAAACTTTATACGTATTTAATAATAAATAGAATAGGTACTCAGAAGACATTTGTGTTACATCAGTATGTATATACATTGAAAGAAAATCAAAAGTACCAAGTATTATAAACCAACAACTTAAAAATAAGTGACACATTAATCTGAAAATAAATAGTCGTCATTCTCAGAGTCTTCACCAAGATTAATAATAAATTCGCCATCGCATTAAATATGCAATGGTATGGTGATGGGCATACTGATGAGCCAGATTATCAATTTTATAGACCGGTGCAGATCTAAAGACAATTATAACCGCAAATATGAATAACACCATGCCTCCAATATAGTATGTACGCGCTTCTTGGATCATCCTTTTTATAATGGAATCTAATGTTCCGCAACACTTTTCATTGAGATATTTTACCACCCATAAATATATGCCTTTTACAAGTATAGTATTTAAAAATGTTAGAGTAATATATTGTTCCATAATTATACCACGATTATATTATAATACAGTCAATCTTACTATTTCTGTACATCTCGTAGACAACATTCCTTATAGCACCTTCAGTGAAGTAATCAATCTCCAATATAGGTTTATTTTTGTTATGTTTCCGTTTGGGGCTACAAATTGCGTGTCCTTTTTCTATTTACGAGGAAATTCTGCTGACAGATGTCACGTTTATTCCTAAAACTTTTGCTGCATGCTACTAAAAAAAGTGCAATATGTAATATGAAATTATAGCAAAATACAAATACGATTTTACTTCTCCCACAGTTGATAAAGGCAGCAACGGTCCATCATTATCGCGTTCTGCTTCAAGTCGCTTACATTGACAGCAAAACTCTTTCGGCATTTCAAACCAAGAGTAAACAAACACACGTAATTCCGAAAATACTGTTGATGACGTGCACATCTTCGAATCGTGAATGGCGTTATTTTTATTTTATTTCTACCGCGAGATCAAAAATTATATTGATAAAGGATAGCCATGGAATGTAAAACGTCCGTTTCAATTTATATAATTCTTTTGAGATAATTCTAAATAAATTATCAGGTTGACTGTCATACTGACATTTGACTGACAAAATTTGTAAAGTATATGTTTATCTAAAATGATTTACATGTGTGAATAACATTTTATTAAAAATTAATAAACAAACTACAAAAAATATCTGAAATGGCCCCCGCCTTGTTCGATGCACCCGTTTACGCGCCTTTTCATGTTATCGAAAGCATTTTGCAACATTTATGGCGTTAAGTTTGCACATACTTCAATAATCTTTTGTTGCAGTTCTTGCAAATTATGTACAGGATTTCTGGAAATTATATTTTTCCAGTAAGGGAACACAAAATAGTCCATAATAGCTCAGGTTACCTCAGAGGAAACTCAACTTGCGTATGCAAACTTGTAAGTCGATCATAAAAAACTCAATAGTTTCTCGTGTCGCATGAGATGTTGCACCGTCATGTTGAAAATAACCATTATGAAGTTCATCGTCGTGTAGTTATTGAACAAATTCGGTCAAAATGTTATTTCTGTACCTCTCTACATTGATGGTGAAATTGAAAAAAAAATCGGCCCAATTATCTTTCTACGGGAGACTGCCATCCAAACACCAATTTTTTGAGAATGTAGTGGAGATTCAATAAAAAAATTCGATTTATTAGTGCTCCACATTTGCATATTTTGAGAGTTTATGTACCCCGAAAGATGAAACCGTACCTCATCGGAAAAAAAATGTTAAGTTTAGTAGGTCATTATATTCATTAAATTGTTGACGAACCATTGGCAGTACGCAAGACGTCTGGGGTGGTCTGTTGACAAAAGAGCATGATATGATTGCATCTTAAATGGATGCATGTTAAAATTCTCCTTTACAATGGTTCGGCATGTTCTATAAGAAACTCCAATTTCATGGGACAGGCGTCTCAAAGATTTTGTGGGGTTCTGTTCCATACGATTATAAACGTCAATAATTACTTCTTCTGTATGAATAGTTGGCCTATCAGCACCTTTTTTTATGAGTTACAGATCCAGTTTCGCGAAAAACACCAACACTATGTGCAAGGCACATACCGTGAGTTTTTTTATATCACTGAACATAACACATGAATACACCTATATTCAGTTTTAAAATAAATTCTTCAATGCATGGGAACGTTATGCAACCAACAATGCGAGTGTCATCACTTGTAATAAGGCATTTTAGTTGTCAGTGTCAACAAAGTGTGAAAATAATTTATTTAACATTTAACTTACACAAACAATATTAAAATGAATTTTATGGTAGATTGAAAAAGTTTGTTTTTATTTATAATTCTCAAACTTTTTCATAAATATTGGAAATATCCACCTTCACATTCCATACAATATTGCGAGTCGATTATGAAATTCCTGCAAAGAGTGTGTTAAAAAAACCGGTCTGTTTCGTAATTCGTCGCAGACTGTACTTATGCGTGCTTTTAAATCTTCAATGTTAGTGAAAAATTACATTATCATAAATTCTAGATTTAAGCTATCCCCAAAGAAAAGTCATTTGGCGATAAATCTGGCGAACGAGCCTGCCAAATTATCGGACCAAACCTCTCTATCCATCGATCAGGAAGACTTGAATTTAGGAAATTTGTAATTGCCGCAGTTGAATGAATTGGGACTCAATCCATTTGAAACCAGGAACCTTCAATGGCTAAATTTTCAAATCGAGGAACAATACGATTTCGAAGAAAAAGGCGCTTCATCAGTGAAAAGTATTTTCTTCAACATATTATGATTTTCATTTAATAAATTGTGCTAATAAATTATTCATTTAATAAAGTGCTTCGCAAAAATCAACACGTCTTATTCTATCTTCATGAAATAATTGTTGGTAATTAGAAAACGTGTAAGATTTGTATTTGTGTATTTATTTTGACATTTATGGAAACACATAATCCAGCGATGTTGGTTGCATAACATTCCCATGCATTGAAGCTTTTTGAAACTGAACATAGGCTATGTATAGAGATAAGAAAAACACAAGGTATAAAAATCTTGCTCTACTACTGCGAAATTTGGAAAGTGTTCACTAAAATTATCCAAACATAAAACAAAAAACATAAACGCTTACTGTATTCCATTAACTAGCACACCTGTTCTAAAATACGCTTCAATCATGGAAGTTTTGTGTGCTGTGGTGTAAACCATAATTGAAAAACTACAAGATGTCAGAGAGAAAATATATTGACAAATATTAATGTCAGTATGACACTAAATGATATAACTTAAGATAAATAGACGTTTTACATTCTATGGCAAACCTTTATCAATATAATTTTTGATCTCGTGGTAGTATGATAATGCAAAATTTGTAGAATTACTATTGGTGATTCTCCAAATAAAACATTATCCATATTTAAAGTTCCTAATTTTCAAATAAAAAAGTGAAGAATAAGCTTTTGAAGTAAAAAATATCGTTTCATATTTTTTATTTTTATATCTACATCTACAACTACAACAAATTTTAAGTTCAGCAGGGAACACAAAATTATTACATATTGGCATGTTTTAAATATTCTGATATATTTATGACGATATAAATTTGATATTCTTATTTAACATTCTTAAACCATATTTTTATACTTCAACTAAACAGTTTTTAAACATGTGAAATTATGTATGGCCATTTCCATTGTTTTAT
This sequence comes from Melolontha melolontha, assembly GCA_935421215.2. NCBI lineage: Eukaryota > Metazoa > Arthropoda > Insecta > Coleoptera > Scarabaeidae > Melolontha > Melolontha melolontha. The sequence goes on along the minus strand of OW285242.1, from coordinate 84,714,756 downwards.
AAATGTATTTCAAATCATATTATAATCACATTTGAAAATTATATTTTAGAAATAATTTTCTGTATATTGTAATATACCTACATTACAATTAGTGATTCTGTATTTTAATAAAAAGGAAGTAATTATAATTTCTTTATTATCTATTATCGTGTATGAATATAATGTTATAATGTAGGTAATAGTTTAAATATTTATTAATGCCCTATCTTTCCATGGGATTAGATATATCTGTTAAAAACATTTTCAAAAATTTAATTTCAATTATAAAATAGGGTAGAATGTAGGCAACTATAAAAGCAAGCAGTTTTAAAATAAATTTTAAATTTGATCTTTAACCTACGTTTCAAGAATTTATAAATAACCAATATGATAACATAATTTTGTTTGTTGCTCACAAATATATATTAACGTTATGGTTTTCATTAAGTCATTTTCAAATTTAACTAGAGCTTGTGCTATAGTGAGTAAATATCATAGAAGGTATTCTCAAAGTATTAGTAAAGATATCCTTTTCACACAATTTAAAGAAAAGGACTACGGCATAGCGGTAATCGGCCTAAATAGGCTAAAAGAACGCAATGCCCTGAGTATGAATCTTGTAAAAGAATTCAATGAAACTCTCAATAATGTAGCTATCGATAATACAATTAAAGTGCTGATCATAAGAAGTCTTGTACCTGGGGTATTTTGTGCTGGTAAGAAGCTACTTTTTTAGTTAATGTGGATGGATTATTTGTAGTAACTTTTAGGTGCTGACTTGAAGGAAAGAGCAACAATGACACAAAAACAGGTTTCTCTATTTGTTAACGAATTGAGGTTTTTAATGACTAGAATACATAATCTTACAATTCCTGTAATAGCAGCGTTGGATGGAATAGCATTAGGTAGTTGAGCACAACTTAATAAGATATTCTTTGAAGCAGAATTGCTAATAATAATATTTAAGGTGGAGGATTGGAATTAGCATTAGCTTCTGATATAAGAATTGCTTCCAGTTCTGCTAAATTAGGATTAGTCGAAACAAGATTAGCAATTATCCCTGGAGCTGGAGGAACACAAAGATTACCGCGTTTAATTAATCCTGCTATAGCAAAAGAATTAATATTTACAGCTCGAATATTTGATGGTAAAGAAGCTAAAGATCTAGGTTGGCGTTTAATAGAAATATAATTTTTTTTAAATTCTAGCCTAAATAATTTAATATAATATTTATTATAGGAATTGTAAACCATGCAATAGAACAAAATCAAAATAATGATGTGGCCTATTTAAAATCATTAGGGATTGCAAGAGAAATTTTACCAAATGGTCCAATTGGTGTTAAAATGGCAAAAGCAGCTATAAATAAAGGTTTAGAAGTTGATCTATCCACTGGTTTAGCATTTGAAGAAGCATGTTATGCTCAAGTTATACCTACTAAAGATAGAATTGAAGGTTTAATTGCATTTAAAGAGAAACGCGCCCCCAAATATATTGGCGAATGATAGAGAAGCTATTTTATTGTGTTTTTTATATAATAATTTTTTTTTGTATTATGGTAATTAACCCCTTGAGACCTGATCTTTTTTTGACTGATTTGAGGTCTTAGGTAACTCTGTAAGCCATTTATATGATTTTTTGTATTTTTTTAATTTTTTTGAGTTTGTCTTTGAAAATGTACATAGCAATGTACATATGGTCTGAAATAAAACAACTAACTAAAATTCTATACATTTATATAAAAATTTAAAATTCAAGAAATAACAATTAGAAGTGTGCTAATTTCGGTGGAAAGTTACGAAGCAGCTTCTATTTCTTACAAGGCATAAATGTACTCCGCACTTGTCACAGAATATATGGGATCTACCCTTGCATTTTACATCTTGTAGCTTCTTTTTTATCATCAAATTGAGGCATGTGATCCACCCTATCAGTTTGAATTTCATGGAAAGGCCGTATTTCCACATGATTTCTTCTTGGCGGTGGTACCACAGCAGGAGAAGACGATGTCGATGGCCGTCCTCTTTTGTTAGGTTCAACATTCCTGCTCAATTTGATCAAACTTTCCGCAACGTGAATGCGAAAATCTAATAAATGTAGTACACTTTTAGTTGGTACGTTACACTTTGCACAATCTTTTTTATATTCTAGCCAACTATTGACCAAAGCAAAATCTATCATATGCATGGCTACACGAAGAGTCCATTTTCGTGATCTAATGAAAATTCTATATAAACTTATTAACTGATCTAACAGATCTACACCTCCCATACTTTGATTATAATCTTTTATTATCTCAGGTCTCTCGATCGTTGTATATCTAGCTTCTTTCTTATCCCACCTTTTAGCCTTATCTTCTACACCTTTTCCTACATAATTTGATGCTAAGCAAACCGTTCTATTATCAAACCATTTAACTATAACTATACCATCTGTGCTAATTACCTCCTCAGAGAAGCCTCTTCCTTCCTTTTTTATCGCTTTGTCACTAGTAAGAGGTGATTTAAAAAATCTATTCAGTCGTATAGTTCCTGCAGCCAAAATCCCTTTTTCTGTTAACTCATTGAGTAACTTATAGGAAGAAAAGTAATTATCATAAAATAACTTATGACCAGACTTAGTAATACTTTGAGCTAAATGTAGAACAACACTGGCAGCTTGTCCAAATCTTGTTAGATTTTTCTCATCTAACGGAGTTGATTTACCCTGATAAAATAAAAAATCATACACCTGTCCACTTTGGCCGCATAAAACAAAAATTTTAATCCCCCATGGACAAGGTTTGCCCTTTATATACTGTTTGATATTTATAGCTCCGGTGAAAGGAATTATCTGATCGTCAACGCAAAGGTGACGTTCTAAAACCAACTCGGCACCGGTTTTTTATGGCATTTATCAAAGGCCGAACTTTAGGCTAAACGATCATTGGTTTGTAGTGATATTTCCAAGTTATTCACAAAGTGAAGACAGGAGCGTAGTTGAAAGAAACGATCCCTTGACATGTTATCTAGAAATACTCGCAATCCAATAGCTCGATCCGAAAACATTCGAATTTTGGGAAATTTATTAAGAGATCCAATCATTATATGTAACGCAATCAGTGTCTGTATTTCAGATTTTGATGTGGGTCTAAGATGCATCTCATTCTGAATTGCATACATATTAGTGTACATCGCCATATCTTCAAACAGTTTTTCAGGCACATATCTTAAAAAATAATGCACCGGATAATGTGGTTCTGTAACATAATCTTCCGTCTCTGGCTCCCACACTCGTTCTACTGTCTGAAAAGTGCCTTTCATCCATGCTACGCGATTATCTCTTTTATGTTGTTCCGTAAGATGTTCGTTTCCCTCTTCAGTATTCAACTCGTCATTATTATCATCATTCGACTCTGACGTAGAATGACATGAAAAGAACAGCTATGATATTTTGGAAGACGTGCTGTTGCACACTTCGCCAATAAAGCCCATAATTCCTCGAAAATCGGTCCCGCGCTAAGAGAGAAGTCGCTCGCGCTTTCCCTGATTGTCGTCTGGACCAAATTCCATCCCTGATACAGTATCAGGCCCTCGCCCAACTCTTCGATATTCTTGATTCATCACAATTTCATCTTCCTCTTCACTGTCACCAGCTCCCACTTCGATATCTGATAAATCGTCTGCTTGTAATAAATCTATAAGTTCTTGAACATCATTTGGATTAGATAAATTATATTTTGGCTTCAGTTTATCCATTTCTTCTTCTTTCTGAGTGCTTTGTCTGAAATTTTATCTATAACCATTTAATGGTATTGATACCATTTGTACATGCTCATGTACAAACAACAACACCAAAGGAGACCATTTGTACATGGTCATGTACAAAAAGTTTTTTCAACTTTGCAAGTGAAAAATTGAGGCAATCACTGCTTTTATTACACAAATAGGTATTTTGATACATGCTCATCTGCACCAGGTCTCAAGGGGTTAATCAACAATAACTAAAAGAAATAATATAAATAGCCAATTTGTCAAAATTATCAGTTCATAGAACACAGTGTTTATATAAGGATATTTATGTCATCTGGTAAATGTTTTCTGTTAATTTTTACTGATACATTTCTTTTGTATATCTATCTTTCGCTTCTTCAATATTGCTTTCTTTCACAAATAACAGGTTTGTTTACTACATTTTGATATAGGCTCATATTATTTATCTTTCTCCATAAATACTGTAAGTACTTTTACTTTGTTTTCTATTTATTTCAATACACCAATAAATCTTGGTCGAACGTGTTCAGAGGAGATTCTTAAGATACTTGTTGTATAGAATGGCGGGCATTTACCTTGCCCATGGTGTCGCCTATCTGCATTTACTGGCCCAGCGTAATTGCGAGAACCAATATTTCAGTGAAATCTCCTTTATACCATATGGCGACTAATTTTAATAACCGTAGCTCTTTGGGTTAGTGTTTGTGTGAGGGTATGTGATCATTTATTTATTTGGTGTAATCTAATTGTAATTCTGTGTATTTTTTCTACAGACATTGAATAGTCTAATTTTATATAATGTCCTATAATTGGTTTGTAAACTGTTGGACAATAAAGATCATTGTTATTATTATTACTCTTATATACAAAATTATAGCAAGCGCCAATTAAGTTGGCGCGAGGAGGGGGTGCGCAGAAGCCGTTTTTAAAAACATCCACCCCCACTACTCAAGTAATTGTCAGAATACATTTGTCATTGATGTTTGACGGCACATAATGTCTTTGCTAGGGGATCATAAAGTGATACACGCTCAGAGGTTAGAATTATCTGACATTTGATGTAAAATCAAATACAAATCTCCCCACTACTTTTAATCCTGCGCGAACTTATCCCTCCTCGCGCCAACTTAATTGGCGTTTACTATACTATCCATATTATATTAATTACTGTCATCTTATATTAAATGCTGTCATCTTGTTTTTTCATATATCTGGTTTATAAATTTAGTATTGATTCTTTTACTCGTTGTCATATTAGTTTTCATTGTGGATCAATTTTTATTCTAGATATTGAAAATAGTTTGCGTGTACTGTTTTCGTGCCATCACTTTGCTTTTTTTAATAATATTTTTGATGCATTTTCATACCTTAATTAATGAGTCTGTTTTCGTTTGACTTCGAAGAGAAAAACGTACACTACAATGCGTCTGAATACCAAGTCAACTCTTATAAAATAAGAAAACATTTGGACCTTAAAAGCGCCAAGTGTAATATCTGGACACCAAATATGCAATGAAAGAGTTTAAAATATTTGTCTGGCGTCTGAAGCCCTTGTTGTGAATGAAAGTAGTAAACGGATATTATTGTACCTGAGTGAGGAATATTCTTGTCATTCTCATGAGAATAAGTAGAATAGAATAACTAAAGTTATAGCCTATCGACTATGTAATTATATATTAACACATTGTCCAGGAAATAATGAAATATCGCTACAAACACATTGAAGATACTCTCAAGCTAAATATGTATAAGACCAAACAGCCCTTTAAATATGTTCATGCTTTTATTCAGACATGACAGAAGTGTTGATAAGACCTACGGAGTTACTGATATATTAGGTGTCAGTAGATATCCTGCGACTAAGGAAAATTATGTTTCTGGCACAATGTAAAAAGTATCAACCAGATAGCCATATGAAGAAATTATGTCCAAAGAATTTGATGGAAAACATCTATCGGCGAACTGTGACATACTGAAGAATTTTCAGCCAAAATGTGTTCATTGTGGTGAAGGGCAACCAGCTAACTACAGAAGAAGTACTTGGTTGCAAAAGATATGCGAAAATTAAAGGATAAACGCACCAAGATATCAATTCTTCCTAAACAGCCACAGAGGAATAATCAACAATTGGATACAGCTTTGAACGCTAAGCTACGCTGGAGACCTGATAAAAAAAGAAAAAAGAGAAAGTAGATATAAAATCTAGAAAAATATATTAGCTGCTTGAACGAAATTCCACTTTGTCAATCTATAATAAAGTATTTCTTTCTGTACTAACAAATCCTCAAGTCCGGATGGACATATTGCATCCAGCTTTGAGGTTTTGCCAAAAAAAACGACGTAGAATTAATACAGTGATTTTAAAGCAAAGTACTAGAAAGTATTGTCATTGTGCCTTGGTATTTTTAGAAAGAGTCCCTCCGTAGGACTTAAAAAATAGACAGCGTTAATCAGACCATTAAAAATTCGCGAACAGGGACCCTTCACCATGCCAATGTCCAGGTCATCCAACTTTTCGATAGAGTCCGCACCTTTTCGATAGAGTCCGCACGTTTTCCATTGACACTTGCGCAGATACGCGTTTTGACCAAGAATGAGGAGGTATATATGATTGAGAAGAGATGAAGATATGAACTAGCCGCTGTAAAAATATGGACCAGATCACGTGATTATTTTCGAATATTTCGCACTAATTTATCACCTGTCCGTCAGCCGTTTTGAATTGTTTATATTTGTTGTATTTTTTTTATATTTACGTCATTATTTTCTTTTATTATACGAGGGAAGATCAGTAAGTACCCGTGTTTGAAGACAGGTGGCGCAGCTGAGGGAAGTTGGCATTACCGTCGTGTACTACCATCTGTCAGACAACACCATAATAAATTTCAGACTGATTCATAGGTTAGTTTTTATTTGGCAGCCAGTTGTATCACACGTGTTTCGTATTTCTCGATAAAATGGAAAAAGAGCAATATCGATCCGTAATTCGCTTTTTATTTTTGGATGGAAAAACATGCGAAGAAATAAAAGCGAAGTTGGATGCTGTCTATGGGGACCCTTCACCATCTATGACAACCGTAAGATATTGGTTCAACGAATTTAAACGTGGTCGTACATCTGTTTTTGATGAGGAGCGCCCAGGCCGCCCGGCAGACGTGGTTACCGAGGAAATCGTTGAAAAGGTCCACGACATGATTCTCGCTGATCGCCGAACGAAAGTGCGCGAAGGAGCAGAGGCCGTAGGCTTGTCGTACGGAACGGCTATTAATATTTTACATGATAAGTTATCGGTGAGAAAGGTGTCGGCCCGATGGGTGCCGCGATTGCTTACGGTGGACAACAAGCGGATACGGTTGTCAATGTCGAAGCAGTGTTTGGACCACTTTAAGAGAAATTCGCAGGAGTTTTTGCGTCGAGTCGTCACCGTTGATGAAACCTGGATCCATTATTATACGCCAGAGCCCAAGCGACAGTCAAAACAATGGATTTTTCGGGGTGAATCTGCTCCGAAGAAGGCAAAGACGGTCCCATCGGCCGGAAAGGTCATGGCCACGATTTTTTGGGATTCCAACGGAATAATCCTCATGGACTTTTTGCAGAAAGGAAGAACAGTCACGGGGCAGTACTACAGTGAATTATTGGACCGATTCGATATAAAATTGAAGGAGACACGGCCCCATTTGGCTAAGAAAAAAGTGCTGTTTCACCACGATAATGCACCAGCACATTCATCCAGAATTGTCGCGGCAAAGTTGCATGAACTGCACTACGAATTGCTGCCGCACCCACCGTACTCGCCTGACTTGGCTCCCTGCGACTTCTTTCTGTTCCCCAACATGAAAACGTGGCTCGGGGGAAAAAGATTCAGCTCAAACGAGGAGGTTATCGTCGAGACAGAAGCGTATTTTGCAGAGTTTGACAAATCGTATTTTTTGGAGGGGTTAAAGAAATGGCAGAAACGTTGGGAAAAGTGTATTGTACTAAAAGGTGATTACGTTGAAAAATAAATAAAAAATTTGTGAAAAACTTGCGTCTTCTTTCCTAACACGGGTATTTATTGATCCACCCTCGTATACAAGTACTTTCAAAACTACACCGTATTGTTATGATGTTAAAAGGTAATATAATGCGTTATAGAAATTTCATGTATTATACAATTTCATATTTTTAGAGGTTATAATGTTGGAACCGCCAACATCTGCTATTTGATGTGATTAAGAAAAAAAAGTATTTCTCTCAAGAGACTTGAGTAATAATCTAGAATGTTTACAATTATTTTAAAAAACAGTCGACACCAGGTGCATTATTTATTTCAACCTAATTATAACATTTACTTTTTATAATACATACTGCCATATTTAGGTGACCAATATGGCATTCTCGTAAAAGTTGTTGAAACAACTGAAGTTTGAAAGAGTACAGTACAAATTGTTGGTGAAGCTTGATAAATTGAAACAGGGGAAAGAGATGCATTTCTGTCTCCATACACAACAATTCAAAAAGCTTCTCAAAATTCACAGTGGATGAATTAGCACTATTAGCAGAGCAAGTAATTCAATATACAATATATAATTTCCATGTTACTGAAAAGCAAAAACCTACAGTGCAAGGAATTTTGAACAAACTTGGAGATAACAGTGTTACTTTTGCTGAAAAAGTAACTTCATTATTACAAAAGTTAGGATTCAGGTGTGTGTACTTAAATAAAATGTAAATACATTTAGCAATAATAAATGAATAGTTTATAATAGTTTATATAATTAGCCTCCAAAAATTGTGTCCTTTACATTAATGTACAGTATGTTTCAAAATAAATGCGAAAACTACGAAATATATATGAGCAGCCAACACCGCACTGTTGTAATGTTGGTGATCGCCCCTCTGCATACCGAGTGATACATAATCCGTAATTCTCTGTTAATATTTTGAACGTGACTACATTTTCATTAAATTTTTAGTTATTGTGAAATTTTTAAAATTATAAATGTATATAATGTGTTGATAAATAATAAATTTATTTAAAAAAAGAGGTAGAGTCAATGTCTATAGTAACTGAACGTATTATTTAAAAATTGTCAGCGGAATCGATCGTGCGTCTCTGTCGCAAAGCCTTAGGTAGATGGGGGATATATAAGTGCATGTGTATACTTGAGTAGTTGCGGTACATATTATACATATACGTGTATTTTTGTAATACCATTGGTAATACGTTTTATGTATTCCTTAATGACGGCCAGCGCTCTAACGTTGATAGAGATAAATATATGTTCAATTCATAACATAACTATAAAGAAAACATCTGTTTGTGTGTATTTTTTAGGAAGGTGACAACATTTTATTTAAATTTTTTTTTTAATAAATACTATGCGATTTTCTGTTTAGTGCTTTCAAAACATTGTAAAGGCTTCTTGTAATATTAAATTCAGTTCTTAAATTACTTAATATTTCATTGAACATGTTTGACATAATAAACAAATTCATTTCTATTTGTCATTTTACAAAATTTACTTTTGTCCATATGGAATTACTAATTTGGGTTTAATTTCATTAGAAAACATCTCCTGGTATCTCGAATTAGGCAACCTCTACAAAAGTTTTAAATCAAAAATTAGACGGGAACACTTTTCGTCCGTTCAAAATTGTGTCCGATGTTTGCTTCGGCGAAGTGATGTCTGTGTGTGGGGAAAGGCCATTACAAATGATTAAAGGCCCATTTATTTAGGATTTGAAATTTTTAGGCGAAAATTTAATTTACAATATTTTCATATAGTATGAATGTGGTATTTCTGTGATTGTATTGGTTAACTGAAAGACATTTATCCGTTTTATGATTTGACGCCTATAACTTAATATTTCAATAAACATGTTTGACATAATGAACCAATTCATTTCTATTTGTTATTTTACAAAATCAACGTTACTAAATAAACTTGTGTCGATATGGAATAAGTAATTTGGTTTTTAATTTATTTTAAAATATCGATATCAATCTTGATAGTTTTCATACGTATGACTAAAAAAAAGGTTGCGGTCGACAATGTATTATGCGTATCTAAGATATACCAATTTTTATAGTGGTAAGGTTTATAAAGAAAAGAAAACAAACATTATACTCTAATATTCTCATTAATAGTGACATAAAATACAAAAAAAAAAAAAAAACAAAATATGGAGGAATTAAATTCTAACAAACAAAACATTAAAAATAATATTGTATATGCTAATATTTTTCAATTAAGAACAATATGGTCTGAAATTTTAATTAAAAAAGGATGATTGTCTATCAAACCAGTTTCCACCTACTGTTGAATAATTTTATAATAAATGCTAAATTGTGTTTCACTTAAAAAAGAAGCAAAAGAAATTTTGAAATAATATACGAATATAAGTACATAAAAAGATTATTATTATATGAATAAATATGTCAGTACATACTATATTAGGTATGGCTCTTTAAGAAACAGTGACTAATAGAAAAAAAAAAAAAAATTTACAAATCATTTGTGCGAAAATAATACGCGTTGTATTCCGGCTTCTAACACTATATTTTAATATTTGGTCCAACGACCATTGTTGTCAATACTAGATTGCAGTCGCCTTTCCATGGAATTTACTAGGTTTTCACAAAATCCCGTAAACCTGTAATGCTCCCAAATTGTACTAGCATGCAAATATATTTCTTCTGCATTTCTTATGCGATTGTTTCCCCGGAAGTCATCCCATCGCCGCACAATGTCTGTCCAAAGATTTTCAATGGGGTTAAAGTCCGGAGATCTAGCAGGCCAATTCATCACTGTGAACTGAGGGTGGTTGTCAAACCATTCTATAACAATTCTAGCAGTATGCACCGGACAATTGTCATGCACATACATTAGAGGTGCGTCCCCATAAACGGCCTGTACGCTCGGTAGCATGCTATTTTCTAATAATTGCACATACACCCTTGCATTCATTCTTGGGTCTACGCGTACAAGTTCTCCGGGACCTGCTACAGACATCCACCCCCACATGTTAAGGGATATTCGGCCGCTCCTCTTCTTTTTGAGTACATTCCGCTCTTGGTATCGCGAATTCGGCAACCTGTACAAAGGTTTCCGAGACCCAATTTCGGAAGAGAACACCTTTTCGTCCGTAAAGATCGTGTTGTCCCAATTGCGTCCTATGTTTGCTTGTGCGAACTGCAATCTGCGTTCCACATGAACCGGAGTGAAATCGATTTTCTGTGCTGGACGTCTGCATTTGTATCCGCTGTCCTTCAGTCTCGTCCAAAGTGTTGGGCGGCTGCAATTTAAATTATTTCTCTCGATAACCGTTTGTAGAGAAGAAAACGGTTGCTCAGAAACGAAGTTTATCGCGTTATTCAAGACATTTTCATCCAGTACTCGTTTCCTTCCACATCTAAGACGGTTATTGAAGAATGGATTTTCTTCTTCGTCAAATTTCTTTTTCCACCTATAGACCTGCGAGACCTGTTACAGAAAATTAAAATAATATTTAGTTCGTGAAGACTATTTTAGAACAATCTGAAGAGAAATATTTACCTTCACATTATAATGTTAAATAATCTAATTAAAAAAGTATTCTGAACTGAATTATTAAATACATCTTTTTATAACATAAAAAAAATAATCAAGCTAATTTGATTGTAGTAATTTCCCTTAAGGTATAGCTTTTTTATATATACGGAGTTAAATAGAGCTTCCTTAGCCTAATAGAATCCCTATGTAGCTCTCCCTAAGCTGTTTATGGAACACATTTAGTTAAGGAATAAATCAAATGAAGAAACCTTATTTCAAATCTATGATTTTTTTAATATGGGTTTATAGTAATTATATATACATAAATAAATCATTTTCATAAATCTAAATCAAAATCGATTAATTCGCTTATAATAAATTTTTTGTTGAATCTAATAACACAATTGAAAAATAAGCATGCTAGACTATTGTTTGTAATTGTAAAAACGACATACATTAGAGATTGTTTTAGTCAATAAAATTTTTGGATTATGAAAATTATCAATTCTTGTTTGAGAGTGATTAAGTGCTCATAAAAAAATTTAACAATAGACTCTAACGTTATTTTTATAATCAATCAATTTGTTTAAAATTTCACGAATGTATGTATACGTATATTAACACAAATCCAAATAAAAAAGCCTGCAATTAATGCATTTAATTTAATTGCTAGATCAATAGCAAAGATATCACTCACATTTAATAAGTCTGTGGGTAGTTTTTGGTAATAAATAAAATAAAGAGAAAATAAAATATTAAACATACTGATAGGTTCATTTCCTCGGCAATTTCTGCCATTCCTATGTTTCTTTCTAATAAGGCGCTCATTTTCCCCTTATTCTGTAGGGTAATATCTCTTTGTCCAATTTGTCGGGGCATATTTTAATTTTTCTAGAGAAAGCATGGTCGAGTTATTTTAAAAAAAAAATATTAAGCAATACTAACAATACTTACTTTAAAATAGTTTATTGTAACGAAATATTAATTTTTTAGTGTTACACCTTTCAATCCGTATAATAATAAAATTGATAAATGTATTTAAGTTAGCCAATATACTCAGTAAAGGACCACATTCATACTATATGAAAATATTGTGAATTCTATTTTTCGCCTCGAAGTGTAAAATGATATATGGAAGGGCGTATGTATTTTTTTTTTTGGGTGTTTTTTTTCCAATTTCAAGAGATGTGTTAGTAATATAAACAAAACCAGATGTAAAGGGACGAGCAGATTAACGGGCCTGTATGAGGCGAAAAATAAGAATTAACCTGGAAAGGGGGCTGCAATCTACTTTTCAAAATTATGGTCGTTTAAGCAAATATTAAAATTTAGTTTTAGATCCGAAAAAGCAAGGCTAATTTTTTGCGACAAAGAATTGTTTATATATTTTGTTTTTTTTTGGTGGATTATTATAAAGATTTATATTAGCAATATAAATGTTTCACTGTTAGTCCCAATTTTTTTTTTAGCCATACCTAACATAGTATTAAAATATTTATTTAAAAAAGTATTTAGGGTTGCGATAATTTTGGTGACCACAAGCGAATCATGTGCACATGTCTAAAAAACCCATTGAAAGAAATATTATAAATAGAGTGGACCAATTCGGAGCGAAAACAGAGGCGTGAGCAACTAATTGTTTCCCGTATGCTATACATTATTAATATCTAGAGATATACTATCACGAACAGTGCTGTTATTATTTTAGATAAATAACAAAAGTAAGATGGTTTTTTCAAGATTATGAAACGTTCTCGATGATACGTATAAAAAATACAATCTAAAATGTATGTGATTAGATGATTTAAAACAATAATTACCGTCTTATGCGTTTTCCATGACTTGGAAATCTGGAGAAGCGCGATGAAATATTGTAAACATACGGTGCGTCTCCAAAGTTATTTCTCGAAAACGCGTCCGCCGTGAGGAAAATATGTGCCTGTTTAAAGAAAACGATCGCTACACATCTAGTGATGTGATGTTTGCAAATTTAAAATAATCTTTGAAACAACTTAATACATCTGTAGACGAACCTTTACAAATTTGTCTAAGTCTGGCAAAATAGTAATATTTATCATAAACAATTTCAAACTTAATAAAAATACACTATTTTCTTGCGTCTTCTTTTGAACATAGCTGTGCGTGTGTATCTCTCACAACTAGAACTGATTCCTGTAACGATAGCGAAGAATTTTGTAGGTTTTCTAATGCTTGCACTATTCCGAAGTAATTGTTATGAATAGTTTGTAAATCACATTCTACCTGACTTTTTTGAATTTTTTGTCCAACTAAAAATGTCACAAATACGCAAACAATCACACAGCTTCTAAAAATAAACCAGATGACAAAAAAACATTACTTTGATTTTGAACATCAAAAAATAATAACAAAGCACAAAAATATAAAGGCTTGGGAGGTCTTACAACTTATCCTTTTTTTTTTTACAAAAGCAGAACTATCTACGACCATAACGAAATTGATGGACTGTCTAAACTCTATAATACAGTCATTAAACAATAGAGGACAACCAATCGCACCCTCACGCACCAAAAACAATAATTTTTAATTATTTTTCCAGTTGAAAGTACATATACTATGATTCCCTAACACATGGCCTGACCATGCTAATTTGAAAAAAAAAAAAAAAACATCTCCAACAAAAACATTTAGTCACACAAAATATTCTGAATGACGCGATCGACTCTGGAAAGGTCTCGGGCAGGTCCGACCATACACGTACACAAATATGTGTTTTGAAACGGAATAAATGGGTGAGTTTTAATCATTTCATTTTCCTTACTTTATAATTATTTTAATTTTAATTTTTAATAAATTCATACAAATATATAAATTTTTTCTTACCTTTCGTTGTATTAATTTTATGTTTCTAGTCACTTGAAAAAGACTTAATAATAAAAATAATAGAAACATCGTATAGAAAAAAATTGAAATTCATTAAAGGTCGCTAAAGCAATAAAAAAGTCTATTATTTTAATATTAAGACACGGCCTATAAAATCAATAAGATATTTAATTCTTATTAACACTAAATAAATATATATTGATAAATTATTTTGTAGAGTTTTTCGGCAGTTATATTAAATATTTACAAATATCAAATTAGAATGTATGTAATTGCAGAGTAAGTGGGGATGTAAACATTGCTGTCTACAAATAACAAAGCAGATCATACGAAATTTTTAATTGAAAAATATGGTCTACGTTGGGGCTCGAACCCAAGTCTATAGCTTGCCGGGATGTCGCTTTTACTACTAAGCCACAATAGACCTAGGTTCAAGCCAGATATATATATATGTTGATGTGAGTCTACTTTCTACTCTTAAATTTATTCTTTTAGTAATAAGATTTCGGTTTCAAAATTGTTATATCTAGAATATTCTGATTTTTGAAATATTACTTTAAATTTATGATTTTGTAATAAATTCATAATTGGTTTTTGAAATCATGATACCGTTGAATATTGTATGTAATATTAAATCTATTTGCTAAATATCAAAATTTACTTAAAGTTATTTTCACGAGGACTTTAGATTTCTAAAAAAACAAATATGTTTTATCTTATTTTTGAACATATATCGGTACATTTTTAAATTTGTTTGACTTATGTGAACTTCATTTTCATAATTTGTAATCGAGATTAAGTTGGTGAATTTCATTATTATATTATCTTTAATATTATTTTAGAAACCTTTGTATTAATTCCTTATAATATATGATTTATACTTTTACTAAATTTCTTATGGGAGTCTTGACGACGAAAAACATTAGCATAGATTATTTTTTTTGGTATTGATTGGAAATATTTTAACCTGCATGATATAAATATAGTTTTTTATATAATATTCCATTTATATTCCTCATATAAAATGTTTATGGGAATATATTAATCACGAAGAAGAAGTGTAATAAAATAAAGTGGACACATGAACCATATAAGGAGATTTTAAATATACATCCGATTGCGGAAGAATGGATTTATGTTAATGCAACGCTCATAAAGAAGACTTCAGATTTCTTTTGAATTATTTTGTAGAATATCACCACTCCAGGATTCTATATTGAACATAAGCCGGTGGTATACCCTGCAAGATTGGATCATAAATTTATCAGCGACTAGGATATTATCCGGCAATTGAAATCAAGCTACTGACAACCTACTTTGATGTTACATTTGGAAATATTCCTGTGAATTTCGTCCAAAGAACCTGTTGAAATTATGATCTTCGAAATTTAACGTATCCATCAGGTATTTAAGTGAAAATGGTAAAATAAGTGTTTGTAATAGATATAACATTTCTTGCAATGACTTTTCTATATATCATTTACTCACGTCATCTCAAATGTCATATCATTTAACTTTTAAATGTTACATTTGGTAGTTTTATTTTGAAATCTTGGAACTTCATTAATTTAGATCTTTACATACGATTAGGTTGTCTATTATTTGTATAGGCAATACATCTCTTTAAATATATTTTTATTATTTTGTGATAATATAAATAGTAACATAAAATATATTCATATACATAAATTGGACTTTTTATTTTTATTTCATGTATTTTTAAGTGTTTGTCTATGTGTGTCGAGAACTTACTTCGTGACCCTTGAGCTTAAGTTGTTGTCTTTCATTTATTATCATTTAGAACCTAGCTATCGTATTTTTCTTGAGCTAGCCATTCTGTTATTACAATTAATTTTTCATTCATTATTATAGTAACGCATTCCGCGTAACTACAATATACATATATACTCTGAAAAGTTATTGTAGTTTTTCGGCTTTTTTAAGAAAGATCTACCAATATCGCTCTGGCTTGGTTCACTCTATAATATTGCTTTCAATTGCTAATTTATACATGTGCATGTGACTGCCGCGTGGTCAACGCAAAGATCGCAACCGTAATAATAATAGTCGGTTTACGTACTTTTATTCTTACATTATTTCAACTTTTTTGTTGCCTCTTTTTAATGTGAAACCCAATTTCAACATTTTCTGAAACAGTACATGGAAATATAATTCATTCGTTTGAAAGAAATTAAATTTTTTTATTTAAATTTCACAGCATATTTTTTTTAAACAAATAAACTTGCCTGTAAAAAAATTTTTATATGTTTAATTTTAATTGTCAGTTAAAATAAAGTTCCTCAATATTTTGTTATTATTTTTGTATTTTCTTGTTCTTGTTATTATTAATAATAATATACTTCACTATTTGCATTTTATTATTTTCTTCTTTAGTTAATAAACCTTATCAATATAAAAAATACTATGTTATATATACGCAAAATAATTTGTCGTCCGTATACTTATTTATAGTCATACGAATGAAAACTATCAAGATATGTAGAGATTTTAAATATTTATATGAAAACCTAATTACTAATTACATAAGGACAAAAGTCAATTTCGTTGAATGACAAATAAAAATGAATTGTTTTATTATGTCAAACATGTTTATTGAAATATTTATTAATTTACAAACTTACTTTCATATTACAAGAAGCCTTTCAAATGTTTTTAAAACATCATACAGAAAATCGCATAGTATTTATTAAAAAAAACAATTGAAATTTAATGTTGTCACCTTCATAAAAAATACACACAAACAGATGTTTTGTATACAGTTATGAATTGAACATAGGTTTATCTCTATCAACGTTAGAGCGCTGGCCGTCATTAAGGAATACATAAAACGTATTACCAATGGTATTACAAAAATACACGTATATGTATAATATGTACCGCAACTACTCAAGTATACACATGCACTTATATATCCTATCTATCTAAGGCTTTGCGACAGAGACGCACGATCGATTCCCCGCTGACAATTTTTAAATAATACGTTCAGTTACTATAGACATTGACTCTACCTTTTCTTTTACATTAATTTATTATTTATCAACACATTATATACATTTATAATTTTAAAAATTTCACATTAATTAAACAAAAAATGAAAATGTAGTCACGTTCAAAATATTAACAGAGAATTACGGATTTTGTATCACTCGGTATGCAGAGGGCCGATCACCAACATTACAACAGTGCGATGTTGGCTGCTCATATATATTTCGTAGTTTTCGCATTTATTTTGAAACATACTGTACATATTTCACATTTTAAATTCAAATAGTTGTGCTTTTTATATTATCGTTGTTTGAATATAACGAGCCATCGAAAAAATTCATAATTGGAGTAGACTATGGCATTGAAATGATACTACAACAAAAAAGAAAACAAATAATTTATTTAATATCGAAATCATAATCAAAATTTACATATAGCTTTGTTGAAAATGTTGTCCATTTACATCTAAACACAAACAATTTTCTTAATAAGAGTTTTGAAAAATTTGACACAAGCTTATAGTTTCAATGTAGAATAATAAATGTCATTATGTGGAAGTGGATAAAGTATCAACCCAATTTCACAGTCTAGTCCAATTATGAATTTTTTCGATGGCTCGTTATAAGTTAGTCAATCTTATGGGTAAAATAGTTACCGAAAATTCGGCTAGATCGCTAGATTTCAAAAAGGAAATTTTTAATTTGTAGACAGCAATGTTTACATCCCCACTTACTTTGCAATTACATACATACTAATTTGATATTTGTAAATATTTCATAGAAAAGCTCCAATAATTTATCAATTGTTATATGTATATATATATATATATATATATATATATATATATATATATATATAATTGAAACGAAATTATCGACCGTGATATATTATAAAAAAGTCATTTAAATTCGGGTAAGCGGTCTGTCAATTAAAAAACTCCTTTATTAAATAACCCTATATTTCGCAACAGAATGTGTTGCTTCTTCTGGGGAAACTACAAGATTAATGAGAAAAATAACAAAAAATAAATAAGAGTATAAAACAGTAGTAAAAATACTTACAAAATGTAGAGTTGAAAAATAATAAAGATCTCTTACCAATACGGACATCACTTTTATGCTGAGTGATGCGCTGTTTTAGCCACTGTGATGTCTGACCTATATAAACGCCACAACAATCCGAACATGCTATCCTGTAGACAACATGACTATTTAAAAAGAAAGGTGTTATGTCTTTGATCTTACTATACAACTTCTTCAAGGTATGGGTGTTGTATTTAGCTATACTAGGACATTCCTGCAGACAGTGTGATTTACAAAAAAATCCCATACATTGGTGGTCTTACTCATACAATTGTATCACATTTTAAACAATTTAATAACATTAAAATAGCTAAATACAACATACATATACATGTTTTTTAAAAGTTCTTAAGGCTTGTTTCTATAGTTACTGTATTTTTTAAATCTAATCATTTTTATTTTTTGTACGTCAATTTTATCATTTTTCAACTCTGCATTTTGTAAGTATTTTTACTATTGTTTTATACTTATTTATTTTTTGTTATTTCTCTCATTAATCTTGTAGTTTCCCCAGAAGAAGCAACACATTCTGTTGCGAAATATAGGGTTATTTAATAAAGGAGTTTTTTAATTGACAGACCGCTTACCCGAATTTAAATTAATTATATATATATATATATATATATATATATATATATATATATATATATTATACATATATATATATATATATATGTATATATATGTATATATATATATATATATACCTGTAATTTACATATTTGTTTTACCTATGAAAGGACGAGAAAGGACGACTGTCCTATATGTAAATAGTGGCAAGTATGAAAGTGAGACGCTTATCCGTTATATTTTACACATTGAAATTTGACACAATTGAAATTTGGCGTCAATGTATTTCTCGTCTTAAATTAAAAAATATTGAATAACGTAATTAAATTAGAAAATGTCATTTGAAACTACCTAAATATTAATATAAATTTTATATCAAGTTAAATTTAATTTTAATAATTATTTTAACTAATTTGATAGATTTCTGCAAGCTATCAGCTTCTTTTATATTATAAATAATCCATTTCTAGAGAACAAGCACATTATTGGGCGAAAATCGGTCAAATTTTATTTCTATTACATTCAAACAACGGTATTAACGTTGTTTGAATATAACGGGTGTTCAGAAACATTCGAAGTCAAAGTAGTCCTTGAAAATATGAAGTCATGTCTGATATAGATTGATACATTTATAGCAAACGCCAATTAAGTTGGCGCGAGGAGGGGGTGCGCAGAAAACGTTTTTAAAAACGTCTACCCCCACTACTCAAGTAATTGTCAGAATACATTTGTCATTGACGTTTGACGGAACATAATGTATTTGCTAGGGGATCATAAAGTGATATACGCTCAGAGGTTAGAATTATCTGACATTTGATGTAAAACCAAATACAAATCTCCCCACTACTTCTAATCCTGCGCGAACTTACCCCTCCTCGCGCCAACTTAATTGGCGTCTTTGACGAAAATTTCGCAAACTAAACCATATTGCGGATATTTTAAATCATAGCTTATTTGAATATATTTTTTTAGTATTTAGTATATTCTAGCCATATTGAAATTGATAAATATAATTTCCATGATTTTCTACAATAATATGTGAAAATAAGTATAATTACATTTACCAATTACAATGTGCCTAGTATACACTAAATCAAATAATAAAATTGGTTCTTGTACGAAGTTATAACAAAAGTAAAAAAACATAATCAGTATATACATTTAATAAAAAAAATCTAAATTTAAATATAATAAATATGCACTTGATAATAATCTACTGGTAATCCCAATTATGAGAAATATTAAGTAAATGTAAACACAACTATTCAAACAACAGAAAATAATAATATTAACACTGGATACATTAGGCAATATAATAGAAAATTAACAACACATTAAAACACAAGTAAAGCGCAATAAAGAAAAAAATAATAAGTGCAAACAAGTAAACTGAATTTTCTATAATAAAAAAAAAATGAAATGTATTTTCAGAAAAATACAAATTAAAAGATTAATTACAGTACTTTGTCGAATAGTATGCATATCACAAACATTGGAGATTTGATTAAAGTAAGAACACAATAGCGAAATGCAAGATCATAACATATATGTAGTTCGTAAAGTATAAGCATTGAACTATATACATGTTGGAGATATCTTCATCTGCTCCATTATTTCCTCAGGTATAGTTCGTAAAGTATAAGTTTTCAGATCAAGGCCAAATTCAAAGCATATGATTCAAATCAGTACTGCAGAGTCAAATAAAGTCAATATTCAATCGCGGAAATAACCGTTTGTCATCATAAAATATAAACGTCATGTTTTGCAATATTGTCAAAATTTTAGTATGTCACTTGCAATATAACCAAAGAAAGCATATACATAACCTACATGTCAAAATAATAATAATGAGTAAAGTAGGAACATGAATAGTTCAAAAGTATTGTTTCTTTTCTAGTATAAATATATTCATTCTATCCAAGAAAACTATGCGCAAATTATGACTTTAATATTTGAACAAATTACCAGGCATCTAAGAAATATTCTGTAAAATAAATAGGTGGGTTAGAAATGTCAAAGTGATAATCAAACAATTTCGTACTTATTGTCACTAATTGATATTACTATTTATTATCAGTATTGTTCTGAAAAGAACGGATTTTGTAATTTTTCATGACAAACTAAATATTCAAATTAGAAGAACGGTTAACCTAGAAGTCATAATACCGGAAACAAAGTCAATAAACAACAGTATTCAAATAATTTTACAGCAAGCCGAATATCATAAGACTATCTCCTGGACAACTTATCCTTTTTATTTAATATAATATTTGAAAGAAGTACGTCTTAACTTAAAATGACAAACGTGTGTAGTATTACAGCGCGTATTCATGTGTGTTAGGAGGAGATAAAGTACAATTTGCGGTTCCCACTTGGGCAGTACGAACTGAAAACTTATACTTTATGAACTGATTATGTAATATAAAGATATAAAATGAACAATTCTGCTGCAGCAGATTTCATGTATATAGCACAATTGTATAATTTATTAGCTTTGGAGCTAAGTTCTGTAATAGGTGTCACTCCCACACTTTTCAATAAGGAGTCCTGAAAAAAATTTGAGTCTTGTAAATATCTAATTGAATTAGTTGTACTATCGTGAGCAAATGAAAGTGCACACTTTATTATGTTGGCATGTCGAAATTTCAAAATTTATCTAATGTATACAGTACTTTTGAAGTGTCAGTGTCAGCATTTTAATCATAACATAAATGACATTAGCTTGACAATTTGGTAAAATTTACGCAGCTATAATAGTGCGTTTACTTTCAATTGCTCACGATAGTACATATCAGAAGTTTCCTTTTTACTGCTTGTAGATGGGTTATTCATAGATTACTGAATGGATATGATTGCTACAAATTTGCATGTATTCATATTTTCTATATGTATACTTTGTATCTTTCATTTATACTTACAAGTTGATGTAAGAGCCCCATAATTAGATGTACTATAGTTAACATTTGGAATTTACTGCAAGTGAGAATTAATGAATATTAAATCACATTCTTACATGTAAATGTCGACTTATTTAATGCGTTCGAAACTACAATCCGACAAACTAAGTTTGTACTAGTATGCAGAACACACCCTTTCGCGACAACGAACTTCCTGGTGATTAGGTTAATTAAGAATTAAGAAATACTGAAAAAACAAGTCTATCAACGGGAGGAAACGCACAGACGACGTTTCGTTCTAGTTGGAACTTTTCAATGTACGATTTCTTAATTCTTGTAGTATTTCTTAATTCTTAATTAACCTAATCACCAGGAAGTTCGTTGTCGCGAAAGGGTGTGTTCTGCACGTACATTGAAAAGTTCCAACTAGAACGAAACGTCGTCTGTGCGTTTCCTCCCGTTGATAGACTTGTTTTTTCAGTATTTCTTAATTCTTAATTAACCTAATCACCAGGAAGTTCGTTGTCGCGAAAGGGTGTGTTCTGCACGTACATTGAAAAGTTCCAACTAGAACGAAACGTCGTCTGTGCGTTTCCTCCCGTTGATAGACTTGTTTTTTCAGTATTTCTTAATTCTTAATTAACCTAATCACCAGGAAGTTCGTTGTCGCGAAAGGGTGTGTTCTGCATACTAGTACAAACTTAGTTTGTC
This sequence comes from Melolontha melolontha, assembly GCA_935421215.2. Classification (NCBI taxonomy): domain Eukaryota; kingdom Metazoa; phylum Arthropoda; class Insecta; order Coleoptera; family Scarabaeidae; genus Melolontha; species Melolontha melolontha. The sequence goes on along the minus strand of OW285242.1, from coordinate 84,692,380 downwards.
GGATTGTAGTTTCGAACGCATTAAATAAGTCGACATTTACATGTAAGAATGTGATTTAATATTCATTAATTCTCACTTGCAGTAAATTCCAAATGTTAACTATATATACAGAAAGTATAGAAATGAAAAAGCAATGTCCGTCATCGAGGGAATACCGTACATTGAAAAGTTCCAACTAGAACGAAACGTCGTCTGTGCGTTTCCTCCCGTTGATAGACTTGTTTTTTCAGTATTTCTTAATTCTTAGATGTACTATAGATGATAAATTTAAAGAAACAACGGATAATGATTCACATGGCTCTCGATTACTGCTCCTTTGAAGCATATTTTTAGTTTTTGAAGCTATAGAAATTTGTTGTCTTGCATGAGCTATAATCAGATTGATGTATTTTTTCTATAGAATATGGAATTTAAGGAAGTTCTAAAAATATAAAATATTTTTATAAAATGACCATACCACCAATTTAATTACAGTTTTCTTGCTACGGTAAACTAACTATAACAAAAGAAGCGAAACGTTCGAATTAAGAAACACTAAAAATAATAAAAACAAAGTCCGGGCAATGGTTAACAATTGGGGCGCCAGTATGAATACGTATTGATATGTATGCAACCATATATACAAATGTGTATGCGTATGTATTGTGCTGTTCACAGCGATGTCAAATCTAATTAGGAATTATAAACGATATTTAAGTTGCGCTTTTATTTGACTACTTATTTGTTGCATAATAAATTAAGGAAATTATTGTAAATGAATCCAATTCTATTTTAAATCTGTTATATTAGTAAATAGTTGAATAAAATATTTACTTAGGTGTTTTCTTTTGAAATACATATTTTTTTTCCTATAAATAAAATATATGGATAGCTATATTGCTATATTATATTAAAATAAAATTTATTATACCTACCAATTTTATTCCTATTGATTCCTAATTACCTGTTGCGAGTATATTTGACAACTTAGGAATCAATAGAAATAAAATTGGTAAAATTGTTGCTTTGCGGGAAAGGTACATTTTTAAACATTTAGCGCGAAATCGTCTGCTCCGAAATGAGTGAACTGCAAATAATACAGTGTGGGGAATCACTGATTTTCAACTGAAAGCGGGGATGCACTTGGTTTCGCCACGAGGCTATAAAAACCCCGAGGAACTAATAAGCGCCTTATTATTCCTTAAGCTTGATCGTAGTTGCTATCAAGTAGTAAAACAAATAATAATTGCTGTTCTTATAATAATTTTTATGCAGTTAGAAGTGGAAAATCAGTTGAGATTTACCGAAAGTTTTCGTGCAGTGCTGCAGCGCAAGTAAAGGTATGTATTTTTTATTTTAATTATTCTTTTTTGAAATGTATTTTTCAACTATGTTTTTAGACTAAGTACCTAGCTATTTTTATTAGCAACAATAAATTGTATATCCACTGCCGTTTTAGTAATACTAAAATGTTTTTTTTTATATAGCTAACCAAATAACATGGCTTCAACTTCACGAGCACGTTCATCCTCATCCTCGTCTAGCTCTGACTCTAGGACAGTGCAGAATTACCTCCAACTATGAAAATGAAGAAGTCGTATGCCCAGAATTATAAACAAATATGGGAACGAGAAGAAAGATTCAAAGGCTGGCTAACGGCAAGTAGAAAAGGACCAACATTATTTTTATGTACAGCTTGCAGCAAGGACCTTTTGGGTGGTAAGTCCGAAATTAAAAAACATGCTGACGGAAAAAAAACATGCAAAAAAGGCGAAGGGAATTGTGCGACAGCAAACTATAACCAGTATGCCCTCACTCCAACAAAGTGTGGCTCTCCAAAGAAAAGTTAAAGAAGGCGAAATCAGATTAGTTACCTTTGCAGTAGAACACAATATTGCGTTCAATATTAGACCACTTAACCAAATTAAATTGAGCGGTTTACTCAGATTCTGAAATAGCAAAAAAAATTACTTGTGGGAGAACTAAGGCTACGGCAATTGTAAATAATGTTACAGGAAAATTTTGTTTTGAAAAAATATTACGGCTTCTACAAAAAAATAAATTTTCATTGATAGTCGACGAATCAACTAACGCAGGAGATACTAAACACTTGGCAATGGTAGTTAGATTGTTTGATGGCAAAGTGCACAAAGTTTTAGATTTATTTTTAGGTTTACTAGAGGTGCCTTCTGCAACAGCGGACATCCTTTATAACAATGTCACAAATTTTTTTATAGCACATAATGTGCCATATAAAGAAAATTTGATCGGTTTAGGGGCAGACGGTGCCAGTGTAATGATGGGGGTCCGCCATTCTTTTTCAGTTCTTTTAAAAAATGATATACCAAATTTATTTATCCTTAAATGTATGTACAGTATGTTTCAAAATAAATGCGAAAACTACGAAATATTTATGAGCAGCCAACATCGCACTGTTGTAATGTTGGTGATCGCCTCTCTTCATACCTAGTGATACATAATCCGTAATTCTCTGTTAATATATTTAATATATTTTCCTTTATTTATTAATTATTATGTAATTTTTGAAATTCTAAATGTATAAAATGTGTTGATAAATAATAAATTAATTTAAAAAAAAAGGTAGAGTCAATGTCTATAATAACTGAACGTATTCTTTAAAAATTGTCATCGGGGAATCGATCGTGCGTGTCTGTCGAAAAGCCTTAGATAGATAGGGTATATAAGTGCATTTGTATACTGGAGTAGTTGCGGTATATATTATACATATACGTGTATTTTTGTAAGACCATGGGTAATACGTTTTATGTATTCCTTAATGACGGCCAGCGCTCTAACGTTGATATAAATAAACATATGTTGGATTCATAACTATATACAAAACATCTGTTTCTGTGTATTTTTTTAGGAAGGTGACAACATAATATTTCAATTTTTTTTTTTTATAAATACTATGCGATTTTCTGTATGATGTTTTAAAAACATTTTAAAGGCTTCTTGTAATATGAAAGTAAGTTCTTAAATTACTTAATATTTCAAAAAACATGTTTGACATAATAAAGAAATTCATTTCTATTTGTCATGTTACAAAATTTACTTTTGTCCATATGGAATTAGTAATTTGGTTCTTATTTCATTTTAAAAAATCTCTATCAATCTTGATAATGTTCATTCGTATGACTAAAAATATGTATGCGGACGACAATGTATTCTGCGTATATAAGATATACAATTTTTTATAGTGATAAGGTTTATAAAGAAGAGAATTAAATAAAAAAACGCAACTATTCTTATAAATACTAACATAAAAAATAAAAAAAAAAAAATAACAAAATATTGAGGAATTAAATTGGAACAAACAATAAATTCAAAATAATATTGTAAATGCAAATATTTTTCAATTAAGAACAATATGCTCTGAAATTTAAATGAGAATAAAAATTCTTTTTTCAAAAAACCAATTTCCACATACTGTTGAACAATTTTAAAATAAATGCTTAAATGGGTTTCACCCAAAAAAGAAGCAACCAAAATGTTGAAATAATCTATGAATAAAAGTACATAAACAGACTATTATTATATGATTAAATATTTTAGTACATACTATATTAGGTATGGCTCTTAAGAAAACAGCGATTAAAAGAAATAAATTTAAAATTATTAAGAAATTATTTGCGAAAATAATACGCGTTGCCTTCCGGCTCTAAAACTATATTTTAATATTTGGTCTAACGAACATTATTATCAATAGTTGATTGCAGTCGCCTTTCCATGGAATTTACGAGGTTTTCACAAATTTACGTAAACCTGTAATGCTCCCAAATTGTGCTGGCATGCAAATAAATTTCTCATGCATTTCTTATGCGAATGTTTCCCCGGAAGTCATCCCATCGCCGCACAATGTCTGCCCAAAGATTTTCAATGTGGTTAAAGTCCAGGGATCTAGCAGGCCAATTCGTCACTATGAATTGAGGGTGGTTGTCAAACCATTCTCTAACAATTATAACAGTAATCGCCGGACAATTGTCATGCACATACATTAGAGCTGCGTCCCCATAAACTGCCTGTACGCTCGGTAGCATGCTATTTTCTAATAATTGCACATACACCTTTGCATCCATTCGTGGGTCTACGCGTACAAGTTCTCCGGGACCTGCTACAGACATCCACCCCCACATGTTAATGGATATTCGGCCGCTCCTCTTCTTTTTGAGTACATTCCGCTATTGGTATCTCGAATTCGGCAACCTGTACAAAGGTTTCCGAGACCCAATTTCGGAAGAGAACACCTTTTCGTCCGTAAAAATCGTGTTGTCCCAACATCGTCCTATGTTTGCTTGTGCGAACTGCCATCTGCGTTCCACATGAACCGGAGTTAAATCGATTTTCTGTGCTGGACGTCTGCATTTGTATCCGCTGTCCTTGAGTCTCCTCCCAAGTGTTGGGCGGCTGCAATTGAAATTATTTATCTCGATAACCGTTTGCATGGAAGAAAACGGTTGTTGAGAAACGTAGTTTATCGCGTTATTCAAGACATTTTCATCCAGTACTCGTTTCGTTCCACATCTAAGCCGTTTATTGAAGAATTGAATTGCTTCTTCGTCTCATTTCTTTTTCCATCTATAGACCTGCGATACCCGTGAAATAAAATTAAACGAATATATAGTTCGTGAAGACGATTTTAGAACAATCTTAAGAGCAATATTTACATTAACATTATAATGTTAAAGAATCTAATTTAAAACGTATTTTGAACATAATTATTAAATACATTTTTTAATAACTTTATAAACATAATTAAAATATTTTTATTGTAGTAATTCCCCTTAAGGAACATTTTTTTTATATATACGGAGTCAAATACAGCTTCCTTATCCTAATAAAATCCCTAAGTAGCTCTTCCTAAGCTGTTTATGGAACACATTGAGTTAAGGAATAAATCAAATGAAGATACCTTTTTTCAAATCTATGATTTTTGTAATATGGGTTTCTTCGAATTATATATACATAAATTAATAATTTTCATAAAACAAAATCAAAATCGATTTATTCGCTTATAATTATTTTATTGTTGAATCGAATAAAACTATTTAACAATAAGCATGCTAGACTGATGTTTTTAAACGTTAAAAAAACAAACTTTATTGATTACTTTATTCAATTTTTTTTTTTAATTTGAAAATTATTAAATATTGTTTGAGAGTGATTAATGGCTCATAAAAAATTGTTTCAATATATTATATTGCAACGAAATATTTATTTTTTACTGTTACACCTTTCAATCCGTATAATAATAAAACTGATAAATGTCTTTAAGTTAGCCAATATACTAACTAAAAGACCACATTCATACTGTAGGAAAATATTGTGAATTATAATGTTCGCCTCAAAGTGTAAAATGCTATGTGAAAGTGTGTATGTATATACATTTTTAATGGTTTTGTTTTCCCCATTTCAAGAGATGTGTTAGTAATATAAACAAAACCAGATGTAAAGGGACGAGTAGAATTACGCGCCTGAATGAGGCGAAAATTAGAATTCACATGGAAAGGGGGCTGCAATCTACTATTGATAATTATGGTCGTTGAAGCTATTATTAAAGTTAAGTTTTAGAGCTGAGAAAGCTACGTTTTTTTTTTCGGCAAAAAATTGTTTATAATTTTGAATTTTTTTTGGTCGATTATTATAAATACTTATATTAGCAATATTAATGTCTCACTATTAGTCAAATTTATTTTTAGAGCCATACCTAACATAGTACTAAAATATTTATTAATAAAATAATTAGGGTTTGCTAGATTTTCTGTGACCACGCGCGAATCACGTGCACATGTATTAATAACCCATTGAAAGCAATATTATAAATAGAGTGGACCAATTCGGAGCGAAAGTAGAGGCGTGACCAACGAATTGGTTCCCGTATGCTTAACATTTTTAATATCTAGAGATATACTATCGCGAACGGAGCTGTTATTATGTTAGATAATAGATACTAAACAAATGTAAGACGGTTTTTCTATATTATGAAACGTTCTCGATGATACGTATAAAAAATAAAATTTAAAATGTTTGTTATTCGTAGAATAACAAAAAAATTACCGTCTTATGCGTTTTCCGTGTCTTGAAAATCTGGAGAAGCGCGATGAAATATTGTTGACATAAGGTGCGTCTCCAAAGTTATTTTTCGAAAACGCGTCCGCCATTAGGAAAATATGTGCTTGTATAAAGAAAACGATCGCTACACATCTAGTGATGTGATGTTTGCATAATTAAATTAATCTTTGAAACAACTTACTACATCTGTAGACGAACCTTTATAAATTTGTCTAAGTCTGGCAAAATAATAAAATTTATCTAAAACACTTTCAAACTTACTTAAAATACACTCATTTCTTGCGTCTTCTTTCGAACATAGCTGTGCGTGTGTATCTCTCACAACTAGCACTGATTCCTGTAACGATAGCGAGGAATTTTGTAGGTTTTCTAATGCTTGCACTATTCCGAACTAATTGTTGTGAATAGTTTGTAAATCACATTTAACCTGACTATTTTGAATTTTATGTCCGACTTAAAAGGTCACAAATACGCAAACAATCAGACAGCTTTACAAAACACACCAGATGACACAAAAACATAACTTTGATTTTGAAAATATTAAAATAATAACAAAGCACAAAAATAGAAAGGATAGGGAGGTCTTAGAAATGATCCATATTTTAAAAAACAGCAGAACAATCTACGACCACAACGAGATTGATGGACTTTCTAAACTCTATTATCCACTAATTAAACAATAGAAGACAACAAATCCCACCCACACGCCCCAAAATAAAACTTTTTTTTTGGTTCCCGTTGTAAATACATATACTATGATTCCCTAATACATGGCTTGACCATGCTAATTTGAAAAACCAAAAAAAAAAAAATTCATTTCTCCAACAAAGACATTTAGTCACACAAAATATTCTGAATCACGCGATCGACCCTGGAAAGGTCTCGGGCAGGTCCGACCATACACGTACACAAGTATGTGTTTTGAAACGTAATAAATCGGTGAGTTTTATATCATTTAATTTTTCTTACTTTATTATTTTTAATTTAATTTTTTATTCATTCATACAAATGTATAAATATTTTCTTACCTTTCGTTGTATTAATTTTTTGTTACTAGTCACTTTAAAAACACTTAATAATAAAAAGAATCGAAACGTCGTAGAGAAAAACCTTGAAATTCATTAAAGGTCGCTAAACAAATATAAACGTCTATTATTTGAATATTAAGACCCGTCCAAGAAAATAAATAAGATATTTAATTCTCATTAACATTAAATAAATAAATACATATGCATTTATTTATTTAATGTTAATGAGAATTAAATATCTTATATATATATATATATATATATATATATATATATATATATATATATAAATATATATATATATTTATGTGAGTCTACTTTCTTCTTTAATTAATTCTTTTAATAATAAGATTTCGGTTTCAAGAATGTTATACCTATAATATTCAGATTTGTGAAATATTACTTTAAAGTTAGAATTTTGTAATACATTCATATTTGGTATTTCAAATCATGATACCGTTGAATATTGTATGTAATATTTAATCTATTTGCCAATTATCAAAATTAACTAACTTATTTTCAAGAGGACTTGAGATTTATAAAAAACCAACTATGTTTTATCTTACTTTGGAACATATATCTGCAAATTATGTTATTTGTTTGGCTTCTGTGAACTTCATTTTCATAATTTGTAATCGAGGTTACGTGGGTGAATTTGAATATTATACTATATTTAATATTATTTTAGAAACCTTTGCATTAATTAATAATTACTTAGAATATCAGATTTATACTTTTACTAAATTTCTGATGGGAGTCTTGACGACGAAAAACATTAGCATTGAATAAAATGTTTTTGGATAGATTGGAAACATTTTTACCTTCATTAATATTCCATTGATATTCCTCATATAATTTGTTTATGGGAATATATTTATCAAGCAGAAGCAGTGTAATAAAAAACAGTGGACACATTAACCATATAAGGAGAATTTTAATATACATGCGATTGCGGAAGAATGGATTTATGTTAATGCAACGCTCATAAAGAAGAATTCATATTTCTTTTCAATTATTTTGGAGAAGAACACCACTTCAGGATTCTATATTGAACATAACCAGGTGGTATACCCTGCAAGTTTGGATCATAAATTTATCAGCGCCTGGGATAATATCCAGCAATTTAAATCAAGAAACTGACAACCAACTTTGATGTTCCAGTTGGAAATATTCCTGTGAATTTCGTCCAAAGAACCTGTTGAAATTGTGTATCCATCAGGTATTTAAGTGACAATTGTAAAATATGTGTTTGTAATAGATATAACATTTCTTGCAATCACTTTTCTATATATGAGTTAATCACGTCATCTCAAGTGTCATATAATTTAGCTTTTAAATGTCAGATTTGGTAGTTTTGTTTTGAAATCTTGTAACTTGTTTAATTTAGAAATTGACATAGGATTAGGTTTTTCTATTATTTGAATAGGCAATACAACTCTTTATAAATTTTTTTATTATCTTGTGATAATCCAAATAATATCATTAAATATAGTCATATACATAAATTTGACTTTTTCGTTTTATTTTATGTATGTTTAAGTGTTTGTCAGTGTATCGAGAACTTACTTCGAGACCCTTGAGTTTAAGTAGTTTTCTGGAATTCTTTTTCATTTATAACCTAACTATCGTTTTTTTCTTGAGCTAGCCATTCTGTTATTACATTTAATTTTTCATTCATTATTATAGTAACTCATTCCGCGGTACTATAATATATATATATATATATATATATATATAATTTGATACATTATTATAGTTTTTCGCCTTTTATATGAAATAATTACAAATATCGCTCCGGCTTGGTCCACTCTATTTATAATATAGCTTTGAATGGGTTATTTATACATGTGCATGTGATTGCCGCGTGGTCACCGAAAAGATCGCAACCCTAATAATAATAGTCCGTTTACGTACTTTTATTCTTAGATTATTTCATCTTTTTTGTAGCTTATTTTTAATGTGAAACCCTATTTAAACTTTTTTTTAAAAAATTATTCCACAGTACGTGGAAATATAATTGATTCGTTTGATAGAAAATAAACTTTTTTATTTCTATTTCACAGCATCTTGTTTTTAATCAAATAAACTAGCCTGTACAATATTGTCTTTTCTGTATAATATTTATTGTCCGTTAAAATAAAGTTCCACAATATTTTGTTATTATTATGTTAGTATTAATAAGAATTGTTGCGTTTTATTATTTAATTATTTTATTTATAAACCTTATCACCATAAAAAATGGTATATTTTATATATACGCAGAATACATTGTCGTCCGCATACATCTTTTTAGTCATACGAATGAAAATTATCAAGATTGATAGAGATTTTTTATAATGAAATTAGAACCAAATTGATAATTCCATATGTACAAAAGTTAAATTTGTAAAATGACAAATAGAAATGAATTTGTTTATTATGTCAAACATGTTTATTGAAACATAAACTTATTCACAAACTTACTTTAATATTACAAGAAGCCTTTAAAATGTTTGTAAAATATAAAAAATAAATCGCATAGTATTTAGTCAAAAAATTAATTGAAATATAATGTTGTCACCTTCCTAAAAAATACACACAAAAAGATGTTTTGTATATAGTTATGAATCCACCATATGTTTATCTCTATCAACGTTAGAGTGCCGGTCGTCATTACGTAATACATAATACGTACTACCAATGATGCATATATATATACCGCAACTACTCAAGTATACACATGCACTTATATACCCTGTCTATCTAAGGCTTTGCGACAAAGACGCCGCACGATCGATTCCCCGATGACAATTGTTAAAGAAAACGTTCAGTTAATATAGACATTGACTCTACCTTTTTTTTTTAATTAATTTATTATTTATCGACACATTTTATACATTTAGAACTTTAAAAATTTCAAAATAATTAAAAAATAAATGAAAATGTAGTCACGTTCAATATATTAACAGAGAATTACGTATTATGTATCACTAGGTATGAAGAGGGGCGATCACCAACATTACAACAGTGCGATGTTGGCTGCTCATATATATTTCGTAGTTTTCGCATTTAATTTGAAACATACTGTACATGTCACTCTTTTGCCTTATGCGCAAGTTATGCATGTGAAAAATTGCCATCAGAAGTCGAAGAAACTGCTCGAGGTATTTATTCAGTTTTTAAATTTAGCTGCAAGAGACAGTCAGATTTAATCGAGTTCCAGAACTATCTAGAAATAAAACCTCACAAAATGCTACACCCAAGTCAAACTAGATGGTTATCCTTATTTGCTGTAATAAAAAGACTATTAGAGCAACATAACGCTCTAGTTCTCTATTTTACCCAAGCTCATTTTCAAGACAAAATACCAAATGCTGAGAGAATTTTGAATCGACTGACAGATCCCTCTTACATATTATATTTAGAATTTTTAGATTACTTTTTACCCCTTTTTAATAATTTAACATTAGAAATGCAAGCTGAAAATGTTAAAATACATATGCTATATCAAAGGGTCGAAAGTGTTTTGAAAACCATATTAAGATGTTATTTAAAACCAGAATATATTGATTCAGCCGAGTTAGCAAATATTCAGTACAAAAACCCTCATTATTTTATGCAAATGGAAGACATTTATTTAGGGGCAATTGTGGTTGGAAAAATTCACAATAACATGCACAACCTAAACAAAGAAGAACTACTGAATTTAAGAAAACGCTGCTTAGAATTCTTTATTGAAGGATGTGAGCAAGTATACAAAAGGTTCAATTTCAAAGATACTTCTCAATCCATAATTAAACAACTAAGTTTACTTGATCCTGCGTCAGTTTTAACAAAAAAATACAAAACCATTGCACCACTGGCAATATTATTCCCAAATTTAGTTAATAAGGACAAATTAAATGATATAGATCGAGAGTGGCGTGAAATTCTGAATACAGATTTAAATGGTTATCACAATGACAGTATTTTAGAATTTTGAACTAAAATTAGTAAATTAAAAACTGGAGATAGAACAGTTCTTTTTCCAAACGTTTGTGGTTTCGTGTTTGATTTGTTATGTTTACCACATTCTAATGCCACGGTAGAAAGAATATTTTCTCAAATTAATTTAAATAAAACCAGAATTCGTAATAGGCTGTCAACAAAAACTTTAAGTGGGATTCTTCTCACAAAACACATTACAAAAAACAGTACTTGCTATGAATTCAATATTGATAGAGAATTAGTTGCAAAATTAAATAATGAAATATATAATGATTAGATGTTAGACTCTTTTTGTGTGAACCACAATATCCTCCAGATGATTTGTTAATTCTTGTTTGATTCAAACTGCAACTGATAAAGTCCTAGTTCTCTTCTAAAAATGGAAACTGCAAACTGATACAATAATTTTACATCCATACTTAGGTACCTAATATTACTTATTAGTTATTACTTATGTGTAACAAAAAATGTTGTTTATTCTAGAATTAAATTTACTTATTTGGTTTTAAATGTATGTATTTTGTATGTGCAGTAAAAATATAATTATTACATTACACATGTTTTTATTTTGCCCGTTTCATATTCTTGGAACTATGTCGAAAAGAAAAATTAGGTGTACGTAGCTACCAGAAACTATAACTAAGAAAAAAATTAATCACAAAGTTTTATTGATGAAGCTTAATTTGCTCTTTTTTTTTATGAAACAGGCAGTGACATTAAAACAGCTAAGAATTCTTAAAATAACCTTAAAATCTAACGTACAAAAATCTAGGGAAATTTTGGAAATTCTAGGGAAATTTCCACCATATTTCTAGGGAAATTAATATTTTGGACCTGGCAACACTGAGTACATGACGTTTATATTTTCGCGTAGGTTGGTGTCAACAGAAAACGCGTGAAGTCTAACGTGAATCTGATCAGATTTGAGAGAACGAAACCTTTGTAGCTAGTTTAACGTTAAGTTCGCGCAAAAACAGAGTATAACAATAATAATAATAATCATCTTTATTTGTCAAACAGCAATTGCCACATACATGACGGTAATAAATAGGGACTGGACACGAGAGGTCAAAATTACGATGAACCATATAAATAGTCTATACCATCGCTAAGTATTACATGCAGTTATTGAATAGCACTATTCATTCGATTTACCGCACATCTGCTTTTTTGTTGTTGAATCGTGGCGCAATTACTTCAATATTTGAGTTAAATTTCTTTCTTCATGGGCATAGATAGAAGCGGAAGGAGTTTTTATAATTTGTTTTATTTATTAGTTTATATTTCGTAAAGTAAATAAAGTACGGTGAGTTAGTTCCTTTTTTTTCATTGTTTTAACTGTTAATTACATATATACGTAAGTGTTCAGTAAATTTCGTTAAGTTTCAATAACGAGAACATTGTTTAAGTTACTTTTTCAGATATGATATGGAACAACGTCGAGAATGGCATCGTGAAACAATTGCGAGTTGGATTAAGCGTCAAACTGATTGTATGTCCATTGCCAGTGCTTCCGAAATTTATTGCAAAGTGTATAAAATATCGTTAAAAAATTCCAAGAAATCGCACGTAAAACGTCACTTAACATCGCAAACACATGCACAGAAATTGGAACCGTTGGAATCTGATAATTTTAACGAAGAACTCTATGAAACTTTAATGGCGGCAAATATTAAATAAACTTAACAATCCCACCTTCAAAACATTTCTCCAAAAATATACTGGTCGAAATGTTCCTGATGAATCCACCTTTCGCAAATATTATGTTTCTAAGTGCTTCACGAAAGCAGTAGAACGCATTAGAAGCCATCTTTCAAATCAGTACCTATGGATAAGTGCCAACGAAACTGCGATATATTAGGACGCTGTGTGGTAAATGTTGTAGCTGGTCTACTACATCCAACTATTCCATATAACGCTTATGTAAGAGCAACAAAAGTTATACATACAGTTGATGCGGAAGTAGTAGCTCAAAAAAATATGCACCAAATGCTTCATTCGGACGACAGGTACAAAAAAAATACTTTTATTTGTCAGTAACAGTACTGCAAATGTGTTAAAAACAGGCCGACTATTAAAGGAAACATATCCTAATATGTTGCTTATTACTTGCGTAGCACATGCTTTCTACAGAATCTGTGAATATATCAGACACCTTTCCGGAAGTTGATAGACTTGTATCCGCTTTTAAGAAGGTTTTCAGAAAAGCACCATTGAGAGTAGCTCTTTACAGGGAAAAACGTCAATCTTTGTCACTGCCTCTCCCTCCCCAGTAACAACTAGGTGAGGATCATGGTTGGATGCTACTAGTTTTTATGCAGAGAATTTCGATAGTTTACAAAATTTCGTTACATGTTTAAATGACGATGCTCGAAGTATTTCTGACTGCAAGGAACTAATACAAATTCCATATTTAAAAAATCAGTTGTACTTTCTTCAGGAACCCTGGAAGTTTTCCAAAACTAATCACTTATTTTGAAAATCACAATCTCAAATTAAATGATAGATTAACCACATCTGCCTTTAGTTTGGGCATGAGGCTTTGGCAGTTTACAGTCATGTTCGGCTTATATAACGGCCCAGCTATGTTTGAGCGACTCATGGGCACTGTACTGAGGGGACTGTTATGGAATACCTGCTTGGTATATCTTGATGATGTGATTGTGAAAGACTTTTCAAGACCACATGAAGAATTTGGAGGTTGCGAGATGCCAATTTGAAACTAAGCCTAAAGAAGTGTCACCTTTTACGCAAAATGGTAAATTATCTTGGACATGTGGTTTCTGGAAAAGGAGTTGCGGTGGATGCGGAGAAAGTGGGAGCTGTGGAAAAATGGCCCGTACCCAAAGATAAACATGAGCTAAGATGTATTTTGGTATTTTGCGCGTACTATTGACTCTACGTTCCTGGATTCGCTATTGCTGCTTAACAGAAAATCGAGCATTCATTTGGAACAACGAATGCCAAGCGCCTTTTGAGTTGTTAAAAGAAACTTTGATGAGGGCACCTGTTTTAAACTATCCACTGCCATCTGGAAAGTTTGTTCTGGACACAGATGCTAGTAACGTTCGGATGGGTAGTATGCTCTTTCAAATCCAAGATGGACAAGAAAAGGTAATTGGATACTTCAGCAAGACCCTGTCCAGACCAGAGGAACTACTGCGTAACCAGGCGAGAACTACTGGCAGTAGTTGAGACCAACGAGCACTTTTACAAGTACCTGTATGGGCAGAAGTTCCTGATCCGAACTGACCATGCCGCTTTGAAGTGACTCTTCGAATTTAAGAATCCCGAGGGTCAAGTAGTTTGATGAGAGACTGAAGGAGTATAACTTCGACATCGAACAAACAGCAGGCCGCAAACATCGAAATGCTGATGCTCTTTCCAGAAGTACCTGTCCAGAAGACTGTCAACATTGCAACCGAATTGAAGACAAATCGCCCAACACTCTTCGAACCACCGTGGCCAATGGCAACCTGATCATTTACTCGCAGATCAAGAAGCTGATCCTGAAGAAGAGAAATTGGCAAAAACCAACCTGCTCCTCGTTCACGAGAATTGAAGTCATACTGGGCACAATGGCATTCCTTGATCATGGGAGACGATCTCCTGAGACGTGATGTTGAAAATGCCGACGGAAGTGAGCGGAAAATGCAACTGGTGTTATCCAAGAAAAGGATATCAGAGGTATTACGAGAACTTCACAATGGTGCTTCTAGGAGACATTTTGGCGCTCATAAAACACTAGAGAAGGTGGAGCAGAGATTTTACTGGATAAATTGTTCACGAGATGTGAAAGAATGGTACCGAAAATGTCCTAATTGCGCCGGAAGTAATGGACCCCAGAGACTTCGACGTGCACCTATCCGCCAATACAACGTGGGAAGCCCGTTCGAAAGAATCTCCATAGATGCCGCCAGCCCTTTACCAGAAAGCGATAAAGGAAATTACATATAACGGGTGTTCAGAAACATTCTAAGTCAAAGTAGTGTTTGCAAATATGAAGTCATGTCTGAGATAGATTGATACATTTACTTAATACAATTTTATAGGTTATCAAATTAGTATCTTCGATATTAAATTCTGACAATTTTTGACAGACAACAGTTGACATTTAATAATTATTACAAATCAGATACTTATGTAAAGATATACGATTTTTTGTTCAGAGCCCACTTGACTTCGAATGTTTCTGAACACCCGTTAGTAATACATTACAGTGGTCATAGAATACTTTACCAGATAGGTCGAAGCCTATGCTTTACCAAATCAGGAGGTTGGAATGGTGCAGACGTTATTGTAAAGGAGTTCGTCAGCCTTTTGGTGAACCTCTGGAACTCCATTCAGATCAAGGCCGAAATTTCGAGTCCAGTCTGTTCGGAAAGATTTGTGGACTTTTGGGCATGCGAAAGACAAGAACAACTACCTTGCATCCACAATCAGAAGGAATTGTAGACCGAATGAACAAGACCATGATCAGACACTTATCCAAAGTGGTCTCTGAATACCAGAGAGATTGGGACGAACACTTACCATTATTCCTAATGGCGTACCGGGCATCTGTTCAAGAGATAACTGGGCAATCGCTAGCGAACGTGTTATTTAGAAGGGAAATCCAACTGCCCTGTGACTTGAAGTTTGGGGTTCAAGCCTGGTGAAGATCTCGCAAAGGGGGATTATGTTAGTACTCTTGGGCGAAGGCTGGACAATATGCATGACCAAGTACGACATAATATCCTGGATGCCAGCGACAGGATGATAGAGAACTACGACATCAACGCCGAGAAGGGTGGTTACCATGAAGGCAATCGCGTTTGGTTTTACAATCTACAACGTCGACGGGGCCTGTTTCCGAAACTTCATAAGAATTGGGAGGGGCCATACAAGATGTTGAAGCGGATTAACGATGTGATATACCGCATAAGGCGAACACTTCATACAAAACCAAGAGTCGTGCATTTTAATCGGCTAACCCCATACTCCGGAGACATTAACGAGGAAGTCGCTGAGTTGCGTCGATTGGATAGCCATTACAAGGAACTAACCTTCGAAGACTTTATGGATTCAGAATTGAAAAATTAAGGCAGCAGGGACCGGCAATTTGGAAGAGTCTCCAAATAATAAATTCAAAACAGTCCATTTGCGCAAGTAGGACTATATATACCCTTCGGAAGGGATTATGATTCATTGAACGAGTGATCGCCGTCGTGTTGAGATTGTTATATAAATGTGAAATAAATACTGTTATTATTAGTTATTAATTGTTATTTAGTGTGATTTATTATTAATATAGTATGCTTTAAATTACCATTAGTTTTATTTAAACAAATCCGAAAGACATATTTTACGATACGGTACGCCTACATTTGGAGATCGTTTTGTGCGCAAGCATTAGTTTTGCACTGCTTTTGGATCGGCGATAATTATAAATAAATTGGGAAGTATTTCTGATCGTTTGATTATCAGCCTATATTGTAGTATTACCAACAGTAATGATTGTAATAATAAACTTTGTTCTGTCCTATGATATTGCCATTGCCAACTGTAGTTCTCACAGGTTGAAGTATATAATGCGCATGTCAGTAGAAATGGTACATGCTTCAGTCTGTGAACTCTTTTAACCGTCCCGTCACTGGTTTGTGTACGATCGAAATTTAGCCGGAACACTTTTGGTATCGTTTAATGTACGGTCAGAAAGGAAGTTGGAACGCTTTTTCTGCAGTGCGCATGTACCGGAGCGTCATTGTACGGTTTTCTTAGCGAGTTGGAACAAACCTAATATATATATATATATATATATATATATATATATATATATATTGAAGAAGTACGGATGGTGTATAAAAAACGACACCACGTTCGTGCGCCAAAATGAAAAAGTACGGATGATCTATGTATTAGAATAATTAGAATATGTAATAGATAATAATTTTATTTGGAATAAATAATGTTAATTGAAAAGTATTAGAATAATACTTTGAATTGGGCGCCTTATAATAAATTAACAATGTTAGATCATCCGCCACTCTCATGTATTGTTTCCGGCTACGGCTAGACGTCGGAAAGCAAGAAATATTGCAAAGTTGACCCCTACAGGCTCCTCGTCGATCTATTTATCCCTAAGTGTATGGTACACAATTGTATAATAAAATAGCTAAGTTATCTCCAGCTAAGCACTGATAAATAAAAGAGTTGTTTAAAGAAATGTGTATAAAAGTTTATTTAAAATAAGGTTTCTGTAAACAATAACATAAACGTGCCTAACGACGAATTATAGAATTAATATCAAGTGCACGTGTGAATAGAAAAGATTATGTTCTATGATGATATTTTCATGTAAATTATTATATAAATTAATTGACAACAAATACAGGTGAGTACTACAATCTTAAATAATAAAACTTCTTTTACAAATTATGAGTAATGTTGATAATGTAATTTTCAAAGTAAAATGATGAGTTTTTTAATTTAGTAAAATTTGGTTGTAGTTGTATAATGTTTTAATGAGTCTTTTTTGAAATAATTTAGATTAATAAAACCTGTTTTACGAAGAATAAGGCAGGTATCTTGGATGAAGTCGACGTAGATCAGTAAATTCGTAGTATGGTCCAAGTACTGAGTCGTCGATTCTGCGATGCCGGCTTTGGGCGTGCTTCGACGGCGTGGGTTTTTCTCGGGCCGGTGTTACGATCGAATAGATGCTATGATCGATTACGGGCCGTTCTTCCGTGTTGTCGCCTTCAAAGATGGTTTAAAAGTAGCTCCAAATTAATGTGTATCACTTTTAAAATTCTGGCTCAGGTATTTTACATTTTATTTAATTTTAAAACTTTGAATAGCACTTTTCCCTGGCCCACGTTATTAAATTATTTACTGACGCCTTGATGGCAATTATTTCTTTCAAAGCCTAGTATGCATTTTTGAAATAGCCTCGAATTTTACTTTAAATTATATGTAATAATAATTTGAATATAAATAATGTATTGGTTTAAACATATAAACAAAATTAAAATAATATTTTTCAAATAATTGTTATGGGTTTTTGAATGTAGGGTTATGTTTTATGCGTGGAAAGAAAATAACCTATGCGCGGGTTTGTTTACATTTAAAAAGTGGGCGTGTCTAATTAGTATCCATACTATCCATACAAATTTTTAATGTAGATAAATAAGCTATCTGTAATTTCGCGCTAATGATTTAAATTATGAAAATTACAATTTAAAATAAATATAAAAAAATTTATTTACACTTCGATACTAATTTTACAAATTATGTCCGCCAATTTAAACATTCTATTGTATGTTATTTCTGTCTTTCCCTTTGCAGTTAGCTGGAATGATGGTGTAGTTTGCCCCACAACAATATATATATATATATATATATATATATATATATACGGAAATAGTACTTGATAAAAAAATATTTAAAAAATCAATTAAAACATTGATTGTATACATATACAGAAAAAAATATATAATTGAAATAAATAAATAAATGCAATTTTAATGTGTATATAATGTTTAAGACTAATTTAAACATTACATTACCGTAAAACTCGTCAGAGTTCACACAGGTTTAGAAGTGCATTTGTTTTGGCTTTCGGTAACTTAAAAATAGTACATTTGCTAGTTTTAGAAATGGGTACGTTAAAGTCAATATAGGTTAGTATTTTTGGGCAACTAAGTTTGTTTGATAAAAGATTTAGTAAAAGTTACCATTACATACATATTTCACGGCGATAAGATAAAATAGAGACTGTACACTAATCACAGTTCAAAAGACCGTTATAGTCCGCTCCTCGTTCAGGATATGTATCAGTCAGTCTGATGGAGAGATATTTCAAGAACCTCTCTTGAATTATCACTGCGGATATTTGTTAATATGTGTAACAGGGAAACCTCACTATAGACGCATACTCCAACTTGGATGGCACTAAGGCATAAAATAAAGTCTTAATTGCAGTGATATTATTGAGGTTTCTACATGATCTAATAAGGAAAGTTGCGATCAAAAAGTATGCCTGTATTACGTACCTCAGACTTTCTAGTCGTTAACTCTGATTTGGCAGAATTATCAAATATTGTTGCGACAGTATATTGGGTATAAGAAACGGCACATTTAAAAACGTTCAGTAAAATTTTATTATGGGTAAACCATTATAGAGAGATTAATTTGCAATTTGATGCGTGTGAGGATGATGTAGATTTTAAGATGATCAGTAGAAATGGCAATTTCGAGGTACGCTCCACTGGCATACCAGGTCAACGCGCAGCCTTCTCCCTCCCGATCTGCAGTTTCCACAATTTCGTCTGGGATATTAGTATGTATACGTATTTGTTTTGCAACATTATATATAATGATGTCACAGTTAGGCGTATCTAGAAAACGATCATTATCCGACCAAACAACTAAGTGGATATCTTGATTTAATTTACAATGGCGCAAAAATTAAATGTACAGTTCCCGATGTTTCTAATGTGCTGGACGAAAACACACTACGAACGACACGTATTTTGTCCAATGAATCAATTTGTTCATTCTGGAATAAATAGGCGTAATATACATTACCTAGTCGGACAGCGTTACAAAATTTTCTTCCATCCGTCCGTGAACGTATTGAACAGAGAATTAAATTCAATATGAAAAATAAGAAATTGTGGTTATGTGAGATCGTAAAAAATTCTATTAATGGAACCACTTCAATTGTTGTCGTCAATTTTACTAGCTTTCAGAAGAGTACAACATTGTACTGCCGAAGTAATTTCAAAGTTAGTGTTAAATACATTGGAAAATTTTGAACTTTCAGCAAACCAACTGTTAACATTGATGAGTGAGCGAACATGCTTTCTGTGGGCCAGTCTCTTAAAAAATATTGTGTTAATTTGTTACATGTAAAATCCATTATTTATATCTTTGTTTACCGTTTGTGACTTCACGCAGTAACGCGCCAAGTATCTTCGGCGCCGTCGTGCGAAATACTGATAGGCGCCTTTACCCTATATGTATTGAGCCAAAATTACCAGCCACTCTCCCACAGTTCAACATTGAAATTTATGACGAACTCTTTAGACTTAGTCTACTAGACTTAGTACTGGTAGGTATTTTTTATTTGAGGCAAACAATAGGTTCACATACAAAAAAATATTATTAAAATTTTTATTGCACACTGAAACAACAGTAACAAAATAAAAAACAGTATTCCAAATTATTAAAAAACAAAAGGTCAAATAAAATATTTTTAGAGTGCCCGTGTTTTTAAATAAATAAACGTGAAGGAAAACAACGAAAATGTCTTACAGAAATTGGACTTTTTTAGCTTTACTTTTGGCAAATTCATTAATAAGATTTTCAATATTCAGCTGCTTTAAAAAGTCAGACTCTATAGAAATGATAGCAAGATTTTCTAGCCGCTCCTGCCCCATTCTAGATCGTAAGTAATCCTTAATTAACTTTAATTTAGAAAATGATCTTTCGGATGTAGCTACAGAAATTGGTATAGTTAACAATATACAATACGTAATGCAATTGTAATGTTTGGGAATGAGTGGGTTAAGTTATTTATTGTAATGTAATTGAGTGTTTCTACTACAGACGTCACATTTTTGTCGCAATTTTGCAGAAATTGCAATTCATGTAAAAGTTCTGTTCCGTCTATATCTTTTTCGTTTCGATTTTTGTCAGTTAAAGCTTCTTCAAGTTTTTTACAAAAATTAAATTGTTCTTGGTCAGAATACTTGCCAAAATCCTCAATATTCCACAAAAATTTGAAAACATCAGAATGAGAGGATAGCAGTTCAAATCTTTCATTTACAGATGAAAGAGTAATGTCTAGCATTCCAAAAAAACAATTGACTTTGAATTTTAATTCTTGGTTTTCAATTGGCTGATCTTCACTTTTGTAGGAAAATTGTTTTTTTATTTTTCGTGGCCTTAAAATTTCTGAACATTTGAATATCGCATCTACTTCCAAGCAAGATGCTAATTCTTTGGCATCTACGAGCAAATCACTGAAGCCTTTATCTGATCGATATTCCTTTAAAAAAGTATTTAGGTTGTTCAAACTTTCGCAAGCCTGTGAAATATTGAATTTTTTAGTTTGCAGGATCTTGGTAACAACATTAACTTTACTTAGTATCTTGTACCACAACACTAACATACATACAAACTCATAATTTTTAATTTTTTTAACTATAGAAATAGCCAGATGTTTTGTAGTGTTATCAAAATTATTTCCAGACAAAACTTCATAAAAAGCATCGTAAATTTCGCCTAACTGGAATCTTAGAGGGGTTACTGCATCAATTCTGCTAGACCATCTGGTTTCTGATAAAGGTTTTAACGTTAAGTTTGAAATGTTACTTTTCAAAACAGATTGGTTGAAGCAGAAAAAAAATTATATACCTCTTGAACAGTTGAGAAAAAATTTATACTAAACATATTGGATTTCACAGCGTCGTTTAGGACAAGGTTTAAACTGTGAGCAAGGTACAAATATTGCTCGTGAATTAATGTCTAAAATTCTTTTTTGTACACCTTGATGTTTACCCTTCATATTCGCACCATTGTCGTATCCTTGTCCGCGTATGTTATAAATATCTAAACCATAATTTTCTAAAGTTTTCAGTAAAAAGTTGGTTAAACCTTCACCTGTTGTATCATTTACAGGACGGAATGTTAAAAAACGTTCTTCGACACTAAATTCATTGTTTTTCAAATTAACGTATCTTATGCAAACAGAAATTTGCTCCTGGTGGCTCACATCGGGAGTACAATCAAGTAATATAGAAAAATACTTTGCTTTATTAACTTCATTTAAAATTTTGTTTCTTATATTATCACCTATTAATTTAATCGTTTCGTTTTGAATTTTATCTCCAAGATAAAATGGCATATTTCTTTGAGATCTATTAATATGTACAGACATCACTGGGTCAAATTTTGCTATCATTTCTATACATTTCAAAAAATTTCCATTACTTCTTTGAAATAATTTATTATTAGGACCACGAAAAGCCAAGTTTTGTTCAGCCAAAAATTGAATTGTATAAATTATTCTTTCAATGCGCCAGTGTTTAGTTTCACATTTTAATAAATTTTGCATTTCGGAATCTACGGTTCGATTAGTTTTTAATCTTTCTAATAAATCTGACCAAGAACGTGAATTTTGAAAGTGAGATTTACTTTTTTCGTGATTTTTCAAATGTTCGCTTAAGTGATGCCAATCATTGAAACCGTCTTGGTTACCTAATTTAGTATTTTTAGTCAATGGATTATTGGTGTCACTGAATATTTTACAACAAAAACAGAAAACTACATTTTTCTTAATAGAATATAGTAACCAATCTCGCTGAACCTTTTCACCATTTGACAAAATTCGATTGAAATATATATCAGAAAACTTATGTCCATTTTTGTCTTTAGGATACATAGTTTTATTTTGATAATACATAGGACCTTTTTCGACTAGTTCTTGCACCTGGGTTGGAGATAATATACTCGGCCAAAGACCTGGATCGTTAGAGAGGGGCGAATACGCGTCTTCGGATGATTAATCTTGCTTACTCGAACATGATGGTACCGACTGAAACGTATCAGAACCTGAATCTATCGGATCCTCATCCTCATTGGCTTGCTTCTCTAATTCTGATGGCAACTTTGATGTTGATGGAAATGGAAAACCACTGTTATCAGTAGAAGTACTGTCTTGAAAATGTGTGAGCTTCCGAAAAAAGTTTGTAACTTTTAAATTTTCGCTTGTTAAGCAAGTTTTGATAACCAGATAATTTCTTTTTTTCTTCTCTGGCCATCTAAATAAAATCACTAACAATTAGGAAACACAAAGTTTTATTTGTTTTATATAAAAAATTGTTCAAAAAAATTCGAAATTTTAAATTTTGTAATTACTGTAATGCCAAATTTCGTTAAGTTAAATATTTATAGAAATTAGTTAAACTGAATGTATAGTTAAAACTACGTAAGTTTTTTAAAGTTGAATAAAGCATCATTATAATTATTATTACTATATAAAGCTGAATTCACTTAATCACTTACCTTATTTTTTAATTATTTTTCACAATCACTATATTATCAAATCAGGACTTACTACATACATATATTTGGTACGCTCATACGGCTCACGCGCCTACGACAACGATAAGTTAATAAACCTGCACCGACTGCGAAAGCGTTTAAATACACCCAAAATTTTGCAAGTTTAAACCGCAGCCAGATTCTGTAAGCTCGATATCGACCATATACATAATACCTACTAATACACGGCGCACTTGTTATATATGCAATGGTTCTTGAATGAAGCCTGTATTCATTTAATAAAATTATTACAGTATGATTATTAGCTTCTATTAAAATGCTTAAGATACCCCTTTCACCTTTTTTAATTATTAAATAATATTAATTAAGTTAAATTTATACAAAAAACAGTGTAGATGCAAATATCAAGTACACTCTTTCAAGTAACAATAAAATTATTGCTGTCAATGCTAAAATAATTGTAATAATTGTTTTATGTAAATTTGATTTGTTGTAAACTTTCAAAAAATGTTTTTAATATTTTTAAAATTTAACTTATCACAAGTGGCCGTAGGCGCCTTTAAGGCCTTGACGCCGTTGTGCGCTGCACGACCTTGCCCATATGGACGGCGCGTCACTGACTTCACGGAAAACGTTTAAAACAGTGTGTTCCACCTTTTATAAATTTATGCCTTATTTTTAATGGTAACAACTTATTACTCTAAACGGGCGAAGTTCGCCCAACGTGTCCGGCTACTATATTCATAACTCATAACCGATGAATAAAATAGAATAAAGAATCTGAAAGGTAATATCAAAAATAAAACACCAATAATTAGCAGCCATATTTATTTGTAAAAAAATATTCTAACACTAATAGCCAATTTGTTAAAGTTATTAGTTCACAGATCACTTGGGTGTGTTTGAACGTGTTTACTGTGTAGAATAAACCGTTTATTTATAACAAAAAAAAAGATTATGGAAAGATTAATCTCATTTGACCATCAACATTTTTACATTACTAATTCTTACATATTACAATTTCAAAGGATCACAACCGTACTGCTTGTATAAAATTTCTATTAAAAAAGTTGAATTTTTAACATCAGATAACATTAATTGCATTGCATATTTAAGAAACATGAGAAAACAAAAGGACACTATAAAATAACCTATAATTCAGAAACGTTATTAAAGATAAAATCTAACAATAAATTTTTAAATCATTGCAAAAATTGTTTGGATATGCGATTAAGAAAACCATAAAAAAAATGTTGCATACAAAAGGAAAATTAATATTAGAAATAATAAATAGCCGCAGTGTAAAGCTGCCAACATTAAATTAAATAAAAATTCACTACATCACTAAGGCAATCGGCTTAAAGTTTAAGTATAATTTTATATATATATTTATATAAAAAAAACGTATACAATACTGATTTTGGGTTTTGCAAATAAGTTAATATTAAAATAATATCATTGTTAAATACGTTAGAGAAATATCACTCGCTTGTTAATACTACAAAGTTACAACTACACTAAATTATATAAAAAAAAAACTCGTTCGATTTGCAATATTCCTTCTAGATTATTTTTACCTAATTTAAGGATGATTTTATTGCTCATGCAAGGAGTTTTTGCAAATCGAATGTACTTAATGAGATGCTGCCGTGAGAAAAGTAAGCTTTTTAAAGGAGAAAAAATATCACGCTACAATACTAAAAAAGACAGTATAAAAATGGGCTAACGTTAAATAACGTACAAACTGTCACAATATTTTCTTAATAACACATTAAAAAAAGACGTTAGAAAACAAATAGAGAAATCATTATTTAACGTTAATAAAAATTAAATATTTACAATCTTTTGTAAAAAGTAAAACACTGGTATACACTGGTTTCAAAGCTAACAGTAAAAGTAAAAAGTGAGTTTCACAATATTGTATGAATAAGTCAAACTGTTTTTTTTTATAGAGCATACAGAAAGTATTGTGAATTCCTGTATACTTGTAATTCATATTCTCAAATGTGATTTTGTAAAAACATATTTAAAAATTATAAAAAATACAGAAATGTGTGGAGCACAGATATTTTAAGAAGGAAATTATTAAAATACAATGTTATAACTGGTTTGTTGTTAAAGTATCCAAAGAAAATTCAACTAATTTTTTATTGTATCAGATATTAAAAAAAAAAGATATCGCAAAAGAGAACTGGCGGTAGCATTGGAAAATAAGTGTTAAAAAGAAAGATAGAAAACACTATACAAAAACGTAAATTTAAAAAAATCATACTTCATGAAAAAAAAGGAGATTCTAAATAAAACGAAATTGGCGGTAACTTAACTAAAAATAAAACATTAGGGAGATTTTTATTACTTGCAAAAGTAGTAGATATGAAATAAAAATTAAAAAAAAAATAGGTAACAGATTATATAAATGAAAAAACTGAGTTAGTTATTTAAACTACCCAAAATTAAAGATGTAGATACACCATAATGAAGCAAAATATATCCTGAAAAATTCAACGCAACCAAGATCAAGTTCCCGATAAGTTATCCAAATATGATGACAAGTGTCATGTATTATTAAAAAATGTAAAGAATCAGAAAGAGTATTAAAATATTCTAATACTATACTTTCCCACAACATGTCTGTATCTCTTATTATATTTCTATTCACCTTATCTTTATCCAAACTTATTTGTATCATTTTCAGTCTATCTACATAAAAATAGTTATATAAGAGTTTCATTGTAATAATCAACCTTTCGATTTTTATACTCCCAGCTCTTTCAGGACTTGCTATCAGGCTTATTAGATAAGATTTATTGTTGTGCTTGAGATTCATTAATTTGCAAGTTTTGTGCCACATTAACCCCAAGAGGACTCTGCTATAAGCAACGCCTTAAGGAATTTACAACGTGAGGAACGCTCGTCATGATGAAAGTTATGGACCAATAAGGTTCACGGTCCACGAATTTTCTGCAAAATATGAACAGCTTCTTTATTTTCCATTATGAAGAAAAATATATTCTTTATAAAAGTTTATACTATCATTAAAATCTACAAAAATTGGTAGAAATACTTATAAACCTTATTTATGGCTTTCAATTTAGAATACATGCTTGCTATTAAAAATTTGTCCAAATTACATTAAGAATTTTTACGTTATTAAGAACTGCCAAAGTGATTAAGTAAATTTATTATTAAGTGCTTGTCTTAATTAATATCTTTAACCAATGCTATGCCCATATTGCAACGACGGATTTATTTAATAAAATGTTAAGGAAATGGCCATTGATAAGTTTAATGAAAAATATCCTGGCATTTATGACATGAGTAATAGATAGCGTGTATCATAGTCCATAAAGTTGTTGAAAGTGGTTCTCTAAATAGAAGAATGAAAACAAGAAAACAATACCTACAATGAGGATAACTCATTAATTTTGTTGGCTATGAGCTGCAAAAGTTGGTATTAACAAAAGCTTGCTAGAGAAAATTTACAAGAAATATAAGATTAATTTATTCATTCTTTGGATCTTGAAGATGACGCGTTTAGGTTAGAATTTTGCTTATGGGTTCGGACAAATGTTATGGACCATCGACTTTTCCGTCACATAATTTTTCCTTAGGAAGAAGCTTTACTATAAACAGTACAATGTCATCTCAAGATAGCATTGTTCACAAAAAAATCCTAATTTTAGAACTAAAACAAAAAATCAATGATCTAAGAAAATAAATGTATGGCGTGGGATGTCGGTATAAAAAATTAATGGCCCTATTTTTTTTAAAGAAAATTTGAATAAGTTTAAATTATTTAGAACTGTTACAAAATTTTGTTTTACCATTATTGGCGGACGAGAATTTAGACAATATTTATTTTCAACAGGACGGGGGATGAGGGGATTTCACAAACTTAATTATGAATTGGCTTGTTCCACAAATTTGATTACGAATTAGCTTATTCAAAATTTTCTCAGAACGTGGATTAGGTATTTTGGACCAATATATTGGCCAGCTTCCTCACTAGACAACGCCTGTGAACTATTCCTTTCGGGTACTGATATAATGTATGAAAATAATAATAAGAAACGTATATGTGGAATTTAAATACAAAGTGGAAAAGTGCGCCGAGGTGGATGAGAGTTATATTGAATAAATTTTTCCATTTTAACATCAATACAAATTTTCATATGTGTAATGGTGCAAGGCCAATTTAATTGCGCTATCAGTTTTTTAAAAAAAGAAATACTTAAAACAAATGAATTGATGAAAAATATATAAATCTGTGGACACATTATATAGACAGGAAAGTGATAACGGCGAAAATTAGTCCGATAGCAAATTTTGAAAATGTCAATATTAATAGCGAAATGACAATGACTAAGCGGCCAAATTTGGAAGAAGATTCTTTCATTTTGAGACGGGCGGGAAAGCCTAGACATTTCATATACAAAAATAATTAATTCTGTAATGCCACACATTGATAAAAAGAGCAACGTTCACAAGAGATTAAAAGGCTTTTTTATTGTAGTCTTAAAAGGCTTTTTTATTGTATAGATGTATCTATACAATAAAAAAAACTTTTACTTATAAATTCAGATCTTAGCAAAATTGTTGAAATATTTACGCCACAATTCTGGATGCTTCCAAGTTAGAATTATTCATACACTATAAAAAGATGTGTATATGCAGTCAACTTATCATACAAAAATACATTATTTTTAAATTAATAAAACATATATGAAAATGTTGTAAAATAAAATGTTATTTATTGCTTTTAGAAAATTGAGACACTTTGCAGGAAGGACAAAATCCCGGAAGTTCTGTATACACACATCTTACACCAAATATAACTGAAACTTGTTCGGAAACAGTAACAATTCAATTGGCCAGCCAATCTATATAATATTTATAATTCACATATATCAAAAGAACAGAGGACAGCTTATAAAAGTCTGTCGTTTATATAAATATTCGACAAAAAATATAAATACTAGGAATAGAAACAAAACAAAACCCATATTAAAACAAAATAAAAAAATACAACGAAGGTACTGGCAATAACAAATAAAAAAGAGAGAGAAATTCACAAATTGACTTATTCAGATTTGCTTTGCTAAGTTAAAAATATTTTTTTAAAAATCAATAAAAAAGTGGGAAAACAATACAGCTATATGTATTATATATAATAAAAAAAACAGTACATAATTCATTGATACCTTAAGGAATTATTATCACTTCTCTTTTAAGAAAATTTTCAATATTATTATTTATTATCAACACTTTTCTTGCGAATCAAGTTGTAGAGAATTAAGTAATTCTGTTTCATTTACTGATTATGAGTATTATCATGTAATAATAAGTACGTTTCTCAATAATTATCTTTAGGAAGTAGAGAGCTATACTGAGAGAGATTCACATTAAATTGACATTAGAATGCTTAAATACATCTTTATAATACTATGATTTACATAATACTTGTCATAAGTTATTGCTATTTTTGTATTTTGCCACTAATAAGCATAAATCAATTCAAATTAACAGAATGGACTTTTAATTTCATTAATGTTTTTACTACATCCTCTGCGGCGATAGAGCAGTTTTGATATCGTATTTATGTTGTCGTTGTTATCGGCTTTTGTATGCGAATTTGTGAAAGTTCAGAAACCATATTTTCTACAAGGTATGCTGTTAGGTCTGTTCTTATCATTGCAGGCAATAAAAGAATTGAAAAGATTAAGTCTCTTTAACTGTAACTTTAAATTGAATTATAAATCATTTAATGCAACATTTTATTATTCAAATTTTTTATATAAAATTAAATAAAATACGATGCATATTACTCTTCACAGAGTTACATTAGGTATGCATTTTATTGTTAAGTAAAAGTGTAATCTGATATTTTTGAAAATAATAATGGAGTTAACAAATTTTAAGCTAATCTAATTCAAATTATAGAGTGTTTATATTGTATTTAAATTTTTATATAAAATATACAAATAACTTTTTTAATAACAAAAAAAAACAGATTATAAAAAATGTAAACAAATTTAAATAAATATAATAAATTGTCTAATATAAACATTCCAATATAGGGCATAAATAAATGAAACATAGTATTTCCCATAATGCAGTATAAATATAATACGAATTTATGAACTATAAATTATTATAAAAGGATGTTCTCATAGAGACGAAAAAGAACTAGCTTGCATAAGTAGTTTTCAGCGAACTATTAATTTAAACAACGTAAGAAATTTCAAATAAAAAAGTAATCGAAATCGGTCGTCCTCATCAAGCAATCTTCAAACTTATTTCGAATTTTCAATAAGATTGAAAATTGCTTGGGCCTGTAAGTTTATCATTTGTGTGAAATAATATGCTGTATATACACTTAAAATTAACACTTCCGTAAGCATTCAAATTTAAGAAAATATATTATTTAAAAAAAATCATATGAAAATAACAGCGTTTTTATTATTACCGGCGAATGATTAATTGATGATGTCTATATTTATAGCACAAGTGACAGTTCATCGCAAACTAGTTCGTAGGTACGAATCGTTCTTTTTGATAGTTTGTTCACGAACTACACATCTCTAGTCATAAGTATTTTACAAAATGAAAATTTATGGTATTCTTGAAACAAATTGAGGCATATCGAAATTTTTCTTTCCAAAGAGAAATGGGCGATCACAAGTGTTACGAATTAAAAGACGCGATCAGTAACTAACGTCCAGTGTATTCACAGGGTCTGATATACATAAGACTCATAGGCAGTTCGCTAGTTTTTAGATTAAATATAGCGATGACTTAATAGAAGTCAAATTATCAATATTATTAGTACAAGCTTTCATAAATTCCAGAGGTTTTATATCCGATAATATTAACTGCTTTTGTTCTAATATAGCTCATATAATAACATTTATCAATATTAAGATTAGCTCACTATTTTATAAAATGAAATTTCAAATCGATTTGAGAAGATTACGAATACAATAGTCTGGTAAGTTAGCAGTTGATTTGTGGAATATTTTCGCGTATATCAAGTTGGTGATCCATCACTTGCGCACCTGGTCAAGTTTTCTTATCTAGCAATTAAGGGTTGCTTTAATCTCTTGTGACACTTGCGCGCCGGCATAAACTAATCCGCTTATCTAATGAGTTAGGGAATTCCAGGTACCTCTGCTTCTTAATATTTTACTAGAGAAAGCTTTTCTTTGGATATGAATGATATTGTTTACTTTATGTGATTAGTGCTGTGGTGGGGCTAGTGCTTTAAGTAAGTATTTAAAACCGCACTTTATGAAAAATTGAAAAAAATTTAGCCCTTTTGAAGTAATTTGTGACTTTGAACTTTCTATTCATTTAAGTATAAAGCACGTATGGCCATCAACTGTAATTAGTGGATGTAGATTTCACTTAACTCAAGCATGGTTCAGAAAATTGCAAAATTTGGGTTTGACATTAGAATATAAAAATTCAAATTCTGAAATTGGTTTATGGTTACGTTGGACTTTCGGTCTAATATTTTTGAATCATGACGAAGTTGGCGACTGCTTTGTAGAAGATTTTAATTCTGTGATTTCTAATGACAGAAGAATAACTCATTATGCAGATTATTTAGTTAGCAATTATATAGACCAAAGTGCTTTGTTTCCGCCTCATTTGTGGGCATCATGCACCGCTTCTCTAGAAAAAACTACAAACTGTTGTGAAGCTTTCCTCAGCCATTTTAATTCTTATTTTTATAGTCCCCATCCGGACATATTTACTTTTATGTCTGTATTAAAAGATTTACAATTGCATACTTACATAAAAATTAGAAGTGTAAATATTCCGCGCAAATTTACAAATTGTGAATCGACAAAGCGTATGGAATACATTTCCAACTTAATTAAAATGTATAAAAATGGACAAATTTCTCGGTTTCAATTTGTTAAAAGTGTTAGTTATAATTATTATAAGAAATAAATACGTTTAAATACAATATCAGTTTATTCTTACTCCACCTTCAATGCTTAACATATTTTTTTTTAATAGCTACCCTTGCTAATTAGGTTCCCAAATAAATCTGACAGTCGCGCGCAAGTGACATGCCAGCTTAAATTGCATTTCAATCCCTCGCGCGCAACTGACACAAGGGATTACGACTAAACTGACCGCCGCGCGCAAGTGATGTGCGGCCATCAAGTTAATATAAGACAATGAAGTAATTAGGGTCAAGATTCGAACCTTGCTAAGTGTTGGGAAAGCCAAAAAAAAAATTCACGGAAGGGCTGTATAGAAAGTCTTGTATAAGTGAAGTAAATAGAGTACAGAAAATATTAAAATTTGAATCTGATAACTGATATAATTTAAAGTCTATTGTATGTCTATTAATTAAATCTAATGTTTTTCGCAATTGAGGTAGGTCAATTGCATTTTGGATTATATTATTGACACAAAAAACATCTAAAAATACAGTCCAAATTTTATGAAGTATAGAAAATTTAAATAATTATATTATATTACAATAAGATAACGAATCAAGTCATTTTTTAAATAATTCGAAGGAATCGGTTTTGTATAATACTTCTAAATAATTTATCCTTCCTCATCGATCTTATGATAAATCTTTGATATAGATATTAATCATGTACTTTATTAAATAGAAGTAATTTAAAATGGTATCTTTAAGAAGAACGGACCTTAACATCAAGAAAATTACAAGCAATAAGATATTAAACGGTAACATAATTATGTATCGGTTGATATTTTTATTTTGTAGTTTTGTTTGGCAAATATTTTATTGGGGTACAATTTCCGATTTTATGCAACAATAATTCTACCTAAGATTTTCGAGAATAATTTATTAATTGAAGTAATTACTTGATTTTAAGACTTATAGTGTAAATTCAGTTTGGAAGTTCGGCTGTCCTATTCTTTGAAATAAGATTTAAAAAAAAATACAGATTAAATTTTTTCCTAGAAAATAATATTTGTTTTTTCTACAAATTATTAACTGTATTTTTCCCTGATTTAATTAATACAGTTCAAGTAACGCGAATATTGAATAGAACTTGTCTGTTTATATAAGGTTCATGTTAAAATGAAACAGAAGCAACTATTAGTTAAATACTGTTATTATTTAAGCTGCAAAATTTATTTACAAGATGTTCTCAATTGAAGGAGACATATGAAAACATTGCTTGTAACAAAACGATATTATTAGTGCAATAAGTGTATTAAAAAAAAATGTGTTTAAAAACAATTCTGAAGTTGAGTATAAATGTAGGCAACATAATCTCATATTTAATTTAATATATATCTAGTTAATATGAAATATTCTTTTTCAAGAAGTTATTTAATATCCTAGAATGTATTCAAGCATTCTACGCAATTTATACAATATTCTATTTAGAGAGTATAAAATAGTGTTAGATTGCCTGCAATAGTTACGGAAAAGGAAATTTAAATGTATAAAAAATCTACAATGTGTCTATGGTTTTCATTTAATGTTTTGGTCGTCACTGGGCAAATGGCTCGGCCTTCAAAGCCGAACTTAATGCGTTTCTGTTTCTGTCATCTGCGTCGCGACGAGGTTTAAAGGTAAGTCTCCGTAATTTTCCTCTTCGGATTCAGCTTCTGCCGCTGAACCTGCTGGAGACCCTGTTGTGATGATTGGATTATAATTTACAGCCTGGAAATGATAAATAAAAAGACAATGATCAATTTTATGATTACTGCACCAAACTAATTGTTTAAACTTGTTTTTTTTTTACAAAGGCACAGATAAAAACTATCGTAAGACAAGAATGCAATATCAATATCCAATATGTTTAAACTTGTTTTTTTTTACAAAGGCACAGATAAAAACTGTCGTAAGACAAGAATGCAATATCAATATCCAATATTTTTAATTTTAAAATTAAAATAAAGCCAAAAATATTAAATTTATTTTCTTTTGGGATTGACTATAACTTCTATGTGAAAATAAAATTAAAAAAATATTTTAGAAAGTGGAATTATGTAAATTGATTAGTGAGGTAAGTATGAGTACGTGCTATAAATATACATATTAATTACCATAAAGATACCAACATTACTTATTTAGATATTTACATATTCTTCATTTTTAACTAACACATTTTTGCTATTGTTGTCTCACATCTTCTAAGCTACTAAGCGGAAATATATAGCAACTTGTATATATTAAACCGCGGTGTCTACTACTGCATTCTTGCCCGAAAAATAATGATAATCATAATGATAAGTATTAAATTAGGTTGAAAAAGATTAATATACCTGAACATTTGGATAGTTCAAATTCTTATGCCCCTGCAATGCCATAACCAAGTGGGGTTGCAGCTGCCTTCTTAAAGCACTCAGCAAGTCTTCATTGTCTTGTTCCGTTGTGTTATTTTCTTTTTTAGGTGCTATCACTGAAACATTGAAGCAATTGAATATTTATCAAAAATGGTGGTACTGGATGTGCAAAGCCTTTAAAGATAACACTATATCCGTTTGAAGCAAGTTGAATAGGAAACTAGATTTGTGTGTGAAAAGTGTGTTGGTAAATTGGTACGCAAACATGGAAGACGAAATTTCAAAAATTGAGAGAGGACTTGGTGAGATTGGAAAGGGTTTACGAAAAAGTGTGGTTCGAAAGCTACGACTTTGATGAAGACATGATGTCCGACATTTAACATTATATGATTTATGGTTATACTTTATTTACTCTCGTCTTATTCATTAAAATTGAATAAATATCTTTAGATGGTGAAGAACTAATTAGTTTTATTAAATCTAAAATCTAGTTAAAGCATTAGAAAAGTGTCGTTCATAGATATGTAAAATAAATATATGAACATCATGTGAACCAAAAAAAAAAAAACCAAAAATAGTGTCTGGCTTCAGCTATAGAGGAAATGAAAGAAAAGCCTGTTAATAATTAGAAAAGATTTTGCAGGCGGATAAGGGAACGGACAAAATATGACTGAAATTAAGCTACATTAATGTGATAATTTAAATAGAGCGTGACGGAAATAAGAGAAATTTCTAACCATAATATAAATTAATAAACTCTAAATACGTATTTCGGCAACTAAGTTGCCGTCTTCACAAGAACTTCACTAGTGTTAAGCGTAGCGTTCTTGGTTAAGGTATATAAGGTAACTTTTGAAGAGATGCTCTTCACCAAATCGGCAGTGGGATAACACTCTGGATACAAATGGATACACTCAGAATAACAGTGTTATCCCACTGGCAATTTGGCGAAGAGCATATCTTCAAAGGTTATACCTTAGCCAAAGACGCTACGCTTAACCTTCAGATTTAAGACACAGTCTCCACCAATTCGGATAAGTAGAGCGTAGAATTTCTTGATGGTTCATTTTAGCATAGTGTTGGGGCATTATTTATTCATACGCACTTGTGTTTTGTAACTTACGGTTGTTATACTGACTTACCCCTTTGCCTTTCTACTTCTGTTCTCCTATCTACTTTAGGCCTTCTGCGCCTCGTGTGAATTGTGTCTCTTCTCATAGTGTGTGGTCTGTCAACTCCGTGAAGTTTAAAGTACAAGCCACAAGCATTACAAACCATTTCACCCTTCACGTTCCGTCTCCAGATAGTCGTCGTTCTCGTTCCGCAATTGGTACAAGAAAGGTCCATTCTTCGTGCAATACCCGCACTGGACTATAACATGAAAATATATTAAAATTAGAAAAAAGATTGGTGTCATAGAACGCATACATAATATCGAACTATTTCAAATTTAAATTAGAGAAGTATAAAGAGTGAGAAAGGCCGTACAAAAATCAACACAAGTTTAAATTCTCATCTGATTCTTGCTTTGTATTAACGCATTTAATTACGGAATTTAATAAGAAAAAGAATATCAAGTATAAGAACTAAAATCTATTTTGGGGGGCTAATACTTAGTAGGTTTATAAAATACAATAAATGTATTATATTATACAAGTATCCAAACAATCAAAGCCCAAGAAAACGATTTATAATTAATATTTAGTTGAACTTACACATATAAGGTTAGAATGTTCAATTCCAAGTTTAATTTTGAGAATTTCATTTCAGTATAAAATGTATAAATTAATCAAACATTATATTCAGTTTTCGAAAATTCCGAATAATATTACCTAATATTACATATGTGACTTTACCTTATTATTTTTGCACATTTGAATATTACACCATGGACTGTTTCCTGTAAAGTCAGGTAAGTAATCTTCTGGCTCTACATCTTGGCATGGACTGTCACTCCTGTCAATGGATTCTTCTTTGGTGGTTTTTGTGGGGAAGCTCTGTTTTCGTCTGCAGGAACTCTTCGTCAAGTTTCCATCCATACCTAACCTGCCAGTTTCGGCCGCGCTCATCGTATCAATGGCGGATCTTCCCATAGGATGATTTGCTGGCGCAGGTGTTATACTCATTCCCAACTTTTTGCAGGTGATGAGTTTTCGTAAGAGCTGACTTGCTTCTCCGGAAAGGGGTGTGACAGGTGAATGGCCGTTGTGCGTTAGAGCTCTCCAGAGAGCTCTGTCGTCTTCACTGGGGGCCACAGGAGTTGGTGAAGGGGCACTTTCGGTCGTTGAATTCGAATGATCTTCGGCACCCTGTTTCGATAATAAAAAGAAATCATAAAAATAATCTAAATACATTAACAATATAAAGAACAAATATTTAACTATTATATAACATAATAAATCTCCTCTTTAGTTTGAATATAGGAAAAAATATTTATAATAGTTCTAGAAGTAAACTAAAATAGTATATTAAGGTACGATTTTCATAAAACAGGTCTTATCTCACTTCACACACTTCACATCGTGTAAAGGGCGATGCCAGTCTCTCTACTTTCATTAAATCTCGTATCAATTATGAAAAGTAGTTTATCCTTCTTTTGGCACTGCTTCCTTTTTGGCCAAAGAAGAAGCCGTGCTAATGAGACGGTTCCAGTTCGTAATCCTAGAAGCACTAATAAATCAATCATCTACTTTATGGTTTAGTTCTGATTATTTAATGTTTACTTGATTACGTTCGTATTTTTTGATGTCTCAATTTGATACGAAATTTCAACTGACCACTCTTGAAAAATTAAATTACGCTAGATTATAATTACAGCAGTAAATTAGAAAAACATATTAAAAGTGGTGTTGAAGTTTGAATAACAGAAAAGGTACTCTTTGGACAGACAGACAGTATTCATATTCAAAAACGAGAATTGGTATTGGGATTATTTGCGTTTGCAAAAACATATTTGTTCAAAACGATAGTTAAATTTTAGAAGAGAATGGAATAATGTGTGGATAAATAGATGAATGATTGTAACTAATGCAAAATAGCTATTCCCATGACTCTCTTACATAAAAATTTGAATTGCTTGAATAAAAATAAAACAGCAGAAAGATTCAATTTTATAATGAGCCTGTCTTAACTCAAAAGCAATTTTGACTAAGATTGAA
The DNA here is from genome assembly GCA_935421215.2 of Melolontha melolontha. Taxonomy (NCBI): domain Eukaryota; kingdom Metazoa; phylum Arthropoda; class Insecta; order Coleoptera; family Scarabaeidae; genus Melolontha; species Melolontha melolontha. Next base: position 84,655,815 of record OW285242.1, on the reverse strand, counting down.
TATTGAGAATAAAACCTTTGGCTATATTTTACTAATGTTATTAGGATAACTCGGCTGTTATGCCATTAAAGAAAAGATATCAAATAAAATTAGTGAAAAAGGGATTTATTCTCAATATTTAATCTAAGTCAGTTACTAAAATGTTTTACCAAGAAGTGTCTGCAACATCAATTAATAAAAAGCATTTTTAATGATATCAAAATATAATTAAAAATCGGATGCGAAGAACATAATACAATTTCAAATTTGTGTGAAAATTACTATACAAGTGTCCCGTATCGTTATGTTCAAATTTTAGGAATGTAAAGTGGACTTCATTTCAAGTAACAAAAACGCATAACTTGTATATCCATTTTTATTTGTTTCAATGTTACAGATCAATGAATGTGATTGCCAGATTATGAAAAAAAATGTAATCCTAAAGTCAATACAAACTGATTTTATTAAAAAAAGTTATACGAATCAATAACAGGCCTGTGATTGTTAACGTCGCATACACGTGCCGTAGTGCATACAGTAATTTCTTGGAGATCTACCAAAAAGAGTACTGGAAATTGATTTATGATAAAGAAGGTTCTTACTTATTTCGTAAGTGCTGAACCATGAATATCATACAATAAACGAATGTTAACAATGTATTTTTTAATAAAGGATTACATTACGTTTCAGTTCATACAACAGCTTATTAGTGAGTGGACACGTTTTCTTTATTCAAAATGCCTTACCGATTTTCTTCTTAAGAGTATGCGGACATGCATTTTGTGTATGGCTACTGTAACGGCAGTGCACGTCAAGCAGTTATTGAATACCGACATCGGTTTCCCGATAGGCGCATTCCTCTACACAGACAATTTCGGGAATGCGGACTGCGTGATTATCTTTTTGACCGAGGAGTAAATTTGCCAGCAGACTTAGAGGAAGAAGCAGTAGCTATTGTTACAAGGGATCCAACTCTCAGTGTATGTCGAATCGCTAGACAACTAGGAGTGCCACGAACGACAGTTTGGCTAATTTTAGGCTTTTAGTGAGGGCTTATATCCATATCACTATTGCAGGGGACACGGTTTGCTTGAGGCAGACCACTATGCTCGTCTAGTTTATTCTACCTGGATATTAAGACAGTCACGGCTTCATTTTAATTTCTGCAGAACAGTCCTCTGGACAGATGAATCTACGTTCACGAGAAGTGGTGATACAAATCTGAAAAACCTGCACAGGTCTTCCTTGGAGGTTAAATGCGGACAATTACCTTCAATTTCTTATTGACGAACTGCCAGGTCTTTTAGAGGATGTACCACTGAATGTTCGACGAGATATGGATGGGGCACCACCACATTTCGGAATTGCTGTCCGAAATTGGGTTAACGTCAATTATCCAAGATGGATTGGTCGAGGTGGTCCTGTTGCATGGCCACCCAGATCACCCGATCTTAATCCCCTTGACTTTTATTTATGGGGATACATGAAAAATTTAGTCTACGCGCAAGTTTCGAACACAAGAGAAGAGTTGGAACGTATTCGACTGGCTGCCGAGCAAATCCGACAAAACAAGTATGAAATTCGGATAAGTACTTCTTCTGTTGGCTTACGGGCGCAAGCCTGCATTCAACAAGGAGGTGGACATTTCGAAAATATTATTAATTGAACTTTTTTAAATAAAATCAGTTTTTATTGACTTTGGGATTACATTTTTTTCAAGATCTGACAATCACATTCATAGATCTGTAACTTTGAAACAAATAAAAATGGATATACAAGTTTTGCGTTTTTGTTACTTGAAATGAAGTCTACTTTACACTCCTAAAATTTGAACATAACGATACGGGACACATGTATAAACATTGCTTGTTATAGACTCGTCAGTGTATGATGCGTAGGATAGACAAAATTCACCATAACTCTCTTACTGCATTATAGTCAAGTCATAAAAGACGGTATGGAAGAACTCCAATTAGCGCCGTCCTCATGACAGGTATAAAACTGAGCAAAACTTGCTAAGCCTTACACAAATATAAACTTGTATGGTGTTCGCCACACTAGAGTTGGGACATCGTTGGAAAACATCGTTGTTACTAATATTTAGCATCGATAAAAATGAATATCGATGTTCAAAAAATATCGAGAAAGGAACATTGATGTATCGATATTATCGAGTCATATTATAATGTGATATCACCCACTGCTATGTCCATGTAAGATATAAATTTGTTCATTATTCAGGAACAATAATTATTATAGATTAATGAATAACAAATTAAGTTAAGGAAAATCAATAATAATGTTTTTTTTCCATATTTTTAACTTCAATTTTAGGTAAGTTAACAAAAGGCAGTAATTTTTGTTTATTCCATTTATTATTTAAGGTTAGGTGTAAGAGCAGGGAGACCCTGAATCTCGCGGAGGTCTAACTTACAATCTATTGTTTATAACTTAACATTGGGATGTTGAAGTTACTAAAAATAATTGTGGGAAATTTGAAAACTGTTACATGAGTTATGTTTCTTAAATGGTCCTTAAACATTCACATATTTTATTTAGAATTCGGCGTGTAAAGAAATAATAACAAATAATAAAAAACTAATAAATTATGAATTATATGTAATACCAACATATGGATATATTTCTTCGATTTGTAAAAATAATAATAATAGGAACAAATCGATGTTTTCTCTAAAACATCGATATTTTAAGATCGATACATCGATGTTTTCAAAACATCGACATCGATGTCCCAATCCTACTCCACACCCGATTTTTAATAATATTTTAATATTACAAAAATGTTTTTGTTTTATACTAATGGAGAAGTTTTAACCACTCAGGTATGTTTCAAATTGTTTTTATTCTGCCTTAATCACTAAGGTAAAGAATTGGAAACCTATTAATCGCTCAAAAGTGTGATGGAGCGTGAAGCTCGGGTTAATTGCAATTGAAACACAAATACAAAGACAGTATTGCAGCTTCTTCTTAAGTTACACACATAGATTCTTTAATATTTTATAAATGAAAATAGATAATTTAATAAAAACAACAATGCTTGTATTTTTTTACAGCCTACCTGTGACATATCGACTTCTAGCCGTTCCGGATCAGAACTGTTGCTATAGTCAGATGCCGCATCGTTGATTTCCTCCTTAATAAAATCTATTTCCGGTATGCATGTTACCTTCTCAGGTTTCTTATTTGAAAGATCTGCCGGTTCCATTTCGATATCTTTCACTTGTGGCAGGCTTAAATCTAACGAGAACACTTCTTCCATGTTTCTATTCTGTTCTGGAATCTGAATTTGACGCGGGCTGTGCGAATACATGTCTATCCTTTGAAGGTGGTTGTTTAATTGCTGTGCTGACGCAGGCGTTGGTGAAGAGGGTTTTAAATTCTCTAAGAAAACTATTTGAGGCCTTATTAACGGGGTTTGAACCTCCATTGTGTGTATTTCCTGTTCGGATTTAATTATGGAATCTGGAATTGAGGGAACTGGTTCTATGGTAACATCCGGTTCGATTTTGATTTGTGTTTCCGCCGGAGGCGGTGGTGATGGTGGTATTTCCGAGTTACTATCTGGAAGATGATTGTTGCATAGTAACGATTTATTGGAAGATAGTGTTTCGAAATCTGTTTTCGATATAAGCATGGAATCTAACATGGTTGTTGATTTGTCAAGTTTTTCCTGTGAACAAGATAGAACATATATTATATTTAATATAATAATAATAGTAATAAGAAAATGTACATGTTTTCTTAAGAATAAAAAGAAGATACATTTGGAATGTGTAGGTATGTCGCGAATAAGTTTTTCAGATATTTTCCTTTCTTATAAACATTTACAGTAAACGCGATATTTCAAATTAGCAAAATTTTCATTTTATTTATTAAAACATTGCCACAATTGAAACAGACACGTAATATACATATCTGTAACTGTACACATGGACAATACACCTCGAATTTTCAGCATTTACTTCTGCTTAAGACACGTGTTTCTGCCATTATTATTAGGCGTCATCAGTTAAGCTAGTGAAGCAATGTAATACAAATGATACAAATGTTTATGAATAGATTTGTATCTGTATATAACATTAAGCCGAAATCGCCTACAAGATAAAGCAAATTTCATCCTGTAAGATGGCACTTATTTAATAAGTGACATTTAATGACATTGCCCTTTAATGACACCTTTCTGCTTAGAAACAGGGACGAAGTTAACCGAAGGTAGTATATTCGACGACTAAAGTAGGTGGTATGGAATTCTTAAAAAAAAAGAAACCATTTTCTTCTGCCATTTCCGCTATAACCTAACGGATCCTTTTAAAACAACGACCGAATGTGTCTGCAGTTTAATTTCAGTTTAAAGGGGGTATCGAGTACAAATTTGCGGCGAATAAACAATTCAGGTATTCATCAATCCATTCAACGGAATTTTGCAACACTTTCATACGTTGCTTCTTTTATTCTCCTGTTAGACGTGCAAGACGAATCAGGTCCACAGCAAAGCAAAAACAAAATTCTATGCTTCACTTCGAAAGTGAGGGCAACCAGAAAAACAAACTTTACAATGTCATTGGTCTCTCTAATTCATAATACATATTGTCATATAAAGCAGGACAAGGGTCACAGAAATGGAACAACATACGGACTTTTACTAGAATTAATCGCATAACTTTTTGTATGTACTTGTATACACGGCATATCCGAAAAGTTCCAAGATTGCCATTATAAACTTCTAAAGACTTTTTCTCTTTCAATGTATGTTTTGCAACGAATGTATAATGATTGGAATCATTATAAACGTGTGAACTGAAATCGTTACCACATCTTGAGAAGAAATTAGCCTTTTAGAGATAATAAATAATTTGCTGAGGTTTGATCTAGTGATGGACCACCAGGCTTAGCTAAGAACTGTGGCACAATTGTAACGGTACTAGTAGTGCTCTAATCTTTTCTGGAGCTTTACAAGTTGTTTCAAAACCTCCAAATAAAATGCTGAGGAAGCACAAATTATGGTGAATTAATCCTGAAGAATCGAAAAATACGATAAGCATTCACTATTTGTTGACGAATTTTGGTGGGTTTGGTTCATAATTACATGTGACCTGCGCATGATGATGTAGTCTCCGTTTTGGTTTACATTTTTACACTAGGATATAAAGTTTAATTGGCGCAACATATATTCATATGTTCATTCGAGATTGCCGGCATAATTAAGATGTTAATAACATCGATAAAACTTTATTGTTACGTGAATGTTATCTATATACACTTTTATTTATTTTCAAATGTGGCAGTAATAAAAAATATATTTCTTTTCCTCTTATTTTGATAAAAATGGCAATGAACTAAGTTGTTCGTCAAAAATAGGTATATATAAACTACAAACATATTATACACATATTATAATTTATAGGTTTGTTCCAACTACCGATTTCGTTAGGCTACGTGTATCGTTTGGTGATCATTTTGTGCGCAAGTGTTAGTTTTGGAATTGGAATATATTTGTGATCGTTTGGTTGTCAATCTAGTTTGAAGTACTGCCACCAGTAATAATTGAAATAATCAACTTTGTTCTGTCCTATGATATTGTGTGATATTGTTATTGGCAACTCAAATGAATTGTTGCTATTGCTATTGTCAACTGTAGTTCCACATGATTAAGTTATGTAATGCGCATGTTAGTCCAAGCGGTCTGTAAACTGGTTTGACTGTCCCGTAACTGGTTTATGTACGGTCAAAATTTAATTGGAGCACTTTTGGTACCTATCGTTCAATGTACGGTCAGAAATGATGTTGGAACGCTTTTTCTGCAGTCCGTCCGCATATACCGGACCGTCACTGTACGGTTTGCTTAGCGAGTTGGAACAAACCTTATATTTGGTAATTCGTAAACTGTACACAGACTGACATAATTGTACCTGTAGAAAATATTACAATAAGTTATTTTTACCAATAAAGGTCTCTTGTAAAGACAAACAAATTTTAGTACATGTATAAATCTACTAATCGAGAAATGTATGCATAATATAGAAAATAAAAAGGAAACCTGCTTTTATACAGGTGTTCTTGAAATAAAGAGACAACGTATGAAAAATGGAAGGATGCAATTATACAGCACATATGTATATCCGGAAAATTGTGAGTCAATTACGACACGAACCCTAAAAAAACCCTTAAAATTAAATTAGGTGCCGCCTATGGATCGGAATGTCTATTAGAAATACCTCCTTTGAATTTACACATACGCTGCAATGTTTATAAAAGTTGTGGCTGTGGACGTAATATGGAGCAGCTTTGTTTACTTAGGGTTCAGTAACTTTAATTCGATTACATACTAATATATTTGCTTATGATTCATTTGTGGACGAAAATTTTATAAGTGACCTAAATTATCTTCCTCTTCTTGTGTATTATGTGAATGTTTTTTTTTGTTGCGAGAAGTCACAAAATAAAATATTAATATGGGTATAAAAAAGACCGCTATTATAAACAAACGCTCCAATATTTATGTTTATAAAATCGCTAGAAGATAACATTGTGTATAAGTTTTGTATGGTAACGGTTCGAATAACCTGGTACGCAAGTTAGCTGTTAAAAATTTATACTTGCTTGCACATTTTTAAAGCTGATATATTATTAAAAGGAACATGTAAGATGTGTGCTCTATGGGCATTTAATGTCCTACTTGGTAACAATTTATCTTTAATCGAAAACGTAAACGAACGTACGTTACGTAACGATCGACAACTGACTGTAAGTCGGAGAGAAGACTTAAAACGAAGTCGACAATAACAAAACTACTATTTTTGTTATTGTCCGTCAGATTTAAGATATCGTAGTATTTATGATATATTCAGTCGCACATTGGTGTGACAAAATTTTGTTATAAATATCTTGGCCATTTTTTTTTCTTGCTTTTGAAATGGAATTTTTGAAAAATATTTTGGATTTATATTGTCTATAATTACATCTTCCATTTTCATACGCTGTCAATCTGCAGTACATGAATAGAATAAAATGCACAGGCGGAAATTTGTCGGAATTGATTGCAAGTCCTGCATAAAAAATTAATGCGCTTGTTATAAGAATAAATATTAAATATCAACTAGTACTTCTAAGTACTTCATGCCATGAACACGTGATGCGAGAAATACATACAGCGCCATTTATTTACAAAAAGTAATCTCTAGTAAAGATATGAAAGGGCCCAGGAAATTTGATATGGTGATAGGGAGTGTACGTGTGGTGGAGACGCAATGTTTAAATGCCAGTTACCTAAAATTATTGAAACAGCAGTTTACCTTTGTTTTATCAGGTAATATTAAATAATGTAACGAATATTTTACAAGAAGACAACGTGTCAGTAACTATTAAATGCAAAGAGAAGAAATAGACCCAATGTTTAGTACGGTCTGATTAAAAATCAGATATGAATCTTATTCAATATGTTTCGGATACTATGTAATCAGTATTAAAAATGTGTGCTTTCTTCAAGTAGTATGGCAATTTTGGAATTATACTTGAAATAAATTTGGTTAAATATGAACCAAAGAATAACTAATAGATAATATGCTAAAATAAATAAAATACATGGACATTATGCTAAACATTAGAATCCATCAGTTAGTGAGTAGTTTGTGAATATCTAAAAAAATTAAATATTCTCTTAAAAAACTGGTATCCATTTTATTATGTCTACCTATTATATGTACGTTGAGATTTTTGTTAAGTGTGGGTATGTACTTAGTACTTTATAAATATTATCATAATCGCTGTCAATATTAAAACAATAAACTAAATTTCAGCAGGATTTAATGGAAAGCTTGAACTCGTAGGAGTTTAAGCAATGTTTCTTGTTTAAAAAGTCGATTTTACGGAGAATATATAGAGGATTACTTGAATTGTGTTAAATGTGTAAAAATGACACAGTCTTGTTGAAATGATGCCCCCCGTTTGATTCGAACTAGTTGTTCATATCTAAATAGTGACTTTTTCGCAGTAAAATTACTGCATATTCGTTAATGCGACAAATGGCTTCATTCTAGAGAAGAATGTTAAAGCTAGTAAATTGCACGTCATTTGCAAAACTCGGATTTTAATTCAAAGTTCGGAACATTTATTACTAAACGCTATTAACCCCTTCACATCCAGTACTCCACATGTGGATATTTTAAATATGCTCGCTGGGTACCATAATATCCACACATGGATATCATTATTATGGGCTTATATCATCTAGCAGGGAACTGGTATATAGGCTGTAATGAGATTATCCGACTGGTATGGCACATCCCCACCAAAAATTTTTCAAGACCCAAAATAATTTCGCAGGAATATTTTAACTGTTAGTACCTAGTTAACCAAGCTGGTATACGGTCGTATACGTCTCTAAATTGAGTTTTGGCGGGAAAGTGTGTTTTATGGTATTTTTGAGTGTTTTTTCGACTTACGCTGTTGTATTGTAAAATCCTAAATATGATGAATGACCAGGATTTTTCTACAGATAGTAGTGATGATCCGGAGTACGTATTGAGTGGTAATTCAATAAATAGTGACACAGATGAAACGTATTCAGAATCCGATGATGACGAATTTGGTGAGAACGTGACCATGGACGATTGGGAAGTTTTAAGTGATCCTTATTCCGATCAAGTTCCTAGACCATTACTAAATTTTTCTTCTGAATATGATTTTCACCCTGCCATTGATTTTGAAGAATGCAAAGATCCAGTAAATTCTTTTGAATGATTTGTAAGCCCAAATATCGTAGCAAAATTATGTAAGTGGACAAACAGAAGAGCTGAAATGTATTTTCAACAAAATACAAATACATTAACAGTTTATGGCGTTCAGTGGAAGATTCTCGAAAAAGAGGAGATGTATGTTTTCCTCGCACTTCATTTTCTTACTGGATTAGTAAAGTGCCCTCGCATTACAGATTACTGGAGTAGTAACATTTTGTGCGCTGGGCCAAAAGTTTTCAATAAGTCTATTATGAGTCGAAACAGATACCTTTCTATACTTAAGTTCATTCGGTTTTCTCCACCCGAAGCAGCAAGAAAAAATGCTCCAATGACCAGACTTGGAGTTTACATGGCTATGCTCAAAGAGAACTGCATGACGTTAGTTGACCCAGGACCAGTGTCTGCTATCGATGAACATTTGATGCTTTACAAAGGCAGATTGCACTTTCGCCAATTTATTAAAACAAAAAGAAGTAGATTTGGCATAAAACTTTTTGCAATGTGCCCAAGCGCTCCACATTTGCGAGGATATACTTGGAACTTTTGTTTGTACATAGGAAAAGACAATTTCGATGTATCTCATATTCAAGGCACGAAAACCTTTCGACGACCGAAAGAATTGTCGTGCATTTAGCCCAAACCGTACTGAATAGTGTCCGAGAAATTATTTTGGACAATTGGTATACTTCCGTGCGGCTTTCGCAATTTCTACTGACTCAAGGAACCTATTTGACTGGAACTATAAGAAGCAATCGTGGAGTTCCTGCTCAGTTAACTAGAATTCCATTGGAAAGGTACCAATCATGCTTTGTGCGGAAAGACATGCAACTACTTGTTAGGTATAAAGACAAGAAGGACGTATACTTGTTGACAAGTAAGCATACTGCAGGGTTTTGCGAAAAATCACGTTACATGGTAGGCGGCAAGTTAGTTCAGTTTAAAAAACCTGCCCATATTGAATTTTATAATCAGAATATGGGTTCTGTTGACGCCGTTGATCAAGATTTGGAACCATACTATTCTTTACGAAAAAGCTACACTTGGTTTACAAAAGTGGGCTTTCAACTAATGTTATAGATGCTTCTAAACTCTAAGGTTTTATATTGTAATGCAAAAAACGATTTTCATATTCCAATGTATGATTACATAAAATTGTGTTGTAATTGTATTCTGCATAAATACAGTGAAGGTTATCGCAACATGACGGATGCTTCTTCAAGGGATAATCGTGCTTCGACTTCAAAAGGAAATGAACATGTTATGGTTAATTTGCCAAAGGTAGAAGGAAAAAAGGGGGCCTTGCGAAAAATTTGCGTAATTTGCCGAAGACATAACCAAAGAAAACTCACAAGGAATATTTGTATCGAGTGTCCAGATAAGCCAGGGCTATGTTATGTACACTTTGGAACACTTTCAAGAATACCACAAATAAACATTATTATTTTAACAGTTTATCAATGCTAAAAATATTTTTTTATGCGAATAAAGTACTTACTTTCCAAACATATATCGTTAAATTAATTTTACATGTATGACCAAATGTGGATATTACGGTATAGCACTATTATCCAAATGCGGATAATATGGTATGGCACTATTATCCACATGGTGGATATACTGGTATAAGCCTAAAATATAAATGCATGCCGCCATTTTGTTTTCGAGTTTTATAAAATAATTTAACTCTGGTTAAAGATGTAAGCCATCATGTAATCATAATTCACAATTTTTTATTCTTTTTTGTCTGGTATGTCAGAGTGTCTTTTTAAAATGCACCTGGATGTGAAGGGGTTAATTTGGGCTTTTATCAATTTAATTGCTTATTGCATTCTTGCAGTGCTTGGTTTTCTAGTATTCTTAAAAAAATAAATTTGCGACTAATACCAAGTGCCTGTAGCATCAAGATCTTCCCTCTTTCCATAACAAAGTTAAGTGATTCAAATGCAATGATTTCACTTTTTTTATTTATAAGATTTATTATTTCTACTGAGCTCTTTATGCATGATTATCCCAAATGCTAAATAATATGTATCCCTAAATATAGGAGTTCATTTTCTAATTTAATCTGAAATATAGGTATATTAGTATGTACAAATAGTTTGAAAATCGTCGAACACTATTCTCTAACTCAAACTTCTTTCATTTATACCATGGACTATATAATAGTATAATATACATAAAGTGTTCACAGATCTCTCAGGCCTATTGCTTGGTAATGTTATTCCATTTCTTCCTATCCATTGCCAACAATCTCCAATTCTTGAGTGCATTCCTTCTACATCCTCCATAGCCGCATGCCTTCATCTTCTTCTCGGTCTACCCCGCCTTCTGTTTCCATCAGGTACCTTCCATCCTATATCTTTAATTGACCTCTCTTCCCTTAATCTTTGAAGGTGGCCGAGCCATTGGAGGCGCCGCATTTTTATGAAGTGTGTTACGGGAGATTCTCCATACAAATTGTAAATTTTTTCGTTCGTTCGTTTCTCCCATCTTGCTTCCGTCTTATTTCCTCCAAAAATCCTCCTAAGTATCCTTCTCTCCCAGACCTCAAGTTTATACTGCACTTTCTTAGTCATTATCTACAATTCGCAGCCGTATGTCAGCGTTCGCCTCAATATCAATTTATAAAATCCTATCTTAGTTTTTTTTGAGACCTCTTTTGATATAGTATAATATATATATAGTATAATATTTAAATATTAAATAGCCAAAACTAATAACAAATGGAATAGTACAACAGCGCTAGAGCTGTACTGATCGGCGATAAGATCATGGAAAATGTACCAAACAACCAAATATTCCGTTTTAACATGAATGCGAATGTTAAAGAATAAAATAAGCATATATTTTACATTAATATATTTAATAATTGTTTTAATATGTTGTGAGACCATCTGAAATTATTGTTTTATTGTTATTATCGACTAGATACGAGGGCGGATTGATATACAAGGTCTCCAACTCTATAAAGTATGAATAAGAGAAAAAATGAAACCAGTGTCAAAGTTAAGTAAATTTATTGTACTACCAACGTACAGTATATAATTATTTTTCCACATAATTACCATTTAGTGCAACACATTTCTCCAAACGCTGAATCTATTTCTTCATTCTGTCCATTTTTGTTTACCGTTGATCTAATTGCGAATAACAGTCAGATCTTCAGTGTCTGTTGAAAATATGTTGACCTTTCATACCTCCTTCAACTTTGGGAACAACCAGAAAGCTGAAGGTGTCATATAAGGGCTTTACGGATTGTAAGACAACCGTGAATTTCATTCTTGTCACTGTCCTTATAGTTCCTTGCTGAAATATGGTCTAACGTGGTTAAAGAAAAAATTCGTTTTTTCCGACCTTATTCTATGGATACGATTCTTTAGTGACCGCAACGTTTTACATTATCTTATTGAATTAATCGTTGATACCTTCGGCAGGTATTCAATATGAATGATTCATCTCAGAAAATGGTGAGCATGACCATCTTCTGAAACTCTTTTGATTTGAACCAGAACGACGATATTCTATTGACTGCCGCTTGTTTTTGCGGTCATAATTGAACCCAAGATTCGTTCCCGGTGGTGATGTTCATTAGAAAAGCATCACCTTCACACTGATACTGGTTAAGGAATTTCTGACAAATGTTTCTTTTTTTCTTTCGTGACTCCGTTAAATATCGCGGTACCTATCTTTTCTAATTCAACCTCTGAACAATGTACTAGACTTTTTCTTGACAAATGCTTAATTGCCGAGTAATTTGTTTAATTCGACAATTTCCATTCACTTGGTTTGGTTGATCTGATCGCTTTTTGTCAAACACGTTTAGAGTGCTTCTATGACAGAGTTTGCACGTGGAGGCCACTGGCGAACATTCTTTACATCCATACAATCCTTGCCACAAACAGCTTTCAAATATCTGTAAATTTCGATGGGTGCGCAACCTTCCAGCGTTAAAAATTCTTTCACGTATCGTTGTTTGGTACGAATCTTAGAAATCGAACTCGTCATAAATGATACTGTTACTCAACGACAATACATGGGAAAATGAAAATTTGCATGCCAAGACGAGATATTCAAAAGTGCCGTTTGCAGGTTAGAATTTGTTTCTATCTCCACTACTCACACAATTGCGTTGTTGAAGACTTTATATATCAATCAATCAATAGAATTTTTGATATTGAATACTTAACAATTTTTTTCTACACACGCAAGGCTGATTTACGTTTTAGTCAAATGTGGTTTCTTTGCTAAATCTACCTCTGTCGCATCTAACCACCTGGTTTTGGGTTTTTGTCTTCTGTTTTATATGTCACATGTTAGCGCGTTTCTCCATGTTCTTTCTTTTGGTAGTCTATATGTCTAAACTATCTTATTTTCTTTCTAACTGCTTTATCTGTTCTCTGTATTCTTTCATCAGTTCTTTGTTGAAAATAAAATAAAGCATGTATTATTTAGTTATATCAGTATGTGTATTGACATTAAATGTGAAACTGTAGTTTTGACCAACTCTCTTCTTTGTTGATGTTTATCATTTTGTTTAGCACATTTCACTCCCATATCTTTCTTTTCTTTATTCAATATCTGCATATATAACATTTGGTCGTTTTATACGTTTGTATATTATTTTAACATTACAAAATATGCTTTTTGTTTCTGTATCTGTCCTAATGTTCTCATACACCCAGATACCTAGAACCTCTTCTTCGGCAATACTACTGATTGTAACTGCCGAGGAGTAGAAATTGTTTAGTTAGATTTATTCTCATTTCTTTGTTTTAGCCGCATGCTTTAGTTTTATTATTGCATCTATTAAGTTCTTATACAGGGTCCAGCAAAGTTTGCTTACAATGATTACTTTTTTCAAATTGGCTTCTTCAGGTGTCGTCCATCAGTACATTTTATGTTAATATTCAGAGTTGTCGGTATTAGACTCCAGATGATCCTTAAGTTATGTATGAATGACCGTTATACATCGAGGAGGTTGTTGTGTAGTGTGGCGCAATATCTTTTGGAGTAATTGGCCCCTAATTCTTTGAAAACGAAGAAACGAAAGCGGTGACTGTAAATTCGTAACGTTACGTTAACATGCTTGAAACATTTCTCTCGCCTGAATTACGGTAAAGGGGTCTATGGTTCTAGTGGGACAGAGCAACTGCTGCATATATGATCTCACACCGAAAGCTCGTTAAATGGCCTCGTAAAATTGCTCAACTTTAACGCTGTGATAATTTTTTTCGGGGGTACCTCAAGGTAGAGTGTACCAAAACCCACTAAGGACGACGGCAAATTTAGGCGGAATATTAGGATCCAAGTAGTAGAAATCTCTCGGAAATTTTGCAGCGAGTAAGAACGAAGTGTCACATTACAGCGCCAAGAATGTGCTGACTCTTGATGGATACATCTGAAGATCTCAATGCTTTAATTCTGAAATAAAATATTGTATACAAACTATTGTCTGGTCGTTATTTTAATTTAAAATCAGTCGGATTTTTCAGCCGAATCCTGTAATTTAATAACGACAAATCCCTTCCTTTCCTTATCCCTTATCCTTTCCCTTCCTTATATTAAACATAGTGGTAGATAATAGGCCATCATCATGTAACCCTTTGTCAATGCATATTTTAGCTTATTTAAAATAATTTATACGACAGTGCAATCGAAATTGCAATCGTCGTTATGAAATAATACTCCTTTTCGTCACATACATGTTTATTACTTAAACTAGATTTTGTATACAAAATTAAAGGCAGTAAATTTTTATGAGCAAAATTATAGTTATGTGCTGTGATTTTATATTTAAAATCTACCCACTTAACGACACATTCGTTAATATTGATAACACAATAATTATAACCGTTAATTATACAATTAAGTTTGCCAATGTATTATTATAATTATCATTACATTTTGCACATTGTATATCTCTTACTGAAAAAGAAAATGCAGTAGCTTAATGCGGTATATTTTCCTTTCTATAAGACAAGATTTGTATTAGAAACATGTTACCATCGTAGACATAACAATACTTTAAACAGGTAAATGACTTAATTTATTTTACTTTAAATGAACATTCTCTACGACCGTGTTGTGACTGTACAATTTTGAGTCAAACAAGAACACATATGTATGCGTACGGTCATCAATGTTTTTAAAATTTGTAAATGTGTTGGTGCAACATTTCGGTTGAATTGAATACTCATATATTTCCAGTAATATATCTGTGCGCTGTTTTATCGTTTATCATTAATTTGAAACTAGATAAGATAAAAAATAATGTGAACAAATTGTCTCTAATGCAACACGATAAGTGTTCCCTAACTAAAGTAGTATTTGCAACGTTGTAGAAGTGCCGGAAAGGAAAATAATGATTTTTCGAAATAATTAATTAGTGTCTTAGATGTGAAATTGTTATAGTGAAAATGAATCCGTTCCTTGTAAGTAAAAATTATTATTACGCAATATATTCCTTTTTTATATTTACATAACGAAAAATTACAACATGGCCGACATACTTTAATCCTTTGAGTACTAGTGGTATATACATATTTATATATGTGTATGTATATAGTACACCAGATTTAACAATTTTCTTTTGGTATGCACTTAAAGAAGTTTAACCAAGGGCAACTTTTACTTTATTTTACTTATTCAGTTTTAAAATTTGATTTAAAAAAGTTAAAATACTGCATTCAACTTAAATAAAAATAAAATAAAAAGAATGTTTTAAATTAAATTATTTTATTTTAATCTTAAATAAATCCAAGTTAAAAAATTCTGTAAAATTTATTTTAGAAAAATAAACAATTTTGTATTTCTGTTTTCGCGTATTTGAAGTAAAAATCAATACAATCAACATTACTTCAAGTAATATGTATTAAATTGGCCAAATATACAGGAAACTAAATATGGTACATATCAAGCACCTGCTAATATTTAAAAAAAAAACCGAATCTAGATTACAATGTTTGTTTAATAAAATAAATTCTCTTTAACTTGATCAAGATTATATGCATGCATATGTACATAGTTTCAATGTTCGATTTTTTTCTTATTAATACTACTAGTATTAATAAAAATTAATACAAATTTATTGTTTTTTCAGGAAAATGTGAAGTTATTAAAATTTTGTTAAATCATAATTACATTGGTTGGAAAAACTAGTAGCATATAAAACTTTTTTATATTTATTTCTTTTCATCTTTTGATAGAAACTCTACTTATTTTACATTCAAATAAACAACATGTCAAGTATTATCCTAGAGAATATAAAAAATACAGATTGTATTTTAAAGTCTATATGCTGTTTAATTTTTACACTAATAGCACGCTATTGTTGAAATCTGGTAGTAAGATCTGAAGGTTTAAATTTCTTTAGTTTCACGGTGTTCACAACAGTTTGTTAACTAAAATATTAGGAAAATTTGTGAGTTTTCCAGTGTATTTTGCATTAAGTGTGTTAATCACTTTTTCGATGGGAGGTATTAACTCGCCGTGTATAACAGTTTAGTGAATACCATGGATCATGAACGGTAACACGAAGCACTTTATGCAGTATGACTAAGTAATTCATCTTGTGGCCCATAAATGAATACCATAGGTCCATCTTATTAGGATATTAATAGAGACAGGACACGAGAGGTTGATGACTCATCGCCCACGAGCGTACTATTGAACATTTGTATTTTTAAAGTTTTTAATTTTATTTATATAATTATACTTATAATAATAAAATGGGTGTATATACGGCTACAAAACACGAAATATATTTTTTTTTGTTCATTTTGTAGTTCAAGTTGAGTAAAGGAGTATTAATATTTATTAGCAATACTTTCTCAAGGTTCTCTTCTGTAAAATTTGTTCTCTTTGAATGAAATACATCCTTGTAAATAGAAAACGTCCTTTATACATCGCAACTGGTTATAGGTGCATACTGGAAATATTCTTTTATTTCCGCGTATTTTGCAGTTAGATGTTGTGGCATTGTCCCCATACACAATTGCCGCAATGTTATTAAATCTGGATTTATATTAAACACTGCGTCTAACTTTTGCCGAAGGCCACATCCGAAGTCACTTGGAATACTTTTCGAATTATTAATAGCCACATCTAATGTCATTAAGCCATCAATTAATTTGAGATTTCAATTTTCAAAATAAGTGATTAGTTTTGGCAAATTTCCAAAGTGTTTCTGAAGAAAGTACAACTGCTTTTTTAAATGTGGAATTTGTGTTAGTACCTTGCATTCAGAAATACTCCGTGCATCATCAAACATGCAACTAAATTTTGTAAACTATTGAAATTCTCTGCATAAAAACTAGTAGCTTCCAACCATGTCCCCCATCTAGTTATTACTGGAGAGGAAAGCAGTGACAAAGATGGCAGTTTTTCCCTGTTAAGATCTACTCTCAATGGCGCTTTTCTGAAAACTTTTTTAAAAGCGGATACAAGTCTATCAACTTCTGGAAAGGTGTCTCTGATATATTCACAGATTCTGTGAAGAGCATGTGCTACACAAGTAATATGCAGCATATTAGGATATGTTTCCTTTAATAGTCTGTCTGTATTTAACATATATGCAGCACTGTCACTTACAAATAAAAGTACTTTTTCCTTGTACCTGTCGTCCGAATGAAGTATTTTTTGAATATTCTCGTTAATGGTTTTAGCAACTATTTCCGCATCAACTGTATTTATAACTTTTGTTGCTATTACATGGAATATGCGTTGCATGGAATATGCGTTATATGGAATAGTTGGATGTAGTTCACAAGCTACAAAATTTATCACACAGCGTCCTAATATATCGACAGTTTCGTCGGCACTTATCCAGAGGTACTGATTTGAAAGAGGGCTTCTAATGCGTTCTACTGCTTTCGTGTAGCACTTAAAAGCATAATATTTGCGTAAGGTGGATTCATCAGGAACATTTCGACCAGTATATTTTTGGAGAAATATTTTTAAAGTGGGATTGTTAAGTTTATTTAATGGAATATTAGCCGCCATAAAAGTTTCACAGAGTTCTTCGTTAAAATTGTCAGATTACAACGGTTCCAATTTCTGTGCATGTGTTTGCGATGCTAAGTGACGTTGTACGTGCGATTTTATGGAATTTTTAACGATATTTTACAGATTTTGCAATAAATTTCGGAATAACTGACAATGGACATATAATCAGTATGACCGTCAATCCTCCAACTCGCTATTGTTTTACGATGCCGTTCTCGACTTTCTTCCATATCATATCTGAAAAAGTAACTTAAACAATGCTCTAGATCTAAATAAATGAAAACTAAAAATGTATGCGTCATTTATTGAAACTGACGAAATTCAATGTACACTTACGTTGAAATAATTGGGAGAAGTAGATTCAATCAAACGATATTAAACAGGATCTATCACAAAAATTACGATGTAATTAACAGTTAAAACTATGAAAACAAGAAACTAACTCACAGCACTTTATTTATCTTACGAAATATAATCTAAATAGACTAAATTATTAAAACTCTACACGCTTCTATCTACGCCCATGAAAACAGAAATTTAATTGTAAATATCCAACAAAAAACGTCCCAATTCTCGATGAAAACAGATGTGCGCGCTAGCCAGATCAATAGTGCATTCAATAACTGCGTGATGCACTTCCAGATGTTGTAGACTATTTATATCGTCCGTCGTAATGACTACGTCATTTCAACCCGACGTGTCCGGTCTCTGGATATTAAAGTTACAACTTCGTTTCAGATTACAAAACTTAATATATACTACATTACTATTATGTGTACTATTAATGTGAGAGGATCATTTTAAATCTTCATCTATGATTAAACATAATTATCTACAAGGGCTATTGAGTTTAACAAAACTGTCGTTTAAATAGATTCCGAAACATTATATTTTATCGCGGTCAATAATTAAACGATTGGCATGCATATGCATCCAGCTGCTGATGATATTTCAAAAATGAAATTGCTTTTAACAAATAAACTATGACGATATATATATGACGAGAATTGATGATGGTAGGGAGATCATTTACATAAATTAAAAACGGGGTCGGCCCCAGGGTCGAATCTTGCGGAACACCGACACTAATAATCTTAGAATCAGATTTAATATTATTACAAATAACTTTTTGTGTTCTATCACACAAGTATGATAAATAATATACCTTATATCTGTTATGCTAGTTTTATTTGCCAATAAATTGTGATTGTCATTGAATATTATTTTATAATAATGAAATTTCGAATTATATGAATTGTGCATAACTCATAATTTCATCAATCAAATTCTTTTTCAGGTTTTCCTGGTGCCTGTCTTAATAATTTCTTCTACTGCAGCTTCAGATGAAGATTACGAAAATGGTTCTACACTATGCTCTAAATGCGATTGCATTAAATCTTCAGATAACGAAACTCTATACATAGATTGTGCAAACAGGCAAATAAAAAATATGGTATCTGATTGGCCAGAAAAAACGGAGAATATTGTAGCTACTTTTAGCGGGAATACAATTATTACACTTCAAACTTTCCCTGGAAGTGAGGCAAGATTGAAGCTGGTATTTGACTTTTGTAATATTGAAAATTTGGAAACCGGTTTGTTCGAGAGTTCTTTGGGTGTGTTTTACTTGGATTTAAGTCACAATGAAATTACAAGTAAGTAACAAATAACAAATTCTTTATTCTTTTACTCTAGTACTTTTTGTGAAGATACAGGTCTTCACAATACTAAGGCACGCACCTATCCTAATTAAATAACAAATAATTTTCGTATTCTTTCTTTAAAATGTGTTTTTTTAAATGTAAAAATTGTTTTTTAAAATCCAGGAAAATACAGGATTTGCTTTAAATTATACTTATAAATGAAAAAGAGGCATTTTCCCTAAAATTAAATGAAATATGGAAAGTAATACAAATTTCACTTTAATGTCACAATACAGAGTCACTAAACTATGCTACTTTAACGATTTATAGTTTATTTATTATAACAAACTATCTTCTATTGCGATATGCCAACTTAATAGGTACATACAAATTTAGAGTTCAAAAATTTCGCATTTTAGCAGTTGTAACGTTTAAAGATATAATTACATATTTCTAATTAATTAAATAACAGAAACATAGAATTGATAGTTCATTATTTTTTAAAAAAAGTGCTATTATAAAATATAATTTATTTAAAACTGTCATGAGCAGATTGCATAATTTATCATTACAAATTTATATGTATTATCCCAAATTTGTATTCGTTAATGAAAATTCTAATTGTATTTTAAACAAGAGCAATTTGAAAAATATTATTAGCAATAATAGTTTTTAAACTTTTACTTGCACCCCAAGCCTTTTGCACCATAAGTTAGTTGTTCGCCTGTAAATATTTAATGTTATTTATCAATACACAGATAAATATTTTGATATGTTGTTAAGTGTTTCTTTAGTGGCGAACTGCTTATCAGTCGCGGCTCGTGATGACGTATTGTAGGGGCACGAACAATTATGCGAGTGCCTCGTATGTTTTCGGTGTTTACTAAGAAAACGCTACAGTTAGTACACGAGAATACACGAAGCACTCGCATCATTGTACATGCCCCAACAATACGTCATCACGAGCCGCGCCTGCTGTTTATTATTTTTGTGCAAAAATGCCGGAAGTAAAACTTATAAATATAGAAAAAATTAATCTCAAAGCATCCGATTTGGTGAAAACTGTGGCTTAAATCTGAAACAGATAGCAAACATGAAAAATTCCCAACTACAATTTGAATTAATAAAGTCTAAATACGTATTTCGTTATATTCGTTAAAGTAGCGTCTTTGGCTAAGGCACAGCCTTTGAAGATTTGCTCTTCACCAAATCGCCAATGGGATAACAGTAAATTCCTAACATTAAAACAAAATAAAAGTAAAAATTGAAGAACTGTGAAAATAAAATAAAAGAAGCGTAAAAATAAAAATTACAGTCACAATAAAGCACACACTGGACTGAGGATGCAGTTGTTAGACATATTCGAAGAAAACTTATATGAACAGCTGCATGGGACAGCACTAGGAAATTGCTTGCCTCCATTTGCCGAATTTGTTTATGAATCACTTTGAGATGGAATTTATTTCTCTAAGTATAGATTGGGTATGTCGATGATATTTTCGCGGTCTACAAAGTTGTGCAGTTTAGAAGACTTTTTAATGCAATTAAATTCGAAATTACCAACAATTAAATTCATAATAGAAAAAGAAAACAATGAACAAATACATAGTAATTAGGAATAATAACAACTTAGAAATAGAAATTTTTCGAAAAGACACCAATGTTAACAAGTTTATAACCGCGGATTCAAATCATAGTTTTCAACAAAATTCCTTTAATTTTCTTATCCATCGGTTGTTGTTTTCCGCTTATAAAAGATAGATATGAAAAAGAACTCATACAAAAATGTTTTAAATATCTATACGTATTTGCACGTATAAAGCTTTTGTTTCATTATGAAACAGACATGTAAATAAATTTACATATCTGTAACTGTATACTTGGACAATACCTCGTATTTTCGGCATTTACTTCTGCTTAAGACATATGTTTCTGCCATTTATAGGCGTCGTCAGCTAAGCTAATGAAGCAATGTATACAAATGATACAAATCTTTATAAATAAAATCTGTATCTGTATATGACATTAAGCCGAACCGCTCATTAGATATAGCAAGTTTCATTCTATAAGGTGGCACTTATTTACGAGTGACATCTTACGGACAAAAGAGACTATACCAAAGAAAGCGATCTTTCGATTGACAAGCTATGCTCGTACGAATCAAAAGTAATACGGGTAGTCCTTCAAAAATGAGCCAGGTGACGACGCCTATAAATGGCAGAAACATATGTCTTAAGCAGAAGTAAATGCCGAAAATACGAGGTATTGTCCAAGTATACAGTTACAGATATGTAAATTTATTTACATGTCTGTTTCATAAGGAAAAAAGAACTCAGTTTAATCAAAAACATCGCAGTATACAATGGTTTCGAGTCGAAAGTAGTAACTAACCTAATTAAGAAGTATAGGCTTAAAAAACTAATTCATGATACCACGAGTTTATTACCTCAAAACGATCAAGGTGATAAGTTTGTTTGTTTACCGTATTACTCAGCTTCCAGTAATCTGAACGCTATCTTCAAAAACTATTCTCTTCAAATTCCGTTCAAATCATCCAATTCATTAAAATCACTTTTAGGTAACACCAAGGATAAAATTGAAGTAGGGCAAAAGTCTGATATCCACGAAATAAATTTATTGTAACCAAAAATATAGCGGACAAACTAAACATTCAATTTCAACTCGTTAGAAAGAACATATTTCTAATTTTAGATTTAATAGACCCGAAAAATCAAATATTTGGGACACGGGCCACTCTGTGCCTCCAAATAATCTTAGCTTAATCAAACTATAAATAATTAGAGAGAATTAGATAGCTACGAAAGTATTTTTATATGCATAAGAGTAAATTAATGAATTCTGACAATGGACCAATTCCTCAGCCCAGTTTGTATGCTTTATTGTGACTGTAGTATTTATTTTGAAGTTTTATGTTAACACTTAACACTATTTTTCTTTATCAGATTGTTCTGCGGAAGATGGCAACTTAGTTGACCAAATTCGTATTTAGAGTTTATTAATTCATATTGTGGTTAGAGATTTTGCTTGTTTTCTGACTACCAAAGCAGATGATGAACGAATTAAATTAATAAGCAAAAGAAAGTTAACAGCATCAGAAATCGTTGCTGAAGTTAATCGTGACCACGAAAGAAAAATCTCTTTTGAAATTTTGAAATTAAACTAAAAAGTTAATTTGTATAGTCTTAATGCAATTATAAAATTATTGTTGCACACATAGGGATAATAAGCACAAGTCGAATGTAGAAGACTGGAAAGAAAGTTTTATCGAGTGATGAATCGAAATTCGAAATGTTTGTTTTTTTTGGAGGCAATCAAAACACGAAAAAATGTTTCATGATTGTGTAGTACCCGCACCTAAGCAGTGTTGAAGTTCGGTTATCGTTACGATTTACGCAAAATTGGTGGCATTATGAAGAAAGAGGATTACAGACAAATCTTAAGAGAAAATGCAATTTCATTAGGTTTGCAATTAATTGAAAACAATTTTATTTTCCCCCAAGAAACTCTAATTTGTAAAAAAAATGTTTAAAACAGGAGAAAAATGTTTTTCAAATATTTAGTCTCCACAAAGCTCCGACTCTGATAGAGTTCTATGGGATGAGCTTGACAGAAGAATGAAATATCGATGTCCTCGTCAGGAGAACTACTGTGTACATTTTATGGAAGACCATATCAAAATGAATGGAATGCTAAGACATCGATGTCCTACGTCTAAGTGGGAACTATTGGAAACATTTCACCAAAGATCATATCAAAATTAATAGAATGCTGAGTTGCTCGGGCAATGTTAAATCAAAGAGCAGCTATTTCGATGAAAAAACTGTAAATATTTCGACAAGAATTAATTTTTTTTACTCTTTTATGTTTAGAATAATTATATTAAGTTAATTACATGTCTTTTTGCATTTAATTTTTTAAATCTTATTGAATGTCTTATCTTCTATGGCCAATAGTGTAACTCAGTTTTTCCAGTTACCTACCAACAAAAACATATCGGATGCTTTAACAGTGTAGTGATAATTTTATTCAACTTTTGCCCGGACTTTTATATTAAATATGATCTGAGTTGAAATCGTTATGAGCACATAAAAATAATTAACTTTCTTAAGAAATATACATTTTATTATTAGAATAAGTTTTATGTAGCTTGAACTTTTACAATTTAAATTGTAATAACTTCAACTCTACCCTAATAGATTTAATTTAACTTAACTTATAGTTATAACTTTGCCATCGATAATTGTGACTCGTGTAAAATATTGGTATAGAAAAACGTTAATTACTTCGCTATTGAGTGACGATGAAATTAAGTCAGCAAAAAATAGCTAATACTATCGAAAATTTATTTTGCAAAAAATGTACCATTGAACACATTCAAAGTATGTAGTGATTTCATCAATCATTACAGCAGGACCTATAAAACAGCTTAAATCTTTCTTAGCTTGTGGAACTTTGGCTGAAGCGTATGTATGTACTTAGCATTTACGATGTATGTATATCAACATGATAATACTTAATCCGAAACGTAGTACGCAATGACTTAGCGGTAATGAAAATGGAGTTAAACTTTGAATAGTACTGTAGTTGAAACTGAATTCGAATAAGAATATTTAGATTTAGTAAAAAAATTGGCTAAATCCTAATCAAGAAATACGAGCGATAACCTGAGTGTACTGAGAATAAGAAAATCTAGTTGATTGTAAAAAGCAATCATACAGTGCTTATTTAACTCTTTATCTGTTATTTGATGTTTTGTTGCGGAAGTTACGTTCGTTACAACTCAGCTACTTATTTTTTAAAAGTAAAAGAATTAACCAGAGAGCATTTTCGTATCATTATTTATTATGATTTTAAAAGAGGTTTAAATGCTTATGAGTGCAAAGAGAGTTTAGATTCAGTTTCTAGTGAACATTTAGTGAACAAGCACCTTCCTTAGCTACAGTTTACCGATGTTATAAATAATTTGAACGCGAAAGGAATTCTGTTCAGCATCAAAAAGGAGCTTTCTATGGCTGTTACCCACAAAAAGATTGCTGCTGTTAAAAAAGTAATTGAAGAGGACAATAAAGTCACTTATGCGGTAATAGAGCGTCAACGCAAGATTGGATCCTCAGCTGTTAAAACAATCATACATGATCACCTGCATTTGAAAAAAGTGGTAAGTCATTTTGTGTCGCATCACCTTTCTAACTTCCAAAAAGTAGAGCGTGTAAGAATTTACCAGGAATCTTTAAATTTCTTAAATAATGGCGAGCACCAATTTTTTTCCAGAATAGTGTTAGGCGATGAAACTTATATTCCTTTTTTCGACCTTCCTACCTGCCAAGAGAATCGAGTATGGATTCACAAATATGGTCTACACTGACTAAGAAGCAGCGAGCTATGAAAAAGGTTATGTGTGAGATATTCTTCAGAAGTATGGACAAAAGGCAGTTACAGCTAAATGGTATACTGAAAATTGTTTGCCTGAAGTGTTCAGTAGAGTTCCAGACAAGGGAATTATGCTCCACCATGATAATGTATATTATTAGAGTTAAAACTGCCATACGGCAGTTTTAACTCTCTAGAAAAATATAAAAGTAATAGTACATCCGCCGTACTCACCTGATTTAGCAATATGTGACTTTTGGCTTAAATGCGATTTGCGGGGTAGAAAGTTTTCGTCTATAGAAGAGATTGATACCGCAATTCACGCTTATTTTGAAGGTATTCCGAAAGAAGGTTGGTTGAGAGTTTTTAAACAGTAGGAAGAGAGAATGGTCAAGTGTATAATTGCTGAGGGAAATTACTTTGAGCATATTTAAAATAGAATCCTAGAAAATATTAATCGTGTTTTTTATTTTCAATAATTTCAGCTTGTCCCTCGTACTACAGAATAGATGATAATTCCTTTTGCTTTAAATGTGTTAATATTTGTTGGATTCTGCGCATTGATATCGTAAACCTATAAAGAATAAAGACTGACGAACTAATAATTGCTAAAGACATAAAAAATAATGCAAAAAATAGTTATCATTGAAGTTTTTTTTTTATCTTCACATTTTTTGGTTTAATTTCAAATACGACATTATAAGAAAAATCAAAATTCGCGAGCAATTTGTTTAATTTAAGCTACTATAATTATTTTACATCAACTCGTTTCTCAAACTGCCCTCGCATTATACTAGAAAGGATACAAAGAAAAAATATTTAGAGAAGGATCTTAATTTGTAGATAATGTATGAACTTTTTGAACAAAAGTGTAAAGAACACGGAAGGACAGTAGAAAAATTTTAGTACAAGTACAAGTCGGTATTCAAAGCCGAATTTAACTTACCGTTTCATAAGCTAAGGAAAGGCACATTTTTTGAACATAGTAAATCAGAAGAAACAGAAGTACTTCAAAAGGGTTATGATGGATATGTAATAAGGAAAATGGAAGCTAGAAACGCGAAGCATGTGTTTTAATCGAATTTGATTTGGAAGCTGTCTGTTATACTCTTGCAACTAATGCCAAAGCTCTTTTACAAAAATTGATTGGCTGTATATAATTTTAGAGTTCTTAATGTAGTAGACAGAAAAATCGTATGCTACATGTGGCACGAGGGCCTAGTGAATCGTGCTTCTGATGAAGTGGTGTCTTGTTTGTGACACTTTTTACAAACAGAAAAAATGAATAAGGACGTAGTGGTTTTCTTCGACATGAATTCCTAAATGTTTGATTGCCGAATATAAACGAGCAAGAGCGAAAACATCACTGTCAATTGGTGCCCGTTTTGAAGGAGATCCATATTTTATGAACCGTTTTGTGACTAAGAAGTTTCGAGTTCAAAAATTCGCTGGAAAAGTTCTTGCTTCTGTTTTTTTTGGATATCCATGGAATAATTATGATCGATTACCTAAAAAAGGGTCAGACCATTACTGAAGATTCTTATTCTAAATTACTAACCACCCTGGGAGAGAAAATGAAAGAAACAAGACGTGGCATGTTAGCGAAAGGTGTGTTGTTTATGCAGGACAATACCCCTGCACACAAACCGCGCATTACCATGAATACAATCTAGGGGATCAAGGATTCAAATTACTGGAACACCCGCCCTATTCCCCAGACTTAGCCCCCTCATTATCTG
This sequence comes from Melolontha melolontha, assembly GCA_935421215.2. Lineage (NCBI taxonomy): Eukaryota > Metazoa > Arthropoda > Insecta > Coleoptera > Scarabaeidae > Melolontha > Melolontha melolontha. Next base: position 84,629,304 of record OW285242.1, on the reverse strand, counting down.
TTCTCACGATTGAAAAAAAGTTTAAAAGGACGACAATTATTGTGTAACGAAGAGGCAACAGAAGATGTGGGGGGCTGGTTTACAGATCAAGAAGAATCTTTTTTCAGAAGGGTTAAAGGGTTAATAAAATATTTTAAGTCCAAACATTAAATTGTTTCAATACCCCCTTATATATTTTAAGTACCGCAAAATAGGAACATTTTGTAATTAGACGTGCTTCTCGGGCAACACAGTTCTAAAACGCTGCCATTAATTTAGTGGAAGTTTATTCACAGCTCATACCTATTAGTCGAGAAAAGATGCAAAATTTAAAATAATTAAGTGACAAAAAAATTATACCTAGCCATCATCATTCCTATGAACCTTAAAAAAATGATATGAACAATAATTGTATAATCTGACTGTTACTATAATCTTAGAAGCAATCATTTTTTAATTATTTTATGGCCATGTTTTTTTTATTTTTGTACTTTGAAAAGTGAATAAAGCCTTTAAATTTGATTGTTTATTTAAAATTATTGTCATAAGATTTTTGTTTTTTCGTTAATATTGGTATAATAATATTTATCTGCTCTATAATTTGTTTAATTATATCCAAAAAATTACTAAAAACACCATATCATCATTGTTTCCCATGGCAAATAGTATTAAAAAACTGCAAACTGTGTTAAATGAACGTAATTTGAATTAAAATTTATCTTCGAGCAACAACTATGTAATTGCAACATTCAATAACAACTTATTTTCAAGTGGGTAAAATATTTAGCAAAAATCAAATTTTGTATTACGTAATTTGAAAATAACAATGGCCATTTATTTTTGTGAAAGAAGCGTCTAAAAACCCTGACTAGCATTAATGTTATAAAGACTTTTGTTCAGCACTCATTTTAAATCGTGATTATCTCAAAAAAAAACAAAACACTAGTTACGTGATTGTTGTTCTAAGGCTTCTAAACCCTCGATATGTAGTTCTTAAGATAAGATCATAAAAAATCGGTGTTGTAGCGCTCCTATTGAGACATCATGATTCGGGGTGCAAATACTGCTGACGCATTTATAATGTATTGAATTTCAAACGTATGTGAATTAAACATTTTTTACTGACATAATGGTCGAGGTATGTCAATAATATCAGGTATTACCTTGTACTTTATGATAGTATAAAATGAATTTCTACAATAAAATTATTGCTGTGATATTAATTGGTTTTCTCTAAGTAATTAAGAGCTCAAAAGGTATTTAATTTACAGAATTTATTTTAGAAATAGCTTTCTTTTAATAAACATTTTATGTGGAACTATGGGAATTTTGCTGAATGTATAATTTCTCCTTAAAATAAATTACCACTTTCCAAATATAGAAGTGAAATTTTGATATTATTTTTGTAATGTTTTTATCAAAAATATAATTTTATGATTACAATCACAACAAAAATAAAATCATAAAACAAACAAATTAATTTCCCTTTCTCTTGTTCTCTTTGGTATTTTAAAATATTTTCGAACAAAATTTAAATTCTCATTAAATTCAAACAAAGCTTTCAAACACGTACTCATTCATTCATAGGTAATTGTGTAATTTCGGTATTTTAGTACATATCTAGGTGTATGATTCATTCTCACGGATAAATAAAAACATGATTAAGATACACCCACGTCAGACAATTTTTATTTCAAATGACTCCTTTTATTAAAATATGTTGACATTGTTATCTGAAGGATGATCTAACAAATGTCAATCAATCCAAGACATAAATATTTGAATGCAATTAGAAAATTGTCATGATTGAATTTAATTTTTACTTTAAATTAGAAAATGTAGGCATACTCTTTTACTGATTATTTATTCTTAAACAAAACCAGATTGAAGCGAAATTATAAATAAAAAATGGATTGGTCAATATATCGGGTGTGGATAAAGTATAAACAGCAAATATAGGTATAAAGTATTAGTTAGACCGTTAGGAAGTATACTATGATTATGAAATCTGGACACTGATCAAATAAATTGGACCAGTCTATGACATTGATTTAAACGAAGGGGGATCACTACTGAATCACCCGTTATGCGAATAAAGTATAATAAACTAGATAGATTCAGGTGGATAAACAGGCAAAAATCGAATAGATGGTACAGGAATGCTTAGAAAAGGGCTTGGAACGAAAGTAAACAGGCAACAGGCAGTAACGTGGAAAACCAGTAACATTAGTGACTTAAAATGGTTAAAAATGAATAACAAAAGACTATATTTTTTTTGTATTACTTTTATTATTAATTACCCACGTCTCGCATCTGCTTTTTCGTAATTTGATATTTATTTTCACTTCCGAGTCCCACACTTTTTATAACACATTCTATTTTTCATAATTTTCCGGCAGCTTCCGCTGTCACATAAAGCTATCCAAGTAAATAAAATATTTCACCATTTTTATTTCAGCACCTTTCTTATTATTTTCATTGGAATGGACGTGAGCCTATTTTTGTTTGTATTTATTTGTTTATTTATGAGAAAAATTGAAAAAAATATTGAGTAACACTCGCTCTATAGCCCAGATTTGTCTACGTATGACTACGCCATATTTGGGCCTCTCTCGGAAGAATTAGGAGGATATAATTTTGACTATAACCAAGACGTGGGAATGTTGATGCGCAACTGATTAGAGGCAAGACCAATTTCATTCTTCGATAGCGGGATTAAAAAACTTCCATTCTGCTAGGAAATGTGCTAAATAAAAGTAGTTAATATGTGGAAAAATAAGATATGTTTAATGTCTTTTTTTCTGTAACAATAATTTTAAAAAAAGTTCAGTTTATAGTTGATACACCCTCGTTGGAGCTGTTAAATACCAGTTGCAAAATAAGCTTAAGATTTAAGACCCAAGGAATAGTTTCTTCTTTAATTGAGTTTTATCTAATCATGGAAGAATTTGAAGAACATATTTAAAGCCTCTCTTAAACCTTCTATATACTAAAAATCTAATTCACGGTTACCATTGAATAGCGCCCAAGCTATGCGAATCCGAAGAATACTGTGATGAGAAGACGGCAGACTATGTGCCCGGTGCATGGATCATGTCACCATGTGTACTAAATATTATTTTTCATTCCTCTCGCTTTGTTTACATATCGGAGCAGAAAAACATATATTTAGTAGTTTCCTAAATATTTCCATACATGCATTTATCAAAGAGATAACAGAATTTGAACATATATTTTACAGTTCTAAATCAAAATAAAAAAAAAAACATTATTTTGTATTTCTAACAATGAACGAAACATTTATTCTAAAGAAAAAGTGGTTTTATTGGCAATAACAGATGCACCTTCAAAACATATTTATATTATAGTATCCAAAATAATATTTAGTACACATGCTGACATGATTCATGTCACCATGCACCGGGCACATAGTCTGCCGTCTTTAGATGAGTTATAGGTGTCATATGGCCTGGCACCGTCTGGAAAAGTTTCGATACAGAAGGATCGAGAAATCGAATATGCTAGAATTTTCCCTTAAATATAAATAGCATTCAAGAGGGATTTATTGGATTCATTCAACGGGTAGTCGCCGCGTCGAGTTGATATTGTGATAAATAAACATTGATATAAATACTGTGTACATAAATATTGTTATAATTAGTTATTAGTTTTAAGTTGATATTTAGTGTATTCTGTTTTTATTGTTAATATAGTGTGTGTTTAAATTACCGTTAGTTTTATTTAAGAACCCGGAAATACATATTTTACAGTGGTGTTGGTGTGAAGTTAATTAATAAATAACGGACAAGTGGACAATTAAGTGTTAATAAAATATTTGTTTAAATGAATATACAGAGCAAAAAGACGTTTATTTTTAAATATCGTGATGGCGAATAGAGTGAAACTCGCTGAATTAAAAGTGACTGGTTTAAAACGAGGACTAGAGGAGATGAGGATACAACCGGGAAAAAGGCAATCCTCCAGCAACGACTTCGTGATGCGTTAGTCAAAAAAGGTGAGGATCCAGAGAATTATTTCTTCCAAGTTCTAAGTGGGGATGCTAGCGTGGAATCGTTGTTAATCAAAATGGAACAAAAGAATCTACACAGTGTAAAAAATATGGAACGACGACTGATAGAGAATTCGCAAACTCAAATGCAACAAATGGAGCAGAAGAATCTTAACAGTGTCAAAAGTTTGGAACAACGATTAATAGACAATTCGCAAACTTTGAAACAACGTCTATTAGATTCGGAATCCCAAATGGAACAGATGGCAGAAAGGAGCCTGAAAACCTCTAGAATCCTCGAGAAAAATCCGCAAAAGGAGCTACTGGAAAATTCTAGAACTTTCGAGAAAAGTCTCGAACAAATGGGACAGACTGGAAATAATGGAACAGAAAAATTTAGAAAGTTCGAGGGCTTTGGAGAAAGTTCTAGAATAGCCACTACAAGGAATTAACATTCGAAGATTTTATGGAGGAGTATTCTGGTTCGAGAAAAGCTCGATTTAGGGTGACCATCGAGAAATAGCAAGATTTGTTCACGGTGCCGCCAGATTACGCACTTGCTCATTGCGTAGCCCGAAATCTGCGAATGGCCAAAGGAATTGCCAGAGAATTTAAAGAGATTTGGCCAAATCGAAAAATTAAGGCAGCAGAACCAGTAATTGGGAAGAGTCTCCAAATAATAAATAAAGAACAGCCCATATTTTATTTGGTCACGAAAGAACTGTCAAGCCTAAAGCCAACCTATCGTGCCTTATGGGAGGCCCTGGTCCTTTACGTGAACGAATGTTACAACAGGACATTTTGAAATTAGCAGTTCGAAAATTGGGTTGTGGATTGGACTGGACTGGAGAATTGTAAAAAGCATGTTAGAAGTAATTTTCCAACATACTGGTATGGAAATTCTGGCATGCAGTTACCGGCCCGAATGTTCTCTTACACCCAGGCAAGAGAAGACCGTGGACTGTTATTTCGATATGACGTCGCAATGTAACAAAGGCCCTACCTGTCGATTTCGTCATCGTTTGAGGGAACCAAAGCATGACATGTTTCGGGACGAAACTTCATTTTTTAAGAAGGTGGCAATGTGATGACTAAAGATGGCAGACTATGTGCCCACACTGTCAAATTTAATAATAATATGTTTATATACTGAGAAGGATTGTTCGACGTTCAGAGATGTTATATTTGCATAGTTAAAGTGCTCTTTGTATCTGTACAATGGATCTTCAGTATTGGTAAAAAGTTGCCCTAATTTTGTAAAATCTACATTTTGATCTAATACACCTTATGTGTATTAATAAATTTAACAGTCTGCCGTCTTTAGTGATGACTCATCCGACGATATATCAGGTGTCACATGGCCGGGCACCGTCTGGAAAAGTGTCGATACAGAAGGATCGAGAAATCGAATATGCTAGAATTTTCCCTTAAATACAAATAGCACTGGATTCATTCAACGGGTAGTCGCCGCGTCGAGTTGATATCGTGATAAATAAACATCGATATAAATATTGTGTAAATAAATATTGTTATAATTAGCTTTAAGTTGAAATTTAGTGTATTCTGTTTTTATTGTTAATATAGTGTGTGTTTAAATTACCGTTAGTTTTACTTCAGAACACGGAAAGACATATTGTACAATACGTATAAATGTCTAACTGAAAATCAAAAAAGAAATTTCTTTGTAATTCATCGAAAATTTCCAAATTTTTAGGGCCAAAATTGTAGTTAAAGTCGATTCATATCTTTATTTATTATATATTTATCGAAATACAGCGTAATCAAGTTCATTGACCTGCAAAAAAATCGCCAATACCTACTTTCAATAATAAGACCCTATCATAGATAGTGACTGTTATTGTTTTCTACAACATTCTCGGCCGCACATATGGTGATGCTTCTTTTACGTATATCAATAATAAGCCTTTACGTGGAATATTTCGACAAACCTGTCGTATTAATTAAAATGTGATTAAAACTAAATAGCTTGAACGTTAGGCTTCTTTTAAAAGTATTATGTTTATAATAAAACAAAAATTCTCGTAAAATAAAAAGCTTTATGTAGCGTGTCCAATGGGATGGATATCTGGTTTTTAATTATTTGTATGGAATTACATATTTACTAATTTTTTTAAGTCTTTCTTTGGAGACTGTGGTTAAGTAAAACTCAAAAAAGTTATAAAACCTCTTGCCACAATTAATAATCGCGCAACAACTTTACACAGCGTCCGAAAATACACTGTACGCAGTATATACGTGGATGCCGTGTAAAGTTGTTGCGCGTTTATATGTGTTAGCTTTACTGTGCCCCATGTGCGACACTTTGATTAGTGATTTTTACCTACTGATAATGACAATTTGGTTGTCGAAATACGTATAGGATACGATTATTAATTGTGATGAGGGGTTTTATATCTTTTTTGAGTTTATAATTTTTTTGTCTTTAAATTTGTAGTAGTACTGATAATACCGATAAAACAATATAATTATATAATCGGTAAAAAGAATTACTGATGAATTAGAGATGGAAGCTCGTATTGCCGCCCGTATATTTACCTGCGACAGGGCCGGACTCGAATAAAGAAAAAAATCATTTTCTCGTTACTACGTGAACATTGGGCAGTTTTTTTTTTGTATGAAGGCATTACTCATATATACCTTTCATCCCATTTTTTCTTGGTCACTATACATAACTAGCATTGTATAATAATAATAATATAATATAATACAAATTGGTTAATTGTTTTTCAGGCGACGTTCTCAGTGCAGATGTTTTTAAAGGCCCTTACAATGCAACGGCGTACGAGCCAATACCATTAGAATACCTAAATTTAGCCTTCAATAAAATACATTCTTTACACAAAAACGTCTTCGAACACACTCCAAATTTAAAATATTTAAATTTGGAAGGCAATAGTTTTAGAGTGGTTGACGATACGACATCTTTGGCATTTAGCTCTGTACCACAACTAAAGGTAAATTCTGAAAGCAAATCTAGAAGCACTGTTTTTCAACTGTTTCATTTTAGATATTTAACATAGCAAGAAACGGATTAACAGATGTGTCCGAAAATGTTTTGAGAAATTTCAGAAGTCTTAATGAATTAGATATCTCCAACAATGACTTGGATTTTGTTCCTAAATCTTTGGGAACTCAAACGTCTTTGGAAGTTCTCAGAATTGATAATAATCCAATTATTTTATTAGATGATGAAACTTTTTTAGGTAATGCTTAGCCTTCAGAATGCAAAAAATATTTTATTTAAGTATGTGAATTTAATGTTATAGGACTGGATAATATTTTAGAAATTTCTGCCAGGAATTTGTCAAAATTAGAAAGGATTAAAACCAATACGTTCGCTCGAGCCAAGAAACTTAGAAAACTGGATCTTTCACAAAACGAAATGCTCTCCACGATAGATGAGCAAGCTTTTTTAAACAGTGAGCAATTAAGAGAGGTATAAAAAATCATTTAAGGCCGATATTATAAAGAGGGAGAAAATATCGTAATAGTAATTCGTCGAATAAATACAATAATATAATAAAGATTAAGTAAAATAGCTAGTGGAAAAATATTCATCTATGCTTCGTAACAAATGATGGCAGTACTTTTCAATAAAATTTAAATTATACAGGCTGTCCTTGAAATAAAGAGACAGCATATGATAAATGGAAAGGTTATATAAAATATAAATTCAAAATATTGCGACACGAACCCCGAAGTTAAAAACACCTTGAAAATTGTATTACATGACGCCTATGAATTTAAAATATTCAAAATGTGTATAAATAATAAATACCTCACCCGCACATCGTATGTTTGCGTACGTAATAGCTGGATGAGACGGGCAATAACAAAACTATTCTTTTTGTTATTGTCGGCCAACTTTAAGATATTGTCTCTGATACTTTTTATAATCGCGCAGTGGCGTGACAAAAAATTTTTAATATCTTTATAATTTTTTTTCTCGCTTATGAGAGGGACTTTTGGGAAAATATTTTGCATTTATATTTTATCTAATTACATCTTTCCATTTTTCATACGTTGTATTTTTATATCAAGGACATTCGGTATATTCATATCTATTTATTTATGTATTATAGGCGTTCAGAAAAATTCGAAGTCAAGTAGGTTTTGAACAAAAAGCGTATGTCTTTACTTAAGTATATGATTGTATTAAATATTAAATGTCAACTGTTGGCTGTCAATAATTGTCAGAATCTAGTATCAAAGATAGTAATTTATATTTTTGAATTTTGAAAATGATATTTACTAACACACACAAAGCATTCATGGTTGAATTTGATTCTCAAAATAGTCAAAAGATCGATGGACAGTAGAAATAGTCAATTCAAGCTTATTTAGAAGAATTTCGAGATGAATTTCCAAACTTCGGTTTTGATAATAATACTTTTCAGTCTACACTGATAAGAATTGTTTCAGTTTTTCAACAAACCGGTCGTGCGGGACGACAAGAGGGTAGTGGGCGACCAAAAGTCCGAACAGAAGAACCCATTTGGTAACATTAGATGAATAATGACTGACGCTCCAAACTTCAGTACGAATTCTCACTCAACAAACTGGGTTGTCAGTTGGTTCTTGTCAAATAGTTTTAAAACAAGATTTAAAGTTATTTCCATATGGTATAACTTGCTTGCAAGAAATCTTCGATATTGATTATCCACGACGGGTAGTTTTTTTGCGAATGGTTTACAAATAATTTTAATGATGAACTCCTAGACAAAACTTTCTTTTGGGACGAAGCATGGTTTCATGTTAGCGGATACGTTAACTCACAAAACATAAGAATGTGGAGTGATACAAAGCCCAATAATTTTTATGTCGAGGCTCCTCTACATCCTCAGAAATTTGGTGTTTGGTGCGCTTTAAGTAGAAGAAGAATTATTGGTCCAATTTCTTTACTGGTACCTTCGCTGCAGAAAAGATATCGACAGGAAATACTATTGCCTTTCCTTAATCAGCTTCGTGATGACGAACTAGCTTTCGGTAACTTTCAATAAGGTGGTGCTCAAGATCACAGCGGGTGAAACAATGAATATTCTACAAGAAGTGTTTGGAAATCGTTTGATTAGTTTGAATAGCGAAGATGAATTTCTTCCAAAATCTTGTGATCGTACACTGTGATTTCATTTTATGGCCTTTTTTAAAAATCAATTTATCAAGTACCAGTGCAAGATTATATAGATATGCAAGACGTAATTATAAATAAAATTAATGAATAAAAAATTAAAAACCCTTACCACAATAGAATTTAACAATTCTATATACGTATTTCGAGAACCACGTTGAGTGTTAAACGAGAAGCCGTACAATATAGCGCTCAGTGAGTGTTGTGTGTTTTTTGTGCTTTCAAGTGTTACACTGCTTTTTCTACTGAGGATGGCAACGTGGTTGTCGAAATACGTATATAGAATTGTTAAATTCTATTGTGGTAAGGGTTTTTAATTTTTTATTCACTTAAAAGCCACAGTCTCCGATTTTTCAGTCAAAATTAATGAAATTAGAAATAGTCCCATACTACAAAATATATTTGGTAGTATTAGGAGGTGCGTAAAATGCTTGGTGGACAATTTCAACATCTTTTATAATTTATTATGGTCGCTTTTATCGATAATTTATACAACTACAATTCATGATATTTATTCTAAAGTTGTAATCTAAAGACTGTACGAACAATTAATTGAATTTGCAAATTAATTATTCTTACCTTCTAAAATCAAATTTCTGTTAATTAATATGGCATTTTAATGGAATATATTTTGACATAAACTGACATTTGCGTGTTTGATAACTTATAAAATTGTGTTAAGTAAATGAATCATTCTACTGTACTCTCTCTCTCAGACAAGACTTCAAATTTTCAAGGACTACTTTGACTTCGAGTTTTTCTGAACACCCGTTATAATATTAACAGTATACCTACAGCAAAAGTAAATGAAACTTTACTCAAACTAAATTAAAATACTATTGAATAAACAAACACCTATACGCACTTTATAGGTTATGTTTTCGTTACTTATTTTGTAGGATTATGTTTACGTTGCACCTAGGTATGTTGACATTTATTTAATCCACAGAACAAAATTTAATGGCAGATTTTCTAAGAAGTAAATTACTTGATAGATTTACATCTTTAGTAGGTATATTTATTCAGCGTTTATAATACCCAAATCTATGGAATAAATTAAATTACTTGCTTAGTAAATTAAATCTATAGAATATTATCGTTTACAATACCGGCAACACTATGGGATTTTACTAATAGTCCATTCTTTATTTTCAGTTGAATTTGAGTAACACTAAATTATCAACGCTATTACCTGATATTTTAAATTGGTCGGAACTACGTATTTTGGATTTATCTAATAATCAACTATTTTGCGATTGCTATCTGTACAACATATCTAAACAACTATCGGATGAAATTAAAATGACGAAAGATGGTCCGTATTGTAAGGATGTTAGAACAACTTTCAGTTTTGAAATTTACACATTAACCAATGACATTTGTCTGAATAAGGTTGGTATAATTAATAATATTTTTAGAATATCAGAATAATTGAAACATACATGAGTGGGTAAAACCCCACCAGTTTTGTATAATACAAAGGTATTTTTAATAATATAAAATATTATTAAAAAACTGGTGTGAAGAACACAAATACAGGTTCACTATTAATATGTTTTGTGAACGTGTCCGAACATATCCGTCCCCAGAGACGCAGATACGTATTTCGCCTTTCTACAGGCTCATCGGTACGCCCCTGCTGGAGAAAGGATATCTTCAGACACATACACAAAAAAGAACCACATCGCCATATCACAGAAATTATCCAGACTTATAGACCTATATATTATATCCAGACTAACAGATAATTTCTGTGATATGGCGATGTGGTTCTTTTTTGTGAATGTGTCTGAAGATATCCTTTCTCCAGCAGGGGCGAGTAGAAATGTAGAAAGGCGAAATACGTATCTGCGTCTCTGGGGAGGGATATGTTCGGACACGTTCATAAAACATATTAATAGTGAACCTGTATTTGTGTTCTTCACACCAGTTTTTTAATAATACTTTATATTATTAAAAATACCTTTGTAATATTTTTAGAAGGTTATGTCTTATAAATATTTGCGAAATGCCCGATGGCAACTATGACTTGTGATACTTTTTTAATGAGCGGAGCACATATTTAAGGACAAAAATAACAGTTTAAAATGTCTATTTTATTGTGGTATTAATTAGATGATACAACGATCAGTCAAATGGCAAAAAAAATACACTCATCATGGCTTTGGTTGAACCATTTTCAAAGAGAATTAGTGCTCTATTTATTGCCTCAGCCTATTTTTCTTAATTATTTCTAACTTCCTCGAGTTTTCCAATTTGTTACACTTTTCAGCTTTTTGTTACGGCATTTTCCGGGTATTAATTAACTGATACCATTCAAATTGGAACCGCTGATAAACAGATGGAGTTCTGTTGAGACCATAGACTAGCCACATGATATCAAATCCCCCAATTCCACCATCGCATACTTGGTTTTACCATGGAGGAATTGGTGTTATAATGCAGCAATATTATTTTTGTGGTCTTACTACCGGTAAATGGTCTTTTTCTCTCAATTTCGTCACTCAAACGAATTATTTAACATTGAAAATTTCAGGTTTCATCGAGCTGCAGCGCTTTCTTTTAAAACCTAACTACAAATTTAACCAAAAAATTTTAGTTTTAAACCGCGATAATAGAGAAATATTTGGGTCGTTGCATTTTACCTTGCTGACACCAGTGAGAGGGTGTAAAACCCAATTATCCTCCTTATATATTTTGTCTAGTTTTTGCGGGCGCTTGGCTCCAACTGCGGTAGCAAGATCAGATGTATTTGATATAAATCTTTATTTCATATTTATTCCAATTCTTTATCTTTAACTTTTTTGGGGAGTTCAGAATATTGCTCAGATTTGAGATGACAACCGAAATCAATAAAATTTCTGAATAGTTTAATTTATAATTTTTTTTTTATAATATACGATTACTATCTTCGTAGACCTAACGACTTCAATCTTTAGGTCTTTACATTTCAAGTAAAATCTTGGAGATCTGTAATAACAAAAACTGTTGGAAGGGGGTCCATAATAAAAAAAAAACGTTAATAACCGCTGTTTTAGATCAATGCTTCTTCAATGGAACTATTAATAATCCCTTTTTCATTAGTTCTATTAACATAACTTCGTGTCGCTGTATTTTCATGATTTTATATTTTTATTTTAATAAATACACAAAATATTTTTTGTGGTTTGACTTTCCTTCGAAGGTTTATAAGTATTTAGTAGTGATAAATTAATGAATTTAAAATCTAGATTGTGATTATATCTGTTAAATTTTGTGGTTTTCTACTTTTGATCTACTTGATAAGCATAAGTAACTGAATTTCTTGAAATAAGTTAATTATTATTTTCCATTATTTAAATATAACTTTTTATATTTTTATATATATATTTTTTATTTTTTTAAATTTTTATATATATTTAAAATTGATATATTAGCGTTCACGGAAATTTGGTCGAACATGATAAAAAACAATAAAATACAAAATAAAATATATTATTCCAAAAGTATATTAATACCATAATAGAAAAAGAAAAATGATTCTAAATTAATAATGAAATAATTAATGATTTTGAAATAATTAAATTTATTTTTTGTCGAAAAAGCTCCTTAGAGTTGAAAACTGTCTGAAAAACAGGTGAATTCTTTTAATTTAGTTTTAGATTGTTTGGTCCGGTATGTTATTCTATTAATTTGGAAGACCAGCTTTTCTCTCCCTCCTATCGAGTTCGTTCCAAAAGAAGTTAATAGGATTAAAATCCAGGCTTTGAGGCAGTCAAATCATAATTTGCAAAATGCTTTGGTCTTATTTCGTGTCAAATAATTCTTACATATTTTGACGGTGTGCTTGGGATCGTTATCGTGCATAAATGTTAAGTTTTACTCAATTACGCACAGACCAGATGAAATTACAGAAAAATTTAAAATTGCACGATAATTTTCATTGTTCATTAACTTTTTGCGAATTTTCATTTTCCTGGGGTGAATAACACCATACTAAAATGGAACCATCTCCACTTCATATTGGTTATAATAATTGCGGAGCGTTTTTTTTGGTTCGGCATCTTCTAACAAAATTTCACAATATTGATCAAATATTACAGTGTCCATTCCAATATTTTCTGTCGATATCCCTGATGCAAAAATAGTTTGCGCCTCTTGTAAGCGACAATACCGCGTTGTGCTTCGCGATTGAACTCTGTCGCTATTTCTGGTGCTACTTTCCCGCGATTTCTTAATTAGTTCACCTTGTCGTGCAAGGTATTTAAGACCCGTGGTTGTTTCATGCCGAATAGTATTACTGGGCGTAGATATTGAAATTTTAGTATTTCACTAATTTGCTGACCTGCACATATAATATAATAATAGCACGTTGTTAAAATATCGCTTTTCTATGTGTGTCGATTTTTTGTCGTTGAGCTAGCTCAACAACGTGGTATTTATTTATTTTTTATGCGAAATAAATATCGCGTTGTTTTTCTAACCAACTGCTTTTCCGCACGGCAATATTCGCATTGGTTTTAAAAATTAAATTATTATTATTACCAACTTAAGAGAACTTAACGCTAGTGGAGGCATTTTCAAAATAATCACAAGGTTAGTAAAGTAAATAAGAATGGCACTGTAAAATCGCTTACATTTTATGTAAAGTTGTTACATGCTTTCTAGTTTTATAGATCTATTCAAGGAGAGAGTAAATTCTCGAAATAATTGCACAATTTTCATAAATAGGGATTTTTTTATATACAAGAAGGAGGCAAGATTCGATAAGATTATATTTCTTATTAACTTTAGATTTACAGAATTACTTAAATATTAAATTTGAACTTCATTTGTTTCATAGTTATTTGCTTTTCTCGGTATTCTTAGTCGGCCAAACTTCTGCGGGCAGTGTGTAACTTTAAGAAAAGCAACTATTGGAAATTAAAATGTTATATAAACTTTAAATGTTTAAACTTATCATTCAATTATCCAAAATCGTCTGATACATTTTTTACACTTCTTAAATTATACAGATTATGACAACTAATGAATACAATCGCAGGCATTATTTAATAATTCGTTTACACAAATAGCACCAGTATGTAAAGGTAAAGTAAGAAAGACCACTTACGGAAAATAGATTTTTCTAAAACTGTTGTTTTGTATTAATTATATAATGTGTTTAAATAAATTATCGAAGTAGTTCTCGGAAATATAAAATGCGTCCGAAATAGTGAGATGATTTCTTAAATTATCCAATTTAATTTTATAAGTTATATATCTCATTTGAAAAGCACTTTATAATTTTCCGAATTTAAACGTTATTTAGGTTAAGATCATTAATCAATTACGAATTAAAAATTGGACCTATAATTTAATTACATGATAAAAGTATTTAGTTTTTGATTATTTATTAAAAAGCATATATTTTTTTTCTTAGAAACGATGTTACACCATTGATACCATAGTCATCTACACTCAATAGCTTTTATGATACGGGATATATTGACTGTTTTTATTTGATATGAGTCACTACAAGAAAAACATCTAATAATAATCCATTCAATTTGCCGATAGGAATATTTTCAGTCTACGTGTGTTTAATGTACATATATACAGGAAGCAGCCAAAAGTTGAGAAACAGCAATATTAGAAAATATTTTATATAGCATTTTTAATACATATGACTATAAAATTCCGTAAGCTTTCACCACCGATGTCACTTGTAGTACAATCTTCTTGCGGGTTTCGCCGTGTTGTCGTAATTTCATTCGACTTTTCGCTGTCCATACTGCCAGTCTGACACCAGCTACTGAAGAAGCTGATAGTATGGACAGCGAAACATCGAGTATAATTACGACAATCGGCGGAACCCGCAAGATTGTACTACACATGACTACTAGTCCATTTCGTACTCAGCTAAGAATTTTCAGGCATATGGAGAATAATTATCTCTTGTTTTTGCATAATGAATTGTGTTTTTAGAAATGGTATTATTGCTTTTATCTTTATAATTGTTTTTCATACATTTCAATAATACATAACATTGATATTTTATTCTCTAACATGCAACATTACTAATTTACACTCTCTTAAAAAAACAAAAATAGTTACGAAATATGGACAAAAATATTTTTTTTCCAATTGTCAAAAAAAGTGACGTTTTTTTCATGAATCTCAGTATGCAAAGTGTATCATCTTTTAACCGTTAAAAAAAGCCGTCTAAGGAAAATGGAAAATTTCAGAGTGTTCCTCATATAAAAAACTATGCATACGCAATCCTATCTCTTAGTTTTAATCGACAGTAATTTTAAGAAGAGCCTTACTTAAAAAAAAACAAGATTCGAACATTTTGTGATTATAACGAGAAATGTAATTTATAAAATTACACTCAAATGTAACAAAACTAGCATAAAGATTATATTTAATGAAAAAAATCTATATGAAAATCTATATATAGGCTTTCCTTGAAAATTAATTAAATTATATAGAATATGTACTAACCAAAAATATTTTCCCAGAATTCCCTCTCATAAGCGAGAAACAAATGACAAAGATATTTAATGAAATGTTGTTACGCCACTCTGCCATAAATACTATCGGAGACGATATTTTAAAGCTGACCCACAACATAGTTTTGTTATTGTTCATCTCGCTTTAAGTATCGTTTTGTTGTCGATCGTTACGTACGTTCGATACAATTCTTCGATTAAAGATAATAGATTGTAACTTAAATGCTCGTAAAGCACACATCTTGCATGTCCTATTAAAATATCAGCTTTAAATATTTACAAGTATAAATTTTTAACAGCTGACTCAGGTGATCGAACCCTTACCATAACAAAACTTATATAAATATAAACATTGCCGCCCTTGAATTCAATGGGCATTCTGAATCCGATATTCTCTCTTCTAAAAAAAAAAACATTCTCGTAATACACATAAAATTTTAGTATGATTTTTTAAACGGGTTTGTAAATAAATCTAACACACATCTTAATTTTTAATTATTTATTTGAATAATATCTTGTATGCTAAGGTATGCTTAGCATACATTATATTATAGTTTTTATAACATTGACAGCTGTTATGTATGTAAACATACGGTGTGTGTGTGTAACTTCAATAGAGGTAGATACATATTTACATTCTGAATATTTTGAATTCATAGGTGGCACATATTAGAATTTTCAGGGAGTTTTTAATTTTGGGGTTCGCGTGATAATTGACTCACAAAATTTTGGATTTATATTCTATATAATTAACATCTTTCCATTTTTCATACGTTGTTGTTTTATTTTAAGGACGCCCGGTGTATGTATATTGTTACGAAATCTTACTGGAGAAAGGATTTAGGTTTAGATAGCTTTAGTATGAAGTGTCCTATATTCTTTCGATTTTAAATTATTCTACGTACCTACGCTTCTCTAAAAGAAATACTACACTGATAATAGTTCTTGCTATTATAATTCATATTATTTATTCAAATTTAATAAGTGTTAATTTTTCATTTAAATATTCGAAACAAATATGACAAAGATCATATTTTTGTTGCTATTTATACAAATAATAAGCAAAAAAGTGCTAACTGTATATTTTGATTTGATTTTTCGTGTCATCGAACCACCGATCCTAGTGTAATTTTTAGTCTGCCTGTATCACAAAAGTGGGTTAAATACTTTTCAAAATAATTGAAAAATATTTTTATATTAAATCATTTGTTTGTAGTAGTAACTAAATTTGTATAATTTATATCAAGACAAATTTCCTGATTTTATTTGTATGGTAATTGTTTCAGATTCAATAAACGCTTTCCCTTCAATTAAATTTTCATGTAGGGCTTTGTGTTGGAACCCACAATACGACATATCCCATTTTGAACTTTCCAGCATGTGAATAGATGACGCCGATAGTTTGGATAGCTATTTTTCTGAAGTATTCAATCTGTTTCTTCTTTACTACTTTGTAACAGATTTCAAAAAGGATTTATGTTAAATTTCCAGTACCCAGATTGCCTGTTAACATGTACACCGACTCAAAACAGCGCACATTAAACAATCCCAGATATGAATTTTTTAGAAGTAGTTAACTGTTCTTCAGAATACCAATGAAGCGTGTGCCACTCACATATGAACTGGAAGTTCACGTCCAAAATAACGCATTATTAATGAACATAACGTGCTTCAATCTCTATTGTTATAATTTTTATGTAATCATTCATGTCATTAGTGATTTGGATTTTATTTTTCTGCGCTTTCTCTAGCTAATTTAGTTTGGTATTTGGCCCGTCTTTTAGTTATTGATAGTTTGCTACCTTACCGCGAAGCTCGCGCAGCGAAAGCGTCTGGAGGTGGTCGGGATAAAAAAAAACTGTAGTTGTATCGCACAAAGTATGGGAGCTTCTATTTATTATATATGCCCTAGTCAGTGGAGACGGGTGTGGGTGACTAACATTAAAAGTTAGCCAGTAGCACCACTCAGTTTTACTTATGGAAGCTCAGGCTGAAAACTGAGAAAAGAGATTGCGCGATCTTAGGCGCATACGCGTACAACTACTCAAACACGCGGTAGATATAAACTTACTAAGTACCTATACTATACCAGAAGGCTGCACAGGATACCTGTAAAGAGGATACCTGTAAAGAAATTGTTAAGGGAAGGGCCAAAGGCAAAGAAAATACTTGGGAACACATAATTTGTATATTCACTAACCAAGAAATATTTTAATATTATAAAAAAATTAATCTAAATGAAAATATTAATATATGCAAATATGAATTTAATGATTATATTTTAAAAATGAAATCTTCACACTGTATAAGTACCGACTGTATAATCCGGCATCAAACTTATAAAAATGTCTATACAAAAACCAAGAACTAAGTATCGCAAAAATAAAGTGTAACAGTACGGTAAACATATTTTGAATGTAAAAAAAAAACAGATGAAAATAAATAGAAAATTAATTTCAAATACAGATTAAATCCCGTCGTTTTTCTTCTGCGGTACCATAAATTCAAACTTACAATAATTTTATAACGAAAAAGCGGTAGTAAAAATATCTTGCTAATGACTTAAATCTTAAAATCAAAAATTATTATTTTACAAAAAGGCGTCTATCGAACACCTGTGAAAAAACAGTACATATGGTGGCACAAGAAATCGTGACTGCAGACAATATATCTTAAAATTTATCAATAACTTTGTATGTTTTAAAAATTTAGATTTTAATTTCAAGTAGATGAATTAATAATTTGGTATTAACAAGACTAATTAGATATCTTAGTATGCCTAAAAATGATATATGTTATGATAGTAAAAGATTGAATGAGAACAAAATTAATATTTAAGCTGTTATGCTCAAGAAATTAAATTGATTCCGGCCAAAATAAGATAGCAATATATATATATATATATATATATATATATATATATATATATATATATATATATATATATATATATATATCTATATATATATCTATATATATATCTATATATATATATATATATATATATATATATATATATATATATATCTATATATATATCTATATATATATCTATATATATATATATATATATATATATATATATATATATATATATATATATATACAGGGTGTTACAAAAATTTAGGGCTGGCTATACATAGACGGTTTCTACAACTAAAAATAAGCAAAAAAGTTTATATAAATTTATGTCCTAAAATGGTTCGTTACTGAGTTACGGCCAATTGAAGTTTTTTTATTTTTATTTTAGAAATGTTTACAGAAAACGGGAGTTTCTTATGTTTCAAGTTTTTCGAGAAAAATTACTGATAGGAAAAATTTTGAGTTAAAAAGAAAATTAATCGGTGAAAGAAAAGCTCGAGTGTTTTTTGGCAAGATAAATTAACGATTTAAATAAATAATAAATAATTATTTTTATTTGAAAGCAGGAGAACAGTTATTAAATGTGCAATTACATATTATAAATTGTTTGGTTTGGTGTACTAATTTTAATATTATTTTCTTTGTTGCTTTCTACGCATGCTGAATAATTGTTTTGTCTTATTTTATTGGATTCGCGTAAATGACAAGTTTTTTAGATATCATATTTGTTCCTATTGGAACATTTTTATACCAATTATTAGAATTTGTCTGGAGGTCATTTTGAACATTTACTATAAGAAACATAAGAAACTCCCGTTTTCTGTAACCTTTTCTAAAATAAAAAGAAAAAAACCTCAAGTGGCCGTAACTCAGTAACGAACCATTTTAGGACATAAATTTATTTAAACTTTTTTGCTTATTTTTAGTTGTAGAAACCGTTTATGTATAGCCAGCCCTACATTTTTGTAACACCCATAAAACTTCTTTTTCTATTTTTCTTAGACGTTCTCTTAATTATTTCTTGGAATTCGGCTTGATAACTATATAAAAATGCTCATTTTAACGTTTCGACCTTTTATTTTGTCTTTCAATTTTTACTCTTCTTTTTTATTTTTTTTGTGCAGCTTGTGCAACTATTTTACTCAGAATACAAAGTTGGCACATTGTATATTCAACATATGGAAATTAATTTCAAATTTCTTCGGCATCATATGCCGAAACATGTAAGATTGTTTTAAATATATATTTTGAAGTAAAACCAGACCTTAAATCGCCAACTAATTGAATCTACCAGATATATATATATATATATATATATATATATATATATATATATATATATATATATATAGATAGATAGATAATTATTTCGTTACCATCATAATATATGTTGCTGTTATATAATTATATATCTTAAGTTATTTAAATATCTATACATTTGCTTATCATGCTGAGAGTTCCGTGTTTTGTTTCCTGTCTGGCTGTCCGAGTAGGTTTTCGTGGTTTTCCTTCTCGTTTAAGGCGAATGCCGACAGCTTTACATCTTAAGACGCTCCACGGGCGCATACATAATAATAACTAATGTCTTGCGTTTCCCTGTTTTTGTTGTCTATCTATTTTAGAATACTAAGGCATGATTTATTATTATTCAATTGGAATGTATCTTTGAATAATTTTATCCATAGCAACTACAAATGTATAACAATACGAGTTACTTGTATTTCTTTTCCCTATTCGTCTAAGATGATAATTAATTTCTTCCGGTGTATCGCTGTTCGGTGGATTAGATGACCATGAACTGCCCTGGATGGAGAGGCGGCAGTGTGCGTGGTGTCTTTTGCGGAAAGTAAATTATTTTTTTTCGAGTAGAACGCCAAGCAGAAGCGGCAAAATTGGCTGTTCTAAAATATTCACTAACTCTTGACCTGATCTGTAATTAAACGTTGAAATTCTATAAGTCGAAAAAGCGTGACAACTTCCGTTACAAAAATGTACTTTTTGTAACTTTTTAAACGACCTTACACTACAAAAGGCTGTCGGCCAGTCTCTCTCTTCCGCGTACCAGCAGACGCTCGCAGAAGGGGATGATAGTGACAAATAGCCTATTAGCTTTGTGTTCCTGTTTACTAAAATTAATTTCGTCATTTTTTATTATCATCCAACTGATTTTCTCAGCCTTTCTGAAGCACCACATTTCAACACGATTCTAATTTTCTTTTGACTACCGTTATATAATAAACGCAATGTTTTAAATTATAATAGAAAGCTGTGTTAAAAATTAAATCAAACAAAAATCAATTATGTTAGCAATTTATAATAATCTAAGGGTATGCTTATATTCATTTCGTTCTAAATAATGCGTTCATGAGTGTTCTTTATATTCTGTTTCAGATGTATGCTCCTGACTATATGACAAAACCATATTCGGGTTCCAGAATTTTGAGGATATCTTTAGTTTTGTTGACTGTAGTCCTTATAGTGGCTTGTTTCATTGCTGCAATATTGGGTTTCGCTAAATGGAGAACATGGCAAAGAAATCAAGGTTACCCATTTACAAGTCAAATAGTTTACAATCCCATAACAACAAATGTACATTTTTAAAACCATTAAATTAGATGAGAACGAAGTATCTAGTCCATAAATTATTAGTAATAAGTAGAGAACGGACATTCTTACCA
The DNA here is from genome assembly GCA_935421215.2 of Melolontha melolontha. Classification (NCBI taxonomy): domain Eukaryota; kingdom Metazoa; phylum Arthropoda; class Insecta; order Coleoptera; family Scarabaeidae; genus Melolontha; species Melolontha melolontha. The sequence continues at coordinate 84,608,154 of OW285242.1, read as the reverse complement.
CATGACTATATTGTTATTGTTATCGCTGCGAGAGCAGGTGTCCGAGTAAGTCAAACACAAAATCTTCATTGTATTACGCCGGGATGTTCTGAGCGAAGTTTATAAACATTTCCAAGAAGTTCATAAACATTTCCAATTGCCGATTGCGTCTAATGGAATATATTCTCTGAATACAATAGCGGGCTTGTGCATTGTTAACGCTGCGGACCAGATGGCCGGGTAAGTCTAACAAATACTTCATTGAATTACGCCGAGTCATGTGGTAAGAATGTCCGTTCCCTAGTAATAAGTATGAAATGCTTATTAACTACAAAATTATATTATGGTATTAGAATAAGATAAATATAAGCAAGCATATAAGATAAGCGATATTTTAAGTTATAAAACTTAGTTCTTTTGTATGTCCTTATAAATACACATTTAAAATGTGCTTGTTTTTGCTTTTTTGTTTTCGTACTTAAATAGAAAAGAAGCCTCCACTAATTACCTGTGTTGATCCATCTAAATCATTTGTATAAACTAAGAACTGATGCAGGAGACCCTCCGTTTGTTTAGCCGTTTCTCTAAAACCATATAGAGCGTCTAATTGTTCTGAACATCGTATGCATATGACATGTGGTAGTTGGTCATCATCTTTCACCTGAAATATAAATTGAAAATAGTATTAAAAACATTAACAAATAATAATACAATTTAAGACTTCTTGTAAAAAAATGTACAGATTATATTTTTCGGAGCGCTTAGGTGCGCTACACTATTACGTTATCGGAGACAACACATTCTTAAATTTTTTTCTGTACTTGAATATCTAGAAAGGAAGTCTGGTCTTTACTGAAGCTGCGGGTTGTTAATACTTGTTAAGCACACTGTGGAAGATTTCCGTAAAGTGCATGTGTGCGATTCTTTTAATATGCACAATTTCAGGATGTGCCGTATTTTTATAGAATATCTTATCATACGAATAATGATTATATTATATCGAGGTTTTCCTCTTGGGAAATATTGAGAAGATTGTCTATTGTAAAAAGAGAACGACCCGAAATACGGAAGGCGACATATGCGACCTCAAAAGAGAAAAACAACATTATGGCAGTGGATTGGCGCTTTCAAGTGACGGATGTCGAACGTAAAATATAGCGATTGCTATCTCTGAATTATGCCGAAAATTTTAAAGCAAGTGTAACGAAACGTTGTTAAAAAAATAAAGATAATAGAAAACGATAGTGATCCTTCACTAATTATATCCACACTAGCTTCTACATTATAATGGGTGCTTTTTTGATTAGATAGAAGTTACGAAAGGATTAACTCTCTTAAATGTCAAACGAGCTACCATACTGCGTTCACTTTTTAACATTTAGATTGAGTATATTCTGGCAAATCATCATGAATGCACGCTTGAATAACACTACCAATGATTTTATGGAGCAAATAATCGTTCATCTGAGCAAGTCATCCGTCGAACTATGGATAGATTTCGCACCACACACTCTCTAAGTGATACAATAAAACCAACATGGAAGGAATGTGCGTACTTAAGAGAATATTTCCGCTATAAATGAAAGTGAAATTTATCGATTGGTCGTCGGTCATAGGAATTGGGGCTCTGACCATCCACTACATGGAAAATTTTGCATACAGATTTTGGCCTACACCTGTATAAGATCTAGTTGGTACAGGAATTTACGTCGCAAGACCATCATATGCGCTGTTCTTTCGCTAATTGAGATCTAGACCAATTGGAAACTGATCCGTTGTTTTATTGCAAAATTGTGTTCAGCGATGAGATTTATTTTTACTTGAACGGGTTTGTTAAGCCAAATTACATCTAGCAAAATGTACCGTTTAGTGCCATTTACATGCTGGTGAAATCATCGTACCTCTTCAAAATGTCTTACAAAATGAGGCTGAAGCTCTTGTAACGGTCAATGCAGATCGTTATCATACCATAGTAAAGACTTTTTGTTTGAAAACAAAGAATTTCAAAATTTTAAAATTTCAAAATTTCAAAATTGCAAAATTTCAATATTTCAAAATTTTTAAAAATTTCATTTCAAAATTTTAAAAATTTCAAAATTTCAAAAGTTGAAAATTTCAAAATTTCAAAAGTTGAAAATTTGAAAATTTAAAAAATTTCAACATTTCAACATTGCAACTTGCAACCGAGCGAACTCAACCCAACCCAACCCAATCGAAACCAACCCAACAAAAAATTTCAACTTTTGAAATTTTCAAATTTTCAACTTTTGAAATTCTGAAATTTTGAGATTTAGAAATTTTGGAAATTCGAAATTTTGAAATTTTTTGTTGGGTTGGGTTCGATTGGGTTGGGTTGAGCTCGCTCGGTTGCAAGTTGCACCTTGCAACTTTCAAAATTTCAAAATTTCGAAATGTTTAAAAATTTCAAAATATCAAAGTTTCAAAATTTCAAAAGTTGAAAATTTCAAAATTTGAAATTTTGATATTTTGAAATTTTGAAATTTTTTGTTGGGTTGGGTTCGATTGGGTTGGGTTGGGTTGAGCTCGCTCGGTTGCAAGTTGCAATGTTGAAATGTTGAAATTTTTTAAAATTTTCAAATTTTCAACATTTGAAATTTTCAACTTTTGAAATTTTCAAATTTTCAACTTTTGAAATTTTGAAATATTGAAATATTGAAATTTTGAAATATTGAAATTTTGAAATTATGAAATTTTGAAATTTCGAAATTTTGAAATCTTGAAAATTTGAAATTTTGAAACGAAAATTTTGACGAGATTTGGTTTTCACAAGATGGTGCTATGTGCCATACGGCGATCGCAACCATTGACTTATTGAAAGCAGTTCATTTGTGTCCATGGTCGTGCGATTTCACACTTCTCAACAATTACCTATGGAGTTACGTGATATTGGTTTGCTACGTAACATAGGTTTATGCCGATAAACCAGCAACAATTGATGCCTTGGAGGCCTACATTGTTTGTGTTATTAGTGACATACAACCAGCAACCTTCAAAAGACTGACCCAAAATTGGACTTCCAGAATACACTTCGTGAAGCCCAGCCGCGGTGTCATATTTCCAAAATAATTTTCAAATGTTAATGCCATGAATAAAAAAAATTCGAACAAAAAATATTGATTAAAATTTCAAGGCTTGGAAAAAACACTATTTTGGTAAAATAAACTTTTGTGTTCATTAAATATCGCTCGTTTAGTTTCTTTACAGACTGCATAAATAATAATAATAATGATCTTTATTGTCCAACAGTTTACAAACCAATTATAGGACATTATACAAAATTAGGCTATTTAATGTCTGTATAAAAAATACACAGCATTACAATGAGATTACACCAAATAAATAAATGATCACATACTCGCACGCAAGTATCACACAAACACTAATCCAAAGAGCTACGCTTGTTAAAATGTGGCCATATGGTATAAAGGAGATTTGACTAAAATATTGGTTTTCGCAGTCGGGACGTTGACAACGTTAAAATTTCGGGTAGTGCGAGTTGGTACATTTACATTTATTTGCGCGAGTAGCGAAAGGGCGTCGATCCTCTGTGTTAGAAGATTACATAAAAACTTTGCACTAAAATCCTCTCTACGACGGGATAGTGACACAAAATTATGCTGAGCCAATAACGCAGATAGTCGATACCACGAGTAAAGTAAATGCCGTCTATTCTATACAAGTATTTTAAGAATCTTCTCTGAACACGTTCGATCGAGACTTGCTGGTGTAGATAATGCGGATACCAGACGAAATATGCATATTCCAACCTGCATCGAACAAGGGTATAGAATAGTACCTTAATACTGTTGATGTTAGAAAAATTGCGACACGATCTCACAAGAAAACCGAGAGACCTGCTGCCAGAAGGGCAAATGGTAGATATGTGCTCGGTAAATTTAAGACTATCATCGAAAAGTACCCCCAAATCCCTAAACAACGCCCTTCTAGCAACCGACTCAGAGCCGGACGTGCAGTGAAATGTAACTGGTTTAGAACACCTAGTATAAGAAACGACAGCGCATTTTTTTACATTTAAAACAATTTGATTTACGTGGCACCAGTTTCGAATCCTGTGGAGGTCAGCTTGAAATTTAATAATACAGTCATCGAGGTTGCTGATAATACTGAAAATCTTCAAATCATCGGCATACCCCCGGCATTTACAACCAAGGTCATTCATCAAATCATTTATATATATATATATATATATATATATATATATATATATATTAAAAAGTAAGGGACCGAGATTGAAACCCTGTGGGACGCCAGATGATATCAAAAAGTTATTAGACGAATAACCATTGTAGAAAACGTAACTTTCTATACGATAAGGAAGAAGCCAATTCGATCGAATTTGGCTAGAAGTATATTATGATCAATAGAATCGAATGCATACATATAGTGATTTCCGGTAACAGGCCTTGATCGCGTCAGATCAATGAGAAGATCTGTTACGACTAAACTACTACGGTACAGAAGCACGTAAAGAGGACAGCACTATTCACGGACCAGCTTTCATTACTCTAGAGTTTTATTGTCAGGTACAAATTTGCATTTACTTGAATCGAAGCCACTTCACCAGATTCTTCTAGGGTAATTTACCTGGGTTGCTCTTATCGCAAACGGAATCGTTATTATAAGACATGGTCCGTGTAGGGGAGTTCTGAACATTGAAACAACTAAAAAGCATTGATAACTTAATAGGAGCTAAGTAGAAATTTTGCGCAAAAATGCTCAAATAGCGAGAAACTTTTTGGTGAATTCCAATATTCTAATATATTTCGCAAGGTTTTCGGAGAATTAAAAGTCATAGAAACTAAAATTAATAATTAATTATGATACACCTAAGCCAAAATAATAAATAAATAAATAAATATGGCAATTGAAAAGGTAGATGTATTTTTTGTTTGGGCAATAATATATTGATGCCAATGAAGGCGTTACCTATTTTTAAAATTTCTAGGTAATAAATTTAAGGTACACCAATATAGAACAAATATTATATAATTCTTCAATTGCATATATTTATTTGGTTAAGACTAAATACAAAAATTGTCATTAAATTTTAGAGAAAATAAAAAATGTAAATACATAATACAATATATAGCATTTGCGTCAATAGGAAATACCCATGGTGCTTTGTAATATGTTTATAGAACAAAAATGGAAAATATTCCTTTCCATTTATATAAAAAACACAAATAATAAATCTATATACACACACACACACGTAGATGTAATAATTTATATAAAAAATGTGGTTAATTTACCATATTTTTGCTATTAAATGTTAATTATTGTGGAGAAATTTAATTATAAAAGTTTTAAACTTATAAACGTAAATCTGGGAAATACGGTGCTACAAATATGTATACGTCAATGTTTCATAATAGTTGTACGAAGTATGATAGTTTAATTTTCGTTATGAACCTTTAAAAAATATACTTATGTATGAAACTGTGGATCAGAGCGCAATGTCGTTTTCGAAGAACTCGCATTCGGCATTTATACACTGATTTAAAAAACGGCGTTCTATTTCTGAGAACAGGCCGGGAAGTCATTTTTCGCAATACTGTTTTGACAGTTGTCTCACATTCTGTTGGATGTAAGTTATAGGTATTAGAAAATATTGTTTTCAGTGCATTTTTTAATTTTGGAAATAGCCAGAAATCGCAGCGGACTAAGTTGATCTAATTGATTATATACTTTTTTGAGAAGAAAATCTCCCACAGTGAGCGCATTGCCATGATAAAATATCTACTCGTTGGGCCGCAGTTCAGGTTTCTTTCTTCGAACGGAATCTCCATAATCTCTTAAGCACCTGAAATTGTAACTGCTTAACTGATCCTATTCAATAAATTCTTTGCTCAAAGAAACAGACCAGTCTAAACTGTGAGTCTGACATGTGTGATTTTTTAAAATGAGGTAAACCATTGTAATCTGATGTTTTTTTCTGGTTCGTAGCATAAGTACTAAGTTTCGTTGCATCCAAATATTTGTTATCTTTCGAAAAGCTAATTAACAGCTGGTTTTAATTTTCAATGGACCATTATGAATTGGAATTTACACACGTGTTAGTTCGAACATGTTAAAACATGAATACTGAATGTGAATTCGATACAATTACATCAGAGATGATTCTATGCGGCAGGTCATTTAGAGAATTGTTACAGTTAATGCAATTAAAATTTGGGCAATAAGATAGGTATTTTTTAATAATTTTTTTTTAAATGACACTTCTAATATGTTGCTCCATTGCTTCGAAATAGGTCGAACCCTTCTATCGTCCCACCACAACTCGATAGGATTAAAATCCGAACTTTGAGATGGCTAAGTTAATATTGCAAAATGTGTTCATTTTGTTTTTGTTTGTAAAACAATTCTTGCATATTTTGGTAATGTGCTTTGAATCATTATAGTGTATAAATATCAAGTTTTGACTAATTAAGCGCAAACAAATGGAACTACAAAATTTTTTAAAATCACAATAGTAGATATAGTATGGGGGTTCTGGCGCAAAATCCCATGTATTTTCTTATGGAGGTTCATTTTGCACTTTTTCAATTTGGACATATTAATCCGGGACACCTCTATATACACTCGTAGATCTGTAAACAGATCTATGAATGTATATAGAGGGTGTCCCACTGAATGTTCGCGGGGGGGTGAGTTTTACATAGGGGTGAGAAGCTTGCAAGGCGGTTATTATTATAATTATGCGAGGGTGAGTTTTACATAGCGGTGAGAAGCTTGCAAGGCGGTTATCAGCGCTAGCGCGTATGATTTCAGAGGTGATTTCATCTTTATTAGTTCGTTTGCTCCTTTTCTTCGGACCTGTTCATTCCTGTTTCATATCTATTCAAACTTAATCATTATTAGTTCAGAGATATTTAGAAGAGAGATGACGTCACATATTTAGAATTATTTGATTTTTTTTATTTTTAAAAATATCACATTTAAAATTTTTTTATATTTTTAATGTCGGGAACGTCGAAGAATCGAACTCGGGTCCTTCTAGGTGTAAGACAGACACCTTAACCGTTCGGCCACACCCGAGATGTAAATTGGATATTGTAAAACGCATAAGTAGTCTATTACAAAATGTGGAAACTCAACTTTAAATAACTTAGAGATATTATTCATTAAATTCACGTTTAATTTACATATAATTAGTATTAATTATCCCCGTTTAATACTCGATATATTTTACATTTTTCAGCAGATATCAACCGTAATTTTGTGTGTAATATTAGAATTAGAGGTAAATATATCGACACAGGTCATTGAGTAGATATGTGGATTGTTCGATAAACTGCTTTTCATGAAAGATAGTATCTTCCCTCATTTTAAGAGAGGCGATGATGAATTGATTGTAATTACTCGATTTTTTCTATTTTTAAAAATATCACATTTATATTTTTAATGTCGGGACGTCGGGGGAATCGAACTCGGATTCTTTAGAGTGAGACGCCGGGATTCTATCACGAGACCACGCTGGGTAATATGAATAGGATATTTTATAAGTTATATATATTATCTAACCTATTACTATAAATTATTTTTCCAAGTTAAATTAGAATTACTATCATAGGTAGATATATCGATCGAGTCTTAATAATCGTTAAATTTACGTTTAATTTGCATATAATTGCATATAATACTCAATATATTTGACAACCATAGTTTTGTGTGCAGGATATCGGTTGTAGTTCAACATATTTAAAATTTTTATATTTTTAATGTCGGAGTGTCGAGAATCGAACGTGGGCCATGCTTCACATAAGTCGGCTTCTTAGGCGCTAGACCATACGGCCCTCCAGAATTTAATTTTTTTATAACTTACCTATATTGTCTGACTTATCCCAAATTATTATAAATTATTTTTCCAAGTTAAATTAGAATTACTATTATAGGTAGATATATCGATCGGGTCTTAATAATCGATAAATTTACGTTTAATTTACATATAATTAGTATTAATTACTCCGTTTAATACTCGATATATTTGACGACCATAATTTTGTGAGTAATAATGCTAGTTAAAAATAAAACATAATTTCACATAGGATAAAATTTTATTTAGGCAGCATCTATTTTTTTAGTATAATATATAGTAATATACAGAGCATCTAAGGGTTACAATGCAAGTACATAGATCAAAACAGGTCTATACATGTCTTAACAGATATAGACTCGTAGTTTTGTAGGCAGGAGATCTGTATGGAAGGGACAAAGATATATAAATAATATTTCTACTTTAAATGTATAGAGTGGCTTTAGGGCGCTTGCGTATATAAAATAGTAAAGCTATCACGTGATCATTATTATCCCGTTAAATGAGTATATATAGCGGAGTATATATATATATTGGAATCATGCAATCAGTGTTCATCGTTGAGTTAAGATGCAATCCGTTCAACAAATTAAATCTTCGCTCTTCAATGCTAATATCGAAAATAATAAAGATGCTCTGGCTTCAGAAATTAAAAAATGTAATTCAACTCTCCGAGTATTAAATAATTCATTGAGTAGTGCTAAAAGTGTTGGAGAAAAACAGAAACTGATAGCTACCATCGCTCAAGTAAAGAGCTTCAAACAAATGTATCGAGCTCATCAAATAGCTGGAGGGAGTTACGCACCGAGGAAACGTACTACTGCTTCTTACCACGTTAAATGGGAGGATATCAAATCAGCGTTTCAAAACCGTATTCGAACTGGAGTTATAATTAATCTAAAACATATCGACCCCATATTATTTATGGAAGATGCTGCTATCCTATTTCAACGAAGAATTTCGAATGTGTTAAAGAAGGAAGAAGCCATCAAGGTGAATACAATGTTTTGTGGCGAATTCAAAATACAGAAAGCCGACCAAGAGATTAATGAATTAAAATATTTTAACACTAAAAATATTGCAATTTATCGAGACACCAATCTCAAAGAATGGTTTGTTAGCTGCATACAGCAGCCAATTCTCGCCGATCTTGAAGAGTTTCAAGAAAGAGACAGCGGTTGGGCGTTATCAACAGTCATCAGTCTCCAGGTAAATATTAATAAATTTACGTCTCAACTAGGATCATCCTACATCGAATTACCTTCGCAAATTAAAATTAAAAAAGCTTGCGTTAACGTAGAAAATAATGATCAAAAATGCTTCGCATGGGCTGTTGTATCCGCATTATATCCGGTGAGTAAGGACGCGCAAAGAACTACAAAGTATCCAAACCCTTCATCTGTGTTAAATTTAACAGGAATTCAATTTCCAATGACGATGAAACAAATTCCACGGTTTGAAAAACAAAACGATGTATCAATAAATGTTTACATTTTGAAAAAAAAAAATGAAAAATTCATCACCGTACCTACATATCTAGCAAAAATGAAACAAACTAAACATGTGAATTTGCTGCTTATTCAAGATTTTTACTATAACGAAGATGAAGTGCATGAGGATAATAATGAATCAACTCCTAGTTATCACTATGTCTGGATTAAGAACCTATCACGCCTCGTATCCTCACAGCTATCGAAGCATAAAACAAAAAAGTATTTTTGTGATCGCTGTTTACACTACTTTTATACGAAAACCGCTCTCGATAAACATTACGTAGATTGTCAAGAAATGAATGACTGTAAGATCCGACTGCCTACTGAAGATGATAAGTTTATTAAATTTAAAAATTTTAAAAATAAAGTGAAAGCGCCCTTCATTATTTATGCCGATTTGGAGTGTCTACTTGCACCATGTAAAATTCAAAATAAATATCAAGAACATCTGCCATGCAGCATAGGTTATTACGTAAAGTGCGGCTATGATGAATCATTATCATTTTATAGAAGTTATCGTGGTCAAGATTGTATAGAATGGTTTACTAAGGAACTCAAAGCTTTTGCAGAAGATTTAGAAACAGTATTTTTGTGCCCCATACCCATGGACAAACTAACATCTGATGAACGATATTTGTATGAAAACGCTACAATATGTCATATTTGTGAAAAATCGTTTAGTTCGGATGAAAAGAAAAAGGTTAGAGATCACGATCATTTGAATGGAAAATACCGAGGAGCTGCACATCAAGATTGTAATATAAATTATCAAGATACACATACAGTTCCGGTGGTTTTCCATTACCTAACTGGATACGACTCACATTTCATCATCAAGAATTTGGCTGAGGACTTAAAGGGACGTATAGATGTTTTGCCAACAACCAAAGAAAAATATATTTCATTCACTAAACATATCGATGAGAATATAATTAAATTTAGATTCATTGATTCTTTTCGATTTATGGCTTCAGGACTCAATACCTTAGCATCATATTTAATAGAATATCCCGAACTTATATCTGAATTTTCTAATCTAAGCGATGAAAAATTGAAATTGCTAACACGAAAAGGAGTATACCCTTACGATTATTTCGACTCAGAAGAGAAATTCAAGGAAACGAAGCTCCCCGAAAAATCTAAATTCTTCAATCAATTAAGCGATCTAGATATTTCAGATGAAGACTATGATCATGCGCAAAAGGTATGGAGTGAATTTAATATCGAAAACTTGGGTGAATATTCAGACCTATATCTGAAGACGGATGTGCTACTATTAGCTTGCATTTTCGAACAATTTAGAAGTAGCTGTCTGAAAACATATGAGCTTGATCCAGGACTTTACTTCACCTTACCCGGATTCGCATGGGATTGTATGTTTAAACATACTAATATAATCTTAGAATTACTGACAGATTTGGATATGATTATGTTTATTGAACGCGGAATCAGAGGAGGGCTCAGCCAATGTTCTTATAGACATCTTAAAGCAAATAATAAATACATGTCGGATTATGATTCTTCCAAACCAGACAAATTTATAATGTATAACGATATCAATAATCAATATGGATGGGCAATGTCTCAATATCTGCCTTATGGAGGATTTCAATGGTTATCTAATACCGAAAATTTCAATGTTTTAGATATACCCGATGAGAATGATATAGGATATATTTTAGAGGTAGATTTAGAGTATCCGCAAGAACTACATGATTTACACTCAGATTTACCCTTTTGTCCTGAACATCTAGCTGCTCCGGAATCGAAAGAAAAGAAATTAATGGCTACCTTATTCGGAAAAAAACGTTATGTTATTCATTATAAGAATCTAAAACAAGCCTTAAGACATGGTTTAAAGTTAGCTAACATTCATAGAATACTGCAATTTCAACAGCGTACATGGCTGAAATCATACACTGATTTAAACACTAAACTGAGATCATTGGCTATGAACGACTTTGAAAAAAATTTGTTTAAACTGATGAACAACGCTGTTTTCGGGAAGACGATGGAAAATATACGCAAACATAGTATAGTGAAACTAGTAAATAAATGGAAAGGACGATATGGTGCCGAAGCTTTAATTTCAAAGCCTGAATTCAAATCGGCGACTATATTTAATGAGAACTTTGTTGCTGTTGAACTCAACAAAACAGAGATCTATTTTAATAAACCTATCTATGTAGGAATGGCCATATTAGATATTTCTAAAACATCAATCTATGAATTTCACTATGATTATATGAAACCGATGTTTGGAGATAAATGTCAAGCAGCCTACACAGATACTGATTCGATTATCTATTCAATTGGGTGTTCAGATATCTACGATTTAATCCGTCGCGACTGTCATAGACGATTTGATACAAGCGATTATCCTAAAGATAATGTTTATAGTATTCCTCTTGTAAACAAAAAAGTTCTAGGTATGATGAAAGATGAGATGAATGGGGAAATTGTAACAGAATTTGTAGGCTTGAGATCTAAAATGTATGCTATTAGAGTAGGGGGTAAAGATGCAGTAAGGAAAGCTAAAGGAGTTAAGAAGAACATTGTCAAAAATCGAATAAGTTTTGATGATTATATAGAATGTTTGTACAATACTAACGAGAAATATGTGAATCAAAAATTAATTCAATCCGAAAAACATCAAGTGTATAGCAGTAATCAAACGAAAATTGCTCTAAGTCCTCATGATGATAAAAGATACTTAATAAAAGACAGTTGCAGTACGTTACCTTGGGGACATCGTGATATTATGTGTATAGAATGAATTATATTTTTAGTTTGTAGATTAATTATTCTATGTATAAGCAAGTTTCTAAACTAATATTGTATATGTATATTGAGGAAAGAAAATATTATGTGTATAGACTGAATTATATTTTTATAGATTAATTATTTTATGTATAAACAAGTTTCTAAGCTAATATTATATATGTATATTGAAAAATAAAATAAAATATTTATTATATATATATGTCTATTTAATATCCATACCAACAACCGGATCATGCAGAGGGTATTAGAAGATCTATGTTATAGGGGGTAGGAAAGGCTGCAACTTTAAAACATCCTAATTATACGAATAAAATTTTCATAAGTAATAAATAGAGGGAGGAAAATTATATTTGAAAGTGTTTTTAGCAGGAAATATACATTGTTTATGCAACACATATACTAGCTTTCTCAACTAAACTTTCCCTCATTAAATAAAATAATCAGATGCGGTGAATCGGTATATCCTTAAGTGATTTATAATCGCAAAGACTCCATGAAATTTAAGGTGAATACATAAAGGCTTAAACACAAGGTGTGCTTATTTTAAGTAGATTGGAAATTAAGTAGATGATAATATATGCACTAGTCAATAGCTTTTACGTAGAATATATAAATTATATCTCACAACCCATACATAATAATGATTAATCAATATAAAATGTCTTGAAATTAAATATGTTTTAATATTTTTATTAATTACTCTTATTAGATATCAAGCCTTCAGCATTTGGTTGCGTAGAAAATCTAAACGTTAAAATATGAATGAGCTTAATATTAGAACTTATATAAATTGCATATAATATGAACTAAAAGGGGAGAAGAAATAGTTGAAGCCTCATTGTATGCTATCTTCAATTATTTATGGCTGTTAAGCTCATAGAAATTCGGTTCTGTTTATTAACATATTAAGATGTATATAACTATGTAAATTAGAAATAAAAAGAAAATATCAATTCATTTATGTTTTATTTATAAGGTATAATATATAGATAATATTAATAAAATCATAATATATTTTTATTGTCTATCCATGAATTGTGTGAGTTGTTCATAGAAGCTGTCTAGTATTGGACGACCGGATATATCCTCAAGTACATATGCTGTTCGATCTCGATGAACGCGCGATAAAACATGTCTAATGATATTGTCCACTTTCCTAATTCTATTTTCAAAAGGGCATCTGTAAGCAGCTACAGCTTTCATGCTATCGTTTTAAATACATGATTTATTAGTAATAATTATACTATTTTTTTCACTATTCCAGTAAGCGGAGCGTATTCTACAACGCAGTCGTGAATGATTAAACAGATGGCAGTAGTATTGTTAGGGAAAGGATTATCTGACTCAAACTCAAGTTTTATGTCTACGGTACCCGCCTTTATGCTCTCTGCTTGTTTAGAAACGTCTAAGACTAAGAAGGGGTAATCAATGAAAGCGTTATAATCTATTAGAGGTTGAGCGATCGTTCTCCCATAATATGAACATTGAAAGGATGTATACATCCTATATGCTAAAGCGTATCGCTTAATATCCATTTGTAAATTCAGATTATTGTAAGGATAGGTCTCAGAGTTTAAGTATAGTTTTATATTACTGATTGACACGTGATCAAATCGACCAGCGTCAGCAGTTAAGTTATCCTTCCTATTTGTTTGGAAGGCTATTATTACGAAGCGCGGTTTCTCTAAATTTGTGCTCGTTTTAACACTCCACACATCTTTTTTATTGCTTCGTAAAGATGGTAGTTCATGCAGATCCCATTTTCTAAATGGCATGTAGATAGGTTTATTAGCGTTTAAAGTTTTTAATAAATTTAGACGAATTGAGTCATCCATAACAATATGTGGAACATGCCATTCGACTTTACTGATATCTATTTTAGCTTTTTTTGTGCCATCTGCTTCAATATTTTTATAACAATTAATATCTAATCGGCTTCGTATCAGTATCAGCTCTTGGGAGGTATAGGCGACCACTTTCCTATAGTCTTCGAAGCATCCGACTATAAACCTTAAGGGAATGCATGCACTAAATGTATCACCTGATAATGTCGGCTGACTTTTATTTTCGAAAGGATACCAACCCGCCATTTGTAGAGACTTGCTCTCATTATCACTTAAAGACAAGAAACCTTTGATGGTAGAAGTTATACCAGGCTTATTACAACGATCTATTTCGATACCATTTATCTCATATCGCAGCTGATCAAACAGAAACGCGTATGCATTATTTATTAGCTCACAAGAGCCAGTCCCATCTATGTTTGGTTTAAATGTACCTTCAATATATATGTAGCTGTCACCTGGAATTGTGTATACATCTTGATTATTTATTGGTATACGTATTTCATCGTTCGCATTGAAATTATTAGCACGAGGGTAATATGTATGATATTCCTCCTTAGTTATCGTTTCGTCGAAGTTTAACTTTGCGTAAATGTCTAACTTTTCCATCGTTAACAACAAATCCCAATGATTGAAGGAATGTTAAATTTATAGGTGTTAGCACGTTAGTCGTTGGAGACTGAATGGCCGCCGTCTGATGATAAGAGAGTTCTTTATATGTTTTGTTAAACTCCAAACCCATTATAATCGCTTTAATTCTAGGCGCACAACGATCTGCTCACCTCGAAAATTTATTGGATCTCCTTCTTGGTCTAGCAACGTTAATGTAATATTGCTAATGTTTTTTGTTGTTGTCGGCAGATAGACTATATTCCTAGGTTCTATATTGATGCTGTAACCAGGTTCTACTGTTGGTGAAAATTCAAATAGTGTGTGAGAGGGACGTGTGTCATAATACGCAGAAGATACTATATTGCACTCGATTCTAATTGTAACGACCTTTATAATCTGTACTGGAAGGTCAGATTCGTAGATCCTTTTAGCATGCAATTTGCTTTTGCTGAATCCTAACATGCGACCGATTGAGTCTTCCTTAGTAAAATCTATAGAAAAAATACTATATATCTCACACCTCAACGTGTTGTTGTTAGGTTTTATAGTTAGTAAACCGCTTTTATCTAATATGTTTTTGTTTGTAGACGGCAATCGGTTTTGTATATAAGTCTCTAAATCACTTATTTCATATGAGCCAGTGGGTATTTCTAACACCTCGTTATCATAATAGAATTTGTTATGTCCCTCATAAACATTTGGTATAGTATTGTAAGTGTGTAGACCTATAAGTCCCAATCCATATTCATATCGATCATCTAATTCAATCGGGGGATAGTAATCTGCAGTAAGCACGTGGTTAGTGCTTTTGAGTGTGAACGTGTTCGACATGATACTGAACTCACTATGTACTCTACATATAGCTATATAGAAATTCCAAACATAAATGTCCACAATTCTTTTCGTTAAACTTCTGATATCGGCGGTGGTTATATTTGATTTCACATTTTTTTAGATATTGAACGAGTTCAAGCGGAGGTGATAAATTTCCATATGAGTCGAAATATTGAACTTTCAGTTTTCTCTTGGAATATGCAACCCAGTGTGTGCCTGGCCCTTCTTTTGAATCAAGATTAACGACTGCACACTCATTGCTTTTTGGTATATTCGGTAAGCTATTTCTCATAAAGACACCTCGGAAGTAGGGTAAATAATCTCCATACTTTAAAATGTCTACGTCCGAGAGAGCTCTGCGTGGCAGTCGATTTAAAAGTTTTTTGCTTCCTTATTTGATTTAAGATATAGTCCCATTCCTCTTTTATATGGCTTCAAAAACATTCCTTCACCTTTTTTCCCCAAAGCAACTTCTTCCATAACCTTATTATGACGTTGCGTCTCTTCTAACACTTTTTGAGATGCTCTAGCTTTATTGACCGCTTGCACAATTCCGGTTACGCCCCCGGTAAGACCACCTAAAGCACTTAAGCCAGCAAATAGAGGTATGAGAGGAATGATACCCCCTGATTTCGGTAGAGGAATAACTCTGGGTGTATTAATATTTGTTTTACCCCCATTCTTCTTTATCGCGATTTTAGCAGAAGCGAGCGCTATTTTAGCTCCATCAACAATATCCTTCAGTTTAGTCTTTTTTAGGGCTACCTTAGCATGATAGACAACTCCTTTTCTAAACGGGATTTTTCTAACGAAGCCTCCTTCTATTCTATTCCGTGTTTTCGCTATAGATGATCTACGCTTAGTCTTAATTCGATTTAACCCCATACCTAATTTTCTTTTAACTTTCATACTGTTTGTGACCAGCCAAGCAGCTGCTTTTTCACCAAAACTTGCGTCCTTGGATTTGACTCGAGTCCACGCTCTTTCTTGCAGTATGTGATCGGCTTGATGGCGTTTTATAGTATCGCTATCCCTCGAATAAGCGATATCGTGTTCTTTACATGCAGCGTCAAGCGGATTAATTCCTTGGTCGCCTCGGGCCATACGCTGTTTCAGTTTCGTACCTGGACCACAGTATTGATATCCGGGTAGATGTAATTCTACTGGTAACTTATTAATGAGTGAATTTAATATACCTCTACCCTCTTTGAATGTAGACATTTGAATGAAACATATATTAATGTATGATCACATTATATAGATTCATTCTTGCGAAATGCGTGTCGTTAAACAGAAGGTAACCTTAAAGGTTCGAAATTTGGACGGTGGTTTGATAGACAATAAATTTAAACGAAGACATGGAGAAATATTACCAAATACTATCAGAGGTATAATATGTGGGCCATCTAACTGCGGAAAAACAAATGCTCTTTTGAGTTTGATTACCGAAGAGAATGGTTTAAAATTTAACAATATCTATGTTTATTCCAAGTCACTTTACCAGTCTAAATATCGATTTCTAGAGGCAGTGATGAATAACGTGAAGGATGTTAAATATTTTAAGTATTCGGAAAACGATAACATCATAGATCCCTGTAAAGCTTTAGAAAACTCTGTTTTTATTTTCGATGATGTTGCTTGCGAGACACAAGATAAAATTAGAACATATTTTTGCATGGGTCGACATAAGTCGATTGATTGTTTCTACTTATGTCAGACGTATACTCGAATACCAAAACATTTAATACGTGATAATGCTAATTTTATTATTTTATTTAAACAGGATGATTTAAATCTTCGACATATATATGCCGATCATGTTAACACTGATATGACTTTTGATAAGTTTAAAGAAGTTTGTGCTGAGTGTTGGAAAAATAATTATGGTTTTCTAACGATAGATAAAGATAGTAATATCGATGAGGGTCGCTATAGAAAAATGTTCGATTGTTATATATATTTGTGAACACAAGCATATTAGTCAATCAGCTAACGATATGCGTATGGTTAAGAAGCATAACAATGGGGGAAGAGCAATCGTCAACCGATATCAGAGATATATGTTGTGATATATATTGGACACTCTGCGAATGTATTTCCTCATTTTTTATAAAGCTTTTCCGCTAGCTATGATCACACTTAATAGTATTAAAGTATGAAAACAGCCTATCTGCCTCAATAGCTGTTTAATATCCGTTCGGACCTGTTCATTCCTGTTCCAGAGCTATCCAATATCTAATATCTTAAAACAGCTCATCTGCTTCAATAACCGTTTAATACCCGTTCAGATTTGTTCATTCCTGTTCTAGAGCTGTATAATATCTGTTTTATATCTATACAGACTTGATCATTATCCGTTCAGACCTGTTCCATATCTGTTTCGGAAGCTGTTCGTTCTCTGTTCAGACCTGTTTAGAAGCTATTCAAACCTGTTCACTATCTGTTTCGGAGCTGCTTGCTATCTGTTTGCGGGACAGTCCTGAGGATGTCGCCGAAGAAAAGGAGCAAACGAAATGATAAAGATGAAATCACCTCTGAAATCATACGCGCTAGCGCTTCAATTAGAAAAAAATATTTAGCATTGAAATTAGGTCGTTCTGAATTTGACGCATTACTAACACACCATTTCAAACCAGTCACTGAACCCCTTAAAAAAGTTTTAGAAAAAACATCAGCACAGACTGAAATAGATCTGAAGAGTAAGATGAAGTCAGAGGATGAAGAGTCTAAACAAAATATAAGAATTCCGAAGATGATATCAAACACAAAGTCACATAGTCTTTCTATGGAGAGTTCCGATAGCCCTTATGAGGGACTTAATATAACTGATCGTAACATTGAAAATTCCGACCTGTATTATTTTCCTAGAATCTACTTGGAAGGATTATTGTCCGATGCTAGCAGAGAATATGATTTAACGTTTGGTGTCCACGTTGATCCTGTGTCGGATAACTTTAAAATGGGTAAATCAAGTTTTACTTCCGATGGTCGTGATTTTGTAATCGATAACGTGCGATATAAGGGGACGCGAGGATTATGCGAGTTGATATTTAAGGTACATCCTAGCGAGTTTACGAGAGATGACAAAGAGCAGTATAGACGAATCTTAAAACAAACTAGTGTACATCATCGTGACTTTGATCCCGAAAAGCAAGTCAAAGGAAGCAGAAGCTATAAATATTCATACATCATTAAACCTTTATTGAATCTAAGCACTTCATCGATGAATCTGGACACATCGTCTACGAGTGGATATATACAGGGGAGTGGCCATGTTGGTGAAGAATTAGTAGTGAGGAATGCTCCCTATCAGTATGTATACTGGGATGATATAAACGAACTAGTTGATCGACTACGTTTACTCCTAGCATCGAAAACGGCCGGGCACTCTGGACATATAAATGAAATTGCCTCCATTGTTGAAGAGCTCAAGGAATCCGACGTAATTGTATAATTAATCGAAGCCGAGTATTAATATAGTAGTACGCTATTACTGTTCGTAAAAGCCGGTCAGTTATGAAGAGTATTGATAAATTCGGGCGGCATTTAAACAAAAGTGAAATAAAAAAATCACTCGCACCATATAACCTTCAGTCTATTTTATCTAAAGATATCGAGGGACATTATGATTTTAAAAATAAACGAATACGCAATATTCAGTCGCCTGTAGAAGATAATGATTCTGTGAATATGGCTTATGTTAATAAAAAGATACAAGTTCTTAATGATTATATTAAAAAGATTGAATCTTCATGTGCGAGCAAAACCTTTGTAGATACACAGATCGCAGCGGTTGATGAGATTATCAAAAAGAGTGTATCTGTATGTGCTAACAAAACTTATGTAGATAAAAAGTTTACATCGGTTGATGAGCATATTAGAAAGACTATATCTGCATGCGCAAACAAAACCAATGTAGATAAAAAGTTTATCGCAGTTGAAGATAATTTTAGAAGGAGCTTATCGGTATGTGCAAACAAAACTAATGTAGATAAAAAGTTTACAGCGGTTGATGAGCTACTTAAAAAGATTATATCCTTAGGCGTAAATAAAAGCTATGTGGATAGTAAGTTTAAAGAACTTTTGGAAATTCTAAAATAGAAAACATCACCACTTGCTTGCGCTGTAGATCTATAAAAATTTTGAATCTACGTTGACGCATTAAAACATTTAATGATAGTAATTCTATATGAGCTGTCGAGCTGCGACTTCATTTACACAGATAAAGTTCAGCTGTAAACATCTAAGCTGTATCGATATTAAATATTCTAATAGAGAAATGAGTGAAATTAAACGTGACGTTGTAAACGAACTGCATAAACCTGCTCGTAGATTGTTTACTAGACGACATATTATTATTAAGGGTTTTGACGATTTATGGCATGCGGATCTCATGGAATTTATCCCCTATGCTAGAGAGAATAGTGGCTATAAATATATTCTTACGGTAGTAGACTGCTTCTCGAAATATCTTTGGACGCAGCCTGTTAAAACTAAGACTGGTCAAGATGTGAGAAACGCAATGGAAATAATCCTTAAAGGGTTGCGACAGCCTAAAAATTTACAGACTGATGCTGGAAAAGAGTTTTATAACAATAAATTCCAAAATCTAATAAAAAATTACGGTATAAATCATTATTCTACATATAGTATAATGAAAGCGTCTATTGCCGAGCGTGTAATTAGAACTATTAAGGAGAAATTGTATAAAGAATTCAGTATGCGAGGTAAATATAAATGGCTAGATATATTACAGACAGTTACCGAAAAGTATAATCATACTATACATAGAAAGATTAAAATGCGACCGTGTGATGTTACCAAGAAGATAGAAAAACGTCTGTTAAAAAGTGTTTATAATAATATAAAAATTAGTGGACTTCGGAAATTTAATGTGGGTGACATCGTTCGTATAAGTAAATATAAAGGAGCATTTGCTAAAGGATTCACCGTGAGCTGGTCTACGGAATTGTTCCGAATAGTTAAAGCAAATATTACAAATCCTTCGACATATATGCTTGAGGATATGTCCGGTCGACCAATACTAGGTAGCTTCTATGAACTGGAATTACAGAAGACTATTCATAGGAATGTGTACCTCGTTGAAAGGATTTTGCGACGGAAGCGTAATAAAGTATACGTGAAGTGGTTGGGGTTGAACAGCTCACACAATTCTTGGATAGACAATAAAAATATATTATGATTTTATTATCATTACCTATATATTATACTTTATATTATACTTTATAAATAAAACATAAATGACTTTATATCTTTTTTATTTTAAATTTACATATTTATATACATCTTAATGTGATATTAAACAGAACCAACACTTAATTTTTGCTGGCGGAAATCCATCTATATGATCGCCCTGCTCCAGTCGATTATAATGTCTATCACAGAGTAAATAATCCTCTAGATCAGCTCTTTTCTCTATAGGAATCTTGTGCCAGTTTCGTCTTAGGGATTCTGTCTTCACCTTTGTTTGAAGAATATGAAGCGGTATGTGTTGGATTGTCGTTTTAGATATATCATCTAGCATACCGAAATTATTTTCTAAATTTTGTATAACTTGAAAAACACTTCATCTTCTTGTTTTGCCATTTCACGCATTATATGTATCGATGCATAATATTTATCAGCATACATTCAAGACGAATGCGAAAATACGACTGAGGTGGTGAACTATTTATCATATCCGTATACAACATAGCCTCCTCCATCACATACAATATCTTTATTGTAATCGAATTCAGGGTACCTATGTATAGGATACTGGATTATATGTGTCTTCGGATATTGTCCATGTAAACTTAACACTCGTGAAGCCTCTATGTCGAAAACATATATATTCTCTAGGTAATCAGCCTCTGGTTCGAGTATTAAATATGTATAGACCTGTTTTGATCTATGTACTTGCATTGTAACCCTTAGATGCTCTGTATATTACTATATATTATACTAAAAAAATAGATGCTGCCTAAATAAAATTTTATCCTATGTGAAATTATGTTTTATTTTTAACTAGCATTATTACTCACAAAATTATGGTCGTCAAATATATCGAGTATTAAACGGAGTAATTAATACTAATTATATGTAAATTAAACGTAAATTTATCGATTATTAAGACCCGATCGATATATCTACCTATAATAGTAATTCTAATTTAACTTGGAAAAATAATTTATAATAATTTGGGATAAGTCAGACAATATAGGTAAGTTATAAAAAAATTAAATTCTGGAGGGCCGTATGGTCTAGCGCCTAAGAAGCCGACTTATGTGAAGCATGGCCCACGTTCGATTCTCGACACTCCGACATTAAAAATATAAAAATTTTAAATATGTTGAACTACAACCGATATCCTGCACACAAAACTATGGTTGTCAAATATATTGAGTATTATATGCAATTATATGCAAATTAAACGTAAATTTAACGATTATTAAGACTCGATCGATATATCTACCTATGATAGTAATTCTAATTTAACTTGGAAAAATAATTTATAGTAATAGGTTAGATAATATATATAACTTATAAAATATCCTATTCATATTACCCAGCGTGGTCTCGTGATAGAATCCCGGCGTCTCACTCTAAAGAATCCGAGTTCGATTCCCCCGACGTCCCGACATTAAAAATATAAATGTGATATTTTTAAAAATAGAAAAAATCGAGTAATTACAATCAATTCATCATCGCCTCTCTTAAAATGAGGGAAGATACTATCTTTCATGAAAAGCAGTTTATCGAACAATCCACATATCTACTCAATGACCTGTGTCGATATATTTACCTCTAATTCTAATATTACACACAAAATTACGGTTGATATCTGCTGAAAAATGTAAAATATATCGAGTATTAAACGGGGATAATTAATACTAATTATATGTAAATTAAACGTGAATTTAATGAATAATATCTCTAAGTTATTTAAAGTTGAGTTTCCACATTTTGTAATAGACTACTTATGCGTTTTACAATATCCAATTTACATCTCGGGTGTGGCCGAACGGTTAAGGTGTCTGTCTTACACCTAGAAGGACCCGAGTTCGATTCTTCGACGTTCCCGACATTAAAAATATAAAAAAATTTTAAATGTGATATTTTTAAAAATAAAAAAAATCAAATAATTCTAAATATGTGACGTCATCTCTCTTCTAAATATCTCTGAACTAATAATGATTAAGTTTGAATAGATATGAAACAGGAATGAACAGGTCCGAAGAAAAGGAGCAAACGAACTAATAAAGATGAAATCACCTCTGAAATCATACGCGCTAGCGCTGATAACCGCCTTGCAAGCTTCTCACCGCTATGTAAAACTCACCCTCGCATAATTATAATAATAACCGCCTTGCAAGCTTCTCACCCCTATGTAAAACTCACCCCCCCGCGAACATTCAGTGGGACACCCTCTATATACATTCATAGATCTGTTTACAGATCTACGAGTGTATATAGAGGTGTCCCGGATTAATATGTCCAAATTGAAAAAGTGCAAAATGAACCTCCATAAGAAAATACATGGGATTTTGCGCCAGAACCCCCATACTATATCTACTCACAATCATTTCCTTTGCGCATTATTATGTTCCATTTTTGCAGATATTCAGTTCCTTGGAATCAAAAACAACACTATATTAAGATTGCACCACCTCTATCTATGCTTCATAGATGATAGAATGCAATGGCGGTATTTTTTCGCTTCGGAACCTTTCACGGAAACTAGAGCACATTTTTCAACTGTTCTGCTATAATGCCTTGCCCATTTTAATCTTTTCTGTTGATTTCTCCGACATAAAAATGGTTTGACAAATCACCGCGTCGTGCTCCGCCATTGAATTCTGCCACTATTTCTGGCACTGCATCCGTTTCCGTCATAATTAGGGATGGACCTGGTCATGCACGGTATTCAGCACCTCCGGTTTCTTGAACCCGATGGGTATTATTGACCATAATTTTAAAAATATTTAGTTTTTCAGTAATTTGCCGACTTGCATACCTTCCTTGTACAATAAACGGTTTTCCTCCCCACATTATTTATATAGTTTTAAAAATTTAATTATTTTTACAATATGGTAGGAATGGTACTGTAGTATGGCATAAAATTACATATTGTATAGAGTTGTTACCTCCTTTCGTAGTTTTATGGCTCTATTTGAAGAAAGGGTTATTTACACAATGCCAACAAATAAAATATAAATATTGAATTTTAAATTTGAACTTCATTTCTTTTATAGTTAATTGCTTTTCTCTATATCCCAAGTTGCACAAACTTTCGTGAAGGGTAGTGTATATCGAACAGTTTTAACATTAACAAATTCTTACAAATGTAAAACTAGATTATTATATTTTTCTTCGTATACGAACATATTTATTGGGGAACATAACAATACTTGTATAAGTCTTACAAGTTAATACAAGTACAAAATTAGATCGAAATACTCGTTATTCTTAGCAAATTTCCCAACAAAAGTAGTTTATTACTTAATACTTTGTTTCTTTACTAAGAAAATATTTTAGCGTGCCAACTTTGGGATAGATTTTTCTGTTATAGCATTAAATTAGAGGTTTTCATAGGTTGTATTACATTATTTGCTTATTTTATATAAAAAAGCATGTTTATAAGTTATATTAGGCGTTTACAAATTTATATTTCATAATATTATGAAAATTCTTTCAATGGAGACTGTGGTTAAATAAAAATTTAAAAAAAGGTATATAACCCCTTACCACAATTATTAGTCGTATCCTAAATACGTATTTCGACAACTAAGTTGTCATCATCAGTAGGTAAAAACTACTAATTAAAAGTCGCACATGGGGCACAGTTAAACAAGAGAAACGCTTCCGCACAACTATTATACACTGCAACCCTGTATAGACTAAATTTAACAAGTCAATCTAAAACTACGAGATAAACGCGTACCTACTTTAGGAAAGATCTAAACATATGTTAAATTGTCGGACAAAGGAACGGCAGACATCCTCTCTAAGGGGGGCGGCACTTCGATTTTTAAAAACTACGATGACCCACTATTAAACTTAGATAAACCACCTTTTATTTTCAACAAACCAATATTATATTTAAACGTATTTACTCGAGTACATGTATAGTAAAAATTTTAAAAAAAGGTATATAACCCCTTACCACAATCATCAGTCGTATCCCAAATACGCATTTCGACAACTAAGCTATCATCATCAGTAGGCAAAAACCACTAACCAAAAGTCGCACATACAATATACGACCACACTTTCCGATTTTAGCATTTTTTAACCATTTGTAATTGGAAATATTTTTACACCCCTACCCAAAATAGATATTTTTACTATAAAAATTCTTTCAATGGAGACTGTGGTTAAATAAAAATTTAAAAAAAGGTATATAACCCCTTACCACAATTATTAGTCGTGTCCTAAATGCGTGTTTCGACAACTAAGTTGTCATCATCAGTGGGTGGAGACTGCTAATTGGAAGTCGCGCATGGGGCACAGTTAAACAAGAGAAACGCTTCCGCAGTTGTGCGGAAGCGTTTCTCTTGTTTAACTGTGCCCCATGTGCGACTTTTGGTTAGTGGTTTTTGCCTACTGATGATGACAGCTTAGTTGTCGAAATGCGTATTTGGGATACGACTGATGATTGTGGTAAGGGGTATATACCTTTTTTTAAATTTTTACTATACATGTACTCGAGTAAATACGTTTAAATATAATATTGGTTTGTTGAAAATAAAAGGTGGTTTATCTAAGTTTAATAGTGGGTCATCGTAGTTTTTAAAAATCGAAGTGCCGCCCCCCTTAGAGAGGATGTCTGCCGTTCCTTTGTCCGACAATTTAACATATGTTTAGACCTTTCCTAAAGTAGGTACGCGTTTATCTCGTAGTTTTAGATTGACTTGTTAAATTTAGTCTATACAGGGTTGCAGTGTATAATAGTTGTGCGGAAGCGTTTCTCTTGTTTAACTGTGCCCCATGTGCGACTTTTAATTAGTAGTTTTTACCTACTGATGATGACAACTTAGTTGTCGAAATACGTATTTAGGATACGACTAATAATTGTGGTAAGGGGTTATATACCTTTTTTTAAATTCATAATATTATATTAAATATCTAGTGTTTGATACACTCGTCTAAAAATTCAGCTTTTTCTTAATTCGAATGTCCTGATCATATTTTTTTTCTACAAAATTTACAGCGTTTATTTAAGAAACTTTATGGTAAGACGAGTCACATATAAATAAGCTTTGGAGTGGACTTGAAACCTTGATCGGTAACGAAATTTCAAAGATTTTCGTAGGAGAACATTTAAGTTAAATCTTGAGAGAATATTAAATGTCATCTATATTATAGTACTGTGACATCTTCAAGTCAAAGATAATGTTAGAAAATTGGATAATTGTTTACCTTGTAGACTTTTTTAGAGAAACAAATTGGGCTGAATGAGTTTCCTTCACATTTGATGAAAGTGATTTTTTTTTCATCAAATGCAAAAGAATATTTTCTATTTAGACTGGCTAATGACACGCGATGAAACATGGATATTATACGTAAGAGAACACCTCAATGGTTAGATAAATATGAAACCCTAAAACATACTCGGAACCCTCGATTTTATTTACGGAAAACCTTGATAACAGATTTGTAGAGCACATACTTTATAATTGATTATTCCTCTTTGTCTCATGGTGAAAGCATAACAACGAATAAATTTATTCTTGCTTAAAGATTTAATATATACAATTTTACAGCATCCAGTATATTAGACAAACTTATTTCCGACAGATGATTTCTTTAAATGTTTAGTCACTAATAGGAAAAGAAGTTGTTAATAAAGAGAAGATAAAAGGTATGCTGTAAAACCTCCATCGGCTCCAAAAATTCTTTTTTTCTTCGACCTCTTGGCTTTAACAAATAATGTCCTTCCGAACGCTGATAAGAAATTTAAAGAAATGGTATATATATGGTATATATATGGTATATATATGGTGTATATATATATATATATATATGGTAAACCTAATCAGTAGGCGATTAAAGGTCTGTATATTACTTCAAAATATATGTATTTAAAAAACTCTACATGTTTCGGCTGTGTACGCCTTTATCAAGAGAATACAAAATATGAATGACAGGATATAAATGTCAAGTAATTAAGCTGCTATGGTTTAAATTATTCAAAGATACATTCTAGTAATAATAATAAATCATGCCTTAGTATTCCAAAAAATAGATAACAAGGTGTGAACATATGTGTTGTTCGCTGCTAGCAATTTGTGTCTCCTTCTGGGTATGAACTTGTGTGTTGGTTGCTGCTGGGAGCTTGCGTCTCTCTATGGGTAGACCCCCCTAGAGTTTTGTAGCGCATATGCTAGGCTACAACCCAGTAGAGGACCACATCGTCGACCGAGGTAGCCACTAAGAGTGTTCCCTTAGTTAGCGATGAGCAACCCCGTACAGGGTGCGCTTCGCCTGTCTGCGCCTTGCCTCGTTGGGGCGGGGGTCAGGCCGTCGAAGTACTGCACGGAATTGTAAAGAAGTTGTCGGGAAAGGGTTGGCGGCCCTACGCAACGGCTGGTTATCCGACCTCTCTAAATTCATGCGACCGATCACTAAACACACGCACGAACGCATCGACATACAAAACCCTACACTTACGCTCTCACACAAAACCACACACCCATAGAGAGACGCAAGCTGCCAGCAGCAACCAACACACAAGTTCATACCCAGAAGGAGACACAAATTGCTAGCAGCGAACAACACATATGTTCACACCTTGTTATCTATTTTTTGGAATACTAAGGCATGATTTATTATTATTACTAGAATGTATCTTTGAATAATTTAAACCATAGCAACTTAATTACTTGACATTTATATCCTGTCATTCACATTTTGTATTCTCTTGATAAAGGCGTACACAGCCGAAACATGTAGAGTTTTTTAAATACATATATTTGAAGTAATATACAGACCTTTAATCGCCTACTGATTAGGTTTACCATATCATACCAAGGTCACGAAGTTATTATATATATATATATATATATATATATATATATATATATATAAATATCTTTATAACTATTGGTTTTCCGAGAAAAGGCAGTTTAATTTTTGTATTTTTTCTTTGATATTATACACTAGACAACTTAGGAAACTATTTATAAGTATCTTTATATTCTAGCGTTTTAGGACCATTGTTTTTATAATGTTAACAATTTTGCCAGTGAATATTAGCAGTATTAGTCGAAAGGGGTTATTAAATTTCTAAATGGTATTTTCATAGTATTAACTTTTCAACATCATTGTGGAATTATTTTGTACATTGTTCTGTCATTTATTAAGAGAAAGTTTTATATATGTTTGTTTATTTCTATTGCAAATAAGTAAGTGAATAAATACATCATAAATAAATAAGTAAGTAAAACTAAATGACCACACTTCGTATATGTCTGTGTAATATTAAGTTGTTTGAAAACACCGAGACCTGTTTACTTTATAAAATGGGCGATGAATGTTTTGCTAATTACGTACCAAGTTCATTGAATAATCCGTGAGAACTCGAGAGCGAGAATAAAAGTTTGCGTAGCACCTTCTTGCTTTCTGTTCTCTTGCACAATACTTTAAAATTTTATATACGATTCAACACTCATTTTCGTAACTTCTATATAATATAATCTTCTATATAATACAGCCAGACAGATAAATCCGATATTTTTACCTATTTTCATTAAGATCATTTCACTTAACAGTGACGATCTAACAATAAGCATTAGTTAAAACATAAAGCAAGAAGATTCGTTATTTAAAACATAGTCTAATGACCTGTTCCGAGATTTTAATCTACATTTAGCGTCTCTGTTACTCTTTCTATTTTAAAATGGTTTCTACCATTATATAAAGTTGACCATAAGGTTTTCAATGGTTTTTTTTGTTGGTACTTTTTGTTTACGGCTTATATAAGCTCTTTCCTTGAAATTTATATTTAGGTTTACGAGAAAACATAAAATCTACATATATTACATTTCTTTACCCACAATTGTTTCTGTAATTATTTTTTAAAATTTAGAATGAAGCAAGGAATTAACGACGAGTATTTTGTTTTCTTCACGTTATACCTACTTAGACAATGTAAGCTATATTTAGGTAGTCCCAATGAAGAAAATTTAAAACTGTTTGGTTTCTTAAAAAGATAGGTATTCTGACCTGTTTCTTATTATGAAGTTCTTTTCCACCTAAAAAGAGCTTCAACTGTTTAAAGAAATGATAATCTATTGGAGATAAGTCTGAAGAATGTACGGGATATTATAGCATTCATAATTTTAATAGTTGAGTTTTGTACGTAGCTGTTGCTTGCGATGTATCTTATATTGTCGTGTAACAGAATAGGCATATAATCTGTTCATGAGAGCTGGACACCATATTTTCAATTTATCGTACATGCCCATCATGCTCTCAACATTGGGTAAGAAGGAAGCGGAAGTTTTAGAACATGTCTTGGAGTTTCGTCTAAACATTGGAGGTATTCTCTTACCAATGTATTATAATATCAATTTTTTTCACATGCCATTAAACAGACTAGAAAAGGTTCATTGCTTTTAATGAAATGCGTAAAGCACCCATTTAATCGATTCAGCTTTCATCAAGATTTCAGACCTACCATGACGATCGCTTTTAAGTAACTAATCTCCATCACGAAATTCCTCAAAATAAATGTTGCACAGTGGCCTCGTCGCATTAGTTTCAAGTTTATATTTATAATGCATTATGATGCATATATCGTTGATGATGATGCGTTGATACTATTTCTGTATCATTCAAAAAAATATGGACAAGTAAATACTTGAACGAAATAGTAGCAAGCGCCAATTAAGTTGGCGCGAGGAGGGGGTGCGCAGAAGCCGTTTTTAAAACCGTCCACCCCCACTACTCAAGTAATTGTCAGAATACATTTGTCATTGATGTTTGACGGAACATAATGTCTTTGCTAGGGGATCATGAAGTGATACACGCTCAGAGGTTAGAATTATCTGACATTTGATGTAAAACCAAAAACAAATCTCCCCACTCCTTCTAATCCTGTGCGAACTTACCCCTCCTCGCGCCAACTTAATTGGCGTTTGCTATACTCGCATTAATCTTACACAATACAAGGGCCAATTGTAATATAAATCTGTTGCATTACAAATTCCTTGTTTATTACAAATATCAATCGACGTTTCATATGCACTGATAAATACCTGAGCTGCTGGGAATATTTCTGGAAACGATGTAAAAATCATAACATTTAGTAAGCGATTTAAATCAAAGTATTCACCTTTGATATCAATGCACTTTTGCATATGCGTAAACCAACTTGCGAAGCATTTTTTCCACTCTGAAACTGATACTTCGGAAATCAGTGTTCGGAATATTTAGATGTTTTTTGTGAACAAATATAAATCACAAAGTGTTAAAGCAGGTGAATACAAGCAATGAATCATTAATAATATTTTTACTAGCAACAACTTCACGTGTTGAGTGAGAGTTGGTATTATCATAATGAAGAATAATTCGGTGATTTTGATTTCTCCTTATTTCAATGATGACTTCTGACAAAGAAATTATGCCATACCAATCAGCATTCGCGGTTGTTCAATTCTCTAAAATTACAGTTGCCACATATTTAATAAAACGAAAGAAACAAAGGATTATTTGCTTCGCAGCAGTGCGTAAAAGAACAACTTTCATAGGGTTTAGTGCGCTTTGAAATATCCAAATGGTGGATTGTTGTTTACTTATGTCATCAGTGACCATGTTGTTGACTAAATATGCACAAGCTCGATACTTTTTTTAGTATTTTGTATGCAATATTTCAGCCTTAATACTTTCGCTCCCACGCCTATTTTCAGAAAACGAACTATCTGAACCGGATCTTATTTTTTGTAAATTTAGAAATAAAATAACTTAAAATGAAAAGTGAAATTAAATTTAAAGGTAATTCCACACGTTTTAGTGATTTAGGAGTGGTGTTCATTTTTGATACATGCAGTGCATAGTAACAAAAAATGCCTGTAACGTATTATAACCTGCGTATTAAAAAATACACACTGTTTAATAATCATTTATTGCACAAACTGAGACATTGACAAATAAATAACCAAGTTAAATATTATGTTAAAAAAACAATTTAAACATACAAACTTTTTGTCGGTGCAGCTTGGACATCTAGTATTACATTGTTTAGAATATTTGGTAGCACGTCCCCTGTCGTATTTAGAGTAACATGTCACGCATCGCCCCCTCTTGTCATCTTCTTTCAATATACATACGGCTTGTTGCTTAACATTAGTTTCGACTTCTGTTTCAGTTTTTTTTCATAAAGCTTCAACAAGTTTTTCTCGAAACGTAGTAATATCACTTTTTCTGTTTAGAGCTTTGTTATGTAGTATTAGTTTATCCTTCCATTTGCCAACATTAACTTTTATAATGTTTTCTATAGCAGTTAATTATCTACGCTGCAGCATCTTCTTAAAAATACATATAGGATTCCATTAATTGAATTCCATTATCATTCAATTCAGTCAGGCCAACACTAGTATACAAGTTATCAGTAACTAATACTCTCCCTGTGTGTAGTAGTGGTTGCACCAGATCCATGACTACTTGAGTGGATAACGGTTGATCCGTAGCCTTGACCTTACCACCATAAATTTTTGTGTTATAAGTATAACCATCTTATGCGTACAACTTAAAACATTTTAATTTTTATAAGACTACTAATCTGCCTCTGTAAGACACCATTGACTCGTCAATGTATACGTATCGGCCTGGTACGAAAGCAGACTCAAAATTTTTGTTACATATCAGTGATTCAAGTTTGAAAAATGAAACACTGCCTCAAAACGGCTTCTTGGCATGTCTGTAACTTCAGATATGCAACTTTTATTAATAAAATTAGTACTCCAGTAGATTCTTAACCGTGGGTTTTGGGTTTAATTCCATTCATATAATTATATGAATGGAATTAAACCCAAAACCCACGGTTAAGAATCTACTGGAGTACTAATTTTATTAATAAAAGTTGCATATCTGTTACTGTTGATAGTATTAGCAAACATTCTTTTCTCGCTAAATGGACTAATGAAATGTTAACATTTATCGGTATAATTATAATTATACCGATAAATGTTAACATTTCATTAGTCCAGAAAGTCCAGTAGAGAAAAGAATGTTTGCTAATACTATCAACAGTAATACCTTTAATAATCTGTTGCTCCGCATAACGATTTGTTTCTGTGACTAACATATTAACCAATTCATCAGTTAGAAATATTTTGTAAAACGACAATGGGCACGAGTACATCTTGAGGAGTTTCAACTATTTTACCTAACGATGCATCTTCTTGACAACGGGAAAAGTCACAGCATTTTCCACATCATCTATCTCATTACTAGAAAATTGGTCGTTATTTTCATTCACAATCATGTTTATGTTATTCTAAAAATTAAAAGAGTAAGGTAAAAACTGTATACAAAAAATAGCTGTAGACAAATTGACTTACATCAAGTGTTTTGTGGCCAGTTTTCCGTTTTTTCCGATTGTTCTCACTTGCCGTAGAGTGAAGTAAATGAAGTAAAACGAGACCTTAAATCGCCAACTAATTGAATCTACCATAACATACTAAGGTCAAGAAATAATTCTCTCTCTCTCTCTCTCTCTCTCTCTCTCTCTCTCTCTCTCTCTCTCTCTCCTCTCTCTCTCTCTCTCTCTCTCTCTCTCTCTCTCTCTCTCTCTCTCTCTCTCTCTCTCTCTCTCTCTCTCTCTCTCTCTCTCTCTCTCTCTCTCTCTCTCTCTCTCTCTATATATATATATATATATATATATATATATATAATATATATATATATAAATATAAATATAATAACTTCGTGACCTTGGTATGATATGGTAAACCTAATCAGTAGGCGATTAAAGGTCTGTATATTACTTCAAAATATATGTATTTAAAAAACTCTATATGTTTCGGCAGTACGCCTTTATCAAGAGGATACAAAATATAAATGACAGGATATAAATGTCAAGTAATTAAGTTGCTATGGTTTAAATTATTCAAAGATACATTCTAGTAATAATAATAAATCATGCCTTAGTATTCCAAAAAAATAGATAGCAAGGTGTGAACATATGTGTTGTTCGCTGCTAGCAATTTGTGTCTCTTTCTGGGTATGAACTTGTGTGTTGGTTGCTACTGGCAGCTTGCGTCTCTCTATGGGTGTGTGGTTTTGTGTGAGAGCGTAAGTGTAGGGTTTTGTATGTCGGTGCGTTCGTGCGTGTGTTTAGTGACCGGTCGCGTGAATTTAGAGAGGAGGATAACCAGCCGTTGCGTAGGGCCGCCAACCCTTTCCCGGCAACTTCTTTAAATTCCGTGCAGTACTTCGACGGCCTGACCCCCGCCCCAACGAGGCAAGGCGCAGACCAGCAAAGCGCACCCTGTACGGGGTTGCTCATCGCTAACCAAGGGAACACTCTTAGTGGCTACCTCGGTCGACGATGGTCACACTTGTGCCATCTTAACGTTTTCCGCCGAAGCGGGGGCATAGCACACACTTCGAACGTGTGTGTGCTGTTAACGGCAGCCTAGCCAGGTTGCCGCCCAGGACCGGTCCTAGTGGTGTGTGCATTGCGCGGCGCCGTGTTAGCGCCGCGTAGCATGGTTCCTCACTCTTGCTGGAAAGGCGGAATGGCACCATATACTTTTGCTTATCATGATGACTGTTCCGTGTTTTGATTCCTGTCTAGTTGTCCGAGCAGGTTTTCGTGGTTTTCCTTCTCGTTTTGAGCGAATGCCGACAACTTTGCATCTTAAGTCGCTCCACGGGCGCATACGTAATAATAACTCATGTCTTGCTTTTCCCTGCCTTTCCCTGTTTTCTGTTTTTTTGCTGATGTGGTCCTCTACTGGGTTGTAGCCTAGCATATGCGCTACAAAACTCTAGGGGGGTCTGCCCGTTGGGCAGTCAGGTGCCATTCCGCCTTTCCAGCAAGAGTGAGGAACCATGCTACGCGGCGCTAACACGGCGCCGCGCAATGCACACACCACTAGGACCGGTCCTGGGCGGCAACCTGGCTAGGCTGCCGTTAACAGCACACACACGTTCAAAGTGTGTGCTATGCCCCCGCTTCGGCAGAAAACGTTAAGATGGCACAAGTGTGACCATCGTCGACCGAGGTAGCCACTAAGAGTGTTCCCTAGGTTAGCGATGAGCAACCCCGTACAGGGTGCGCTTCGCTGGTCTGCGCCTTGCCTCGTTGGGGCGGGGGTCAGGCCGTCGAAGTACTGCACGGAATTGTAAAGAAGTTGCCGGGAAAGGGTTGGCGGCCCTACGCAACGGCTGGTTATCCTCCTCTCTAAATTCACGCGACCGGTCACTAAACACACGCACGAACGCACCGACATACAAAACCCTACAGTTACGCTCTCACACAAAACCACACACCCATAGAGAGACGCAAGCTGCCAGTAGCAACCAACACAGAAGTTCATACCCAGAAAGAGACACAAATTGCTAGCAGCGAACAACACATATGTTCACACCTTGCTATCTATTTTTCGGAATACTAAGGCATGATTTATTATTATTACTAGAATGTATCTTTGAATAATTTAAACCATAGCAACTTAATTACTTGACATTTATATCCTGTCATTTATATTTTGTATCCTCTTGATAAAGGCGTACTGCCGAAACATGTAGAGTTTTTTAAATACATATATTTTGAAGTAATATACAGACCTTTAATCGCCTACTGATTAGGTTTACCATATATATATATATATATATATATATATATATATATATATATATATATATATATATATATATATATATATGAAAAATTTTGTGAAAAACTTATCTGCGCGGAATGTGCATATATCGATATTTCACTGTTTTTTACAGATCATCAGTGCACCTTACCGAAGACAGACATGATATTCACTTCTATACTACGTGTATATATACGAACTGTAATGAACTTCATGTGTATGAGAATTAATAATTATTAAATCTCATTTTACATGCGATTGTCGCTATGCAAATGCAACAAATTATAGCGACAATCGCATGTAAAATGAGATTTAATAATTATTAATTCTCATACACATGAAGTTCATATATATATATATATATATATATATATATATATATATATATATATACAAGTGTCCCGTATCGTTATGTTCCAATTTTAGGAGTGTAAAATAGACTTCATTTCAAGTAACAAAAACGCAAAACTTGTATATCCATTTTTATTTGTTTCAAAGTTACAGATCTATAAATGTGATTCAATAACAGGCCTGTGATTGTTAACGTCGCATAATAAAATGTTATCCTAAAATAAATAAACACGTGTCGTAGTGCATACAGTAATTTCTTGGAGATCTACAAAAAAGAGTACTGGAAATTGATTTATGATAAAGAAGGTTCTTACTTATTTCGTAAGTGCTGAACCATGAATATCATACAATAAACAAATGTTAACAATGCATTTTTTAATAAAGGATTACATTACGTTTCAATTCATACAACAGCTTATTAGTGAGTGGACACGATTTTCTTCTTAAGAGTATGCGGACATGCATTTTGTGTATGGCTACTGTAACGGCAGTGTACGTCAAGCAGTTATTGAATACCGACATCGGTTTCCCGATAGGCGCATTCCTCATTACAGAACGTTCTGGAAGTACACAGACAATTTCGGGAATGCGGACTGCGTGATTATCTTTTCGACCGAGGAGTAAATTTACCAGCAGACTTAGAGGAAGCAGAAGCTATTGTTACAAGGGATCCAACTCTCAGTGTACGTCGAATCGCTAGACAACTAGGAGTGCCAGGAACGACAATTTGGCTAATTTTAGGCTTTTAGTGAGGGCTTATATCCATATCACTATTACAGGGGACACGGTTTGCTTGAGGCAGACCTGGATTTTAAGACAGTCACGGCTTCATTTTAATTTCTGCAGATTTATTCCGTTTCCTTTGTATGTTATGGCAAATTCAATTTGTTGGCGATTTAAGGTCTGGTTTTACTGCCCGCAAATACTCTAACATAGACAAAACTGCTTTATCTACACACAAACTACAACGCGATCACCATTTCGATCTTGAAAACACACAGATAATTGATAAAGAACAACACACAATGAAAAGGGAAATTAAAGAAATATTAGTATTAAACAGGAAAAAAATTCAATTAACAACAGAAGTGATATAAAAAATTTAAGCAGTATATACTATAACTTCATTATGTAACCATCTGCAATTTACCATCATAATATATGTTGCTGTTATATAACTATATATCTTATGTTATTGAAATATCTATACATTTGCTTATCATGCTGACAGTTCCGTGTTTTGATTCCTGTCTGGCTGTCCGAGTAGGTTTTCGTGGTTTTCCTTCTCGTTTAAGGCGAATGCCGGCAGCTTAACATCTTAAGTCGCTCCAGGGGCGCATACATAATAACTCATGTCTTGCGTTTCTCTGTTTTTGTTGTCTATTTATTTTAGAATACTAAGGCATGATTTATTATTATTAAAGTGGAATGTATCTTTGAATAATTTTATCCATAGCAACTACAAATGTATGACATTAATATACTGTCATTTATATTTTATATTTCTTGAAAAAGGCATCATTTGCCGAAACATGTAGGATTGTTTTAAATATATACATTTTGAAGTAAAACCAGACCTTAAATCGCCAACAAATTGAATTTACTATATATATATATCTGTGCTTGTGAATAATAAAAATAAAACATAAGTAAAATGTCTTGTTCCTTCACTAAACACATGTTGTTATATATATATATATATATATATATATATATATATATATATATATATTAGTTAAATTTGAAAGTTTTCTTCAAATTTAAATTCAATTGTTTAAATCTTTCCAACTGCGAATTGATATATGATATGGGAAAGTATTGCAAAAATAAAACTCACCCGATTTCCAATGCATACTTATTTTATGGTCTTATTAACGGATGAACATCCTGCGCGCCACAATTCTATATATACACATATATGCACGATATACAAGTATATATAAACATATGTAATGTATTTATGTGTATGACCTAGATGAGAGAACATGTAATCGATGCAGTGTAATTTGTTGTATATATAATGCGTTCCCTATATCGCCTGCATAAGTTTCTTGAACAAGAAGCCCCGTTTCTTTGGCCAAGAGGAATCGTTTATGTGCTGTTGCGAAAAATCTATATTCAGAATTTTTGTAGCGCTTTCGAAATTTTTATATTACTTCCTGTAAATATAAATTTTTCTTCAATTTGTTTTTTTATATACGAGGTCTGTTTTCTTTCTATTGAGCATAATAAAGTAATACACAATATTTTTAACAAAACACATTTATTATTTTTGAAAGTATTTTCCTAATTTTTAAATGCGTCAACCGCTTCTTCGGGCGATGTAAGACGTAAACCCCGTTAGTTATTTATTGTACGTGGATACAAGAATGAATCATTAGGTGACCACATAGCATATCGTCCATTATTTCAATGTTTTGAGTATTCATATACTTAATCATTCATCAAAGCTCCGGGTGGTGATATCGTTATCGACACTTGAAGTAAACGAACTATAGTATACCTTTCTGCGTTGGCAGTACAACGGTTCTCCAACGTTGCAGGGTAAACATGTCCATTAATCTAATCCCCCAAAAAAATAACGATTATCTCTTTGTTTCGTTTTTTTCTAGAACTCTTGTTGAAATCGACTCATTTTCAAAGCCAAGTCATAATTATAAACTAGATGAGACAATCCATACTACTCACATTGTAGGAAATCCAACGAAAACAAAGTTAACGTACCTTTAAATATTTGAGTATGATAGTATTAATTGCTGTCACGCCACTCTTTAGGGTTACTTCAACACTCCTTACAGTTGCATGCCGGTCCTCTTAAATTGTGTCTCAAACCAGATCAATAGCCTTTTCGGTAAGTTTCGAATATTTTTGGCATATGAACTTAAAACATTTTATTTTAGTAAAGTCGAGTACTTGGAAATTCATTGTGTCACCGTTTTACGGTAGCTAAAGATTATGACTTGTCACTAAATATCCGATTTATTTTCCCAAAGCTTTCCAGACGGCTAAAGCCAGGTTTCAATTGGTAAAAAACATCGTTAGATAATACTCTTTCTTCAATTCTATAATTTCTTAGGAAAAATTTTTACTTTAAACGTTTAATACTAAAATATATTTTTCAACTATCATTGTCATTAAGCTTATAAATAACTAGGTTAAAATATCAAATAAAATCTGTAACAGAATATAATGCGTGCGTCCTATAGAAGCTTAACGGTAAGGGAACAACCCTTGTATAAAATCTAAGTGATTATAAAAATAAGAAAATGTCATTGCAACTCTAGTGACACAAGCACAGGAAATTATATGAATAGAAGGACAAATTTAGTGAATTTTTTTATGTCATATGATATAGGTTATCTGTTAGGTTAAAAGAATAGAATAAGTCGTTAATTATCTGTGGTCTAAAGAATAAATTATACATATATACCAATTTTAATTAAATTATTGATCAAACGAAATATACAGAGACTATTCGATCGTCAAAGTTAAATTATTTATATCATAAAATAGTAATATGTAATTTAGAATTTATTGAATTTTTTAAATAAAATTAAAATATGTTATAATTATAATGCCGGAAAAATATATGATACGTCACATGGAAATTAAAACACCCAGAAGGGGTGCGAATTTAGCGGGAACGTATAAGTTCAAAGGCAATAATTGACTACAATTTCGAAGAAAAATAACAAAAGATCAATATAATTCTATTTTATTTTTATTAATAATGTGCTGGGACGTCCCTATTAGCTTCAGACCCCTTCACTCTTTGCAACATTAATTCCAGTAGATAGTTAATGTCCTCTTAAGGTATGGTGCCCTAGCAATCTGCAATTCATGGCGGAGAGCCTCTAGCGTTTGCGAGGGATTTGCAAAGTTCATCAGGTTTCTTCCCATAATGTCGCATACGTGTTCGATTGGCGATAGGTTGGGAGATCTGGGATTCCACCACCTCGGATGAAAACCAATTGAGACCTATTCTCATTTGCTATAGCACCCTATACTATAACTCCCATGGCTTGGTGACACGTCTTTCAACAGAAAATTGAATATCGCGACGTTTCCTGTTTTCGTCTTCGACCTTCATGCGACCTTATACAAAATCGAGATTAATCACTGAACACCACCTTATGCCACTCCAAATTCCACAGCATTCGCAACCCACACTACCCTAAACGTTGCTATCGGTGTTCGGTAGTGATAACACAATATGTGGTCAATTTCCACATTGCCGCACTACAGGTATAATCAAACACATGTCAAACAAAAGTATGACAAGAAAAAATGGTGAAAATCGTATCAGATCTCGCAAGAAATACACCTGACATTAATGTCAGAAAAAACTGCATGAAATGTCAGATATGCCATAACCACTTGATCCATCGCAATAAAATTATAATCAATTGTTACCTTTGAATAGTTTTTGCCAAGTTTGGTTAAAAAGTTCGCACCCTTTCTTGGTGTTGCAATTTATACTATAGGTCTTTCATGATAACAGACGAGTCACATGATAAACAGTTACATCGGGTCAAGGAATTACAATAATATATAATAATCCTAGTAATTCTCTTCATTCAGGGAATATATCGTATGCTCAAAAAGTCTTTGGATCTTAGTTAGATAGATATTAGTTTTGACATTTACTTGACAACTTGCAAGTCAGCTGGCTATAAAATAAACATAAAATGCAACTAATTACCATAACCTAAAATCTATTTTATTTGTGACATATGTGTACTTCAAACTACAGAAGTAAATAATTCTATAGATGGTTTTTACACTTCATGGCTATCGCGATCCAAAGACTTTTTGATCATATGTTATTATGTTGCCAGAACTAGGCATGGTTGCCAGTTTGGATTCTGCCAAATGTCATTCAAATTAGTTTTTTATAATGAGTTTATAAGTTCCGATTTCATTGTATTTATATATGGATATTATATATAAGATCAGTTGCTTTCACAAGTAAATCATGCAGATACCGTTAGGTAAACAAATGAAAGAAATCATTTTATCAGGTATTTCTAAAAAGAACGCGATAATAATGGATCATTACTCCCGCTTTCTGCTGTTCGACAGGTAATATTTCCTATTATTCATATTATAAACGTTTTAACACTAATATTTGTTTATTAGAGAGTAGCAAGTGCTATTAAAAATAAAAGTTCAGCATCATCTTCTAATAAAAATGATATTCAAACATAGCTGATCAATAATAATATTGGTTGTGACAGAACTGCCTTAAAAATACAATTATTGGATTTAGTACATATACATATATTAATTATTTTTCTTCCGACCGAGAATAAAGTGTCATCTTATACATCTGACAATTGACATATATTAGACTACTTTATTCTCTAGGAAATAAAATATTCGATTTTCCCTAGGGAATAAAGTGAATACTGTTGTGAATGACTTTTGGTTCATTTTTTTAAGTCAAAATTAATTTAACTGTCAGATTGACGAAGCATTTAAATATATCAATCAATTTTATTTTGTAATCGTAATAGTAAATTAGATGAATTTACAATATTTATATATGGACAATCATCTGATATCTTAACTTGGCGGTTGCTTACAGTAGTGCTTGTGTAAGGTTCGTTCTCATTTACTTGTAAACTCGTTTTACCTTAGTAACCAGAAACTATGCACATTTTCATGACAAAACGACTTAATTGAATGACATCAGATCAATCTATCAATCAACTGTCAAACTAATAATGAAATAAATTATTACATTTAAGGTCGGGAGAAAAGTTTTGTATGTAATTCGGGAATAAACGTCTATAATCCCTCAACAGAAAATGCCCTCGCTCCCTTCGGTCGCTCAGGCATTACTTACTGTCTCGGGATTAAAACTGTCGTTTATTCCCTTAATACATAAATATCTATTATTCAATAATTTTATTTATGTCTTTACGTGAAGGTATAAATCACCAATTATATTGAAGTTGATAAATAAATAGAATAATATGGGCAATGGTTCTTCAACTTCCACCCTACCATTGTATATTTTGCCCCATAGAACTCATATCGGGTATAATAAAAACATATAACAACAATATAGGAAAATATGGTAGAAAAGAAGAAGAGGATGTAGGATTATGGACAGAGTCATTAACCCAAATAACCTCTGACATTTGACATCTAAATGGTGGAATAGGGAAGTGGGTTTCGAAAGGCAAGACATATTACCATTTATGATCAACGACAATAACTCTGATTCAGAAAACAGTAAATGATGATTAAAACTAGTATTGTATATTAATATTGTTTTCTTTTTACTTATTTCATAGGTCTATTACAATGTTACAAGCCCTTTAATCTCTAATAATTGTATAGATTTTTCTGGGTATTATTTTTGTATATGTAGTCTAAAATAAATAAATTCGCAAATGTATTTTGATTTTGTTTGTACTTTGTGTACCGCGATATCATAAAGTTTCTGGGTCAACGGTGGCCATGGGGTGAAAAACGTCTGTCTTAATTTATATCATCCTTTTGAGAAAAATCTGATAAAATTTTCAGGTTAAGTGTCATGCTGACGTTAAAATTTGTCAATATATTAATCTTAATGTCAGTATGACACATAACCTGAAAATTTTATCAGATTTTTCTCAAAAGGATGATAAATTAAGACAGACGTTTTTCACCCCATGGCCACCGTTGGCCCAGAAACTTTATGATATCGCGGTATATTTAATAAAATAAATTAAAATATATTAATAGGAGTTGTTGATATTTTAATGTCAACGTTGCTTTTTAATTGACTCTAAGCAATGTAAATTTGTTAACCCTGTTTTGTAACTATTTATCACGTGACTCGTCTGTTATCGTGAAAGACCTATATATAATTTAATTGTATCAACGCTATTTTTTCCAATTTTGCGCAGTAATATTTTCAATAGCTTCAAAAAGGCTTATATTTATAGAAACATTTGTGTTTTTTTTATCGAATTCAATTCACGATAATGTAAGGTTTCCCTTAAAATAGTTTTATTTGCCTGTGTTGTCATTTTGCACGTTTATTGACCTTTACGTAGACACAATGTAGATCATATTTGAGTTAAAGTATATATTTCTTGAATGGAAATGTTTTCGAACATAATTTTTTTCACAAAAATTAAATATTATTTTGTTTTCGTGAACTGATCCGATAATTTTTGACAAAATATTCTCTAATTATTTTCCAAAAATAAAGCTTTCATTCAATTCAATTGTTCAGGTATTATTTAAATTAAAAAGTAACGTTGACATTAAAACCGATACCAAAAAAGTTAAATGTATATGAACATAATATTATCCTCAAATAAATAATAGATTTATACCTTTGAAACGGTCCGCGTATGTTCACACATGTTTGTGTCAATAATAGCTGTAGTTGTTCGCAGATGTGCATGAACATAGAGCACACGAAGAACCGACCACAAGAAAAAATAACGATGTAGGTTTTTATTAGGATATATACCGGGTTCTTTTTTATCATTACACATATATCTTCCTATGTGTAGAACTAAAAAAGTAAAAGTCAATGCATTGGTGGCAATCAGTTATACTGATACACAAGTGACGTATTTTTCTAAATGTCAAGTATTTCTGATTTTTCATTCATACTTAAATCTCAAATTAAATACATTTTATTGAAAAATAGAAAATTTATTTAAAACAGTTAATTATACTAACAGACGTATACCTTGTGTGAAGACAATTTTAAATATTTTTAACAAATTCAAAGAAGATGGATAATATTTCATTAAGGAAGAAATATAAAATTAGTGCATCAAAAAAGGTAAAAAATATGAAAGCGTTGATAACAAAAAAGCACAAATAGATTTTACCATTTTATGAGATTGTAGAACGTCCTCACATTACTTCCAATGAATTACCGAGCGTAACCCACGTATTGGGGGCATTTCAGTAACACGATAAAAACAAAAGCAGTTGCAGTTGTTTTGAAATCTGTTAAAGCAAGGTTATTTTCATGTAAAGGAGGATCAGTTATTAGAGTAGCAACTGTTTTAGACTCTCGATTTAAAAGAGAAGGTTTTCGTAATACTGAAAATGCTACTTCTTTTCTAGAACAAGAAATGTTTAATATTATAAAGAAAATAGATCCTGAAAATAAAGAACCAATGTTTGTAATCGCAACAGAAATCAATCCACATCAAAAGTCACTTTTATTATTTGGATTTTTGCAAGAAAGAATAAGAGAAAGTAAAATCAATTCCAGCTGATGTAATAATAACTAAAAGGCAATAATACCTCGAAAGGCCAAATTCAAATCAGGAAGTAGATTCTCTTTTATTTTCGAAGGTAAGTTTAAAAAGGAAGGGTAATTGCATTTTTATTTGGATTTTCTTTTAGAGAACAGGAATGGGGCTGAAACCCTTAGAATAATGTGCTAGGAAATATTTCTGTATTCCAGCAAGTTCAGCAGAAAGTGAAAGAGTGTTTAGTACAGCTCGTTTAATAATAGAACAAAGGCTTGCAAGACTAAAACCGAAAGATGTTAATATGATAATGTGCTTAAATAAAAATTTAAAAAATATTAATGCTTTTTAAAAATATCTTTAGTTATTTTATTAAAATTACACCCAACCTTTT
This sequence comes from Melolontha melolontha, assembly GCA_935421215.2. NCBI lineage: Eukaryota > Metazoa > Arthropoda > Insecta > Coleoptera > Scarabaeidae > Melolontha > Melolontha melolontha. The sequence continues at coordinate 84,564,959 of OW285242.1, read as the reverse complement.
CCTATTAGCTAAAGAAATAACTCAATGGGTTTCATCTTACTATGTTTTCTAACTATTAAAGATATGAATGTTTAGGCATTCAAAGGGAAGTTATTTAGATTGCCATACAGAATGTACATGAAACTCTTTAAATCTATTACGGAACTGTTTGCTTTATCAGTAAAAATTATTTTATTTAAAATTTCTTCGTTTTCATTTAACAAATTAAACATTATATTACAAAAATCAGTGCGTTTTACTTTATCTTCCTCAAAAAGCTTTTGATGGTTTATCTTTTATGGTTCATATTTGAATTCTTTCAGGACTTTAAACTGTACGTTGCAAATTAATTTAAATTCGGGTAAGCGGTCAATTAAAAAACTCCTTTATTAAATCACCCTATATTTCGCAACAGACTTTGTCGCTTCTTCTGGGGTAAAAAATGTACAGTAGAAATAATAAAATTGACGTACAAAATTTAAAAATGATTAGATCTAATCATTTTTATATTTTGTACGTCAATTTTATTATTTCTACTCTACATTTTTTACCCCAGAAGAAGCGACAAAGTCTGTTGCGAAATATAGGGTGATTTAATAAAGGAGTTTTTTAATTGGCCGCTTACCTGAATTTAAATTAATTTTTGATATTATATCACGGTCGATAATTTCGTTTCAATTATATATATATATATATATATATATATATATATATATATATATATATATATATTTAGTGTTTAAAGAATTTTGTTTTTCTTTTTTATTTTATTGGCCGTGTTTTAATATTAAAAATAATAGATTTTTATTGGTTTTAGCGACCTTTTATTGAATTTAGATGTTTGTTTGCGACGTTTCGACTTTTATCAATTCAGTCTTTTTCAAGCATCTGGAAACAAGAATCATTACAATGAACATGAGAACTGTGTTTGTTTTGTGTGATATAACAATTGAATTAACCATTTTAAATTTAACATTATATTAAGAAATGAATTACGGATTAGGTTAGTGTTTTACGTTGAAAATTAAATAACATTAAATTAAAATAGCTTAGAATGGTAGGGGGACATTTATGTGATTAATATCTGTATGAATTAATTGGAGACTTAACAAATATTAACAAATTTTAAGTTTAAAATTAGATTAAAGATGATTACAAATTGAGTTAACATTTAACGTTGAAACTTACATAAAATAAAAATAAGAATGGCTAAAATGAACAGGAAAGTTGAATTACAATACAATACGTAAAGGGAACAAAGAAAAGTCAAATCAAACTCACATTGTTGTTTTTTCTACACGGATACGCATTCATGTGCCACATGTGCTTGGACACCCAGGACCAATTTTCTTAAAACGAACATGCTTGTGCGGATTTTGTTAGTGAACTAATGCTTTAGTTTGCGGGGGTTTAATTTCTGTTTTTTGGAATGAGCATGGTAGTCAGGACCGTATTTAGGGGTATAAGTTAACATTGTTAACTTAACAACAACTTAACTTAACAACAACAACAACAACAACAACAACTTAACAATGTTAACTTATACCCCTAAATACGGTCCTGACTACCATGCTCATTCCAAAAAACAGAAATTAAACCCCCGCAAACTAAAGCATTAGTTCACTAACAAAATCCGCACAAGCATGTTCGTTTTAAGAAAATTGGTCCTGGGTGTCCAAGCACATGTGGCACATGAATGCGTATCCGTGTAGAAAAAACAACAATGTGAGTTTGATTTGACTTTTCTTTGTTCCCTTTACGTATTGTATTGTAATTCAACTTTCCTGTTCATTTTAGCCATTCTTATTTTTATTTTATGTAAGTTTCAACGTTAAATGTTAACTCAATTTGTAATCATCTTTAATCTAATTTTAAACTTAAAATTTGTTAATATTTGTTAAGTCTCCAATTAATTCATACAGATATTAATCACATAAATGTCCCCCTACCATTCTAAGCTATTTTAATTTAATGTTATTTAATTTTCAACGTAAAACACTAACCTAATCCGTAATTCATTTCTTAATATAATGTTAAATTTAAAATGGTTAATTCAATTGTTATATCACACAAAACAAACACAGTTCTCATGTTCATTGTAATGATTCTTGTTTCCAGATGCTTGAAAAAGACTGAATTGATAAAAGTCGAAACGTCGCAAACAAACATCTAAATTCAATAAAAGGTCGCTAAAACCAATAAAAATCTATTATTTTTAATATATATATATATATATATATATATATATTCTTTTTTACATTTTAATTATGAAATAAATATCATTTATTTAATATTTTTATACTTATGTATGGCACTTTCTTAAATTTGTCTTATAAGTGGATTTCCGTTGGTCAATAAAGCAATTATTATTATTAAATGGATCATGTGGAAGTGTTTATATGACACTATGGTTCATCACCATCACTATTTAAGTATATTATAAAAATTATTTCTTACTGTGATTGACAAGCTAATTGTTGAAATGTGTATATAGAATTTTAAACCATATTGTGGTAAGTATATCTGAGCTTGTATATACATCAACAATCGTCAAAGAAGTTATGTTAAAGCTTTTATTATTTTTGGTTTGTAAGTATAATAAAGTAGTTGATTTTCTAAGGAGTAAAGAATTACTATGCTTTCTACAAACAAAACCAGGGTAGTCGGGGAAATTCCATGTTACGCAGTAGCCGATCATTAATATTTTGCATTTGTTACTTAATCCATGGAATTACCCAGTAACGTCAATGACATAGGTATTTTTCTGGCTTCTAAAATCTCGTCGGTAGCTTTCTGCTCGTGCAAAACTTACTAATTTCATTACAACATTCGCTCTATAGTTTTTATTATTCAAAAATTGAAAAAATATAAATTTCTTTACCTTGTAATTTTCATTTTTACTCCTAGGCAATCTTGAAATATCGCAATTTAAAAGTGAATATAAATTCATGTTAAAATACGAAGATAAAGAGAGTTTGGTTTTACTTCTCTTATATGTACGTATGGTCTCATAAATTATAAATTAAATGTATGAAAAACAAGAATGAAAAAATCAAATGCTCAATTCCAAGTAATAAAGATGTTTTAAGAGAAATACGCTCGTGTCATCTTTATAATGTGTGTTCATTTGAAAAGTCAATCTAGGTTACTTTGAAATTTTGATAGAATAAGACGCATATATATTAATATGTGTTTGTTGTTCCGTAAACGTAAATCCAAATGACATTTGATAATGTCAATCACAGTTGTTATTTATTTGTATGTATGAAACTGTCAAAATATACGACTTCGTAGGTTAAGTAGTAAATTTTAATTTACGACATACTTCAAAATGTTCTCAGTAAATCACATGCTACTAGATTGACTTTTCAAATGAACACCCGTTACACATAATGCAATTGTGAAATCTAGTCAATACATACATACTCAATAAACTTATAATTTAAACTATAATCTATAATCTAAACTATAATCTCATATACTAATTTATTTAAAGTCATGTTCATTAATCTTGTAATATCTCCTGAAGAAGCAACAAACTCGTTTTGAAATATAGATATCATGGAAGACTTAGAGAAAACAGCATTAAGGACGGCCACCCATAAACCCAAACTTTGGCTACGATATGTTGACGACACGTTCGTGATTTGGACACATGGAGAAGATCACCTTTTTAAATAAAAATTATATTTATTTTATATTTAAACAGATTTTCTTAATCTAAGTGACCATAAGAATCAAAATAGCTTGTCGTAACAGTTTTCATATAAAGTTCAGTTCCATTTTAATGCTAGAAAGAGTACAGATACGTACAGATAATATTTACAGTAATATCTTACAAATCAATGTGTCACTGGAAACAATAAGTTGGATGGACAAGAAAATGGAAGAACTTGTGCGAGTTCGGCATAAACAACTCAATATTTCCGTAGAGCCCTGACTTGGCACTAAGTGATGTCTTTTTGTTTTTGTTCCCGTACGTGAAGAATAAACTACGTGGTCAACGATTTTCAACCCCAGAAGAAGCGGTTAATGCTTTTAAAATTCATGCTTTATAGATTAATCGCAACGGAAAAAGTTCTGTGATAATTGCTTCAATTGCGTATCTAAAAGTGCATTGATCATCACGGAGAATATTTTGAAAAATAATAAAACCATTTTCAATGACAAATTATTTTTGTTTATTATTCCGGATACATAAATAGTAACTCTCGTATTGTAGTTAGATTAAAATTTGTATTAAAATATTTCAGTATGTTCAGCTGCAATTGTCGTAATGTTTATTTTTCCAGAGTGTACAATATGTTTCATAGTCTTACAAACATGTTCGATTAGGTTTAGATTGAATCTGGTCAGGGTCATATTCTTAGACACAAATATGTTCTGAACAGAATTATAGTACTTATGTATACTAATGTATATGCAATGTCTTGACTGTAATATAAGGCGCACAAAATGATTGCGTCAACAAAATAGATGACTTAATCTATTTGCTGGTATACCTGACTAAAACATTACTTTCAGTGGAAGTTTGAGTTAGTTACAACCACATTTTCAAAATATTCCATAAATAGTCTTTTTCTAACAAAATGCATAGTTTTAGTAGAATAATTTTCAGACTAAAACATTTTCAAATTTTTAGATAATTTAAATTTAAATAAAAAAATAAAAAATCTCTCAATTCTCAAAGTTTTGTTATGTTAAATATTGCGTCGCTTCTCATTTAAAAGCACTGTAGGAGCATGGTATGATAAATACAAAGAGTTCGGCGCAATTTTTTACATTTAATAAATTTATTTCTCGATATAATCTGCTTGCAGCTTCATACACTTGGTCCACCGATGTTTCAACTTCTTTAAGCCATCCAAATAATAAGATTTGTCGGACTCTGCAAGATAGGCCTCTGTTTCGGCAATTTATTTAACATGAACCGTACGATAAATCGACTAGTTTCGCTGTCGCAATTGCTGATGAGGGGACCAGGGCATTATCATGATGGTAGAGATTTTTCTTCGCTAGGTGGAGCCTTATTCTCTTGAGTTCAATAAATCGGTATAGCACTGTCCCCTGATTGTCAAGTAATCAGTTAAGATTATGCATTGCGAATCCCGAAATATCGTTGCCATAACTTTTCTGGCTGATGTAATCATTTCCACCTTCTTTGGTGCATGTTCGCCGAGGAAAATCCATTCGTGCCTTTGGTTTCTGGCGTCTAGTGATGTATCCACGTTTCATCTACAGTCACATAGCAACATATAAACTCATTCGTATTGCGCTTAAACATGTCCAAACATTGCTTTGAAGTTATCACGCGATTCCGTTTTTGGCCAATCGTCAGCAGACGTGGCACCCACATCGCCGATAGCTTTCTCATACTCAATTTCTGATAAAGGATGTCTTGCACACGTTCAATTGAGATGTTTATCACATTAGCAATCTCTCGGATCTTTACCCGGCAGTCTGCTAACATATGAATTTTATTGATCATATCGTCCGTGGGGCGACATGACCGCTCCTCATCATCAAAGACGAGTGTTCGGCCACGCTTAAATTCATTAAACGAGTATCTGATGGTAGTCATCGAAGGTGTATGGTCCTTAGAAATTGCATCCAACTTCTCTTTGATTTCTGCACACGTTTTCCCATCCAAAAAAAAGAAATCGAATACTGCCCTGTATCGTTCTTTTTTCATGTATCCACAAATACCATAAACGTCCTCACTTTGAACAGCTCTCAAAACAACACTACTCGATTAATCTCCCCTCAACTAAAGAATAGTACTCAAAGTCGGTAGTGCAGATTTTGACACAAAATGTTATCTGTCGCCAAACACGGGTACTTCTCATACCATCCTCGTATAAAAACGACTTCAGACTTCGTGATGATTTATAAATATTATCGAACTCGAGTGTTCGTGTTTTTATTGACAGCTGCTGATTTTCTAAGGCTCTTCTAAGAATAATTTGATTATCACGTTTGGTTGTTTTAGAAATATCGTGACATGTCCGAACATTTGTTCTCTTCTTGCAAAATTTCAGAGAGAATAAATTCCAATGAAGAATTTTAGTTCGAGTTTAATTTATCAGTATAGATAATTTTAGTACTGTTCATTTAGAAAATTATTTAAAAAAAAATGAAAAACAAAGCTTAAGTCTAATTGCAGAAATGTATACAAAAATAATTAGCACACTTTAAACTTCAACAGTTTGAGAATAAGTAACGCAAACTGATCCTAAGAAGATGAAGTAACCCACTAATATTTCTTCTAAAATTTGATGAATGGAGGGAGACAGTTTACATTTGATCTAAAAAGGATTAAGACTAGATAATTACAATTATACTTATTAATAATACATATAAAAATACTTAGTAACCGTAAATTTAAAAATAAGTATTGGTAAAATATATGTATTTAGTCTTAATTCGATTGCGTGGTACTGTACACAATAAAAGTAAACATCACCACAACTCTAAGAAACCTAAAAAGTTGAAAAATTATATTAGACATCTTATTTGAGTCACTAGATAGGCTTATTACCATCTTCTCAATTTTCAGTGTTAATTCTTCTACCAAATATTGATAGAAAACAAGAATTCAAACTTCTCAACAGTATTTAGTATGGTACCGACGAATTGTATTTATATTATTAGTGATGGATAACGCATTGGTATTCATGGCGTACGATTTAACCTTTATTACTTGGCCAAACACGAACGTTCATTCATGTGTGAATGCGTATTCATTGAATTCCAAATGAATCATCTCCGAAGATGTGTACTTTCGTGGTGTTTCGGTCGTGCTAGGGATACATTAAATGGTATTCCACATATCGTAACACGTAGCCACGAAATTATAATGAAGTGTGTAACTTCATAAATCTAAAAAAGTCATAAAGGTATGTAAAGTCAAAGCAATGAAAAGAAACACTACCAAATACAATACTGACACAGTCTGTATTGCAATAATTTCCAATTAGTTTGTATATTTAGTTAATTTTTATTACATTTTTTTATTACTTTCTTTACCGATTCTGTAAAAAGTAGTGCGTTCAAATTCTTGACGACTCTCAAAATATGATAAATAAAATTTTATTACAATTTACAAAAAATTTCTCATTCGTTATCCAGTCAGTGAATGTAGTATTTGAAGGAAATAATAGAAAACGTATATGCGCTGAAGCTGCCTCTGTATGTAGTTTTTAGAGAATTTAGCGTATAACACGCTCAGAATTAACTTTCAAAATCGAAGAGACTCGTACAAATGGAGCTAACAGGACTAGTTGCAAGGATGAGGTGGCACAAAAAACACTGTAAGTTTCAAATCGAGAAATTGGACTACATTATACTATAATATTTAGTGCGCTGTTAGGAGAAATTCTGAAGAAATATGTTGAAAAGATATTATATATCAAACCAGACATTATTGTTTGATGTACGCCGATGATATAGCTCACGTCGTATGATTTAAACAGGAATGAAAAACGATAATAAAACTTGACGTGGCAGCAAGAAAAAAAGATCTAAGAATTCATTAAAATTTACAACCATAAAAAGTTATAATGCAACAGACACTAAAGCCCTAAATATAACCAGTTGAAATTAAAATTTTAGTTCTCTACTGGACGAAGATTCAAGTTAAACCTTAAAATAAATCGCAGACAGATTAAAATGTTAATCCATACTATAGAACTACAATATCATACCCAGTCGGTGGCGCAGTGATAACTAGACTGCGAAAACGGCGCTATCCCGTATCGGGTGTGATTCATCGATGTGGACAAAGTACAATCAATCAACTTAACATGTATATATGAATGTTATAGCGCGATGGTATTGATAAAAGTTGTCTGTTTGTACGTCTTTTAATGCAAACAGATGGAGTTGTGAAATATATTTCGCTAGAGTCGTAATAAAGGCAATGAATTGTATACACGGAAATTTATTTTTACGATAATAAATAAAACACTGAAGTTAAATGAATTTAAATTAACTTGAATTGAAATTAATTCCAGATATATATATATATATATATATATATATATATATATATATATACACAAAATGAATTTACTTTATACAGTGAAAAAATTCAAAATATTGAAAAAATTTAAACTTGAAATAAATGTGATGGCTAAAGTGAATGCTTAGTCAAACCACAGCAATCATTTTTTATTCACATTAATTATTACAATATATTCTAAACATTGTTCTGTAAAGTGCGTTCTTTTATTAGATAGTATGTCTTTAAATATAGAAAATCTTCGCTCAACATCAGAGCTAGTGAGTGGCGCATAGAAATAATAATCTTTAAGTTTAATATATCTATCGATTTCTGTCTTTTGAACATTACTACAAAAGCCTTTCAGGACATTAAAATCAGGGCTACAAGCGAATATTACATCAATATTATTATTTAAGCGTACACCAAACTCTACAGAAATAGATTTAAAGTTATTTAGAATATTGTTTAAAGTTTTAATTCCATCTTCTAGTTTTATCGCTTGCGTTTCAAAATATTCAATTTGTTTAGGTAAGTTGCGAAAATGCTCATGGATAAAATATAATTTATTTCTTAAGCCAAAAACTGTCTAAGGACAGTATTGTCCAGATTTCTGAACGATATATTTGCCGCAACAAAGGCTTTACAGAGATCTGTATAAAAACTGTCTGTTGATGTACTCGGTTGGTCGCGATGCATTTTAGTATTTTGACGCGCGGTTAGTCTCGACTTGTTAAACATTTAAATGTATTTGAACAAATTTCACAATTAATCTCCGTATCACTAACAATTTCCAAAAAATCAAAATCTTTAATCCAGCTGCCTAAGAGTTCTTCATGCGGGCGTTTTGGAAGGGCCATAGTATAATGCTATATATACAAAACGATATATATATATATATATATATATATATATATATATATATATATATATATATATATATGGTAAACCAAATCAGTAGGCGATATTACTTCAAAATATATGTATTTAAAAAACTCTACATGTTTCGGCTGTGTACGCCTTTATCAAGAGAATACAAAATATACGTAATAATACGTATATTTTGTATTCTCTTGATAAAGGCGTACTTCGTGACCTTGGTATGATATGGTAAACCTAATCAGTAGGTTTACCATATCATACCAAGGTCACGAAGTTATTATATATATATATATATATATATATATATATATATATATATATATATCATCGCCGACTTATTAAGTTTACCATATCATACCAAGGTCACGAAAATATTATATATATATATATATATATATATACCGCATGTGTCAAATATCATTAGGCATAGGGAATACGTATGAGTACATACGATGTATATGTATATGGAAAAGCCGATCCAATGCCGGCGAAGACCGCGACGGGCGGCAACGATTGTCTCCGATTGTTTCGCAAATACAAGTTAGCAGTAATCATTTGACAATCGACATAGGTACTTGTAATGCGTTCTAAAATAACATTTACGAATTGCAAGGGATTTGCTTTTCTTATTTCTTTCAGTAGATGCAGGAAATTTTTAAGCTGCGGTGCGTCGCATAAACAAAAGCGTACTTCAAATAAAATTAAAGAATAATCCTAATAAAAAAAATAAAAAAGGATTCTAAAAATTATAATAAATTATACAAGAGGTTCAAAAATTCCTCCTTGCACAGCAAGACATTGTCCTAGGCGGTCGTAGAAATTAGCTCTTACATTTGCTAACATGTCGGTAGTTAATGAATTCGCAGCCTCAGTAATTTTTTCTCTCAAGGCAACTAGATTTTCTGCTCTACCAGCTTCATGAGTATAAACAGTATTTTTTAGATATCCCCACAAAAAAAAATCATTTGGAGATAGATCAGGAGATCGCGGGGGCCATTTAATGTTTCCTGTTCCAGTAATAAGACGGTCAGGAAAAGTATTTCCTAGAAATTCCTTTACCCTCACTGCATCATGTGCTGGACAGCCATTATGTTGAAACCAAACGATTTCCTGTTTTATTCCAATGTTTTGAATGGCGGGAAGTATTTGATTTTTCAGTAATTCGAGATACTTGTCGGCATTTAATATACCATCAATAAAATAGGGGCCTATAGAATCGTCACCTAAAATACCTGCCTAAACGTTTAGTTTTTGAGGATACTGAGGGCGATTTGGAAAATGCCGGTGTTGATTTTCCGAAGCCCACTATCGAAGAACAGAGGCATTGTGCTTTCGGTGTAATGGAAAAGTTGATTCATCGGTGAAGAGAATATTCTTAACGAAATTTTCATCTCGATGTATCTTTTCCATAACGTCTTGACAAAACTCCATTCTCCGGAAATTGTCCTCGGGGAATATTTCTTAAGTTTTCGAATATTTGAAACATTTTAAACGATTACGTTTCCAAATGCGTGAAATAGTTGTGCTACTTGTACTCAATTCCTCGGCAGCACCTGTAGTAGATCTCGTGTTATCAATTTCCACAATACTATAAATTAATACATCCCGCCGTTCTCTTTCCTCAATTTTTTGTGGTGATACCTCTCTTGGTTTCCATTTCGTACAGTTATTGAGACAGAAACAAGTTTCAAATTTATTTATAATATTATAAATTGTTTGTCTGCAAGGTACAGAACGGTCTGCAAAAGTCAGCGCAAAGAAATTCATGCACTCCATTGCAGACTTGCCAGCATAAAACCATTTTACTAACTGAAGCTTTTCAGTGGGTGTATAAAGAGCGATTATACATTAATTTTATTGTACGCTTTCAAACTGTAACGGCCGCAGCTAGACTGAATGCAAAATTTCCAGTCAATCGGTATCGGAGACAATCGTCAGCCGTCGCGGTCTTCGCTGGCATAGGACTGGCTTTCTCATGTACGTATACATTGTATGTACTCATACGTTGATTCTCTATGCCTAATGATATTTAACACATACGGTATATGTATTTAAAAATGGAAGAAGTAATGATAAAACCTAACTTAATTTTTTTCTATAAAAAATATTAAAAGAAACTAAAATCAAAATAAATAAAATAAAAGAATTTCTGGTACAACAGAAATTAATAACTAATATAAGCAATTGAAAAGATGTGTTTCTAAATCTATCGAAATAGTGTAAGCAACACGCATCTAAATGTGAAAGACGCTTGCCTACATTCACCTTCCGCGTTCGCTAGGGTATTGACCACCAGAAAGTTGAAACCGACTCTGTGTCTGCGCCTGCATGACTCATTAGAGGATAGCGTCTGTTCCGCAGTTTAGTGATAACGCACTGGTTTATCGTGCCGTTGGTCCCAAGATCGAGTCCGAGGCTTGCTGTCCGAGAAAGTTTTCGTGGTTTTCATTCTCGCTTAAGGTGAACGTCGACAGTCACGCATCTTAAGTCGTTCCACGGACGCAGGCATAATAACTTATGGGTTGCTAATCCCCCCCCCCCCATAATTTGCATTAAGCTGTTGGGAATGAATTATTATTATAGCGTCTAGTTATCTCGCACTTCCTCAGCCTACAGCCGGGAAATATTTTTACTTTATGCATACATCTAAGGGTATGAGCTCGGTGATGTTGCGGTGTTGGTATACATCGCTGAACGGTATGTATTACAAGTTCTATGATGTATGTAATTTATTGTTATTGGCTTTCTTTTATCATTTCTATAATTCTATAGAAATTCTATAGAATTCTATAGAACTCTACACATATCGGGGTGTTTAGCGTGTGAGTGTAGCGATTCGAATTTATTCTACCAGGTGTCCGCCGACTTTTGGTTAAATGAAACAGAATGGATCTAATATTGATAAATGATTTATTAAATGTTAGTAATTATATATGGAATACAAAGCCAGATAAATGTCCGCCTCTAATGCGGGCTCTCTTTTGAGCACATTTTTAATAATGTTTTGACACATTTCAAATGGTATTTCATTCATTTCATTACGAATATTTTATTTGAGTTGCTCAGGGGTTTCTGGTTTGTTTGCATAAACCTTGCTCTTCAGATATCCCCACAAAAGAAAATTAGGGGCTGTCAAATCCGGCGGCCGTAAAGGCCATTCAACATCAGCATTTATTGAGATAACTTATTGTGGAAAGAGGTCTCGTAATTCCATTGTAATTCTGGCTATATGTGATGTGGCACCGTCATGCTGAAACCACATGTTAATTAAGTCCAAAGTATGCGGTTCTGGAGTCACAAAGTTTTCAATCATGTCACGATATTGTTCGCTAGTGACAGTTACCGTTAAGCCGTTTTCATTTTCAAAATAGTAAGGTCCAATGATTCCTCCTGACTAAACTTCACACCAGATTGTCACTCTTAATGGATGTAAAGGTAATTCATATAATTTGTGGGTTTTCTATTGCCCAGAGCCGACTATTATGTTTATTCACATATCCATTCAAATGAAAATGCGCCTCGTTACTCATTATGAGTCTTTCATGAAAATCAGGGTTGTCGTAACATCCTATTAGCATATGTACAGTGGGATGAATGGTCTTATGGAAGAAGCTGTTGTGTTAATTGTATCTTAAATGAAACAATTTCAAATCCTTGTGCATAATTATGGTCAAAGTTGTTCTTCGTAAACCAAGTGCCTGAGTATGCTGCCGAATTGAGGTTGATGAATTCTTTTCAACACTTTCTTGAACAGCAGCAATGTTCTTAGGCAATCTTAGAGTACGTTGTGGTTCACGCTTGGGCCTATCAGCTACAGACCCTCTTTCTTCGAAATTATTCACTACATGATAAATAGTGCATTTTGTTGGTATGTTATTTCTCTTAAAAAGTACACGCAACTTTCTCATCGTTACAGAAATAGATGATTGATTTGGATAAAATGTTTTAACAATTAAAACGTGTCGGTTTATCGAATATTTATCCGTAATAAATTTGACACGTCTTTACTCCACAACTGACAAATATGAAGTCAAAACTAATATTTACCAAAATGGCGGCATAACAAAGTAGTATATCTACCCGACGGACGTAAAATTTACGGAATATACTACAGCTCACCGATTGTGATGTGGCCGGTTAGAAGTACCGCCCTCGAGATGCGCACGAAATTCATAGGTAGGGGAACCTCTGGCATCCCTTATTATCCCTTACTACGTCCCAATGTATGACTCGCACAAAGAGTTTGCATTTCATTTCTCCGAATACTGTCTCTATCTAACACTGACCTTACTTGACGCACGTACCAATTCTCCCACCGGCCACATCAAAATCGGTGAGCTGTACATATGTTGAGTATTATTGATCCCTGCATTCATTCCTGGACTGTAATTGTAATACCATTAACTGATATAAAATTAAGGGCAAAAGTTTTTTTATTTCCAGATAGGCTGAAGATCCAGATCTTCGGTGGTGTGTATTTTTAAATTTTGTTTCAGTGTTTGCTGTTAGTGTTATTATCTGCTGGTAGTAGCGACTGTGTAGTAAGAATGTGATATGTCCCACTTTATCATGAAGTACGATGTCTCGTCTATTTGCTGAAATGTGTTTGTTTATATGTATTCTGATATTCCAATAAAGTTTGTGTCTTTAGTTTTCAAGAATTGTTGAAGATGTATATTTATACATCTTTGTGCTTTGGTTGGTGTAGTATTTCAGCTGCATTATAATGTGTACTAGTATATTCTGTTCCTGCTAGTGTTTTACGTCCTGCAGTAATATGGTTTATGGTTTCAGGGTGTAAATGAGCTATCTTTCTGAATGTTTGTGTCTTTAATGAGGTATTTCCAATGGTTTCTTGTACATATTACTTATCTTGTATTGTTGACATGAAACAGTCGGTTTTCGAAAAAAATTTTTTAACCATTTGTAACTATCACCAACACTTTTCTCTTGCTATATGAGAGCAATGCTTACAATGTAGTTTTACCTCTTATATTCTTCTTCATTTGGATGCAGGTACGTTAAACCGTTATATGAATCGTCTGTGTTTTTTAGTACTAGGTAATATTGGTCCGTTTTTGCTATTGTGATGTGTAGGTTATCGTGTTTGTCGTGCAAGTATCGTCGAAGTTATGTTTTTGTTTCGTATGGGGTGTGTGCACATCAAATATTCCTCTTCCTCCCAATTTTCTACTTAGTGTTATTTTTAACGCTAGAGTTTGGATGTAGTTTTCCGTATTTAAGTGCGCGGGTTGCGGAATTAATTATTATTATTATATTTATGCTATAAGCAAGGTTAGAAGTTGGATAAGTGGATAAGCCATGACATTCTTCAAAGAAACAAGCTGGATCGATCGAATACGTAATTTTCGCAACCAACAAGAAACAATGACAAAATCTAGACCGATTAGAGTGATGAAAAATGGATATTATACAATTGTAGAACATCTCGAAAATGTGACATCTAATTGGTGGAGAATACGCGGTGTAATTCATTATTCTCGTTGAGGATGTTCAGCTCGTGGAACCAAATGTGTTGCGACTCGAAGACCAAAATGATGCGGCTCGAAGACCAAACTGTTTGCGATGAATCTGGTTTGTGGCGGTAATGCTTCAACTCGAGTTACTAGAATCACGACCGCGATGTTGCGTCACCGTCCACAGGTTGTAAGGCTGTATACACTTTACTTTTTTAATTTGCGGTGACTGTTAAATGAATACATGTACTTTCATTTAAATATATTTATTTACACTACATACATTTATTTTTGGATCTACAAGGACTTACGCTAGCATAAAACTGCGGTTGAGACTGGTGTCTCTTGTTAAAGTATGATTGTGACGTTGATGTTTAAAATAAGACTGTGTGTCTTGATGTACGACTGTTCTGTTCTGTTATTGAGTTAATACTGTTTTTGTGTTGTATTGTTGCTTGTTATGATGTTACCAACGAGACTGTTGTGATAAGACTGTGTTACAAGTAGGTAAGAATATACAACTACCCCTATAAAACTATTACATAATTAAATGCAAGTATTGTTGTCTATTGTATTGTTTGAAAATTTAAAAAAAGGTATATAACCCCTTACCACAATTATTAGTCGTATCCTAAATACGTATTTCGACAACTAAGTTGTCATCATCAGTAGGTAAAAACTACTAATTAAAAGTCGCACATGGGGCACAGTTAAACAAGAGAAACGCTTCGGCACAACTATTATACACTGCAACCCTGCAGTGTATAATAGTTGTGCGGAAGCGTTTCTCTTGTTTAACTGTGCCCCATGTGCGACTTTTAATTAGTAGTTTTTACCTACTGATGATGACAACTTAGTTGTCGAAATACGTATTTAGGATATGACTAATAATTGTGGTAAGGGGTTATATACCTTTTTTTAAATTTTTATTTAACCACAGTCTCCATTGAAAGAATTTGTATTGTTTGACATCATACCAGGGAATTGCTGTGTTATTAGTTCGTGGAAATTGTACCTACGGGCAATAACACCAGGTTTACGATAGGATCTTAAAACTTACTAATAAATAATAAAATATTATTTATTAAGTATTGGTGTTATAAATCTAAGAATGTAGTTCCAGATCGTCCCTTGTTAAATTAATAAAAGTTATTATTAGAGCTGAGGATGTTTGCGGTATAACCATGGTTATATCATGTAACCATAGTAAATTACTATGGTTACATGATATAACCATGGTTATACCGCAAACATCCTCAGCTCTAGTTATTATACATATTTAGTATATACAGATTAAATGCTCTGTTCACTATATAAAATATATGATAAATTAAAAACATAACATTGATTCCTAATAAATAGGCGGGGTTTTGTTACTAGATAGTCTTGCGATATCGTTGCGATAATGAAAAATCCCACGCATGGCCATAAACAGTTTAAAAATTTAACTATGTAAACTATGAATTTCTACAATATCTATTATGTTCATCAGACTTATTTCTAACAAATTATCATTTTTTAAGCATCCCAACGTTTTCTTAAAGAGAAAATAATTTATTAACGACAAAATTAGATGAAAAGTGGTATGATTTTGCAAAGTGTGATCAAGAGTGGCATACTGCGCAGTCCAACAATGAACAATGGTTTAGTGCAAATGCCTGCAAAACAGTAACGATAGTCTTCTGTTTGAGGCAAATTAGTGATTTTCAAAACCTGCATTCTGTAAAGTTCTTGGATGTATGCCTTGACCCCGTGTTGAAATGAAAACCTATATTAATTTGGTCTCGCAGGAATTAAGTAATGCCATACGTATGCTCAGGATTTTGGATGGCAACGTGTCTCAAAAATGTCTGCTTTTCGCATGTTATTTATTATTTCACCCGGTAATGTTCATAAGGTTTGCTGCTATGGGGTAAAGCGTGATTGCGGACTAGAATATTTGGACTGCGTTGAGTAGTTAAAATTATTGACGCCCTCAAGTATACAGATCCTTACAGAGACTCTTGTGAAGCTAAAAATTCTCATATCTATTCTATGTCAAAAAAAAACATAACTAGATTTAATGCGGAGGCAATATTAGAACTTTTAGGAATACATGATCAAGCAATGAATTCATCAGAGGTGTATTTATTGCATTGGATAAATATAAATATTTTAGAAGTTTACCTTAGCTTAATTTAAAATATGCGACCTATCTGACACTTTCGATAAAGGACTGACCAGCTTAAAGTCCCACTGAAGTTTTCCGCAGATTGTACTTACATTATAGATTTTGCGATTCACAAAGACCTGCAAGACTCGAGAAATTTTTAACGTGCAGTACTTTTAAAAGTATGTACTTACAATATTTACAATAAAGGCGCCGCCAAAACTTTAGCAGTTTCAGTTTTATGTCGTAGTTAATCGTTGGCAAAAGTATTCACATATTGAAAAATAAAAATTCATAAATCATGATTATATATTTGCATAGTTTTGATTATATTTCGGTTAGATTCTGGGTGTTCAAATTATTCAAAGCGTTTGTGAAAGTTATTCATACGACAAGCTTTTCCGTTTTATTAGCAACTCCAAAGAAAAAGATTTATAAATAAGGACACGCTGTATAACTTTCATAGAATGCAGTCTACGAATGCTAAAAACAATAATGTCTTTATCGTTGATTTATTACAGAATGGAAGGTACGCGAATGATATGGTGTGTGACTCTTGAAGCCTTAGTTAATTTCTAAACTACTTAACAAAAATTTCTCTAATTGCTATCTGGCAAATAAATTTGATTATTTCATGTTGCATAACCACCATTATCTATAATACAGACATCTGTCTAAAGCAAAAAAAAAAACAAGTCAAAAGGAAAAACAATTCCTCAATCGGCGACTACGCATCCTAGCTGTCTGATGGACTTTATAACACAAGTGAATGTCCGAGACTCCGAGAGAGTTGACTTTTACGTTTTACCCATTTCGCTTCTTTGAAATTACGCAACAAACGCTACTTATGACTGTGCTCGATGCGGATTTTGTTTTTATTTGTATAGATATTTTAACGATGCATGGAGCGCTTCGGCCAGGAGGAAGTGAAGCCGCGCGCGCTTCTGCGAATGATAAAAACTTTCCAAGAGCGTACCGGGCATTTGTTTTACACTGACTTGAGAACGGATGGGCAGCGATCAAAGCATCGTTGCGCTTTCACAATTAGATCGAAGAGGTTATTAATAAACGAATATTGTTACGGTTGTTGCCGTTGCTGTCGCCGCAAATCCAAGAGTAAAATACTCTGTGAGTTCGTTGCAAGATATATATATATAAAGACCAGACCTTAAATCACCAACAGCGATTTAAGGTCTGGTTTTACTTCAAAATGTATATATTTAAAACAATCCTACATGTTTCGGCAAATGATGCCTTAAATCGCCAACAAATTGAATTTACCATAACATACAAAGGTCACGAAATAATTATCTTTATATATATATATATATATATATATATATATATATATATATATATATATATACTTACTGATGTGATGGCGTGAAATATATAATTCATTTTAATTGGAAATTCTTGAGAAATTATAAATACATTAAAGAGAAATATGGCAAAAATATAGTATTTTTGAACATTTAATGTGAAGAAAAAGTAACCACCCGCACAAGATTATTTTTGTGAGAGGTTTTTTGAATTGTAAAAATATTAAGTATATCGGCATCTTTCGTGTAATCGTCATATAGTCCCATGCAACTTCTATCTTACCTATATCCTCAAGCAAAAAAAAGCCGTAATAATGGAGGAGGTTTCTGAAAGGATTGGATACCGTTAAGGGTTTAGAAGCGACTTTGAAGAATTTTTGTACAATAGCGGCACTGCCGAGATAAGGTTATTTCACTACAAGGAAACTATATAGAACATGATAAAAGTATCATTATTTAAGACTAATAAATAAAGTTTTGGTATAGTAACTAACACCCCTAGTCTTTATTTAAAATCCATGGTGTATACGAGTATGATAAAAAATAAAACCCTGAGAAATGTCAGCTATAATCGATTGCATAGAAATAGAAAAAAATGTAGCTTCCTTTATCGAGTGAGATTGGATTAGGCAGTAATGATTAACCTTAGGAGAGCTTTACATAAGTTGAGAATTGCTGCTGTATTGAGAAAATGGACCGTAACACTTTAAAATTTATAAGTAAAATACAAATTATATATTTTCTGTGCGATTTAAGTAGTTTGAATAATTACATAGTACTTTAATGAAGCAAAATTATTTAAATAAACAAATACAAGAAGTGGTGCAACGCAATAGAGCTTTTCTAGAAAATATTCTATGAGAACCTTATAACGAGTATGCATCAAATAAAATTGAACAGTTCATAAAGTATAAGTTTTCAGTTCGTACTGCCCAAGTGAGAACCGCAAATTGTACTTTATCTCTTTCTAACACACATGAATACGCGCTGTAATACTACACACGTTTGTCATTTTAAGTTAAGACGTACGTCTTTGAAATATTATATTAAATAAAAAGGGATAGGTTGTCTAGGAGATAGTCTTATGATATTCGGATTGCTGTGAAATTATTTTAATACTGTTGTTTATTGACTTTGTTTCCAGTATTCTGACTTCTTGGTTAAGTAATCTAATTTGAAAATCTCGTTCGTCATCAATAAATTACAAAATCTGTTCTTTTGAGAACAATAATGGTAATAAACAATAATATCAATTAGTGGCAATAAGTACGAAATTGTTTGATTATCACTTTGACATTTCTAACCTATTTATTTGACAGAATATTTCTTAGATGCCTAGTAAGCCTCTTGGTTCTCAAGCTCAACAGCTTGTATTAAATCTTACAGGCTATTTTGAACGAGAAAAAGAGAATGGTGGGCCAGTTATGTCCATCGATCGTGTTCATGAGGTAATTCACATAATCACATAAGGCAGTTATAAAATTAGTTTTATTTTAGAGGGTAGCACAGGCCCTTAATATTTCTAGTAGAACGGTCTACACTATTAAACATCGTAGCGTTCAGAATCCAGTCTTATCATCTGGCAAAAACAGGTCCTGTAGGAAGCCAAAAACTAAGGATTTACCAGAAGCAACGAAAATGGAAGTTCGAAATACTGTTTATGACATGTATAAAGAAAGTATGTGTTTAATATATTGTAAACATTTATTACATGTTCAAATTTTTCAGAAAAACATCTTACCTTAAAAACTCAAAGAAATGTTTTGGCAACGAAAGAATTTATTCATACAAGTACAATCTTGAAGTACCATCACTAATAATAATGGATAATGCTCCTTATCATAGTGCTATTCAAAATAAACAACCGAATACCTCCTCAAAAAAAACAGAAATTATGGAATGGTTGAGAAAAAGAGATATAAGCTATTCACCTGCAATGTCTAAAAACGAGTTAATTCAATTAGTAAAATATCATAAAGAAGATAAAATATTTATTATAAATGAAATAATAAGAGAAAGTGGAGTTCAACGAAACATTACATGATAAAGATCTCGTGGCAAAGTTTTATTTGAATGAAGTATGTTTTTTTCTTACTGGTGGTGGATTTTTTTTTTATCGGTAGTGTACTAACCTGCAAAATTATCAAATGTAGTTATCAGAAAATCCTCATGTGTTTGTTAAATATTATCTTCATCTAATAAAGGATAATATGGATTTGGATTGTATTATTATACCATTATTTTCTTAAGAAGCAACAAAATATTAAATGTAGACTATATAAATGTTTCTTTTATTAATTTGACAACATATATTTACAACTTTAAAAAGTTTTAATTCTTTTTCAAAGAGTTACGAACATAACTTTTACATTCTATTCCAATATATTTAAATTTATTTAAAATATAAACAATATATAAGTTAAGTAGAAATCTAAATTATTCATCAAATTAATACATTCCCAATCTTCTTAACCCAGATATAGTGCAAGAAAATGATTTCGATAGGTATGTCATTCTTACTAATGTAAACATTTTTAACACCCCTGTATTCACTAAGGCTCGTAATATGATATAACGTACCATTATGCTATAACGAAGACTTATATACAAGTTTTTGTATTCATAATACTTCGTTATGTTAAATCGCCTGTTAAATGCATCGTTAAAATAATGTGGTGAATAACGTTTGGCCAATTAAACGAATCTTTATATTTGTTGTAGATAATAGTGATTTCTGTTTACTGTTTGTTTAATTTATATAAAGATAAAAGTATAACATATATTCATAACATAATATACCAATTTCATAGTTCAGCATGTCATCTTCTGAAGATTCAGATATAGAATTTGTGGAGGAAATTCTACTTGCTATGCCAAGGCCCAGACTTATAAGAGAACGAAACAATCCCATGGATATGTTTGATAACATAAAAAAAAAACAGTAATTTCTTTAGTAGCACTGTAATATAAGTTTCAAAAAAGGAACATATAAAATAAATATTGTATTATATTGTCCTATGTGGACCGCTATTAGAG
Source organism: Melolontha melolontha (assembly GCA_935421215.2). Taxonomy (NCBI): domain Eukaryota; kingdom Metazoa; phylum Arthropoda; class Insecta; order Coleoptera; family Scarabaeidae; genus Melolontha; species Melolontha melolontha. Next base: position 84,544,115 of record OW285242.1, on the reverse strand, counting down.
CTATTGAAATTACGTGTGATTTCTTCCCATGCTGTTGTTTTACCCTTCGATGTGATGGCATCGGTCCTTTTATTCTCAATAACACCGATATGTGATTCTACAATATCCAGCAAGAGCAAATCTCTCTGTCCGAAAAGTGTTTACCTTTTACACGTTTTGACATCTCCATTTTTGCGATTTGCTGTGATTTGATTACAGTGAAGTATGTTTTTCCCAAATAATTTCGTTAAAATTTCCTAGATCGATAATTTCGTAATGATCTGTTAAAAAATGCTTTCTAACGTTTATGGTTTATGAATGTGCTATTTCATTTAATGACCATTATAATTAAAACGACCATTTCATAATGAACCATTATTCCGTTTTCTGTGAATATGGGCCTAAAGATCTTTTCAATACCTATGCATTCTATGCATTTCACAATTGATATCTGACTTGAAATATTTCTTTTTAAATAAATTTTTGATCGAATATTATCGTGAGTTTATAATTATAAATAACATTTAAAAAAATTTGTTCGAATATTGAAGTAATAATATCCGCACAGTTTTCTTGTGTTGAAAATATTTATATAAAACTAGAAAAGAAACAATACTTTTGAACTATTCATGTTTCCACTTACTCATTATTTTGACATGAAGGTTATGTATTTGCTTTCTTTGGTTATATTGCAAGTAAATCTGAAATTTTGACAATGTTTGCGAAACATGACATTTATAATTTATGAAGACAGACGGTTGTTTCCGCGACTGAATACATGACTTCATTTGACTCCGCAGTACTGATTTGAATCATATGCTTCGAATTTGACCTTGAACTGAAAACTTATACTTTATGAACTGTACACATATATATTGAATACAATTTAATTAATTTTTAATATTTTGTTAAAACTCCTGTTTTTAATTACTACTGATCCCGTTTAGCAATGTAAGTTTAAAAGAGTAGGTACATCAAAGTAATATTCTAATTCCGCACCTTTTTTATGATTTTAATTAATTTTGTTTTCGATTTCTTCTTTGTATCTACCTTTGACATTATATTACCAGCAATTTTCAATTTGATTAAGATAGGATCTGTTTCCGGGTTATGGTTAGGACGTAATACCAGCTTCTTCTAAATAATTCCCAAACTAATTCTTTAAATTAATATTAAGGACTGGAAATATCTTCAAACAATTGAATAATTGTTAGTAATTATTGAAACTGAAGGTACATATTAGCTCTGATAGCAGTAATCATCTTAAAAAATATAATTTTCCGACAATCCAAATTGGTTACTAATCGTCTGCAGTAAATAAACATTGAGGACGTGAGCTTGTACAATTCAACCTAAAATACAAAAATTGTCTGAACGTTTATTAGAGAAGCGCCTCCATACTATTATATTTGTCGGAAACTTTGCAGTTTTCTTAATAGAAGCCTCCAGAAGTTCTTCACCTTTACGACGACGAAAAAACTGAATACTGCTGATCTTTTACAAATTAAATTTCAATTCGTCCGAAAAAGTAACCGATTTCTATTATTGAGTTGTTCAATTTTCATGTTCGCTAGCTTACTGAAGCTGTGCGTGCTTCCTTTCTTTGTTCTCTCAGGCTTTCTACAGGGGTACCGTTCGTATACTTCCATTGATTTGAATCGGTGTCGAAGTGCAAAATCCTGGGATTTCTCCCAATATCGACACCAGTATTGTCAATGTTCAGGTCCGATCACTACACAATTGTAACTAAATCATCTATATATTTTAATATTCGCTTAGGGGCTGTAAAAAGAATATTGTTATTAAGTATAGATAACAGGATTAGAAAATTCCGTATCTTATAAATCTCCTGAAACAAGGTAATGACCCTTTGAATGGTATCTTTGAAATATTGTACATGAACCGTATATGTATCTTAAACGTACGGTAGTAATTTATTATTAATTGTGATTATTATACGCGTTGTTAACCTTCAATTTAGTTTTTATTAAAATATTTGCTTATTTTCTTACAATTAATTTTTGGTTATTTATAGGTTTAAAAATAATATATTGAGTAAATTGTAATTAATTGCTTTTGGTTACAAAGTATAGTATGTTGAGGTGTTTTATGAAATGGTGGATAGTTACGAGAAAATAGATTAAGGGTTGCTATTATAAACGATAATATTCTTCAGATTTAATTTACTAGGTGTAGGCCAAATCGGCACAAAATCTGCAGGTATAAAATCGGTAAACCCTTTTATCTGCAAGTCAGTAACAAAGAAGAAACACGATTTTATTACCAGCAAAAATTATTGAGTATAGAAATAACACGCTGACTGATGTTTCGTTACTACTTCTGCTACACCTGTTGTTACTACATCACAACTAGTGTTCCAAGTGATTTTATAAAGGATTGATAGGAGTTAGGTATCGCTGGAGCGCTTCGGTTGCGTTCAAATTTTATATATTATATTATTCATCGCACCAATTACGATTGTTTAGACGTTTAAAAGATTTTACGCACCCGCACAAGATTATTTTTGTGAGAGGTTTTTTGAATTGTAAAAATATTAAGTATATCGGCATCTTTCGTGTAATCGTCATATAGTCCCATGCAACTTCTATCTTACCTATATCCTCAAGCAAAAAAAAGCCGTAATAATGGAGGAGGTTTCTGAAAGGATTGGATACCGTTAAGGGTTTAGAAGCGACTTTGAAGAATTTTTGTACAATAGCGGCACTGCCGAGATAAGGTTATTTCACTACAAGGAAACTATATAGAACATGATAAAAGTATCATTATTTAAGACTAATAAATAAAGTTTTGGTATAGTAACTAACACCCCTAGTCTTTATTTAAAATCCATGGTGTATACGAGTATGATAAAAAATAAAACCCTGAGAAATGTCAGCTATAATCGATTGCATAGAAATAGAAAAAAATGTAGCTTCCTTTATCGAGTGAGATTGGATTAGGCAGTAATGATTAACCTTAGGAGAGCTTTACATAAGTTGAGAATTGCTGCTGTATTGAGAAAATGGACCGTAACACTTTAAAATTTATAAGTAAAATACAAATTATATATTTTCTGTGCGATTTAAGTAGTTTGAATAATTACATAGTACTTTAATGAAGCAAAATTATTTAAATAAACAAATACAAGAAGTGGTGCAACGCAATAGAGCTTTTCTAGAAAATATTCTATGAGAACCTTATAACGAGTATGCATCAAATAAAATTGAACAGTTCATAAAGTATAAGTTTTCAGTTCGTACTGCCCAAGTGAGAACCGCAAATTGTACTTTATCTCTTTCTAACACACATGAATACGCGCTGTAATACTACACACGTTTGTCATTTTAAGTTAAGACGTACGTCTTTGAAATATTATATTAAATAAAAAGGGATAGGTTGTCTAGGAGATAGTCTTATGATATTCGGATTGCTGTGAAATTATTTTAATACTGTTGTTTATTGACTTTGTTTCCAGTATTCTGACTTCTTGGTTAAGTAATCTAATTTGAAAATCTCGTTCGTCATCAATAAATTACAAAATCTGTTCTTTTGAGAACAATAATGGTAATAAACAATAATATCAATTAGTGGCAATAAGTACGAAATTGTTTGATTATCACTTTGACATTTCTAACCTATTTATTTGACAGAATATTTCTTAGATGCCTAGTAAGCCTCTTGGTTCTCAAGCTCAACAGCTTGTATTAAATCTTACAGGCTATTTTGAACGAGAAAAAGAGAATGGTGGGCCAGTTATGTCCATCGATCGTGTTCATGAGGTAATTCACATAATCACATATGGCAGTTATAAAATTAGTTTTATTTTAGAGGGTAGCACAGGCCCTTAATATTTCTAGTAGAACGGTCTACACTATTAAACATCGTAGCGTTCAGAATCCAGTCTTATCATCTGGCAAAAACAGGTCCTGTAGGAAGCCAAAAACTAAGGATTTACCAGAAGCAACGAAAATGGAAGTTCGAAATACTGTTTATGACATGTATAAAGAAAGTATGTGTTTAATATATTGTAAACATTTATTACATGTTCAAATTTTTCAGAAAAACATCTTACCTTAAAAACTCAAAGAAATGTTTTGGCAACGAAAGAATTTATTCATACAAGTACAATCTTGAAGTACCATCACTAATAATAATGGATAATGCTCCTTATCATAGTGCTATTCAAAATAAACAACCGAATACCTCCTCAAAAAAAACAGAAATTATGGAATGGTTGAGAAAAAGAGATATAAGCTATTCACCTGCAATGTCTAAAAACGAGTTAATTCAATTAGTAAAATATCATAAAGAAGATAAAATATTTATTATAAATGAAATAATAAGAGAAAGTGGAGTTCAACGAAACATTACATGATAAAGATCTCGTGGCAAAGTTTTATTTGAATGAAGTATGTTTTTTTCTTACTGGTGGTGGATTTTTTTTTTATCGGTAGTGTACTAACCTGCAAAATTATCAAATGTAGTTATCAGAAAATCCTCATGTGTTTGTTAAATATTATCTTCATCTAATAAAGGATAATATGGATTTGGATTGTATTATTATACCATTATTTTCTTAAGAAGCAACAAAATATTAAATGTAGACTATATAAATGTTTCTTTTATTAATTTGACAACATATATTTACAACTTTAAAAAGTTTTAATTCTTTTTCAAAGAGTTACGAACATAACTTTTACATTCTATTCCAATATATTTAAATTTATTTAAAATATAAACAATATATAAGTTAAGTAGAAATCTAAATTATTCATCAAATTAATACATTCCCAATCTTCTTAACCCAGATATAGTGCAAGAAAATGATTTCGATAGGTATGTCATTCTTACTAATGTAAACATTTTTAACACCCCTGTATTCACTAAGGCTCGTAATATGATATAACGTACCATTATGCTATAACGAAGACTTATATACAAGTTTTTGTATTCATAATACTTCGTTATGTTAAATCGCCTGTTAAATGCATCGTTAAAATAATGTGGTGAATAACGTTTGGCCAATTAAACGAATCTTTATATTTGTTGTAGATAATAGTGATTTCTGTTTACTGTTTGTTTAATTTATATAAAGATAAAAGTATAACATATATTCATAACATAATATACCAATTTCATAGTTCAGCATGTCATCTTCTGAAGATTCAGATATAGAATTTGTGGAGGAAATTCTACTTGCTATGCCAAGGCCCAGACTTATAAGAGAACGAAACAATCCCATGGATATGTTTGATAACATAAAAAAAAAACAGTAATTTCTTTAGTAGCACTGTAATATAAGTTTCAAAAAAGGAACATATAAAATAAATATTGTATTATATTGTCCTATGTGGACCGCTATTAGAGCTATTGAAATTACGTGTGATTTCTTCCCATGCTGTTGTTTTACCCTTCGATGTGATGGCATCGGTCCTTTTATTCTCAATAACACCGATATGTGATTCTACAATATCCAGCAAGAGCAAATCTCTCTGTCCGAAAAGTGTTTACCTTTTACACGTTTTGACATCTCCATTTTTGCGATTTGCTGTGATTTGATTACAGTGAAGTATGTTTTTCCCAAATAATTTCGTTAAAATTTCCTAGATCGATAATTTCGTAATGATCTGTTAAAAAATGCTTTCTAACGTTTATGGTTTATGAATGTGCTATTTCATTTAATGACCATTATAATTAAAACGACCATTTCATAATGAACCATTATTCCGTTTTCTGTGAATATGGGCCTAAAGATCTTTTCAATACCTATGCATTCTATGCATTTCACAATTGATATCTGACTTGAAATATTTCTTTTTAAATAAATTTTTGATCGAATATTATCGTGAGTTTATAATTATAAATAACATTTAAAAAAATTTGTTCGAATATTGAAGTAATAATATCCGCACAGTTTTCTTGTGTTGAAAATATTTATATAAAACTAGAAAAGAAACAATACTTTTGAACTATTCATGTTTCCACTTACTCATTATTTTGACATGAAGGTTATGTATTTGCTTTCTTTGGTTATATTGCAAGTAAATCTGAAATTTTGACAATGTTTGCGAAACATGACATTTATAATTTATGAAGACAGACGGTTGTTTCCGCGACTGAATACATGACTTCATTTGACTCCGCAGTACTGATTTGAATCATATGCTTCGAATTTGACCTTGAACTGAAAACTTATACTTTATGAACTGTACACATATATATTGAATACAATTTAATTAATTTTTAATATTTTGTTAAAACTCCTGTTTTTAATTACTACTGATCCCGTTTAGCAATGTAAGTTTAAAAGAGTAGGTACATCAAAGTAATATTCTAATTCCGCACCTTTTTTATGATTTTAATTAATTTTGTTTTCGATTTCTTCTTTGTATCTACCTTTGACATTATATTACCAGCAATTTTCAATTTGATTAAGATAGGATCTGTTTCCGGGTTATGGTTAGGACGTAATACCAGCTTCTTCTAAATAATTCCCAAACTAATTCTTTAAATTAATATTAAGGACTGGAAATATCTTCAAACAATTGAATAATTGTTAGTAATTATTGAAACTGAAGGTACATATTAGCTCTGATAGCAGTAATCATCTTAAAAAATATAATTTTCCGACAATCCAAATTGGTTACTAATCGTCTGCAGTAAATAAACATTGAGGACGTGAGCTTGTACAATTCAACCTAAAATACAAAAATTGTCTGAACGTTTATTAGAGAAGCGCCTCCATACTATTATATTTGTCGGAAACTTTGCAGTTTTCTTAATAGAAGCCTCCAGAAGTTCTTCACCTTTACGACGACGAAAAAACTGAATACTGCTGATCTTTTACAAATTAAATTTCAATTCGTCCGAAAAAGTAACCGATTTCTATTATTGAGTTGTTCAATTTTCATGTTCGCTAGCTTACTGAAGCTGTGCGTGCTTCCTTTCTTTGTTCTCTCAGGCTTTCTACAGGGGTACCGTTCGTATACTTCCATTGATTTGAATCGGTGTCGAAGTGCAAAATCCTGGGATTTCTCCCAATATCGACACCAGTATTGTCAATGTTCAGGTCCGATCACTACACAATTGTAACTAAATCATCTATATATTTTAATATTCGCTTAGGGGCTGTAAAAAGAATATTGTTATTAAGTATAGATAACAGGATTAGAAAATTCCGTATCTTATAAATCTCCTGAAACAAGGTAATGACCCTTTGAATGGTATCTTTGAAATATTGTACATGAACCGTATATGTATCTTAAACGTACGGTAGTAATTTATTATTAATTGTGATTATTATACGCGTTGTTAACCTTCAATTTAGTTTTTATTAAAATATTTGCTTATTTTCTTACAATTAATTTTTGGTTATTTATAGGTTTAAAAATAATATATTGAGTAAATTGTAATTAATTGCTTTTGGTTACAAAGTATAGTATGTTGAGGTGTTTTATGAAATGGTGGATAGTTACGAGAAAATAGATTAAGGGTTGCTATTATAAACGATAATATTCTTCAGATTTAATTTACTAGGTGTAGGCCAAATCGGCACAAAATCTGCAGGTATAAAATCGGTAAACCCTTTTATCTGCAAGTCAGTAACAAAGAAGAAACACGATTTTATTACCAGCAAAAATTATTGAGTATAGAAATAACACGCTGACTGATGTTTCGTTACTACTTCTGCTACACCTGTTGTTACTACATCACAACTAGTGTTCCAAGTGATTTTATAAAGGATTGATAGGAGTTAGGTATCGCTGGAGCGCTTCGGTTGCGTTCAAATTTTATATATTATATTATTCATCGCACCAATTACGATTGTTTAGACGTTTAAAAGATTTTACGAATCCTTTGGTATTGTAATTGTAATGGTGAGAATTGCAAAATAAGATTCGCCCAAAGTAAAGTTAATTAGGCAGTAAAGGGAAATCTGCTCCTCGAGAACGAACGTTTTCTTTCGTTATTGTAAATATCACTGCGCTATTCAACAATTTTCTAATAATTATTTTTCTAATAAGGGATAATTATTGCGGGAAATCGTTGACGAAATAAAACCCCTTACTCAAAAAATGTAATATATTATTTGTTTAAAGCTTCTTCGGAAAAACTATACCAGAATTTTCAACTTTAGAGTTACGGTATAAAGTGTTTTTTAACACCTTTTTATATACTGGAACTGTATCGAAATAATAAGCGCCGAATAAATACGTATTATACATTTTTGAAATTTCTGTCCTGCAAGAACAATGGTGTATATCCTGGGATCGGCATTCCGCAAAACAAATTGTTACTGGGACATGATACAGTCTGGAAGAGATCGACATGCAGTTAAATTGCTGATAAACTTGATACACAGTAAAAGCGATTGTCCGTATCTACTTTCCAAGGTTTTGCTCCATGTTCCTAGACTGTGTGTTCACGAACAAATACTTCCTTGGCCAGGACAAATATTTGCAGCGTTCACCCATTTCCATGTGTACAAGCGACGCTGATTCACTTGTGGATGATATCTTTAGGATAAATTTTTATATATTTTTTATTAACGCATTATTTCTTGTTGGTTAGAAATTCGTATGTGTATTTATTGATTTAAATGAATAAAATTTTATTTTTAGTTGTTCCTGCAATTTTTTGTTTCTCTAATATACATACTTTACATGCTCTTTATATATTGCCCTGTTGGACTAATAAAGATATATTATTATTATTATAAAATTGCTTAGAATGAAAGTTTGATTAACATTTAGTCTACAAGGCGGTGGTGATTGTGACAAATAGCTTTTATATATGATTATGTGTTGTATTTGCTTAAAATATATAACATCTGTTTATCCTCAATTTTACGAGTATAACAAACTTTCGATGAGTGCATCAAGCATATCGAGAAGGAATTTTATAGTAATACTTCGCCAGTGTAGAGGATAACAACAAAAAGCGCTAATCAAAATATCTTGAAGTGGATCGGAACACTTGGAGTAGCTCAGAGGGTTAACTTGGAAGGCACATTCATACTATTTAATAGAAAGTGCATAACAAAATAACACTGTAAAATATGACAATTAAATCGAAATTAAATTAAGCAATGATGAAAGTACATGTAAATATATGAAATAATAAATATATGTATTTATTTTGAGATATTCAACATATTGAATGGGTTTTTTTTTAATTTTAATTTTTAGATTGTGAAAATGCATATGTGGGTATTTTATAATCATTCTATTACTGTTTACACTATATGTTGTTTGTTTCCTTTATATGTTCATTTATCCAACCAGCAAAATATACAATTTTGAAATAGAATTCTATTTACTTTCAAATATAAACTCACTCGTGCTACAGGAGAGAACATTCATTTACAATCGGGGCCAATATTACATCGCTATCACGAGATTTAAGGCGCTATTTTGTCATAGGCCGTTGTCACGTTAGAGGCATGGAGCAGAGAGCGAACATTAAATTCTGTTTTAAACTCGGCAAAAGTGCAAACGAGATTGTCCAATTGCGACAAGCATATGGAGATAATTGTTTATTTTGTGCCCAAATATTCATATGGTATTGGCGATTTAAAAGTGCTGTGAAAATGTATGATGAACCAAGACCTGGGTGTCAAATTTCAGTGCATAATAAGGATCTCATCATTGAGAGAACGAGTTAGAGAGAATATTGTGTGATTGTGAGACTGTTGACAGATGAGTTTGGTGTGAGAAGGAAGTAATTCGTCACATTTTAGTGGATGGAAGTTGTACTTCGTTTTATGCCACATTCGTTGTCTGAAAATCAAAACATGACGGTGTTCAATGTGCAAAAGACATCCTTCAAAGTGTTTGTTAGAATAAGAATGAATTCCATCGTTGCTTGGGATTTTCGATATGATCGCACAACTAATCGCTACAGTGCAGAAGAGAAGTCACCATCATCACCAAAAGGAAAAAGTTCACGTACAAAAATCAAAAGTGAAGACAATGTGGGTGCTTTTACAATAGAAAGGGAATTATTTATTACGAATTAGTGACCGTCAATAAAAATTTTTGAGTATTTTGGAACGCCAATGGAAGAAGATTCGCTGCGTGGGGCCCGAGGACTCGACACCAGGCAGTGGGTTGTTGCTTTATGACAATGCACCAATTCACAAGGCCTATTTTTGGTCCGAAAATAAGTGTGTGCGTGCCTAATCAATAACCAGGTTTGCTTCCCTATGACTATTTTCTTTTTACAAAATTAAAGTTATAGTTGACAGGGAGACTCTTTTACGATGTTAAAAACATTCAAAGGACTGTGACATAAACTCTAGTACATATGCCAATAAGATATGCAGAGATCATTCCAGTTGTTGTTCGACTGTACCTCTCGTTTTATCGATTCAGAAGGAATGTATTTAAATTATATATCCTTGCACTACATATATACATATATATACCGCCTCAATCTGAGCAAACGCAACGATCCGAATGTATGAATATTTCTCCCGCTCCGAATAAAAATCCCCTGAACGCTTTTAGCCAATCACAAAACAGTCTGTCGCGCAACCATTTGACAATTAATGTCCCAAATTAGTGTCACCACTGTCACCCTATACGGAGTCTCTTAAGCGTTTGAATAGTGATCATGCCGCGTTATACACTAGGAGAGAAAGCCGAAATGATGAAATGGTATCACGCTGATAATTCTTATGAAAGAGTATGTGACTTATTTGCCGGAAGGTATGCCGACAGGCCCATCCCGAACAAAGCTACAATTTGTAGACTTAAAAAGAAAATAGACATTACTGGTTCTGTACAAAATTTAAAACCATTATTCCCAAATCGCAGAGTTCCTAATGATACGTCCATTTTAGTATGCGCTGCAATAGAACTAAATTGAAATTTGACACTTAGCAATATTTCCAATGATTTAGGCATATGCTGCTCTTCCGTTAACCGCATACTAAAATTAAATGGTTTTCTTAATTATAAGTATTCCAAACATCATCAATTATTTTACGGCCATGAGTTTAAACGGATGAATTTCCGTTATATAATTAATTTCCCATTATGAACAATTTATTTTATTATTTGTAAAAGTAAATTTTTCTTCACATTACTAGAATTTAATTTAGTTTTTATTAGTTCTGAAATTTATTTAGTATACTATGAATAGTTTTTGTGACCTTTATTATTAAAATTTAATTAATTAAATCTCTTGATGCCTTATTTGCAATTTTCTTTATCGCTTATTAATAATACCATTACGCTTTGTGTAACCATCGTCAGTATAACGTATTGCAATTTACTCATTACCATAACACAGGACTAAACAATTTATAGTCCTTTAATAGTAATTTGGTAATCAGATAATTTTTCTTACGCGGCTCCATAATATGTAAGTATGTATGACATATGACATCGATTGCACATTCGGATCGTTGCGTTTGCTCGGAATGAGACAGACTGTGTTGTGATTGGCTAAACGCGTTCAGGGGATTTGTATTTGGAGCGGGAGAAATATTCATACATTCGGATCGTTGCGTTTGCTCAGAATGAGGCGGTATATATATTTGGTAGATTTAATTAGTTGGAGATTTAAGGTCTGGTTTTACTCAAAAATGCACATATTTAAAACAATCTTACATGTTTCGGCAAGTGATGCCTTTCTCAAAGAATATAAAATATAAATGACAGTATATTCATGTCATACTTATACAATTGTTGACATCATAATATATGTTGCTGTTATATAAATATATATCTTATGTTTTATTTAAATATCTGTACATTTGCTTATCATGCTGACAGTTCCGTGTTTAGATCCATGACTGGCTGTCCGAGTAGGTTTTCGTGGTTTTTCTTCTCGTTTAAGGCGAATGCCGACAGCTTAACATCTTAAGCCGCTCCACGGGCGCATACATAATAATAACTCATGCCTTGCCATTCTCCGTTTTTGTTGTCTAACTATTTTTTGAATACTAAGGCATAATTTATTATTATTAAACTGGATGTATCTTTGAATAATTTTATCCATGACAACTACAATTGTATAAGTATGACATTAATATACTGCCATTTATATTTTATATTCTTTGAGAAAGGCATCACTTGCCGAAACATGTAAGATTGTTTTAAATATATGCATTTTTGAGTAAAACCAGACCTTAAATCGCCAACTAATTAAATCTACCATAATATAAAAAGGTCACGAAATAATTATCTATATATATATATATATATATATATATATATATATATATATACATATATACATATATATATATATACATATATATATATATATATACATATATATATATATACATATATATATATATATATATATATATATATACATATATATATATTTTCGTGACCTTGGTAAGATATGGTATTAATAAGTCGGCGATTAAAGGTCTGGTTTATTACTTCAAAGTATATATATATTTAAAACAACTCTACATGTTTCGGCAATGATGCCTTTGTCAAGGATATAAAAAATATAAAAAATATTATTAAACTGGATGTATCTTTGAATAATTTTATCCATGACAACTACAATTGTATAAGTATGACATTAATATACTGTCATTTATATTTTATATTCTTTGAGAAAGGCATCACTTGCCGAAACTTGGCGATTTTTATATTTTTTATATCCTTGACAAACGCATCATTGCCGAAACATGTAGGGTTGTTTTAAATATATATACTTTGAAGTAATAAACCAGACCTTTAATCGCCGACTTATTAATACCATATATATATATATATATATATATATATATATATATATATATATTCAATTTAATATCATGAATATATGTTGTTATTATATAAATATCTATCCTATGTTATTTAAGTATCTGTACACTGGCTTATCATGCTGGCTGTTCCGTGTTTAGATCCCTGACTGGGTTGTCCGAGTAGGTTATGGTTTTCCTTCTCGTTCAAGGCGAATGCCGACAGCTTAAAATTTTAAATCGTTCCACGGGCGCAGACATAATAACAAATCATGGCTTGCCAATCGTAATTGACGTCTTGCTGTCGAAAGTTCTGATGTATGAATTATTAATATTAAACTTGAATGTATCTTTGAATATTTTAATTTTATCCATAACAACTACAGATATATAAGTTTAACATTGATATATTGTAATTTATATTTTTAATTTCTTTGAAAAAACACTATGTGTTGAAACGTGTAAGATTGAAGAAAGAATATAATAAAATAATAATAATTTTATATTCTTTGAGAAAAGCATCACTTGCCGAAACATGTAAGTTTGTTTTAAATATATGCATTTTTGAGGAAAACCAGACCTTAAATCGCCAACTAATTAAATCTACCATAAATATATATATATATATATATATCAAAAATTAATTAAAATTCGGGTAAGCGGTCAATTAAAAAACTCCTTTATTCAATTACCCTATATTTCGCAACACTTTGTCGCTTCTTCTGGGGTAACTACAAGATTAATGAGAAAAATAACAAAAAATAAATAAGAGTATAAAACAGTAGTAAAAATACTTACAAAATGTAGAGTTAAAAAATAATAAAATTGGCGTACAAAATATAAAAATGATTAGATATAAAAAAATAAAGTAACTATAGAAACAAGCCTATATATATATGACTATTAAGTATTATCGACCGTACTGTATAAGTAAAAATTAATTAACGGGTCAAGTAAAAAAGAAAAACTCCTTTATTTCACTCTATATTTCATAACGAATTTGTTACTTCCTCGGGAGTGTCTACATGTTTAATAAAACCACAATATATTAAACAATATGACAATAACAAAATACTTACAATTGAGAGTTAAAATTTAGCAAACAACGACACTAAATATGTTAAAATTAATCAAATTTAAAACATTAAATTAATATGATGTTGGTTTATCGTCAACCTTTTAAAAACAAATATACATAAATGTTAAAATATAAAACTAAACTTATAAAACACACACAAAAAAACTGATGTCATAAAAAATCGAAACCAACAACAACTACAAATCAAATGATACAAGGACTGGTTAATAAAACTTGGCAGGTCAATTAACCGCCAACACCGAGTATATTGCAATAGATTATACTTAGTCCATTAGTATCCGACTTATAATTTACGCTATTAGTTTCTCCGTTGATATGAACCATTTCTAAAAAGCAACTTTTTTTGTAATTATTGTCAGCGTCCACAATTCTGACATCGCCAAAATTAAATGTATGGCCGAGATCAAGTGCATGATCCACCAGAGCATAAGATCTCTTACCAATACGGACATCACAGTCTAATCCCAGTCTTGATGACACGAACATCTTGGGATGTTTATTAATTACGAATGTCAATAGTATTTTCAGTTTTATAAAGGAATATAAGAAAATAAAATAACTGAACCAAATGCCTTTCAAATTTTAATGGTGAAAGTAAAAAGTAAATAATTTTACAAACTGATTAAGCTTAAATTAAATCTTCAATTTATTAGTGTAAATATTGTACACCACAGCTTTAATGGATGTCCATTTGCGGTCTTTAAATAAATCTGGATAGCGTTTCACAAGATCTTGGACTAGTCGTTTTGGTGGTTGTTTCTTTTTAATATGTGTTTCAAAGTAACTAGCAATTACTTTTTTCTGTTGAGAGGACCATGATTGCCTTGGGATTGTTTTTTTACCTATGTCACTGTTTTGTTGCTTGTTTACACCCAAACCTGGTTTGTTGATTTGTAGTAAATTCTCTTCACTCTTTGTTTGTAAATGTCTATCAGTTAATAGGTTTAGCTCGTTATCCGCGTCTTGAACCTCAGAATTAAGGGACTCCGTTAATTTTTCAAAAACATCTTAGAGCAGGAAGATCATGTACGGACAACGTATTCTGCCTAAAACAAGTTATAGAAAAAAGATCTGCTAGACAGCTGGAAACCCACCTCACGTTCGTGGACCTACAAAAAGCATATGACACAGTCCCAGTGTCAAGATTATGGAAGGTATTAGAACAATCTAACATCAATTACAACTATATAACGGCTCTTAAAGAATTGTATAAAGACTCCACATCAAGAATTAAGATGGGTAAAGAACTAACAGATGCATTTACGGTAAATAAAGGACTGCGCCAAGGATGCTGTATTTCTCCAACACTCTTTAAGATATATGTAGCGGTGGCACTAAGAGATTGGAAGAGGAAGGTCACGAGAATGGGTATAGAGATAAATGACAGGTGCTTATTTACCCTTCAGTTTGCTGACGACCAGGTCATAGTGGCCAATGACAAGGAGGACATGCAATACATGGTGAGGAAAATGATGGAAGAATATCGAAAATGGGGCTTGACAGTCAATATAAACAAAACAAAATATCTGTGTATTGGCAACCAGGACGGAAATCTGGAAGTCGACAATGGTCAAGAAATAATGCAATGTCAGGAATATGAATATCTGGGCATAACTTTCGACAACACCGGAACAGATGTGAGAGAGATCGAAAAACGTATAGTCAAAGCAAAAAAAGTGATCGGATGCCTGAATGGAATTCTATGGAGCAAGGAAATAACAAAGAAGAGAAATTTTAATATATACGAGACTATGGTAAAGAGCAGCCTTCTATATGGAGCAGAAACTTGGAGGATTGCAGATAGACAAAGGAAGAAGGTTGAGGCGGTTGAAATGGATGCCATTAGAAGATCCTTGCGAATTTCACGAAGAGAGAGAATAAGGAATGACTATATAAAGCAACAAATGGGAATAGAAGGCACGATAGTTCAAGACATCGAAAAGAAACAACTTACTTGGTACGGACACGTAGAACGAATGCAAAATAACAGGTGGCCCAAAACAATAATGCACTGGCACCCAAGAGGGAGAAGGAAACGGGGAAGACCGAAACTGGAATGGCAGAAGAGCATACAAAGATCCATGAGTGAAAGAAACCTCACACCAGAGGAGTGTGACGATAGAAGAGGATGGAAGTTAGGTGTCGGACAACGAAGAAAAACGTTCTAAACCGGCATATATATATATATATATATATATATATATATATATCTTCATCGTCGTATATGGGATTTAGATCAATATTGACTTCATCTAATTTTTTTTCCCTGAACTGTTCCATCCCTTTATCTGTCATAAGTAAAAGAAGCTTTGAAACTGCCGTTTGATATACCTATGTTATCCGACATTCTATAAACAGAGCAATGTGTTTTTAATGTGTCCCATAAATTTTGACAGTTGCTCCATGTCATTGTTAGAAAATTGAAGGAGTTGGGTTATTGTGGCGAGATGTTTCCGAAGTCGAGTCGCAGTAATACTCTTCGGTCATTTCACGCCACATTTGTTTACATATTTTTGTAAAATTTTGGTTCCGTCAACAAAACTGGCACCGGATGTGTGGAATACATAATCATTTTGAGACACAAAATTATCACGTACACTAAGCAGAAAACCAAAATGTTTTTTTCATTTTTGGTGATAGCAATATGGGTACACCCCGTCCCCGTTTTCCTTTGATAACAAACCTACTATACGTGTTCAGGAGTATATTTTCTGTTTCAGTCAAGCAATTTTGAAACGCATTCTCATCTTCTTCACTATTCAAGTTGATTGATTTATAGGTTTGTACGTTAAGTTGTGCTACTTCTGCAAGTCTACGTCTATTGAGCAATATTATTTGACTGTATAGTACTTCTTTTAACATAGTATATGATAAATAATTTTTATTTTCTGTCAACTCATTATACGCAATATTAGCTTCCTTTTGCAGATATTCATTTAACATTTTAAGATCAGTTGTAAGGGCAAGGAGTTCTTCTTTGTTCCACTTTATCTGATTAAGATTTGTAGCGGCCTGTGCTGACACTTCATCCGACCATTGAGATTCAATTAAGGTTTTTAATATCTGAGCATCATCTCTTTCTTGGATTGTATTGTCTGTCTGAATCAACTGAATAAATGCCAAATCACAGCATTTTTTTAACAACGTCCCAAAATAGCTAAGGTCGGCGAATGGTATCTGTCAGTTTCTTCATTGTAAGAAGCTATTCGATTGACACCATCAACAATTGTTCGAAAATGACACGGACGTAGCAAATATTTCAATTCTTTGATTTTAGACTCTTTTTTGTGAGAAGAAAAGCAATTTAGCCAAACGACGCATATTTTGTCTAACTAAGTCAAGATTGCCCTTGCTCCGGCGACCTTTTAAGTAAGAATATGCATAATAGCATATCAACGGATCTCGTTTCGCGATAAGACCTATTTCATCAGCACGCATTCGACGGAATAAATGCTCTTTTAGAAGTTGGTCGTGCTTGAATAATTAATTTAAAAAATAACGTCATCTGACCGTCACTTTGAGATGTCTGCCACTTTTTGGAATTCTCTAAATTAGTATTTGCTGAACATTTTTTAGTATGCCTATATAAACTTCGTTTTTTATAAAAGCGTAGGCAATATTTGCATGGTAAAAAATCGTCAGCTGAGGTGGTCCCTAAATAATTTTTTATTTAGTCTCTTCACTGGTCTTAACATTTCGTACGATCTGTTTCTAATAAAATTTTCCTTCTTCCGTATTTGTGATAAAGCTTCACGCTTTTCTTTTGAGTTATTCTTTAAAGACAAAACGCGCTGCACATCAAATTCCGATGGATGCCCAGTAAATAAACGCCTTAAAAAATGTGACACAGATACAGTGGTCTTTCCGATCGGTGTAATTGCATCTTTCGGCTTTCTCAACCCCTGGCTAATGAGCAATAGTATCCAATTGAAATAATCGGAACAATTTATTATATATGTATAATTACCTCCTTCTTTTCTATGTATTTGTTTTCAACGGGTGACTTCACTTTGACGTCATTCCTCTGTGTCAATAGCTAAAAACAAAATATTTTTCATAGTTTAGCCGTTGTGAAAATGTGGAATTTCAATGTTGATTCGTGAAAGATATTAAAATAAAATTAATTTTAAAATATTATTTAATTTATTTAATTTTCATAAATTACCTGTGTAAATGACGATTTCTGCGGAGAATTGGTCACATCACTTTCTTTTGAAAATCACAGGAGAAATTATTGGATAAATCTGACTTACAAGCGAATTTAATTCAACAGAGTTCTGTAAATAATACAATTTGATAGCATTTTGATATTGATAGTCCAGTTATCAAGTTTTCAAAAATTATAATACCATTTTAAACGAATGGTTGCAATAAATAGCCCGTCACTTTACACAGTTCTGGAAGCAGTTTTTCAAAATACATAAGATATTCTCATTTGTCGCAATTTAGGATACTAAAAACCTATGATATCAGCAATTAAATTATAAACTTCTACTTACAAAACTGTCATAATGACAAGTAATTTAATTTTCTTCGCTCACATTCCCTTATACTCAGTATTTATCCAAAATGATATGTATTAAAAAATAGAAATCACCTCATTACTGATTATATCAACAGATTTATTCAACAGATTTATCCGCTGATTCAGAATCACTTGAATAATTCGCTGAATTTATAATATTGTTATTTTCATTAGATAAAACATCAACGCAAGCATTAAGAGACAACTGTTCATGACCTTGCGGCTTCTCAAGGCACATCTTTGTATTCATAATTTGGGATACAGGTAAGTCATTCAGTATTGACTGCCTACTAACTGTTTCTTTCAATGTGTGGTGAAATGGTTTGAAACCAATAAACATCTGATTGCAAGTTAATGCTGATGTCTTATTAAAAGATACGTCAATATTTTCGCTGGCACTGATATTGTTTTAGATCGTCTTTCATCGGAAGACTTGAGATTATCAGATATATTTTCTGAAGACGTTATGATATTTATTCTGGCCGAATCATTTTGTTCGACATGAATTTTTGGTTGACAGTATTTGTATAACGTGGCATCGTTAAAGCATTTTTCCGGTTCAATTATTACATTTTTATTAAATTTACAATTTAAAATATAATCGTCACATCCTATTTCGAATAACCACTTCTTTAATAAAACAACATCATAAGAGAGTACTGCATTTGTTGATAATAATGTGTCTGTATTTATTTGCATCTCCAAATATTTTCGATATAATCGATTTTCGCATTCTTGTGAACTATTGTATTCATCTTTTTGGGAATCTTTACACGACGACTTTGTGCTTAAACAACGCGACTCTTCTACTTCAATTAAGTAATCGGATATAATCGATTTTCGCATTCTTGTGAACTATTGTATTCATCTTTTTGGGAATCTTTACACGATGACTTTGTGCTTAAACAACGCGACTCTTCTACTTCATTAAGTAATCGGATATTATTGATATTTTTCCTTTTTCGGTAAAAGATCTCTCATTATGTAAATTCTTGTTAAACTTTCCTATTTAAAACGATTAGTTAGAAATCATATTTAATTTATTATTATTTTACACATAATATACGCATAATGTGAGAATACTAAAAAGTATATGTGGCAATATATGAACTCAAAATACAGATGAAAAATACAGCACTTGGCGTTAACCAAAATCCTCAAAACTGAAGGTGGTGTGCAAAGCAAAGAAAATAGTTTCTAATTTATAAAACACAAAATTACTAAATGTAGTAATATCAAAGGGTTTATATATTAATAACAGTACCCTTGGAGGGACAACAATTTTTTAATCCTTATCCTAAAATTTTCAAGTATAAATTAATATTAATAATTATCTAATTTAATCTAAAATGATTTATTTTCTATTTAGATATTTAAGTATAAATAATAAATTAACTATAAGTAGAGTGGACCAATCCGGAGCGATATTGGTAAATATTTCATATAAAAGCCGAAAAACTCCAATAATTTATCAATTAATATTTAGATATATATATATATATATATATATATATATATATATATATATATCAATTTAAATATATACAGCGTGTCCAGAAACTCTCCTGACAAACGAAGACCGGAGTTTCCTCAGATAATTTTAAGACAATTAAACCCAAACTCACCTAGTCCGAAAATGCTTCCTAAGGGAGCTAGTGTTCTTTGAAGATGGCGCCTTGTATTTATTTTTTTTTTAATTCCTCCAGAACGCTTCTATTTAGAAAAACAAAAACTGGTATGCTTATTTATCCTCCAGAGATGAATCGATTCCATCAATTGCGAATTTCTAGTACCGGTCATAGGCGTCCGTTTTGGGTAGGTCAACGGTTATTTTAAGGCATAACTTTTTTGTCTTTAACTTTTAAGCATTTGTGACACTAGATTATTAAATTTTCAGGTATTCCAGTACTAAAAGGTACTCTTACTTTAAGTCGGTAGGATACACCGTTTTCTAGAAAAATCGATTTGTAAATTTTTCGTTTTTTCTTCATTAAAGTTCAATTAATTATGTACCTACTTATTTTTAGCGACGAAGTTGGCTTGGACTATCAAGGCATGGATGAAAATTAATTTAATAAATTAAAAGCAAATTATTTATTACAATGGAACGAAACGAACAAAAAAAGAACAAGTATCAAAGGTAGATTGTTACAAAAGTTGCTCGATGTGATGACCATTAGTCTCTATGCATAAGTTCACCCTTTTGCTTAGAGAACGCCGAATTCTTGCAAAAATTCCAAAGTTATTTCTTTGTTGTTTTCGTTCAGTTTTTCAAACAGCCAATTCACAAACGTTCGACGCAAACAATGGTCGGCCGGCTTTAATTATTGAACGAGTTGAACTTTATAAGCGTGAAGATGAAGATCTTTATGCAAAAATGTTGCGCAAAGTGCCTCTGGTGATGCCCAATTGTTGCGAACGTCGACGAGTTGATGTTCCAGGCTCATTCTCAACACTTTGCTGTACAGCAGCTATGTTTACATCACTACCGCCACTACAAGCGTATTGTTTTGGTCTATTCTCAGCAACAGTACCGTTAGCCTCGAATTTGGCGATTAAATTACGCACAGCGGTCTCAGAAGGAGCCTGATTACGAGGAAAAGCTGCTCGAATTTTACGAAGTCATACAGTAAAATTTTCACCATTTTGATAGTAAATTTTCACAATTAAAATTCTTTGTTCAAGAGTGTAGCGTTCCATGGTTAAAATTTCCCAACTTTTTACTAAATAAATGTCAAAGGATGACAGCACAATTCTTGAAATTTCATCATTTGACAGCCAAATTAATTCCTAACCTCAAATTTGCCCACCCATTATATACTATCATCCACAGTCTACAGTATTGCTAGATAGAGTGGTTCAGAATTGTGCGAAGGAGATTGACGATGGATATACAACATATATACAAATGACCGACAATAGTGCCCCCATGCCGAAAAAGTGATCAACTAATTTTTGGAGGTTTCTATCAAAATCGAGCCATTTCGATATTTTACCAAATATGTAGTTATAGGCGACATCTAGACACGTTTTAACATGTTAAACAAACCTGAGCCAAATATATGGTTCAGGATTGAGAAGCTGGCTCAAGATTGTGCATTCATATTACTATTAATGGCTTATGAATCTTATGATTGTACTATTCCTCTATATATATATATATATATATATATATATATATATATATATATATATATATATATATATATATATATATATATATATATATAAAGCGTTCAAATAAGCTTTGCCTCTAGTAGGCCATTCCTTTAAAAACGTATGATTATTAATAATTTAAATTTGCATTAGTTGTCAATTAGACAGATGCATAGTTGTCAAAAATTGCTTGGTAATTTAAAATTGATTTAACATGGTTTTTACTATACAACACAAATCATTCATGCTAGAATCTTATTTTCGAAACGGACGTAAGATTGACGGACAATGGCAGTATTCTCTTCAAGATTGTTTAGAAGAATTTAGAAATGAGTTCCCTAACGTTTGATTATGACAGTTTTCGGCACACATTGACACATTCCGTTATGGTTTTCAGAGAAACAGGGAGTGTTAAACAGAAAGAAGGCGCAGGTCGGGCGAAAAAGCGTACAGAAGAGCTAGTTAATAATGTAAGAGAAATTATAAATAATGCACCAAGAACTTCCGTACGAGCATTATCACAACAAGTGGGTGTGTCAATTGGCACATGTCATACAATTTTGAAAAAGGACTTACATTTATTTCCATATCACATGACCTGTTATCAAGAAATCAAGGAAATCGATTATCCCAGAAGAATAACGTTTAGTCAGTGGTTCTTAAAT
This sequence comes from Melolontha melolontha, assembly GCA_935421215.2. Taxonomy (NCBI): domain Eukaryota; kingdom Metazoa; phylum Arthropoda; class Insecta; order Coleoptera; family Scarabaeidae; genus Melolontha; species Melolontha melolontha. Next base: position 84,521,976 of record OW285242.1, on the reverse strand, counting down.
AATTTTGATAATGACCTTCTTGACAAAACCTTTTTTTCTGATGAGTCATGGTTTTATCTGAATGGATATGTGAACTCACAAAATATGAGGATGTGGACTAATGAGAAACCACATAATTTTTTTGTTGAAACCGCACTTCATCCGCAGAAAATTGGTGTATGGTGTGCGATTAGTCGAAGGAGAATTATTGGCCCTATTTTTTTTAACGGAACCTTAACATGAGAAAGGTATCGACAAGAAATTATTATGCCATTTATCGAACAGCTTGACGACGAAGAAATAACACAGGGTTACTTTCAACAAGACGGAGCTAGAGCACACACAGCAGGTGAAACAATTAATATTCTGCAGCAATTTTTTCAAAATCGGTTGGTAAGTTTAAACACTGAACATGAATTTCCACCAAGATCTTGTGACATTACCCCATGTGATTTCTTTTTATGGCCATTCTTAAAGAACTCAATTTATCAAGTACAGATACCTGATCTTGCAGGCCTTCAAATCAGAATTGATGAAAGAATTAATGGAATTGACAATGCGATACTACAAAACACTTTTTCCTCCATTAGAAGAAGATGTGAGAAATGTTTCGAACAAGGTGGTGGACACTTTGAACAATTTTTATAAAATTTTGCTTGTTTGTTGGAAATAAACATATTTCATTCACTTAAAAATGTTCGTTTTATTATTTTGACATTTGTCATTTCAATCAAATATCTCATCTCATAACCAACAAAATTCCTATTAAAATTAGTAACAAGCTAAGACATAATCATAATTTCCAAGGGCTACTTTGAGGTAAAATTTATTTGAATTCTTTGTATATATTAAATAAAAATATTTTTTTGGTTTTAGCGACATTTATTGAAATCAAACAAATTTATTTATGAAAATGACGTTTCGACTTTTATTAATTATTAGTCTTTGTCAAGTTTGTACATGTATACAAACTGTAATGGAACAAGGAATTATGTTTTTAATAATATTTTATATGAAAACTTTTGTATAACTAAACTCACCAATTGTTCTATTCGTTAATTAATGCATTCCTAGGAACAAAACTATCTTAAACTATACACTTCACAAGTCTTTTTCCTTTTTCTTTTCATAATTGTTTTGGAAAAGGGATATGTTTCAACTGAGATATTTTGTGCTCCTTTCTGTACGTGGACCTAACGGTCTTGTTTTACTGCGTTTTTGTGTGAATTATTTTAAAATTTCATTTTGTTTTTTTAACATATGTTCGGAAGTTGTAAACGGGCGTATATTATTTGTAATAGGTAATATTTGTAATTAGTAATAAACTTTTGAAAGTCCATCTATTTCGTTTCGATCATTAACTGTGTTGTTATTTTTTAATATGTGTATCATTTCTAAAATTTCCCTGGTTTTCGTGTTATTAAGTTTCGTTAGTATTTTTGTATTATCAAAATCAAAATTGTGTTTAAATGTTGCTTGATGTTTTTTCAAGGCTGTTTGATTTTTTGCATATTTGTGTCCTTTTAATCTTTCTTGAAGTAGCTGTTTTGTTTGGCCTATGTAAACTTTGTCACAGTCTTTGCAGGGTATATTATATACTGTATGTGATTGTTTAAGAGTTGGTGTTGGGTCTTTTAATTTTGTGTGTAGAAATTTTACGTTTTTTTCGTTTTGGTGTGCTAATTTAAAATTAATTAAATGGTTTGATTATGTTGTCTAACCATTTAATTTTAAATTAGCACACACCAAAAATTTAAAAAAATTATTATTAAATATTTAATTAACACTACATATAATTAAAAGAAAATCAAAGGAAATATAAATACAGTATTTTGAATAGTTTTAATATCTAATTTTAAATACGTAATTAGTGGTAAGTATGTAATTAATTCTGAAGGAAATTATAATTGATACAAATTTGAATATTTATTCAAATTATAAATTTCCGCATCATTTCCGTTGATTCTAAACAAACCAATGAGATGTTGTAAAGCAGATTTCAAAGGGACGTTATTTGTTTTGTTATCGGCGTCTTTTGGAGAGTAGTGGTTAGAGCCAATAAGATACGGACGCCATATTCCGTAAAATTATAGCATTTTTCTTAGTCCGTATTTTCTAAGAATAAAGATTAAAAATATTAGAACGACTAAAAGTAGCTATAAATATATCAAAATGATAGTGGAAAGTTTAATTTATCAATAGAAAATCATTTGGACAGCGTAAATCAAGTTTTTAATTAATTATCATGAAAAGCATCATTTTCTAACTTAAAATATTAATGGTGGAGATCGTCAAGAAAAATCACTTCAACTGAGGAAATAATCACGTTTTGTACCTGAATTATCATATCCTTGAATACCTGACCTTCCACAGTAATTCCTGGACCTGAATTTAGAAGAAACGAGTGATTTTTCCAGTTTCCAGAAATTTCTGAAGAGATACACCAAGATCCTTCCCTTGACTTAACTTCGTATTCTGATGTAGAAGGTACCTTAAATTACATTCATCAAAGAAAAATCATTTGTTAATTATTCTAGAATAGATCGATATAACTAGAGTGGACCAATTCGGAGCGAAAGCAGAGGCGTGACTTTCAAACTTACTTAAAATACACTCATTTCTTGCGTCTTCTATCGAACATAGCTGTGCAACATTATTAAATACACAGAATGCACTTTCCTGCTGCTATTATACGTGTACACACGATGACCATGAACAACATACTAAGTAATCGTGAACCAATTCGTTAGTCACGCCTCTGCTTTCGCTCCGGATTGGTCCACTCTAGATATAACTACAAATAATCGTAACTGTATGATTCAAGTAAACTATTCAGAAAACGTCATCCCCCATATGTCAATTGAGTTGTTCTTAATACTAATTAAAAGTTTACAGTTCATTCAAGAACTAACTTTTCATTTATTTGGTTCAATTTAGATTTGAATTACCTCGTCAAGGTTATTCTTTCTCCGAACACTTCGGTTATCACTGCTATCAGTACACCGTTGCATTATAAAGTTTTTGATTCATGCATTTAGTGTTTTTAAAATTTATATTTCCTTTGAAGCAAACAATCTAACGTTTTTTTTCTTTTACATTTCCTGCAAGAATAAATTAACTTAGGTTATTGTAGCATAATTATTATTTTTAGTAAAAGTTTTAAAAACAAATACTGTCCTGTTAAGGTATTCCATATCCAACTCTCCTGTATTTGTTACCTTTTTAGTATTCTTGGATTTAAAATAAATATTTTATATTGTTTTGTTTGAAAAAGAAGTAGTTTACCTTAGGTATACGTTAAAAGGTTTTAAACTTTTAAACGGACTACTTCACACGCCTGAGATAAATAATTAATTTATAAGAGTCTCATCAAAATTATCAATATAATTCTTGAATGTAGTAAATTTCCACATTCTACATGATACATTTTATTAGTCGCACATCTTTAGAACTGTATTTTTGAATTAGTTACAGTTTACTACATCTTATGGCCGCCTAAACGTATATATATATATATATATATATATATATATATATATATATACACGTGTATTGTTCCCATTTTGTACTATGAACAATTTTTTTAATTGTCGGACAGAGTAACAAATAATTTTTAAAAATTTAAAACATCCCTAAGCGTATTTTACAGAATGTTATGTGTCCATTTCGACCCTTGTGCATTTTTAATATCGACTAGATTAATCACTATTTTATCGTAGTACTTATTTTGCTTAAAAATAAATTACCTTATTTTGCATTTTAGTTGGTTGGTTATTTTTGAACCAGAGGGTATGTATACTAGGTTTCTGCTATATTTAAGTACTACTCTTCGTACTAATTGAATTCTTAAAATTTAAAATACCTTATCTTGCTTTTGGTTGTTAGTTATTTTTGTATAAGTAGGTATACATAAAAGGTTCGCTATTTTTATTCCTACTTTCCAGTTATTAGATCTTTCAGTAACGATTTGTTAACGTTTTCAATACCTAAAATTATATATTTCGTGTACTGCTTTGAATCCTTTATAATTTATTTGTTTATATACGTACTACTGCCAGTTAATTGTTACTATTGTAACTTAGGCCTCTTCTTTAAATATCGTAACGGCAGTTGTATTAGTTTCCATTGACGTTTGATTTAAAAGGATATCCTTTAAATTATTAGGTTTCTAGTTAAATTATGGAGTGTATTCTGTAAGTCATGTCGCATTACAGGGTTAATATTATATCCATTTATAGATACCTTAGTCAATTGGGGCTTTCTTTTGCGTGATTTTTAGTTTATTTAAATCCATCTTCCCATGGTTTGTTTACAAACATCAGGTTAAGTATATTTCTTAACACTATCAAACGTTACGCATGCGATTTAGAGTCACATGGACATAGAATTGGCATCCGTGTGCGTTTACTTAATTTCTGCAATGTCATTTTGTTCTATAAATTAATAAACGTTGTTTTAATATAGTATTCCTAATTAAAATGTACCCTAGGTAATTATGAGAATTTTTGAGGATGTCAGTTACGGCTTTTAATTTGTATTTCGTATGGGGTTTGAGAATTAGCACGCCATCTATTAGTATTTATTTGTGATATAGTACGAGGAGTTAATTAGTCAAATTTGGGGTATTAATTAGTTGAAATTTAAAAGAAAAGAGGTTGTACATTAATAATATGTTTTCTTTGGGGTCGATTTCCTTATTGAAAATAATTAAATGTGGGATAATTGGAATATTCTTTTAAATATTGTTTTTTGCCGTATGACGTTGTATGGTCGTCTATATAAGACGCGTACAAGACCTTCTCGCTCTCATTAATCTTTCGTTCAAGTATTTGTAGTTAAGCCCTCGTTGCCAGGATTGTGAAGTATTTAACTGGTAGAATTTTAATTAAAACATGGTCTGTGTTCGCCTATGGCGGGTGTTAAATTCTAATGGGCATTGCAAAGCAACGTTGAAGTTGTTCTAAGGTTGGTATGCATCGTGATGACACGGATTTAAATGGATACATTCTTCGACCACGTGAGAAATCTTTAACTTTGTAGGAATTAAAAATTCATTAAACGAGATGAGTCCATTACTAAGAATGTCTTGTAAATGGCATTGTTTCTGTCATTAATTTTGTTTCTGTTACTTATATTTTTTCTTTCTTCCTTAAATTCATTAGAGACCTTGTATGGGGCTGCTTCCGAATCAGCTGATTAGAACTTGGACGTCATCAGCTGTTGGTCGATTTGCATCTACCACGTGGAAATTTCGGTACCAAATGATAGTGAAGTCGCCATAAGATAGAATTATTTCGATCATATTCGCAAAGACTTACTTGGTTTAATTCGACCGCTTACACGGAAACACGTGAATATAAACTTGTATATAATTTAAATATAATTTTGACTAAGTCATACTTTTTTCTGTCCGTATTCAAATACTTGTCTAGTGAGCACATTTTTTTTTGTTCTCTTGATTTAAATTTATAAATTTTACGTCCTAATTATCGTTTTGCTTTGTGCCATTTTTTTTCCTTAGTGCAAAGAATTTAACGAGGCATCATCTATTTTTTTTTATTATATAAAGATAATTTTCGATTTAATTTGTGTAATATATTTTTTTATTATAACTAAGCTTTGTGAGCAATTTTATTTCACATCTGATTAATATATTTTCTGTACATACAGTGTGGACAAATCTTAATAGATTTATTTTGGTATAACTTTTTGTAAATTGAAATTTACGCAATAAAATAATTAATTGTCTGTTATATAAATAATGATTGCATATACACTCTGTGTCAATATCTATGTAAGGTTTATTAAAGATGTTTGATAAATTATTTGTGCAATTCTTAGATTAAGATTCTTAGCTAATTTAATTGTTTTCCATATTTGGTCAAATCATTTCAGACGTTGACCTTAATTTTTTTTTATAAAATCTTGTGATATTACTTTTTGTAAATTATCTAAAACACCTGCTTTATGTGCAAATAGTTTAAACTTCACATATTAGTCAATTTCTTGTCTGCACTTTAAAATTATTTTCATTAATATATTATACTGGGTGATTATTTTACCCATGACCAGAATTTACTTTATTATTAAAATATACATCACTATTTTAATGTCATTATCGCTTTGATTAAATTTAAATCTAGGTTTTTTTATTCATTAAACTTTAAATATTTTCTGAATCATTTAAATATTTTATTGTGACGTGGTTAGCCAAGTTGGTGTGACCGTATTATTTTGACATTCTGGGTACAATATCCCTTTGTTGCTGTGTTGTTTGGATTACAATAAATCCTTATTATTGTTTTGAACTTGGTTGTTTTATTTGATTTAATAACGATATACGTAGTTACCTAGATTTATTCAATTTACTATCGGCAGAATCTGTGCATAGAAAATTACTATCGTAATAGAATGTGAAGCTAATGGAAAATTGTTCGATTGCTTCTGAGCGCCATCTAGCGTGAGGACAAAGAAACTCTTCTATGTAAACGCACTACGGTTTTAAAATTAATTATTATTTTTAACGTTAATTTGCTTATGATTTAAAAATAAATTACCAAGATTAAATCATAAGCAAAGAATTCAACATAATTAATCATCTACTTCGAAATAAACAACGAAAATGAAATTAGAATATCAGTTAAACAATTTTATTCATACCATCTCAAATTACAAGAAAATAAAACTAAATTTGCGATTTTAACAAGTACCTAATGGTGTATCTACTAACATTACAAAACTATTATACTAAATTTATTAAATAATAAATAAGTAGTAGTAGTAGTAGTAGTAGTTTGTAAGCTATATAGTTTACTAATGAAGACACAAGACAAATACGAAATGTAATTAAGTAAACACTCAACAAATTTCATGCACAACAAAAATAGTATCGATACAAATAAAATCATATAAATAATTGGTTGAAACATTTTATGTATGTCTTGTTGATCTGTAGTAATATTGAAGTACATCCTTCTGCATGATATCATACACAAGACTTTTAACTTCACTTTCTTTTCCAATTAGTAAATGATTTAATCTTTTAATATAATTATACACTACCAACTTGACAAATTTATCTAAGATGATTTGTTTCAAATTTTCTTCATTGACACAGAATTTAAAATGAAAGTTTACCTCTTGTACTATTACACTTTTTATATTTGCTAATTAAATTTGTCATACATTTATTTTCGTTGGGAGAATGTATCCGTTTTGGTTTCACATATTTCTTATTAGCTAAAAGTAATGATTCTGGCATCATAGGTGAGATAGGTTGTTCCACAAAACTGAATGAGGTTGATGGCTCTGTTTCCATAGCTGTCGTAGTTGGCTCAACATGTTCATACATTGTCTTACACACTTTTCCATATGGAAAAATATAAAAATTATAAAAATCTATAAGATATATAAGGATAAAATTATGTATTTGAATTTCTAGCTTACCAGTATGTAGTAATAAATCGGTTTTTGGGTAATGTTTTTTCCTCGGACTTCCTGTCTCTTCTACAGAAGTATATGATGTTCCCCACATTTCACAAATACTGGGTTGTATGAGATTTTTATTAACTTGTTGTTGACACAGGCAAATCTAAGATTTCAAAGCCCCAAGAATTTGGAATTAAAACAGGATCTACAAATTAAACAAGTAAAGTGTATAGTTTTGCTTCACCTTCTATAATAAACACATAAAAGCACAATACTAATCTAAACAATTTATATCAAAACTGGTTCTTATATAAGTATGTTTTCATTTTAACTTACCTGGCAAGTTAAATTTTGGAATTACACCAACTTTAATTTTTTCCCCAGTTATAGCTCCATAGTAAAATGATTATGACAAATTCTTCTTAATCTAAGTATTGATTTGGGAGTTTCTTGCAATAAAGTTGCATTGCCACATAAGCTAACCCACTGCTTAAATTCATCTAGTGCCTTTTCATAATTTGGAAATTTATGTAAAATTGTATCTCCTCTTTTAGAAGTACAACCATGAAATGTACAATGACGAATCATTGTGCTACAATTACACTGATGTAAACGTTAAATTTATTCTCATACTTACATATTTTTCAAGATGCCTTAATATTAATCACTAATTATAAATATATATAAAATAAATAAAGAAATAAAAGAAACTTCAAAACTTTACACACTTAAAAAATTACGATAACGATAACAAAAAACTCGTAGTATTAGATATATCCAACAAAGAAAGGAGTGATAACAATTAAATAACGTAAAATATTGAAAATAGTAAATAATATAACCAATAACACCTAAACAACAAATCGAAAATTGCGAAAATTAGCTATTATTGCAGAATTAGTTGTTAACGACTATGCAAAAACAACATCAACAGCGACATCTGTTGTGGGGACAGTTTACGTGATTCAAATTGACCAATGAAATTGCGGCCCAATTTTTGCTATTTTACTTATAACCCCATGAATCTGTGTTCTCTGGTATGGCTAAAGATACAAACATTGTGGCGCCTTTTATGATATAAGAACTCCCCCTCCACTCGCCTCTAACCTGAGCTGGTTTTTAGCTAAAAGATCTCCGAGGCAATCATGTACTGAGGTAAATTGGGTAAGTCATAAGCAGTAGGTTTTATGTAAGTAGGCGCAAGATATGCTCGTGGGGGCATATAGCAAGAAATTACAATTTGATCAAAAATTGATTGATGAATAATGTTCTGCAGTTACTACTATAAAACTTAGTCTAAAGACTTACTTACTAGTATCCCTTAGATTTTAATAAATTAATTACGCTAATGTTAATGTGTCCAGTTTTGTATTAACATAAACTTTTAACACTATTATTCCCGTAGTTGCGTTAATGCAACATCACCAAACAAATTTGTTTCCACAATAATAAATTATAATTTTGGCTACACTGTATATTAAAGTATGAGTGGATATTAATGTCATTAAAACACGTGCAATTTTTCATGCGCGACGGCGGAGCCGGAGTGCTTGAAATATAGCAAGTGTTTTAATGATCGGTTATCCACGAACACTATTTTTTTTTATTGGTAAAATTGTAGGATGTGATGTGACATCACATCCAACTTTTGACTGCCATGGAAATAAGTAAATTAAAAATTAATTTATAAACAATCTGTCACATATAACAGTTATTGCGTTACTGGTGTGTGACGATGAGTTTTAAGATTTATTATTTAAGTGATAAAGTCGAGCGTAGATTAATACAGCAAAAGTCGGAAACCGCATATAAAAATGAGTACAACAGATTTATCAAATGGATGGATGAGTAACGGGCTACATTTATAGATGAACAAGTTATGCTTACTTACCTTCAGGGAATGTCGAAGAAGTACGTGGCCTGAACGATGTGGGCTATCCATTCGAAATTGCAAAGTATCTTGTGGATAAACAAAGGGATTGACATAAAATCATTTGTATTCATGAAGGCAATTAGTAAGAATGACGTAGCCAAGAAGGCTTATGTATTCAAGGAAGACGATTTGCGGTTTTTAGAGATACACTGGATATTACATGTTCATTTTTGCAGGTGGTAGAAATTTTCGGTATCTTTGGATCTTGTAGAAGATGCGAATTTATGCCTACACGATATTAAGGAAGAGGGAAACGTATTACTTAGTACTATCCGACCATCTAGGATAGTGAAGGCTCGACGTTTTACTATTGCCGGCAGTGATGTAATTCATTATGTAAGTTTGGTGAAGCAGTATTTATCATTGCGCCCTCAAAATGTGAGTACGGACCGAGTTTTCTTACGGTATGGCAAGAGGGGTGTACTAATCAAGTAGTGAGTATTAATACGTTTGGATCATGTCCATTGCAAATTGCACGTTATCTTAAATTAGATGATCCTGAGAAATACACGGGACATGCGTTTCGACATACAATCGCTACCATTATGGCGAATGGTAGTATGACAATCGATCAAATCCAACGGCAAGTAGGTTGAAAATCGGCAGTTGTGGCGAAGAGAGTATCAGCAATAAAAGAATATTTCAAACATTATAGGGAGTAGGGAGTGCCATTGGTAGAAGCACGATCCCAGTGACTTCCGAAAATAGTGTTAGAAGTATTCATTTGAATAGCCTTTCCTCTGTTTTAAAAAACAGAGGGTTTAATATTTCAAACAATACCAATTGTATATTTCATATTCATTTAAATAAAGTGTAAGTTTTTTCGATAAAATTATTATGAAATATTTCATTATAGCTTTCGACATATTTATTAATAGCATTTTATTTATTGTTAAAAGGTTGATCTATCAGATAAATTAATAAAAAGTTGACTTATTTCGATTTGTTGACGTTGTCCCTAGTAACTTTAAAACACGCGCTTTTTTTAATGATTGATTTATACACGCGCTAGCGTGTTTTAAACAAGCAAAATGATTTATCAATAAAAAACAAATATTGAAGCATTCTCATAAAAATTTTCTGAATGGGGTAATTGCATTTTCAATTGTGAATACAAACAAAATGAAACTATTGAATTTTCAAGGAAAAACTCGTGTATCTAAGTACCAAATTTAATAACATATGCTTTACTTTTTAATTTATTATTATGAGGCTTCATATAAAAGATACTTCACATAACAATATTTTGAAAAAAATTCAAACTCTTTTTTCCGGAAATAGTTCTCAAACAACTTTGAAATATAGCGTTGCGAAAACTTAATATGGTGTAAGTGATTGTCAAATATAACGTAGTTACAAATTGTCTAATAAGTATTTGTGGAAAAGATGGTGGTGGCCGTTATTTATAAATATGTTAGACTCTACTGTGGTAAATGCTTGGAAACTGCACAAACATGTATACACAGAGAAACCCATTTTGCAGCTGGATTTCAGATCTTCTTTGTGATCTTTTGCCACAGCCATTATAGCAGTGTCGTCAGCAAAGATAGCTATCGTGCTCTAATTCAGAAATATCACTGGTGAATAGTAAGTAAAGGATTGGCCCTTGTAGTACTCATGCGTCAATTTCTTTTAGTTCAAATTAAGCGCCTTCATACTTAATTCTAAAAGCTCTATATATGTATATGATATAAGACTTCAATAATTGTGAGAACTATTTGGGCAAAAGCTTGCTTAGTTTATAATTATGTCCTTCATGCCACACCTTATCAAAAGCATGTGCTACGTCATGGAAAACGGTAGGGTAATGTTTTTTCTTCCAACAACTTTCAATTACGTCTATGATCTTATGGGCTTGATCTATAGTTGAATGACTTTCTCTGAAGCCAAATTGGTGCTTCAGGATTGTTTTTCTCTTCAATACTTGGTTCCAATCTTTTATGAAATAGTTTTTCAAACAGTATCGAGAATACAGGAAGGAAAGAGACTGGCTTGTAAAACGAGACTTCATTTGGTGATTTTCCGGGTTTAGAAATCATTGTCACTTCTGCTACATTCTATAGCTTAGGTACGTACCTTAATCAGAAGAATGCATAAATAAGATAGATAAGTTTTACAATTGCCTTACTTAATTACTGGAGAGATTCTAAAAAACTTCCTCCAGTAATTAAATCAAACCCTGAAGCTTTCTTCGGGTTAATGTTTTCTTTAATTTCTATTGCTATTTCTTTGGGTGTAAAGAATCTTATATCACCTTCTTTTTGTATATTTTAATTTTTTTTAAATCTTTTTTTGAGTTGTTGCGTGGCGTTATTTAATCTAGTTTTATCTGCTGGAGATCTGGATTGATGCAAATTCTTCAGAGTCTTCTTTTTTAGGAAATAAATGGTCTAATTTCTGTAGATCTATCTTAGCTTATTATCTTTGATTCGAGGGATAATATTAGGGGTATTAACCTATGCAGCTTCTTGAATATTATTGACAAATGTTTCCGTTTCATTGTCTACTTGATCTTCGTTTCTTAATGGAACTGACAAATTGATAGTTTCTTCAAGTTGAAGTTTGAAGCTCTGCCAATCTATTAGTCTATTAGGGGGTATTTTCCTTCCGAATGTTAAGTTTGTACTCAAGGTGTATATCTGACTCTTTCAAATATGGATATCTTGCAACTGATACTTTGTTTCTAAATTGAGCGTGCTATTCGACGTCTGTTTAAGTGGAAGTCTAGTTCCTACAGAACAACACGTCTATCTTCACACTGTATGTAAATTTTATTTATACCTATCAATTAATATATGATTGCCAAATTCAATTACACAGATATCATGAGATCACTCATGGAAACCTACTTCCTACCCGTTTTGCTCAGATATCTTGCATCAATTTACACTCCCGGTAGTGTAATTATTATTAACTAATTCAAATTAATAATCTATATATTTTAAAATATATTATGTTTGTTTAATAGGCTCCAATCAATATTGTGCTCTATTTACTTACTCGAAACATAGTTCCGCATACATGTTATCGAATTCTTCCTTGTACATGTTGCGTCAGTTTGATATGTAACTTTTTGATATATTTGAATTTTATAATGATGATAATATTAATCGCAAATAAAAAGGAATATATGCTCCACTCTTGAATTACCACTCTTAATTAGGGGTAATTTAGTATTGAAAGAATTTAATGAGGTCGAATGGATCTTAAATGCCGAAAAATGAATTCTGAATCAATGAATGTTTTCTGTCGCGGTTTCTCCTTTTATATCGCCTTATTTCTTCTTCTCGGAAACCATTCTCTCTCTTCGCCTATTTAATTATGAATTCTATTTTAGTCTCGTTTTCGTTTGTTTCAATATATCTATGTATATCTATCCACATATTATATGCTAATTTGCCTTTTCTTCATTACGTGAAGTTCTTTTGTTTACGTAAATTCTCATTTTTTAAAAGTAATGTGTTTTACATTTTTAATTGCGAAAATAAATTTATCTTCCTTTTAACTTCCAGGTATGTTCTATTTTGACCTAGTTTTGGTGTTCCAACTTGCAAAGAATTATTCGTATTTTTATTAGATGTCTTTCGTGATTTTCTTTCCTTGTCATTGCCATGGTCCTTTCGTATTTGTTACATTCTCATCTATAATTTTATTTCATCGTTTAAATTGTATCTATTTAACGTTGTAGGCAGGCGCATTCTGATGCACTTTGTCTTTTGACATTTTGTTGATTTACGTTTTTGAACGTAAGTATAGTCCATCTAGAAAGTATCCGGAATTTATTATTTTTCTTAATTTTAATATATTTCTTTTTTGTTACACCCTAATACAAAAGTAATGCATTAAGTAGGTTGTAGCGACAGTAGGCCATGGCCAAAATCATATAACATCAGCTGTCAAATATTGTTGATTGTTAACAGGCTTAATATTTGTGAAATAATGTCGCAAGTAGAAAAAAGAAAGTTGGTGGAACATTTGTATAGAAGAGGTGGTCAATATGTTAAAAAAATAGTGCAATTGACTGAACTCGGAAAAAGTGCAGTATATGAGACAATAAAGAGGATAAGAAATGGGAGAGATATGAGCCATGGACCAGTTTCGGGAAGACCGCGTAAGATTATTGGAAACAATCTGAATGCATTAGCGACTTTAGGCCGACAAAATCCACGCCCAGGGTTTCGAAAACTGGCTAACAGATTTGGAAATCAACGTCAAATAAGAGTTTGTCCAGAAACCGTCCGCATTTTACTGAAAAGACAAGGTTACTTAACAAGAAAACAAAAAAAAATTCCTGCAATGACACCTCTACAAAGGCAACGAAGAATAGATACGTTTGATTCATTACTACATCGTTAAATTTTATTTTATTTCTACCAAAAAGGAAAAAAAGGAACATCTAGGACTGTTTGCAATTTAAGGTGATGCATGAGTCCATTAGCACTCCATTCCATTATTCTAAGATTACTTGACGTTTCTTTAACGCTGTGTTCAAGTTTGCTAATACGCTCATCCAAATTAACAAATAACTAATTTGATAAAATATATTACTTTATGAATATTTCTTTACCGGAGTAATGATTTTTCTAAGTATATAATATACACGAACGTAATCCTTTAGCAATTTAGTTAATGAATCATGGCTGCCTTTTTGAGTGAATGTACAGGTGCGAGATTTAGTATCGTTACACCTAGAATCACAATACACCTAGACGTCGTCCTTACAGCGCTGACCTGGTTGAGATGAAAATTCCGTCCTCTGAGCTGTGTCGACTGTAATCTCATAAAATACATTGCAAGAATAATCTAAGTGTATTTTCCCTACGATTGAATAAACATTAATAGAAATAATTTCCTATACGTATTTGCAAATTATAAAAGTAAAAAATAGTACCCTAATTTCGGTGTTTAAATCTTTAGTTAATGAAGATGTAATATATACATCATTATTATTGAATAAAATAAAATTAAAAAACCCTTACCTTAATTTTATTTTATTCACTTATAAAGTTATAAGCCACAGTCTCCGATTTGTTAATCATTATTATTAATAAAGATGGGAATTTATATTTTTAAATTTAAATTTCGATTAAAAAATGTATTTAATCAAATAAGTCAAGATTTGGTTGAATACGAGCAATTCTTATGTATTTTATTATGTAGATGTTGACTTTTAATATTGCTTGTTTGAAATATTTTTTGATATATGGATAACAGTAATAACAATGATGTATACAGGCTATTCCACGAGAGCCGTTCGTTAGAAGTTTTCGTGGTTAGGAAAAACTTAAAATTCTGAAATTTTGGGTTCCAGGGTTATTCAAGATTCTCTTTCATTTTAAAATATTTTCAAGATCATACTACTTCCGGTTATACCGGAAGTCGCCATTAACTTCCTTATTTTAAATGGAACACCCGGTATATTATTTCATTTTTGGATTCCTGAGAAAATTTCATAGTGGGTTTTCATAGGTTTCCCTTTACTTATTTTCAATTTTTTCTTAGATATCTTGATTTTTTTGAAAATTTTGACAGATGTAGCCCTGTTTTGCGCATTGCGCCCTTTAACCAATTTCGATTGGTGGAAAGCGCTTCTGGGGTAGACGGAAGCACAGGAATGATACTTTCGATGCCATATTGACAACTGATTTATCGCATACAGGGTATCCAAAATTTAATGACCAATTACATCATTTTAAAAGTTGAAAAAGTTCTCTTTTTTCAAATGGGACACCCTGTATTTTATTGGATGGTCGGATGCAGAATTTGATTCTGCATCGATTTGCTATAACATTCCCTATACCTATTTCCAGTGGTTATCTTGTTAATCCATATTTTTTATTTTAATGTGGTTTTTTGTCAGAAGCCGAAACATCGCTTGCCTTTCGTAGCCAAATAAACATCAATGAAACGGTAAAAAATTTACTTTAATTAGAACATGACATTAGTACATAACATTTAGAACGAAATATAAAATAAAAACAAAAAATAGGAACATAATGACAAAAAATAATAAGAGAATGTAAAATTACAATAATTGTTCTATATGACCTCCATTTTGGTTCAAACACTGAATAACTCTGTCATATACTCCTCGCGAAACAGATCTCCGAAGTTCGTCTGGACTTATATTAGTAAACGCATGGTTAACATGGTTCAATAATTCCTCTCTAGTTTGCACCGGCCTAGAGTACACTAGTTCTTTTATACGACCCCAGAGGTAAAAATCCAAGGGGGTCAAATCGGGTGATCTGGGTGGCCAGTTCCAAGGTCCCCGCGGGCCAATCCACCGATCCTCGAACATCATTGACAATTGCCGGTGTACAGCTATAGTTGAATGTGCTGAAGCACCATCAAGCTGATACCAACTGTTTGCTCTATCACGTGGAGGTAGGGCATTTAGAAAATCACTAACAAACCCTCTCAGTATCTCCAGATATCTAGCCGCATTTAAATTTTCATCGTACACTTGATAAGCCACTCTGTTGTCCATAATTAAACAAAAAACATTGAAACTAAAGCGGTCTTGGTGATTATGTTCCCTAATAACATGTGGATTATATTGTGCCCAGTAGTGAGTATTTCGGCGATTTGTAATTCCTTCTTGCCTGCTGAATTTCGATCCATCAGTCCACATAATCTGATGAAGAAATCTCGGATCTTCGGTCATTTTCAAAATCATAAATTCGCAAAAGTTGACACGTCTTGCCTCATCACCAAGACGTATTCCTTGAACAGTTATCTCACAAAAAGGATGCATTCCATGTTTTTTTAATATTCTGTGGATTGATGTTTTTGAAATACCCAAATCCAGCGCTGCTGTCGAATTGAACTCCGCGGATAAGCTTGAAAAAACGCCAGCACATTCACCACGTTATCTTCATTATCAGTTATGGGCTTTAGGTTATTTTGAGTTGCCCTTACGTTTCCAGTTGCTATAAAGCGAGTTTCGATTCTTGCGAATTTTCCGGGAGTCATTGTTGGTAGGTCCGGATATCGTTCATTAAATAGTCTGCATGTTCGTCGAACAATTCGTCCACATTCACCGTGCGTGTAAAACAAATTTAATAAATCATTATTGGAATATTCTTCAACATTCTCCATTATAAACTGTACTTAAGCAAGTTAACAAAATCCCTAGAACTGTAAGTAGATACCTCACGTATCTGTACGATGATACTGCTTTAACATTAAATCAACATTGTTTTAATTTCTGTCAAAATCAAGGCTTACTAGGTAGAACTTTTGGAGTTTGATCACCTTTTGATAAAAATATGGATTAACAAGAAAACCACTGGAAATGGGTATAGGGAATGTTATAGCAAATCGATGCAGAATCAAATTCTGCATCCGACCATCCAATAAAATACAGGGTGTCCCATTTGAAAAAACGAACTTTTTCAACTTTTAAAATGATGTAATTGGTCATTAAATTTTGGATACCCTGTATGCGATAAATCAGTTGTCAATATGGCATTCGAAAGTATCATTCCTGTGCTTCCGTCTAGCCCAGAAGCGCTTTCCACCAATTCACCAATTGGTTAAAGGGCGCAATGCTCAAAACAGGGCTACATCTGTCAAAATTTTCAAAAAAATCAAGATATCTAAGAAAAAATTGAAAGTAAGTATAGGGAAACCTATGAAAACCCACTATGAAATTTTCTCAGGAATCCAAAAATGAAATAATATACCGGGTGTTCCATTTAAAATACGGAAGTTAATGGCGACTTCCGGTATAACCGGAAGTAGTATGATCTTGAAAATATTTTAAAATGAAAGAGAATCTTGAATAACCCTGGAACCCAAAATTTCAGAATTCTAAGTTTTTTCTAACCACGAAAACTTCTAACGAACGGCTCTCGTGGAATATCCTGTATATTGTAATACCTATATATGATACAATACTACTAATATTATGAGAATAATTTCTATTTTGTGCAGAATATGTGTCTTAATATTTATTATTACTAGAAAATAAATGGAGACATTGACAGAAAACTAAGAGCTGTTTAGAGAAGCTATAAAACACGTAGTTTCTTGAAATATTTGTTTAATTAAAAACGATCATCAAACGGTCATCTTTTGTAAATGATAAGGTAAGGGGTAAGGAAAATGATAATTCCTAAAAAAAAAAAAATAATGGAAACAAGATTGATTAGAAAAGCTAAATAAACTACGTATAGGAAAGCAAAAACGAAAATGAAATAGTAACAAAAAATAAATAATCGTATTTACCGTGTTGTAAAACAGAAAAAAACTTTAAATATTTCTTTACAAACATAACAAATTACAAACATTACAAAAACAATGCTGTTATAATAGCACAACCTAATATCTAGTATAATAACAAGAGAGCGGACTCGAGCGATTGATGATTCATAGCCCATAGGCGTCTGCCTGGTATTCGTAATAAGTTTGTTTCTGTAAGCGATCCGTGAGTTTCGAACAATTTGATACGTGTGGCTAGTAGGGCTGGGCGAAGTATCGATACATCGTCCAATACCCGATACCTGATATAAATAACCTGATATTCGATTCCAAAGCATCGATACCTATCGATACTTTACCGATTCCAGTACTCGCTAAGTATCGATGTATCGGGTAGCGATGTATCGGGTAGCGATGTATCGGGTAGCGATGTATCGGGTAGCGATGTATCGGGTAGCGATGTATCGGGTAGCGAGGTATCGGGTAGCGAGGTATCGATTCCAAAGCATCGATACCTATCGATACTTTAGCGATTCCAGTACTCGCTAAGTATCGATGTATCGGGTAGCGATGTATCGGGTAGCCATGTATCGGGTAGCTTACCTTTGTGCATTTTTTTAAATGAGTATGGGTACATCATAGGTATATAAGTTGTTGTTTTATGCAAAATGACAATTTAGAATTTTCTTATTTTTCATGCAAGGATTAAAAAAGAACTACATACATAAGTCTGCAGCTAGTATAATTATAATTTTACCTTTCGGAGGCCAATATTTCAACGTCAGTAACTTCACTATCACCGTCTCTTTTGTCTTTCTTTTCAATAATATTAAAATATGTAAAAGGATGAACACATTTTATATGCTTTAGCATATTTGTAGTATTACCAGTATACTTATATTCTTTTTTACATACATTACAACTCACGCCCTGGTCGTTAATTTTATCAAAGTATTTCCAAACTACACCATTTTTTTTCGACATTTTGGTACGTACGTATCCACTTATTACACCAAGTTATAAGAACAAAGTGATGAAGCTTAAAATGATATGTAATATAAGTGCTTATATTAAACTTTAGACGACGGATAAAGGTAGGAATTATAATAAATCAAAACTAGGAAACAGCAAAAATTTGTTGACACATAATTTCTATAAAGCAGTGTTGAGAGGGTGATATTCATATTCATATAAATATAAAACACTTTCCTGTTCTATAGAATGCACAATACACAATACACGATTCATTAAATTGGAACTAAAATAAACAAAATATAATACAAATATGTAGTATTAATTAATATAATAAGGTAAAAAAAGTTGGGTCAAGAATTCTTATCAAGCTATTGTAGGTATAAAACGTGCTTGGTTTGTTTCTATTTTGAAATGAATATTTTAGGCTTTTTGTATAATTTTGTAATAGCACGCATATTTGCCTATATTATTTTATCTTTCTGCGTTTTTTAAATGTATATAAAATAACTTTTTAAGTAAAGAATTTTTAAGTATGTATGCATAATATATATGTATTTAAAAGACGTTGGTTATTATGCGTAGCAAATTCCATATTATGACATAACTTTAATTATTACAAACAAAAAAAACAAAATATCACAATATTGCAAATTTCATACCGTAGTTATGGTAGAATCGGTAAATTAATTTTACATCTCTTGAAACCGATATCAAACAATCGACACCTAGAAAACTGGTTATGAATACTGATTCCTAGGTATCGAATCAAGGTATCGATTCCAAGGTATCGATTCCAAGGTATCGATTTCAAGGTATCGATTCCAAGGTATCGATTCCAAGGTATCGATTCCAAGGTATCGATTCCAAAGCATCGATACTTTACCGATTCCAGTACTCGCTAAGTATCGATGTATCGGGTAGCGAGGTATCGATTCCAAAGCATCGATACCTATCGATACTTTACCGATTCCAGTACTCGCTAAGTATCGATGTATCGGGTAGCGACGTATCGGGTAGCGAGGTATCGATTCCAAAGCATCGATACCTATCGATACTTTAGCGATTCCAGTACTCGCTAAGTATCGATGTATCGGGTAGCGATGTATCGGGTAGCCATGTATCGAGTAGCTTACCTTTGTGCATTTTTTTAGATGTACATAAAGGATGCAATAACTTTTTAAGAATGTATGCATTATATATTTTAAAAGAATGTTATTATTATGCGCATCAAATATCCTTATTATGACATATCTATAATTATTAATAAACAAAATATCACAATATTGCAAATTTCATACCGTAGTTATTTATGGTAGAATCGATAAATTAATTTTATATCTCTTGAAACCGATATCAAACAATCGACACCTAGAAAACGGGTTATGAATATTGATTTCTAGGTATCGAATTAAGGTATCGATTCCAAAGTATCGATTCCAAAGTATCGATTCCAAGGTATCGATTCCAAGGTATCGATTCCAAGGTATCGATTCCAAGGTATCGATACTTTACCGATTCCAGTACTCAGAATCGATACCGTGCACAGACCCGATACATCGCTAAGTATCGATACCTCGATTGGTATCGGTACCCGATACCGAAAACGCCGGTATCGCCCAGCCCTAGTGGCTAGCTGTATAAGTGACACATACCTGTATATACAGTTAATATGTGTCTGTCAATGCACAACAGAGCGAATGTAATAAACAGTTTGGTAACCGGCAGCAACTACTGCTGAAACAAAAGTAATGCTGACAAGCGAATTGCGTATTGAATTTTCAATAAAAATAATTTACAAAGAACAAAACTCAAAACTATGTATTTTCTGTGAAACATTGAAAGTGTAAAACATTACTATGAACAACTAAAATTTGCCAAAAACAAATTAGCGATGCGAGAGCTCAAATCAAGCGTTCTTACAAATAATACACACCTGTATCTGTACACATGGACATACAGCATACAGCTAGTAAATACGTGCTGCATGTCCATGTGTACAGATACAGATTTGTTTTATGCAGATTTGTATTATTTGTAAGTAAGATTTGTTCAAGGTGTTCCTGTGTTAAATTAGATCTTTTAGATCTTAAAACGTCTTTAAAAATAGAAAATGTCCGTTTCACATCACAACTGGTGATGGGTGCGTGATTAAAATGTTGCAAAAGTGCACCATACTTCGAATGTATTGATTTTTCAATCGGCTCTGTGCAGAATGAATATAATATATTCAAATCTTGATTTCTGCTAAATATGACATCAACTTTTAGTCTCAGCTTGTTTCCAAATTCAGAAGGCATACTTTTCATTCGATCGATAACGGTTTCTAAGTTAATTATCGCCTCTTTTAGGTTAATATCTTGATTTTGCATGTATGTAATCGTATCTGTAAGACACTGAAAATTAGCTTAAATAAAGTTTAGCAGGTTTTATAAATTTTCAATTTGTATCAGGTGTTTACAATTAGAAATGCTTTACGTATCATCATCTTGAAGATGAAAAACAAAGTATTTTAATTCATCCAAGTGTTGTGAATAGAAAAATGCTGCTTCTAGCCACGTTTCCCACCTATTTAATACAGGAACTGGGGGTAAAGGCAAATTTGGAAGTATTTCTCTATATAATGCCACTCGTGAAGGTGCTTTGAGAAATATCTTTTTAAATGATAAAACTAACTTATAAACATTTGGAAAATGACTCCTGATGTATTCAAGTGCATGTGCTGCACGGGTAACGTATAGCATATTGGGATCAGATTACTTTAATAACTTGCCTGTTTTTAACATATAAGCTGCTTGTGTTTATAGTTGTTATCCGATAACAGAATATTATGAATACATTGATCAATTACTTCTGCAACTGTTTCACCATTTACGACTGGCAATATTTTAGTTGTAATTAAGTATGGTTGGTATGAAGTTGTCCGATGAAGAATACCAAAAACTACATTTAACACATATCGTCCCATTATATCCGTTGTTTCGTCTTCACTTACCCAAAGATAATGACCAGATTGATTCGTATTTTTTCAATGGTTCTCAAATAATATTTTGGTAAGTGGTATTTACGTAAAGTAGATTCATCTGCTATAGGACTATTAGTATATTTTGTAAGAAACCTCTTGAGGACTCGATTGTTAAGGTTTTTGAATGGGATATTGGTCGCCATGAGAGCTTCACACAGTTTAACGAAGAACTGTGTGAAGCTATCATGTGTCGGGTGCAGATGGTCATATGTTATCTTGATGAGTTTTCGAAGAAACATGTCTCTTGCACATTACACTTTTGTAGACGCTTAAACTTAATGAACAAGCACTGCAATATATCTCGGTATCATTACGAATATGCAACCAATTTGTATGGCCTCTAATCCATCCTACCATGGTTGCCCTTCGAGAATTCTCCATAGTTAATGAAAATAAAGAGAAATAGTAACAGAAAGAAATGGACTAAAAAGAAGAAACGAAAACTACTCCAAAAATAAGGTAGTAAATTAAACTTAATATTTATAAAAAATTATAGGATGAATATACAATATAATATATAACGGATTTTTTTAAATACTAAATGTTATAATCAAATAACACTGAAAGAAATGAAACCAGAAACAATCCCTTATAGAAGAGAATAAAAAATATACTATCTCAAGAACAATAAATACATATATGTCTATGCATGTATAACAGCATGTAAACACGAGAATACACTTTGGAAATTAGCGGATATAATTTTTTAAGCGATTAATTCAAGAAGTTTAA
The DNA here is from genome assembly GCA_935421215.2 of Melolontha melolontha. Classification (NCBI taxonomy): domain Eukaryota; kingdom Metazoa; phylum Arthropoda; class Insecta; order Coleoptera; family Scarabaeidae; genus Melolontha; species Melolontha melolontha. Next base: position 84,499,702 of record OW285242.1, on the reverse strand, counting down.
CGAAATAATATATAAATGTATATTCCGTCTTACATGCCACTGTTGGATTTAATTTATAAAGGAATACACACAATGTACTATTCATAATTACGGAAATAGAAACACCTGCTCGAGGAATGCAATCGAGCAAGCAAATAGTGGGCTGTTATAACATCCATACAATACCTGAGACCGCCACGTTTTATCGGGGCAATTGGTCATTTAATCGCTTCAGTCCGCTCTCTGATAATAACTAGGGACCGGTCACGAGAGGCCCATAACTCATCGCCCACGGGCATACTACTAAATTTGTATTTTTAAAGAGTCTTCAAATTTATTAATAAAATTGGAAAACAAACGGGTGGTGATTTACAAAATACGAAATATATTATTATTTGTTCATTTTGTAGTTCAAGTTGAGTAAAGGAGTATATAACTAGCAATACTTTCACAATGTTCTCTTTTGTAAAGTTTGTTCTCTTTGAATGAAATACATCCTTGTAGATAGAAAACATCCTTTCTACATTGCTACTGGTTATAGGTGCATACTGGAAAAATTCTTTTTACTTGTTTTACACAAACGCACTATGTTTCTTATACTATGAAGATAATAATTTACCTATTTCTGCGTTTGATTTGCCACTTTCAGATAACCTAACTATAATAGATCGAAGTTTTTCATCAATCAGCTTGCCTCTACCCATATATACCCTTAAGCTCACTTTTAATGCTTTTGACAACCTATGACAACCAACCCCAATTGCTTTCATATAATTTTGCATAGCCACCTCGATATTTACCTAATTTCTGCACAAAATGTAAATAATTTGTAAACCCATAAAATACCCAAAATTTATAAGTAATGTATAAGTCAATATTGAGATAAATACGTATGCATAAATTTCAGTTTTTTTAAAGATGTTGGAATTTTAGAGTGACCCAACCGATACGGGACGAGGTATGTAATACTTCTTCGAAACGCAATCTAAGATTATTACTAGGTATAGCTAAATTGACAAAATAAAAAATTGTAAATTATTGTAAATATGTATTCGTTGTGTCACAAAAGTTGTTTGAAGACGAGAATCTTAACAAGCTTTTAATGTTGTACAGACAAAAGAACAATTTGAAAATTTGCTATTCATTTTTAATGTACAAAAAAATGTAACAAAAGTACCGATTAATAAACTGAGAATCACTAAATCAATTACAGTTAAAACAATAAAGAGAATAAACCGACACTGTTGAAGAATAGCTAAATTTAGTATACTAGAGCCATTATTCTTCCTTTTGTCTTTTCGTGCATATGATTAAAATGTTTGAATTTTGGTTAAGTTCGTCAAGATAATCGTTACTATTGCTTATTGCAGTGACAGACCATATGCGGTCATGATTAAAATACGACATAGATAATATATAGAATAGGTATTATTAGAACACACCTTGAACAATAACCGAACACTATCAGCAGAATAAATAAGTTTTTAATGTTGTCCGTTAGCACTTATCTAACGTATGCTAATGAGTAATGACATGACTATGGATTGTTGCCTCGGTACTGGTCGCGCTGGTGCTCCAGGAGAAAGAGAGGCCACATTAAAATATTTCTTTATCTCGAACGCTGATAATGATAGTAAAAATAATAATTATAATGGAGCAGCTTTATAGATGGCTTGTACCTTCGCCGTGTTGTCTTATACGCGCACAGTGTGCCTAACGGTGCGTTCAACCCACTCTGGAAGACTTGGATTCCCGCCGCTCTTTCGTCGCGTACCCCTCGTAGCACCGTCCGTGGACGTTCCGCCCCCACCTATCAACCGTCGACAAATGCACAGATAGATTTCGTGTGGTTTGAATTCAAGGACGACGTGATAAAAAAAAAGGTTCTTTGTTTGCGCGCTGCTTTTTATCGGTGGAGTTGAATTTCGTCTCACAGATCAAATAAATACTATATAATATACAGGGTGAAATATAATAGTTCGGACTCGGGTTGAAAAAAAGACGCCCAACCAAGTAAAAAATATATATCATAAGTAAAAAGTAATTCTTATTTTATTAAAAGAACCTAGTACTATATTTAATTTTTTAAATAGTGTAGTAAAGTATGACATGAAATAGGAGTGATTCATAGTAAAAATGGTGCAGTGGTTTACAATAATTTGTTTCTTTGGTGAATATCTTTAGAAAAGTAATTATTTTAAAAGGAAGTAAATCTATATTTTTTTGTCGTTTTTAAAACATATTATAAAAATAAAATTGAACTAATACATTCAAAGTATTAGAAATTAGAAAATACAGATTGTACTATGGAAGAAAAAAGTATTCAAGCACATCATAAATTTGAAATATGTACATATTTGTTTATAGAATATAGTTTTATATGATTGTACACTACCGCTCAAAAGTATTTGGACGCCTTCATAAAATTATAGAATAAGAAGAAATATTTAAAAATACAAACAAAAATGTGAAAATATACAGTGTTAGTAAAAAGTATGGAATCCCCTAAGTTTCTCTGCAACGGTTCAATCTTTTTAAATAAAATTGGGTATACCTTTAAAAAGATTCAAGGATTCTAAAAATTATATCAGATTTGCTGTGTCACTTCCGATTATACCGGAAATAGACATCCAATTTATTTTAAATGGAACACCTGTATATTTTTACATTTTTGAATGCTTTGTTAAATTCTGGATATAGTAAACCTCCACACTGCTATTAAGATCAAAAACATTACTTCCTGGAAATCTGTTTTCATTAGTAACATCATAAGCCATACATGAATTGGTAAAATAGCTAATTTCCAAAAACAAGTCCTTTAAACTCGGGATTTTAACAATCATAACAAAAAAAAAACAATGCTTTGCTGACCAGATTAAATGTTAAAAATTTTGCCCTTCTACTAACTGACAATATCCTAAACGGTCTAAACGAATTCGCGCAAAGAATTCTGTAAAACTTCGTCCGGCATTTGTACTAATAAGATTCTTATGCGTTCCGCCAACCCATTTAAATTTGCAGGTTTACTTCCATATGCCTTATTTTTGAGATAACCCCACTAGAAAAAAATCGAGAGGCGTTAGATCAGGATTACGAGGTGGTCATTAAATGGAACCCCTTCACCCTATCCATCAACCAGGAAAAACTTGATCCAAATACTTACTGCCACACAATTCTAGAATAATGCGCAAGCGCACTGTCTTGCTGATACCATATGTTCTCAGCAGGAATTAGTGGATTCTTTGGATCAGGATAAAGCCTAGCAATAGCAAGTACAATATTACTTCTTGGTAAATCCAAATACTGAGATCCATTACGAGTACCTTCAATGAAGAAAGGCCCAACCACTCAAACAAAATGATGCTTCATTTGAGAACACATATTTTTTGATAAAGTTTGAACTTGCTACGCATCTGTTCTGCAAGTTTTCACAAAATTCTATTCTGCGATAAGGGTCGTCTTCAGTTAACTCCTGACAGAAATGAAATTTACAGGGCTTCAGCTTTTCTGATTTCAGTATATTCATAACCGAATTCTCTCATATATCATTATCAAGAGTCAGTTATGTGGTTGATGTTTGTGGATTCTCCTCAATTACTAATAACATATCCAACTTTACGTTATCATTTGTGGCCGATTTTGGCCTTTCAGACCAAGTCAGTGCATATTCGGTTCAACCAGGTCCATATTTTTACATCATTAGTTCTAACATCTTACAGTTTTCAGAACCGCTGATTTCGTGATTTCATTACCTAGATTAAGTTCATTGAACACATTCAAAACTTCATTGTAACAACGCTGTTTGTCTCCATAGCCCCGCAAAATTAAAATTTCAATACGTTTTGATTAAGTCAGGAACACCATAATAAATAAAACAATAACAAACACAACAGAGAAATAATATTAACAATAGACAATTTTGAAACAAAAAGCTTTTGAAAATAGTACTGTACTAATAGCAGATTACTAGACAAGCCATTTATTTGACAATTAAAAATGGCTTTGTTGTTTGATGATTCGTTCATGACTAACTTAGTACAAAACGTAAAATTATTCGTTAGTGCATTTAATATTCGAAATTGGTGGAGACTGTGGCTTGTAATCTGAAACAGAAATAAGAAAAACACGCTAACCACAATATATATCAATAAATACTATATACATACTTCGGCAACTAAGTTGCCATCTTCAGTAGAATAACCTTAAAAACTGAAAAATGTTAAACGTAGCGTTTTTGGCTAAGGTAAACCTTAGAAGATATGCTCTTCACCAAATCGCCAGTGGGATAACACTGAAGATGGCAACTTAGTTGCCGAAATACATATATAGTATTATTGATATATATTGTGGTTAGGGTGTTTTTCTTATTTCTGTTTCATTTAATATTCAATAAAAGTATGTGAGGGCAGCAAATATTTTGCATATATTTTATATATACTACCTACTTGAACTAGGTGAATGAAGTTAGAAGTTATAACTTATAACTTCTAACTTCATTCACCTAGTTCAAGTAGGTAGTATATATAAAATATATGCAAAATATGTGCTGCCAGGCTTTGAAAGGCTGTGTGACAAGATTTTAATAAATCGAGGTTTCTTTTGTTTTCGTAGCTTTTATTGCATATGGTTATAAAAATAATATAATAAATAGTAATAAACACAGCTTCTAATCTAGTAATATATTATCAGAATGTGTTTTTCTGGATTTTAGTTAAATTTACACCTTGTTTTAGAATATTGTGAATGAACACTTTACAATTGACTACTTACAACATGGAAATTCAATGAAACTAAAACTTCAACACTAATAAAAGGCCTTTGTTGTTTATAATAATAGTTCTTAACGACAGTAATAAAATTTTCTAAGAATAGGGGATTTACTTCAGCTCCAAAATGTCCATTTTCGATCAATTATGGAAGTTATTCGTAGAGTTGCACACTTTGTCTCGAATGCATGTATTGTAAGGACGGCTTGTCGTTAAAATATTACGATTCGTTTTAAGTTTAAATTGAATTCACAACCAAATACAAATACATGCGTATTATTATTTATGATCCATAAATACAAATGGCTATTATGATTTTGTATAATAACAATATCCAGTGCATACTAAAATATCACTCTATTAATTTATGAGATCCGGCAAATCATTTCAGAGAATATTTAGATAAATAGTTAAATGTGGGATGCACTACATACGGTCCTGCCGTACCGCAAAAATCCTCAGCTCTAATAATGAATCCGTTAAATTCTTTTCACGAAGAAAATGGCACAAAGCAAATTGATAATTTATGGTATGACATTCTGAAAATTATATCATCAAATTTAATGCTTCTAAATGATATATAGAAAAAAAATGCAATAATTACATCTCTAATAAAGATAATTAAGTTTACAATTCCCAACTTGAACGGAACGAGGGTAACAGCACGTGTTTAACACTCTATATCTATGACGTACAAGTTATGAATTTATATTAAAAAAAATATTCTACAAACCAGTATCTTAATATTGATAAAAAAAAAAAATTAAACAATTTATATATTTTATATACCAAATTTACACAGGATTTCTTCATGTTGCGATGACGAATAAGGCTATCGTAGACTTCAATAATATTAACAAGATAAGTACTACCTTTTACATGAGGAGTACAGGAAAAAAAACTGCAATCTCGTGGTCCACTCGATTCAATGGTAATTTTCAGTGTATCGGGTTTTTTTATTTAGCTCAGAACGGAGATGATTACATCGGTTGCTCAAATCCTGGAATATTATGGCCCCTTGCCAATTTCTCTGTTAGATAAGGATAGGAAAAATATAAAATAACGAAATACTCTAATTAGGAGAACAATGCCTTTTACAAAACATTCTTAGATAATGACTCACCTTGTTCATGAATTTGGAGTCTACAAAATGGAGAATTCACCACATGGTCGAAAAATATATCTTTTCTAATCCGTGAACATCCACGAAAAAATAACTCTAGGACATCTTCCTCGTTATTTTAAATTATTTTATTTTAAGCCGCTTCTAGCGAACATAAAACATGTTTAATAAAATTCTAATTAGTCAGATAATTTATCACCAGAGAGCAATGAATGACTGGAACAGGTGACAGAGAGAACATCCCTCGACTCGCATTTTTATATAACAGACAAATACGACGTCATACAGAAAAAAAAAAGTATATTTGAAAGAATGTTTTAATTACCACATATTTAAATGTTTCCAAAAGTAAATCGGCAGCGAAGATACCCACCATGCTAAATTACAAAAAATTCCCCTTTAAATCTCGCTAATGAAGGCCAAAATGCTAATTAATCCATCGCACTGTAACTCAACTAAATATCTCATAGATGGCGCTATAAGCCGATCCAAACAACTAGCTTCCAAGTAAAGAATAAAAACTACATCTTCAAAAATTCCCATATTTAATTAGGATACATACTAATAGAAATCCTAATTAAAAACGATGTTTATCATTTCATAAAACAAAAGGCACATAACTTGCATATATGTACACTCACATATAACAAGTGTTCATTTGAAAAGTCAATCTAGGTTACTTTGAAATTTTGATAGAATAAGACGCAAATATGTATATTAGTATGTGTTTGTTGTTCCGTAAACGTAAATCCAAATGACATTTGATAATGTCAATCACAAATATCAGTTAGTGCATAAAATAATCGTGCGTCGATTCTGGTTTAAATAAATTGCTTCTCAGTTTTAAAATGGCTTTAACTTTAGAACATAAAATTTTTTTAGTCCAGGCTTATTTTCGAAGTGGTAATAAAATTGATGGTTTATGGGTTTATTCAGTTCAAGATTACATGGTAGAATTTCAAGTTTCCACATTTTGTAATAGATTATATACAATTTAGAATACTTTGGATAGAACTTTAAAACTTTTTTCTGAAACTGGTAGTCTCTTAAGAAAATCAGGCAGCGGTGCAGTTAAGAAACGTACACCTCAAGTTGTCAATCGCGTTGAAGAAATAATGGAAAATGAACCACAAACATCTGTTCGACATTTGAGTCAACAAACAAACCTTTCTGTTGGTACAACTCACAAGTTATTAAAAAAAGATATGCAACTTTATCCATACCGTGTCACAGCAGTACAAGAATTATTAGAAATTGATTACCCACGTAGACTACAGTTTTCTAATTGGTTTGTAAATATGAACAATAATGGAGAACTTTCGCAAAGAGTCATCTTTACTGATGAAGCATGGTTTTATAAAACGGGATACCTAAATTCACAAAATACAAGAATTTGGAGTAGTGAAAATCCACATGTAATTAATGAAGAATCGCTACATCCAGAGAAAATTTGTGTTTGGGCAGCGATAAATCAAAGGCGAATCATTGGACCAATATTTTTTCAGGGAACGTTAACTGCTCAAAGGTACCGTACGGAAATTTTACAACCATTTGTCAATCAGTTGCATGGTGATGAACTTCAAAATGCATATTTTCAACAAGACGGAGCACCTTGTCACTGCACTACAGAATCTTTGGATTATTTAAGAGAATTTTTTGATGAGCGTATAATTAGTCAAAATACTGAAATTGCCTGGCCTGCACGTTCATGCGATTTAACACCTTGCGACTTCTTTTTGTGGCCTTATCTAAAAAATAACATATTTCGAACACCTATATTGAATTTTAATGATATGCTACAGAGAATCGAACAGAAATGCATGGAAATTAATAACAATCCAGTATATCATCAGAAATTTTGAACGGAGGATTTTAAAGTGCATTGATCTTGAAGGACAACATTTTCAACATTTGTTATAGTTTTCAATAAATACCTATTACTTGTTATTTATTTGTATGTATGAAACTGTCAAAATATACGACTTCGTAGGTTAAGTAGTAAATTTTAATTTACGACATACTTCAAAATGTTCTCAGTAAATCACATGCTACTAGATTGACTTTTCAAATGAACACTTGTTATGTCCATGTAAGTGAATCTATAGCGCATGCACGACTGACAGTTTAGCTAGCTTAGATTTTGTAAACAATCATCTACAATAGCTACCAGATCTAACTAACGTTCTGAATTCACGCACGTAAATTACAAAATAATAATAATGCCATAAATATCACATGGTTAAACAATACATTATTCTAGATATTATAAAGCAGGAAAACCGTTACTGAAGGGCACTAATAAATGTTTTAAATAGTCCAATAATAGTAATAACTCTGGAAATAGGGACCAAGTTAGTGAGTTAGGACAATAGCTTAGTAATAATTATTGAAGATACTAAAAACATACAGAGGTCAAAATCGACTTATAACAACTTATAATAAGCATTTGAAAAAAGAACAAGTAAAAATACAGTTTGAAGTTTTACTCTGAAATAGAGGGCCAATAACGCAACGCCTTCTGGGCATTGATTCAATTAATATTTGAATATAGCTTCGCCCTATCTTACTCCATTCTTGCTTCCATATACTCTCCAAATAAATTTTTATTTTTTATGTTGTGTCTTCTAATTTCAAATACCAAAATGTGCCATAAGCTCTCTATAAGGTTAATGTCAGGCGATTGGGGTGGTTTTTTAAGTCCTTTTGATGTATTGTATAGTAACCATTCTTGTGCGAATCGAATGGCATGTTTCGGATCACTATCTTGCTAGATGAAATAATTAATCACCAGGGATTCCAAGTTTCTCCGCACTTGGTTAATATTTGCTTTTAAGGTGTTCAAATAAACATCTCTATCCATTACTCCAAGAATTATTGCTTAATTTTCTACCCATACAGTCCCATACCATGTCCGATCCTCCGTCGCGTTTCATAGCTCTTAAGTTTTCTTTTTTTAGAACTTCACCTCTTTTACAACTCACTAGATGACGTGTATCGGACCCAAGTACATTGTATTTACTTTCATCGTAAAAATGTTGGTATTAATGTACTTTCTAGCGAGCTTTCTAAATGTTTTAATCTGTTTCTTCCTAGTTACTCCACCTTTAAAACCTTTGTGATTTAAAATTTGACGAATCGCATGAGAACTTATTAAAATTTGATTAATCCTTTCTTGAATTTGACTTCATTCTGCAAAGCTCTACGTTATCTCTCTCTCTGTAAGCTTTTCGTTCGCCTATTTCTGACCAAATTTGTGTTTGTATTTTTGCTTTTTTTTTAATAATGTATTGAAAATCGTTGTAAAGCTCCCATTGATCATTTTCCCAATTTCACGTAGAGATCGATTCTTTCTGTGCGATATCTCTCTCTGCAACAGTAATTTTCGTCCAATTTTGACAAAACAAGGTCTACTTATTGTTTCAGTGAATAAATAGCACTGGTGGAGTGGCTTTGTACCTTACCATTACGTTGAGTTGTTCGCATGTATTATAGGCTATCGTATTTTCCCTATAACGTAACACATACTTTTACGTTGAATTATAGACGCTTTATTTCAGAGTCACGCTTTAAACTATATTTTTACATGTTCTTTTTTTAAATGCTTGTTATAAATTACTTAATACTAAATGGATGTCAACGGTAAATAGTAGACGCTGTGCCCAAATTGCCAGAATACTTTTTGTTAATGTTTACTTATAATATAGTGGTGCATGATTAATTATGCTGCTAACTGTATGTAACCTTTATAATGTTAGATGTTTCTGATACTCGTTATGAATTAGTTTTGTCTTTGTAACACATTTTAGAAATAGTGAAAAATATATCTTATAATTTAGTGATGGGTTGCTACGAAGCAAACTGCTATTTTGAAACTGCTAACTATCGTTAGCAGTTTGTAGCAGCTAACGAATATGAAAAGAAACTGCTACTTTTTGTAGCAGTTTTCCGATGTTAATATTTCTGACGTAGCAGCTCTAACGGAAAGTAATATTAAGCTAGCAATATTTTTTATGCAGCAGATTATCTATTCGTCGAGTACATAACATGTACCATAGAGTTGTAGCAGTGTTAAAAAGAATTCCGTACTGCCATAATACCAAATAATACATACCTCTAACTTAGTATTGTATATAATGTACATATTACAATTAGTATAATTTTGTAGTAGATACTTCGGTACTTGTAATAAAATCAATGACTTTATGACTGTTAAATATATTATTAATACCAAACTTTAGTAGCGTTTTTTTTTCATAAATTCTGTTTCACTGCGCACTCCTCTTGTTTTCTAAATGCCGTAAATTTCTTTTTTTAACTTTCAATGACTGAAGGAAAGGTACAAAGAAAATATAAGGGCTGAACTAAAAAGTTTATATAAAAATATTATTTACAGACATAAGACAATGAATAAAATATAATGATCAAGAAAAAAAAGTACATATAAAATATAAACCATAAATATAAAACAATTCTAATAAAAATACAATTATACATAACTAACATTGCAATGGTTTCACATGCTTCGTGTTTGCATTTAGAAACAGTATTTGCTGTACCGTTTTTGCTTTAAGCCTGTTTCTTCTGGCCACTAATATTGTACCTGCTTTTGAAAATACTCTTTCACAAGGTACCGATGTCCCTACCACACTAAGTGTTTCCTTAGCTACCTCTGAAACAAACGGGAAAGAATATTGTTGTTGCCACCAAACTAAAGGATTTTCCGTTCGCGGTAGTAAAGGTTCCTCTAAATATCTTTGCACTTCTACTATTGCTTTTGATTCTACTGATATGACGGATTGAAATACTTTTGACTTAATATTTTGATCCAAATGTTTAAACAGCAAACACTTTTCTTCACTTGCATCTTTGGCATTTTGACTTTTCTCAGAAGCTTCTGTTACCTTGTTTTTTATTTTGGCAGCAACTAAGTTTATCACTATTTTTTTCACTTTTTCAAAAGTACTTTCATCAGAAAATGCAAAATTCTTAAACCTGGGATCTAAAAATGTAGACGTAATCAAAGTGCTACTCTGTTCTAAAGTAGCAAATCTTATATCAATTCCGCTTCCAATTTCTTGTAATAATGAATATCCAATTTGTGAAAATTGTTTCTGTTTTAGTTCGTTATATACGGTTTCTAAACCATTGGCTATAACGATAACCAGCGATCCAGTCAGATATTCTTCGCCACTTACTATTTTAGTAGCATCCTCCATAGGTTCCAATATTTGAACAATTTCTTTAATTAACTCCCAATCTGTAGATGTTAGAATTGGCAAATCTTTATCTATTAATGCTACAGTTGTTCTTACTACTTCTTCATGCTCAATAAATCTTTCTAGCATATAGTATGTGGAGTTCCATCGTGTGGGCACGTCTTGCCGTAATTTGTTTGGCTCTTTATTTGCCTGTTTTTGTATATCTAAAAGTTTTGCATTAGATTGTGGGCTTGTTTTAAAATGACCAACGATTGTTTTCACCTTTTCGACTAATTCATTAACTAATGTAAGTGATTTAGTTACGATAAGATTTAATGTATGAGCAAAACAGCCAAAATGCTTAAGTTGCAATTCTTCTGACAGTGCTTTTTTAATATTTGCTGCATTATCTGACACACTTATTATGATTTTTCTGTTAATTCCCCACTCTAAAAGTATACTTCTAATTTGTGTTGCCAAATTTTGACTAGTGTGGGAGGTATTTGAAACTCTACAATCTAACAGTACTGATTTCATTTCGAAGTTTTCAGATATAAAGTGAGCGGTCACAGCTAAATAATTATCATTATTAATGGAAGTCCAACAGTCTGTGGTAATTGTTAAGGCTTGTACATTATTTACCATATTTTGGATCTGGTGATAAGTTTCTTCATAAAGTGCTGGAAGAAATGTAGTGCTAATAGCTTTTCTGGTGGGCAATGTATATGATGGATTTAATAAATTAATTAGTTTCTTAAAACCTTTATCTTCCACAATACTAAATGGTTGCAAATCTAGAGTGAACAGTTCTAATAACTTGTCATCAATTTTTTTCTTAGCCCTAATATTCATTTTCTGCGGAAGCAAGTAGTCAGTAATGTTTTCTTGGTACTTACTTTGTTGATTTTCAACTAACGCTTCAGGTCTATTTATTGTAGTTCTTGCTGATGTAGATGCTTGAAGCTCGGCTTCATTTAAAATAGTAGATCTTTTAGTACAAAGATTCTGTAGATTTATAAATGGATGTTTTCTTTTTAGGTGAGTTTTCAAATTTGTAACAGAAGATTTGTATGAAAGCAGTTGTTTGCATATATTACAAACGGCTTTCTCATTTTCAATTTTAAAGAAATTCCATATTTCAGAAGTTTTCCTTTTTTCTGTTTTAGTAGCCATCTGTGTGCATATAAACTGATATGTTAGGAACTCAATTTCATAATATTTTCTCGTATACTTACATTTAAAGTGCAATTGATACTATCGCTTAATATACTTAATATATGAATTTTCTTCAAACACTGACAAGCACTATAACTTAAACTTTCAGATTGTAGTTTATTCTAATGTTGAAGTTTGCCTGTAAGTGATAACTAGAGCTGAGGATGTTTGCGGTACGGCAGGACCATATGTAGTGCATCCCCACATTTAACTATTTATCTAAATATTCTCTGAAATGATTTGCCGGATCTCATAAATTAATAGATTATATATTTTAGTATGCACTGGATATTGTTATTATACAAAATCATAATAGCCATTTGTATTTATGGATCATAAATAATAATACGCATGTATTTGTATTTGGTTGTGAATTCAATTTAATCTTAAAACGAATCGTAATATTTTAACGACAAGCCGTCCTTACAATACATGCATTCGAGACAAAGTGTGCAACGCTACGAATAACTTCCATAATTGATCGAAAATGGACATTTTGGAGCTGAAGTAAAGCCCCTATTCTTAGAAAATTTTATTACTGTCGTTAAGAACTATTATTATAAACAACAAAGGCCTTTTATTAGTGTTGAAGTTTTAGTTTCATTGAATTTCCATTCACAATATTCTAAAACAAGGTGTAAATTTAACTAAAATCCAGAAAAAACACATTCTGATAATATATTACTAGATTAGAAGCTGTGTTTATTACTATTTATTATATTATTTTTATAACCAAATGCAATAAAAGCTACGAAAACAAAAGAAACCTCGATTTATTTATTTATGAAGTTAGAAGTTATAACTTATAACTTCATTCACCTAGTTCAAGTAGGTAGTATATATAAAATATATGCAAAATATGTGCTGCCAGGCTTTGAAAGGCTGTGTGACAAGATTTTAATAAATCGAGGTTTCTTTTGTTTTCGTAGCTTTTATTGCATTTGGTTATAAAAATAATATAATAAATAGTAATAAACACAGCTTCTAATCTAGTAATATATTATCAGAATGTGTTTTTCTGGATTTTAGTTAAATTTACACCTTGTTTTAGAATATTGTGAATGAACACTTTACAATTGACTACTTACAACATGGAAATTCAATGAAACTAAAACTTCAACACTAATAAAAGGCCTTTGTTGTTTATAATAATAGTTCTTAACGACAGTAATAAAATTTTCTAAGAATAGGGGCTTTACTTCAGCTCCAAAATGTCCATTTTCGATCAATTATGGAAGTTATTCGTAGAGTTGCACACTTTGTCTCGAATGCATGTATTGTAAGGACGGCTTGTCGTTAAAATATTACGATTCGTTTTAAGTTTAAATTGAATTCACAACCAAATACAAATACATGCGTATTATTATTTATGATCCATAAATACAAATGGCTATTATGATTTTGTATAATAACAATATCCAGTGCATACTAAAATATCACTCTATTAATTTATGAGATCCGGCAAATCATTTCAGAGGATATTTAGATAAATAGTTAAATGTGGGGATGCACTACATACGGTCCTGCCGTACCGCAAACATCCTCAGCTCTAGTGATAACTAAAATACTCTAATTTTTGGCTAGCCTGGTTATTTATATGAATTTTTCTGCTGGTAATACAAAAATCGATTTGTAATAAACTGATGACGATGACTGATGTTACAAATACAAATGTATAATCAAAAGTGTCGCAAATGCAAAAATTAAGCGCTTTGTTTATTGTTAAAGTTTAGAAAACATTTTATTATAAGAGGCAGGTAGTGTTTATCCACTCAAAGAAGTAATTGATACATTTCATAATATTTTTCTTTTAGAAATTTGGTTTGCAGAACAATAGACGATACTTTTTATACTTTCGTTATAGGAATAGAACATATGCCAGGATAATAAGGAATAAAGAACGATTGTCCAGAAACATTCAACAAAATCAATTAGGTACTCTAAACGAAATATATGCATATCTTCTTTATTGCTATTTACTACAGTAATCCTTTCATACAGAAATCGCTTACCGGCAAGTATATGCATACTGGTGCATGTACACCCATACATTTTTTTCAAAATTCGTAGAACTATTTATAAACTATTGATTCAGAAACTTCTTTCACGTATTAGTAATAAAAAATGGATGGTTTATTTTAATGCTAAGGTAATACATATAATCATTTTTCAAATACCAGAATTTAATTGCATTTGTATTGATTATAGCAAAACCAAATAACAATCAATATTGAAAAAGACAGAAAATGTTGTAACGTTTATTAGTTATTATGTAAGACAATAAGATATTAAAAATTAGCCGCATTTAATGAAAAATGCTTTATTTAAAGTATATAGTACGTATGTTGCTATATAGGAGAAACTGCTACAAAAAGTAGCAGTTTTTTTAAACTGCTAACGAAAAGTAGCAGTAGCAGTTTGTAGCTGCTAATGAAAAATAGCAGTTTTACACATCATTATCTTATATACCTCCTATAAGTATTTTTAGTAATGAAACGAATTTAATACCAGTGCATCTTGTTGTAGAAGTTTAATTCGGGGTCTTACAAAAATTCTCTCTTTAAGTTTTGCATCTGAGGGAAATTTTTGTTTGAGGTATTGGAATCCACGGTCATCTTTATCCATTGCTTTCACGAAATTTTTCATCAAACCTAATTTTATGTGAAATGGCAGTAGAAGTATTTTATCAGGTTCAACTAGTGACTTATGAAATACATATACATATTCTCTTGTCCAGGAATATACTGAGCCCTGACTGGTCAGTCTTTAACAATATAGTAGGAATTTCTTAATCGACTGTCCCACTCAATAAGAAAACAGCAATTCTTTGTATATCCTAGTTGCAAGCTGAGTAGAATTGTTACAACTTTGAAGTCTGCGCTGATGTACCATTTGTACATTCTGTAATTAATTCTGTCTAGAAAAAAAGCAATATTTTCATACGTTCCTTTTAAGTGGATTGCGTGGCCAATGCGGATGGATGGATAAACGTTTCCTATGTGAAGGACAGCTTCCAAATTCAATTTCGAAGCATCGATAAAAAGACGCGATTCTTCGGGATGGTGTTGGTGACCTAATGCCAACATCAAATCGTCGACATTATTGCAGTATGAAAGACCCTCGTCGGTTGAAAAATATTGTGATAGTTCTTTTTGACGATTACAATACACAGAAATATGTGTGCCTGGAGTTAACAGTTTCTATCCTTGGAGTCTAGATCCTAGTATTTCTGCCTTAGTTTTTACAAATTCAGGTCTCGAATAAGATTATTTAATTCTAACTGATTTATTAGGTGTGATCCG
Organism: Melolontha melolontha; assembly: GCA_935421215.2. Classification (NCBI taxonomy): domain Eukaryota; kingdom Metazoa; phylum Arthropoda; class Insecta; order Coleoptera; family Scarabaeidae; genus Melolontha; species Melolontha melolontha. The sequence continues at coordinate 84,484,119 of OW285242.1, read as the reverse complement.
CCCTCATCAGATGGCAAATATTCATAATTGCAAGTCGATAACTTGACACTCGCTTCTTCTGATTTTGTAACATCATATTCTTCATTCGAAACACCTGTGGCCCTTGGTACTGGCAAGACTTCTGAATGAGGTACTGGACGAGTAGCAGAGGGTATACTAGCATAACTAATATTTTTACTATTTTTGTTGGAAAACCCGTAAGTTTTCATCCAGCAAAAGTAGCAATCATAGGTCTTGCAAATGGCATAATGCTTTTCTTACGGTTTGACCAGCCCCTCAGAGTAACAGCACAGCGTGCGCAGCAAATGCTGGGAATCCATGATTTGTCTTGATGTTCAATGGCTAAGCCAAAATAGTGAAAACAAAACTTTTCTATTAGAGGTGTAATATTCCGCTTGTGCTGGTGGGTAGTGAATTCTCCACATACATGACAGAAACTGTTTGGAATATTTATACACGTACGCGATATTATGAAATAAAAAGACGTTCACAAACCGACCTATATTGAATTGAAAAAGCCGTGAATCCCTCACTATATACCCACATAGCCAGATATCTACCAATTCTTAATTTGGTTGGTGGGCATGTTTAGACACTCAATGTTCGACAGAACAATATTTTTAGTAGTATCTTTCTTATATAAAAGTAACTTTAAAATTTTGTAAACTTTTTTCTGCTCCATCACGTCAGGTTTGAAAAACCTAACGTGTGGAGCAAATTTTAAATCAGATTCAGAATCAGCATGACAAAAGACATAAACTACACGTATTGGTGTATAAAAAAGTCAAACTGTGTTGACCAGTATTATCGGTAGAATGATTTCTGTACATTAATGCCTGGTCGTTTAAAAGCAAGGGAAGGAGTTCAAGTATATGTTAACTCTCGTACGAAGATTACGTGTCCTGGAAAAAACAGCTTTTCGTAAATCATGCTGTACACTTATTTGCAATTCACTGCTCCTTTATGGAAATCTACACCATTTAGGTACTATTGAACTTGTACATGATATGGAAAATGACGAATAGATTATTATTACACAAAAATGTATTTGATAGATGGATTATTCGGAATAATGTACAGAAAAGACCTACAACCACAGTACCAGAGACAGAATAGACAAGATTACCCAAGCCGCACCTAACACGGCCCAGTAATGAAGAATATAAAAAACTACAGTTTACATATATATAGAGGTTTTAAGAAATAATATTCGGTCCCCCAAATAGCGGAGTGATTAGTGTGCTTGATTTAGTTCGCACAAGTACATCTCGCAAAAAAAAAATTGGGAAGACATATGAATTTGGCAAGAATTGGCCCTTCTCAGGGTACCCTGAAGACGGCAATAGATTGACTGCCGAAACATCGGATTATTCAAATCCTTCAAACGATAGAAATAACCCAAACAACTGCTCATTTAATCATTCATCGTCAACAACTTCTCGTTACGAGTTAAAAATGTATTCTTGATTATTTTTTTGCAACCACAACATCCTTTTTGTTAAGACAAAACACTATCCGTGGGAGAAAAATACGTCAAGAAACCAGAGATTCTCGACCTCCGAGGCTTCCTAAAGGATCAGAATGGTAATTTCTTATATTTTAATTTCTGCGTAAAGTACGCACTCCTTCCGATTAACTATAGAACAAGATATCGGATAAATATCTTCCACACCAGCAGGCACGCCACCCCACCCTTATTCTTATATTGAAATTTTCTACGTCTCTTACTCAACTTCGCTAGTCAGGCACCGAATGGCGTCTTTCAATTAATGGATTGTAGACTTAAGAAAACTCCAAAGCAAAAAAAAACATGGTAGCAAATTTCTAAAGTACCTGGAATCACTCGGCCAAAAAATTCCTCGCCAAATAATGCAATCTTTTCGCGGGTAGTATTGTCTTGATGAAACACGTTTTCTACATTTTTTATTGTTACGGTTTCATCCTCGAAGAAGTAAGATCCAATTATTCCATCAGTCCTGAAACTAGACTAAACAGTGTCTCGTACGGGATGCATATAGTTCCAGTGGAGAGTTCTGGGAGTTTCTTTATATCACTGACTAGCTAGTTTGTAAAAACAAGTTGGTATTAATTCGCCGTTAAAATAATTTGTCAGAAAAATGAAAATTGCTTGCTTTATTGCAATATAATAAACATTTTTCAATTATAGAAAATTAGTGGCTCCAATTCCTTAGCTGCTTTAGATTTTTTAAATTCAGCTTAATTGTTTAGGCTAAGGAAAAACCATTACTATCACAGCAAAAAAAGAACCAAATTGAAGTGGATGCAGACATTGGAACTCGGTCTTAGAACAATCGTAGTAAACAATGCAAAAAGCTTGAGAGAAAGTCCTTAATATAATCTTCTTAAAGACTTCCTTTCAATAAAACGGTGCAGCTTATATTTATCTACGATCGTTGGAATGGTTCTCGAATAACAATATTCCGCTTTTGTAATGGTCTCTAGTAGCTATGACTTGTCACCTATTGAGAAGTTATAGAATAAGACCAAAAAAACAGTAGTGTGCCAATCATTTACAATTTGGTTAAAATTAAAAACCTAAAATTCAAACTTGTCGGCTTTTATATTTGTAAAAGATAAATTGCTAACAAATTTCTAACCCATTTTGTGAAATTTTGCGTGAGTGAATTTGGAATGGGTGAGCTAATTATATGTTCGTAAATGTATATCATAAAAATAACATTGTTTGAGTAACGAAATAATGAAAATGCATGTCGAAAATATGGTTGTACTGTCCAAACAATGTAAAGTTTAAGTTCAACAATTAAATATACTTTAGAAACACGGGATGCTGTCTTTCAATAATTTCAAGCAGAAATGATTAATAAACAAAAACTTGGTGTAAAATAAAAACAAAAATGAAATTCTTAAGTTAAAGTCAATAAAATTTTTATAATTTCCAAAAAAAATTAATTTTAAATTACTTAAAACAAACGGCCTGGTAAATATACCATTATTTGAAGCTTCTGCATAAATTTGAGTTTTCCTTTATATACATTGACCTATATCAATGAATGCACTGACTCTCTCGTATTAAACTACTTAGCAAATTACGAATAATTTTAATACAATATGAAGTTCCAAATGATTAGTTTAAATTGGAAGAGTAAGCGGTTTTTAATATAATAAAAGTATACCTGGAAGTGATAGAAAAGAAGGCTATGTAATTAATTATTAGGCGAGGTATCTCTATCTTGTTTGTTATATTTGTTTGTATACTATTTATCGCAAATACATTCTTTGCTTACAAGTTAAAAGCAATAAATTAACTATTAACTAATCCACAAGCACTACACACAAATCGGCTAAATGAACGCGCTAATAATTACTTATTACGTGACCCCTGTAAGCGGTTTGCATAAGTAGTTGACTAGGTTCCGCCCATCTCGAGACGGCCAACAACAGCATGTGGTCAATGGGCAGCGGAAATTAAGAAGTGATTGTCGTTCAAGAATTCACTGCTGGCAAGCCGATTGGTAAAGAGAGAAAGAAGTAACAGAACTCATTTGTTAGGACTATATACAATTGATAGAGGCTATGCCAAGGAGATTTTATTCACATAGACACATATACATAACATAAAGAGAGCGCGGACGCGATTCCACATAATCAAATCGCGAATTCTATACAAACATTAAAGCGGTAAAATGTTGCATAAACTCGAGAAGAGAAAAAAGAAAAAACCGGACAAGGTAATTTGTTGCAATAGACGTATATAGATAATAATTGGACCATTCTTCACTGATCTGGACACTGATCTTCATATACCCGATGAATCTACTTTACGTAAATACCACTTACTAAAATGTTATTAGAGGACCATTGAAAAAATACGAATCAACCTTATTATCATTATCTTTGGATAAGTGCAGCCGAAGCAATAAATGCAATGGGACGATATGTGTTAAATGTAGTTGTTGGTATTCTTCATCAGACAACTTCATACCAACCATACTTAATTGCAACTAAAATATTGCCAGTCGTAAATGGTGAAACAGTTACAGACGTTATTGATCAACGTATTCATAATATTCTGTTATCGGATAACTACTATAAAGACAAGATGCTATAATTTTTGACTGATGTGGCAGCTTATATATTAATAACAGGCAAGTTATTAAAGCACTCTTATCCCAATATGCTACACATTACCTGTGCAGCACATGCACTACACAGAGTATGTGAATACATCAGGAGTCATTTTCCAAATGTTGATAAGTTAGAAAGATATTTCTCACAGCACCTTCTCGAATGGAATTATATAGAGAAATCCTTCCAAAATTGCCTTTACCCCCAGTTCCTGTATTAACTAGGTGGGAAACATGGCTAGAAGTAGCATTTTTCTATTCACAACACTTGGATGAATTAAAAAACTTTATTTTTTATCTTCTAGATGATACGCAAAGCATTTCTAATTGTAAACACGTGATACAAATTGAAAATTTATAAAACCAGCTATACTTTATTCAAGCTAATTTCCAGTGTCTTACAGATACGATTACTTACATGCAAAATCAAGATATTAACCTAAAAGAGGAGATAATTAACTTAGAAACCGTTATCGATCGAATGTGAAGTATGCCTTCTGAATTTGGAAACAAGCTGAGACAAAAAGTTGATGACATATTTAGCAGAAATCAAGATTTGAATATATTATATCAATTCTGCACAGAGCAGATTGACAAATTTATACATTAGATGTATGGTGCACTTTTGCAACATTTTAATCACGCACCCATCACCAGTTGTGATGTGAAACGGACATTTTCTATTTTTAAAGACGTTTTAACATCTAAAAGATCTAATTTAACACAGGAACACCTTGAACAAATTTTAGTTACAAATAATACAAATCTGCATAAAACAAATATGTATCTGTGCACATGGACATACAGCAAGTATTTACTAACTGTATGCCAATGTGTACAGATACAGATTTGTCTTATTTGTAAGAAGGCTTGATGCGAGCTCTCGCATCGATATGCTAATTTGTTTTTGGCAAATTTTAGTTGTTCATAATAATGTTTTACACTTTCAATGTTTCACAGAAAATACATAGTTTTGAGTTTTGTTCTTTGTAAATTATTTTTATTCAAAATTCGATACGCAATTCGCTTGTCAGCATTACTTTTGTTTCAGCAGTAATTGCTGCCGGTTATCAAACCGTTTATTACATTCCCTCTCTTGTGCATTGACAGATACATATTAACTGCATATGTAGGTATGTGTCACTTATGCAGCACGCCACATTTATCAAATTGTTCGAAACACACGGATCGCTTACGGAAACAAACCTATTGCTAATATAAGGCAGATGCCTATGGACTATGAATTATCACTCGTTCGAGTCCGGTCTCTGGTCATTAAATCTAACTATGGTATAGATTAAATTTGAATGCATCGCTTGATTTTTCTAGAATTTCTTTGCACATGTGATGCGGTTTGTTTTTGAGCTTCTATCAAATTGTGTGAGAGCCTACAACTGGGTGTACGTTCAAATGTTCATGCAAAACCATGTGTATTGGTTTTATGTCAATTCCCAAGGGTGCTTCACTTTCACGGTATGTGGTGTACTGATCTCGTTCAATCATTTCACGCACAGCATCAATATTAGCGGCAGATAATCGATGACATTAACATTAGAGGCAACAAGAGGCGTCGACGGACAATCTTAAACGAAATTTCTTCCGGAAAGTGATGCGTCTACGTTAAAATTTTATAAACTAACTGTAAACACTACTTTTAGATGGTGATTCATTCCCAAAAACCAAATAAAGTCGATCTATGCATTGTTTCGGCATTTATATCGCGACATCATATAAAATCATGGCCCGAAAATTCTATTTTTAACCAAAACTACATACTTTTTTTAATGATGTTGGAACACAAGTAGTACACTTAAATACTAACTGTCAACTGAATTATTGGTTAGATATATAAAATTTTACGAATATAACAGTCGACAAATGCGGGCACTCCTTAAACTACTAGATGCCTGACATTTACCCTGCAGCCCTCGTATATTTATAATTGTCCGACATCAATCTTCGTTGTAACAGGTAGAAATTATCTGCCCCCAACTCGTAAAACATATCTTTCTAGCAGATGTTTGCGTTGGATATGAACGGGTAAGCTTACCTGCTTTTGATTAGTTTGGATCGATTATTCGATTATCAGACTGTCAAAGGTATCAAGCGCCAGTATTACTTTCCTGTGTACCTGTGCAATATCGCGTAAATGTAACTTTAATTTTTTTATTGCTAAAAAATTTTTATCAAGTTATATATTTTATGAAATGCTTAATTAGACTGCTTAATGAAAAACAAATACGAATTCAAATTCGCTTATAATTTGAACTTTATTATCATCTGTAAATGCAAGAAAAGAAAACGCTTCACATGAAAAAGTCGGTAGAGTGGCTAGTTTTATGGAGCAAACTTGTCTTCGATTGACTTGATATGTTGCTGTAGTATCAGTAAGACAAGTGGACGTCATAATCAAATTATTTTTAGCAGAATCTTAAATTAGTTGGATTTTGGTAAATGCACTAGTCAGATAGAAAAAAATTATTATACTTTTAAAGATGCAAAACTATTCTTTTTAGGTGTCCCTGATGGATTTCAGAACTATTTTCATAACTTATGGAAAAAAGAAAAAACATTTTCTGAAGAACTAATTCATAGCTAATTGAGAATCTAATTACAAAAAATATAAATAGTTACTTGTTTCAGCAAAGCTCAGGACTGATTAAAGAAACTCCACAAACATTTGAACATGACTATGTGTATTCAAAGAACAAAGATTATCACAAGTTAATTTGAAGAGAAAAGGATTGCAGTATTAAAATGGTGCAGTTGGATGTGGGTGGAGACAATTATCCCAAACACTAGTGTATTCATCTTATAATTCGTTCCAAGCTAATAATTTTGATGTAATTAATAAAAATGAACCGAAGGCACATTAATTCAATTTATATTGTTTCTTTTCAATGTTGTAATTAGAATCATTCATTTCATTAAAAAAAGTTGCCTAGTTTCTGATCATTTTCAACATAATACATGGTTCTTTAAATAAAAGGCTTTCGTATTGCTTAATTTAAGAATAAAATCAACTGCTGTGGTTTAATTCTTTAATTGAATCGATTTCCTACCATGTACCAGCTTGTGACACGTTCTTCCTTTCTTAAAATGTTCATCTGTTGTTAGATGTACAATCAATTTGGACCAGCCTTTTAAATTAAATTCTTTTTTAAATATAAGTATAGCAAACGCCAATTAAGTTGGCGCGAGGAGGAGGTGCGCAGAAAACGTTTTTAAAAACGTCTACCCCCACTACTCAAGTAATTGTCAGAATACATTTGTCATTGACGTTTGACGCAACATAATGTATTAGCTAGGGGATCATAAAGTGATATACGCTCAGAGGTTAGAATTATCTGACATTTGATGTAAAACCAAATACAAATCTCCCCACTACTTCTAATCCTGCGCGAACTTACCCCTCTTCGCGCCAACTTAATTGGCGTTTGCTATACCTATGTGTATTTTTCAATACGTTAATTAAATTTAGATTTTCCTGAAAATACTAAATAGTAAATAATTTAATAATTCAAAGGCAATTTTTGTTCTGTACTTATTACCTTTATTTTTTTTCTTATACAATGAATTTTTTGGATTTGGTATATAAATAGTTTCAAACTAATTAATTTAGTTGCCTTATTCAAAGAATTATAAATTATCACAATTTAAAATTCTTTGCAAAAAGGCAGTAATTTCCGAAACATGTAAGAGTTGAATTATCAGAGTAGGTTTTCGTGGTTTTCCTTCTCTTTCTAGGCGAATGCCGACAGCTGAACATCTTAAGTCGCTCCACGGGCGCAGACATAATAATAACTCATGGCTTACCAATGCCCCCTGTAATTGGTGTCAAGCTGCTGGGGAATGTTAAGGCATGAATTATTATTATTAAACTGGAATGCATTTTTGAATAATGTCATTTTTATCCATGACAACTTAAATATGACATGAATATACTGTCATTTATAATTTTGAAAACGCATTAATTTCCGAAACATGTAAGAGATTGCTTTAGATATATACATATTAAAGTAAAACAGACCTTAAATCGCCGACAAACTAAATCTCCTATAATATATAAAGGTCAAGCAATAATTATCTGTATATGTATATTAAGGTGTCCTGTATTTTTCAAAGTATTTATTTTGTAACGGCTAGGCCCTAGTTTTGTTCATTTGCCCTTAAAATACTCACAAACTAAATATTAGCATATTTCGAGCACTGCAACCCGTGTCGACTAGCGCCGAAACATGTTCCTACAAGTTGTGCGCAAAGTGTGGCGCGCACTCACTCTATTTGTCAGTTGTACTCAGTTTGTCGGGTAATTAGCACGTATTGTTTTACCATTCGAAGATGTCAGTGGAATTAAGAAGTGCTAAAAATAATTTTTTCTTAGTCGGAGACGTAAACCATCAAATAGCGGATGCAAAATTACCGTCGAAGCGACAAGTTTTTGCAGTTTTATGTTTTAACATTCGCCAAGTAAAATTGACTGTTAGTGAAAGCGCAAATCATGTGATTCGGGAGTGTATTATATTTTGGAAAAAAGCAAGAATACCTACAAAAGCACTACCTAACTGGGTAAAGAAACTTGTCGATCTCTATAAAGTTTGGAGAGAGCTGCAAAAAAACTGTAAGAAAACTGGATGTTTATAAACGCCGCGAGGAGTATTTCCAAACGGATATGGATAATTTGTATAATATCGCGCACGCCGATGCTCTAGAAACAATGAAACTAGGGGAAGGTAAGATATTCTTACAGAAACAAAGAGAGCCAAGACGTGCGGGTTGCTTAGCGGGTGTAGACAAAAAGTTAGCTGAAAGACAAGAAAGAGCAAGGCAAAGAAAATCAGTAGAAGAGAACAAAAGACTGAGGCAAATGGCTTCAGAGATTGCATCAACATCTTCAGTTTCACACGACTTATTACCGCTGCAAGAACTAGACGATTAATCTTCTGGCTCTGACGAAAGCCTGGAAGAAATTACCTACGACATTTCAGTCTGTAACTATAACAAACAGAGGAAGAAAGGATTTCATTTCACCAAAGTTAGTTGGAGCTTTAGGACAGCTGCCAGCTGAGCATAAGAGATTCTGTTTATATTCTTCAAGCGGCACTAGAAGCACTAGGAATTAGTTGTGACGAATTTCCTATTAATAAATCTTCCATTCAACGCATTCGAACACAAACAAGAAAGAACAGAGCAGAATCCATAAAATCAGATTTTAAGAATAACGTGCCCGAAATAGTCACCGTTCATTTGGATGGTAAATTATTACCTAGCTTAGATGTAAGAAGTTCCAAAGAAGAGCGTCTGCCGATCCTCATTTCATTCGGAGATAAGGAACAACTTGCTGTGCCAAAACTTGAGAGTTCTTCTGGTAAAGGTCAAGCCAAGGTTGTTTCAAACGCACATTACGATTGGAACCTTAATGACAAGGTACAAATAATGTGTTGTGACTAGGGCTGGGCGATACCGGCGTTTTCGGTATCGGGTACCGATACCAATCGAGGTATCGATACTTAGCGATGTATCGGGTCTGTGCACGGTATCGATTCTGAGTACTGGAATCGGTAAAGTATCGATACCTTGGAATCGATACCTTGGAATCGATACCTTGGAATCGATACCTTGGAATCGATACCTTGGAATCGATACCTTGGAATCGATACCTTGGAATCGATACCTTGGAATCGATACCTTGAAATCGATACCTTGGAATCGATACCTTGGAATCGATACCTTGAATCGATACCTTGGAATCGATACCTTGATTCGATACCTAGGAATCAGTATTCATAACCCGTTTTCTAGGTGTCGATTGTTTGATATCGGTTTCAAGAGATGTAAAATTAATTTACCGATTCTACCATAACTACGGTATGAAATTTGCAATATTGTGATATTTTGTTTTTTTTGTTTGTAATAATTAAAGTTATGTCATAATATGGAATTTGCTACGCATAATAACCAACGTCTTTAAAATATATATTATGCATACATACTTAAAAATTCTTTACTTAAAAAGTTATCTTTATATACATTTAAAAAACGCAGAAAGATAAAATAATATAGGCAAATATGCGTGCTATTACAAAATTATACAAAAAGCCTAAAATATTCATTTCAAAATAGAAACAAACCAAGCACGTTTTATACCTACAATAGCTTGATAAGAATTCTTGACCCAACTTTTTTTACCTTATATTAATTAATACTACATATTTATATTATATTTTGTTTATTTTAGTTCCAATTTACAGTCGTGTATTGTGTATTGTGCATTCTATAGAACAGGAAAGTGTTTTATATTTATATGAATATGAATGTCACCTATATTTCTCTCAACACTGCTTTATACAAATTATGTGTCAACAAATTTTTGCTGTTCCCTAGTTTTGATTTATTATAATTCCTACCTTTATTCGTCGTCTAAAGTTTAATATAAGCACTTATATTTCATATCATTTTAAGCTTCATCACTTTGTTCTTATAACTTGGTGTAATAAGTGGATATGTACGTACCAAAATGTCGAAAAAAAATAGTGTAGTTTGGAAATACTTTGATAAAATTAACGACCAGGGCGTGAGTTGTAATGTATGTAAAAAAGAATATAAGTATACTGGTAATACTACAAATATGCTAAAGCATATAAAATGTGTTCATCCTTTTACATATTTTAATATTATTGAAAAGAAAGACAAAAGAGACGGTGATAGTGAAGTTACTGACGTTGAAATATTGGCCTCCGAAAGGTAAAATTATAATTATACTAGCTGCAGACTTATGTATGTAGTTCTTTTTTAATCCTTGCATGAAAAATAAGAAAATTCTAAATTGTCATTTTGCATAAAACAACAACTTATATACCTATGATGTACGCATACTCATTTAAAAAAATGCACAAAGGTAAGCTACCCGATACATGGCTACCCGATACATCGCTACCCGATACATCGATACTTAGCGAGTACTGGAATCGCTAAAGTATCGATAGGTATCGATGCTTTGGAATCGATACCTCGCTACCCGATACATCGCTACCCGATACCTCGCTACCCGATACATCGATACTTAGCGAGTACCGGAATCGGAATAGGTATCGATGCTTTGGAATCGATACCTCGCTACCCGATACATCGCTACCCGATACATCGATACTTAGCGAGTACTGGAATCGGTAAAGTATCGATAGGTATCGATGCTTTGGAATCGATACCTTGGAATCGATACCTTGGAATCGATACCTTGGAATCGATACCCTGGAATCGATACCTTGGAATCGATGCTTTGGAATCGATACCTAAGAATCGATACCTTCGTTATATGAGGTATCGGGTACCCGATACCAGTTATGGTATCGGGTATTGGACGATGTATCGATACTTCGCCCAGCCCTAGTTGTGACACGACCGCGTCAAATATAGGTCGATTGAATAGAGCTTGTGTTTTTCTGCAACAAAAAATAGAAAAAAGAGTTATTTTTTGCTTGTCGTCATCATGTTTACCAACTGGTTCTCAAAAGTGTATTTGAAACAAAAACCTCCAAATAACTAGCAGTCCCGATATTCCCCTGTTTACAAAATTTAGGGACAACTGGAAAAGCTTTAATCCTAGTACCATCGAAGCGTGTTCTGATTTTATCAAACAGCATTTTTGTGACGCAGTTACTGCTTAGCGAACTGCTGGTGTTTCATGTAAATGAACTCCAAACATCTATTGTACGAGATGATTATCGGGAACTGATCGAATTATCTATTATTTTTTTTTTGGGAGGAGATCAAGAGAAACAATTTAAAATCAAAAGTTCTGGTGTAATGCATCAAGCAAGATGGATGGCAAGGGCTATTTATTCTTTAAAAATATGTTTGCTGCAGTCTCAATTTAAAATGAGCGTTGAGGACAAACGAGCACTGTAAGACGTTTGCTTATTTATTGTGACAGCTTATGTAAAGCCCTGGCTTGGATGTAGTTTGGCAGTGAAGGCACCGAATCAAGATTTGCCCTTTTTGAAAAAGACCACGAGAGAGTCGACAAATATTTCCAAAGCAGCTCTGAGCAAGTTCTGCTAACACTTGTGATATTTATCTGAGGAAATAGCTATCACTTTTAGATAATGATGTGTCGATGAACAAACCAAGATGAATATTGTAGTAAACTTACAAAGAGAGAGTTTATATGATTTTAGGAAGAGATAAGTTCCATCAAAGGAAGAGATATCTGTCTCATTGTACGGTAAGTCGTAATATATTATTGTTTAAAAGTTGATTTATCTTCTATTACTTTTCATTTAAATTAACTTTACTTTTTGTTTCATGGAAAACCTTGGATAAGGATAAGGAAAGCGTTTCTTCATGGGAAGAAAACGCTGATTTTGTGGAAGCTCAACTAAAGGTTCTTTCTCTGAAGGCGGTTCATGATATTGCTGAAATAGCTGTCAAATTTATGCAGGACTTTCATGGATTAATTACCGCAGATGAGGAACAGTGCAGGAACATAGAAAATTATATCCAGACTGTAAAAAGGGAATATTAAAAAGATAATTTCCAAAATAATTGTGTCATTTTATCTCTTTAATAAATATAAAGTTATTTTTTAGTTGTCTTTACTTAATTATTTACCTAATATTCACATAATTGCGATGATCTAGGTACATATCAAGAGATGCTTAAAAACGACTATTTACAAAAACTTTGTGGCCCTGTCGGCACGGTTTAACGTCATCGTAGGTGAATAAAATTTCATATGTAAGAAAGGCTTAGTAGTTTGAAAATATTTACGGAGTAAGCATTCAGACATTTGAAAAAAAAAAATTTTTTTGCCCATATAAGGGACGATTTGACTCTAATGTATATATGTATATATACATATTGATAATGCTGATGAGCTGAATAATAATAATAATAAGATAATATTAAGTAGTTAAGTCGTACTTTGGCTGTAAGATGTGTTGGGCGCCTTATTTTATAAACAGGTAAGTTAGATTACCAGCCAATAGTACGTAGTATCTCTGATTACGACTAGAGGTCGGTAGAGCATGACCAAGATACTAAATAAATTTGATTCTTACTCAGGATCATCGTCGGTGGTTTATACTCCTATAAAACTGAAGGAAAATTAATTAATAGTATCAAAAAGTTATTCCTAGCTACGCATTGATAAATAAAAGAACTTCTTTAAAATAATAAGTATAAAATATTTATTTAACGCAAGGTATCTGTATACAATAATAAGTAACTTGACTAACGGCAAAACAAGGAATTAGAATAATATGCATGTGTGAAATTATGGTTATGTAACTAGTGAAATGATACAGTAAAGTTTGTTTTGATATACATAAATAAACACTGTAATGGTAAGTACTACAAATTCTTAATAGATATTGTTCTTTTCACAAATTTTAGCACAATAGTAATATATTTAAAAGTAAATTCAAGATGTAATGAATTAGTGAATTTGATAGGTTGAGAAATAATTATTAATTAGATTCTTACAAAAAGAATTAAATTAAATTACCTGTGTCTGGCAGGGAGCGTGAAGGTATTAAGAAAGGTTTCGGCTAATCAGGATGTTCAGCGGTACGGGATCAAGAGAGGTATTCTTGGGTTATACGGTGCAGGTATCTTGAAGTTTATTCTTGTATGTAGAAATCGGTCGACGCTCGGCGGCCAAAAGGTGCTTTCGTAGTTTTCTTGCCGGTGTCGGATATTGTTCTCGCAAAAAGTGTTTCAAATGTTGCGCCAGTATTAATTACGCCTTTTCTATATATTTTTATTCTTTTAACACTAGTATTTTAGTATTTAATTAATTTAATAGACGGAGTATCACTTTTTAGGCAACTCGTGTAAAAAAATTCTGCACCCACGCTAACTATCAATTATTTCTATATCAAAGCCTTAGTAGAAATTAAAAATTGTCTTGATTTGTACTTGACTTATAATAATCAAAATGTATATAAAATATTAATTTAGACAGAAAGACAAAATTGAGATATTAATTAACAAATAGATATGACTGGCTTTTTAATGTTAGGTTATGTACAATTTCCAATACAAATATAACCTATTCGCGGGTTTTCCTTATGATTTGAAAAGTGGGCTAGTTCAATTAGTATCGATATAAAATTCAAATGTAAATAAATTAACTATCTTTTTAATTTCGCGTAATTGACTTGAATGACAAAAATGAAAATTAAAAATATGAAAAGTAAATTTTGAAATAAATATAAATTAATCTGAAATATACAAAGTTATCGTAATATTAATTTATTAACATTTCGATTGTTCAATTTTACAAGTTATGTCCACCAAATGTAGCTATTCAATTGAGTGTATTTCTTGTATTAATTCTTACTTTTTCATTTACAGATAGCTGGAATAACTGAGCTATTTGTGTCATAACAATATATATATATATATATATATATATATATATATATATATATATATATTTATATATGGTAGATAATTAGTTGGCGATTTAAGGTCTGGTTTTACTTAAAAATGTATATATTTAAAACAATCTTACATGTTTCGGCATATGATGCTTTTCTCAAAGAATTTAAATTCTAATATATATATATGATAAATCCACTACATGAAAGCAGTAGAACGCATTAGAAGCCATCTTTCAAATCAGTACCTGGATAACTCCCGACGAAACTGTCGATATATTAGAACGCCGTGTGGTAAATGTTGTAGCTGATGTACTACAGCCAACTATTCCATATAAAGCGGCATATGTAATAGTAACAAAAGTTATAAATACAGTTGATGCTTGATGCGGAAACAGTACATTCCAAATCACCAAAGATGATCCCTGCGTCACTGATCTATAATTCTATCAACGACATTCAAAGAATAATGTCCACATCCAAATAACAAACAGTACCTACTTGTATGACAGGGATAGCTTGAACGAAAGTATGTATTTTGAAGCTTCGCCTAGCACAGACATACGACTCAGGCAATTTACTCGAGTAAGATAAAGACGGGTTTATTACCTACTCCGTGATAAATACACACATTTCCGCTTAGCAGTCAGTCGTTACTCATTGACATCAGAGATAATATGTTGACATTTGACAGTACACTTTCGTTGATATTTGATCGAATTGTTATTTATTTTCTTTTTATAAATACATATTTTTTTTTATTAATTTTTTCAAAACTATAATGGGAGCACATGGCAGAACATTACATTCGCAGTTGTGGAAACTTGTTTTAAATTTGTTGCAATATTTTGAACGAGAGAAAAACCATGGTGGTGTTTTAATATCTATTACATGTGTACAAGAGGTAGATAATGAATTATTTTACATAATATATTTAAATTTTAATAAACCTTTTGTTTAGCGAGTGGCAGATGTATTGATTGGGCTTGGGATTAGCTACAGTAAAACGCATCAAAGCTCAGTCATTAAACAATTCTGTTATATCTAGTCCGGGAAAGAAAGGGCCTCGTAAAAAGCCGAAAACTGATGATTTGGCAGAGTGTTCTAAAATGAGTATCAGAAATACATTATGCTCTATGTATTTACAGAGTCAGACCTTACAAATTTTTATTTTTATTATATTAATATTCTTAATTTTAGAAAAACATGTTACAATACAAACGTTAAATGCAGAAATTGCAAAAAATCACATTTTATTGAGTAGTTGCAGTTTAGATCGTGTACTTCACAGTATTGGATTTAAATATAAAAAGGATAATAATCGCAGAGCATTAGTGGAACGATCCGACATTGCAGAGATGAGATTGACATTTCTTAGGAATTACATAAAGAATTTGAATTGTTCTGTTCAGAGAGAAGTGATATTTCTTGATTAGACTTGGCAAGATAATGATCTGTAAAGTGTTCGTAAACCTGAGAGTTGCGAGGGCAAGCGATATGTTGTATTACATTGTGGTTCAAAATTAGGTTTTGTGCAAAATTAGGATAATGCACCTTACCATTCATAATTAGTAGAGAAACATCCATCATCGGCTTGGTGTAAAAATTATATTATTACATACTTATCGAAACACGAACCAACTCTATTTAAAATTGACCTACTAACCTTGGCTAAATATTTGCATAAAGAAAAACGGTATCAAGTAGATGAATTGCTACAAAGTCATGGACATGAAATATTGAGATTACCTCCTTATCATTGCGAATTTAATGCTATAGAAATGATTTGGGCTCATGCAAAACAATTTTATAATAAACATATTGGCAGGGATGGATATGAAGATGATAAAGTGATAGTTATATGGAAGGAATCACTAGAGCAGTGTACGGAAGAAATTTGGAAAAATTGTGTTACACACACTGAAAGTACGAGTATTGTAAAAAAAATGGTATGATAGGGAAATACATTTAGATTGCGAAATCGATGATTTTATAATTAACATTGATGATTCAAGCAGCAGCAAAGATAGTGATTAACAATACTTCCTACATGACCGCAGATAAGAAACGGTTAGCTATCCCATATTTTAACTTATTCCATATTATAACCCAAGATTTATGCCAATGTACGTTCTACACGTCGTTTTTAGTTCACCGATAGCTATACCGCAAAATATATTAAATTCTCTTGTCTTGGCAGTAAAAGTATCAAGTATTAGTATACAGATGATTACTTGTAGATGTCGGTTTCCGGGTTAGAACCGCGTCGAGTTAGGCGTAATTGCCTACGTTTCGTCCACTGTTTCAAGGGACATCTTCAGGGCTGTACGTAGATGTTCGTCGTTCGTCATAGCATTCTTCAAGCTACTGCGAAACGACGAACATCTACGTACAGCCCTGAAGATGTCCCTTGTAACAGTGGACGAAACGTTGGCAATTACGCCTAACTCGACGCGGTTCCAACCCGGAAACCGACATCTACATCTAGAGAACGACCGCGGAAACCTACACCTACATTTAGCTGATTACTTGTTTATGTAATATTAGTTTTTACTTTTAGTGACAGATTTTATGCAGCGAGTACAATGACATTAATACAAATAATCATACAAAATGTTACACATGCAATTGCCAGACTATGGCCACAAGTTTTACCTAAATATGCCTAGAAATGTAGAAGAATTACAAGAAATTAAACAGATTTTATCAAGTAGCTAGATTTCCTAATGCACTAAGTAGAATTGATTGCACTCACATGAGAATACAATCTCCTGGTGAGCTGTACCGAAACAGAAAAGGATATTTTTCATGGAATATTCAGGTAATAGGAGATTCTCAATTAAGAATTTGTGACATCGTAGCTAGATGGCCAGGATCTACACATGACCAAACAATTTTGAATGCATTGGCAATGAAAGAAACTAAGAAAATAAACGTTTCAATAACTCAGTTATACTTGGTAATAGTGGTTACAATACAGGGTGCGGCAAAATAACCTCCCTATTTTCGATGCTCGGTAGTAAGTAACTGGAGACACTTAGAGTAATGGGGATAGCAGCAGTCGACGCAGGAGAGTGGGAAGTTTACGTTGCATTCGGCACGTAGGCACCAGTCGCCATTATGGCGTGGATGAACGAGCACAGAGCTTATGCGGTCGAAGCGTTCATTCGCAACAATGAGTCGATTGTCACGGCACAGCGTGCTTTTCGAAAGCGATTTCAAATTCCTCCGCGTGAGTCGGTACCGGACGGAAAGTCTATTTTGTTATGGGTAAAAAACTTTAGAGAGACTGGTTCGGTTGTTAAAAAACGGGGTGGAAGACCTCGTAGTGCCCATACACCTGAAAACATCAATGAGTTTAGACAATCCGTTTTGCAGTCTCCCAAAAGATCAGGTCGTAAACATGCAGCCGCCCTTCGAATGTCTGACCGTAGTGTTCGTCGAATCCTACACAAGGATCTTCATTTCCATCCTTACAAGATGGTTGTTGTGCAAGAACTGTCACAACGTGATTGCCAGAGTCGCACGGAAGCATGTCAACTCATCTTGGAAAGTCTTCCACCGCACATTGTTCAAACATCGTCCCGGAAACCTGCTAGACCTGAAAGAAGCAATTCGCTAGGAAATTCATCGTATACCTCAAGCGATGCTTGAGAGAGTCCACGAGTGCTTCAATGTTCGCTTGCAGCAGTGTATCAACAGCCACGGCCACCATTTGTCAGATATTATTTTCAAAACCAAGTAAAAAAAAATTCCCGTGTTAAAGAATAAGTTGGTAAAAATAAAATTGTTTTATCTGGAAAAGTGCTTTTTTTATTTACGTCAAAAAATAGGGAGGTTATTTTGCCGCACCCTGTATTACAAAATATTTATTAACCCCTTTAGCAAATCCTCAAAGCCAAGCTGAACAATTGATGAATCCCATATTAGAACCAGAAACTGGATTGAAAGAATTTTTGATGTCTTAAAAAGATTTCCAATCTTATTATATATGTATATGGTATGAGAGTTAATGTGGAACTCTCGAAAGCAATAATAGTAGCAGTAACAGTATTACACAATGTTGTGAATGGTTCATTGATGAGGACATCGAATTCCACAAAAAGCAGCCAGAAGCAAATATGTAAAATGAAAATGATGCATTTGTAAATGTTCATTTAGCAAATTTATTCTAATATCGACGACTATTATACTATCTTCTAAATATTTTTTATATTTCCTTTTTTTTTTGTTGTATATATATATATATAAATATAATAACTTCGTGACCTTGGTATGATATGGTAAACCTAATCAGTAGGCGATTAAAGGTCTGTATATTACTTCAAAATATATGTATTTAAAAAACTCTACATGTTTCGGCTGTATACGTCTTTTTCAAGAGAATACAAAATATGAATGACAGGATATAAATGTCAAGTAATTAATTAAGTTGCTATGGTTTAAATTATTCAAAGATACATTCTAGTAATAATAATAAATCATGCCTTAGTATTCCAAAAAATAGATAACAAGGTGTGAAAATATGTGTTGTTCGCTGCTAGCAATTTGTGTCTCCTTCTGGGTATGAACTTGTGTGTTGGTTGCTGCTGGCAGCTTGCGTCTCTCTATGGGTGTGTGGTTTTGTGTGAGAGCGTAAGTGTAGGGTTTTGTATGTCGGTGCGTTCGTGCGTGTTTAGTGATCGGTCGCATGAATTTAGAGAGGTCGGATAACCAGCCGTTGCGTAGGGCCGCCAACCCTTTCCCGACAACTTCTTTACAATTCCGTGCAGTACTTCGACGGTCTGACCCCCGCCCCAACGAGGCAAGGCGCAGACAGGCGAAGCGCACCCTGTACGGGGTTGCTCATCGCAACTAAGGGAACACTCTTAGTGGCTACCTCGGTCGACGATGGTCACACTTATGCCATCTTAACGTTTTCCGCCGAAGCGGGGGCATAGCACACACGTCGAACGTGTGTGTGCTGTTAACGGCAGCCTAGCCAGGTTGTCGCCCAGGACCGGTCCTAGTGGTGTGTGCATTGCGCGGCGACGAGATAGCGCCGCGTAGCATGGTTCCTCACTCTTGCTGGAAAGGCGGAATGGCACCTGACTGCCCAACGGGCAGACCCCCCCTAGAGTTTTGTAGCGATATGCTAGGCTGCAACCCAGTAGAGGACCACATCAGCAAAAAACAGAAAACAGGGATAGGCAGGGAAAAGCAAGACATGAGTTATTATTACGTATGCGCCCGTGGAGCGACTTAAGATACAAAGTTGTCGGCATTCGCTCAAAACGAGAAGGAAAACAACGAAAACCTGCTCGGACAACTAGACAGGAATCAAAACACGGAACAGTCATCATGATAAGCAAAAGTATATGATATTTAAATGGTATTTAAATAACATAAGGTATATAACAAAAAAAAAATATAATATGATGGTAAATTGTAGATCGTTACAAAATTAAATTATAGTATATACTGCTTAGATTTTTTATATCATTTCTGTTGTTAATTGAATTTTTTTCCTGTTTAATACTGATCATTTCTTTAATTTGTCTTTTCACTGTGTGTTGTTCTTTATCAATTATCTGTGTGTTTTCAAAATCGAAATGGTGATCGCGTTGTAGTTTGTGTGTAGACAATGCAGTTTTGTCTGTTCTAGAATACTTGTGGGCTTGTATTCTTTTGTATAAATATTGTTTCGTTTGGCCTATGTAGTAACTATCGCAATCGCGACATGGTATTTTATATACGACATGTGTTTCTCGATTTTTTTCTATTTTAGGTTTAAGTTTTGAAAATAAATGTTTATTAGTATTACTAAGTTTATATGTTGTAGCTATATCATATTTTTTTAAAGTGTGTTTAATTTTTTCCGATAGTTGTGGAACATATGGAATTGTGATATATGTTGTGTCATTGTTCAAATTTTTATTGGTGTCTGCAGTGTTGTATATTTGGTGTACTCTTTTTTTAATAGTTTGGTCTATAAGTTGTGGTGGATAATTATTATCAGTTAGGATTGTTTTAATTTTTTTGATGTTATCTTTTCTGTATTTAGTATGTGATAGTTTTACTGCCCTATCAGTCAGATTATTTATAATCATTTTATTGAATACTGTAGGAGCATTTGAGTGGTAATTCATATATCGAAAAGAAGCTGTGGGTTTATTATACCAATTTGTATAAATAGTACCCTGTCTATCATAGCTCAAAGAAATATCAAGAAAATTAATACTGTTATTAAATTCTTCTTCAATAGTGAATTTTAATTTGTTGTGAAAACTGTTGAATTTATTTAAGAGATAGTTTATTTTGTTGGTCGGAATACATGTTATGATATCATCAACGTATCTTTTGAAAAAAATGGGGTGGAAGTCTAATGAATTGATAAATATCAATTCATTAGACTTCCACCCCATTTTTTTCAAAAGATACGTTGATGATATCATAACATGTATTCCGACCAACAAAATAAACTATCTCTTAAATAAATTCAACAGTTTTCACAACAAATTAAAATTCACTATTGAAGAAGAATTTAATAACAGTATTAATTTTCTTGATATTTCTTTGAGCTATGATAGACAGGGTACTATTTATACAAATTGGTATAATAAACCCACAGCTTCTTTTCGATATATGAATTACCACTCAAATGCTCCTACAGTATTCAATAAAATGATTATAAATAATCTGACTGATAGGGCAGTAAAACTATCACATACTAAATACAGAAAAGATAACATCAAAAAAATTAAAACAATCCTAACTGATAATAATTATCCACCACAACTTATAGACCAAACTATTAAAAAAAGAGTACACCAAATATACAACACTGCAGACACCAACAAAAATTTGAACAATGACACAACATATATCACAATTCCATATGTTCCACAACTATCGGAAAAAATTAAACACACTTTAAAAAAATATGATATAGCTACAACATATAAACTTAGTAATACTAATAAACATTTATTTTCAAAACTTAAACCTAAAATAGAAAAAAATCGAGAAACACATGTCGTATATAAAATACCATGTCGCGATTGCGATAGTTACTACATAGGCCAAACGAAACAATATTTATACAAAAGAATACAAGCCCACAAGTACTCTAGAACAGACAAAACTGCATTGTCTACACACAAACTACAACGCGATCACTATTTCGATTTTGAAAACACACAGATAATTGATAAAGAACAACACACAGTGAAAAGACAAATTAAAGAAATGATCAGTATTAAACAGGAAAAAAATTCAATTAACAACAGAAATGATATAAAAAATCTAAGCAGTATATACTATAATTTAATTTTGTAACGATCTACAATTTACCATCATATTATATTTTTTTTTTTGTTATATACCTTATGTTATTTAAATACCATTTAAATATCATATACTTTTGCTTATCATGATGACTGTTCCGTGTTTTGATTCCTGTCTAGTTGTCCGAGCAGGTTTTCGTGGTTTTCCTTCTCGTTTTGAGCGAATGCCGACAACTTTGTATCTTAAGTCGCTCCACGGGCGCATACGTAATAATAACTCATGTCTTGCTTTTCCCTGCCTATCCCTGTTTTCTGTTTTTTGCTGATGTGGTCCTCTACTGGGTTGCAGCCTAGCATATGCGCTACAAAACTCTAGGGGGGTCTGCCCGTTGGGCAGTCAGGTGCCATTCCGCCTTTCCAGCAAGAGTGAGGAACCATGCTACGCGGCGCTATCTCGTCGCCGCGCAATGCACACACCACTAGGACCGGTCCTGGGCGACAACCTGGCTAGGCTGCCGTTAACAGCACACACACGTTCGACGTGTGTGCTATGCCCCCGCTTCGGCGGAAAACGTTAAGATGGCATAAGTGTGACCATCGTCGACCGAGGTAGCCACTAAGAGTGTTTCCTTAGTTGCGATGAGCAACCCCGTACAGGGTGCGCTTCGCCTGTCTGCGCCTTGCCTCGTTGGGGCGGGGGTCAGACCGTCGAAGTACTGCACGGAATTGTAAAGAAGTTGTCGGGAAAGGGTTGGCGGCCCTACGCAACGGCTGGTTATCCGACCTCTCTAAATTCATGCGACCGATCACTAAACACACGCACGAACGCACCGACATACAAAACCCTACACTTACGCTCTCACACAAAACCACACACCCATAGAGAGACGCAAGCTGCCAGCAGCAACCAACACACAAGTTCATACCCAGAAGGAGACACAAATTGCTAGCAGCGAACAACACATATTTTCACACCTTGTTATCTATTTTTTGGAATACTAAGGCATGATTTATTATTATTACTAGAATGTATCTTTGAATAATTTAAACCATAGCAACTTAATTAATTACTTGACATTTATATCCTGTCATTCATATTTTGTATTCTCTTGAAAAAGGCGTATACAGCCGAAACATGTAGAGTTTTTTAAATACATATATTTTGAAGTAATATACAGACCTTTAATCGCCTACTGATTAGGTTTACTATATATATATATATATATATATATATATATATATATATATATATATATTTCGTCGAATGTTTTCGCGGTCGTTTGTTGAAGCGTTGTTCTTCGGGATATTTCGCCGCGTTTGGATGATTTCGTCCTGCTGTCCCGCTGTCACCTATACTGGCAAATTTGTTTATGGCAGACTTCGAACAAAGAGCACTGGAAAACGCTACAGACAAACCAAAACTCTGGCTGCGATACGTAGACGACACCCTGGTGATTTGGCCGCATGGAAGAGAGAAACTAAGCGAGTTTTTACAACATCTGAACACCAGACATCCGAAAATAAAGTTTACTGTCGAAATGGAGGAAAGAAATCGGCTACCGTTCTTAGACTTGATGATAATCAAAAAACCGGATGGCTCGCTAGGATACACAGTGTACAGGAAACCTACACATACGAACAGATATCTCAACGCATCTTCACATCATCACCCAGCACAGTTAAACTCTGTAGTAAAAACATTAATCCACAGATCTCAAACTTTGTCAGACGCAGAACATCGAAACGAAGAAATGGGAACAATAAAAAACATATTACAAGCGAACGGATATTCACAACATACCATTAACAGAGCGACACGAATTAACAAGAATCAACCAAAAAAGAAAGAAAGATCTACACGGACAGCATTTCTCCCTTACGTGAAAGGTACGACTGAGAAAATAGGTAGAATATTACGCCGACACGACATAGACACCATTTATACGACAGACAGGAAAATAAAAGACATTTTGCCTAATACAAAGGACAAGATAGAACTAGAAAACCAAGGGGTCTACGAAATACCGTGCTATGAAAGCGAACAGACATACATAGGGCATACTAACCGTAAAACCAGCGTACGGAGGGAAGAACACAGAAATGCGGTAGCTAAAAAAGAATCAACATCATCCCTAGCATGTGCTACATACAGGACACACTATCGACTTTGACGGTACAAAAACTATAGCACGCAGTACGAGGTTAACGTACAGGATTATAAGAGAAGCAATAGAAATTGAGAAACGGCAAAACTGTATGAACAAACGTGACGACGGACAGCGTTTGCCTGACACATGGAAGTCGGCCTTGCTCAACAGGCAGATTACACACAAGCGACGTAATGAGAACAACTTGCCACAGCCCAGTCATACTAACTCGGACCGAACGCAAACCGATCGACCAATAGTCGAAAGCGACAGAACAACCGACGGACCAATCACGAGGAGTCAGACACGCGTCCCCACTACGACGGGACCATATAATACGAGCGGCACAGGAAATCAACGCACTCTTGAAGTTACCATTGCAACGAGAAGATCCTCTAGAAAAAGGTGAAAGTGATGTCACCGAAACGTCAGGAAGAAAGTTGTCCTTCTCAGGACGAAATCATCCAAACGCGGCGAAATATCCCGAAGAACAACGCTTCATATATATATATATATATATATATATATATATATATATATATATATATATATATGTATATACTCATGATAATTTTATTATTAAACAAATAATAAGGCAATTTTCTTAAATGATTTGTAATAATTACAACTGTTTAATCAGTTAATATGCATATGTAATCATTGATTATTACATATTGCTATGGATTTTTTTTTAAATATTTAAATATTTAAAATAAAATATTTTGTGAAG
Source organism: Melolontha melolontha (assembly GCA_935421215.2). Classification (NCBI taxonomy): domain Eukaryota; kingdom Metazoa; phylum Arthropoda; class Insecta; order Coleoptera; family Scarabaeidae; genus Melolontha; species Melolontha melolontha. The sequence goes on along the minus strand of OW285242.1, from coordinate 84,459,489 downwards.
GGACTATACATTATAAATTTTGCAAGGGAAAAACTGGTTTTCCGGCGTAGAGATAGAGGTCAATTCGTGGAGACGTATTCTAGCTGTTAAACGAAGAGGTGCTTGTTTCGAGAGATATATTTAAATATATTTAATTAATTCGGTTGTTTGATTGATTGAAAGTGATTTATAGATGTATTAGAGATTTAAATTCTCGAGATTTATAGAGATAAATTCTCGTTGTATTGATGATTAAAAATCACTTTCTTTGTAAGAGTCTCCATTAAATAGTTTTTGTAAGTATGTATATAAAATTCTTATGACGTCATAAATACTACAATTATATTTCTATTGTATTGAAACAAGTAGATAAGACATTTAATTATTAAGCATACAAATAATATAGTTTAGTATTAAGAGTCTTTGTTAATATTATAATTGAAAAATTTGTTCGATTGGATTCAGGGTTTTTGTGCATGTTAATACACATGCGTAGTTTTTGTTCGTGGTTCAGTATCTGAATATACAGTGTGGTTCTTTGGGAAGAATTTAATATTAAACTTGATTATTTTTAGATAAGTTTTGTTCGGAGTCATTAAAGAGGATGTTTTCCATTCATTTAGCTGTCAATTTTCAATGAATGTTTTTACCTCAAGTATTTTTGTATGATACAGCATCTTTATACTTTGTAAAGATACATTTTTTTATTTTTTTTATTTTTGTATTAAATATTTATTTCACCTTTTAAACTGCGTTTGTTTTACTTACTCACTCCAATTTTGTTAAATAGTAATTTTATATAAAATAAGTAAATAAATTTTTGTGAACATTTCACTGGCGCTCAACTTATATTGTAGACACGTGTTTCCTAAGTGGAACCCGAGAAGTTAGAGGTCTCACAATTGAAAATTCACCGGCTGAGAAACCTAGTTGGGAAAACTAGTTGTGGGTGGTGGCGTGCTAAATTTTCAAACCACTATTCATAGCAATATGTATATTAACTTATTAAACAATTATAATTCCCTGTTATATTGACAATTTAATATATTGGAAAGTTTTTTTTATTTGCTCCTTTTTCTTACTGTATTCTTTTTTTTGTAATTTTTATACTTGTAGCTAAAAATACAATGCATATAAAAATGTATGTCCAATTAAATACATTTGAATGTGTTTTCATCTTTTTGTAGCAAGTTTTTGCGAGATATATCTAGTGAAATGTGTTTCGACTGCCTTATTTATTTTGGTGTCTAATCTTCTGTTGTTAACTTAAAAATTTTTAATATACACAAAACAAATTCATACAATTTGGTGAAGACAATAAATAAAATAACTATTGTTTGTATATATTATGTTTGTTATAATAAATCTATAAATTATTGCAAGTAAAATTATTTGCTTGCTCTAATTTAATTTTTGAAAGTTTAATTACTAATCTTTTTTTATTGCTCCATTTCATGTTCCTTTTTCAAAATTTCTTTCTGTAATTGTACAAGTTCGAATTTACTAGCAGTCAACAAATAATTTCGACCCAAAAAAAAACATTTCACAACGAATAAGTTTATATTAATATGTTGTGTTTACAATGCATACTGCGATTTCAAATATTTATACCAGCCTTTGTGCAAAACTCAACTTATCTATTATGGCAGTGTTAAGTTATACTGCAATATATTCCAAATTTTATTTAAATTAGGCACTGTAAAACGTTTAACTAGAGATTAACTAAACTTTATTCTCATTCGGGTTATTCGATGATATAATTTATGACTTTTATGAGTTAAAGTGTATTGTAGAACCGTCCCTTAAAAATATAAAATTGTCTCGAAATGTATTTGATGTAATTAAATTGCTTATTTTTTTAAACAAAAATTATACATTTTTTATAAAATATTTATAAAACTGTCATAACTCATAACAGTGAATATATAATTACAGTTATACAACGTAGATACTCTGGTCTATTGTATGATTTCAATTCCAGTAATAATGCTTTTACAACTAACTTGAAGCTGTTTTTGCCATTCATTAATTCACTATGATAAACGATTAAAGAATTAGATTATCTTATATGTTGATATAAATGTTTTAAATTCTTGATAGTTCATTTTATTTTTCAGGTGGTGTTATAGTTTAATTTGATTTGCTGTTTACGCAGCTTTGTTCAATTTGTAGTAATTTTAATAGTATATTAAACAACAAGTATAGAAAAGCAATGTTTTACTAAACGAATATAGCATTTGAGTACGAGCGAGCGGAGCGAGCGAGAAACTTAAAGCTGCATGAGTTTACTAAAACTGCTTTTCTTACGAGTTTGTTTACACTATTTTTCGCATTTTGCAAGAATAAGCATTATAAACTTAAAAATTTAAAATGTTATAGTAGGTATTTGTACAGGTTTTCCGTAATCTGATTCGGCTTTGTTTATTTACATAGTAACGACACAGTAACAGTAAACAAACTTCATTTTCATCATTTTTTGTAAGTCGATTTGAGTTTTAGTTAAAAATGAGTCTTGCTACTAAACATACTTTAGAACATTATTCTGAAGATATTTTAAATGCCGCTCGAGAAGCGTCTTCGGGTTTACTTCCTTTGAAATCAAAAGAAAAATACGAGAAGACATGAAATATTTTGTAATTGGAAGATAACAAAAAAAGCACTAATAATTGATGAAAGTGTAATGCTAGCGTATTTTTTTGAGAAGGTAAGCTATTTGTTTATATATAGTTCATAAAGTATAAGTTTTCAGTTCAAGGTCAAATTCGAAGCATATGATTCAAATCAGTACTGCGGAGTCAAATGAAGTCATGTATTCAGTCGCGGAAACAACCGTCTGTCATCATAAAATATAAATGTCATGTTTCGCAAACATTGTCAAAATTTCAGTTTTACTTGCAATATAACCAAAGAAAGCAAATGCATAACCTACAAGTCAAAATAATGAGTAAAGTGGGAACATGAATAGTTCAAAAGTGTTGTTTCTTTTCTAGTTTTATATAAATATTTTCAAAACAAGAAAACTGTGCCGAAATTATTACTTCAATATTCGAACAAATTTTTTTAAATGTTATTTATAATTATAAACTCACGATAATATTCGATCAAAAATTTATTTAAAAAGAAATATTTCAAGTCAGATATCAATAGTGAAATGCATAGGTATTGAAAAGATCTTTAGGCCCGTATTCACAGAAAACGGAATAATGGTTCATTATGAAAAGGTCGTTTCATAAACGTTAGAAAGAATTTTTTAACAGATCATTACGAAATTATCGATCTAGGGGATTTTAACGAAATTATTTGGGAAAAACATAATACAAATTCCAAATTTAAAAATCAGTTGTACTTTCTTCAGCAACACTTTGGAAATTTGCCAAAACTAATCACTTATTTTGAAAATCAAAATCTCAAATTAAATGATGGATTAACCACATTAGATGTGGCTATTAATGATTTGAAAAATATTCCAAATGATTTCGGATGTGGGGTTCGGCAAAAGTTGGACACAGTTTTTAATAGAAATCCAGATTATGGGGACAATGCCTCACTCAAAATCTAACTGCTAAATACGCTGAAATTAACGAATATTTCCAGTATGCACCTATAACCAGTTGCGATGTAGAAAGGACGTTTTCTATCTACAAGGATGTATTTCATTCAAAGGTAACAAATTTTACAGAAGAGAACCTTGAGAAAGTATTGCTACTTAATATTAATTCTCCTTTACTCAACTTGAACAAATAAAAATGGATTTTATAGATCACTACCCGTTTCTTTTTCCAATTATGTAAATAAAATTAAAAGCTCAATAAAAATGCAAATTTTCAATAGTACGCCCGTAGGTGATGACTCAGTAAAGACGGCAGACTATGTGCCCACACTGTCAAATTTAATAATAATATGTTTATATACTGAGAAGGATTGTTCGACGTTGAGATATGTTATATTTGCATTGTTAAAGTGCTCTTTGTATCTGTACAATGGATCTTCAGTATTGGTAAAAAGTTGCCCTAATTTTGTAAAATCTACATTTTTATCTAATACACCTTATGTGTATTATTAAATTTAACAGTGTGGGGCACATAGTCTGCCGTCCTATGACTCATCACTGATGAGTCATAGGCCTCTCGAATTTTATTTACAAGAAATTATTGCAACCACAAAGCTAAAATTTAAGATCATTCCTTTATATTTCTGAAGATAATAAATAAACGCCTTTTGGCACATTAAGGCATCGACACCTTTCCTGTTAATAAAATAGGCTTGATCTTTTTTGACGCTACACTGAGTGCTACTTTCATTGTGACGTATAATTATAGATATCCGTGTGTAAATGCATAAAGTTTAGTTTTCTTTCCGTTAAAAAACTTCAAGTTGTCTTCAAAGATTTTCACAAGAGAGTGTTTTTGATCTGCTATTAGCAAACGCATTGCTCACTTTGCTCAGAGCTTCTTAATTTGCAATTCTTCATGTAAAATGTAGTCAATAGGTTATTTTCTAGAGTGCTAAAAATAAAAGAAAAGAATTTTTATAAACGTATTGGCGTTAAACAATCATCTCACGATATACATACGTACAGTACTACAAGGGATATTGTGAATAAAATTTTATAATAAATTAAAAACAAAAGGATTGGGACCTTTATAAATGGGGTATAAGCCTTTTCAATTTTTTACGGACTTTTTAGTTCACCCAATTGTGCACAAGTTTTAAAAAGTGCTTTTGGCCAAATTCCTTGCCCCAAAAAAAAACCTCTACCCTACAGTCGTACCCTACGTCAATATCATTTTTAATGCAGTTGACAGCGCTCTAGTGTATATTGGTTTTAGTATTAACCTTTTCGAACATTGTCATTATTTTCCATTTGTCAGATACTTGTCAAATATGATGAATATTGGTACAACAATACAATAACTATATTTAATAAGAAATAGAACACCGTTTATTAGACTAAAAATAAATAAACAAGATTTTAGTATTTAATCGTCTCGCCGTTCACTTGAATAAGTTTATTTAAGCGGCTGGGCATAAACAAACATAAATTTCTGAAATTGCCTTGTGGAAGATCATTCCAAGCTGTACGTATAGCGGCCAAAAGTTCGTCCCTGCTTTGAAAATGTATACCTTGGTTTTGTATACTTTTGACCAACATTCCCCATATGTTTTCTATAGAGTTCAAATCATGACTCAAACTCGGACACTCAAGCACATTTATATTGTGGTTTTCGAACCATTCTGTTACCCTATGAGCAGTATGAACTGGACAATTGTTCCCTTGAAATATAAAGTCACCTTCTGGAAATACTTGCAACACTGAGGGCAACATTACATCTTCCAAAACTCTAATATAAACGTCACTTGTGAAACGTTTTCTAGATGCAATAATACCCCAGGACTATTTGCAGAAATCCATGCCCATATAGTCACCGAAAATCGGCAGCTGGTTTCAACCTTTTGTGTATATTTTGCATCATACCGCCGACTCTTTGGTCTCCCCCTCCTCTCTCTCACCCGCTCGCTCTCTCTTCCCCTCCCTCCCTCTCCCTTCGCCGCCCTCTGTCGCTCTACTCTTCCCCCCTCCTTTATAATACTCAGGATATTGGTTCTTACAATGCTCTAGTTATATGGATGGCTTTGAACCCTAATTAGAAAAACGGTGTGAACTACCGCCGTAGAGTATTCCTAAGACAGTTGGCTTTCGAGCGTACGGAAGAACGTATTCAAAGAAGGAAACAACAGCACGGTCTTCACCCAGGAGTTTTGAGAGCGATCAAGTCTTGTGGGTATGCAGTAAAAAGAAGTGTTGTAACAGAAGACCAAAATGTGGAAGAGGTGACAAAAAGATGTTACACGTGCCCTTTTGTAATCTATAGAAAGACTAAAACAGTTTCTTTTAAATGCTCGAAGAATATTTGTGGCGAACACAGCGAAAAAACTGTAATATGCATCAAATGTAAGGAACCTGCAGCGTAAGTTAGTTGTAGATGTTTTCGTAAAGTTTTCTTAAATAAAAAGTTTTGCACATGCATTAGAGTTATTTGTTATATAGAATCAAGTTCTTATATGAGATTAGATTGAAAAAATTCACTAGAATCCGCACTTAGCACGTGCGGGTCCATCAAATCCACTTTATCTTATATCGTTCATTTCAGGTCATGCAGATGAGAGTTAAGTTTTGAATGCTTAGACAAATATACCAACTTAATCAATTTTTGTATCCAACAATTTAATACTTTCGAGGTCTACTCATTTAATCGTTAGCCCAATCAGAGCAAATTAAAGTGTTAAACTAACGTATTTTGTTTTGATTAAATAAGTTCTCTTTTAGTTCTCTCGATACGTAATTAAAAAGCTATAAAAGTCTAAATAAGGCACAATATTCGACATTTTTTCTTTATATAGAACGTTAATACTTGTTGAAATAAAGCCTTTAACATTGCTAATCTATATCGAACACGTGTTTTTTGTAACGTATAGTTATCTTCCTCCTTCTTTCTTAATCTATATATAATTTTACTGCGACATCCGGCCAAGAAAATATGTTCGAAGAACAAAGGAAATACAGCTAATTCGATATTTTCATTTTGATCTTCCCTAATGCGTATTTTCGCTATGGTTAATGTTGTTAATTACTTATTATTACGTTTTCACATAAAAGAAAAAACTACCACTAAATCGTTGCTAAGAATCTTATTGTAATAATTATATATAGCATGACAAGACCAAGTGGTACAAGAAGAAAAAAGAACAAGAAAATAGAGATAAATAAGAGCAGCAAGATGCCGAAAGAAACAATTATTTTGAAGCAGGTAGGTACATGTAAATGTAAAATTAATATACAAGGAGTAGTCGTATAGAAAGGTAAATTAACTAATTCTCGAAGCTAACATGAATAAGTCCAAATTAGTCGATTAAATCCATGATTAAAAGTTTTAGTAATTGATAGCGTGAATGTGTTGATGATAAAGCATACTTGCCCAGCTTACACACCGTGGTCAGAAATATGCGGATAAGCGTCAGGTAGCGCTCTACCTGACACTTATTCGCATGCTATGACACGAGCAGTGGCTAAACACGCAAATTAGTAGAAATTGGGAGTATTTTATTAATTATTATTCATTCATTTATTTAAAAAAAATAAAGTTAATTCAAAATACATATAAATATATAAAATATAAATAACATGCAAAAATTATAGTACATTTTCAAACTGATAGTCATCAGTTTCCAAACGAAGTTGTACTCTATGAGGATTTAGAACGCACAGAGGTAATTAATTGAACTGCTGCATTAATTCTGATAATGACATCCTGTTCATTGGCTGGAGGCGCATACACTTTTTCCTTTAAAAAGCTCCAAGCGAAAAAGTCCAGAGGATCAATATCTGTAAACCTTGCTCGCTATGCAATTGGTCCGTTACGTCCTATCCACCAATTCGGAAAGTTTTCATCTAATCACTCTCTCGAAATTCGCGCATTGTGACCAGGTACATGTCAAAATGTTGGGTCTCAAAGTCAATGGAATATTATCAAGTACTGCCTCTAAGGGCATTTACGTACTCAATTTTTCCATTTAAACGATTAGGCAGAAATATCGGTGTCACAACTTGAAGGTTTTAAAATCCCTAGTCATCAATTTACGGAAAATCTTCTCTGATGTCAAATTTGTCTAAATGCTTTAGAATTCTCATCCGCCCAAAAATAAAAATGATGGCTATTAAAAACTATAAAAAGTTCGGCTTTTCATGAATTCTTAATATCGTATTGCAAAACATTGTTCTGGGCACGTTATTATTCATCCAGTGTTCATCATGTGTAAAACTTTTCTTTTATAAAATGACCGCAAGAGGTTCTGAGATAGTACCGAACTATTGTTTTCCTTGGAATATTCAGTTCCCGGAATATTTGGTTAAGTGCTCGATGAATCTTCATGAACAGCATCCAAATTTGTTCTTCTAGTTGAAGTGTCCCATGTTATCTAGGTCTACCGCTGCTGCGATAATTGTGTATAAACGTGTTAGATTTCTGAAGTCGTTGATCCGGTAAACGCAATGTGTTGGTAGATGGGTTTGCTGATGTGGATACCGTGCTACGTATTCTTCTTTTGCCACGTTCGGATTTCCGCCGCAAAATCCGAATACTTTATACATATCAAGTGTATTCGTTAAAAGTAAACATTCTACAGCACGAAGAATGGCAAAATATGTGGACTTATTATAAATATAATAATATTATAAATAAATGTCAATGTGAAAAACGTCAAAATTTGACAACTAGTTTCTTATTTAAAACAACCATATTATAACGAGCCATCAAAAAAATTCATAATTGGAGTAGACTGTGAAATTGGGTTGGTACTTCCACATAATGACACATTACTTGATGCTTGACAGTTTCATTTGGTTTCATTGTAAAAAAAGGTTATGGCATTGAAATGATACTACAACAAAAAAGAAAACAAATAATTTATTAAATATCGAAATCATAATCAAAATTTACATATAGCTACAGAAGTTGTTGAAATTGTTGTCCATTTACATCTAAACACAAACCAACTCTAACTTTTTAACTTTGAAAAATTTGACACAAACTTATAGTTTCAATGTCAAATAATAAATGTCATTATGTGGAACTGGCTAAAGTACCAACCCAATTTCACAGTCTACTCCAATTATGAATTTTTTCGATGGCTCGTTGCTAAATTGCCATATGAACTTTAAGTTAAGAAATGCTAATGAGGGAATTGTTAAAAACACAAAGTAGCGGTATAATTGATTAGCTACGTCAATGTAATTTTACATAATTCCATATTACAATTTCACCGCAATGATTTTCCAAAAGCAATTTCAAAAATTTCGCTAAGTTTTGTCGCTCATTTTCAAATTTGATGGCCACGTGATATTAAACGAAGGACCGAACAACAACCTTGCATTAGGATTGTCGACTCAATCAAGTTAATCGCACTACTTGACGCTTATCTGCAACTTTGTATACGAATAATTTGAACTACATCTTTATACGTATTGAGTTAAACAAAAATTTAACATATTTAAAAGCTTACAGTCATCACAAGCTTGTAATTAAACAACAGTTCACTGTACGTCTATCTTACAAACCAAAGGATTTGGTAAAAGTATTCTCGCTGAATGTTTTTGTGTTTACGAGAGCATATGCTTTCACACATTTTGGAATTTTTACTGCGATCTATTTAACGAATGCACAATTTGATATGCCAAAATGTTAATATAATAATAATAAAAGTCTCGGTGCAGAACTTTACCGTACACCACATGTCAATTTAGGCTCAAGATTTTATGCCTTAAAATTCAACAAAATATCGCCAAGCCTTCACTGCCTTCAGATGTGTATTGTATTGCAGAGTAAACTAGTATTGCAAGATTTTTCTCTAATGGAATCATATTGCATTTCAGAGAATTGTAAGTAATATTTGTCAGCATTTTCTGCCAAACTTAAATGATATAAAACGAAATGATTTGATGTTATTAATATTTTATTTCTTATTACTAATGGACTTCTAATAAAGACAGACACTAAAAATTTATATTAGGACGTAATGTCTATCGTAACTAGTGATGAAAGTCGCGGTCTATTGTGGCAAAGTGTGTGTTTTTTTCCGAAAGAGTGGTTTAGTGGCAAATGTGATGTTGGACTAACAAAAGACAATTACCGTGACGTGGTATACCGAAACCTGTTTACTCAAAGTTTGCAAGTTTAAACATTTATATCCTAATTAGATGTTTTCGTGGTACTTTTTTCCAGATAATGCGTAGGCTCAACTCCGCGCACTTTTTTACGTAAAGTTGCAGTTAAATGATAAAAAATTTGCATCGATTTTTGCAGCGATTCTACGTACAAAAACAGTGGAACCGATGGTTTAATGATTAGTTTGTAAGTGTGAAGATGTGTACTGATAATGATGATATTCTTAAAAAAGATACTAAGAAATGTACGAGCAACGGTCGGAAAATTTCGGAAGAAACTATGAAGAAAACATTTAATACACAAATAAATGGCTTTATTGTTTTTTGAAATATTCACCATTAAATTCTATGCACTTTTTCATTCGTTCAAACCAATCATTGAAATTTACGCCAAAACGTGGGACACCAAAACGTGTGACTTAAATGCAGTGATAGGATCTTCTGGACAGGAAAAATGATGGCCTCGCATTTTTTTTATTGATTGTCGGAAACGTAAAAAATCAATTAGGGCCAAGTCAGGACTAAGACTGGATGACCAAATAATCGACTGTTGCGCGAGCGGTATGGGGACAACAACAAGTAGCGTTATCATGAAGAGGGATGATTGCAGATTTAGGGTTGATTTTTCGCATTCTGCATTTACGGTTCTACGATTCTTTAGAATAATTATAGCAACATGATCAGATTTTGCTATGACACACAAGCATTTGTTTAGAAGTGCTTCGCGGGCGAATAACTTTTGTTGGCAGAAATTCATTTTGAAACACCCAAACTGTCGATTACTGTTTTGTTTCCGGAACGAAAAATTTACAAATCGATTTTTCGATTTGTAAATTTTTCGTTTTTTCTTCTCTAAAGTTCAATTTATTATGTATCTTCTTATTTTTAGCGACGAAGTTGGCTTGGACTATCAAGGCATGGATGAAAATTAATTTAATAAATTAAAAACAAATTATTTATTACAATGGAACGAAACTAACAAAAAAAGAACAAGTATCAAAGGTAGATTGTTACAAAAGTTGCTCCATGTGATGACCATTAGTCTCTATGCATAAGTTTACCCTTTTGCTTAGAGAACGCCGAATTCTTGCAAAAATTCCAAAGTTATTTCTAAATTCGTTGCAAGCATCTTGTATCCTTAGCCAGAGTTGCGCGCTTTTGTATCGGAACGGAATAAACAAATGCTTTTATGTATCCCCAAACACAATAATTGCAAGGATTCAAATCCGGCGACCTTGCTGGCCAAGCAACTGGACCGCCTCTTCCAATCCAATGGTCTTCGTAGTTATTATCTAGAAATTCTCGTACATTCCTGCTAAACTGGGCTGGACAGCCGTCCTGTAGAAACCATAAGTTTTGCCGAATATTTAAACGCACCTCATCTAACAAATCAAGTAAAATATTTTGCAGGAAATGTAAGTAATCAGCACCATTTAAACAAGCAGGTAATTCCACAGGTCCAAGTAGATAATCATCAACTACTCCTATCCAGACGTTTATGCTAAACCTATGCTGATGCTTAAATTCTTGAACAACGTGGGGATTGTCACCAACGTACGAATAATAATGTGCATTATGTACATTAATAATTCCATTTTTTGAGAATGTAGCTTCGTCACCAAACAAAATGTTCCTGAAGAAATCTTCATCTTGATTTTTCTGATTTTGTAACCATCTAGCGAATTCTACGCGAGCAGGGAAATCTCCTTCTAGCAGTGCTTGCACCTTTGTAAAATGAAAAGGATATAAATTTTCTTTGTGTAAGATATTTCCTACGGAAGATTTTGAAATTGTGGGGTACATGGCAGATAGTCTTCGAACGCTAATTTCTGGATTTTCCTCAACTTCCATTAAAATAACATCTTCATGTTCTGCTGTTACATCATTATGTCTCCCTGTTTCATTATTTTTTGGGACCACTGAACCTGTTTCTCTTAATCGTTGATGAAGAGCTGTAAATGTTGAGTGAGTGGGATGCTGACGATTGGGAAATTTTTCAGCGTATCTACGTTGCGCCGCTCGAGCATTACACCTCATTTCGCCATAAACTAAATGCATATCGGCGTATTCCTCATTAGTAAAAACCATTTTTTTTTAAATTGAAATCGTTGTGTTTGAATAACACAAAGTAAAAAATGAAAAGATAAACTTCGCGAACTGACAACAATTTGACAATGAAAAACGTAGGTTTTACTTCTGTTGGCAATTTACAAATCGATTTTTCTAGAAAACGGTGTATCCTACCGACTTAAAGTAAGAGTACCTTTTAGTACTGGGATACCTGAAAATTTAATGATCTAGTGTCACAAATGCTTAAAAGTTAAAGACAAAAAAGTTATGCCTTAAAATAACCGTTGACCTACCCAAAACTGACGCCTATGACCGGTACTAGAAATTCGCAATTGATGGAATCGATTCATCTCTGGAGGATAAATAAGCATACCAGTTTTTGTTTTTCTAAATAGAAGCGTTCTGGAGGAATTTTTAAAAAAATAAATACAAGGCGCCATCTTCAAAGAACTCTAGCTCCCTTAGGAAGCATTTTCGGACTAGGTGAATTTGGGTTTAATTGTCTTAAAATTATCAGAGGAAACTCCGGTCTTCGTTTGTCAGGAGAGTTTCTGGACAACCTGTATATATTTAAATATAGTGTAAGTCTACAAAAATCATTTGTGTGTTTTATTTTTATTTGTGAAATGGATTTGCATCAAGTAAAGGTCGAAATAATTCAAGAAATAAAGAATAACGCGATTTTAAGATTTTCACGAGTTGGCTCCATTTTCAATACGATTAGCAAATTTTAAAACTGCGCTTTGCATAAACTAACTGATATTTTGCCGATCGGACAAAAACGTCATATTTTTGACACATTGTAGTATATCAGTACACATTCATCATTTATCAAATTAAACAGATATATCTCGACTATCTCTCGTATTCACACGACAAAACTTATGCCACGACGTATGTAGATACTATTATCGTGGTTTGTACAAGAAATTTTGATGGTTCTTATATGATTTGAGAAGCTTGCGTCTAAAATTGTATAACAGTTGTTATATTAACCTATCAATAATTCTATTTTTGTAAAATACAAGTTTTTAAAGAAATGTAATCTTAACTTATTTAAGAAGATCCTAAAAAACAAATATTTTTTTTAACAAATAGTGTGCACTACACGGCTTACTTTAATAAATTCACGAATTTCACTACAAATTTTATCATTTTATAAACGGTTAAATACAATATGGTACAGCTGTTTTCTTACAATATAATATTTTGATTCAACTTCCTGTTAGTTTCAAGCTATTCATTTCAATTTGTTTTTAAGTTGTCTTAAAATAAATTATCTTTCCAGTGAAATCGTAAAGTTCATTTTATTTCGTATTAAATTTGTTTATTAGTTCCTAACACAGAATTTATTCAATATAAAAAATTGTTTATTATTTTGTCTCCTAAAACATTTAAATTATCAACATCTCTTTGGAAATATTACACCATCTTTTCTAACGGGTAATTTGGAAAGTCGATCTAGTTAATAATCCTATAAACACTGCAATGCATAATTGGAGTATTATACCCTCTGGAGATTACATATTTAGTTTATGGTCACTTTTACGATATTATAAAATATTTGCTAGTAATTCCATTAATGTTAATATTTTATGCACCATTAAAATACAAGAACCAATGCCTCAAGATGATGATGGTCAAAGTATCTAAATCTATAAATTGCCTATTGTTCTGACTACTTTCAAAAAAAATGTTAACTTTCCGATATCATTTAATTGTAATAGAAAGATGTTTAGGCATTTTGATCTAACCGATAGCCCAGTAGTCAGTAAGTCTCGCCGGTGTCTCGAAATCTAATGTTCAGAAAGGTTTTCGAGTTTCGTTTTGGTTTAATATGAATGCCGAGAGCCAAATATCTTAAATCGCTTCATGCGCAACTCGTGGCCCTCCAAAGCTCCCTGTAATTGGTGCTAAGCTGTTGGGGGAATACTAAGACATGAATTATTATTATTATTATTATTTCAACAGCCGTTTTCGAAAACTATTATTCAACACTTTACATCAGACATACCTACATGGTGATCGCCATATAATCTTCGCCTAAGATAGAAAAAATAAAATTTTGATAATTTTATAATTTTTATTTTTTAATATAATTTTAACTAATTTCAATGCATTTCTTACAACGGATTAATTAATAATTCTATACTCTTGTAAAGATAATCTGATGCTTTCCCCTCAAAAAGTTGCATTAAGCCCGTTTGCAACTCAATACCGCCATGAAAATGACGTCCTTTACGATCTTTTCTAAATAGGAAAATAAATAATAGTTACTTCAATAAATGAAATCTTTTGATAATTACCAATGATTTCCAAACGGAAATATTTTGTCCACTTTTTTTTTAAAAGACCGTGCGGTATTCAATTTTTGTTAACTGAAACGTTAATGTTACTGATTGCAGATTGATATTCTATTGCTCATATAACTTTATTATTTATAGTGAAGGCTTAGCGCATGTGCAAATATGACACAACACACTCTGAACACGTTTGAATATGTATAAACCTAACAGGTCGAGAACATATGGCGCTTACCTTGTAGCTTTTTCGTCGCTTAGATACTAAGAAAATGTTCTTTTTATGCAATGTTAAGTACGGAAAAGTCCTTTATAAATCAAATACCTAATTAAATAAATAAATACCTTGCTAAAACTCTCTAATTTTTTAATTAAGAATACCTTTTACACCAAATTCCAAGAGAATGCTGTGCTGGTGATTTTGCGACGATTTAATATTATATATTGGTATTTGTTTGTTTTTAAACATGTAAAATATTTATTTGGTGTAAAATACTCACTTAGTAATTCATGTAAAACTTTTTTGGACTCTGTTTCATAAAATAAGCTGAGTATATTTGACTCATACTTCGCATTGAATTTAACTGCCCTTCGACAAAGTCTAATCCTTTCTTCCTTTATAATCATCGAAACCCTATTGTGATGAGTCATCGTCAGGTATCACACGGCCTAGCACCATATAGAAAAATGTCGATTCAGATGGATCGAGAAAATCGAACATGCCAGAGTTTTTCCTTGAATATAAATACCACTCAAGAGGGATTTAATTCATTCAACGAATAAACGTCGTCGGGTGATAAATAAATGCAAATAAATACTTATTGTGAAAATAAATGTTATTATTAGTTATTAGTTTTTAAGTTGTTATTTAGTGTATTCTGTTTTTATTGTTAATATAGTGTGTGTTTAAATTACCGTTAGTTTTATTTAAGAACCCAGAAGACAAAGACTTTACAATATCATTGCTTTCGAGAAAACGGTGAAATACGATATTTTCATTATTTAGTTTAGTAACGATCAAGTTGTTTTTACATATAGCAACTGCTCCATGGCTGCCCGGCATTTTCGCTATTTATCACTCTATTTACTTATTACTTATAACTAATCTTTATAATATTACAAAAATCAATGGAAGGCTAAATGCAATCAATAACGTCATAACGAGAGAAAATTTCAAATAAACTGTGAATGCGGGTGACGTTGCGTAGTCACATGACTCGAAATACATTACGAGTATTGAGCAGCAATCTTATTATACGTTTATTATCCTTACCGATGCATAACTCAACTTCACCGATGACCAATGCAACTTCATCAAATTGTTCATAAATTTAACATTAAATTACATTTCTAAAAAAACAATTATACAATTTATTTATACTTAGAATTTTTTTTAATTTTTATACCTATTCTTTTTTACAAAATAACTAAAAACCTACGAAGATGAAAGCACCAAGTAATAAAATATAGTAGTTCGTCTGTTTTACAATTTAGGGTAAAGTCAGTTTTATGTTAATTTCACCATATTGTATCTTCTTATTTTAACATATTTTTGTCTATATAAACTATTAAGAATGATGTGTAAAGCCAGTCACTACTGATAATATGTGCACTTCATAAGAAATGATCATTTACATGAAAAATTATACTTTCTAAAATTTAAATCAAATTATTTTAAAAACTGCTCTTTTTAAAAATAGGCTGGACACTAAAAGACTATTCAGTTAAATAAATAAAAAAGTGACAAAAAGGATAATTTTGTAAACGATTTCACTAATTACACAGTAACTCTATACTAACAGCTTTCAATATATAACTTCTTGTACAGCCAGTGTTCCCTCCTATACATATTTGGATATAACTAAAGATCTAAGAGATCTTGAAAACAGTTTATATTAAGTGTAACAATTCAGATATCAAAAATCGCAAAAATTGAAAAACAAACTATATCTACTATAAAGAAAGAGTGAGGATATGAATTTATCTAGGAGTGCTTGATATAAAAGTACTAGCGTAATATCATTTTCTATCCAATATAACATAAATTCACTAATCAAGCATTTTTATAATTAGTTGGCTGTCAATAATGTTATATCATCGTTCACAATTTATTAAACTATGCTGTGCTTAGATGTACAATTTCAAGGAGTAAAATAAAAAAATTTAAAAACGACTCTAATCAAATAGTCGAACAAACACTTTCATTTCATCATATGACGATCGTGTAATGACGTAACATCTTCATCCTTCAATAAATGTGGCTCATAAAAAGTGTTAATTATGAGAATTCTCTTTTAATATAAATTTTTTATACATCCTTTTTGAGAAATTTCTAATAATTATTATAAAATTTGTTTGTTTATGTAAGACTGGTCTATTAAGTATATCTTGTTTTGTGTGTATTGACGTTGCCGGCATTATTTCCTGTAGAAAAATGTTTTAATAAGAATCATTGGATTACAACCAATTACTAATTGTTGGCCGCGCATAGCAGTGAATCTACCGGAAATGGTGAAAACAGTTTTTGTTGGGGTCGGATAAAAAATAATGACATATATCGATTCAAAAACTCCCATTTACATATTTTAATATAAGAAGAGATATAATATATACAGAGAAACATTGTATTCTTAATTAAAAAGATACCTTGAAAGAAACTAATAAATATCTATTAAAAATAAGCGTATTTATAATTGAATATTAATTGTATATTGTATTATTGTCAAAACCAAATGTAAATAAGCTATTAAATAATATTATTTAAAATTTAGAATTATGACAAAACCGCCATCCGTAATTTAGTTTTTAAGAAATCATTAAAATGAAACTATTAAGATATTTTTTCTATTTCGGTGCTATAAAAAAGTGCACTTTTCGACACCCGTTTGGGTTGCATAAAGTATTACTTTTTCGCACGCAAAATTTTGTTTTTAGAGGTTGGTCACAAAAAAAGAAATGGAACTAAATCATATGTAAATGTCAAATATAAATGTGTATAACAATTGTATACTATTGACATTTACTTCCCATTTTGAATAGTGCAACTGTTATAAGTAGAAGATTCATGTGCATTAATAGAGATTCCAGGCAGATTCTGGGAACACACTATGTTTTGTTTGAATTCCTGTTGATTCACATTGATTGACACATCACTGCCTATTCCATCAGAAGTCGATGGATTCTGAATAATTTTAGTGGATGTATTAGGTGCACTAGACAGTATTCGAGCAACATCAACTTTTTTCATGGTGGAATTATCAATGTAACCTTCAGCCACTACTGAAGATTTCCATCCTCCATGGCGCTTAATTGTTATTAAGTCACCTCCACTATTAGCCAAGTGTGTCACACTTGAACGCCTAAAGCAATGTCCAGTGAAGAGCTCAGGATTAGGCAAATTTAAGTAAGTAGCAATAACTTTTGGTACTTTTCCTATAGTATTAATGCCAATTGGATTATTCACGCAAGAACCATTTCTATATTGCAGGAAGAAGCATTTATGTGTAACATGAGTGGGACGAAGTGAATAATATTTTTTAACAAAATCAATCCATAATTTTTCTGTTATAATAAATTGTCTTGGAATATAAGTTTTAGTTTTTGGCACTCTAACCATTATGACATAATTTTTAAACTGTATATCATCTAAAATCATCTTCATGATTTCTTCACGACGACAAGCTCCACTATAACCCATTATAAGGATAACCTATCAATATTAATATGACTATTATAACAAAATAATGTAGAACATTAATAAATAGTTATTTAAGTAATAAGGGAGGTAAGTAACATTTACCAGTCGAGGACTAGTTTGCGTCCGAGGGCTTGCCCGAGGACTTGCAATAGAGTTCGAGACTGGTAAATGTTACCTCCCGAATTGCTTATAACATTTTTCCCACTCCCCAGACAAGAAAATCCTCAAAAATTAAATGTGCGATGATAGTGTCACATGAAACCACGGAATTAAGTGTTGCTGATAAAGTAGGTGATAATAACATTGAATTATCAAGAAATATAAATAAATATCCCAATTTTGTTAATAATGTTACTAATTGTACAAACTGTAATATTATCATAAATATAAATTAATAGAACACGTGTTTTGATGCACTTTTTTTCCCTAAAGGACGTAAGTAATTTTCCCTAAAGGACGTAAGTAAATTACTTACGCCCCGTTGTCATAACAATCACAGTCATTTCAGTAAAACCAACTTACGTCTATAGAAACAATGTATTAATGGTATGCTTACTATAAGGCGAGTGGGAAAATACTATTACAAGGATGTTTGTATTACTTACTTTCATTGCTAAATATGTTTTATCATCGGCTTCTATTATAAAACAGTTAATATGATCTATTTATAAAATCTTGGATTTCTTAGGCTCGTAGCCTTCAGATAATCTTTTTAAATATGCAAGAAGCCTGGAAAATTTTGAGATATCTATATTTTTATAAATATTTAAACAACATCGTAACATCCAATATGTGGACCACAAGGTCGATGCCTCTTTTATCTTGCTTTCCTTATCAAAATAAGCAATAATTACATTTTCAGTAATATTCGCGATATTATTTTCTTTACACCAAGTTAAAAAGTGCTCGTATTGCTTTTGATAAATATGTCGAGACTTTGTTGGCAAAAGATTTTGTAAATTATCTTCTGCTATTTTGCGAATCTCTGAGGGCGTGCAATTATTTGCTTCGTCCATTTCGTTAATAATTTATTGCATAAATAAATCAAAATGACATATAACACCGCCGATTATCAAATATCTAAAATGCTCTAGTTAAACATCAATGCTACCAACTTCAAAAAAAGAAAATTTCTACAATTTTCGTACAAAACATGCCTCTTATTTTAAGTCTTTTTGAACTTTTAATGTCCGAAATAGAAAAAATAGTATAAAATACACGTTTCATAAGACATTTTAGTGCACTTGTTCTTTAGAAAACTCGCCTTGCGGCTCGTTTTCTAAACTTGAACGCGTGCACTAAAATCATGTCTTATGCAACTTGTACTTTAATATACTATTGTAGAAAAAAGTCGGTTTTAAAATATGTATTTACAGACCAAGAAACGAAAAACGCCAAATCAAATATACCGAGACATGATAACAATTATTATTAATTATTATTAACGAGCTTGCCGCCTTATGGTTAGAACTGGACGAGATACGCAATTTCTAGCCGTTTTGTGAGATATTAACTTACGATGCTTCGATTATTTTATTAAATGTGTTTATAGTAGTCGTATTAACTTACATATGTAGGTAAAACATTTTATAAAATTTAAATTATAAGTAAGGATGCCCATTTGAGAGCAAGCGCAGTGTTGCAGTGGGTGGGGATTTGGTTGCACGTATTACATTTTGTATGTAACGGGTGTTCATTTGAAAAGTCAATCTAGTACCATATGATTTACTGAGAACATTTTGAAGTATGTCGTAAATTAAAATTTACTACTTAACCTACGAAGTCGTATATTTTGACAGTTTCATACATACAAATAAATAACAAATGTGATTGCAAATGTAATTTCGATTTACGTTTACGGAACAACAAACACATACTAATATATATGCGTCTTATTCTATCAAAATTTCAAAGTAACCTAGATTAACTTTTCAAATGAACACACGTTATAGCAAGCGCCAATTAAGTTGGCGCGAGGAGGGGGTGCGCAGAAGCTGTTTTTAAAAACGTCGACCTCCACTACTCAAGTAATTATCAGAATACATTTGTCATTGACGTTTGACGCAACATAATGTCTTTGCTAGGGGATCATAAAGTTGTACACGCTCAGAGTGAATAGGTTAGAATTATCTGACATTTGATGTAAAACCAAATACAAATCTCCCCACTACTTTGAATCCTGCGCGAACTTACCCCTCCTCGCGCCAACTTAATTGGCGTTTGCTATACGTATGTTTCCGATGTGTCCAGTCTCAAGGCGGCTGTGATATGGTCTTGTTATTTCGTTTAAAATAATAAATCAATAATGTCGAAACCTATAAAGAGACCGTTCTACCACGAAGCACAGAAATGAATAAGTAGATTTCCGTATTTAGTTTACGCTGGTACTACAATAAAATATAAAGTGTGTGAAATACCGCTCTCGTGTAAACTAGGGGCCAAAAAAAACTGATCGATTCTTTTTTGTTTTATAAAACGATCTTCAATATGTTAAAATAATAGTTGTTATAATGTGTCGTGTAATAAGTCATAATATTACTACGATGGTTTACTTAAATGAAGTAGGTATAACCTCCCAATTCACAAACCTAATTCACGCCATGTAAATACACATAAAATGTTATTAAATGTCAATATGATGGGTCAGTTTTTTTGTCCGCCAGAGATTACAACAAAATATAACTGCCACGAGAATAGTGCAAGCGTATACGTAAAAAAATGGTGACGTAAATGTGTTCGAGTTATGTATAGACGTTTAAAACGGTAAGTATTCCCAGCACGTTTTATAAATTTATTTATTATTTACTATTATACATTTATAAATTATAACTTATAAATAAATAATGGTAACCTAAACGAAAACTCAATACGAAAATCTACTTAATTTATGTGCTTCGTGGTACAATGGTCTCTTTATAGCTTTCGACATTACTGATTTATTATTTTTTACTTTACACGAAATAACTATACTATATACTTGAGACTGGATACATCAGGACTAGAGCTGAGGATGTTTGCGGTATAACCATGGTTATACCGCAAACATCCTCAGCTCTAATCAGGACACACCGAAAACATACGCACATATAAAATATAATACGTGCGACTGCAACGGAATCCCCACCCACTGCAACACCGCGTTTGCTCTCAAATGGGCATCCTTCATTATAAGCATACAATACTTAATCTATATGTATTACAAACAGCAGTAAATAGGGTAATAATCGTATTCTCTCAAACAAAATAAACAACATTCTTATATCCAAAAGCAATTCTAATAAGTGAAGCATTGGCTATAGCTCTTATTATTGCTATCGTTAGAGAGTTCGCTTGTCACGCTAACAATGAGCAAAAACATAAGATTGTAATGTTTTTGTCTTTCTGATTGTAAAATGTTTGTCTTTCTGTGGGGTTCCCAAACAAAACTAACGGTAATCTAAACACACACTATATTAACAATATAAACGAAATAACAATTTAAAAACAAACAGGCCAGTCGGAGTTCCCTTCCAAATAGCACGTTTGCTTGTGATTGGCCAGTTGTCTCTTGAACAGATGCCCGATACCCCATTAGGAATAATGGTAAATGTTCGCCCCAATCTCTCTGGTGTTCGGAGACCACTTTGGATAAGTGTCTAATCATGGTCTTGTTCATTGCTCTACCATCCCATCTGATTATGGATGCAAGAGAGTTGCTCTCGTCTTTGGTATGCCCAAAAGTCCACACATCTTTTCGAATAGACTGGACTCGATATTTCGCCCTTGATCAAAATGAAGTTCCAGGGGTACACCAAAACTCCTTCACAATCACGTTTGCCACAGTTCCAGCCACTTGATTTGGCAGAGCATATTCTTCAACCCATTTGGTAAAATAGTCGATGACCACTATTATGTATTTATTTCCTTTGTCGCTTTCCGGTAAAGGGCTGGCGGCATCTATGGCGATTTTTTTCAAATGAGCTTCCCACATTGTATTGGCGAATGGGTTCACGTCAACGCTTCTTGGAACCATTGCTTCCGGCGCAGTTAGCACACTTTCGGCAACATTCTTTCACATCTCGTTCTTATTAATTTCTTGGGAACCACCATTTGCATCCTCCGCTCGCTTCAATAGTAATTTTCAACCTCACGTCTCAGGAGATCGTCTTCCAAGGTTAAGGAAGCACATTGCGCCCAGTATGACTTCAATTCTCGTGAATGGGGAGTGATTTCTTGCCAGGTCGGTCTCTGCCCATTTCTCTTCCAAACCTTGAAGACTGCAAGATCCGGATCAGCTTCTTGATCTGCGCGTAAATTGTCAGGTTGCCATTGGTCATCTACCACGGTGGTTCGAGGAGCGTTGTCCGATTTGTCTTCGATTCGGTTGCAATGTCGACAGTCTTCTGGACAGGGCCTTCTGAAAAGAGCACCTGCATTTCGATGTTTGAGACCTGCTCTGTGTTCAATGTAGAACTGAGTTATACTCCTGTAGCCACTCAATCCATCTAGCTACATGACCCTCGAGATTCTTAAATTGCAAGAGCCACTTCAAAGCGGCATGATCAGTGCGGATCGGGAACTTCTGCCCGTACAGATACTTGTAAAAGTGCTCAATGGGTTTAACTACTGTCAGTAGTTCTCGTCTGATTACGCAGTAGTTCCTCTCTGGTTTGGACAGGGTCTTGTTGAAGTATCCAATGACCCTTTCTTGTCCATCTTGGATTTGAGAGACCACACTACCAATCCCGACGTAACTGGCATCTGTATCTAGAACAAACCTCCCAGATGGCAGTGGATAGTTCAAAACAGGTGCACTTATCAGAGTTCCTTTTAACAATTCAAAAGACGCTTGGCATTCATTGTTTCAAATGAATGCTCGATTTTCTGTTAGGCGGGTAAGTGGTTTCGCAATGTTAGATAATCCAGGAACGTAGCGGCGATAATACGTGCACAATCCCAAAAAGCTTCTTAGCTGATGTTTGTCTTTGGATACAGGCCATTTTTCCACAACTTTTACTTTTTCTGGATCCATAGCAACTCCATTTCCGGAAACCACATGTCCAAGGTAATTTACCTCTTTACGGAAAAGGTGACACTTCTTTGGACTTAATTTTAGGTTGGCATCTCGCAACCTCTGGAATACCACATCCAAATTTTCCATGTGATCTTCAAAGGTCTTTCCTACCACAATCACATCATCAAGATATACCAGGCAAGTATTCCAAAACAGTCCCCTCAGTATAGGGGTGTTCATGATGTCTAATCAGAAGATTATTTCTGCCTCTATGTCGGTTACGAGAACACGATGTCGGATTGATGTTGGTCCTATGATAAAATTGACATCTACTTCATCTGCCACAGAAGCTGCTTCTCCAGTAGTTGTCTTAAGTCTCCATATGCTAGAAAATAATTTTTTATTTTTGGGAATTGAATCGGGTCGCACGATGGTTTTCGTCGATCCAAGCAAGCATAGGTCCTTCTTTCCATAATAACATCTACATAATAGCCGTTGGTTTGATGTTGCAAGGATGCGATTTGGGCCGTCCTTGAGGCTTCCGGGTTCTCAGCCATTTCTTTCTGGGTCCTCTTACAATATTATCATTGAATATGACTTCTTCTACAATTCCAACATGGCCGTGCACTTTTATTTGGTTTGATTTGATTTAGGACTCGACTAACCATCTGCTCCATGAATTCCTCATTTTATTGTTTGTCAAAAGTACAGACACGAGTATGATTTCTAGAGGCTTGTTTTACAGTCTCAAACTCAAGCGCGTGCGCCAAAGCATCGATCAAGGTTATCGGTCGTGCCAATCTTAATGCTTGCTGCATATCAATATCCCGTAGACGATCGATGAACGTCTGGACAGCTAGGTGTTCCATGAAATTATCTGGCCCATCAGATATGCAAGTCGTACCAGACGAGCAATATCTGCCTCAAATTCTTGAAGATTCTCGTCTTTCTTCTGTGATCGATTCTTCAGTTGGGTATGGTATACTTGCTCCAAATTCGCATGGCCATATCTCATCTCCAAGCGTTTAATGAGTTGAGAATAATCTTTACGTTCCTCATTAGGCAATGTCTGCAAAATATCACTAGCATCACCCCTCAATGCTATGATTAAAGCAGTAGCCTTCTCGACAGAAGATCATGCGTTTGCTTCTGCGGCTGCTTCGAATTGCGTCAGGTAAGTCGCCCATGACGTCTTTCCATCAAAGGTAGGTGGCTTGATTCTGGTTTTAGAGATAGCCACAGGTTCTTCTTTTATTTCGATGGGCCACGGTATAACTCCTTCGTTGACCTGCTTGGGGTCAGAATGACTGATGGTAACAGGTAATTTCATCTGAGTCATTATTGCCTCTAAAAGTCTAGAATGTTCTCAAATTTTCCCCTCTACAGCTATGAAAACCTCTTCCTTCAACGCTTCTCATTTTTCCGCTAGTCGTTGTTCTAGAACTTTCTCCACTTGCTCTAGATTTTTTTCGAAGCTTCTAGAATTTTCTAGTAATTTCTATTACATATTTTTCTCGAGGATTCTAGCGGTTTCTTGGTTTGTTTGTACCATCTGGGCTTGCGAATCTATTAGACGTTGTTCCAGACTTTGCGAATTGTCTATTATTCGTGGTTCCAAAGTTTGCGAATTGTATATCAGCCTTTGTTCCAAACTTTTTACATTGTCCAGATTCTTCTGTTCCATTTGAGTTTGTGAATCTATTAGACGCTGTTCGAAGGTTTGCGAATTGTCTATTATTCGTTGTTCCGAAGTTTGCGAATTGTCTATCAGCAGTTGTTCCAAACTTTTCACATTGTCCAGATTCTTCTATTCCATTTGAGTTTGTGAATCTATTAGACGCTATTCCAAGGTTTGCGAATTGTCTATTATTCGTTGTTCCAAAGTTTGCGAATTGTCTATCAGCCGTTGTTCCATTTTCATCAACAGCGAATTCACGTCAGCATCTCCACTGGAACTTGAAAGACAATTCTCTGGATCCTTGCCTTCTTGGATCAACACATCTCAAAGCCGTTGCTGGAGAATTGCCTTTTTGCTGGTTATATCCCCATCCCTCTCCTTTAATTCTCGTTTTAAATCAGTCACTTTTAATTCCGCGAGTTTGACTCCATTCGCCATCACGATATTTAAAATAAACGTCTTTTCGCACTGTATAACACTTAATTGTCCACTTAGTCCGTTATTTATTAATTACTCACACCGGACACCACTGTAATGTATTTGTCTTTCTCCGGATTCAAAATAAAACTAACGGTAATTTAAACACGCACTATATTGATAATAGAAACGGTATACACTAAATAAAGAACTTAAAACTACAACTAACTAAACAATATTTATTTACACAGAATTTATATCAATGTTTATTTATTACAATATCAACTCGACTCGGCGACTACCCGTTGAATGGCATAAATCCGTCTCGAGTGTTATTTATATTCACGGGAAAACTTCTAACATATTCGGGAACCTCTGTCTAGATTTTTCCCGATGCATCGACATCTTTCGAGATGATGTCAGGCCTGACGCATCGTTGGATGATTCATCACAGTATATTGTAAACTGTACTAAAATATATTATTTTGTTCAGAAATGTTTACTAAGTACGTCATTGAGTAACTATAGAAACGTGTAAAATAATAAATATTTCTATGGGGGTTTTCTAGTTAATCTATTAAATCTAATGTTAAGAAATTTTTGCACAAACTACATGAATAAAAATTCCCGACGACTTCACAATAAAAAATAAACGTCAATATAGACACCGCTGTTTTATTCTTGACTGCCAAGGTATTACAAAACCATTGATCAATACAGAATTGCAATTTGTGGCAACTCTTTTTAAACTTAATATTTTCCCAGATAATATTAAATATATTGAAAACCAAAAGAAGGCCACTCTTCCCTGGAATCCAAACAAGTATGTATATATGTATATATATATATATATATATATATGTATATATATATATATATATATATATGTGTATATATATATATATGTGTATATATATATATATATATATATAAGTATAATATCTTCGTGACCTTGGTATGATAAGGTAAACTTAATAAGTCGGCGATTAAAGGTCTGTTTTACTTCAGAGTATATATATTTAAAACAACTCTACATGTTTCGGCAATACGCCTTTGTCAAGAGAATACAAAATATAAATGACAGAATATAAATGTCAAATAATTAAGTTGCTATGGTTTAAATTATTCAAAGATACATTCCAATAATAATAATAAATCATGCCTTAGTATTGCAAAAAATAGATAGCAAGGTGTGAAAATATGTGTTGTTCGGTGCTAGAAGCTTGTGTCTCTTTTTGGGTATGAACCTGTGTGTTGGTTGCTGCTGGCAGCAGATTTTGTGTTTGTGTGACCGCGTAAGTGTATGGTTTTGTATGTTAGTGCGCTCGTGTGTGTGTTTAGTGACCGGTCGCGTAAATTTAGAGAGATCGGATAACCAGCCGTTGCGTAGGGCCGCCAACCCTTTCCCGGCAACTTCTTTACTTTTCTGAGCAGTACTTCGACGGCCTGACCCCCGCCCCAACGAGGCAAGGCGCAGACCAGCGAAGCGCACCCTGCACGGGGTTGCTCATCGCCAATCGAGGGAACACTCTTAGTGGCTACCTCAGTCGACGATGGTCACACTTTGTGCCATCTTAACGATTTCCGCAGAAGCGGGGGCAATGCACACACGTCGAACGTGTGTGTGCTGTTAACAGCAGTCTAGCCAGGTTGCCGCCTAGGACCGGTCCTAGTAGTGTGTGTATCACGGCGCCGCGCAATGCACACACTACTAGGACCGGTCCTGGGCGGCAACCTGGCTAGGCTGCTGTTAACAGCACACACACGTTCGACGTGTGTGCATTGCCCCCGCTTCTGCGGAAATCGTTAAGATGGCACAAAGTGTGACCATCGTCGACTGAGGTAGCCACTAAGAGTGTTCCCTCGATTGGCGATGAGCAACCCCGTGCAGGGTGCGCTTCGCTGGTCTGCGCCTTGCCTCGTTGGGGCGGGGGTCAGGCCGTCGAAGTACTGCTCGGAAAAGTAAAGAAGTTGCCGGGAAAGGGTTGGCGGCCCTACGCAACGGCTGGTTATCCGATCTCTCTAAATTTACGCGACAGGTCACTAAACACACACACGAGCGCACTAACATACAAAACCATACACTTACGCGGTCATACAAACACAAAATCTGCTGCCAGCAGCAACCAACACACAGGTTCATACCCAAAAAGAGACACAAGCTTCTAGCAGCGAACAACACATATTTTCACACCTTGCTATCTATTTTTTGGAATACTAAGGCATGATTTATTATTATTATTGGAATGTATCTTTGAATAATTTAAACCATAGCAACTTAATTATTTGACATTTATATTTTGTATTCTCTTGACAAAGGCGTATTGCCGAAACATGTAGAGTTGTTTTAAATATATATATATATATATATATATATATATATATATATATACTCTGAAGTAAACCAGACCTTTAATCGCCGACTTATTAAGTTTACCTTATATATATATATATATATATATATATATATATGTAATAACTTCGTGACCTTGGTATATTTTGTATTCTCTTGATAAAGGCGTACCGCCGAAACATGTAGTTTTTTAAATACATATATTTTGAAGTAATATACAGACCTTTAATCGCCTACTGATTAGGTTTACTATATATATATATATATATATAACTTTATTTCGCACTCCAAGTATTTGCAATGTCGAAACAGTAAAATGCTCATTGTTAAAAAAAATTCATTTTCCTGGCGCAAGTTTAGAAAGTTCTGGTTGTTAATATAAATAGTTCGCATAATTATAGATTTCCATCTATAGTCTACAGTTGTTCATGGATTTGGTGTACAAGGGGAAAACTTTTTATTCTTCATTTTATGAAGAAAATGTTACTGTGTATGAAAGTTTTTGCTTGCCTTAAAACCATTAGAGATCATATTGAAATCCACTGATTATTTTCTCTATGAATACAAATGCTGAAAACGTATTTGCTTAATTTCAAAAATTTAACTAAGTTCAAATTATTGTTGATAATCGCATTGCCTTGAAATTCTGTTGACATTTAATTATTTTTCAGTTTCAGATTAAGTGACATGACATTTGCAATTACAAACGATCACGAATACGTTTACATTGCAACAACGAATTTATTTCATTAAGTGTTATGGAATTGGTGATATTTCATATCAATGTTAAATTCCCCAGTATTAATATTAATAATTTGATGAAACTTTCTCTGTAGCAAGAAAGAAGAAAGCAAACAAAAAAAATACGATAAAGATGACGCATTAACTATTCTAGCTATGGGATCTGTACTAGAAGATCCAAAAGTATCACTACGTAAGAGAGCGGCGGATTTGGGTGTAAGCAAGAGCTTACTGCAAAAATGTTTAAGGAAAACAAGATTCATCCATACAAACCGAAAGTTATTCATACTCTGGATCCCAGGGTTGAGGCGTTTAGATTAGACTTTTGTACTTGGGTTGAAGAAAATGTTGTGGATGATCATTACTTTACTGTGCCCCATGTGTGACTTTTAATTAGTAGTTTTTACCTACTGATGATGACAACTTAGTTGTCGAAATACGTATTTAGGATACGACTAATAATTGTGGTAAGGGGTTATATACCTTTTTAAATTATGATGATCAATTTCTCAAAAAATTTTGTTTTCGGATGAAACTACTTTTACCACTAATGGTTATGTGTCATCCCAAAATTGCAGATATTGGGCAGAAGATAATCCGAATTTTCGTATTAAACGGAAAAATCAGCGTTATAAGAAAGTAACTGTGGTGTAGAATTTTTTCAATCAAATTTTTGGCCCATTTTTTTCGAAAACAATTTAAATCAACACAATTATTTGATTATGTTACAAAATGTTGTTTTTCCATTGTTGGAGGATATTAACATAGATTATGTATATTTTCAACAGGATGGATACCCTGCGCATTCAACTAATTTATTACAAACTGCCTCGACAACCACTTTCCTGAAAGATGGATCGGTCGTTTTGGACCTGCTCACTTGCCCGATTTAACGCCGATGGATTTGTATTTTTGGGGATTTTGGTGCGAATTTGGAAGCATTAAAAAATAAAATACGACAGGTAATAATAAGTAAGATTGATATAAGAACATTTAGGAACGTGTACAGAGAATTTAGGTATAGAGTCGACAAGTGTGTGCAAGTAGGTGAGAGTTACGTTGAATAAATTATTTCTTGTTATTTATCATATTAGAATTTATATACATTAGAAAATATTTCATAAAATCTTATATTTATATTAAAGAATTTTCTTTAGTTAACCAGTTTATTATAAAATTATTTTATATCCAGAAATATGTTTAATAAAAAATAAAACAAAATAGTTTTAAAAAATTTATCAACGTTTTCTGTTCTACAAGTTTGCACGAAATCCGTGGACACACTGTATAATATTAATCTTAAATAATGTAGTTGAAGGATTTCCGTACAGTGAAATAAGAATTGATATTGTACTACTCAGAATGCTCTATATGAAATTCTGGTAATTATTATGAATGCTAATTTGGATATATTAAACGCAAAACACATACAAGGATTGTTCTGAAAATTTTTAGTGATAGGTAGACCGTAGGTCCAGGCAAAAACAAAATTATTTGCTTTAGTTGACAGTTTATTCTTTTGATAGTTTCTGTTATCAATTTTTCAAGATTAAGGTTAACGTATATAGACACGTTTTTTACTATTAGAAGTGGTATGTTTTTCGATAAACATTTCCGCAATTTCCATAAAATGCTCGCCAGGGTATGATTTTTTTATGATTTTAAACAAGGCTTATCTTAAACCAGTCATCAAAATTTAGTGCCAGCTTTTGGCGACGATAGCCTTAATACAGTCAATTACTGATTTCGTGAGGTTATATGTGGAAGGTGTACATTAAAAGATGGACTAAAGCTTAGACAAACTACAGCATTTGTTTGCACTGAAAACATTATTACCACAGAAAAGCTAATTAAGAGAAATAGGAATATCACTTATCGTAGATTTTTGTGCGCTGGGTTTCTTCATTTCTTTTTGAATCACTGATTGTAAGGCCGTAAGAACTATAATTGTTTATATATATTTAAAACACTTATATGTGTATGTGAGAGATGCTTTCTCGTTGAACATGAATGCAGAACTACTTTTCTTACAAAAGAAATGGTTTAAGTTCACACGGCGTTTTCAAAGAGACCGCAAAGGGGCGAACGGCAATAAAATTAAAAGTAATAAAAATTGCGAAACATATTACGGGTCAAACCGGAAAAACTCACACCTAATTTGGATAGCAACTAATCTATAAACATATGACAATAAGTTACAACAAAGGTACAGCAATAAATGTACAGGTAATTTTGCTTATAATATCATACGAAAATTCCAAGTACTTTACAATTACTGTCGTGAGCAAAAAAAACGGGACAGTGTTTCTGCGTGGGTTTAAATTGTGACTACTTAAGTGGCTATCTTTACTCATAATAGTAAGTCAGGAATTGTCAAAGATGTGTATCTTATTGACATTTATTAAACATTTTTAAAATAAATGTAAATAAAAATTACTAAAAACGATAGAGAAAGATTATTTATTAAATTAAAATAATTATTACATTAAAATAATTAGTATTTCGTCATTCCACCGTTATTATTAACTGCATCTAATCTTGTAGACATTCAAGCGACAATATTATGTACAAAATTTATAGAAATTTGATGCCAAGCATTACGAACAATCTCCCAAAATTCTTGCTGGGTAGAAGCTCTATCTGATTAATCCCCATACATTTTCAATGGGATTTAGATAAGGACTGTAGGGCTGGATATCTCAAGTTTAAATTTCATTCTCTTGTAACCATTGTGTTACAAGATGAGACAGGAAATTGTGTTGTTCTTATAGCTTTCTTTAATGTTTTGAAAGGGTTGTGCCTAATCTCAGTAACTAATGTTTCGTCTTCCTGCGTATTCGAAATTTTGTTACGTGCGGAAATTATTTTCCGATTTAAATTATCCACTTCCCTCCATTTTTTTTATATATTCTTGCGGCTGAACTTTTACCAATATTAAATTGAACCCATACACTTCTTAATGATTTCCCATTTTTCAAACTAGTAACAAGTCTAGCTTTATCAGTTTTCGAAAGATGCGGCATTTTCAATTTTGAATTATCAACTATGATATATAATTTGACGTAGAGTTTGAAAGTTAATCAAATGTTAAAATTACAACGCTAAAAAATAAAGGAAATTGACATAACGATTTTGACAGTCCCGTTTTTTTTGCCCACGACAGTATAAACTAAGACGTGATATTTACCTAATCTTTTGACAATTGAAAATGTTAATTATTGTATTTATAGAGGTAAAGGTTAAATTCTTTACAAATGAAAGTAATGATTTTCTCTTAGGTCCATCCAAAGTATTAAATATATTTATAATTTTAAACGTATGAATAATTTATTGTGACAATGACAGAATAAAGATACTAAATGTAATAAATATAAATAATGGAATAAAATGTATATGCTTATTATAATCCAAACATGCCGCCCTCTTGAAATATATGAAATATGTTTCAAAAGTAATATATTTCTAATTTAACTTAAATTTAAACTAATAATGAGGATTGTGCTTAAGCTGTTGGTAAAACATACAGTTTGGTTACAGCACGTTTCGTCACGGCATTGCTGATTTTAATAGTCACTACTCTGACAATTCCGTCACTTTCGGGATGCAGCTGTAGAATTCTTCCCAATTTCCACTGGTATGGCGACGAGTTGTCTTCGCGAAGGCTGACCAAATCACCCTCGTTGACCTTGCCTTCCTTGTTGCTTCCCCAACAGGAGCGAGTTTGTAACACATTGATGTATTCTTTACTTCATCTTGCCCAATAGTGCTGAACTAATGCTTGCAACCGTTAGTAATGCGACAGGCGGATGATTGTCCAGCTATTGTAAGATCCGAGAGTGAAGTCAATGGTCTATCGATTAGGAAGTTCCAGGTGTTGAAGGATTTAGGCCATTAGAGTCGTCGGAGATATTGGACGGGAGTTTAAGACTGCTTCTAATTTGCGTCAAGATGGTGCAGAAATCTTCAAAAGTTAAAGAAGCAATTTGTAATACGGCCCTTAAATAACCTTTCATTGATTTGATACACACGTTTGTTTTCCACAAACCATTGAAATGCGGGAAACGAACTGGTATAAAATGCCAGTTAATTTTTTCATTGGTCGTAAAGCTTTGAACATTTTCTTTTCTTGAAATTTGAACGACTCCCACGAAATTCGGGCCATTGACTGAATATATGTCGGTGGTCTTACCTTGACGGGAAATTAATCGCTTGAGTGTTAACAACAAAGCCTCTGTTGGTTGGTAGAGCGCTAATTAATTCGAAGTGTATAGCCTTGGTAGCCATACAAATGAAGAGACAAACCTAAGCCTTAGCAACTCTATTTCCACGTGGATTTTTTTTTAATAAAAAAAGGTCGTGCAAAATTAACTCCACAGCGTTGAAATGCATTTACTGCAGTAGTTTTATAATCGGGTAGATTGCACATTATATACTCTGCTTTAAGAGGGTTCGATTTGAAACAAGGGACACAGTTGCGTATTAATTTTTTAATTTTACAAGGCCCTGACACTGGCCAACACCGTTACCCTAATGATACTAAAAGGGCTTGCGCTCCGCATTGCAATAAGCATATATGTTCGTGTCTGATAATGAGATTTGTTAATAAGTGATCTTTCGGAAGAATAATTTCATGCCTTTTATTAAATGCGAGAATAATGCGAGATATTTAAATATTAAAGAAAGGGCTCTCAACAGATCTCCTCTACATCCACTGCAATGGGCATACCAGATAGGAAAACCAGGTGAGGCTGCCCTGCATAGCCTGGTGAGAGAGCTCGAAAGGAGCCTACACCACAAGGAAATTGCACCTGCAGTCTTCTTAGACATAGAGGGAGCTTTCGATAACACCTCGACGTCTTCCATTATTCGATCTTTAAGAGATCGAAAAATAAGGGCCAAATCAAAACAAAACGATTTCCATGAGGACAACAAAAGGGTGTCCTCAAGGAGGCGTTTGTCACCGCTACTAAGGAGTCTACTAGTGGATAATCTCCTCAGGACATTAAATGACCAGGGAACATGGACGCAGGGGTTCGCCGATGACAATGTCATCCCAGGGGAAATTCTCGGGGACAGTGGCGAGCATCATGCGAAATGCTCTGCGAATTGTGAAAAGATGGTGCCTTGAGGAGGGATTAACTGTCAATCCTCAAAAAAACAAGTTAGATGGTAGCCTTTACCACCATGAGAAAACTAAATGATCTGGGCAGCGTAAGGCTGTTTGGACAAGAGTTAGAACTAACTATGAAGAACTAACTATGAATGAAGTGAAGTATCTAGACATAACACTTGATACGAAACTGAATTGGAACAGACACCTAGTCAAAGTGTCAGGCAGGGCGACGCAGCTCTTCTGGAGATGCAGAAGAGCTGTTGGCAAGATCTGGGGGCTAAAACCAAATGTGGTACACTGGCTGTACACAGCAGTAGTAAGACCAACGATTACTTATGGAGTAGTTGTCTGGTGGAGGAGGACTGAGCGGACATCGTCGGTGGGACTCCTCACGACTTTCCAAATAAAAAGAAAATGGCTAGAAAGACAACATAAAAAGAAATAGAGGTTACCGGAAGGTCAACTCCATATTAAAACACTACCAAGGGAGCTGGACGGAAGGTTTTCCGCCAACCTAATTCGTAGTAACAAATAAAATTAAAATAATTACCGGCTCAATAACCGGACATTCTCCTTTAAGGAAGCATCTGTTCAGCATGGGCTTGGTTAGCGAGCCCTGGTGTAGGAGATGTGAAAAACAGGAGGAAACTAGGCTTCATGTAATATGCACGTGTGAGGAACTGAAGAGACTCAGACAGAAATATTTCGGAAGGGATCTATTGGATCCTACGAGTGTACTCAAACTTCCCCTGAGGAGGATAGTGGCTGTTGTCGAGAACAGGAGACTAACAGAGTGGAACTGAGAGATCTATTGGGGATAGTACAAAGAACAGTGTGCTCAAGTGCCTGGACGTGCTGGCGTCCAACCCAAAACAGAAGAAGAAGTTATGCCTAGTCTAGCTAAAAATTGGTTGGTAATTTATGTAAAGATCTTTCGATAAATCTTACATCGAGATTCTTGTACAATCAGTCTACTAATTAGAATATTAAATATTAGGAAAAAAAAACAATATATCTACAACTTTGAGTAATAAAGAAAATTGAACAGTGAAAACATACTATAAATTTTAGACATACGTTGGTCTATACAATCTACAAAGTGATAATTAATACTTAAAATTTAGAAAAATTTCTTACATTATCAAGAATTAATCGAATAAAAAAATTGTCCTGACCTAGTACATAATGAAATTTCGATTACCCTGTATACGCAAAATTAGGGTTATTGATTATTTAAATTCACTAATCTGTCGAAGAGAGTAAATTTGGGACTGTCTGTAGTCTTCAGAGAAAGATATAGACACAGTTCATACCTGGTAAGTTGTAGAACGATCAATACTTTAATGAATTCGATTGAATAAGGTCTTGGAAAAACGATCACCATACTCATGAAACTAACCCTGCTGGCTGCAAAAGGAACGCCACGTGGATCGACAATTCCAAGGAATCTCAATTAAAAAATTATAGCCTCATGCTTGAACTACGCCACGTGCTTGCATTTAACACCATACTGGTAAAAGTATCCTATACTTGTCTCCTGTTAAATGCCAGAAAGAAAAAACGAATGTAACGAAATAAAATATTAAAAAAAACAATGCCATTACATAAGGACATCGTAAAAAAACTCATCTATTAACATAGAGTTAACATAGAGAAATCTTATGTGCACGTGTTCCACATGGAAACCAGATTCGTGCAAAACAACGAAAACGGCTTTTCCGTATTTCAGGGCACCATCGGACGCATAAATTAATTAATAATGCCTCAAAGCTACATAGCGAAGTAAATAAAATTACTTATAAATAGTCATTAATAATCGTGTTACTTAATGAAACTCAACAGCAAAGAGAGGACCAGATTTCCCAAATTCGCCACCTATATATGTAAAGATGCGTAGTTCTTACAAAAATCAACGATAAGCTACTGTCGAGAAGAAATTAATGATGAAATATGTATTTAGAAAATTATTTCGCTACATCAAAATTAAGACAATAAAATACGGAATATAAGTGATGAAGAATATAAATTAATTACGTACTAATTCAAGAATTATTAATCGAAAACTAGAGTTTAGAAGAATGACCACAGGATGACTCTGTTGCTACCAAAGATCTTAAATGATAATACTAAGAACAAATCTAATGGAATTTACTACAGACAAAGCCGTAAAATATTCTAATTAATTTTAAGATAAAGAATCCGTATTGAAACTGGTACAAATTAACCCAACTAACAAATTACCTGACACGATATACCAACTCTATTATATTTAGTGACAACTCGAGAAACTACACGAGTGAAATATGAACCAAAAAATACTGAAACCAAAGTTGCCTACATCAACGTACAATGTATTGCAATTTTTAATTAATTTTTAAATACTACCAGAAAATTACTACGATGAAATTTTTAATTTTAACTAACACTAGAATAAATATCCGCAAAAGGAAATATTATTTACAAATTTTAACGATCGAAATTACAATTTATAAGCGAAAATCGATGATATACAGGTCCGTTCAAAAATTATTGAAATAAATGAGTGAAAATGAACCAAGGGCGATTTCAGTACGTTACACACCCGATATCTCAGTTGCTTTGGATTATAAAGGATACGTCTTAACTTAATTCTAATCAATTAGATTCAACAAACGTCAAATAAATTTAGGTTAGTTAACGACAGTAATCAATATATACAATTTTTAAAACCGGCATACTGTTTACGCTTCAACATTTATGGTAGAAAATTATTTTTGAAGTAGAAGATTAGTGGATGGAGGTATGGCAATATTCTTCCGTAATATGCATGCAACAATTTAGATTGCAATTTCCGAACATTGCATTTAATAGTAGGCAATTAATTTGCAAAGAAGATGAAAAGAACAGTTTTGAATTTTCGCGATACTGGATCCGCTGACAGAAAACTAAAAGGTGGAAGACCACACATTCGCTCTGAAAATAACATAAATAGAGTAAGAAATGCAATTCGAGAGTGACCTACCTTATCTATTAGAAGGCTTTCCCAACGATTAAATTTAACTATTTCAACAGTGCAGGGCATTTTAAGGAATGATATAGGTATGCATCTACACAAGGTTCAAAAGTATTAAAAACTCCTACCTCTGGAATATAATAAAAGAATACTATATTGTCAGTGGTTCAATCAGAACATAAGTGATAATGATGTGCTTGATAAAACTTTTTTTTCTGATGAGGCCTGGTTTCATTTGAATCGTCGTTACGTTAACGCGCAAAACATGCGAATGTGGGCAACAGAAAATCCACATTTCTTTAGAGAAGCTACAATGCATTCCTAAAAAATAGGTGTGTGGTTAGCAATTAGCTGAAGGAGAATAATTTTGGACCTATGTTTTTCAACCAAACTATAGATGCTTAAAGATAACGTAACATTATGTTGGAATCTTTCATTAATCAACTTGATGATGATGAACTACACACTGGTTATTTTCAACAGAATTCAACACGTCCACATGTTGCGCAAGCTAATATGAATTACTTACGAGAATTTTTTGATGACAGATTGATAAGAATCGTTTTCCTCCACGTTTATGTGACCTTACGCGTTTAGATTTCTTTGTTTCCTTATCTAAAAAATCAGGTTTTTGAAAACCCAGTGTATACTTTGGACGATCTCCAGAACAATATTATGCACCTATGCCAACCAAGAAATTAACGCCGATATGTTAGAAAATGTATTCAATAACATGAAGCGGAGAATAGATTTATGTATTTAACATAATAGACAACATATTCAACCATATTTATAATTTCAATTTAAAATTAAATATTTGTAATTTGAATTTTAAATTAAGCGCATAAGCAATTTTGACAGCTACTGACAAATAAATTTATATTTTTCAAATCATGAAGTTTCTAATTTTTGGCTGAATGTTGAATAGAGATACGTTTTTTTTAATTAGCTACTGGCGGACCACTGCGATGTTGAGGGTACAATATTTTGTAAACATCTAATTAGTTTTAATATCTATTGACTATTGTCACCGTTAATTTTAAAATCATTATACATATATTAGATTTGGAATAAGATATATTGATAACAATATTCCGACTATTATACGTCGATTATTCTAAATCGATGCTTTGCTTTGGATTTCCCTTAACCACCTAGCATTATTAGATCGTATACTTATATTAGTGACTCAAATATTGCAGGGTATTTTCCTAACAAGACTTCCCTACTTTCAACCAGCACCTTTTCAAAATGGTTAATTAGATTATAAGCGAAATTTTCTTTTGGAGTTAGCAAGCTATTATCTGGATATACGATCCGAATATTTACAAATTAAGAATTTCTTCAACTTGAATTTGGAATAATTTTCATAAAATGATTTTTTTTTTCCTAATTAGAAAGGTACAATTCATTTAAACAAACAAGTCTTCATTGTATAACAGGCATATACATTACAACTCAAGAGATTGCTCTCAGTTTTCATACATAATTTCTTTCAACAAACTACATAAAATTATCTTGAAATAAAACACCAGTAATCGGGAATTCTAATTGTATGATCTCAGTACTACATAATTAATATAATCGGTCCTACAACGTTTCTTGCCTTAACTATAATTTCAGAAATAATGAGAATAAATTTCAAAAATAGGGGTATCTATTGTTAAAAAACTGACATCTTAATTGAGAAAATCCTTTTTTAATTTATGTTCTGAGTTAGCCCCCTCTTTACAAAACGCAGCAGTAATAATTCATAATAAATTCACCTAATATCTTGATTTCTATTGTATCGTTTTGAAATCTCTCATGCCCAACGTTCGCAACAACCAAATTTCAAGAAAAATATTCATGATAAGAATGAAAAATAAATGAATTTTCAGCGATATTCTGCAGTCTACACTTGTAATAGTTTTACTAATTTGAAAAAATAGTACATTTTAGTATTTTTGTTTAAAAAAAAAACCTCGAAAAAGTATTTGAACGATTTCCGTGCTACTATGGTTTTCTTTTACTTTGCTATCAAGTATTTATTTCTTTAATTTAGCTTCATTCAATCACGGAGAAACCTTAACTAAATATTAAAAACGTTGTTTAAGACGGAAGTAAAATAGTTCTGTAAAACTAATAACGAGTGGACTTTTAATATTTTGTTGTCCTGCGGTGAACTTATTTCTTTTTAGTCAGTAATTTAACTAATGTTCATTGACAACGTAAAGAGGTCAAAACTAATTAAGAAAAGTTTTGATGTACCTATGCACATTTGAATCAATATGCAGCTGAATTTCGCCAGCAGGATTACAGTATTAGTTATAGAGGACAAAATACAAATTTACGTGACTATGTACTATATACTAACCTTAAAATAATACAAGTAGATAACTGGGATAGTGAAAATATTGTTGACCAGTACTACCGGTCGTAAGTTTAATTATATTGCATGAAATTTAATCTTACTATAAAATAAAATGCATAAGTGTAAATTAAAAAAAAATTATTCACAGAACAAAGACTTTATGCTTATTAACATTATATAGTAACGATAGCATATGTATAAAGTTTATTAATAACTAAAGCGTAATTCAACTTAAATTGGATATTCTTTACATTAATAATTCTCAACATACGTTATTTTCTAAGATAATTTATATATCATGCTTTGAGACCGGACACATCGGGCTGAAATACGACAGACGATATAAATAGTCTACAACATCTGTAAGTACATCACGCAGTTGTTGAATAGCACTAATCATTCGGTTAACTGCACATCCATTTTTTGTGTGCGGTTAACCGAATGAATAGTGCTATTCAATAACTGCGTGATGTACTTACAGATGTTGTAGACTATTTATATCGTCCGTCGTAATGACGTCATTTCAGCCCGATGTGCCCGGTCTCTAAATTCATGACTATTCATGACATTAAAGGGTTCCTTCTTGGAATAAAATAAAAATGTATTGTACTATTTTGGTGATGCTTGGAATTGTTACACTATTAATACATAAAACGTTCAAGAGTTATATCGAGCTGTTGAAGTTTCACGCTTCAGTTACCTGAATTAGTTTGCTGATATAGCAGTTTTAAAGTCGTAATATTTCGAATACAAACGACGAAGAACAAGTGTACAACGTATATTACTAAAAATATGAAATTTAGGTTCGCCTATGCATCAAAGCAAAGATATAACACGTTAATAACAATAATGAATCGAACATTTAGGGCATTTCACCTAAAATATACATCTTCCATTTTTTTTTGTAAGTATTTTTGTTCTAATAATATTTGTGATGCTTAGCAAGAGACTGATATGTATATGAAGAAATAAATGGAATCTGCTTATGTACCAAATTTCCACTGGATACTCAATAAAGAGAAGGTCTATGGATATATTTTAAAAGAAATAATGTGATTTACAAGTTCTCTATCAGTTTATATTTCATTTTACGGCATCGAAAAAGCTAGTTTGTTGTCCAATATTAAGCATTACAATTCCCGTACACTGGCTATAAGTTTTTCTGTAATTCTAAGAATCTATTCAGTCTGAATAGCCAGCAATAGAGTATTATCATTTTTCGTCAACATTTCGTCTATTTTGAAAATAAATTACAATGTTCTTGGTAACTTATTACGTCAAAAATTGACATTTTCTGATATTTGTAAATGTAATGAGAATGACAACACGCGATTTTATATTGTGAAACCAACTATACTCCAGATTTATTTGAACGCACGATATACTTTTGTTTTTTTCGTCAATTTTACTATTTCTGAATTACAATCTTAACGAATATATTTATGCTTTGAGTAACATTATGAGTAATCCAATGCCAATTACCAGCATCTAATAATGACAATACACAATACACCATTGCGACCATTTTATTATTTCCATTAAAATCTCTTTTCCTTTAATCTCAATCTCAAAGTCAAAGTACTATAAATGAATATAATAAAAATTACAAAAATATATATAAATTAGCAGTAGTTACATTTGTTATAAATGCTTATTCATATTTATATTTTGGTTCTTTTATAACTGAATGAGTTTAAAAAGGAGAGTCCAAGATGATTTTAGAAAATATCTCTAAATTCGAAAATATATGTGGATAATACCTAAAATGTTTGTTTTCAAGAGTTAAAAATATTAACTACCTAATAATACATGATTGCAATTAACATTATTGCTCGTACTATTCTTGTGTATATACGCGTAAATAGATGTAAGAAAATATTAAGTCTCAAGACCGCTGTTGTGCTGTCAGAGGAAAGCAGAAGTGGGGCCAAGGGGGAGCCCCCTCGATCAAACCTAAACGGTGAACGGATGACAGCACAAAGAACTCTTGTTATCAGCAATGCCTCATCTCTTCTTATCCGTCGGTTGTATCGGCTTTGCCGCTCCTTGCCAAACTTTCTCTAAGAAATGACGGACCAACCGTGGTAACCAGGTGCAAGATATTGAGTTTCATTTCCTCTTTACGATTTGGTCCGCTGTAACAGCGTAACTTTACAATGCAACACATATATACAAACACATATACATTTAATGCTGCACATCCCACGCAAACCAGCAGATGTTGATGAAACATTCGAAAAAGATTAAATTATTTTTATCAGTGCAGACGGACCAGAAATAACTCTCCTATACGAGATGAGGAAAATAATGCAGTGGGGTCGATTCTATCACACACATTTTATCTGCATTATATGTATATAAATACATAGGTTGATATAAAAATAAAATTCGAAAAAGAAACTAAGCTTAACCGCATCTAACGTAGATATATTCATATTATTATAGCCAAGCACTATTCTTCATGTGTTAATGTTGAGGTTAAAATCAAATATGACGGGGTACATGAAGAAACGGACATGTGTTAAATGTTATGGATGTTTAATGATGAATCACCTACCATTATAGACAGACACGTCATTATCTTAGTCGGGATATTCCTTTCTGCATCTTCGAAGATCCTCAAATTGGCATCACAATCCACCGGATAAGATAAACAAAGACGGCACAAACGATAAAACTTTGGCGGTACATTACACATATTTAAACCACTTTGGACTAAAAACAATACGACACATCAACATCAGGGTTACATTTACGGTAGTTTTCGTACGATCGCGCACAGCCTTGTTTATTGTTTACGTGAGATTTTTAAAAAGATTCTCACACGCGCACCACGACCAGTCATTTCGTCTGTGTCAGAACTGGAGGATATAAATTAAGGCACTGCCATGGCCACCTTGATTAAAAAGGTGCTTTGATTACATAGCACGGGATGGTTCTTATCAACTGGAGCGCTATAATTGCTATCCACCGCCAGATGGCGTCGCTCGGCCGTCAACAAAATTGGCTTCTTATTTGCCTTGATATCGTAGAAGAGCAAGAAAGAGAAGAAATCGTACACAATTTAAGATCGGTCGGAAGTTTTTTTTTCTCTACTAATATACATGCGCATTAGTATATTACAAAACGTCTCTCCGGAAATAGAAAAGTTGCCAGTTGTTAGTGGCTGTTATTATCACGCACGATGAATATAGGAAATTGAAATATTAATATACAGATATACGCAAAAGTATATACATATTACATATCTTATACTTGTTTCTATTTCTATGAGAAACTACAAATGTTACCACATGTTAAATATATAACACTGCAAGAAATTTATAAGATGTGGTTATATGAGTATATACAAAGACATTACCATAAAATTAGATTTATTGAAAAAATTATTATTTTGAGCATTTACATATTTATTTGAATTTTGTTTGCTATTAATTTTTAAAAAATATTTGGTTCTGTCTTAATTTACATATATTTAAAATTTACTACCGAAAATTTCATAATTTATATTCAGTGACGAAAACTGTTTTTCTATCAATTGTTTCTTCTTGGAGTGTTTAAAAAGTCGATATTATTTCTTTGTTATACTCCTGTTTTTCGATAAAATTTGTTGTATCTAAATGTGACTATTTTCTTTTATGTAAATGTAAATGAAAATTCAGGATATAAGCTGACTCATATTCTGTTCACTAGATTTTGCCTTTTAACTCCTGTTAAAATTTGAATGGTAAAGATGTTCACAATGGCATTCATTCCCTTTAGCTCCGTTTGATTTTATTTTAAGAACAAATTTTCCATGTGCGGCTCGTGATGACGTACTGTTGGGGCTGGTAGAATGATGCGTGTGCTTCGTGTATTCTCGTGGACTAACTGCAGCATTTTCTTAGTAAACACCGAAAACACACGAGGCACTCAATCATTGTAAGTACCCCTACAGTACGTCATCACGAGCCGTGCCTGAAATTTTCAGCTATAAACATATATAACTCATTTTTTAAATTTTCAATTTAACATTTTATAAAGTTTTAGGTGACGAGCGGTGAGCGGTAATCAAATCGATGATACAATCTTTTCGAAAAGAAATACAAATCTTTAATATACATTTTTTTTCACTAATTAGTTATATTGAAAAACCATCTAATTTATTCGTTTTA
Organism: Melolontha melolontha; assembly: GCA_935421215.2. NCBI lineage: Eukaryota > Metazoa > Arthropoda > Insecta > Coleoptera > Scarabaeidae > Melolontha > Melolontha melolontha. The sequence goes on along the minus strand of OW285242.1, from coordinate 84,416,928 downwards.
TTAAATTTTTCGAATTTGCCCAATCAACAATTTAATAATTCATTAATCATGAATCTAATAGACCTCTATTTCTTAGATATTCTATTATTAATCTAAAATTGACAATATTTTGATTTAGCATGAAAGGGGTAAATGTAAATATTACTTCCATTTTATTATATTTTTATAATAAAACACCTGTATAAATATAGAGTATGCTATTATTATATATATTATCAGATTTTAATCATTTGTTGGATATCAAAAGGTTAAATAATTGTGGTTTACATCAATGACGTCATTTGAAGGTTTTACTTTTACTGCTGGGGATGGGTGTATGAATCATACATTGATTACATTGCGCATATATTTTATATTCTAAGAAAAAAATTGGTTTAAATTCTGCATATTCATATTATACCTATTTAAGTGTTGGAGACATTTTTACATCCCATGATTCATTTTGTGTTAATAACAAGTGGTCTGTATTTATTTTAAGGTTAGTTCTTTACAAATAATTAGCATTAAGTTAATATGTAAACACACAAAGAACAACATAACGCAGTTGTTCATTCTGCATATTTTCAGATTGTATGGAAATTGGCGATACTGTATATTATTTGCTGGTAACTCTGGTTGTTTTACCTGTTAAATTGTTTTTTGATTTGTGGTCTTGGCTTAGCTGGGAATTGTTTATAAACAATTGATTCTCGGAGCACAGACATGGGTACTCCATTTCAGGATAAAAATATCAACAACATCAAACAAAATTTAAAGCTGGATTTTAATCAAAAGAAAAATAACTTAAACATACCCGTTTTATTGTCGCCAGATCTGAATATGCTAAAAGTAAATACTCCCGATTTAGAAAAGATGATACTATCTAATGGTATGTCAACATCAACTCCAACACCATCAACAGGTGGACCTTTATTATTTCCAAAAGTAGTAACTGAAGAACAAGAAAATTTTGCTACTGGCTTCGTCGATGCTCTTAACAATTTACACAATAATAACTCCAACAGTAATCAAGGTTAGTTTATCACAATACTCCATCTTTCCTCTGAAGAAGTTTACTTCTATAATCACAATTTCTTTAACATAAGGTATTTTTCTAGCATCGGAAAACTCATCTAGTACTGTTTACACAGATTTGGAACAATCAAACTTGCCTTTCATGACCATCAAAGAAGAACCCCAAACAGTACCGTGTGTCACATCAACACCGCCATTATCGCCTGTCGATATGGAATACCAAGAAAGAATGAAATTAGAACGGAAGAGACAGAGAAATCGCCTAGCTGCTTCAAAATGCAGATCGAGAAAATTAGAAAGGATATCTAAATTAGAGGACAAAGTTAAAAGCCTCAAAGCAGAAAACAATGAACTTGGTTCTGTTTTAAATCAACTTAAAGAGCATGTCGGTTTGCTAAAAGCAGAGGTTGTAAATCATTATCGAGCTGGATGTGATATAGGTTATAAAAGTTGAATTATTTTAAGCATTAAGTGAGCTTGTGTTTTATATCCATATATTTTAAAAAGATATATGATTTTGCTAGCAAAAGAATATGATTTTAAAAATAGTTTAAATATTGTTAGATATATAATTATTGTGTGTGAAATAAAGTTAAGAATGTATAATATACAAATATATTTTTTGTAATAAATAATGTTAGATCCAATACTGCTTTTATTGGACTTGTATGTATATTTAATATTTATGCATTTTGATTTCATAAATATGACAAACTAAAATAAATGTAAAAAAACAAATTTGGTTTTACCTAAGTTAATCAAATTTGCCTTCTGAATTCAGAACTGGATAAAATGTTAGCCTAATTCAGTATTGGTCCTGAATTAGGCTAATATGTAATATAAAGATACAGGTCTTCACAAATTTCTATTTAGTATTAACTTCTCTATAGTATCAAACTTCTATTTCAGAAATCACATCAATAACTATTAAACATAATTAAATGGACTGTTGTATTGTGTGCATTAAATTCCTCTTTGGTGATAGTATGATATTCATAATTAGATATGTAAGATAATATTGAGTTCATAATGAAGAATTAAAAATTTATTTATATTATATATATAACAAAAAAAATACTGTTATAACTACAAACGATACTTTTTTACATCGTATTTGGAAGCCTAGTATGCTTTTGTTTAGTTGAAATGCCAGTTTTTCTGTACTCATTTCTTTCTTTTATATATTCTTGTTTACATCGTTCTTTAAATTCTTCATTTTGATACCACGAAGTTAAACAATCCTTCAAATCGTTATTTTGTTTTCTACAATTAATTACCATCAAAAAACTATTATCTTTACAACATTCTGTAAATTTTTGGACTTCCTCAACACATTTTTCCTCCTTTGCAATTTCTCGCATTTTCTTAGGAATCATAACTTCTATTTCCACTTTCCTAAGAGACGTGTCATTGGGATCTCCTTAAAAATAAAATCGAAATCTGTTTTAACGATTACAAATACTAGAATTGTCATTTCATTTATTATAGAAATATTTTAATCATAAGCAGCAGATAACAAATGTGCTTAGTATATTAAATTAATTGCAAAATTGATTTTGAACTAGTAAATAATTTACCCAATCCGTGAGGTCCGCCACCTAATTTGGACGGTAAAACACTAGTCACCACAGTTGCAGACATTTTTTTTTAAATCGAACGGTCTGTTTTAACGACTGAACTAGAAAATTTCAACGTAATGAATGTAATGATACTATGATACTGCAGATTTGTCGTTTAACTTGACATGTTGTTTTAGTATTGTAGAATAACAGTACAAGTTTCGTTTACAAAACAAGTTTATTTTTTCAGTTAAAATTTTAATATATGATTCACATTTGACTTGTGTTTCCTGTGATATACTACTGTAATCTTTTTTTTCTCTAAAATGGACCGTTTATTACGTTTAGGTGGCGGAATGCCTGGTCTTTCACAAGCACCGCCACCTTCCGATGCTCCAGTGGTAGATACAGCAGAACAAGTTTACATTTCTTCATTAGCATTGTTGAAAATGCTAAAACACGGTCGTGCTGGAGTCCCCATGGAAGTTATGGGACTTATGTTAGGTATGTTTTGAGGTTATGTATTTATGACATTGCATTAAAAACAGGCTGAATAAAACTGTTGCAAAATATCGACTAATATTTTAGGCAATTAGATATTTAGTCATTTAACATAATTTCCTTTGAATTATAAGATTTATTTTTAGGAGAATTTGTTGATGATTATACTGTTCGTGTAATTGATGTATTTGCTATGCCTCAAACGGGTACAGGTGTCAGTGTAGAAGCTGTAGATCCAGTATTTCAAGCTAAAATGTTGGATATGCTAAGACAAACAGGTCGACCTGAAATGGTAGTGGGTTGGTATCATTCTCATCCAGGCTTTGGATGTTGGTTATCTGGAGTAGATATAAATACACAGCAGTCATTTGAAGCCCTTTCAGAAAGAGCTGTGGCTGTAGTTGTTGATCCCATTCAGTCTGTTAAAGGAAAAGTTGTCATCGATGCCTTTAGGTAAATTTTTATATTTTTCCAATGCAATTGTGTACTTGAATGTGTATTAAATAAGGTATAGTGATATCGGTATAAGTACAATTTGTAGTAAACTATATTTTTCTGCGACCCTTTATAAAAAGATATTTTTCGTCACCGAATACTGCAGCGAAAATTTCATTTCCGTCACCAGTGAGAGAAAATCCCTAAGTACTAATTTGTATCTATGTCTAGTCACTTGCTGTCACTATATCGCGTCATTTTTATATCACGTTAGTCTATGCTGTTTGTAGCTTTATTATGATTTCTGATTCAGAGTGATTTAGATATTCTCAATATTCCACCAGAAATAGTAAATCAAGCTGAGAAAACCTCTGCGGGCTAATTAACAGAAAAATCGAGAAAAAGGTATGAAGGAGTCTATGTAACATTAATTGAATAGAGAGCTGATAATAGAGTAAATTAATATTCGGAAATTGTGCTGCTTGCATATTTTGCAAAATTGGGAAAATCTAAAGCCATCGACCTTATGGTCTACATATTCTATGTATCAATATTTAAATCACAACTAATTTAAATATGGTCTATACTTTTGTAATTTTTTATTGAAAGTAAGGTATTTGTTTACATATTTTTTTAAGTTTGTTATAATGCTATAGGTGAGGTCGTAGAAAAAGTATAGTGTTCAACTCGTTGAAGTCATTTTTTAAGCCCGCGAACATTACCTCTACTGTTCTCTCACTTAAAAAACTTTTACTATCGTCACTCGTTACACAATATACTATTTTGCAGGTTAATTAATCCTAATATGATGGTTCTTGGTCAAGAGCCTAGACAAACAACGTCAAATTTAGGACATCTTCAGAAACCTTCTGTTCAAGCTTTAATACACGGGTTGAATAGACATTATTATTCCATAAGTATAAACTATAGAAAAAATGAATTAGAACAGAAAATGTTGCTGAATTTGCACAAAAAGTCTTGGATGGATGGCCTAACTTTAGCAGATTATTCAGAAAATTGTTCAGTTAATGAAAAAACTGTAGCTGACATGCTAGAACTGGCAAAGAACTATAACAAAGCATTAGAAGAAGAGGAAAAAATGACACCGGAACAATTAGCTATTAAAAATGTTGGCAAACAAGATCCCAAACGTCACTTAGAAGAAAAAGTCGATCTTTTGATGACAAACAATATCGTACAATGTCTTGGTGCTATGCTTGATACTGTTGTTTTCAAATAATTTTTTTTACTCATTAAATTATAATTAAATATTGTATAATTGTGTAATAAATAAATGTCCTTTTTGATACATGTGTACAGTTCTCTTAACAAAAGGTTGACAATTTACATGTGCCGCGCGTATTTAAGTGTTTAATTTTTACAGATAACTATTGTCTAAATGGCAGACAAGGAACTGTCCTACTCATTTTAACGTTTGACAACATTTTATCAAAATTAACATGTTCGAATCAGTATTTAAGTTTTAAAGATTATTGAGATGCAAAATGGATCTATTTAAATATTTTATTTATAACCTATAACAGTTCATATGCTATTTTTGAGATCGACAACCCATTTTTCAATGCAAAAAAAATGTTAGACAGTTTTTTTTGTCCGCCAGCAACTAAGCATGATGAACAAAGACCGCCACTTAGTAGATCACTGCGTTGACTTTACTGAAATAAAAGTGCGTGTTATTTAGAAAAATGGTTTCCGTTCGAATTATACTAAATAGGTACTGTCCACATTAAAAAAAAAACGGGACATGTCTTATAGGTAGCGATTTTGACATTCATTTAGTTTTGTAGGTAAAGTGGGGTTCCACTAGTGCATTTGCATGTAGCATCATTTCGAAAATTGCAGCATTTTTTTAATGCAGCATAATTTCGAAAATTACAGCATTTTTTAATGCATGGCATTAAAAAATGCGTGTGTTTACACATACATGCAACTTTTATTTCGATAAGTAATTTTTATAGTTAATTCTGTTTTCACCAACTTATTCTGAGTATTTATTTGGCGTTTTCAGTTTTCATGTCAAAGTAATTTGTAGCTGTCGTTTTATCTGAGAATTCGATCTGTGCGCCATAATTTGATCTCACCGTTTTATCTATTACTCAGGAGTTTTTTTTCCTTTGTATTTTACCATATACAAAACTGGTCGATTGCTATATTCCAATATAGCATCTCTTGACCATGTTGCCTTCTTTATGTTTGGGGGACATTACTACATTATAAAAATAAATTTATACTGTAGAAAAAAACATAAAACCTGTTAGGCTCGTATAGGCGTTAAGTATTTAAGTCGATTACATCATAATCATAGAAAAGTGATCATAATTACAATTATCCGTCACAGTATACACACGTATTTGTAGCCAACATAAAATCATTCACAATTTATGTTCGTAACGAAAAGTACCTAGAAATGCTTGCATTTAACTGCACAAAATTAGAACCGGATCTGATTCCGTGCATCACGAAGTTGTGCAGGTTTTGATGCATGATCTTTAATAAACTGCACAGTGTAAACTAAGAAATGCATGCAGTTTACTGATGCATCAATAGTTGCTGCATAGAAATGCGCAAGCTCGCTTAAATCTTTTGTCAATATTAGTAATCATGATGCAACAAAATACTGTCGCAATAGGTAAAAAGTGTCCCCTTTTTTTATGTCGCGCACCGCACGTCTATAAACTTCACACTATGATAACTGTTCATGCACCACGTAAACTGGCGGACAAAAATAGATCCATATGGCAGATAATATAATATACATTGACATTTTGCATCTCAATAACCTTCAAAACTTAACAACTGATTCACAGCGTGTTAATTTTGTTAAAATATTGTCAAACGTCAAAATGAGTCGGACAGTTTTTTTGTCCGCCAGTTTACATATACAGTATGACCACAAAGCGCTGACTAAGTTGGTGCACCTGAAATATTGGTATTGAGGCAGGGCAACTTTACACTTATTTTTGATCATTCATTGGCGTGACATTGAAATGGGAAATTACATTAATTACTTGTACATATTATGTATTTTATTTTATTTATTGATGTCAGTATGTTATTTTCTATGTAAAAGCAGCACTAACTAACGGGTGTTCATTTGAAAAGTCAATCTAGTAGCATGTGGTTTACTGAGAACATTTTGAAGTATGTCGTAAATTAAAATTTACTACTTAACCTACGAAGTCGTATATTTTGACAGTTTCATACATACAAATAAATAACAAATGTGATTGACATTATCAAATGTCATTTGGATTTACGTTTACGGAACAACAAACACATACTAATATATATGCGTCTTATTCTATCAAAATTTCAAAGTAACCTAGATTGGCTTTTCAAATGAACACACTTTATTAATACCTACTGTTAACGGCAATTAAATAATAATTAAATAATTCAAGTATAATATCTCATAAAATGCTGTAAGCCAATAATAACCAGATGATAGACATAAAATTCTGATATTCGGAGATATTGTAAACTTCGTGTCTCCCGAACCTCTCGCTTGTCCACGCCTCTGTTAGCCAACCGAGAATGGCGATCTTTAATGATAAACTATGAGAGCTCGAAACACATAAAAAACCGTGACCTTGCTAGAAGAAAAACGTTTTGCGACCAAGTTTTTGCCTCCGAATTGGTGGAGACTGTGGCTTACATCTGAAACAGACAGAAACAAGAAAAATCCCTAGCCACAATATAAATTAATAAACTCTAAATACGTATTTGCAACTAAGTTGCCGTCTTCAGTAGAACAATCTGAAAAGGAAAGATAGTGTTAAACGTCTTTGTCTAAGGTACAAACTTTGAAAGATATGCCCTTTACCCTTTAAAAATTAAAGAACCGTAAAGCGGAAAAAACATGAAGCATACGCCTAATGTTTTTTCACTGGCGATTTTGGCTCTAATGCAGTGGCGGCGCGTGAGCATTGATCATATGTGCCTGATAATCACTACATGCCCGGAAGAAAAATAATAAATATCAACTTACTATAATAACAAACAAATGCACTTGAGGTCAAAATTCGAAGTGTATTTTAACATAAAACAGTACTGCAAAAGAAAACAATAATGTTATTTTTTATAAATTAAATCCACGCGCCATTGTTTTACATTAGCAAACATTTCAAATACTTTTTCATTGAAATTAATGTCACTTTTAATAAAACAGATTTAGATGGACAACGTACAAAGTGCTGATAAACACGAAAAAACAAAAAGTGCATTTTTTATGACATCCGCGCATCCAGTAAAACGCGGCCATACAATTTGTCACGCTGATTTATTGTATTGTAAAATGGTTCCCGATCTGTCATATGGATTGTCAATTAACGCGGTCACATTTAAGTAATTTATGTCACACTTAACTCATTTATGTCACAATCCTTAAATCATTAAACCTAACATTATTTTATACTCTCAAATTTTTAATATTGTGTACTTAAATGAATTACAACGTGCACGAGTTTCTGTTAAAATTGAAAGTGGTCATACCCCTAATGAAGTCGCTTGCGAATTTAATATAAGTAAACGCACCGATATACGCATATACAGAAAATGGAGAAGGGAAGCTACATTGAAGAGAAAGATAGGGTCAGGACCTTCAAAAATTTCAATAGTTGCACAAGACGCACTCTTATGTAATGTTTTAAGAATAAATCCATTCGAAAATGTTGTAAGTTCAAAAATTTTAACAAATTTTCCGGCATCGTCTAGAACAGCTAGTCGCCGCTTTAAAGAAGCGGGAATATTCTACTTTGCGACAACTAGAGCACCATTTTTAACGCAACATCATAAGGAAGCAAGAGTAGGCTTTGCGCTGGAGTTTTTAGGAAAGGGTATGGAGTTTTGAAATCGCGTAATTTTTTCAGATGAAAAAAGTTTTCAATCAATCATGACGGACGAATAAGGGTATACCGATCGGTCCAGCTCGGAACGGGCCATAGTCAGCAATGAGTGGCAACAGTGAATCCCCTCTACGCGCATTAGCTTCAATTGCAGCACATTGCAGTTAAGAATTTAGTAAGACTTAAACCGCGCAAGGATATAGTCGTTTACATATTCGTTCTGTATACGTAATTTGCCCATTTGTTTCAGACATAATAAGGTCCAATTTATTATTATTATTGTATTCTTAGCTTTTTGAATAAAAAAGAGATAACAATAAGAACAAAAATGACTGTGTATCAAACAGTATACTTACCAGTCTTAACCTATGGAGCAGAAAATTGGATACTTGATGAAAGACAAACAAAACGATTTCAAGCCAGTGAAATGAAGTATCTGAGGAAAACATTAGGCGTTAGAAGAACAGACAAAAAAAGAAATGATGACATTAGACGGATGCTGACAACAATACCATTAAGAACTAAAGTAGAAGAAAAGAAACTGAAATGGTGGGGATCAGAATGAATGAAACTAGACAGGTGAAGCGGGTATGGCAGGCAAGGAAAATTGGGAAAAATCGGAGAGGACGACCCAGAAAAACGTGGAACAGCAGTATAGATAACATGGAACGAGGCGAAGGACCTAGCCAGAAACAAAAAAGAGTGGCGTGAATTTGTAGAACAAAATTAAGAGAACTTTACACCTCGTCACCTTCGGGTATGAGAGGTCTTTGATTATGTATGTATGTATGTATGTATGTATGTATGTATTCTTAGCTGCTACGGAAAAGTAATTTTAAGTAATAAAAAAACAATAACGTTTTCTAAAAGATAAAAGTAAAAAAATCAATAATTCTGCAAAATAAATTTAAATTTTAAGGTCGCCCATTTCAACTAACGAACAAACCCTCACGTCTCTCTCCTCCCGATCGGCAGGTATTAGAGGGATATGAGGCTGTTCGTCAATTTGTTGGCATTTGCGGCAATTTCCGACTACACAGCCATATTTCCTAAACGCATTTACGATCCTTTCAATCGTCGAATGCGAGGGAATAGGCCGATTTACGTACTCTACAGCAAATAAATCAGCGGTTGTTCGATAGGAATTGCCGGCAAGATACCACGAAACTATTTGTACCTTCTCTGCGGTTGTATACACTGACATGATAACTACCTTTACGTATGCACAGCTAAATACGAATGACGGGCAATCTGTTGCGCTAGACCATCGGACTTATGTTGCGCACGCGGAGTTGCATCGTACCACATCGTTGCCACATCGCATTACGTTCCATACGTATATTGTTGCCTATGGCCCGTAGCGGGCTGGACCTATCGGTACCTATAGACCAAGTAACACGAGATTTGAGGAACAATATGTTTATCATATCATGTGTGGGTTTGTATTAGCTCTGTTGGCCGGGTTGCTATGTGTTGTCTACAAAATAGACTTAACTGGGAGATATATGTAAATGTTATTACAGTTGCTACCCTGGCCAACAAATAGTCTAGATTTAAATCCCATGGAAAATTTGTGGGGAAGAATGACAAAAAATATGTATGTAATAGTAATTTTAGGGCTGATAACGAGGACGTACTATGGCAAAAAATTATTGAATGGTGGGAAAGTTTAAATAGGATATATATAGAAAACTTAATCTTGTCTATGCCATGCTGTTTGGAAGAAATAAATAGAAAAAATTGAAGTAAAATAAAATATTAATTGTTAAAAGCTAGTGTGTGTCAAATAGTTTCATAGTTTTTTTTGATTCTGTTCCACTTACAGTTTATTTAAAATATTATGTTGCAGTACTTTGTTCATTTTATATTTTTTCGGATTTCTTATAAAATTATATACACAAAAAACAGTGGGTATTTTTAACATAAAACACACAATGCCACAAGCTCTAAAATTGCGCTTATGTTTAAATTCTATACTAGTGAAGAACTTGATAAAATTATAAATAAAATACACTAAATTTATTTAGATCTAAAAATCTAACGTTATTCATTTTAACCGTTTTTATATGATTTCTAATACGACGCTCGACGCGAGATATCTGCGCTTGCGCTGCAAGAATTGCAGCACACAAAGTCATATATGAAAGCCATAAAACACGTGCTTGTATACCCAATGACAATTAATAGTGCATTACATACCGACGCGGAAACTGCTTCATTACCACTTTCCCCCGTCCTCGTCTTGAGACGGGAGTGAATCTTTCCGCCAAGGTTTGTATACTATTTTACTCACGATCGGTTAGTAATTAATTATTATATAAACTACTACCTAAATTCTTTCAATAGAGACTGTGGTTAAATAAAAATTTAAAAAAGGTATATAACCCCTTACCACAATTATTAGTCGTATCCTAAATACGTATTTCGACAACTAAGTTGTCATCATCAGTAGGTAAAAACTACTAATTAAAAGTCGCACATGGGGCACAGTAAAGTAAAAAACGCTTCCGCACAACTACTATACACTGCAACCCTGTAAAGACTAAATTTAACATGCCAATCTCAAAACTACGAGACAAACACTTGCCTCTTAAGGAAAAGGTTTAAACATGTGTTAAATTGTCGGACAAAGGAACGGCAGAAATTCCTCTCTAAAAGAGGCGCCAACTAAAAACGATTTTTAAAAACTACGATGAACCTACTATTAAACTTAAATGAAACACCTTATTTACAAAACACTAGTATATTTAACTAACGTGTCTTCCAACAGGGACTTCCGAACTTTGACAGTTGATAACGGTCATCTTGTTGAAACTACATCTGTCAAATTAGTTGTCATTTATTCAGTCTGTTTTGCCAAATCACCATGGACGGATATAGCATTCAACAACACGTGCAAATAATAAAATTGTTTTATCAAAATGGGTGTTCTGTTCGGGCAACGTACCGCGCACTTCGCCCATTTTACGGTCGCCATAATCGTCCTACCGAGAGGACTATTCGCAATGTGGTGGATAAATTTGAGTCCACTGGTTCAGTAAACGATCAACCAACACCCGTACGTCGACGAAACGCAAGATCTGCCGAAAACATCGCCGCTGTCCGTGAGAGTGTGCAGGAGAATCCGAGGCAGTCGATTTCGCGTCGCTCACAAGAACTCGGCCTTTCCCAGACCACAACTTGGCGAATATTGCGTCGTGACTTGGGCCTGCATCCGTACAAAATTCAACTGACCCAGGAACTGAAAGTAAACGACCATAGACAACGACGTGTGTTCACTGAATGGGCTCTGGAGCAGTTTGCAACTGACCCCAACTGACCCTAATTTTCATCGAAAAATCATCTTCAGCGATGAGGCCCATTTCTGGATGAATGGGTACGTGAACAAACAAAATTGTCGAATTTGGGACGATACCAATCCACATGAGATCCAAGAGCGTCCAATGCATCCCGAAAAAGTCACTGTCTGGTGTGGATTTTGGGCTGGCGGCGTCATCGGTCCATATTTATTTAAGAACGACGTTGGCCAGGCCATCACTGTCAACGGCGAGCGCTATAGGTCGACGATTACCAACTTCTTTTGGCCTGAATTGGATGATCTGGACACCAACGACATGTGGTTTCAACAGGACGACGCTACGGGCCACACAGCTCATGCCACATTGGATATTCTGCACGAGCGATTTGAGGGCATGGTCATCTCACGTGGAGGTGATGTGAACTGGCCACCGAGATCGTGCGATTTGACCCCGTTAGACTTTTTCTCGTGGGGTTTTCTTATGCAGGTGTATGCGAATAAGCCACAAACCACAGCGGTCCTCAAAGCCAACGTAACCCATGCCATCGGTCAAATTCGGCCTGATTTATGCGCCAGAGTCATGGAAAATTGGACATTTCGGATGCGCTCCACCCAGAGAAGCCGTGGCGGACATTTGAACGATGTTATATTCCACACATAATGGCATCAATAGGCCTTTCAAACGAATAAAAAATTTCGATGATATCTCACACACACTTTGTTTTATTTAAATTTAAAGATAGGAAGCGCTTAATGAAAGACCCGTTATATGTATATTTCATGTGCATTGTACACATCAGTAGTTATTATTTAAACGTATTATTTCAAGTACATGTATAGTAACAATATCTATATTGTTACTATACATGTACTTGAAATAATACGTTTAAATAATAACTACTGATGTGTGCAATGCACATGAAATATACATATAGTTAAATATACTAGTGTTTTGTAAATAAGGTGTTTCATTTAAGTTTAATAGTAGGTTCATCGTAGTTTTTAAAAATCGTTTTTAGTTGGCGCCTCTTTTAGAGAGGAATTTCTGCCGTTCCTTTGTCCGACAATTTAACACATGTTTAAACCTTTTCCTTAAGAGGCAAGTATTTGTCTCGTAGTTTTGAGATTGGCATGTTAAATTTAGTCTTTACAGGGTTGCAGTGTATAGTAGTTGTGCGGAAGCGTTTTTTACTTTACTGTGCCCCATGTGCGACTTTTAATTAGTAGTTTTTACCTACTGATGATGACAACTTAGTTGTCGAAATACGTATTTAGGATACGACTAATAATTGTGGTAAGGGGTTATATACCTTTTTTAAATTTTTATTTAACCACAGTCTCTATTGAAAGAATTTAGGTAGTAGTTTATATAATAATTAATTACTAACCGATCGTGAGTAAAATAGTATACAAACCTTGGCGGAAAGATTCACTCCCGTCTCAAGACGAGGACGGGAGAAAGTGGTAATGAAGCAGTTTCCGCGTCGGTATGTAATGCACTATTAATTGTCATTGGGTATACAAGCACGTGTTTTATGGCTTTCATATATGACTTTGTGTGCTGCAATTCTTGCAGCACACAATAGTAGTTGTGCGGTAGCGTTTTTTACTTTACTGTGCCCCATGTGCGACTTTTTATTAGTAGTTTTTACCTACTGATGATGACAACTTAGTTGTCGAAATACGTATTTAGGATACGACTAATAATTGTGGTAAGGGGTTATATACCTTTTTTAAATACTACCTAAATCACTAAATTTCAAAAATATAATAGTATATATTAAATTTCATGTCATTTTGACAAATGTTTTTGATAGGTACTGTTGCTAGGTAATGTAACAATTAATAGTGACACGCCTTCCTTTCCTACATCGGAATAACAATCCTACAATTTTAAACATGGTCTTTCTCTAACAGTAAGTAGTCACGGAAATTCTAATGTAACAATTAATATTAATACCAAAAGCGAATAAATTTTGTATTAAAACGTTGTCTTGTTATTTACTTAATAAAACTTTGTGAATAGATTTATTATAATTTGATTTACCTATTTAAATGACACTGACATTTCATAAGTACTGAAATGACATTACCTAGCCGGGATAGTGACATAAGCTAGGCGGTAAAGTGCTATTACTAGGGCTGGGCGAAGTATCGATACATCGTCCAATACCCGATACCATAACTGGTATCGGGTACCCGATACCTGATATAACGAAGGTATCGATTCTAAGGTATCCATTCCAAAGCATTGATTCCAAGGTATCGATTCCAAGGTATCGATTCCAAGGTATCGATTCTAAGGTATCGATTCCAAAGCATCGATACCTATCGATACTTTACCGATTCCAGTACTCGCTAAGTATCGATGTATCGGGTAGCGATGTATCGGGTAGCCATGTATCGGGTAGCTTACCTTTGTGCATTTTTTTAAATGAGTATGCGTACATCATAGGTATATAAGTTGTTGTTTTATGCAAAATGACAATTTAGAATTTTCTTATTTTTCATGCAAGGATTAAAAAAGAACTACATACATAAGTCTGCAGCTAGTATAATTATAATTTTACCTTTCGGAGGCCAATATTTCAACGTCAGTAACTTCACTATCACCGTCTCTTTTGTCTTTCTTTTCAATAATATTAAAATATGTAAAAGGATGAACACATTTTATAGGCTTTAGCATATTTGTAGTATTACCAGTATACTTATATTCTTTTTTACATACATTACAACTCACGCCCTGGTCGTTAATTTTATTAAAGTATTTCCAAACTACACCATTTTTTTTCGACATTTTGGTACGTACGTATCCACTTATTACACCAAGTTATAAGAACAAAGTGATGAAGCTTAAAATGATATGAAATATAAGTGCTTATATTAAACTTTAGACGACGGATAAAGGTAGGAATTATAATAAATCAAAACTAGGAAACAGCAAAAATTTGTTGACACATAATTTCTATAAAGCAGTGTTGAGAGAAATATAGGTGATATTCATATTCATATAAATCACTTTCCTGTTCTATAGAATGCACAATACACAATACGCGACTGTAAATTGGAACTAAAATAAACAAAATATAATACAAATATGTAGTATTAATTAATATAATAAGGTAAAAAAAGTTGGGTCAAGAATTCTTATCAAGCTATTGTAGGTATAAAACGTGCTTGGTTTGTTTCTATTTTGAAATGAATATTTTAGGCTTTTTGTATAATTTTGTAATAGCACGCATATTTGCCTATATTATTTTATCTTTCTGCGTTTTTTAAATGTATATAAAGATAACTTTTTAAGTAAAGAATTTTTAAGTATGTATGCATAATATATATGTATTTAAAAGACGTTGGTTATTATGCGTAGCAAATTCCATATTATGATATAACTTTAATTATTACAAACAAAAAGAAACAAAATATCACAATATTGCAAATTTCATACCATAGTTATGGTAGAATCGGTAAATTAATTTTACATCTCTTGAAACCGATATCAAACAATCGACACCTAGAAAACGGGTTATGAATACTGATTCCTAGGTATCGAATCAAGGTATCGATTCCAAGGTATCGATTCAAGGTATCGATTCCAAGGTATCGATTCCAAGGTATCGATTCCAAGGTATCGATTCCAAGGTATCGATTCCAAGGTATCGATTCCAAGGTATCGATTCCAAGGTATCGATTCCAAGGTATCGATTCCAAAGCATCGATACCTATCGATACTTTACCGATACCAGTACTCGCTAAGTATCGATGTATCGGGTAGCGAGGTATCGATTCCAAAGCATCGATACCTATCGATACTTTACCGATTCCAGTACTCGCTAAGTATCGATGTATCGGGTAGCGAGGTATCGATTCCAAAGCATCGATACCTATCGATACTTTACCGATTCCAGTACTCGCTAAGTATCGATGTATCGGGTAGCGATGTATCGGGTAGCGACGTATCGGGTAGCGAGGAATCGATTCCAAAGCATCGATACCTATCGATACTTTAGCGATTCCAGTACTCGCTAAGTATCGATGTATCGGGTAGCGATGTATCGGGTAGCCATGTATCGGGTAGCTTACCTTTGTGCATTTTTTTAAATGTACATAAAGGATGCAATAACTTTTTAAGTATGTATGCATTATATATTTTAAAAGAATGTTATTATAATGCGCATCAAATATCCTTATTATGACATATCTATAATTATTAAAAAACAAAATATCACAATATTGCAAATTTCATACAGTAGTTATTTATGGTAGAATCGATAAATTAATTTGATATCTCTTGAAACAGATATCAAACAATCGACACCTAGAAAACGGGTTATGAATATTGATTTCTAGGTATCGAATTAAGGTATCGATTCCAAAGTATCGATTCTAAGGTATCGATTCCAAGGTATCGATTCCAAGGTATCGATTCCGAGGTATCGATTCCAAGGTATCGATTCCAAGGTATCGATTCCAAGGTATCGATTCCAAGGTATCGATACTTTACCGATTCCAGTACTCAGAATCGATACCGTGCACAGACCCGATACATCGCTAAGTATCGATACCTCTATTGGTATCGGTACCCGATACCGAAAACGCCGGTATCGCCCAGCCCTAGCTATTACCTCTACAAGGAGTGAGACACAAAAAAAGTTTTCAGAGTATGCCATGGATTAAATCAGTCACACTTCATTTGATCGATGTTGAGATCAGGGTTACCAACTATTTAAATGCGTAATATCGTACCGCGCACTTCAAATTACCGTACCAACCTCACTCATTACCGTACATATTACAAAATGTTAGAAAAACGTTTTCTATAATAAAATTAAATAGGTAAGTTAATATGCAGTTTTTTTATTTTCAAAAAAGGTAACAAAATTGACAAAAATAAATAGATAGATAAGTATAATTTATACACAAAAACAGCACTAATCATTCAATTCAAAAGTAAAGTCATCATCGGACCCATCGTCCTGAATTCTAGATAGAGATAATGTACTTGATGCGCTTGACGTAGACGTCCCTTTAGAATAAATTTGTTTTGCAGTCATACGACTTAACATATCGCGATTCGGCTCAAAATTAATGCAATTTTCGCCAGAAACTCTTACACATTGTTTACTCAGTAAAGTGCCATTTACAGTCTTAGTTATTAGCATATTCCTACTTTTGGTTTTAATTGCATTTGTTTCTGAAAAAATTCTTTCGCAAGCGGTATTTGAATGTGGTAAGCTAAGAATATTTAGAACGAATTGAGATAAATCGACAAACACGAAGCTATTATTGTCATTGGAGAAATCTTTTAATTTTCCCCAAAAAACATCGTCATCTACATTAAATGTGCCTGGAGGAAAACTAAAACCGGGCAAAAGTCGCCACTGATCATCAATCGATTGGCGATTTTCAAATTCGTAAAATCTTCTAAAATTTTCAAACAATGGAAGTAATTAACATTTGAAACTTACTGCAAGTGAGAATTAATGAATATTAAATCTCATTCTTACATGTAAATGTCGACTTATGTGATACGTTCATAACTACAATCCGACAACCTAAGTTTGTACCAGTATGCAGAACACACCCTTTCGCGACAACGAACTTCCTGGTAATTAGGTTAATTAAGAATTGCTGAAAAAAAACAAGTCAATCAACGGGAAACGTACATTTCCCGTTGATTGACTTGTTTTTTTCAGCAATTCTTAATTAACCTAATTACCAGGAAGTTCGTTGTCGCGAAAGGGTGTGTTCTGCATACTGGTATAAACTTAGTTTGTCGGATTGTAGTTATGAACGCATCACATAAGTCGACATTTACATGTAAGAATGAGATTTAATATTCATTAATTCTCACTTGCAGTAAGTTCCAAATGTTAACTATATATACAGAAAGTATAGAAATGAAAAAGCAATATCCGTCTTCGAGGAATGCCGTGTATTGAAAAGTTCCAACCAGAACGAAACGCGTCTGTACGTTTCCCGTTGATTGACTTGTTTTTTTCAGCAATTCTTAATTAACCTAATTACCAGGAAGTTCGTTGTCGCGAAAGGGTGTGTTCTGCATACTGGTACAAACTTAGTTTGTCGGATTGTAGTTATGAACGCATCACATAAGTCGACATTTACATGTAAGAATGAGATTTAATATTCATTAATTCTCACTTGCAGTAAGTTCCAAATGTTAACTATATATACTGAAAGTATAGAAATGAAAAAGCAATGTCCGTCTTCGAGGAATGCCGTGCATTGAAAAGTTCCAACCAGAACGAAACGCGTCTGTATGTTTCCCGTTGATTGACTTGTTTTTTTCAGCAATTCTTAATGGAAGTAATGTTGGATATTGTTTTCGTATGCTATATGAAAGAGAATTTTTAGGCATAAAAATATGTAAATGTGATAAAATTACGTCTTCGAAATTATATCTTTTTTTTATTTCTGTGCATAATACTTTAAAAAAATCTTTGGAGCGATCATAAAAGTAATTTAAGGAATTTGGATTATTTTGAATTTCTGGCTTTATTTCGTTCATAACGTCTACACCTAAATATAAATTCAAATTTGGCAGTATATACGAATTGTTTTCTGGATCAATTGCGGGTAAAGGTGTCATGCGAACATACTGATTATCTAAATAGTACTGTAAAAGTTCTGTATATTTTTCTTGAATGGCACTATGCAAATTAATTACTAATACTTTTTCTGATTGAAAGAGCAAGTTAAGGCCATTTATTTTAGGCAGAATAAAATTTAAAAATAAAAAATATAATTTAATAAACGGATCATTCAAGCTATTATAGATTTGTTCAGTAGATAAAAGCCGTTGGTCTAAATATTTTGCAGTAAAAAATAATTGAAGAGCTGACCATTGCTCTAGCAATCGTGCAACTACTTTCCCCAAAGATAACCACCGAGTTTGTGCTGGATGCAAAAGTTTATGAATTTCCACTTGGGCAAAATGTTGAAACTGACGAAATTCAAACTGTCTTTTACTGCTAGTCTGAAAAAATACACCAGTATGATATTTCAGTGATGAAGAGAAATATACACATACCTTGAAAAAATTATAAACATTCCTAGCTAAATCTTCACAATTCCTCGGAAGACTTTTGCATGCTTGACTGCAACAAAGGTGGAGAGAATGGCAAATACATTTAAAAATTGCAATTCCATCACAAGCTTCTCTAAATCTGGATGCCACAGAATTATGTTCTCACATCATTAAATTGCACTCATCTGAGGCAAACCCCACAATATTGTCTAGGGATACTTCCTTTTTTAAGAAAGTTTCAACAATTAAATTATAAAGATGTTCAGCAGTGCCTTGTTTGCCCGTATCATCTTCCGTAATAGTTGGTATGACTTTCCATAGTAGAGCTTCAATTTTTTTATTGTCTTCTGAATAGAATCGCACCACGATACATGCAGTTTTTGTTATACTGACATCAGTAGACTCATCCACCAACACACTGAATTTTGTCAGTTTCAACTTTTCTATAAGGTCTTTTTTGTGACTTTTTGCAATATCGTTGATCAATATATTTCGCAGTTTCGTTCTTTTTAAAGATAATTCTGCTGCAATTGCGGAGTCTGGGAACACCTTGCTTAAAAGTGGTGACAAGTGATCTATTGTTCGAAATGAAATATTATGTTCTGCAAAAAACGCACATAATTTAATTTCAGCGCTTTTAACTTAGTCCCTAGCTTTCACGTCAGCTTTCAAAAAAGTTTCGAAAACAGACGATTTTGTAGTCGCTTTTGCCCTTGCGTTTAATTGATGTTTTTCGGAAATTGCGTGTTTTTTAATACTTGACAATTCTGCCATGAATTCATTTTTACACCAATTACATTGTGCCTTAAAAACATTGTTAGGCACAGTACGGAGCCATCCTTTAAATTCAGCTGCATCGCACCAAGCTGTACGAAATTTCTGTAAAAAAAATATAGTAATTCAATAGGTATACAATTTATGCATTTTGCGGAATAAAAGTAGAAAAACACTAGTTAGACATCAAAGTCAAAAAATAGCTATTTATGGTATAAGTGAATAAAGACAAATTTTATCCACGAAAAAATTGTTTAGCGCACGAGGTGCAAGCCGAGTGCGATAATGTTTTTGAGTGGATAAAATTTGCTTATTCACGTGTATCATACAAGATTTTTTCCAATTTTGCAAAAGTTTCAAAAAAATTTATTGATTAGGTAATTTATTGATTGTACTATTAATAATTTGATGAATTCTTAAACCAGGAAAGTTGACTCTATTTTCGTCAGAGTCAAGTACAGTGCAAGCTAAGTTGACTCTACTTTCGTCAGAGTCAAGTGCAGTGGAAGTTCCAGGCCTTTCATTTGAATTTACATCTGTCAATTTTTTTTTTGACGTGGACATTTTTTGAGCAATTGATTCGTCGATATACTGTTCTGCTACTGTTGTCAATAGCAGTGTGAATAAAGTGTTGCTAGAAACATTTTATTCACTATTTAGATTAATTTTATTCACCTTTATGATTAAAATGTTGTTTTAATAATGAAATTCAATATATGTAATGATCATTTTAATAAGTAAAATTGGAAAAATTTGATTTATTAACTCATGTTGCGTAAATTTATGATAAAGATGGATAAAAAGTACTTACTTGCTTTCTATGTAAATTTTTACTTTTTTTAACTGCACTAGGGCCTTCATCGTCACTGGACATTTCTTTATTCACTTTAGCAACTTAAGCGATTCAAATATATGACGACAATGAACACAGAGTATCGCTTAGTTCTATTTATAATCTTAAGCAAGAATTTTTGTTCGGGACTTTACCTATTTGCATTCAATTTTAAAACTTCCTTAAAAGAACGAGCTAAAAGGCAACTACACATTTCGTAATGTATTTAGCCTACTAAACAATAGAGGGATCAGAGCATTCATTACACACGGTTGCAACATTTGAATGATTCCGTAATTTTATGAGAAAATATATTTCAGTGGACTTTATTGAGAAAATGTTTTTTTTTTTTTTTAGTCGGAATACCGTACATTTGATGTACGGTAATTGGTTTGGTTCGTATACCGTATAGTTCCTAAAATTATCGTACATGTACGGTAATTACTAGAGAACGGACGCAATTTCCATAAAACGCAATCGGCAATTGGAATTGTGTATAACGTCGCTCAGTACATCCCGGCGTAATTCAATGAAGTATTTGTTTGACGTACTCGGACACCTGGACTCTCTGCGATAACAATGGACAACTGAGCTATTGTATTAGGAGAATATAGTGCTTTTTAAAGTGTTTTCATGAGCGTAGATAGAAGCGGGGTTTTTATAATGTATTTTATTTATTAGTTTATATTTCGTAAGATAAATAAAGTGCTGTGAGTTAGTTTCTTGTTTTCGTAGTTCTAACTGTTATTTACATCGTAATTTTTGTGATAGATCCTGTTTAATATCGTTTGATTTAATCTACTTCTCCCATATTATTTCGACGTAAGTGTGCATTGAATTTCGTTCAGTTCAATAACTTACGCACACATTTTTAGTTTTCATTTATTTAGATCTAGAGCGTTGTTTAAGTTACTTTTTCAGATATGATGTGGAAGAACGTCGAGAACGGGATCGTAAAACAATGGCGAGTTGGATTGACGGTCATACTGATTGTATGTCCATTGTCAGTGATTCCGAAATTTATTACAAAATCCGTAAAATATCGTCAAAAATTCGTCACTTAGGATCGCAAACACATCTGAACTCTGTAAAACTTTTATGGCGGCTAATATTCCATTAAATAAACTTAGCAATCCCACTTTAAAAATATACTGGTCGAAATGTTCCTGATGAATCAACTTTACGCTAATATTATGTTTCTAGGTGCTATACGAGAACAGTAGAACGCATTAGAAGCCATCTTTTAAATCAATACATATGGATAAGCGCCGACGAAACGGTGGATATGTTAGGACGCTGTGTGGTAAATGTTGTAGCTGGTGTACTACATCCAACTATTCCCTATAACTCATACGTAATAGCAACAAGTGTTATAAATAGAGTTGATGCGGAAACAGTTGCTGAAACCATTAAGGAGAATATGCAAAAAATGCTTCATTCTGTGCTGCGTATATGTGCTGCGTATATGTTAAAAACAGGCAGACTATTGAAGAAAACATATCCTAATAAGCTGCCTATTACTTGTGTAGCACATGCTCTCCACAGAATCTGTGAATATATCAGAAACACTTTTCCGGAAGTTGATAGACTTGAATCAGCTTTTAAAAAAGTTTTCAGAAAAGCACCATTGAGGGTAGCTCATTTCAGGGAAAAATTTCCATCTCTGTCACTGCCTCCCACTCCAGTAATAACTAGATGGGGAACATGGCTGGAAGCTACTAGTTATTATGCTGAGAATTTCGATAGTCTAAAACATTTCGTAATACTGCTAAAGGAGGACGCTAGAAGTATTGGTGAGTGCATGGAGCTCACACAAATCCCAAATTTAAAAAATCAGTTGTACTTTCTTCACGAACACTTTGGAAAATTGCCAAAACTAATCACTTATTTTGAAAATCGAAATCTCAAATTAAATGACGGATTAACCACATTAGATGTGGCTGTTAATAATTTGAAAAGTATTCCAAGTGACTTCGGATGTGGCCTTCGGCAAAAGTTTGAAGCAATTCTTAATAGAAATCCAGATTTAATTAGATTGCAGCAATTATATGTATGGAGACAATTCCACAAAATCTAACGGCTACATATGAAGAAATAAAAGAATATTTCCAGTATGCACCTATAACCAGTTGCGATTAGAAAGGACGTTTTCTATTTATAAGGATGTACTTAATTCAAAGAGAACAAAATTGACAGAAGAAAACCTTGAGAAACTATTGCTAGTCAATATTAATACTCCTTTACTCAACTTGAACGATAAAATGAACAAATAAAAATGTTCCAATTATAGAAATAAAATTAAAAACTTTAAAAATACAACTTTTCAACAAATACATATGTATTTCGTAATTTTATAGATCACCACCCGTTCGTTATCCAATTTTATAAATAAAATTAAAAACTTTATAAATACAACTTTTCAACAAATAAATATGTATTTCGTAATTTTATAGATCACCACCCGTTCGTTTTCCAATTATATAAATAAAATTAAATATTTTAGAAATACAGCCTTTCGCCAGTACTGCACCGAGTGGTAAGCGTGTCCGTTCTCTAGTAATTACCGTACGGTTGCAAACCCTGGTTGAGATTCACGTCATCAATTTTTATTCGTGTGAATCAAATCGGTACTTTTGATTCAAAATAAGTATTATGTAAACCAATTAATAAAATAACTATAAGCTATAAGAAACTGTATAATAAAAATGATGGGATTTGGATATTCTTCTAAATTAAATATTTTTTACCAGATATTTTATCTTCTAATTACGAGAAATATGTTTCGACAACTCAGAAAATCAGATACAGAATACGAGTTTATGTAATCAAAAAGTATGTAAATTTTGACATTCGACATAATTTTTAGACAGTGATCTACAGTATTTGCTTATATTTGTTAATGAGATAGATTTGCTTTGTATGAATATTTGAATAATTCTTCTTTTTTGTGTGAATATATAGATATTTTTTTCTTTTACTATTTTAGCGGCATTTTACTTAAAAATACGTAACTTAAAGACACTTAAACTGAAACCCACATTATTACCCACATAATCTGACAGAGAAAAACACGAAAAATATTCCACTAATAAAATCCCGAATTCTTCATTTAAAGCATAAATAATAATATTTGCCAAATCGTCCCTTTACAATATGTCGTATATTTATAACAGGGCTCGATATGTTATATTATTATTGCATAATTAGTAAAGACGGCAGACTGTTTAGCAGAATAACAGTGCGCTTACTTAAAAATAAATATATCGAATCCCTATACAAAACGTTGAGAAAAAACATAGATAACTTACCCAACATGTTTACATTGTTGCAAAAAAATGCGGATGTGCGCGATGAAAAAACTGCACCATAATATATGTTTCTGTATTAGTCTCGGAAAGGTTCGTACGTAGCGACGTATATATATGTTTATATACAGAGAAGGATTGTTCGACGTTGAGAGATGTTATATTTGCATAGTTAAAGCGCTCTTTGTATCTGTACAACGGATCTTCAGTATTAGTAAAAAGTTGCCCTAATTTTGTAAAATCTACATTTTCATCTAATACACTGTTAAATTTTTCACGGACACAATCACTTTTTTCATCTTCAAGGATATGCAGCACTAGTTTTACGTGGTCGATAATTGCTAATGAGTCCGATAAGGACAGCGCAGTGTTCTGTAAATTTTTTATTGCGTCCAGTATTGGAACGTAACTGTCGTAATAATTTTTAAATTTGCTGCAACTTGAGGATTGTTAAATTGAACCTGGCTGAGCCGTATTGCAGCTGCTTCTTTGGCATCTAGTTGTAAAATCCCTGATTTAATTTTTTCAAAATGTTTATAATAATAAAATGCTGCTTCTAACCAAGTACCCCATCGTATAAGAATTGGTTGCGGCGGCTCGGGTATATCAGGACACAGCGAATGAAATAGCCGAATCCGTTTCGGAGATTTAAGAAAAACCGCTTTCGTTTGTCCTATCAGTTGATCCACATCAGGATAAGTTGTACGTATAGTGTTTGTTACAAGGTGTAAAGCGTGAAGCAAACATGTGACATGCAGCAGGTTTGGTTGAATCGTTTTGAGTAAGTTTGCCGTGGAACACATAACCTTGGCAGCATCGGTAACTAACATTAACACTTGCTTCGGTAAAATCTCAAATTTGTGTAGTGTTTCTATTAATACATCATATATCGCTCTGGCAGTACACCCTTGTATTCGTTTACAGGTTAGTAAATAAGGAGGAGAAGGTCCTTGCGGAGTCAGCGTCCGTACTAGAATGGCTAGGATGGACTGTTTTTTAACATCTGTAGTCAGTGGCGGCTCTTGATGACGTACGATGTGCGCTGCTGCACGGATGAGACTACTTCGAACTATTTCGGAAGATTTCGGTACGGTTACTTGCTTCTCTGTATATATGAAAGCTTAAACGAAGCAGTCTCATCCGTGCAGCAGCGCACATAGTACGTCATCAAGAGCCGCCACTGTCTGTAGTTTCGTCTATTGTTAACCACAGGAATTTTTTTTTACCGTATTTTTCGTACAATTTACAATTCTCTCACGCACTGACGGTACGTAATTCCGTAGCGTACTTCTTGCTGGCAATTTCCACGTAGGATTGTATTTCTTCCAAAACTGACGAAACATTGGGTGTTCCACTTTCTGCATTGGTATATTGGTCGCAATTAACATCATTGTTAAATCACGCACAAATTTATTATATGATCTGCGTCCACTATTATTCGATTTATGTTTGTCACTATTTATATGTCTTTGGCACTGACTTGCTTTCCAAGTTAATAAAGTTGTTTCACAAACTAAACATTTCACTACGGTAGCGTCATATATTAAATCGTAAAAATTTCTTAATACGTTAGCATGCAACCGAGTCGATGCATTGTTTCTACGCACTCCCGACATTATCAACACGATTGTGTTAACAATGTATCGCTTACAACGTCTCAACAGCAACTGAATTGATCGTCGTACGCCTCTACTCGATCCCTCCACATCACGCTACTGTTCGGGCACATAGTCTGCCGTCTTTAATAATTAGTTTTACGGGTGCCAGTTTATTTCTTCGCTTAATGATTAATTGTAGAATCTTCAAACACATCTGTTTCTAAAGCGGAACATTTTCTAATTTAATATAATAAAACACAATATAGTATTTTCATGAATTTTATTTTTTAATTATAGCAAATGGGCATTAACATAAATAATTTAATAAAAAATAATAAGAAACGAGGCAATTTCTATATATACATAAATACATTCTCTAGTTCAAAATTCGTCACTTGTAGTTGAACTGTAATTAACTTCTATAATTATCGGTTCAACTTCTACATCTGCTATATGTTTTTCCCTGTCATACCAATTTTGGATTAGATTATTTGTGTGACGAACACAATTTCCCCAGACTACTGAGTTGCATTCATGCAATGCTTCATTCCACATGCTTAATACATTCTCATATTTATACCCATCTGTACCGATATGTTTGTTTTAATAACTTTTAGCTGTTGGCCAGGTTAACTCTATTACATTAAGCTCACAGTGGTAGGGTGCAAGTCTTAATACTTCATGACCTTTCTCTTTTAAAATTTCATCGATGACATATTTTTTTTGTAGTTTGTTTCTTTTAACTATATCCAGCAACTCGTATTTTGTCAATTCATTTGTAAAATTTAATATTATTATTTTGTAGCCATTGTATAATATCCTGTTTTCTTGATGCCGTATTTGATACTTTGTTTAGTATAACACTGTGATATGGAGCATTATCCATAATAATGAGTGAATTATTAGGAATATTTGGCATAAGTTGCTCTACGATATTACCCATTCTTTAAACTTTAAACTATTCATTTCAGCATGGTAATCTGCTGATCTGGTTTTTGATGCAAAAATTAAACTACCATTTGCAATAAAACCTGTTTCGCTTCCTGCATGCAAAATAATAAAACGTTTTCCATCATAACCTTCTGGTTTTCTAACACTCTTTACAGACTCATCTTGCCTGGACATTCCTCTATTGCCTTTAGAATATGTCCACGTTTCATCAAAAAATATAACTTTTCTAGGAGACTTGAACTTCAAGTTTTCAACATATTTTCTAAGAAATGTACTTCTTAATAGTGCTATTTCATGTTTCTCTATAAGAGCGCGTCGATTATCTTCCTTTTTAAACTTGAAGCCAATTTCTTTTAATAAAATTGATAATGTGGATTGTGATATAGCAGTAATAATCCCTTTCATTGCAAGCTCGTTTTTAAGTGTCAACAGGGCGACATGTTTTCCTAAAAAAAAATTTTTACAGTAAAATTTACAAATTATGTATCCATTTTAGATATTACGTTCTCTGTAGGTACATATTATAAAGAATATTTCGAACTTCCATTTTGGAAGATTCTGGAAAGTCCTTCGTTTTTGGTTTAGCTCGGGTTTTTTTTCCAGGAGAAGAAAGAACAGGATTTTCACTCTTCCCTTTCTTAATTCTAAAAACTGTTGCTTTAGATATTTGAAGAGCGGCTGCTACTCTCTTAAATAAGTATAATATTTTAGTATAACTACAATTTTAACAACATAACCTAATTAAGACATACTTCACAAACAGATTCAAATGGGATTAAACATCCCTTATTTTCTCTTGCTGAAAATAATCTATGACATTCAAAACAAGCTGCTGCGATTGTGAATTTAATATTTTACCGGGCATTTTCTGAAATAAAAACATTTATTAAAGGCGCGACTCGTGATGACGTATTTGGGAGTGCAAGTACAATGATGCGAGTGCCTCGTGTGTCTTCGGTGTTTACTAAGAAAACGTTACAGTTAGTACACGAGAATACACGAAGCACTCGCATCATTGTACTTGCACTCCCAAATACGTCATCACGAGCCGCGCCTTAATTTTTAAAAATAATTAAACAGTTATTTTATTAAATTTATTGTATAAAGTATCCTAAAAAACGTGGCACAAAATACTTACGCAAAATCTGTCGCCAATTATTATTATTAATATTACTTCACACTATATTTCTTGAGAATTGTAAGTGACAGCAAAAAGTAAGAAATATCAATAATCACGCTACATAACCTAACAATCAAAAATACGATATTCGATATATTGTTAAAGAAGCCACGACACACTACGTTGTATGTGTTGCTCTCCTACATATTAAACGTATATTTTGCCGTATGTCTGTGATAGAAAGACGTACGATAAATTTTCTTCTCTGTTTAATATTTGAACAAAACAAAGATGTATTATAGGAATATAGCATAACTTGATTTAGTGAATAATGACGTGAATCTCAACATCGATCAAATGAAGTGCATGTCTTAAGCAGGCTTTACACTTACAAGTAAATCGTATACGAACGTCAAAAATCGTAAATGTAAACGTGAAATCGTAACTCGTATACGACTGTCAAATTCAAATTGAATAGAGCGTAATCCGATTAGCCGTGCGAGTTGAGTACATTAAAAATGGCAGAAAGTAAATTTTCGGCAACGGAACGAAAGAATTTATTAACCTTTATGAATCTTTGGAGTGTTTATGGAATGCAGTGTTGCCAACCCGCTTTGAAAAAAATTCCCTTTAGTATGAGTAAAATTTCCCTTTTTTCCCATTTAAAGTTTGAAATTTCCCATGAAAATTCCCACGTAGTAATTCGAAATATATATATATATATATATATTGTAGTAGGGCAAGCTTACGCATAACAATGCCCTAGTTTTGTAAAATACAGATCATCTTAGTTAGTATGTAAATATTAGAAATTAAGATAATTTTGGAACTGAATTCTTCATCTGTCATATCAATAAAGTTAATTTCGCGTTTTTAATTGTTCAAAATTAATTCTCATATTTATTTATTTATATCTTTTCATTTGCTTTAGTCATTTTATTTCAATATTATGTACAACCGAAAACATTTTAACTTAATTGATCAATAATAAATGACACATAATCTTTAGAGAAAACTGTACTTTTTCAAACTAAATACAGCAGGGAAATATCCCAATCAAAAATTAGCATAATATAAAATTACTAACATTCACATGACAATTATTTATTTACTATAGTAAAATATATAATTTTTGTAAGATATCTATATGGTTGGAGTAATTAAATTATCATTTTCACTAAAATTATTAGCGAGATTATATTAAAACATACAAATTAGACGAATAAGAAGTTAGGATTCTAAACAAACGATAGTTAGCGTCATGTTGTAAAAATTCCCAAAAAGACGCCGACGTATTATTAAGTGCCGCTCTGGAAATAAGAAGAAAAATCATTAAATAAATTAGAAAAACTATACTACGAACATATAAAAATATCACCTGTTTATCCAGCACCTTTTTGACGTAGTTTGCGTATCCATACATCATCCAGTTCCTTATTAACCGAAACTTGCATTTCACCGGGGACAACATCCAGCCAAACCGAAGCTAAGCGGTGACGCCATTAGATTACCCGCTACAAAAACCTGTATCTTGAACGTTGGAATTACAAGAATACTCCTGACTGCCCGAATCCCGTCTATTTCCAATTTAAGTATGATTTATATCTCCTAAAAATTTTGAAATGTTGAATAAGTTAAATTCATAAAGAAAAACTACCATTATAGATATTAAGAAAGATATGCCTTATAGGTACATTTAGAATAAGAATTCGTTTATAAAAAGTCGAAGAATACAGTTCCTCTGTTTATAATTCTTTTTAAAAAAATAATAGTTTAAGTAGATAAATACAATTTAATTCATTATCTTTAATAATCGTAACTTAACCTAAGAATTTATGGTATTCATATTATCACATGACTTGTTTCAAATAAATATTATTCCTATTCTTATATTAATCACTTACCTGCTAATCAATGCATCAATAAAACCATTTACATTATTCTTTGATTCTCGCGTTTCATTTTGTAGATATTGCATTTTAAATATACCATTATTTATTATCTTGTTCATCATTATTAACACGTATTTCTGTTGAGTACCGAACCTACCTCGTAAGTGTATTTATAAAGCACAAAACTAAGAGTCTCATTGTTCTATAAGCCGGATATTTAACATAAATTATAGCCCACAAGAAACTAAGCAATAAAAAGCTGTACAAGTGAAAAGCTGTTGAGGTTAAGTATACTTCGTTTTATGTACGATTATTTATTATTTGAATTATACGCATGTAACAGTTACAATCTTTTAAACAACTCCATCTGTATGCAATATTTGAAATTATATCAATAGATATTTTTTATTTTAATTTTAAAAAATTATCTTACCAGCTTCACTATATTTAATCATTTAATTTTGTATTTATTATAAGGCCCTTTCGCCTTTCTACAATATATATATATATATATATATATATATATATATACTACGTGACTATAAATGATTGTAACAAATATTTACTTTGGCAACATTGAAAAATTGGCTTGCCTGGATATTCGTATATAGGTAAAACTTTGTAGGTTATGTCATTTGTATCATATGGATGCGTTAAAAATCAGGTGTGCTAACATAAAATTACAGAAGTGTTTCCAACTTAAGTCGAAAATTTACAATCATTTATAGTCTCGTTGTATATATATATATATATATATATATATATATATATATATATATATACAGTATGAACGCACGGAACGCGGACTAGTAGAGCCTTCTACAACTCGTGGATTCTCCCAATTATAACGGATATTAAAATATCATTGATTAATATTTATCTAATTAAAGAAATATGCTTATAAAAAACAACGAATGTAACAAGATATTATTTTTTATTATAAACATTTACATTAAACAAAGACAAATGATTTTTATTGATTTTATAATCTACACAAGTTTTACTTTCGTTTTGTAAAGCGCTCCGAAATACACAAATAGCATTTAAAGCGTCACTTCCTATGTTACCCTCGGGCTTCGGGGAAACGGTCAGCAGGCGCTGGGCGTCGCGCCGGCTTCTCAGCGCGGAGCGCCCGGGGTAAAACAACAAAGGGAACGGTGCTAAATTGCCTAGACACTCGATACTTACGACGAAGTGTAAGGTAGGAAAAAAAAATAAAGAGGTGTTTCCACTGTACAAAAATCTTACAATATATTACACAAAAAAAACAAATATATACATACAGGAAACGCACAATAAAGTATAAACAAAAAAATAAAAAGAAAATAATATAAGTAAATAACAAAACTGACGCTAAAGATGCAAGCCAGGCAAGGCAAGCAAGGACAAAATACAAGAGAGAGAAAAAAATAATAATAATAATAATAAAATAAAATAAAATTAAGAGAAAAAAAAAACTAATACATTAATAAACAAACACAACAAAAATGAAAAAAAACGACACAAGGTATGAAATAATAAAAAAAAACATATGGACACACAAAAAAAAATAAATATATATATATACAGGTAGCTAGGAAAAAGGTGGTTTTCAAGGCAAGGAGAAGGAAAAAAAACGTGTTCAAGGGCGGTTAGGTAAAAAAAAAATTCAAATGGGGCTAGGGAAAAGGTAAATTTTGCAGGAGATCTGCTAAGGGAAGAAATCAATATCTACATCAAACAAATATGGGCTAGGGCACGGAGTGGTAAAGAAGCGGGATAAAGGAGTTACTAGGTAAAATAAAAAAAAAGGCGAGGTAGTGATATATATGTGATGGAGAGGGAAACAACAACACAACACAAAAAAAAAAAAATATATGCATACAAGGGCGAGATATACAAACGGGGAAAGAACAAAAACAATAATAATAAAAAAAATACTTGCGGTTTTCAAGGTATCCAAAAACCACGTGTCGCAAACACTAGCACTCGCGCACCCCACGCCGCGCAGAGACACCACACCACGTGTACAACGTAGCCGCGAGCACCGAAACACACCGCACACACAAAAAAAGTCGTTGTAAGCGTCCAAGCACTGGGAGGTAAAAAAAAACTGTTCTTCAGCCGTCGGCACCAACACAAAATTCACAGGGGAACGGGGAATGAATTTAACACTGACCCCGAGGTGGGGCGTAGCAAAAAGAAAATAATAAGGGGTTTGTGAAACTCACGTTTCACAGGGTACGGCGGAGAAAAACAAAAAAATGTTGTCAATTGAAAAATCGGCGGAGAATAATTAACCGAAATTATTCTAAGTCCACTTCGGACTTAGTCAGAATTCTGTCTGACAAAACAGAAAACTAACGGGCAGAAAACAAGGCAAGGCAACACAAATAAGAAAATAAATGTTGATTAATAAATATGACTTACATGTGTTGGTGAAATTGCCGGTGAGAAAATATCCCGGGTTCCGTAGTCAAATACAGAAAAACTTCTTGCTGCTGTAGGGCAGCGTTTCGTCTTCTTGACTAAAATTCTCGAAGATAATCTAGCAGCGGTTGTAGTCGGTAGTTCTGTAGGTAGTAATAGTTCGTAAGGTGGTCTCGTAGCGAATGTGTCTTGGTCAAATCGGGGCGCTGTATTTATCCCAACGCCTGACCACGCCTCCGTTCCTGATTGGTCGGTCGACGACTTGGAGAACGACGAATCACGGCTGACCGCGATATACAAAACTCGGCACTCGCGGTTTTCGCACTTCACTACTCTGCACGGCGCATCGGAGAAAGCTTGGTCTGACTTAAACAACGTTGAACTTTAATCAAACAGAGGGAACCGATTGGTAACATCCGGCCCTCCTCCGGGAAGACGTTGTTTTAGCAGACCGAACAGCGCACTTAGTGTCTCTAATGGGGGGGGGGATACACTTAACTGTCTCTAGGGGGTTAGTCTTCGGCCCAACTGGGCCCTGGTGCTGGTTCTGGAGCTGCTGGTGGTGCAAGGTCGGGCGGGGGTCCTGCTGCATCCTCTTGGGGTCTTCGGTCGGCGAGCTCGGCTGCTCGCTGAGCTGGATCGGGAGCGATCCGGCAGGGGCGGAGCTGGTCCAGGTGGTATTTGTAGCGCTGAGCGCCTGGTCGTTCTACCCAAACAGCCGTGGGGCCAGCGTTCTCCAACACTGGGTATGGTCCTAACCATCGTGGGGCAAAGTGTTGGCCGGGTGGATGGTGGGCCTTTACCATGACCAGGTCACCTGGTCGGAACTGGATCGGCATCGGGGTATTGGGCTGAGCATACCTTTGCTCGCGGTATCTCAGCTCATTGGCGTGCAGCTTCCTCAGGCGTTGGTCGGCGGGTTCAACAGGTCGCGGATCGGGATCTCGCCATTCCCCTGGTCGTTGTAGCTCGTACCCAAAAAGGGCACGGGCAGGGGAATAGCCGGTAGCAGCGTTCTGGCGGCAACGTAAGTTGAAGGTAACCGCTCCCAACTTCTCGTCCCATCTTTCCGGCGTCTGACCTTCGAGTTGAATTCGTAGGCCCTTCTTCAACTCTTGGTTTCGTCGCTCGACGGGGTTTGCCCTGGGATGATAAATTGGGGTGGTCCAGTGGAGGCACTGCCAGCGACGGATGGCGGAATCCCAAGCAACGGAGGTGAATTGGGGACCATTATCCGTTAGGATGGCCATGGGGTACTCAAAACGGTGGAAGAGGTTCTCGAGGAACGTAGTGGTAGCATCGGAACTGGCACTCTTGACAGCGCCTACTTCGGTCCATCGGGAGTATAGGTCTTGGGCGACGATCCCAAAACGGTTACCGGTCCGGGTTTCGGTCATTGGTCCGATGATATCCACGGAGATAACTTCAAAGGGCCTGGCTGGTGCATGGGGCCTTAAAGGGGCTTTGGACTGGGCTGGCCCCCTCTTGAAGGCGTTGCATATGCGGCAGCACTTCACGTGGTCCGTTATCTCGGGAGTCATGGTAGGCCAATAATACCTTTCTTGGATGGCCCTCAAGGTTTCTTCGGTTCCCGGGTGGCCTGCCGTGTGGTGGTCGTGGTATTGGTATATGACCTGTCTCCTGGCAGCTCGTGGTACCACAATCGGGAACCGATCGCCCATACGTCGTCGAAGGACGCCATTCCGTACTACAAAGACGGACTCAGCATCTTCTTGGGGTGGTTGAAGAGCCCTCTGGACAAGGTCGATGACTTGGGGATCTTCTTGCTGGGCATCTTGGACGCGGTGGAACAAGGGTTCCTCGTCTTCGTCGAGGATAAAGACTTGGTCTTGGTGTTTGGAGATACTAGGGCGACCAAACTCCTTGGGTAGCATCCGTTCCATGTTTCCAAGGTTCTTGGGTGTTTCCTCGTCTCCAGGGCTTCGGGATAGGGCATCGGGCAGCTCATTCTCCCGTCCGGGGACATGCTCCACTCTAAATTGGTACTCCTGTAGGAGTAGGGACCATCTCATGAGCTTGGATTTGGCCTCGCGGAACTGCCCTAGCCAGGTAAGGGCTTTACTGTCCGTTCGAAGGGTAAAAGG
Organism: Melolontha melolontha; assembly: GCA_935421215.2. Lineage (NCBI taxonomy): Eukaryota > Metazoa > Arthropoda > Insecta > Coleoptera > Scarabaeidae > Melolontha > Melolontha melolontha. The sequence continues at coordinate 84,383,222 of OW285242.1, read as the reverse complement.
TCGACCCTCCAAATAGGCGCGGTACCTCTTGACGGCCCATATGACTGCCAAACACTCTTGTTCGTTTACGTGGTAGTTGCGTTCCGTGGCGTTGAACCTCAGGCTGGCGTAGCTAATTACGTCCCGTCGTCCTTCTGTCTCCTGAAAAAGGACTGCGGCAGCGCCGATGGAACTGGCATCTGTTTGCAGAACGAACTGCTTGGTGAAGTCGGGCCGGTGGAGGAAGAGAGGTTTGGAGGCGGCAGTCTTGATCTCCTGGAAGGCTGCTGCCGCTTCGCTGGTCCATTTGTACTTGGTGGCTGTAGACAGAAGATCAGTTAAGGGGGCTAGGATGCGGGAGCACTCAGGAATGTAATCTCGAAGCCAGTTTATGACCCCAAGGAAACGGCGTAGGGCCTTCTTGGTTTTCGGGATTTCGGTGGTTAGGATGGCTTCGATGTGGGCGGCTTGCGGGTGGTTTCCTTCGGATGTCACCACGTGACCGAGGTAGTCCAACTGGCTGCTGGCAAACTGGCACTTTTCGAGGTTCAGCTTCAATCCATGCTGTGTTAACCTCTCGAAGATCAAACGGAGATGGCGTTGGTGGTCCTCCCAGGAGTTGGAGTAGATTATGATGTCATCCAGGTAAGCGATGGTGAATTCCCGGAGGTATCCGACCAGTACATCCTGGACCATCAGCTTCTGGAAGGTGGTAGGGGCGCCTTTGAGTCCGAATGGCATCACATTGAATTCGTATGCCGCTCCATCAGGTGTTGTAAAGGCGGTCAGATGTTTGGACTGCTCAGCCAACTCTATTTGCCAGTAACCATTCTTCAGGTCCAGCGTGGTGAAGATCTTGGCGGCACCAAGGTCCCTTAAGGAGTCTTGAATGGGTGGTAGGGGGCTGACCTCGTCGAGGGTCTTGGCGTTGATCTTCCGAAAGTCAATGCAGAAGCGAGGCTCACCACTTTTCTTCTCCACAATCACGATGGGCGAGTTGTATTCGCTATGACTGGGGCGAATCACGTTGGCGGCGAGCATCTTCTCCACTTCTTCCGCGATGACCTTCTTCTTCTCTGGGGCGTATCGGTATTGGGGAACTCGTATCGGTACGTCGTCTGTCAGGCGGATGGTGTGTTTGGTGGTCGCCGTGGTCGAAGTGGTCCCTTCTTCAGAGAAAAGTTCGTGGAACTCGGCAAGAGTCTTTAGAAACGTCCTCTTTTGGTCGGCGGTCCATCCTTCCATTTTGACCGGGACTTCGTCGGGGTTGATGGTTGGTCCCTTCTGAGGCGGGGATTGGTGGTGGAAATGGAGCGTCCATCGTTGACCCTCTCCCACATGCAGGCATCCGCGCATGAAGTCCAACACTGCACGGTGCTGTTGGAGCCAGGGGAGTCCCAGAATGATGTTTGTTCCTAGGTGCTCACAAACCACGACGGTGGTTGTGAACTTAAAATCGGTAGTGGTGCTGGCGGCGTCTAGGGTCCCGCTGTGGTTGGCGGTAAGGTGGTGTCGTTGATCGGCCAGCTGGAAATCGATCGGCGTAATTTCCGTAGTTGGACCAGTCGTCCATTCCGGTCGGGCGAGATTCTGACTCGCTTGGGTGTCCACCAAGGCGGTGACTAATTTCCCATTTACCCGGACCTTGATGGCTGGCGTTCCGGTGGTGTGGGTGGTGGCTGTGATATTCAGGGCCGTCCCGTGATTGCTGGGGCGGCCCTTTAGGCTTCCCCCGACTTCTTGGCTGGCTTCGAGGTCTTGTCTGGGGTCTCCTCAGCTGATGGGTGGCGCTCCTTAAACCAGTATGGTCGTTTCGGGCAGTCCCTGTTCAGGTGGTTCTCCGGACAAAACCAACATCGCGGAAGCCGCGGTTCGGCTGGGCCCGGTGGCGGGCGGCGGTTCACCTGGTCGGTCCCTGGAGGCCTCGGGTTGTAGGTGGAGGGCTGGGCCGGCTTCTTGGGCTCAGGAAGTCGTCCAGTGGCGGTGGTGGTGGCGGGTTTGGAGGTTGGTTTGAGCCCGTCGAAGATGGCTGTCCATTTCGCACAGAGCTCCAGAAGTTCTGTGAATGTCCCTGGTGCGGACTGCGTAAGCTGCACGCAGTAGTCCCGCGTCATCCGCCTGGTAATATGGCTGATCAGGGCCGGCTCAGACCAGTGGGGGTCCAACCGCAAACACAGCCTCCTCTGGCGGTTTACGAAGGCTTCCGCGGGCGTGTCGGGGTGCTGTCGGGCTTCGGTGGCCAGTCGGAGTAAGTGCCGCCTCTGATCACTCATGAATTCTGTTTCAAACCTCCTCCGGAAATCCGCCAAATCCATGAAGTTGGCTTCTTGGCGCTTGTACCACTCAAACGCCTCGCCTGTGAGGTGGTGTTGGATGGCGTCATCGATGTCTTCGGGCACCTCCAGTTGCTCGTCCTCGAGGTACGCTTCCAGGCGCGTCAGGAAAAACATGGGGTCTTCCAGCAGGTGTCCGCTGTAGGGTCTTGGGGTGGTCTTCCGGGACTTGTTGTCCCCCATTAACTGCCGCAGGGCTTGGGCCATCTGGTTGATAGCGTCTGGGTCGTTGTGAGCTTCGGCAGCGCCAGTTGAGGTGGTAGGGATGTCGACTTTCGGCGACTGGGCAGCACATGCCCTGTACGCCGCGAGTTCTCCCTCCATGTAGGCGTACCGTAGTTTAGTCATGGATGGCTGTCGCTTCTCAGCAGATTTTAACACATTGTCAAAAAACTGCTGAGTTCGCTGATGGGCGTCGGAGGCTGGCGTCGTTACAGTATCCGGAACGGGCAACTCAGGACCTGTCGGCGTCGCGACGTCTTCCTGGTCGTTGGCAGGTGTTTCCGGGCCTGCAGGCGCTTCTGGTTTCAACGGAACGTCGTTGTCATCCATGGTGGTCTTCTTCGTCGTGGATCTCGTATCTACTGGCATCCTCGGGGTTCGCGAGTATTATCCAATACTCTGGCCTGGAACGTTGGGCGCCAATTGTTACCCTCGGGCTTCGGGGAAACGGTCAGCAGGCGCTGGGCGTCGCGCCGGCTTCTCAGCGCGGAGCGCACGGGGTAAAACAACAAAGGGAACGGTGCTAAATTGCCTAGACACTCGATACTTACGACGAAGTGTAAGGTAGGAAAAAAAAATAAAGAGGTGTTTCCACTGTACAAAAATCTTACAATATATTACACAAAAAAAACAAATATATACATACAGGAAACGCACAACAAAGTATAAACAAAAAAATAAAAAGAAAATAATATAAGTAAATAACAAAACTGACGCTAAAGATGCAAGCCAGGCAAGGCAAGCAAGGACAAAATACAAGAGAGAGAAAAAAAAAATAATAATAATAATAAAATAAAATTAAATTAAGAGAAAAAAAAAACTAATACATTAATAAACAAACAAACACAACAAAAATGAAAAAAAACGACACAAGGTATGAAATAATAAAAAAAAACATATGGACACAAAAAAAAATAAATATATATATATATATACAGGTAGCTAGGAAAAAGGTGGTTTTCAAGGCAAGGAGAAGGAAAAAAAACGTGTTCAAGGGCGGTTAGGTAAAAAAAAAAATCAAATGGGGCTAGGGAAAAGGTAAATTTTGCAGGAGATCTGCTAAGGGAAGAAATCAATATCTACATCAAACAAATATGGGCTAGGGCACGGAGTGGTAAAGAAACGGGATAAAGGAGTTACTAGGTAAAATAAAAAAAAAGGCGAGGTAGTGATATATATGTGATGGAGAGGGAAACAACAACACACACAAAAAAAATATATACATACAAGGGCGAGATATACAAACGGGGAAAGAACAAAAACAATAATAATAAAAAAAATACTTGCGGTTTTCAAGGTATCCAAAAACCACGTGTCGCAAACACTAGCACTCGCGCACCCCACGCCGCGCAGAGACACCACACCACGTGTACAACGTAGCCGCGAGCACCGAAACACACCGCACACACAAAAAAAGTCGTTGTAAGCGTCCAAGCACTGGGAGGTAAAAAAAAACTGTTCTTCAGCCGTCGGCACCAACACAAAATTCACAGGGGAACGGGGAATGAATTTAACACTGACCCCGAGGTGGGGCGTAGCAAAAAGAAAATAATAAGGGGTTTGTGAAACTCACGTTTCACAGAGTACGGCGGAGAAAAACAAAAAAATGTTGTCAATTGAAAAATCGGCGGAGAATAATTAACCGAAATTATTCTAAGTCCACTTCGGACTTAGTCAGAATTCTGTCTGACAAAACAGAAAACTAACGGGCAGAAAACAAGGCAAGGCAACACAAATAAGAAAATAAATGTTGATTAATAAATATGACTTACATGTGTTGGTGAAATTGCCGGTGAGAAAATATCCCGGGTTCCGTAGTCAAATACAGAAAAACTTCTTGCTGCTGTAGGGCAGCGTTTCGTCTTCTTGACAAAAAATTCTCGAAGATAATCTAGCAGCGGTTGTAGTCGGTAGTTCTGTAGGTAGTAGTAGTTCGTAAGGTGGTCTCGTAGCGAATGTGTCTTGGTCATTTTTTTATATGAGTCCTCTTGATTTTGTTCGGTGGTCGGAGTTGCCTCCATTTCCACTCCAATTTCATTACCCGGGGTTGTGTATGTTTTGTGTTATTGTGTGTAGTTGTGTGTTTGTGTGTTACGTTTGTTTATCCTATATGGAATGCTGTGTGTTTTGCTACATTTTTGTGTGTTTGTGTTGACCTCTGTTTATCTGTTAATTTTTGATTTTTTTCGCGGCTATTTGGATATCGTTATCCTCTGCGCGTCTTTTAATTTGCTTAAGTCCGTCTTTTTTAATTAGTCTCCGTTTTGGATTTATTATTTTTCTTATTGTGGGGTTTTCGTGTGACTGTATTGTTTCTATTGTTTTTAGTGTTCGTTTGCATATTATTGTTTCGAGTGTTTCGAGTTTCGTCTCTTTATGTATCTGCGCGTTTGTCATGTATCGCGGTGCATTTATCGCGAGTCTAATTACCTTGTTTATTTTCCCTTGTACCATTTGTCTTTGCTTTTCGCTGGCTTGATGCCATATTTCTCCGGCATATGTTGCGCCCGCGAGTATTATCGTTTTTATTATTAATATTTTATTTTCCAGTGTTAGTTTGCTTTTGCCGTTTAGTATCGGGTACAGTGCGTGTGTTGTGAACCCTATTTTTCGTTTTAATTCTTTAATATGTGCCGTGTATGTTAGTTGTGAGTCCATTGTGACCCCGAGGTATTTAACTTTTTCCTGCCAGTGTATTGTGTGGCCTTCGAGTTTGACTTCGTCCGGCCTTTTGTGTCGTTTTCTGTGTTGGAAGTAAATTGCCGCGGTTTTTAGTGGGTTAATTTTAATTTTCCATTTGTCGTACCAGTCCTTTAGGAGGACTAGATTGGTTTGTAACTGCTTGTGTATGTACGATGTTCGTCTGCTGCTTATGTATATAGCGGTGTCGTCTGCGTATTGTGCGATATTACATTTTTCTATTGTGGGAATATCCGAAGTGTATATGTTATACAGGAGCGGTCCGAGAACGGATCCTTGTGGTACTCCTGCTGCTATGTGTTCGATTGTCGATTTTTCGTTTCCGATTGTGACATTAAATGTACGGTTCTTTAGGTAATTGTCGGTTATTTTTATTAATGTGTTTGATATTTTGTGACGTTTCATTTTGTGTATGAGGCCGGCGTGCCAAACCCGGTCGAAGGCCTTTTCAATGTCGAGAAAGATTGCGCCCGTTGATGTCGATATGTTCATTTTTTCTGTTATGTGTTCTGTTAGTCTTAGTGCCTGTTGTGTGGTAGAGTGATTTTTCCGGAAACCGTATTGAAAATTTGGGATTATGTTTTTGTTTTCGACTTCGTTTTCAAGTCTTGTCTGTATTACGCGTTCTGCCAGCTTACTTATTGACGGAAGTAAGCTTATTGGCCGGTAATCTGCGGTTGTTTTTGTTGTTTTTCCAGGTTTGTGGATCATTATTATCTGCGCGTGTTTCCAAATCGCGGGATAGTGTCCGTGTTTTATTATTCCATTTATTATGTCGGTTATAATTTGTATACCGGTTTTTGGTAGGTTTTTTATTGCAATGTTAGTTATCCCGTCCGCTCCCGGAGCTTTTCGGTTTTTAAGGTTTTTAATTATTTTTTCCACTTCGTCGGTATTTGTGGCGTCGATTTCTCCATCTGTTATATCGATTTTTATATTTCGTTGCCGTTCAATTTGGTTTGTGAATGTGTTATGCTTCGGTATTGTTGGGTTCGTTTCGAATTGTTTCTTTAACGCGTTCGCGAATTCGTCTGCTTTTTCTTTATCAGTTATTGCCGGTCCGTTTGCTGTTTTTAGCGGTGGAATTTTGTTTCTTTTGTTTGTTAGGGCTTTTGTCATCTGCCAGAGTGTTTGATCTTGCGTGTTAAGGGATTCAATTTTGTTATTCCAGTTTTTATTAAAGTGTTCGATCATGTCAGATTTTATTTCATTTGTTATCGCGTTTAATTTTGTTTTTATTACCGGATTTAGCGTTCTTTTATATTCTTTAAGTATGTTTTTTTTGAGTCGTAATTTTATTTTTAGTTCAGTCGGGATGTTAAGTTTTGTGTCGATGGTTTTAGTTTTTGTCGTTTGTGCTATTGCATTTTTTATGTCATTTTCCAGTGTGATCACTGCTTGATCGATGTCTTTCGCGTTGTGAATTTTTACTGTTCTGAGTACTAGGTATTCTTTAAATTTTTCCCAGTCTGTCTTATTAAATGTTTTTTTCGTTCTAGTTGTGTCCATGTCAAGCGTTAATATCACTGGAAAATGATCTGAGGAGAGGTCGATTATAGTTTCTATTGTATGTGTTGTGGTTATGTTTTTAAGTATTGCTATGTCTAAAACGTCAGTAGTGCCCGTTGGTATGTGTATGTGTGTGGGTTCTACAGGCCCGATTACATTGAGGTTGTTGTCTTGTGCTATTTTCTTTAGTTTTTTACCGTTTTTATTGGCTACTTTCGAGTTCCAGTTTTGGTGTTTCGCGTTAAAATCTCCCGCAAATATTGTAGGTGTGTTTTGATTGAAGATCGTTTGTATGTCTGATTCTACTATGTCTAATCCGGAGGGAAGATAACTTGCGTAAAGGTTTATCGGTCCCCTTTTTGTGTTTATTTGTATGCCTGTGTTTTCGATTTTATCGAGTGTTTTGTATTCAAGTGCGCTGTGTTTTATTGTTTCGTGTCTGTATGTTTTGTATTTTTGTATTTTTAATGAGTGACTTGGTTTTAGATGTGTTTCATTTAGCAGCATTACGTCTATTTGGTGTTCGTCTAAAAATACGTGCAATTCATGTTTTTTGTGTGTTATGCTTTGTGCATTCCAATAGGCTATTTTAATGTTGTGTTTGTGATTCATTGTCTGCGTGCGTGGAAAAGTTTTGTAAGTTCGTTTGTTTGTTCGAAAAAGCTTTGTGTTTGTTGGAGTGTAGGGTTTGTCGAGCTAAATGTTAGGAATAGTTTCCCAATCATGAGTGCAATTGTGTCGTCAGCTTTTTCGTGTGAGTTAAGTGTTGGTTTTGGTGTATTTTCCCGGGTTGTGGGTGTGGGTGTGGTTGCGGTGATGTTATTTGTCTGTTGTCTTTGAGTCCACGCGTTGTGTTTTGGTAGTGGTGCTTCTATGAGTTTGCGTGTTTGTATTGGTGTGTTTATTGGGTTATTTGGATTCTTTTTGCATGATAAGCTGAACGAGAGGTGAGCTCCGCCACAGTTTGCGCATTTAGGGGGGGTGGTTGACGGCTTTGTGCATTCATGCGTCGAGTGTGACTCTCCGCACTTCATGCACGCGAAATTCACGTTGCATGTACGCTGTTGATGACCGAATTTCTGACATCTGTGACACTGTACGATGTCTGTTCTTAGTCTGAGGGACTCTACTTTTACTTCTAATCCGCAAACTGTGTGGATATCGAAAGTTGACTTGTATTCTTTGTCTATTTCTATTAAAATAAGGGGGGCTGGAAGGCGGTCTTTACCGTTCATCCTAGTGATTTTTGCGATCGGATAGTTTCTAGAATCTAGATCGGCTTTGATGTCTTCGTCGGTTAGGAATTGGGGTACGCCTCTGATAACGATTTTTAATTTTTTCTCGCTACGGAGTTGGTATGTGAAAGATTGAATGGCTTTTTCGTTGAGAATTCGGTTGAGATTGCGATAGTCTTGTTCTGTTGTTGGAGTGATTTGGACTCCGGCCGGGACTGATCTACTTTGTGTGTATTGAATGTTGTGTGTTTTCATTAGATCTCGGACTCGATACCATTGTGTTGGGTCAGTGATTGTAATTGGGGAGATAGAAGGCATTTTGGGTAATTGGATTGTGTTGTTTGCTGTTTTTGTGTTTGTTTTGTGCTGTTTGTGTGTGTTTGTGTGTTTTGTGATGTTGGTACTTACCCCGGGTTTCTCTGCGGAGGTGGAGGCTGTCGGTTCTTCTTCGCTGCTGTCCATTGGCGTCGTTTCTTCTTTCTTCGTGTCTTCGTCGATCGTGCGGAGTGCTTCGTACATGTTGCTCGTCTCTATTTCCGGTGATTCTGTCTTCTGTCGTTTGTTGGATTTTCGTGGTGGTTTTTCGTTCTTCTTAAGCTCGTTCATTTTGTTTTCGAAGACGTTGTGCATCGTCTTGACAAAGTTCTCGATTGTATTCTGAAGTTCTTCGTACGTGTTGATATTCTTTATGTCCAGTGTTAAACTTTGGGCGTTGTCGTTGGAGCCAGCCATTTCTTCTGGTTTCGCTATGTTGTCGGTAAAATATATTATAATATAATATATCGGTCGTATTTATTCTATTACTACCGATGTGCTCAGAGCCATCGATAGCGTGCGAATGTGTCTTGGTCAATTTTTTATATGAGTCTTCTTGATTTTGTTCGGTGGTCGGAGTTGCCTCCATTTCCACTCCAGTTTCATTACCCGGGGTTGTGTATGTTTTGTGTTATTATGTGTAGTTGTGTGTTTGTGTGTTACGTTTGTTTATCCTATATGGAATGCTGTGTGTTTTGCTACATTTTTGTGTGTTTGTGTTGACCTCTGTTTATCTGTTAATTTTTGATTTTTTTCGCGGCTATTTGGATATCGTTATCCTCTGCGCGTCTTTTAATTTGCTTAAGTCCGTCTTTTTTAATTAGTCTCCGTTTTGGATTTATTATTTTTCTTATTGTGGGGTTTTCGTGTGACTTTATTGTTTCTATTGTTTTTAGTGTTCGTTTGCATATTATTGTTTCCAGTGTTTCGAGTTTCGTCTCTTTATGTATCTGCGCGTTTGTCATGTATCGCGGTGCATTTATCGCGAGTCTAATTACCTTGTTTATTTTCCCTTGTACCGATTGTCTTTGCTTTTCGCTGGCTTGATGCCATATTTCTCCGGCATATGTTGTGCCCGCGAGTATTATCGTTTTTATTATTAATATTTTATTTTCCAGTGTTAGTTTGCTTTTGCCGTTTAGTATCGGGTACAGTGCGTGTGTTGTGAACCCTATTTTTCGTTTTAATTCTTTAATATGTGCCGTGTATGTTAGTTGTGAGTCCATTGTGACCCCGAGGTATTTAACTTTTTCCTGCCAGTGTATTGTGTGGCCTTCGAGTTTGACTTCGTCCGGCCTTTTGTGTCGTTTTCTGTGTTGGAAGTAAATTGCCGCGGTTTTTAGTGGGTTAATTTTAATTTTCCATTTGTCGTACCAGTCCTTTAGGAGGACTAGATTGGTTTGTAACTGCTTGTGTATGTACGATGTTCGTCTGCTGCTTATGTATATAGCGGTGTCGTCTGCGTATTGTGCGATATTACATTTTTCTATTGTGGGAATATCCGAAGTGTATATGTTATACAGGAGCGGTCCGAGAACGGATCCTTGTGGTACTCCTGCTGCTATGTGTTCGATTGTCGATTTTTCGTTTCCGATTGTGACATTAAATGTACGGTTCTTTAGGTAATTGTCGGTTATTTTTATTAATGTGTTTGATATTTTGTGACGTTTCATTTTGTGTATGAGGCCGGCGTGCCAAACCCGGTCGAAGGCCTTTTCAATGTCGAGAAAGATTGCGCCCGTTGATGTCGATATGTTCATTTTTTCTGTTATGTGTTCTGTTAGTCTTAGTGCCTGTTGTGTGGTAGAGTGGTTCTTCCGGAAACCGTATTGAAAATTTGGGATTATGTTTTTGTTTTCGACTTCGTTTTCAAGTCTTGTCTGTATTACGCGTTCTGCCAGCTTACTTATTGACGGAAGTAAGCTTATTGGCCGGTAATCTGCGGTTGTTTTTGTTGTTTTTCCAGGTTTGTGGATCATTATTATCTGCGCGTGTTTCCAAATCGCGGGATAGTGTCCGTGTTTTATTATTCCGTTTATTATGTCGGTTATAATTTGTATACCGGCTTTTGGTAGGTTTTTTATTGCAATGTTAGTTATCCCGTCCGCTCCTGGAGCTTTTCGGTTTTTAATTATTTTTTCCACTTCGTCGGTATTTGTGGCGTCGATTTCTCCATCTGTTATATCGATTTTTATATTTCGTTGCCGTTCAATTTGGTTTGTGAATGTGTTATGCTTCGGTATTGTTGGGTTCGTTTCGAATTGTTTCTTTAACGCGTTCGCGAATTCGTCTGCTTTTTCTTTATCAGTTATTGCCGGTCCGTTTGCTGTTTTTAGCGGTGGAATTTTGTTTTTTTTGTTTGTTAGGGCTTTTGTCATCTGCCAGAGTGTTTGATCTTGCGTGTTAAGGGATTCAATTTTGTTATTCCAGTTTTTATTAAAGTGTTCGATCATGTCAGATTTTATTTAATTTGTTATCGCGTTTAATTTTGTTTTTATTACCGGATTTAGCGTTCTTTTATATTCTTTGAGTATGTTTTTTTTGAGTCGTAATTTTATTTTTAGTTCAGTCGGGATGTTAAGTTTTGTGTCGATGGTTTTAGTTTTTGTCGTTTGTGCTATTGCATTTTTTATGTCATTTTCCAGTGTGATCACTGCTTGATCGATGTCTTTCGCGTTGTGAATTTTTACTGTTCTGAGTACTAGGGATTCTTTAAATTTTCCCCAGTCTGTCTTATTAAATGTTTTTTTCGTTCTAGTTGTGTCCATGTCAAGCGTTAATATCACTGGAAAATGATCTGAGGAGAGGTCGTTTATAGTTTCTATTGTATGTGTTGTGGTTATGTTTTTAAGTATTGCTATGTCTAAAACGTCAGTAGTGCCCGTTGGTATGTGTATGTGTGTGGGTTCTACAGGCCCGATTACATTGAGGTTGTTGTCTTGTGCTATTTTCTTTAGTTTTTTACCGTTTTTATTGGCTACTTTCGAGTTCCAGTTTTGGTGTTTCGCGTTAAAATCTCCCGCAAATATTGTAGGTGTGTTTTGATTGAAGATCGTTTGTATGTCTGATTCTACTATGTCTAATCCGGAGGGAAGATAACTTGCGTAAAGGTTTATCGGTCCCCTTTTTGTGTTTATTTGTATGCCTGTGTTTTCGATTTTATCGAGTGTTTTGTATTCAAGTTCGCTGTGTTTTATTGTTTCGTGCACGAGTATAGCGGTTCCGCCGCCTTTTTGTACCGGCCTATCGTGTCTGTATGTTTTGTATTTTTGTATTTTTAATGAGTGACTTGGTTTTAGATGTGTTTCATTTAGCAGCATTACGTCTATTTGGTGTTCGTCTAAAAATACGTGTAATTCATGTTTTTTGTGTGTTATGCTTTGTGCATTCCAATAGGCTATTTTAATGTTGTGTTTGTGATTCATTGTCTGCGTGCGTGGAAAAGTTTTGTAAGTTCGTTTGTTTGTTCGAAAAAGCTTTGTGTTTGTTGGAGTGTAGGGTTTGTCGAGGTAAATGTTAGGAATAGTTTCCCAATCATGAGTGCAATTGTGTCGTCAGCTTTTTCGTGTGAGTTAAGTGTTGGTTTTGGTGTATTTTCCCGGGTTGTGGGTGTGGGTGTGGTTGCGGTGATGTTATTTGTCTGTTGTCTTTGAGTTCACGCGTTGTGTTTTGGTAGTGGTGCTTCTATGAGTTTGCGTGTTTGTATTGGTGTGTTTATAGGGTTATTTGGATTCTTTTTGCATGATAAGCTGAACGAGAGGTGAGCTCCGCCACAGTTTGCGCATTTAGGGGGGGTGGTTGACGGCTTTGTGCATTCATGCGTCGAGTGTGACTCTCCGCACTTCATGCACGCGAAATTCACGTTGCAAGTACGCTGTTGATGACCGAATTTCTGACATCTGTGACACTGTACGATGTCTGTTCTAAGTCTGAGGGACTCTACTTTTACTTCTAATCCGCAAACTGTGTGGATGTCGAAAGTTGACTTGTATTCTTTGTCTATTTCTATTAAAATAAGGGGGGCTGGAAGGCGGTCTTTACCGTTCATCCTAGTGATTTTTGCGATCGGATAGTTTCTAGAATCTAGATCGGCTTTGATGACTTCGTCGGTTAGGAATTGGGGTACGCCTCTGATGACGATTTTTAATTTTTTCTCGCTACGGAGTTGGTATGTGAAAGATTGAATGGCTTTTTCGTTGAGAATTCGGTTGAGATTGCGATAGTCTTGTTCTGTTGTTGGAGTGATTTGGACTCCGGCCGGGACGGACCTACTTTGTGTGTATTGAATGTTGTGTGTTTTCATTAGATCTCGGACTCGATACCATTTTGTTGGGTCAGTGATTGTAATTGGGGAGATAGAAGGCATTTTGGGTAATTGGATTGTGTTGTTTGCTGTTTTTGTGTTTGTTTTGTTCTGTTTGTGTGTTTTGTGATGTTGGTACTTACCCCGGGTTTCTCTGCGGAGGTGGAGGCTGTCGGTTCTTCTTCGCTGCTGTCCATTGGCGTCGTTTCTTCTTTCTTCGTATCTTCGTCGATCGTGCGGAGTGCTTCGTACATGTTGCTCGTCTCTATTTCCGGTGATTCTGTTTTCTGTCGTTTGTTGGATTTTCGTTCTTCTTAAGCTCGTTCATCTTTGTTTCGAAGGCGTTGTGCATCATCTTCATAAAGTTCTCCATTGTCTTTTGCAGTTCATCGTAGGTGTCAATATTCTGCAATATATCCATTGCTATACGTTGGCCGTTGTCGTTGGTGCCAGCCATTTCTTCTGGTTTCGCTGTGTTGTGGAAAATATATTATATTATAATATAATATAACGGTTGATGTATTCTATTACTACCGATGTGCTCAGAGCAATCGATAGCGTGCGAATGATGATGTCTTGGTCAAATCGGGGCGCTGTATTTATCCCAACGCCTGACCACGCCTCCGTTCCTGATTGGTCGGTCGACGACTTGGAGAACGACGAATCACGGCTGACCGCGATATACAAAACTCGGCATTCGCGGTTTTCGCACTTCACTACTCTGCACGGCGCATCGGAGAAAGCTTGGTCTGACTTAAACAACGTTGAACTTTAATCAAACAGAGGGAACCGATTGGTAACACCTATTCTATTTCGTTTTCGGTTCTTTACATCATTAGCAATCGAAAAACGCTCTGCTTCTGCGTTAGAATGTGGAAGTGTTAAAATAAATGTAGCCAATGCAGAAATATGTTTGAACGTAAAGGTATCATCACACGATTTTATCTTTTCAATTTCGAACCACATTTCTTCTAATGGCAATTGTTTAAATTCATTGATTTTTTCAAAATCAAAAGATACGATTAATTTTCTGTATTCTGCCTCACATAAACTACGCTCAATATTAGCCACTATAGAGAGGTGTTCAAAGTTATCAGAACGACTTTTTAAAGTAAAAATTATGCTTGCATCAAAAGATGCCATTTCTTTAAATATATCGTTATTCAATGGCAAGCGTGTCTGGATTTCCGTTGCAGCAGTAATATAAAAGTTTAAACATTTTAGTCGAACTTCTTTGGCAGTATTTTCGGGCATATTATTTAGAAGTGTTTCACATTCACTACCTAAGTAAATTTCATTTAATTGCAAGAAATATATAGGATTCTTTATATTAAAATTTATGAAATTTGTACTTAGTACTATGTCTAGCTTAATAAAATTCTGGCAAAGCTCCTTGAATAGAGTATTCGATTTCATATATAAATTATGGATTTGTGGTGCCCTAGATTGAAACAGAGCATTAAAACTGTTAAAAACATTAAGTACGTATTTCAAAAAGTGAAGATAAGCTTTGTTACATGTATTATTTAATAGAGATAAAAAATTTTCTGCTGCTAACAATTTATCTTCGGCGGCACTTAATTGAAAGTAGTGCTTTAGTACTTCATAATTGTCTAACAAACGAACCACACATGTATGTCGCGAGAGCCATCTCGTAGCAGACAATTTTAGAATTTTGTTTTGTTCAATTTTAAAATATGCTTGAATTTCTTGAAGAATGGTACAACGTTTAGCGCTGCCAGACACATAGTTATAAATTAATCTGTAAATAATACTTTAAAACTAGATAGGTATTTTATTATATTTAGAGTCACCTTAATAATTCTTCTGGCGATCTTGGTAATTGCTCACAAGCGCGCGCAGCAACAATAGCCGCAGAGTGGCAAATAAACGATATAAGGCAGTGTTGTTCCGTCTACCGATTTTTCGGTAGATCTACCGATTTTTCTACACTTCTACCGATCTACCGATGAAGCCATCATATCTACCGATTTTTAAACGAATGAGAAAAAAAAATTGTGCTAAAACTGTTTATATTCATGTAAATAATACGTGTTAATGTAAATATTTATAGGGGTATTTTTTTTTAATGTATAATAAAGAATAAAAATACAATATAATAAATTACTACTATAATGGCATTCATCTTTAATCTATGACTATAATAAATAGAAAATTAAAACAGGCAAGCAATTTTATGAGTAGGGACAGTAATAAAAGCTACTATGGATTGTAGTCGATATAATGATTGAATTCAAAGGCAACAATTATGTATCTCGGTAGGTATTTATTTGCACGCTTCTCAAGCGCTCTTTATTCTAAATAAAGGGACTATTCTGGTTAAAAATTATCTTAAAGAAACATTGTTTTTCAAATAAAAATACTTATTCCCCCGAAAATAATTATTTCAAAATACTACAACAATGAAATAATCCTTTTCATTCGAACAAATGAATGAATGAAATAAATACAACATATCATTCAATAATGAATAAAAGCGATATCTATTTGGTTATTTGCTTATTTCTATGAGTTTAAAACAGTGGGGCATCTTGAGTGAAGGGTTTGTTTCTGTTTTTGCATTTAAAATTTGAAATCAGTATCCTATATCGGTTCTAGAAGAACACATACATAGATGAAATAGCTAAAGAAAGTGGTCATACAGTTTTACATTTCCCTCCACATCACTGTAATCTGAGCCCCTTTAAACTTGTATGGGCTCAAGTTAAGCATCATGTTGCAGACAATAATAAGACATTTAAATTGGCTGAAGTAAGAAATTTATTATTAGAAGGATTAGACATGGTTGATGCTGTGGAAAAATAGCATTCATCCACGTTACAACAGAAGAAAACAAGATGTATGATTTAGATAATATTGTTGAAAATGTGATTTCACTAGATTCAGGTTCTGATCTTGAAGATGAGTAGTTCTCAATATATATTCGTAAACAATATGCAATATAATGAACTGTGGTTTATTAAGTTTAGTTAGATTTAGTTACATGTGTATGTGATGTGTTAGATATAATTATACTTATAAATTGTATAGTTTAGTAAATATAGTGAATATTGTGAATAAAGTGTAAATGAAATATAATTATATAATAATGTTTACCATATAAATTCATGGGATTATAAGTTGTTTCAAGTCCTCAGAAATTGTTCGACAATCTGGGTTTAATGTAATTATGTAAGTGTAGGTAAAAGATTTAATGTAGATTATGCTAATAAAAGTAGGTTTTCCGCTTATGGTGTCAGACATTTACGAAAAAGATTGCTTTTACTGAACACACGGAGTTTCTTTTTATTTATTCTGGTTCTACATTGTTTTTCTTATTAATAATAAAAAAAATATATTATTTATTTAAAATATATTAAACACACATTATACATAAAGTTTATTTGGCACTAAAGCGATTACAGTGAGAAAAATATAAATCTGAAACTTTAATCAAACCACATTTCTGCTAGAGGCAAAAAAAAATTAATTGTACGATAGCAGCAAAATACTGAAACTGGAAAAATGTTTACGTTTTACCTATCTTTGGGCCCTAAACTGCTGTTTTACCCTTTTTAATATGAACTTACTGATTTTTATAAAATGAAAATATTTTTAAATAAATAGCGTTTTTAGATGTATAAACTTTTTTAACAAAATTATGTGAAATGATGTGCAGCTAAATGAATTTTCTTATTGCTCTCTCATTATAGATACTATTCAAATAACCGTATTTTGTAAAATGCTATATTTGTTAATCACTAATGTTAAACGATACACAAATATCATAAATATAATACATTATCACCATCAAACTTTTAAATTTATTAGTTTTACTTCTACACAATAGTTTTGTTCTGTAGTAAAATCAAAGTAAAATGTAAATGTTTCTCCTATGGTAATTTTAACAGATTCTCACTGTATTTACGCACAAATTTATTATGGATGCAACACCTTCAAACAATAAATAACAGATTGTAAGATATCGATTAAATATTTTATATAAGTCTAATACCTTGCATTGGTATATATTTGCCGCTTCTTGCTTGAATAAAACGATTAAAGTCTAAGCTTTCTTAATAATAAGTATGTTAACGAACGTCAAAAAATAATATTTTATATAGGTTAGTAGGTATATAACCTCACATACAAATTATCTACTTTTTTGAAATTCCTGTGTAAATTATACTCAGATTGCCGCGCCATCTGGTCCTTTCTTAATTGGAATGCAGTATAGGTAGTAGTTTATATAATAATTAATTACTAACCGATCGTGAGTAAAATAGTATAGAAAGATTCATTCCCGTCTCGAGATTTTCTAATCTCTCAATGGTAATGAATCACTTTCCGCCTCGGAATGTAATATACAATATACTATTATAATTGTGCGATGTGAACATGTTTTGTATGCAATGCTGCATATACAGTCGTGTGTTTTTCAGAATACGCATTATAATTTCTAATTATATTTTTAAAATATTCTAAGAAGCAGTCAATATAATTAATTTAAATAATTTTATTGCTTTACAAAATTTAATTAACATGTTCTGCAGTTTTATACAAAAAACCGCCACTGCTCTGATGAAAACGAGTGCTTTTTTGTTGATATACCAATTTGGCAATGCGCATTTGAATATGACTGAAAACTGGATTCGTCGGAAAAAAAAAGATTTCTATGACTGCAAATTTTAACCTGTATCCTCTATCTATCTACCTCGTATGCCTTACATCTAACTCTAATATAACACAAACATTTTATAACAAAAAGATAATTTTCAATATTTACTTCTGACAATAGGTTGCGAGCGTTGCTTACACTTCCACTAAATCATATTGCTTCAATTGCTATGCGATAGGTGTCGAAACGTTTTTCTTGAATGTGTCATACCAAAGTATGTTCTGGCCCTTTTATAATGAAAAGCCATGAGTAGTTAGACCATGAATCACGTTGCATGTACAAAATAAATCATATATGCAAAATACACGCTTTAGGATATTTATTTGACAGAAAGATTTACTATATTAACTATTGAAGATATCTACGAACATGTCCCTGAATAAATTAAATTGTACCTTTGCCCAACAGTTTTAAATGAAAAGATGTAGTTATAAAATACGTTAGACACCTTGTTTGCATATAGGCAACATAAATTAAGATTTATATATAGCAATCTAAACCCTAAGTATTTCTATGTGATGTACAGTTAAGCTCACATAAATCTAGTATAAACCATTTTTTAATTTTTGTTTTGTTGTAATTCATTCTTGCAACGTCAAAATTTGTCACTTTTTGATATCCAAAATGGCAAGAAAACTGACTCCGGCAGACAAAGTACAAATCTTGTTAAATTTTGAAAGTTGCACCACCATTAAGCAAGTCGCAGAAGAATTTCATTTGAACAAATCTACAGTACTACAAGTTAAAAAAAAGATGGGAAAATGAAGGCAGTATATGTCGCAAATGAGGAACTGGTCTTAAAAGAATATCAACTGATCCAGAAAACAATTTGTTTGAATATTTGAGAGAAAATTTAAAAAATGACAAAGCAAATTCATAGATCTCGTATAAGATTTACTAATAGGGAGCAATTATGGGAATCTATTGAAAATACCTGGGAAAACATTGTTGAAAAACCTAATTTCTTAAGAAATCCATTGATTCTGTACCTAAAAGGTTAAGGGTAGTAATTGAAGCGAATGGCGGATCAATTAAGTATTAGTTTATTTCTGTTTTCTAAATTGTATTAAAAAATTACTTGACATTTGACTTGTCTTTCACAAAAAAAGTTTAATACACACTAAGCAATATTAGAAAATTTTGACAATTTTGATAAATTAGGTTATACTAGATTTATGTGAGCTTAACTGTATGTTTACACAGAATGTTAGGGCTTAAATTACAGGAACTAAATTTCAATAATATAGAGAATATTCTTAATTTCGTATCACTCGGTATGCGGCCTCCAGCAAATTGCATTTTTGGTTATGTTCATATATTTTTACTGACATTTAAAAAGTAATTAATAGTAACATTTTTTCTATCACAAAAGCGTTGATATTTAAATAAGTATTAAGTAGTTTGAAATTTTGAAAAACAACAAAAGCAATATTATTTGCGTTGTGTATGTTGGACATATTCAGTAGGTTTAAGTCAAGTTAACCTGCAATACGCGTGTTAATGATAATAATAATAGTACTAGTTAATAATAATACTTAATGCATTATGTAATAGAACAATAATAATTTCTTACAATATAAAATAATATATTTCGAGGAAAATACGAATATGTAGGTATGTGATATTCAGATTAAATATCACATACTTCCGTTGGATATAAATATATTTTGAAACAGATTTGTAAATCTAGGCCGGTTGTTTCAGTAGAACTTAGTGTGTAAAATCTTGATTCATATTTTCTTAAAGGAAAAAAGGAAAAAAAATATGTAATTGAAATACTAACATAAAAATCAATCCTAAAAAAATTGTATATGTACTATGTATGGTTTTACTATCGTTACTTACTAGAGAACTTGAATTTGAGAACTTTACATTCGTAACAATAGAAACGAAAGATAAAATAAATAATATTTCTGAAGTTTCCAGTTTTGACGTTTGAATGTCTAATATTCAAATCGTACGAAAAATTTTCCGAGGTTTTCATTGTAAATTTCAGCTAAAATCATGAACGCTTTTCAGCCTTCGACTAAATATCAAGAAGACTGCAACTACAGTAATCCTTCCAATTACTCTCCGAGACTCACTAAGCACTCTTCCGCCAAAAATTTGGTAAATAAGCTTACCAACACTCCTTACGAATTCATGGTGTGTCTTAAATGTCAGGAAAAAATTACGAGGAGAGGCCAACAGTATGCGAATTATTCCGAAGGCGATTGCGATAGCAATATTAATGAATACTCAAAAGCCTTGAACTACATAAATTCCTGTCACACGATCATAAATCAAATGATGAAGCAGGCGAAGATTGATGGTGATTATATGAGGATGCCCGATCTACCAAATTTTATGGACCTATTTAATGTTTTTGCTAATTCAAAAACTACCTTTGCAGATGATTCTGGTAAAAATAGGAAAACGACGCACGAATCTAGGTATAACAGACAACGCCATGAAGAGAGAAGCAGGAATAACTCAAACGATAGTTGTAATAGAGGGAACTGTTCGAGATTATCTCAAAGTAGGCAGCAAAGTAGAGAAGAACAGGTTAGGCAAACGACAAAAGGTAGGTTTATAGAACTTTTGCCTGATGTGAAGCATGACTCTTATAATAAACCAGAACATTTCTCACCTGGAACGACCGAAAGTGAGGAATCAGATATAGAGTTGAACATAAAGAAGACAAATCGTATTGCAATGTCTTTAAATAAATTTAAATCTAAAATAAAAACTACGCATGAGAAGGTTATTTATGAAGAGGATAGTCACGAAGATGATGCGGTAAATGTGCAGAAAAAAGAAAATATTATCGAGCAAAAAATAAAAAACGATAATGCCAAAAAGAAAATACCTCCGGTAACACCAACTGAACGTCCCAAACAGATTCAAAATTCACCTACAGCCCAAAGAAGCAAGGTTTTTACAAATTCGATACCCCCAATGATTTCTAATGCACCTATAAATTTGGAAAACACAAAAAAGATCAAGCAGAGATCGTCGTCTAGCGTAACGCCTAGAGAAAGGCTTAAATTGACTAATAACAAGAAAGGCGCACAAGAAATTGCGGGCAATTTTTCCGATACAGCCATAATAGCGGGAAATATTGTCGGACAAATCAAGAAGACTGGTTCGAAAACCTTATGTACACCTATTGATATTCAAAATAACGAGCTATCTCAGCAAGAATTGGATAAATACGCCAAAGAACTTCTTGGCTCTGAAACGCCAACACCACGATCGCCGAGATCAAGTGAGTAATTTAATATAGTGTAATGTTTTTCTCTATTCGGCGGGGTTCTAAAATAAAACTAACGGCAATTTAACACATACTATATTAATAATAAAAACGAATAACAATTTAAAACTAACTAACAAAAAGAACATTTATGTATTTATATTTATGTAAGTTCACTCGGCGATGATTTGGTATGGAATGGCATAAATCCCTCCCGACTGCTATTTATATTAACGGTAAAACTTCTGGCATATTCGATGTTCGCCTAGACTTTTCATGTGTTACGCATTTACATTGTTTAGACGGTTCCCGACGTGTGAGATCATCGGTGACTAATCACATTGCCCCCTTCTTAAAAATGGTATAAGTTTCGTCCCGAAACATGTCATACTTTGATCCCCTCAAACGTTGGCGAAATCGACAAGTAGGGCCTCTGTTACATTGCGACGTCATATTGAAATAATAGTGCACGGTCTTGCCTTGGTGTAAAGGAATATTCAAGCCAGTAACTGCATACCAGAATTTCCATACCTGTATGTTGGAATATTACTTCTAACATGCTCCTTACAATTCTTCAGTCCAGGCGGTCCAATACACAACCCTATTTTGGAACTGCTAATTTCAAAATGTCTTGTTGTAACATTTGTTCACGTAAGTGGGCCAGGGCCTCCCATAAGGCACGATAGGATGGCTTCAGGCTTGACAGTTCTTTCGTGACCAAATAAAATATGGGCTGTTCTTCATTTATTATTTGGAGAATCTTCCCAATTGCTGGTCCCTGTTGTCTTAATTTTTCGATTCTGCCAAATCTCTCTTTAAATTCTCTGGCAATTCCTTTGGCCATTCGCAGATCTTGGGTTACGCATCTTGCTGTTTCTCGATGGTCACCCCAAATTGAACTTTTATCGAATCAGAATGTTAGATCCTTGTAGTGGCTATCTAATTGGCGCAGGTCAGCGGCTTCGTCATTATTGTCTCCAGAGTATGGGGCTAATCGATTAAAATCTACAACTCTTGGCTTATGAGGTATGAGGTGTTCGCCTTATGTGATATATTACATCGTTAATTCGCTTCAACACCTCGTATGGCCCCTCCCAATTCTTGTGAAGTTTTCGAGAAAGGCTCCGTCGACGTTGTGAATTATATAACCAAACCCGATCGCCTTCATGGTAACCACCCTTCTCGGCGTTGATGTCATAGCTCTCCTTCATTCTGTCACTGGCATCTTGTATATTATTTCTTACTTGATCATGGATATTATCCAGCCTTCGTCTGAGAGTGCTGATATTTGCAAAATTTTTCACCAGGCTTGCTCCTAAACTTCAAATCACAGGGCACTCGGAGTTCCCTTCCGAACAGCACGTTTGCTGGTGACTGGCCAGTTGTCTCTTGAACAGATGCCCGATACGCCATTAGGAATAATGGTAAATGTTCGCCCCAATCTCTCTGGCGTTCGGAGACCACTTTGGATAAGTGTCTGATCATGGTCTTGTTCATTTGCTCTACCATACCATCTGATTGTGGATGCAAGGGAGTTGTTCTCGTCTTTCGTATGCCCAAAAGTCCACATATCTTTTCGAATAGACTGGACTCGAAATTTCGTCCTTGATCGGAATGAAGTTCCAGTAGTACACCAAAACGGCTGATGTACTCCTTCACAATCAGGTCTGCTACAGTTACAGTCTCTTGATTTGCTAGAGCATATGCTTCAAACCCATTTGGTAAAATAGTCGACCACTATTATGTTATTTCCTTTGTCGATTCTTTCTTCTTTGGTGATTCTTTCAAATGGGCTTCCCACATTGTATTGGCGCATGGGTGCACGTCGACGCCTCTGTGGACCATTACTTCCGGCGCAATTAGCACACTTTCGGCACCACTCTTTCACATCTCGTGAGCAATTCACCCAGTAAAATATCTGACGTACCTTCTCCAGTGTTTTAGGGAAGCAAAATGTCTCCAGAAGCACCATTATGGAGTTATCGCCAATATCTCTGATATTGTTTCTTGGGAACCATCATTCGCATCTTTCTCTCCTTTCCATCGGAATTTTCAACCTCACGTCTCAGGAGATCGTCTTCCATGGTTAAGGAATCCCATTGTGCCTAGGATGACTTCAATTCTCGTAAATTGGGAGCGACTTCTTACCAGGTCGGTCTTTGCCCATTTCTCTTCTAAGCCCTGAAGACTGCAAGATCCGGATCAGCTTCTTGATCTGCACGCAAATTGTCAGGTTGCCATTGGTTATCAACCACGGTAGTTCGAAGAGCATTGGCGGATTTGTCTTCGACTCGGTTGCAATGTCGACAGTCTTCTGGACAGGCCCTTCTGGAAAGAGCATCTGCATTTCGATATTTGAGGCCTGCTCTGTCTTCAATTTCGAAGTTATACTCCTGTAGCTTCTCAATCCATCTAGCTGCTTGACCCTCGGGATTCTTAAATTGCAAGAGCCACTTCAAAGCGGCATGATCAGTGCGGATCAGGAACTTCTGCCCGTATGGGTACTTGTAAAAGTGCTCGATGGTTTTAACTACTTCCAATAGTTCTCGTCTGGTTACACAGTAGTTCCTCCCTGGGTTGGACAAGGTCTTGCTGAATTATCCAATAACCTTTTCTTGCCTATCGTGGATTTGAGAGGGCATACCACCAATCCCAACGTTAACGTTACTGGCATCTGTATCCAGAACAAACCTCCCAGATGGCAGTGGGTAGTTTAAAACAGGTGCACTTATCAGAGTTCCTTTTAACAACTCAAAAGACGCTTGGCATTGGTTATTCCAAATGAATGCTCGATTTTCTGTTAAGCGAGTAAATGGTTTCGCAATGTTAGAGAATCCAGGAACGTAGCGTCGATAATATGTGCACAATCCCAAAAAGCTTCTTAGCTGATGTTTGTCTTTGGGTACAGGCTATTTTTCCACAGCTCTTACTTTTCATGGATCCACAGCAACTCCTTTTCCGGAAACCACATGTCCAAGGTAATTTACCTCTTTACGGAAAAGGTGACACTTCCTTGGACTTAATCTCAGGTTGGCATCTCGCAACCTCTGGAATACCACTCCCAAATTTTCCATGTGATTTTCGAAGGTCTTTCCTAGCACTATCACATCATCAAGATATACCAGGCAGGTATTCCAAGACAGTCCCCTCAGTACAGTGTCCATGAGTCGCTCAAAAGTAGCAGGGGCGTTACATAGTCTAAATGACATGACTGTAAACTGCCAGAGTCCTGTGCCTAAACTGAAAGCAGTCTTCTCTTTGTCATTGGGGTCTATTCCCACTTGCTAATAGCCGCTCTTCAGGTCGAAAGTGGAGAACCATTTCGCTCCTGCCAGGGTGTCTAGTGTATCGTCTATTCGTGAGAGAGGATAACTGTCCTTCTTGATCTCCCTATTCAGACAACGATAGTCCACGCAAAATCTGGTAGATCATCCTTCTTCCTTACAAGGACCACTGGTGAAGCCCATGGACTATTCGATGGTTCAATTACTCCTTGGCCTTCCATATGTTGTATAATCTGCTTGGCTTCCTCACGTTTTGCCAGTGGTAATCTTCTCGGTCCTTGTCGTATTGGGCTTGCATCGCCGGTACTTATTTTGTGCATCTCGATATTGGTTCTTCCTTTCGTACCACTTATTTTCGTCACGATGGGCTTATCAAAAGGGAAGACGAATTTGATTCAAATGATGGTCTACCATTAGCTGAATGGCTTTAAAGAAATCAACAAGACAATAAATACATTTGCTCAAGCTGTCTATAACTTCAATGAGACAATCTTGTTAAGGTGGAAGTGATGATGCAATTATCGTTTGTGTAGGTAACAGGGAGGCAGAAGATGAGGAAAACGACGAAATAGAAAGCGTTCAAAGCCGTTCAATATTTTTTGCAGTAGCGGAACATTCCTCAGGATATTCTTAACAAACTAATTGAAGTGCAATTATATATTCATAAAATTAGCGCTAACAAACAAACTAAACTAGATGAATACATACAATTTTAAATAAAATTTTGTAAATATTATCTGCTATCTAGATATGTATGTATAGTAATTTTTTGTTTTGTTTTATGTTCATTTGTACTTGTTTCACATATTGATATTTTGTATATGAGAAAAATAATATACATATATATTTTTCTTTGTGAGTTTTCACTTAAAACGAACCTCAGTTAGACCGAACTGTTTTCGTCGGTTCGTTCAAGTTCGTTATAACCAGACACTACTGTATATAGCAATGATAAAGTACTCACAGAATGTAGAGTTAAATAATAGAAATGACGTACATAAAATGTTAATATAATATTGTTCCTAAATAAAAATATTAATAAGTAAACTAAGTATTTATTTTATTAAAATTACACCCAACTTGTTCCTATTAGCTAAATATATAAAATATATGAGTTTCATCTTACTATACTTTCTAACTATTAAAGATATGAATGTTTAAGCATTCAAAGGGAAATTATTTAGATTTCCATACAGAATATACATGAAACTCTTTAAATCTATTTCAAAACTTAAAATTGATCATGAAAGTAATCTAGAATCTAGTTTGGCAATAATACTTATACTGGCAACAGTGGGTAATACTAAAGAAAATAAAGCCACAAAGAATTAGGTTATATTTTTAGAAAAGAAAGAAAATCTCAGTTTGAATGAAAAGATAATTTATTCTTACGATTAATTAAGATAAACAAAACAACATAACAAAAGCGTTCATAGCAAATTTTCGAAATGTCCTCCTTGTCTTTCAAGGCAATATGCAAGGCGATTTTGAAAGCAACGTAGTGTATTCGGAATAAATTCTGGATTTATTCCATCACATGCAGTAAGTATACGTTCTTTCAATTCATCCAAGTTATGAATTTACAACTTTTTATAAATTTTGCATTTTAGGTAACTAAAAAGAAAGAAATCATTTGGAGATAAATCTGCTGATCTTGGGGGCCATGGTATGGGGCCAAACCACCGTCTTTGAAATGTGTTATTTAAAAAATTCCTAACCGCGTGAGTGGAATGTGCCGGAGCCCCATCCATTTGGAACCAAAGTTCAACATTTAGTATGTCAATTGTTGGAATGATGTGGTTTCGTAGGAGATTTAAATATTTTTCTGCAGTGAGGTTACCGTCAATAAAAAATGGGCCAATAAGCCTATCGCTTATTATTCCAATCCAGACATTGACTTTTTGAGGGTACTGTGTTCTAGATAGGTTTTGGGCATTAGGATTTGTACGGGACCAATACCTAATAGATTAATGGAAAGGAAATTTAGTATTTTTCAATGGATAAATGTAGGATGCAAACCAGAAATTCTGAGAGTTGACTTCACCATTTCTGGTAAATGTAGCTTTATCAGTAAAAATTATTTTATTTAAAATTGCTTCGTATTCATTTAACATATTAAACATTTTTTCACAAAAATCAGTTCATTTTACTTTATCTTCCTCGATGGTTTGATACCTTGTATGGCTTATATTTAAATTCTTTCAGGGTTTTGTACACCGAACTGTACAATACTCCAAAATGCCTAGCTACATCTAAAAGCGATCCTACAGACCGTTCTTCTACATAACAGAGGATATTCAGCTACATGTCTTCTGTTAATACATGATTAAAATTTTTTTTAGTGAATTTCAAAGACAACCATTTTCTTTGAATCTATTATAAATATTTAAAATTGTCTTTGCACAAGGTATAGGCCTGTTAAGACAATTAACGGCAAACATGGCTCTGACCGTCCTTAAACTGTCATTCTTCTAATACCACATTACCATTGACACTTTTTCGTATTTGCTATACGTATCCATGATTTAAATAAATTATCTATTCTCCAATAAAATATATTTAATTTAAGATTTTCGTAATGAATAAAAATTGAGAAATATGTAAAAAAAAAATATTTACTCTCCATGGCAATCTATTTAAGAATAAATGTATTCTTTGTACGTAGATTTTGGTGTATAACTGGTTGCCTACACCACAATGTATTTATTCCTATGTGTAATTGGAAATGAAAATAAGTCAGTCAATGCATTATACCTATGTGTAATGACAAAAGAAAAACCCGGTATATATGTATATATATATACATATATATATACATATATATATATACATATATATATATATATATATATATATATATATAATAAATTTAAAACGGGCAAGCGTTCTATCCATTAAAAGTTATTTATTTTCTATCTCTCTATATTTCGCAACCAATTTATTGCTTCTTCAAGTGATGCTACAAGATAAATGAAAAAAAGACATTCAATAAATTAATGTCTATACGCAATAACAAAATACTCACAGAATGTAGAGTTAAAAACTGGAAACGATATAAATAGAAATGTTAAAATTTATTAAATTTAAAACATTAAAGTAGGTAGCTACATGGTTTCACGCCGACCTTTAAAAAACGTGTAATATGTAACAATTAAAATATAAAAAATGTATAAAAAACAGCACAAAAATATTAAAACCAAAAATAATACCCTATAAGTTCAACAAATCGAGGGAAAGTTAGAATTTTTTTTAGAGGGTACTAACCGCCAAACCGAGTATAATAAAATAAATTACCTATACTTAGTCCATTAGTACCAGATCTATAATCAACGTTGTTTGTTTCTCTGTTAATGTGGACCATTTCTAAAAAGGTTATTTTTTTCTGGTTATTTTCAAAGTCTAAAATCTTAACGTCAACAAAATTAAATGTATGGTCGAGATCAAGTGCATGGTCCACCAGTGCACAAGATCTCTTTCTAATACGGACACCACTGCTGCGTGATACGCTGTTTTAGCCCTTGCGATGTTTGACCTATGTAAAAAAGGAAGGTATTATGTCCTTGGTCTTACTATACACCTTTTTCAAAGTAGGTATAGGTGTTGTGTTTAGCTATTTTAATGTTATTAAATTGTTTGAAGTGTGATACAATTGCATGAGTAACACCACCAAATATATGGGATTTTCTTGTAAATCACACTGTCCACAAGAACGTTCTCAGTAGGGTCCTTATATTTTAACTTTTACATATACATATTTTTTAAAGGTTGACGTGAAACCATGTATCTATAGCTATCTTAAGTATTTTGTTATTGCTATATACAGTAGTGTCTGGTTATAACGAACTTGAACGGACCGATGAAAACAGTTCGGTTTAACGGAAGTTGGTTTTAAGTGAAAACTCACAAAGAAAAATATATCCATATGTATTACTACCTGATCTAATATCAATATGTGAAACAAGTACAAATGAAACAAAACAAAAAAATTCTATACATACATATCAAGATAGCAGATAAATTTTACAAAATTTTATTTAAAATTGTATGTATTCATCTAGTTTAGTTTGTTTGTTCACGTTAATTTTATGAATATATAATTGCACTTCAGTTAGTTTGTTAAGAATATCCTGAGGAGTGTTCCTCTACTGCAAAAAATATTGAACGGCTTAAGTATATGTAATTGCATCTGATATAGTTGGAACTGGTATTATTTCATCGCTTTCTATTTCGTCGTTTTCCTCATCTTCTGCCTCCCTGTTAATATGCTTGTTAAGTACCTACACAAGCGATAATTGCAACATCACTTCCACCTTCACAAGATTGTCTCATTGAAGTTATAGACAGCTTGAGGAAATGTATTGTCTTGTTGATTTCTTTAAAGCCATTCGGTTAATGGTAGACCACCATATGAATCAAATTCGTTTTCTCTTATGATAACCGTGACGAAAATAATTAATGATTGTTTGTGTTGTTACCATTTCCGATGGTATATGAACTAAGTTTATAGCGTCTATGAGATTAATCTTTCGTTGTCACTATCAATAGAATTTACCATTTTCGCAAGGAGGAGGAGTCGGTAGTTGGTTTTTAAACTGTGTATAACACCTTGATCAATGGACTGAAATTTCGAACTTGTATTGGGTAACATAAAGTCTAGTTTAATGCAGTCTAAATTTTTAACATCAGGGTACACTGGACAATTATCAATTAGTAATCATTTTCTTTTCCTACGATGCAATTCGTCATTCCATTTTCGCAATTCGTTGGTAAAAATTTCGGAAATCATCCAAGCTCTTCTTTTGGATTTATAATTTACAGGTAGTTGTTTAACATTTTTAGAACACCTTGGGTGTTTAACGTTTCAATCAACAATTTTCTCTTTTCTGCTACTTTTACGCTACTAGCACCGTAATCCCTTTTTAAACATTGTTCCACTAGCACATGTCTCTCCTTTGAATCGTAATGTTTTATCAGGTGTAAACTTATAAAATAAGCCTGCTTCATCGGCGTTAAATATATCTTCATCTTTAAAGTTTCCTTTAGTAAGTAGCCAACTGTTTGGCAGCCAATCGTTTACAATATTGGTGGTAATGTTATGTCGTTTTTTAAACTTTTCGATTCAGATTTTGCTAATTTATTAACAATTTATTGCTGAAATCGTCAGCTTTTGTTTGTAAAACAGCTCCACTAACAGTTACATTATTAATTCTTTGTTGGCTAAACTATTTTAATAAACTTTAGTCAACTTCTGGGTTGACAAGTTCTTTAACTTTTATAATGCTCGAAATTAAGTGTTCAAAAGTTTCCAATATTTTTTCTTTTTCTTCCAAATTGTATCAATCGTTGATTTACCAAGTTTCATTTCACGGCATATGTCACTCTATTTTGCACCTCTTTGTAAATGTTTTATAATATCATATTTAGTTTTTAATGTAAACGATTTTCGTTTTTATCCAAAGCAGCGTTAACGTCACTCATTTTTTATAACTCACAACGTATGGCACGGTGAGAGACTGGATGTTGACTGTCGACCAGAGAAAAGAGATGCTGTCGACTGTTGTCCATTTGGTGAAGTGAAGTCTGTTATAACGCGTGTTCAGAAACATTCGAAGTCAAAGTAGTCCTTGAAAATATGAAGTCATGTCTGATATACAAAGAATTCAAATAAATTTTACCTCAAAGTAGCCCTTGGAAATTATGATTATGTCTTAGCTTGTTACTAATTTTAATAGGAATTTTGTTGGTTATGAGATGAGATATTTGATTGAAATGACAAATGTCAAAATAATAAAACGAACATTTTTAAGTGAATGAAATATGTTTATTTGCAACAAACAAGCAAAATTTTATAAAAATTGTTCAAAGTGTCCACCACCTTGTTCGAAGCATTTCTCACATCTTCTTCTAATGGAGGAAAAAGTGTTTTGTAGTATCGCATTGTCAATTCCATTAATTCTTTCAGCAATTCTGATTTGAAGGCCTGCAAGATCAGGTATCTGTACTTGATAAATTGAATTCTTTAAGAATGGCCATCAAAAGAAATCACATGGGGTAATGTCACAAGATCTTGGTGGAAATTCATGTTCAGTGTTTAAACTTATCAACCGATTTTGAAAAAATTGCTGCAGAATATTAATTGTTTCACCTGCTGTGTGTGCTCTAGCTCCGTCTTGTTGAAAGTAACCCTGTGTTATTTCTTCGTCGTCAAGCTGTTCGATAAATGGCATAATAATTTCTTGTCGATACCTTTCTCCTGTTAAGGTTCCGTTAATTCTTCTAAACAATATTGAAGAGAATACTGCCATTGTCCGTCAATCTTACGTCCGTTTCGAAAATAAGATTCTAGCATGAATTATTTGTGTTGTATAGTAAAAACCATGTTAAATCAATTTTAAATTACAAAGCAATTTTGTTCAACTATGCATCTGTCTAATTGACAACTAATGCAAATTTAAATTATTAATGATCATACGTTTTTAAAGGAATGGCCTACTAGAGGCAAAGCTTATTTGAACGCTTTTTAGATTGATACATTTACTTAATACAATTTTATAGGTTATCATAACTTATCATACACGCAAATGTCACTTTATGTCGAAATATATTACTTTAATATGCCATATTAATTAATATAATCTAGCCAAATAATGATTTTAGAAGGTAACAGTAATTAATTTGCAAATTTCAAATTAAGTATTTTGATATTTTAGAGAATTCTTGCTGAACAATAGCACCTCTTCATGCGATAACTGGAAAAAATTACATAATCCAATTAATATGCTGTTCATTCTTGTGTAATAAAGCTCATCTAATCTGTAGTAACATGTAAAAAGACAATGCAGAATTAAGAGGAAATAACTTTACAAGTAAAGGTTTTATTCATCTTATAGTGACAATAGTATCTAGTTATCGTACTAGTTTAATATATTAACATTCAACAAATTATTGTAAGAAATGGCTTTAAATAAATTTGAAACAAATAAATTGTTTGTAGAGTCCTTAGATTACAACCTTATAATAAATATCATAAATTGTAGTTGCATAAATTACCAACAATAATGACCATAATTATAAAAGATGTTGAAAATGTCCACCACCTTCTGCAAAACATTTTACGCACCTCCTCCGAATGCTACTGAATACATTTTGCAGTATGGGACTATTTCTAATTTCACTAATTTTATTTATAATTCTGTCGTGGAGATCTATATAATCTTGCACTGGTACTTGATAAATTGAATGTTTTAAAAAAGGCCATAAATAGTAATCACACGGTGTAAGATCACAAGATCTTGGAGGAAATTCATGATCGCTGTTCAAACTAATTAAACGATTTCCAAACACTTCTTGTAACATATTCATTGTTTCCCCCGCTGTGCGAGCTCTAGCACCATCTTGTTGAAAGTATCCCAAAGCTAGTTCATCATCGCGATTGATTAAAGAAAGGCAATAGCATTTCCTGTCGATACCTTTCTGCAGTCAAGGTACAATTAAAAAAAATTGGACCTATAATCCTTCTTCTACTTATAGCGCACCAAACACCAACTTTCTGAGGATGTAAAGGAGCTTCAACATAAAAATTATTGGGCTTTGTATCACTCCACATTCTCATGTTTTGCGAGTTAACATATCCACTAACATGAAACCGTGCTTCGTCTGAAAAGAAAGTTTTGTCTAGGACATCATCATTAAAATTATTTGTAAACCATTCGCAAAATACTACTCGTCGCGGATAATCAATATCGAGGATTTCTTGCAAACAAGTTAAACGATATGGGAATAACTGTAAATCTTCTTTTAAAACTTTATGGCAAGAACCAACTGACAACCCGGTTTGTTGAGCAAGAGTTCTTACTGAAGTTTTAGGGGCATCAGTCATTATTTCTCTAACATTCCCAATCACTTCTTCTGTCCGGACTTTTGGTCGCCCACCTTGGCGTCCCACACTACCACACACACTTGGCGTCCCACACTACCAGTTTGTCGAAAAACTGGAACAATTCTGATTAGTGTACACTGAAAAGTATTATAATCAAAAGCAAGGTTGGGAAATTCATCTCGAAATTCTTCCAAACAAGCTTGAATTGAATACTTCCACTGGCCATCGATCTTTTGACCATTTCGAAAATATGCTTCAACCATGAATGCTTTGTGTACGTTAGTAAATACCATTTTCAAAATTAGAAAATATAAATGTCCGGACTTTTGGTCGCCCACCTTGGCGTCCCACACTACCACACACGCTTGGCGTCCCACACTACCAGTTTGTCGAAAAACTGGAACAATTCTGATTAGTGTACACTGAAAAGTATTATAATCAAAAGCAAGGTTGGGAAATTCATCTCGAAATTCTTCCAAACAAGCTTGAATTGAATACTTCCATTGGCCATCGATCTTTTGACCATTTCGAAAATATGCTTCAACCATGAATGCTTTGTGTACGTTAGTAAATACCATTTTCAAAATTAAAAAATATAAATTAGTATCTTCGATATTAGATTCTGACAATTTTTGACAGACAACAGTTGACATTTAATAATTATTACAAATCAGATACTTAAGTAAAGATATACGATTTTTTGTTCAGAGCCCACTTGACTTCGAATGTTTCTGAACACCCGTTATTTTCGGGTCTCCTATTTTACCGTTAAGAATTCATTATAATAGAAAACTTCTGAAATTTTATATAGAGAAAGCGGTTCGCTTTATTCGAAAGATTGTTTGAACGGGTTTATTGTATTAGGTAAAAAAATAACTACTTTTATGGAACTTTGGTTCGCACCTTCTAAGTTGGTTCGTTATAATCGCAAGTTCGTTTTAACCAGGTTCGCTATAAAAACATTACTCTACATTATTTTATTTATGAGAGAGAGAGGGGGGAGAGGGAGAGAGAGAGAGCTTTACTGTAATATGTATATATTTAAAATAATCTCTTACATGCTTCAACAATTACTGCCTTTTTCAAAGAATTTTAAATTATAAATCACAGTATATTAATGTCCTATTTGTACATGTGAAGTTGTCATGGATAAAAATTACATTATTTAAAAATACATTCAAGTTTAATAATAATAATTCATGCCTTAGCATTCCCAACGGTTTGACGCCAATAACAGGGGGCATTGGCAAGCCATGAGTTATTATTATGTCTGCGCCCGTGGAGCGACTACAGGTGACTGAGCTGTCGGCATTCGCCTAGATTATATACTCGTATTTCCAAAATAACTTATCAATCTAGTGAATATCGTGCGAAATGTGAAGCAAAACAACACGTCAAAGTCGTCATGTTAACAGTTTTCTTTAATTACCGTTGTGGCACAATGAATTTCTTTCAACTGGCCAAACTGTTAACAACGAAATATTACTTGAGTGCAATGCATCCTTTGCGCAAGGCCATATGTCCTGAACGACCTGAATTACGGAAAGGTAATTCGTGATTTTTGCACCACGATAACGCACCATGTCACATTTAATCGCTTGTTAGAGACTATTTGGCCAAGCACACATTGTTCCAGAGACATCGTATTAGCCTAATTAGCACCGTGTGACTCTATTCCCATGGTTCAAAAAATCGATTTGAAGGAAATTAAATTTATATTTTTTGGTCATAGTAGTAAATACGTATGCATTTGCTATTATATATTATGTTATTTATTTAATTTGTCACTATTGTATTTTAAAATATTGTCATGTGCGTCACGCGATGACGTCCTCACGGTGCACGTCAGCACGACCTAGAACAAATTAGAAGACGAAAGATTCTAGATCTATAAATGAGATTAAAGAACGATGACTCATTAGGCAACCAGCAACTGGCAACAAGTATTGTGATATAAATAAATACTGATATATAAATATTGTGAAATAAATACTGTTATTATTAGTTATTAAATGTTTTAGTGTATTTGTTTTATTATTAATATAGTGTTTTTTTAAATTACCATTAGTTTTATTTAAACGAACCCAGAAAGACAAGTATTTTACAGTGATGTCGATGTGAAGTGAATTAATAAATGACGGACTAAGTGAAGAATTAAGTGTTAATTAAATATTCGTTTAAATAAATATATAGTGCGGAAAGACGTTTATTTTAAATATCGCGATAGCAAAAAATAAAGTGATACAACCGGCAAAAAGGCAATACTCCAACAACGACTTCGAGATGTAAGAAGGCGAAGATTCAGAGAATTATTTTTTCCAAGTTCCGGGTGGAGATGCTGGCGTGAATTCGCTGTTAATGAATATGGAACTGCAATTAATAGAAAATCTGTAAAATCAAATGAAAAAAATGGAGCAGAGGAATCTGGGCAGTGCGAAAAATATGGAACAGCGATTAATAGAAAATGCGCAAATTCAAATGAAACAAATGGAATAGAAGAATCTGGACAGTGTGAAAACCATGGAACAACGATTAATAGAGAATTCGCAAGTCCGAATGAAACAGATGAAATAAAGAAACCTGGAAACCTCTAGAATCCCGAAGAGAAGTCTGGAAAAGAAATTACTGGAAAATTCCAGAAATTTCGAGACAACTCTGGAACAAATGGAGCAAACTATGGAAATAATGAAAAAAAAGAACTTTGAAAATTCGAGAGCTTTGAAGAAAGTTCTAGAACAGCTACTGATGTAAAACTCAGAGGCGTTAAAGGAAGAGGTCTTCGTAACTGTAGAGGAGAAAATTGGAGAACATAGACTTTTAGAGACAATAATGGCTCAGATGAAATTACCTGTGACCATGAGTAATTCTGATCTCAAGCAGGTCAACGAAGAAGTTATGCCACGGTCCATCGAAATAAAAGAAAAAGCTGTGGTTATCTCAAAGATCAGAACCAAGCCACCAACCTTTGATGAAAAAACATCATGGGCGACTTACTGACGCAATTCGAAGCAGCCGCAGAAGCAAACGCATGGTCATTTGTTGAGAAGGCTACTGTTTTAATCATAGCGTTGAGGCAATGTTTGATTATTGGATTAAATAATTAAACGGTTGGACATGAGATATGGCCGTTCACATACCATACCCAATTAAAGAATCGGTCACAGAAGAAAGGCGAGGATCTTAAGGAATTTGAGGCAGATGTTGCCCGTCGGGTTCGACTTGCATATCCATGGCGCCAGATAATTTTATGGCTGTTCAGACGTTTATAGACGATCTCTGGGACAGTGATACGCAGCAGGCATTCGGCAGACCGAAGACCCTGATCGATGCCTTGGCGAACACACTTGAGTTTTAGATTGCGAAACAGGCCTCTCGGAATCATGATCGAGTCTGTACTGCCAGGAAAATGAGGAATTCGTGGAGCAAATAGTGACTTGGGTACTGAATCAGATAAAGCAAAATAAAAGAGCACGCCGATGTTGGAATGGTGAAGCAATCGGTCACGTTCGAAACAGACGTGGAAAGGTCACCAAGAAGACATCGACTGAGCAGCAGGAAACTTCAACATGCTCGGCCAAATTGCATCCTTACATCAAGCCAATACTCGTTGAACAATCGTAGTTGATAACCACTAGCAACCTGACAATTTGCGCGCAGAACAAGAGGCTGACTCTGATCTAACAATCTTAAGAGTTTGGAAGAAAACTGGGTAAAGACCGTCTTGGCAGGAAATTGATTCTCGTTTACGGGAACTGAAATCATACTGGGCATAATTCATTGATGATGGAAGATGATCTTCTGAAACGTGAATTGGATGATCACGATAGAAGTAAGCGAAAAATGTAACTGGTGATTCCCAGCAAAAGGATATTAGAGGTATTGTGAGAACTTCATAATGATGCTTGTGGGAGGCAATTTGGTGTTCATAAAGAGTTGGAAAGAGACGTGAAAGAGTGGCGCAGGAAATGTGTTGATTGCGCCGCGAGTAACGGACCACAAAGACCACAGACGTGCCCCTATGCGACAATACTTATGCTCGTAAAATGTGGGAAGCCCCTTCGAGAAAATCGCTATTGCTGCCGCCGGGCCATTCTCAGAAAGCAACAAAGGAAATAAATACATTATAGTGGTAATGAGCTATTTTACCAAGTGGGTCGAAGCTTATGCCCTATCAAATTAGAAGGCTGGAACATTAGCAGACGTTATTGTAAAGAAGAACGACAGCCGGTTTGGTGTACCCCTGAAACTTTATTCAGTTCAGGGGCGAAACTTCGAGTCCAGTCTATTCGAAAAGATGTGTGGACTTTTGGGTATTCGAAAGACGAGAACAACTCCCTTGCATTCACAATCAGATGGAATGGTAGAGAGGACGAACGACACTATAAACAACACTATGACCTATCCAAAGTGGCCTCCGAACACCAGAGAGATTAGGACGAGCACTTTCCATTATTCCTAATGGCGTATCGGGCATGTGTTCAATAAACAACTGGGCAATCGTCAGCAAACGTGCTATTTGGCAGGGAACTCCGACTGCCCTGTGATTTGAAGTTTGGGAGCAAGCCTAGAGATTTCGCAGGGGAAAATTATGTCAGTACTCTTCGACGAAGACCGAAGACTTGACAATATCCTACCATACGAGGTGTTGAAGCGGATTAACTATGTAATATACCGCATAAGGTGAACATATCATATCAAACCAAGAGTCGTACATTTTAATCGATTAGTCCCATACTCTGGAGACAATAACGATGAAGCCGCTGACTTGCGCTAATAACTGAATTGCTACAACGAAGAACCAAGCCTCGAAGACTTCATGGAGAAGTATTCTGGTTCTAAGAAAGCTCGATTTGGGGTGATCATCGAGAAACAGCAAGATTGCGTAGTCCGATAACTGCGAATGTCTAAAGGAATCGTCAAGGAATTTAAAGACAGATTTGGCAGAATCAGAGAATTAAGGCCGCAGAGACCGGCAATTGGGAAGAGTTTCCAAGTAATAAATAAAGAACAGCCCATCTTTTATTTGTCACGAAAGAACTGTCAAGCTCGAAACCAACCTATCGTGCCTTATAGGAGGATCTGATCCATTTGCGCGAACAAATGTTACAACAAGACATTTTTAAATTAGCAGTTCCAAAATTGAGTTGTGAATTGGACCGTCTGGACTGGAGAATTGTAAGAAGCATGTTAGAAATAATATTCCAACATACTGTTATGGAAATTCTAGTCTGCAGTTACCGGCCTAAATATTTCCTTACACCCAGGCAAGATAAGACCGTGGACTGTTCGATATGACGTCGTAATGCAGAAAAGGTCCTACCTGTAGATTTAGTCATGGCTTGAAGGAACCAAAGCATGAGATGTTTCACTTTTTCACACTTTTTCATTACGAAGGGGGCAATGTGATGTGAGTCACGCGATGACGTCCTCACCGTGAACGTCAGCACGACCTAGAACAAATTAAAAGACGAAAGATTCTAGATCGGATGAGGGACTATAAAATAGATCAAGAGAACGATTACTCATTAGACAACCAGCAACCGGCAAGGAGTATTGTGATATAAATAAATACTGATATACATATAAATGTTGTGAAATAAATACTATTAATTTTTAACTGTTTTAGTGTATTTGTTTTATGATTAATGTAGTAAAATTACCGTTTTATTTAAACGAACCCAGAAAGACAAGTATTTTACAATATGTAGTCGTTTAAAAATATTTACAAGGCTCGAAACGTGAGAGATACTGGTTATAGTATCTATGCAATTATCTGGTTTTTGTTTAATAAATTAATAAAAAGATTGATTATTTCTTTTATTTCAGAATCCCCTGCAGTTTTTAGATCGAATACACCTACAGATAAAACCAAAGTGGAGCAGGAAAGAAACAAAAAATTTCAAAAGCCGTTTCCGTCGCCAACTATGAAGTCGCATGCATCCGAACAGAGAAGAAGATGTTCCCAAGAGAAGCAATCTTGCAGTAGTAATTTAAATATACATAATACTCCTCAGAAAATCTCCGGTACGACGAATGTTAACGTGCAACAGCAAAAGATAGAACAATCACAATCGAGTACTCAACAACAAACTAAAAAGTATCGTAAAGGTTACAACATTCAAATACCTATAGAACAAGCTGTCGGAAAAAAACAAAATTCTTGTCGAAAATTGAATGTTTGTTCGACTAGTGTTGGTCAAAATCAAAGCAAGGTCTGCAATAATTACAGTTTTGGAGGTGCGAGTAGTCAATGTTGCACTAACGACAACAATTACGCGAGAAATCGAAATGACAAAACAAGATCTGATAAAAACAAAATCACTGTTGAAGTTCAAGAAGAAGACCAGAGGAATGAAGTACCTGTCGAAAACGAATATATTGAAGACGAAAGCTGCAGTTCCCCTGAACAATTGAATTTGCTATGCGATAATATTGAAACTTTAAGCATGCATTCCAGATCTGGTTCACAAGATCTGGGTATTGCTAAAGTTCAATATTCGGTTACTGAAAAGCCTAGAGATTTCTTTACGACCAATAGAAAGTGTGTGCGCATGAGACGTAAAGAATACGATATTGAGTCCGATATAAAAACAGATTCAGACATTGAGGAGGATCATTTTGAAAAAGATGGAGGTTTGTAATATAGAAATATAATATAAGTTTTCTCTATCGTACATGTTATGAGAGGCAAAGAATATAGCACGTGATGTTAACCCTGTTTTTCAGAAGTTAGGTAAAATTGTTTCGGAAGAATGCTGTCGATTCCTAATATTAAGCTAGGTCGGTCAGCGTTTGTACGTTGTACATTTAAATTACTCATTTCCTAAAATTTGGATGTAGGCTTCCGTGGTCGTTATACATTATTGCTTCTGGGATTCCGGGCAGGAGCCGCGTCTTTGGCACTGCTTCCTTCTTGGCCGATGTTTCGTCCACTGTTGCCAGGGACGTCTTCAACTTAAATTCGACACTAAATTAAACTTTAATTTGCGCGGATTCTATCCCGCAACCCCTATTACTTTACCCGTAAAATACTTGAATCTATAGAAATGCTAAAGCATCTGAATAATATCAACCGTGATGACGGATATCCTCTACAAAATACCTGACAAGCACTTTTGTAAAGTCAACCATAACCGTGACGCTTTAGTGGTTCGGAAAAGCTGGTAGATAACTCCGTCCAAAACTAAGAGACTATCAGTTTCACAACAGTAGCAGCCCAGAAAATGTTCTTTGCAACAGTGGATGAAATGTCGGCTAAGAAGGATGCGGTTCCAGCGCAGAGTTACAAATGTTCCAAATTTTTTTATGAGCCTGATTTTTTTTGTAAATCGGTTTTGTTTAACCTTTTCCTTAATTACAGTGTCTCTTTCTCGCAAATCAAGTAAAACTAACGAGGCTAGAGCGCAAATGTCCGAAGTTTTGTCTCGTCTAGGTCTTTTCCCAAGTCCACAGATTCCCGCTGAAACAGAACAAATGATCAATGAAGCGAAATCGACAAGAGCGAATGACGAAAGGAACAGACCGTTTAGAGAACCGCGAAAGATCAATGAAGAAGCTAACGAGGACATAATGAAAATCGACGACAACCGAATCGATAATATTTATTCCACGGAAAGTTTAACACATTTGCGTAGAACGATTTCTGAAGAATCTTCTGATATTAAATCCGATGACGATATTTACAATAATTCCAGTAGTAACCACCAAAAATCGTACAATTTTTGTATGGGAAATAACAGATATCAAACGTAATTTGGAAAATTCCTTTTTCGTGATTGTGTATAATTCATTGAAACATTTTAATTGTTATTATATTGTGTGCTTTTTTTTAAATTATTAAAACGTTTAGTAATAATTGTACATATTTTAATATCTAGCATATATTTTACTTCCCGCTTCTTTATTTATTTAAACAAAATAGATACTCTACTGTACTTCAATCTAAAATTAAGAGAAATAAACCAACATACAAAATAAAGCAAACTAATAAAAAAATAATAGAATTTTTTATAACCAATTGAATTCACCACAGATACAAGAATTCAGTTCCTTGACTATAAGTACGATTTGCAGCCATATACCCTGCGGTGAAAAGACAGAGATAAGAAATCCCTACGTCGTGATTTTAAGTCATACATCATTTACTTTAAGAAAGGAACGTTGGGAAAGATGGGGCTTAAAATAAAGGTTTGTGATTGGTTAAAATAGAGGGAGAATTAACGCACGCAAAATCAAAATTTTTAATTTCTTCTGTCAAAAATTTGTTTAATGTCAGTACTGTCAATTTGGGTATAGTGGTTTATTGTGCTATTTACTATTAATGTTAATTAAAATAGTTCTTTCGATGTTGATGCATGGAAAAACAACATTTATCACGTCATCAAAGAAGAAAATAAAATATACTGTAAATACTGGACCCTTCTCAGAATTAGGTTAAAGTTTTGATCTTGAAAATGAGTAATTTCAATATGTTCGACATTAATTATGTATGTTTACTAGTTTATTGTAAAATGCCCTGATGTGACAGAAAAGAGGTAAATATACTTCATGTGTTTGAGTCTTTAAGCAAATAAACAAGAAGGTGACAAGCTGATAAAAGTTGTGGATTCCGGACCCCAAAAGTCCCAAAAATCTTATTTGTGATGCCAAAGCAAGTATATTTCACAACAGAGTTTCGCTAGTTAATCTGCTGCAGCCATGATTTCTTAATCCTTTAGATACATAGAGAATCTGATACACTTTTGTATCTTGTATGCCTATTTAGACCTTAGCTAACACTAATACTTTTATCAGCTTGCCACCTTCTTGTTTATTTGCTTAAAGACTAAAACACAAAGTATAATTACCTTTTTTCTGTACCATCGAGCCATTTTGCAATAAACTAGTCGACAACTTTTTTGGCAATACATTACACTTTGACAAAGAAATGTTACTATAGATCGTTCCAACCTCCGTATTCAGTATGGGATATAATAGCAACTTTTATCTCTTACTATCCTTAGTTGCTGCCATTAACGCTATCTTCACTTCCGGTTGCTATGTTGCAACTTATTGACATATGCTGTCGGCATCGACAACAGTATCTATCTGTCTATTAATATCAACTGTCAACCGTCATCGTCCTACTTTTAAAATATTTCGTTAAATTGTTAATTTGTTTATATAGTTGTACAAATTGTTCATTACAGAACACTTCTATCTTGTTCAAGCGTGCACAGGGTAATATGGGTATTTTTATTGATTTTTATAAACGTTATAACATATTATAAATGTAATTACAGTTTTCACTGCATTAATGGAGCCTGTAGGAAGAAAACGGCGCAAAGGAGACAAATTTAGCCGTAAGGAGAAGTGTATGATTGCAAATATTTTCAATTATTTCAATAAATCAATGAATGTGAGTGCTGCCGTTCAAGAAGCAAGTAAAGCTTTGGGTATCTCAGACCGTGCAATATATCATGTAAAACAGGAGCAACGAACTGGTTTATTATCAAGTCCAAAAAAACCTAAAAAAAGGAAAGGCATACAACTAAATGATCGACTACATACATATGATGAGAACACGCAAGCAGCTATTCGACGTAAAGTGCATGGCTTTTTTATACAGAATATGCCACCTACATTAAATACAATTCTTGCTGCTGTCAATGCTGATGATGAACTTCCTAACTTCAGTCGAACAACTTTACATAGATTGTTACACGATATGGGTTTCGAATTTAAAAAAGTAGGACGAAATATAATATAAAAAGATATAAATATAAATATAATAGGAAAAATATACGTATTTGTATGATTCCAGTTCTTTTTGTTACAAAAGTGGAAACTATTATTTGTTAAAGGATCATCGTTTTTAATTTAATAAATTGCATAACACCCCAATATCGAAGTAAATATTCACTGTACGTTGCATAGATATCGTTCATATGTATATTTGTTTAGAAATGTGTGTAGTATTGTTAATAAATATTGAAATACAGCTATTTTCCTTGTAGTATTCTTTCCTATAATTTTACGTGCAGTGAATTCGCTATGCACTCTGTTAAAATTTAGTTACTTTAATAAAATAATAAGCAAAATGTCATATGAATCTCAATAATTTTGCACCTTCAACGTCAAAAAACGTAAATAAAGGTTATGATTTGATCGCGTGAAATGTCAAATAATTAACCGGAAATGGTAATGTACAGCTGATTGGATGATTTGGCAACCATGAAACAAATTCCCATAAGACGTATACTGAATACGGAGGTTGGAACGATCTATAGTTCCAAAGCTAACAAATTCATGCAGACACATAGTTGGGAATGGGTAAATCCAAAAGCTATTCAAATCACAGATAACCATTCGACCATTTCTTTTTTGCTTTTCTAAGAAAATTTTACTGTAATTTTGAAGTTGAATTAACTATACTCCAAATCACCAAAGATGATCCCTGCGTCATTGATCTATAATTCTATCAACGACATTCAAAGAATAATCTCCACATCCAAATAACAAACAGTACCTACTTGTATGACAAGGATAGCTTGAACGAAAGTATGTGTTTTCTAGCAAAGACATACGGCTCAAGCAATTTATTTGAGTAAGACAAAGACGGGATTATTACCTACTCCGTGATAAATACACACATTTCCGCTTAGTAGTTCTGTCGTTACTCGTTGACATTTGACAACATACATTCGTTGATATTTGATCGAATTGTTATTTATTTTCTTTTTATAAATACATATTTTTTGAAATTTATTTTTTCAAAACTATAATGGCAGCACATTACATTCACAATCACAACTTGTTTTAAATTCGTTGCAATATTTTGAACTATACCTATTACATGTGCACATAATATATTTAGATTTTAATAAACCTTTTGTTTAGCGAGTGGCAGATGCATTGTGCTCGGGATTAGTTACAGTAAAACGCATCAAAGCTGTGTAGCAGCAGTTTAAATTGTGTACTTCACAATATTGGATTTAAATATAAAAAGGATAATAATCATAAAGCATTAGTGGAACGATCCAACATTGCAGAGATCAGATTGACATTTCTTAGGAATTACATAAAGAATTTGAGTTGTTCTGTTCAGAGAGAAGTGGTATTGCTTGATGAGACCGGCAAGATAATAATCTGCAGAGTGTGCGTAAACCTGAGGGTTACGAGGGCAAGCGATATGTTGTATTACATTGTGGTTCAAAATTAGGTTTTGTGTCAAATGCTTCTTCATTGTTTTCAAGCAAATCACAAATAGAAGATTATCATGGTGAAATGAATGGAGAAATGTTTAAGAAATGGATCAAAGAATATTTAATACCAAATTTGGAAGAACCTGCACAAATAGTGATGGACAATGCACCCTACCTTTCACTAGTAGTAATAAAGAAACATCCATCATCAGCTTGATGTAAAAATGATATTATTACATACTTGTCGAAACATAATATATCTTGCGAACTCTATTTAAAAAATCTATCTAAAAAATCAAGTAGATGAATTGCTACAAAGTCATGGACATGAAATATTGAAGATTGTCTCCTTATCATTGCGAATTTAATGCTATCGAAATTATTTGGGACCATGCAAAACAATATAATAAACATATTTTCAGGGATGGACATGGAGATGATAAAGTTATAGCTACGTGGAAGGATTCACTAGAGCAGTATACGGAAGAAATTTTGAAAAATTGTGTTATACACACGGAAAGTATTATAAAAAAATGGTATGATAGAGAAAATACATTTACATTGTGAAATCAATGGCTTTAAATTAACATTGATGATTCAAGCAGCAGTGAAGATAGTGATTAACAATACTTCCTATATGACTGCAGTTAAAAAAACTGTTAGCTATCCCATGTTTTAACTTATTCTATATTATAACCCAAGATTTATGCCAATGTACGTTCTACACGTCGTTTTTAGTTCACGCCAAATATATCAAATTTGCTTGTGTTGGTAGTAAAAGTATCAAGTATTAGTATACA
Source organism: Melolontha melolontha (assembly GCA_935421215.2). NCBI lineage: Eukaryota > Metazoa > Arthropoda > Insecta > Coleoptera > Scarabaeidae > Melolontha > Melolontha melolontha. The sequence goes on along the minus strand of OW285242.1, from coordinate 84,339,570 downwards.
GCTGATTAGTTGTTTATGTAATGTTAGTTTCTACTTTTAGTAACTGAGATTTTATGCAACAAATACAATGATGTTAATACAAATAATCATACAAAATGTTACACATGCAATTGCCAGACTATGGCCATAATTTTTATCTAAATATGTCTAGAAAGGTAGAAGAATTACAAGAAACTAAACAGATTTTATCAAGTAGCTAGATTTCCTAATGTACTAAGTAGAATTGATTGCACTCACATGAGAAAACAATCTCCTGTTGGTAATAATACTGAGCTGTACCAAAACAGAAAAGGATATTTTTCATGGAATATTCAGGTAATAGGAGATTCTCAATTAAGAATTTGTGACATCGTAGCTAGATGGCCAGGATCTACACATGACCAAAAAATTTTGAATGGATCGGCAATAAAAAGAAGCTAAGAAAATGAACATTTCAATAACTCACTTATACTTTGTGATAGTGGTTACAATATTACCAAATATTTATTAACCTCTTTAGCAAATCCTCAAAGTCGAGCTGAACAATTGTACGATGAATCCCATTTTAGAACCAGAAACTGGATTGAAAGATTTTTTGGTGTCTTAAAAAGATTTCCAATCTTATTACATATATGGTATGAGAGTTAATGTGGAACTCTCGAAAGCAATAATAGTAGCAGTAACAGTATTACACAATGTTGTGAATGGGTCATTGATGAGGACATAAAATTCCACAAAGAGCAGCCAGAAGCAAATATGCAAAATGAAAATAATGCATTGTAAATGTTAATTTTGCAAATTTATTCTAATATCGACTATTATACTATCTCCTAAATATTTTTTATATTTCCTTTTTTTTGTATATATACTCATGATAATTTTATTATTAAACAAATAATAAGGCAATTTTATTAAATGATTACATATGTATATTAACTTATTAAACAATTATAATTCCCCGTTACATTGACAATTTAATATATTGAAGGTTTTTTTTTGATTGGCTTCTTTTTCTTACTGCATATTCTTTTTCGTTGTAATTTTTATATTTGGAATTAAAAATACAATGCGTATAAAAAAATTTATGTCCAATTAAATACATTTGAATGTGTTTTCATATTTTTGTAGCAAGTTTTTGCAAGATACACTAGTGAAATGTGGTTCGACTGCCTTATTTGATTTGGTGTCCATTGGCTCTAATCTTCTGGTGTTAACTTAAAAATTTTTAATATACACAAAACAAATTCATACAATTTGATGAAGACAATAAATAAAATAACTATTGTTTGTATATATTATATGTTTCTTATAATAAATCTATAACTTATTGCAAGTAAAATTTTTTGTTTGCTCTAATTTAATTTTTGGAAGTTCAATTACTAAACTTTTTTTTCTTGCTCCATTTCATGTTCCTTTTTCAAAATTTCTTTCTGCAATCGTACAAGTTCTAATTTACTAACAGTCAACAAATAATTTCGAACCAAAAAAAAAACATTTTACAGCAAATGACTTGGTATAAATATGTTTTGTTTATAATGCATACTGCAATTTAAAATATTTATACCGACCTTTGTGCAAAACTCAACTTATCAATTATTGCAGTGTTAAGTTATACTGCAATATATTCCAAATTTTATTTAAAATTAGGCATTGTAGAACGTTTAACTAGAGATATCTAGGGTTATTCGATGATATAATTGGGTTAGTGTATTGTAGAACTGTCCCTTAAAAATTTAAAATTGTATTGAAATATATTTGATGTAACTAAATTGTTTATTTTTTTAAAACAAATATACATTCTTTATAAGATAATGTTTATAAAACTGTCATAATAGTGAATATGTAATTACAGTTATACAAAGTAGATACTCTGGTCTATTGTATTTCAATTCCAGTAATAATTCTTTTACAACTAACTTGAAACTCATTCTTCACTAAAATGATTAAAGAATTACATAATCTTATATGTTGACATAAATGTTGTAAATTCTTGATAGTTAATTTTATTTTTCATGTGGTGTTATAGTTTAATTTGCTCAACATTGATTCCAGTTCTGTCCCTATTTCTGGAGAGGATTTTATTCATGACCCTTCCAGCATTTAAAGGAATAATGCCACAAGCCTCAAATCCGGACTTAATATTTGCCTCCAAGTTAGGTTGCATAAAATCTAAAGTTTCTCGAAGTAGATTTGAAAACTCACATTTCGGAACTGTTCCTTTATGTTTCATTTTCCATTTTAGAAGAACTTTTCGCCATGCAATTTTCATGGGGCGGAAGACACAGACGTCCAGTGGCTGACACAAGTGGGTGCTGTTTGGTGGTAATAAAATAAAGTTGATATTGTTCTCAGTGCACTTTCTTATAATAGTTTGAGATAGATGGGAAGCCAAGTTGTTACAAATAAGAACTTTTTTTCCTATCTTTCTTTTCACATGAGGTAAAGTAATTTGTAAAAACCAGTCCTCAAATTTGTTGTTGTCAAACCATCCACCGTCCTGTTAAATGCAGCACCTACAGGATCTTTCTCCATCCGCTCTCGATACAAACATTTAGATTTAAAAGCCACATACGGAGGTTATAACTATCCATTACCTGAAGCTGCAAACATAACAGAAGTAGCATTTTTTGAGGTGTCCATAATGCAACTTGCATGTTTACTTATCCTTTTGATAATTACACGTTGCTTTCAGGATCATCGCTGAAATTTATTTCATCATAGTTTATGATGTTTTCAGATGGAACCCCATTAAGAGCTCCTCCTAGCTCCTCAAAATAAGTCATTAAAACATCTTCACTTAATTCTGCTTTACTTCTCTTCATGTTTTCTGACAGTCTTATAGATAGTGTTCTATTTATTTTCATAAAAGATTTTTATCAATCCGGTCCCGGAAGATTGTTAAGAAAAATTGGACTTATCACCCCTTTCCGATATAAATATTGCTGAACGAATTCTCTCAAACCTCTATCTGTAAACGGAATTCCAAACTGAGCAGCTGTTGTCAGACAGCTTACAATTTGTTTCTTTCTCAATAATAGTCGGAGCAGTCGGACGACCCAGTTGTTCAGAATTCTGGCCTCTATATCTTCTATATATTGTAGTCTTTGGTACACCAAACCTCTCAGTTGCATTTATAACAGCTTCCAGTGCTTGTTCCAGTTGTCCAGAGAATAGTGTCTTCTCAAAGGGGGCACCAAATTTGCGTCTGAAATTTCTTGGCATGCTGTTCCATATAAGCCTGAGAAGTGTCATGTTTTGTAAAATTTGAAATATAAATAAAACCAAAGTAGATAACAAAAAAATTAATGATGTATTGAAAACATGAGGTTAGGATCTAATATTAATGTCGTTGGAGCAGACACCTAGGTCTTGTAATTATCGCAAACTAGAGTTAGTTTTCAGGAGTTTAAAAATGTGCAAAAATTGTGATCTACTTTGTAATTTTTTTATAGAAAAACTTACAATATTAACAAAACCGCCAAAATATCGCCCCAACCATCACGTTTAATTCTAATTCTAGGGATTTTTCCCGTGGCGATGCAGCCAACCTAAAGTGGTGTTATGGCGCTCTTTTTAAAAATAAGCATGTTTGTTCCATATTACCCCTCCGATTCCAAAAAACCCCGTCGTACGGTACCTTATTTATAGATCCTTTATCATTTCTAACTCTTCTTTCCATAATGTCATGTTTCACTATATTATAAACTGTGCTGTAGCAGACACCAGTTTACTTCGACGTTCTTTCAATAATGGCCTTTTCTGTAACTTTTGCATTTTCTTCTTATAAATTATTATACATATTAACAGTATTTGCTTAGCTTGAACTAACAGTTGAATCTTTTTGGCACAACTATTTATATTATCCGCCACTGAGTCACAATTATCATTATTTATTTCACATTACTCACCTTCTCTGTTTTCGTTCCAAAGTTTTGGCATTTTCTTATAATCAAATATATGCTTTCCCACTTTACGATTTGTATTTTGCTACTAACGAAAACTTATATGGATTGTGTTACTTAAATATAAGAACTTTTGAACAGCAATGCCATTTAATTATACGATATTAAGTAATGACTATTAAATTTAATTCCCAGGAATAATATAAATATTGCATAGCACTCTGGCTATTAAAGTAAGGAACAGTTCACATCTTAGATGTGTGTACGTTTCATTCAGTCCTGAGGGGTTGTTATAAAAGTACTTACCTACTATTTAGTAAAATTAAAGTAAGTTGACACGAATTATATAGATCATGTGGTAGTAGATAATAATATGAGAAACAAACTTTACTTGGCCCACAGACAGTCAGAGGTGTTCATCATTATTATACATCATGTTCGAATTGAACAAATAAAAGACAAATCAAGCAAAATATTCTGTTTATTATATCAATTTATAAGCATGTACAATAAAAAAAGGAAAATATAAAATACTGATAAGTATGCAAACAAATACATCTAAGTAAATAAAATTTATAATAACAATACAATAAGTATCACCAAAAATGGTTCATTTGGAATAATACGGGCTTTTTTAATTACTAATTTTATTTTAAGAAAATACTGAATATAAAAATAAATAGATATCTTCTGGACTGTGCCTTATTTACCCTTACGATTTATAGAATGTTTTAACATTGCTATAATTCTAAATTTATAAGGCATTCTTGTGAACTGTTGCTTAGTAACTTTGTAGAACGCCATCAATTGTAAAATACTCCTTGTAGTCGTGTGGTGAGCACATTTATAGGATAAAAATATCATTAAAAATGGGGTGTGAAGAACACAATACAAGTTATATATTTGTGAATGTATCTCCTCTCCAGAGACGCAGATACGTATTTTACCTTTCTACAGGATCGTCGGTACGCCCCTGCTGGAGAAGAGATACATTTAGCCAAACATAACTACAGCAGACCGATTTTGATGTGGCCGGTTAGAAGTACCGCCCTCGAGATGCGCACAAAATTCATAGGTAGGGGAACCTCTGGCATTCAGTGTTTTATCCCTTACTACGTCCCAATGCACCACTCGCACAAAGAGTTTGCATTTCAATTTTCCGAATACTGTCTCTATCTAACACTGACCCTTACTTGACGCACGTACAAATTCTCCCACCAGAAATTATTAAGACAGAGCGTGAAAGGATATTCAGCGCTGTCTACATAATAACTGCCGAACTAAGCAACGTGTTTCTATAGACGGTAACAACCATATCTATAAAAACTGTATTATCGTGTCTTCACTACTTGTCGGGCGAACCGAATGCGAATATAACTGGAGAGGAGATACATTCACAAATATATAACTTGTATTGTGTTCTTCACACCCCATTTTTAATAATATTTTATATTATTAAAAATACTTTTGTATTATACAAATTGATGTGGTTTCACCCACTCATGTATGTTTCAAATTACATATTTTGTTATAAATTTCGAAATTTCTTGAAATTTCGGCAAATGAAGGTAATGGAAATATGGCATTCAAGAAACTGAGATGTTCTGAATGAAATAAAAAGAGACCAAATAAAGGAAACTATACTTATGAAGGGGTTGAGCGAAACATGAAAAAAGTACTCATAGTTGATCTACAGAAAATTCAATTTACCCCTGGCGGTCTTTAATAAAATTAAATATTAATATTGTTGATAATTCACTTGCAGCATAAAGTATACCGGGTGCGGCAATAGTGTGTCGGCGGAGCTTAGCATGAAAACTAATAAAGTTGTAACAATGAAATTTTACGTACACATGTAGTATGCTACAGTGCATTTTCTAATTTTATTTATATATTTACACGGTGTTCCAAATTTCCGGAAACACTTTCAATTTTTTTTTTAAATAGATTGCTATACTTTCTTGTTATTATGATGATAGCCACCCAAATTATCTTTGCAATGATATATAACAATATATATATGACAATATATATATATGACAATATATATATGACATTTTAAGTCTTAGCCTGAAAATGGGTGCAGTGCCTCACGTAACTTTTTTGTTACCAATTTATGGACTAACACGATATATGTTTTGAGGGTGAACAACGTGACAACATATACAGAGTGTTAAATATGTCGTGCCAAAGTTATCGAAGTTTAAAGGCTATTTTCTCTTTTTTTTTAAATTGAACCTATAATTTTTTATTAGTCAGCAAATTCCTTGTAAAATTGCCGTTAAAATGGTACCAATAACATAGTACTTATTTCTAGTATTTTCGAAGTTATAACCCTTTAATGGGATATACCTATTTTTATAATATTCAATATGCGGTGCTGCATCTAATAGTTGGGTGGTTGGCCATGAAATGATATTAAGCAAAAATTGCTGTGTAACCAAACGTCAAATATACTTAAAATTTCCATATAAAGTGTTTTTCAATAGTTTCTCTTTACTGTAATCGCGTTTAATTGTTATAATTTAAGTTCGGCTAGTTAATTATCAATTTCCGTTTGTTCGTTATTAGTTGTTATCTTGTTGTCAGTTATATCGTTTTGTTGTCATTATTTTTTATTTCCATGCCGTAATAGTTTATAGTTGTGTTTCTTTAGAATGAATTTTTCGAAGGAGGAGCTAATAGACATGGTATTTGTTCTTGGCGCTAGCAATAGAAATCCACTTTTAGCATCAAGAACATATGCTATGGAGTATCCTCACCGAAGAGCACCAGATATTAAGACGTTTGAAAATTTGTTGACAAGGTTTCTTCGGACGGGTTCAGTGAATTATGTCAAACATGAAAGAACTAAGTCTATGGTTACAGAAGATAATGAAGTGACAGTCGTCCAGTTCGTTGTGGAAAATCCGCGCGTATCTACAAGGATAATTTCGAAAGAACACGGGATAGAAGTCACTGCTGTAAGAAGGATTTTAAAAAAACATAAATTTCACCCTTACAAAATTCAAAATCATCAAGGCTTATTACAAACGGATTTTGAAAGGAGACTTGTTTACTGTGAATGGCTACTTTTCCAATTACGACAAGATCTAACTTTTCTAGATCATGTGCTTTTCACAGATGAAGCAACATTTGCTAATTGTGGAATAACAAACAGAAAAAATTCTCATTATTATGACACTAGAAACCCTCATTTTGTGCAACCCATTTTATACCAACAAAAATGGAGTGTTAACACCTGGGGAGGCATCATAGGAAACACTATTGTAGGTCAATTCTTTTTTAATAATACTTTAAATTGTGAAATCTACACAAATTTCCTACAAAATAATTTACCATTGCTGTTAGAAGACCTACCAGATAACGTCATAAGGAGATTGTGGTACCAACATGATGGTGCACCTGCACATTACGGTGCTGCTGCAAGAACACATTTAGATAGGGTATTCACCAATAGGTGGATTGGGAGAGGAAGCTTTATAAGCTGGCCACCGCGGTCACCAGATCTAACCCCTTGTGATTTTTTTCTGTGGCCTACTGTAAAAAATATAGTTTACGAAACACCACCTACAACGGCAGAGAACATGCAGCAACGAATCAGAAACGCTTTTCTTCAAGTAAGTGAAAACAACATGGCTCAAAATGTAAGTCTGTCGATGCAGAGGCGATTAAGAGCATGTGTAGAGCAGAATGGAAATATATTTGAACACATTTTAAATTAATTTTGTTTTATTATGGAAAAATTACAAAATGTAATTCTAAAACTAATAATAAAGAATTAAGAAACAGGTGTTTGTAAAAGTTACTTTGTTTGATATCATTTCATGGCCAACCAACTAGATGCACCGCATATTGAATATTATAAACATAGGTATATCCCATTAAAGGGTTATAACTTCGAAAATACTAGAAATAAGTACCATGTTATTGGTACCATTTTAACGGCAATTTTACAAGGAATTTGCTGACTAATAAAAAAATTATAGGTTCAATTTAAAAAAAAAGAGAAAATAGCCTTTAAACTTCGATAACTTTGGCACGACATATTTAACACTCTGTATATGTTGTCACGTTGTTCACCCTCAAAACATATAACGTGTTAGTCCATAAATTGGTAACAAAAAAGTTACGTGAGGCACTGCACCCATTTTCAGGTCACTTTAGCTATTTCTTCTCTATGCTTTACGCTCCAAAGCTTATCTCACCATCCCATCAATAATTGTCTTTCGTATTTCCTATTATTCCTATTCCTATATTTCCTATTCGTATTTCCTATTTCATTTATTCTTTTGATCCAGTTCTTCTTTTGTTCATATTATTAACTAGTATTACCTTTGTTCTTCCAGTCATTCTAACTATGAGTCCATTCCAGCTAAACTTCTCCTTTCTATATTCTTTACTATTGATTCCTAGTCTACACTTCTGCTAATATCTTCGTTTCTTTCTCTGCTCCATTTTGTTTTTCCAGCTATTTTTCTCAAAAATGTTATTTCAGCTGCGATAATTAGTTTCGTGTTTTCTATTTGGAAGACCTACTTGTATTTCGCTTGCATAAATCATAATTTGAAGCGCTATTGCATTATTGACTCTTAACTTTATATTTCTCTATTTCCCCTTTTCCAAATATTATTTTATATATATTTTATATGTAATAGGTCTTTTATTTTTAAATTTTGAAGACGATAAATACTGATATGCCAATCTAATGTAGTTTTATTGTATAACAAACTCCTTAAATTCAAGAGCTATTTTACAAAATCTATTCTTTGGGTTGGACGCTAGTAAGTCCAGGCACTTGAGCACAGTGCTCTTTTTATCACCCCCAATAGATCTCTCGGTTCCACTCTGCTAGTCTTGTATTCTCGATAAAAGCCACTGTTCTCCTCTGGGGAAATTTGAGTACCCTCGTACGATCCAATAGATCTCTTCTGTCTTCAGTCCCTTCAGTTTCTCATAAGTGCATATTACATGAAGGCTAGTTCCCTCCTATTTTTCTCATCTCCTACATCCATGCTTGCTAACTAAGCCCATGCTATAGAGATGCTTCCTTAGAGGACAGTGTCCGGTTATCAAGCCGGTAATAGTTTTAATTTCTTTTTTATTATTACGAATTAGGTTGGCTGAAATCCTAGCTTTCAGATCCTTCTGTAGTGTCTTAATATGGAATTTACCTTCCGTTAGCCTCCATTTCTTTGTATATTCTCTTTCTAGCCATAACCAAATCTCTCTTCTAGCCGAATCGCTGGCGATTCCATATACAGGTTCTGGTCCTATGAAGTTTCTCTTAGAACCTTCCTTGGCCAGGTCTTATGTCTCATGTCTTGGCATCCATACAAGTGACACATTATTATCTTGTGCCAGGCTATTAAGGGTTTGTTTACAATGTTTGACCAGTTTAGACCTAGTAGATGGATTCGCCATGGCTTTAACAGACGTCTGGCCATCAGTTGTTATGTTGATTTTTTTGTTTGGGTACGCAGCTTCCCGAATTTCCTCGGCGCAGGCTGTGACCGTAAACAATTCAGCCTGGAAAACCGGCCTATGTTTTCCCAGACCTAATAATATCTTCCTTCTAAGGCATATTCTACATATACCTGCACCTGTGCCCCGAATGGATTCTAATCCATCCGCGTACCAGGTGTCGGTATCCCAATCGCTCAAGCGACTTTTTGCCTATTCCCTGGTCAATATAGATATATTCAGCTTAGCTGTAAATATAATACAAATCTACGTAATGTTCACTACAAAATACCACTGATTGATAGTAAGATAGAAATTTCGATTACATACGTAATTTTAATTCGTATTAAAATACCACTACTTTACATACTCTCATTATACTAGGAATGTACCTACTGAAATAAAAGATATTCACATTTAATTTATTATGAAAGGCAAGGGGTGAATCCAATTGTTTAATTTGACCATTCAATCTCTTTCCATATAGAAATAAAAGGTGAAAAGGGATGGAAAAATTTAACTTGAAACAAAATTTGTATGATGTAGAATTACAATTTTTCTTATTTATAATAAGGATATAAAAATAAATTTCGAAATTCGGCAAGAGATTTTTACATTTCAGATATTTGCCACACGAATGGAGGCCAAAACCTACGATCTCCAAATCGCATTCAAATCGAACTGCCACACTTCGCACAGTACTTATGTAAGTTATGTACTACGAACTCTAACAATTAAGTAATTATATAAGTAGGGATTACAAAGAAATCACAGCTTGAATTATGACATTATTTACAAAAAGGTTTTAAGTATATCTATACGTTATGCACGTATAACGCTTTTGTTACAATTGAAACAGACATGTAATAAACATATCTGTAACTGTACAAATGGACAATACACCTCGTATTTTCAGTATTTACTTCTGGTTAAGACACGTGTTTCTGCCATCTAGGCGTCGTCAGTCAAGCTAGTGAAGCAATGTAATATAAATGATACAAATCTTTATGAATAGATCTGTATCTGTATATACATTCCACTGAAATCGCCTACAAGATAACTGACGACGCCTAGATGGCAGAAACACGTGTCTTAAGCAGAAGTAAATGCTGAAAATACGAGGTTTATTGTCCATGTGTACAGTTACAGATATGTTTATTACATGTCTGTTTCAATTGCATGACATTATTATTATATTAAAATTATTAATGAATATATTTTTGGAGACTATTTTTTTATTTTGTTTTTTCTTAAGCACCTCAAATTTTTAAAAAATTATTACATATCGAAGCAGATAGAAACAAAAAAAAACCTAACCACAATATATATGTATATATATATAAATTCTAAAACTAAAACCTTTTAAGGTTTTACCTTAGCCAAAGACGCTACGTTTAGCACTGTTTTTTATCTTAGTTTGTTCTACTGAAGATGGCAACTTAGTTGCCTAAATGCGTATTTAGAATTTATTGATATATATTGTGGTTAGGGTTTTTTGTTGTTTCTATTTCTTTCAGATTTCAAGCCACAGTCTCCACTAATTTCGGACATATCGAAGATATAAGTCTATTAAGTATTTTATTTGAAAATAGGAGAAAATGTACAATTTGTAAAAATAAAATATTGAATCTGTTCATTCTTATTACTTACAAATATCTGCAACATATAAGTATTTTTCGATGTGTTAGTAATATAAAATAAAACAAAAATACGTAATTTTCGAATTTTTCATGTTGCTTGCTTGTGCATTATGAGATTGTGAAAAATTCATTTTAATTGGGACATAACATTGATATTAACATTCTTTATGAACTTTTCACGACCACCTGGCATTAGGCAAGCTGTAAGTTTTTTATATCGTGCCATAAATAAATTTGTGAAATAATTTTCGTCAACGTATACCAAAAGCAATAGATCTATGATTTTTATCTATGTAAATGTAAAATAACTCACAATCAAAGTCAGCCACCTCAAGAAATTGCGCATTTTATATAAAAAGTAATAAAGATAAGCTAATGTTTTGGGTTTGATGTGTAGTAATATACAATTACTTTTCAAAAGGAGAATAGAATGTATTAAGAATAGTTTTAAAATGGTTATATAATAAATACACTCATTTAACGTTTTGACATTTTGTTGTCTTCTTCAAAATATCTTATTAATTAAATAGGTAGTAGAGTAGATAATTTCTGTTGTAAGTCTAAAATTTTAAATAATAATATAGTAATTAATATAAGCTGTGTGATACTTACATAATTTGAACGCTTAATTTTTTTAATTTTATTTGAAATGAAGCGTTCAAATTGTAGTTCAAAGTACCACACAGCTTATATTACTATTTTCATTTCAAATTTTACATTTACAGAAATTATCTATTATTTAAAAAATATTTTATTAAGCCGAATTCTAAGAAAAATATTAACCATTTATATAGGAAAATTTCATTTTTAAAACATGTGGAAACACACATAATTGAGTTATAGGGCAAATACTGCATTAAGCAATTTGACAGTATAGAATTTTGATGTGTGTTATTTGTTTTCCATGGCCGTCTTAGTTTTAAGAACTTATTGCCTTGAAGTGGACAGCTTTTTGTAAATCTATTTTAAAAACGAAAAAATCTCGAAATCTATTGCAGTTATGTATATGATAGGCTTAAGTAAAAATAAAGTGCTTTACTTTAGGAGTAAAATAACATAAAAGAGCACTATGCATTCCATTTTAAAAAATAGAGATTTTTCCATGTGAAATTTGTGATGTTGCTTTCCCTTTCTTGAACACTGTGTCAAAAAAAATAATTTTAGCAATTCGTAAAAATTATCGTAAAATTATTATAGTATAAACTACTCACATACCAAAAATTTCGTTTCTGGGATCAAACATAACTAAGACATGACTTAGCAAAACAGTACCTGCATATGACATTTATTAGAGAGAATGTTAAATATTTCATAAACTATTACGGTTAGGTATAGACAATGGTATATGAGAAGCATGTCGATTTTATAGTCTACTCTAAAAATGGAATAAAATATAGGGTATTTCGTTTGAAAAATTAAGTTAGGTTCAGTACTGCTATTCTGAGACAACCTGTATAAACGAGAGTATTTTTAGAATTAAACATTTGTTGAAACATTTTTTTGTACCTTCAAACGGTGTCGAGATATCGACCGACACCGCATCATTGGGACACCCGGTATATATATATATATATATATATATACAGTATGGAAACTTCTCATGGAATAAATTTGATAATTCCAAAGTTATAAATATTTGAAACCGATAAGCTAATTATTTTAGTGACACTTAATTTAATATGTTTTGCATGTCTGTGACGTCATCAGTTTTGAGTTACCAATCACATGTTTTATTTTTTTATGGAATGATATATTTTTTATGTTAGTTTTGGACAATAGTTTTAAAGGCCTTTTCAAAAAAAGCGTACTTAATCATTATCTTTAACAGTTTCAGGGATATAGGATTTTCACGTTAATACAATTATTAAAATACCTACTTGATATAGATATTAATCGGGTTATAAGGCCTTAATATTGCCTGTCTGCAAGCAAGTTGGGCGTTGTTGACAGATTGCTAAATTTACAAAAATTATTTTGAGATTTAGGTTATTCGCAGTTTTGTTTGATCATAGTTTTACTAACTTTTTCAACCTTCTGCTAAAAAAAACAGCTATTTTTATAACTAATAATGCTAAAAACATTTTGCAGTCATTGTAAATCGCTACGGTTACTAACTTTGAAGTAGAACGTGATAATGGTGGAACCTTGCTGTCTTTGAATGCTGTAAGGGAGGTAAAGTTCACAAATCTGTGAACTTTACCTGCCTTAGTATATAATCATATACTGTTGTAATATTAGTATTATATATTCTGGTAATCACTTTTTTATAGCGAGCATCAGCAGCATTAGGAATAAGTCTTAGATCAGTGAAAGTGTAACAAACTGAAACCTTTCGTTGATATTCACAATTTTACTGAGTGTGCTGTCAGAAATGAAATCTATGATATGTATAAATACACAGAAAGCAGTTTTAAATAAATCATACTTCTTATAAGATGTCTAAAAGTGAAGCAAAATTCAGAGAATATGACCACGTAAAATCTTTGCCAAGACACTCGACATTTGTTGGAGACGATTAAAAAATTGACGCCCATTTAAGTATTCTGATTGACTTGTTCTTGCTACTTGTCACCTAAAGATTAGAATTTAACGTGCATATCCACATATTAATTTAAATATTAAAAAAATTATCAAAAATATACTTAAATAACTTTTGGTAGCAATATTTCTATGTATTGACTTTAGTAATAAAAGAGAGTAATTTAAGAACCATTAAAGTTTTTTACAAGGTCCTCATTTAAAATAAAATACAAGTGGCACGCAATAAGAAATATTTGAGCAACAAGAAATTTACTTGCTAGGGACTGCGGCGTTGCTTTTAGTAGGATCCCGAAAATAAACTAATTTATATTACCATCAAGTATGATGAACTAAAAATGTATAAATCCTGAGAAAATATGTAACTAAAATTTACTTTTTTGTTAAAAAAAAAAATGTTATTACCATTTCATATTTGTGACTAGTCACTTAATTTTAAGAAGATATTAATATATTTATTTACAAATAATTAAAGATACAGTGGACCCCCGTTATTGGCTGGAGTTGCGTTCCACGAAAACACGGCGAACATTGAATTCGCGAATATCGGGCTACAAAAATAATAGGTATGTATGGACGTATAAACTACATGTATGTATGTAATCGACTCAAATAGATATACAGACATACATATTGCGTATAAGAGCCAAATACGGTTTGCAAACTTTTAAATAAATAAATTAACAAGGGAAATATCGAAACTTTAGGGGAATTACCCTTACTGAACCGCAAATACGGAGCCGTGGATAACGAGAAATGTCAGTAAAAACATAATTGCGAATTCGCAAATACAGGGGGCGCGAGTAGCGGTCCACTGTATATTAATATATATGTATGTGTATATAGTAGATCTAATAATCGGCGATTTAAAGCCTGTTTTACTTTATATATATATATATATATATATATATATATATATATATATGTATATATATGTATATATATATATATAACATTTGATAAATAATAATTTATCAAATGTTATATTTAATGAACGGCTAAGAAATTATCTAATCACTTATATATATATATATATATATATATATATATATATATATATATATATATATATATATATTAATTATTAATTCTCATACACATGAAGTTCATTACAGTTCGTATATATACACGTAGTATAGAAGTGAATAACATGTCTGTCTTCGGTAAGGTGCACTGATGATCTGTAAAAAACAGTGAAATATCGATATATGCACATTCCGCGCAGATAAGTTTTTCACGAAATTTTTCATATATATATATATATATATATATATATATATATATATATATAACATTTAATAAATTAATGGAGGTTTTCGGCGGAGGTATAATTTCTCAAATGTTATATTTAATGAACGGCTAAGAAATTATCCTATCACTTATATATATATATATATATATATATATATATATATATATATATATATATATATATAGTAAACTTAATAAGTCGGCGATTAAAGGTCTGGTTTATTATTTGTAATAAACCAGACCTTTAATCGCCGACTTATTAAGTTTACCATATCATACCAATACCAAGGTCACGAAAATATTATATATATATATATATATATATATATATATATATATATATATATAATTTAAACTAAATTATCGACCGTAATATATTGATAAAATAAATTAAAATCGGGTAAGCGGTCTGTCAATTAAAAAACTCCTTTATTAAACAACCCTATATTTCGCAACAAATCTGTTGCTTCTTCTGGGGATAAAAATGTAGAGTTGAGAAATAATAAAATTGACGTCCATTTTATTATTCTCTACTCAAATTCACCTATAGTACCCAATAAAATGATTATAAATAATCTAACTGATAGAGCAGTAAAACTATCACATACTCAAAACCGAAAAGATAATATCAAGAAAATTAAAACAATTTTAACAAACAATTACTATCCACCACAGTTTATAGAACAAACAATTAAAAAAAGAATCCACGAAATATACAACACTATAGACACCAATAACAATTTAAACAATGAAACAACATATATCACGATTCCATATGTTCCATAGTTATCAGAAAATATATTTAAAAAAATATGACATAGCTGCAACATATAAGCGTAGCAATACTAATAAAAATCTATTTTCAAAACTAAAGCTTAAAATACAAAAAAAAATCGAGAAGCACATGTCATCTATAAAATACCATGTCGCGATTGCGATAGTTCCTACATAGGCCAACCTAGGCAATATTTATACAAAAGAATACAAGCCCACAAATACCCCAAAACAGACAAAATTTATTTACACATAAACTGCAACGCCAGATTTCTGTCAAAATTGTTTTCTTTTAAAAAATAGCCTTAATAAAAGTTTATATAGTATTTTTATTCTACTGTATCACATAGTTTGATTTTCACTAACCATAAACATAAGAAAATAGATAATAAAAAATATATATCAAGTCTATATATGAATAAATTTATTAAAGAAACAAAAAGATTTATCAAGATAACTCTCACATTATTAAAACAACAGCAGATAAACCAAATAAAACAGTAATCATTCTTAAAGAGGAGTATGAACAAAAAAAAAGAAAAACAATTAGACGATAAATTCACCTACAAAAAAGAAAGAAATATTCCAACAGAGAAAACTCAAAAAGAAAATAATAGCTTAATAAATAAATGGCATAGCCAAAACCTAATAGATTTCAACACTAAAAATAAACTTCGCTTTTTTAATTCCCAACCTCCATCAATATATGGATTACCAAAAATCCACATAAATAATATCCCTTTAAGACCAATAGTATGAAACATACAAGCCCCTACTTATAATATAGCAAAATTCCTAGGTGATAATACATCTAAGATATTAGGAAAAACGAAATATCATACCAAAGACTCACAGCAATTTTAAAATTTCATCAAGGAACAAAAAGTACTAACTAATCACAAAATTATATCATTTGATGGAGAATTTTTATACACTAATATTCCTACAAATCTAGCTATAAATGTAATAGAATCCAAATGGGATGAAATTAGTCCACACACATCACTAAATAAAATTGAATTTATTAGAGGTATACATTTCTGTTTCGATAACACATATTTTCAATAAAAAAATTCTTTTTACAGTCAAACATTTGGTATTGCCATGGGCTCTTCTTTAGCTGTCCCTATTGCTAATCTGGTAATGAAACACGTGGAACAAAACGTTATCAATTCATTAGACTTCAAACCCATTTTCTTTAAAAGATATGTGACGACATCATAACATGTATGCCGATAAATAAACTAAATTACCTTTTAAATAAATTCAACAACTTTTACAACAAATTAAAATTCACAATTGAAGAAGAAATTAATAACAGTATTAATTTTCTTGATATTTCATTAACCTATGATAGATAGGGTACTATTTATTCAAATTGGTACAACAAATACACGGCTTCTTTCCGATATATGAATTACCACTCGAATGTACCTGCAGTATACAATAAAATTATTATAAATAATCTGACTGATAGAGCAGTAAAACTATCACATACTCAAAACAGAAAAGATAACATCAAGAAAATTAAAACGTTATTAACAAATAACAATTATCCACCACAACTTATAGAGCAACAATTAAAAACCGAATCCACCAAATATACAACACTACAGACACTAATAACAATTTAAACAATGAAACAACGTATATCACGATTCCATATGTTCAACAATTATCAGAAAAAATTAAATATACTTTAAACAAATATGATATAGCTACAATATATAAACTTAGTAATACTAATAAGTATCTATATTAACAAGTCAACAATTTAACAATGAAACAACATGTATCACGATTATGTTCCAAAATTATCAGAAAAAAATAAATATACTTTAAAAAAGTATGATATAGCTACAGTATATAAACTTAGTAATACTAATAAACATCTATTTTCAAAACTAAAACCTAAAATAGAAAAAAATCGAGAAACACATGTCATCTATAAAATACCATGTCGCGATTGCGATAATTACCACATAGGCCAAACTAAACAATATTTATACAAAAGAATACAAGCCCACAGATACTCCAAAACAGACAAAACTGCTTTATTAGAACGCGATCACCATTTCGATTTTGAGAACACAGAGATAATCGATAAAGAACAACACATATTTAAAAGGGAAATTAAATAAATGATTAATATTAAACAAGAAAAAAATTCAATTAACAACAGAAGTGATATAAAAAATCTAAGCAGTATATACTCTAAGCTAATAATGCAACGATCTGCAATTTACCATCCTGAATATATGTTGTTATTATATAAATATGTATCATATGTTATTTAAATATTTGTACACTGGCTTATCATGCTGGGAGTTCCGTGTTTAGATCCCTGACTTGGCTGTCCAAGTAGGTTTTCCTTCTCGTTCAAGGCGAATGCCGACAGCTTAAAATCTTAATTCGCTCCACGGGCGCAGACATAATAATATCATGGCTTGCCAATCCCTCGTAATTGACGTCTGTCGAAAGTTCTGAGGTATGAATTATTATTAAACTTGAATGTATCTTTGAATATTTTAATTTTATCCATGTCAACTACAGATATATAAGTTTGACATTGATATACTGTCATTTATGTTTTAAATTTCGTTGAAAAAGGCACTATGTGTCGAAACATATGATTGTTTTAAATATATACATATCAAAGTAAAACAGTATATATATATATATATATATATATATATATATATATATATATATATATATATAGTAAACCTAATCAGTAGACGATTAAAGGTCTGTATATTACTTCAAAATATATGTATTTAAAAAACTCTACATGTTTCGGTTGTATACGCCTTTTTCAAGAGAATACAAAATATGAATGACAGGATATAAATGTCAAGTAATTAAGTTGCTATGGTTTAAATTATTCAAAGATACATTCTAGTAATAATAATAAATCATGCCTTAGTATTCCAAAAAATATATAACAAGGTGTGAAAATATGTGTTGTTCGCTGCTAGCAATTTGTGTCTCCTTCTGGGTATGAACTTGTGTGTTGGTTGCTGCTGGCAGCTTGCGTCTCTCTATGGGTGTGTGGTTTTGTGTGAGAGCGTAAGTGTAGGGTTTTGTATGTCGGTGCGTTCGTGCGTGTGTTTAGTGATCGGTCGCATGAATTTAGAGAGGTCGGATAACCAGCCGTTGCGTAGGGCCGCCAACCCTTTCCCGACAACTTCTTTACAATTCCGTGCAGTACTTCGACGGTCTGACCCCCGCCCCAACGAGGCAAGGCGCAGACAGGCGAAGCGCACCCTGTACGGGGTTGCTCATCGCAACTAAGGGAACACTCTTAGTGGCTGCCTCGGTCGACGATGGTCACACTTATGCCATCTTAACGTTTTCCGCCGAAGCGGGGGCATAGCACACACGTCGAACGTGTGTGTGCTGTTAACGGCAGCCTAGCCAGGTTGTCGCCCAGGACCGGTCCTAGTGGTGTGTGCATTGCGCGGCGACGAGATAGCGCCGCGTAGCATGGTTCCTCACTCTTGCTGGAAAGGCGGAATGGCACCTGACTGCCCAACGGGCAGACCCCCCTAGAGTTTTGTAGCGCATATGCTAGGCTGCAACCCAGTAGAGGACCACATCAGCAAAAAACAGAAAACAGGGATAGGCAGGGAAAAGCAAGACATGAGTTATTATTACGTATGCGCCCGTGGAGCGACTTAAGATACAAAGTTGTCGGCATTCGCTCAAAACGAGAAGGAAAACCACGAAAACCTGCTCGGACAACTAGACAGGAATCAAAACACGGAACAGTCATCATGATAAGCAAAAGTATATGATATTTAAATGATATTTAAATAACATAAGGTATATAACAACAAAAAAAAAAAAATATAATATGATGGTAAATTGTAGATCGTTACAAAATTAAATTATAGTATATACTGCTTAGATTTTTTATATCATTTCTGTTGTTAATTGAATTTTTTTTCTGTTTAATACTGATCATTTCTTTAATTTGTCTTTTCACTGTGTTTTGTTCTTTATCAATTATCTGTGTGTTTTCAAAATCGAAATGGTGATCGCGTTGTAGTTTGTGTGTAGACAATGCAGTTTTGTCTGTTCTAGAGTATTTGTGGGCTTGTATTCTTTTGTATAAATATTGTTTCGTTTGGCCTATGTAGTAACTATCGCAATCGCGACATGATATTTTATATACGACATGTCTTTCTCGATTTTTTTCTATTTTAGGTTTAAGTTTTGAAAATAAATGTTTATTTGTATTACTAAGTTTATATGTTGTAGCTATATCATATTTTTTTAAAGTGTGTTTAATTTTTTCCGATAGTTGTGGAACATATGGAATTGTGATATATGTTGTGTCATTGTTCAAATTTTTATTGGTGTCTGCAGTGTTGTATATTTGGTGTACTCTTTTTTTAATAGTTTGGTCTATAAGTTGTGGTGGATAATTATTATCAGTTAGGATTGTTTTAATTTTTTTGATGTTATCTTTTCTGTATTGAGTATGTGATAGTTTTACTGCCCTATCAGTCAGATTATTTATAATCATTTTATTGAATACTGTAGGAGCATTTGAGTGGTAATTCATATATCGAAAAGAAGCTGTGGGTTTATTATACCAATTTGTATAAATAGTACCCTGTCTATCATAGCTCAAAGAAATATCAAGAAAATTAATACTGTTATTAAATTCTTCTTCAATAGTGAATTTTAATTTGTTGTGAAAACTGTTGAATTTATTTAAGAGATAGTTTATTTTGTTGGTCGGAATACATGTTATGATATCATCAACGTATCTTTTGAAAAAAAAAAAAAAAAAAAAATGGGGTGGAAGTCATCAAAAAAATTAAAACAATCCTAACTGATAATAATTATCCACCACAACTTATAGACCAAACTATTAAAAAAAGAGTACACCAAATATACAACACTGCAGACACCAATAAAAATTTGAACAATGACACAACATATATCACAATTCCATATGTTCCACAACTATCCGAAAAAATTAAACACACTTTAAAAAAATATGATATAGCTACAACATATAAACTTAGTAATACTAATAAACATTTATTTTCAAAACTTAAACCTAAAATAGAAAAAAATCGAGAAACACATGTCGTATATAAAATACCATGTCGCGATTGCGATAGTTACTACATAGGCCAAACGAAACAATATTTATACAAAAGAATACAAGCCCACAAATACTCTAGAACAGACAAAACTGCATTGTCTACACACAAACTACAACGCGATCACCATTTCGATTTTGAAAACACACAGATAATTGATAAAGAACAACACACAGTGAAAAGACAAATTAAAGAAATGATCAGTATTAAACAGGAAAAAAATTCAATTAACAACAGAAATGATATAAAAAATCTAAGCAGTATATACTATAATTTAATTTTGTAACGATCTACAATTTACCATCATATTATATATATATTTTTTTTTTTGTTATATACCTTATGTTATTTAAATATCATTTAAATATCATATACTTTTGCTTATCATGATGACTGTTCCGTGTTTTGATTCCTGTCTAGTTGTCCGAGCAGGTTTTCGTTGTTTTCCTTCTCGTTTTGAGCGAATGCCGACAACTTTGTATCTTAAGTCGCTCCACGGGCGCATACGTAATAATAACTCATGTCTTGCTTTTCCCTGCCTATCCCTGTTTTCTGTTTTTTGCTGATGTGGTCCTCTACTGGGTTGCAGCCTAGCATATGCGCTACAAAACTCTAGGGGGGTCTGCCCGTTGGGCAGTCAGGTGCCATTCCGCCTTTCCAGCAAGAGTGAGGAACCATGCTACGCGGCGCTATCTCGTCGCCGCGCAATGCACACACCACTAGGACCGGTCCTGGGCGACAACCTGGCTAGGCTGCCGTTAACAGCACACACACGTTCGACGTGTGTGCTATGCCCCCGCTTCGGCGGAAAACGTTAAGATGGCATAAGTGTGACCATCGTCGACCGAGGCAGCCACTAAGAGTGTTCCCTTAGTTGCGATGAGCAACCCCGTACAGGGTGCGCTTCGCCTGTCTGCGCCTTGCCTTGTTGGGGCGGGGGTCAGACCGTCGAAGTACTGCACGGAATTGTAAAGAAGTTGTCGGGAAAGGGTTGGCGGCCCTACGCAACGGCTGGTTATCCGACCTCTCTAAATTCATGCGACCGATCACTAAACACACGCACGAACGCACCGACATACAAAACCCTACACTTCCGCTCTCACACAAAACCACACACCCATAGAGAGACGCAAGCTGCCAGCAGCAACCAACACACAAGTTCATACCCAGAAGGAGACACAAATTGCTAGCAGCGAACAACACATATTTTCACACCTTGTTATATATTTTTTGGAATACTAAGGCATGATTTATTATTATTACTAGAATGTATCTTTGAATAATTTAAACCATAGCAACTTAATTACTTGACATTTATATCCTGTCATTCATATTTTGTATTCTCTTGAAAAAGGCGTATACAGCCGAAACATGTAGAGTTTTTTAAATACATATATTTTGAAGTAATATACAGACCTTTAATCGCCTACTGATTAGGTTTACCATATCATACCAAGGTCACGAAGTTATTATATATATATATATATATATATATATATATATATATATATATACCGCTCGGAAGGCTAGGGAGGCATTCAAGCAGCGAGCATGGCCAAGCTCATGTCGATATAAATATTGTTATATACAGTCTGTCCACGGATGGGCTGAATAAGTGGAAAACAATTTTATTTGTAAGCTAACCAAAAAAGTCATTCTTTATAAAACTTTTTGCTTATCTCAAAACCACCTAATCTGAAACAAAAATCTAAATATTCTTTTTAGCAGCTAAGGAATTTATAAAAACACAAAAATTTAAGCAAAAACGTTTCTAAGTTTCATGTTTTTGATTAAATCAGATTATCCTGTTATCTTACATGACAACTTAACAACTAAATAAACTTACATAATATTTGTCAATGTTATTACATATTTGTTAATATTTACTGAGAGTTAATAGTAATGCTTCCTTTAGAACAAAGAATTTACCTTGTTCAATGTTATGGACCTTATGAGGCTTCTTATAACTTCTATAAAAAATTTAAAAGAACAGGTAGCGTACATGACATCAAGAAAAGAAAAAGGATTTACAATGAAGAAGATGCAGCTGAAATACTGACTTTAGATTCAGTAGAAACATGTCCAAAATTATCCTTGCGAAAAAGGTCTACACAGTTAAATCAGTTAATTAGAAAATCACATTTACAAAGAATTTTGAAAGAAAACAAAATTAAACCTTACAAACCGATTTTTGTACATGAATTAAGAAATGGTGATGATGCTCTGCGTTTAGACTTTTGCTTATGAGTAGGAAAAAAACAGTTTGTAAATCGAAATTTCTTCGACAACATAATTTTGTCAGATGAATTGACATTTACAACCAATGAGAAAGTTACAACGCAGAACTGTAGATTTTGGTCGAGAGACAATCCTAATTTGAAAATTGCGACGAGAAGTCAGTATTACAAGGTTAATGTGTAGTGTGGTGTTGTGTATGGAAAAATCGTCGGTCCGTATTTTTTTAATGGAAATGTAAATCAACATACCTATTTGGAGATTCTTCAAAATTTGTTATTGCCTGCAGTAGGAGATGAACCTAACATTCAAACTGTATATTTTCAACAAGATGGATGCCTTGCTTACTCAACAGTATTGGTTAGAAATTATCTGCAAGAACATTTTTGAAACAGATGGATAGGTCTTTACGGACCCGTTAATTGGCCGGCTCGTTCTCCTCATTTAAGCCCATTGGATTTCTTTTTATGGGGATATGTTAAACAGGATGATTATAATACCAATTTGGATAACAAAATCGAAATTTTAAAACTAAACATTACGGAAGCGATAAATTCTCTCACCGAAGATATGATCCATAATGTTTACGAGGGTCACCTTTTATATTTTTACAAAATCTGGGAAGAAAACAAAATTTTTGGGAACAAACTATTTTATTGTTTTCCAAAATATTCGCCTTTATGGTCTATACACTTTTGCATGCACACGAACCAGTTCTCAAAACATTTTTTCCACTCAGAAGGTTGTATCTCAGACACATGGTTTTCAAAGGTTTCGACTGCTTCTTGAGGTGTTGAAAATCGCTGTCCACGCATTTTTTCTTTCACAGTTGGGAACAAAAAGAAATCATTCGGCGACAAGTCAAGTGAATATGGACAATGAAACATTATTTCAACACTTTTCTCCTTCAAATAGTTAACTGTTAGACGTGCTGTATGGGAACTCGCATTGTCGTGATGAAGAATAATGCGACGTTTTCGGTTGTTCTTCCTGATTTCGTCTATAACTTTTGGCAAAAAAATTACTGTATACCATTCAGTGTTAACAGTTTTTCGATCCCCTAAAGGAATTGTTGCGATATGTCCCGTACAGCCGAAGAAACAAGCGATCATTTTCTTGGAAGTGTTGCACGAACAACTTTTGTGGGGTTCGGTTTGTCTTGGAACACCCATACAGTAGATTGTTGCTTGGTTTCCGGCTCATACGCATATATACATGTTTCGTCACCTGTGACGATGTTGTATACCGATTTTGCGGTTCCTACGTCAAAATTTTTGCGCATCTCTTTACGCTAATTGACATGAGCTGCTTTCTGTGCTTCGGTCAAGTTATGTGGAATCCATCTGGAACATATCTTTTTTATAAATAAATGTTCATGTAAAATCGAATGAATTGCAGTCTGCGATATGCCAAGAGATGCCTCTACCTCACTGTAAGTCACATGTCGATCGTGTTCTATAATTTTCCGCACAGCATCGATGTTTTTTGGAATCACAAGAGTTTTTGGTTGACCTTTGCGTGATTTATCACTCACTGAGGCACGACCATGACGAAATTCTGCAAACCAATTGTAAACTGTCTTCTCTGATGGTGCTTCATTACCAAAAGTTTACCGAAGCGATATAATGCATCCTTGTAGAGTTAGACCTTCGACCAACGAAAACCTTCACGAGTAATCTCCATTATTTTATAAACTCACTGTCTTAAAACTGTCACTGTCAAGATACTACTGATTCAATTTTCTAAATTATCGCGGATTTCAAATTGACAAATGTCAAACTTTAATAATATAGTGATTACATATGTCAAAAGCTCCATCTAGTGGTCGATTGTAAAAATATAAAAGGTGTCCCTCGTATAAAGAATTTGTATGTAGAACTGAAAAGTGTGTAGAGGTTGGAGGATACCATATTGAATAAAATAAAATATTCAAATTTTTGTTTCAGATTAGGTGGTTTTGAGACAAGCATAAATGACTTTTTTTGGTTAAGTTACAAATAAAATGTTTGTTCCTCTTGTTCAGTCCATCCAGCGACACACTGTAGATGTGAAATAAATAAAAATGTTATTAGTTATGAGTGTATTCTTTTATTAATCTAGTGTTTTTAAATTACTGTTAGTTTTACTTAAACGAACCTGAAAGAATTAATTAATAAAAAATAATTAAATAATAATAATAATAAATAACGGACTAAATAGACAATTGAGACTTAATTACATATTCGTTTAAATAATTATACAGCGCCGAAAAACATTTATTCTAAATATCGCGATGGCGAATAAAGTAAATCTCTCTGATTTAAAAGTAACTAACCTAAAACGAGAATTAGAGGAGAGGGATTAGGATACAGCCCAGCCGGTAAAAAGGCAATGTTCCAGCAACGACTTCGAGATGTGCTGACTAAAAAAGGCGAGAATCCAGAGAATTATTTCTTCCAAGTTCCAGGTGGGGATGCTGACGTAAATTCGCTGTTAATAAAAATGGACCAGCGTCTAATAGAATAATAAATTCAAATGGAACAGAAGAATCTGGACAGTGTGAAAACTTTGGAACAGAGTCTAATACGAGGGGGTATTGATATATTCTTAGCCTATTGAAACAATTTAAAGTTAGGACAATATTTAATTATTCAACATAGTCTTCTCTTAAATTAATACTCTTAATACAGCGATTCTGCAACGCAACTCTTCTAAAAAAAGATTCTTCTTGGCCTGCAAGCAGCCCTCCACAGCTTCTATTACCTCTTCGTTGCACAAAAATTGACGCCCTATTAAACTTTTTTCAATCGAGGGAACAGATAATAGTCTGAGGGGCTAAGCCTGAGGAATAGGGCGGGTGTTCCAGTAATTCAAACTCTAGATCCCGATTTATATTCATGGTAATGCGCGATTTGTGTGCAGGGGCATTGTCCTGCAAAAACAGCACACCTTTGGCTAACATACCACGAAATTATTAGAAAGTTTTCCTCTTTTGAATGGCGCAATCCAATTTTTTACAGTCGCGTATGATAGGCATTGATTGACAAGTGTGTTAAACATATCTTCGTAAATTTCCTTACCACGTAACCTCTTCAAATACAATTATTTGATGATGCCTCAATACTCCAATTTATCGATTTTCAAAATTTACTTCACAGCTATACCTCAACATCTTCACGTAAGATTTTACGGTGGGACTTTTAAAATGACATTATTTTTTGCCACTATAACATTTTGTTTTGTTCAAGAAAAATGGCTTAGGCTAACTAGATATCAATACCCCTCGCAGATTCACAAATTCAAATGGCACAGAAAAATCTAGACAGTGTGAAAACTTTGAAGAACGACTAATAGACAATTAGCAAATTTTGGAACAGCGTCTGATAGATTCAGAAATTCAAACGGAACAGAAGAATTTGGCCAGCGTGAAAGCTTTCGAATTGCGACTAATAGACAATGCGCAAACTCAAATGATAAAAATGAGGTAGAAGAACCTGGACAATGTAAAAGCTACGGACAACGAATAATGGAGTCACAAACTCAAATGAAACAAATGCAGCAGACTCCAGAGAAAAATTTGGAAAAACAACTACTAAAAAATTCTAGAAGCTTCGAAAAAGTCTGGAACAAGTCGAGAAAGTGAATAAGCTTTTATTACCGTGGAGGAGAAAATTCTAAATTTTTCCAAGAAAAGTCTAAACTTTTGGAAGAACATTCTAGTTTCAGAGGAACTAATGCCTCAGATGAAATTACCTGGAACCATGAGTCATTCTGATCACAAGGAGGTCAACTAAGAAGCTATGCCGCGGCCCATCGAAATAAAAGAAGAAGCTCTAGCTATCTCCAAGACCAGAATCAAGTCACCAACCTTGGAGAAGTCTAATGCTTTAATCATAGGGCTAAGGGGTGATGCTAGTGATATTCTGCAGACATTACTTCCTGAAGAATGCAAAGATTATTTCCAACTCATTAAACGGTATATATAAGATATGGCCATGCGCATCTGTAGCAGGTATACCATACTTAACTGAAAAATTGGTTCCAGAAGAAAGACGAGAATCTTCATGAATCTGAGGCAGATATTGCCCGTCTGGTTCGACTTGCATATCCGATGGCACCAGAAAATTTAATGGAACGCCTGGTTGGCCAGACGTTCATAGATGGTGTCCGGGATAGTGATATGCAGCAGGCATTAAATTTGGAACGAACAAAGACCTTGATAGATGCTTTGGCATACGCACTTGAGTTCGAAACTGCAAAACAAGCCTCTCGAAACCATGTTCGAGTCTGTACTGTCAACAAACAGGAAAACGAGGAATTTATGGAGCAGGTGGTAAGTCGAGTCCTAAATCAGATCCAGCCAAATAAAAGAGCACTGCGATGCTGGAATTGTGGAGAAATCGGTCACATTTGAAGTAAATGTGGTAAGGTGGCCAAGAAAGCATCCGCTGAGCATCAGAAAGACTAAAGCGAGTCGATGATCGGGGGCAATCATCGATCCAGCATCAGAAAGCCTCAAGGATGCTTGGCCAAGTCGCATCCTTGCAATCAAACCAACGGCAGGATCGATAAAACCATCGTGCGACCCGATCTAATTACCAGAAATAAAACGTTAAAACGGCATATGATGCCTTTTTCAAAGAAATTTAAAATATAAAAAAAAATATTAAATTTCTTTGAAAAAGGCATCATATGCCGAACCATGTAAGATTGTTTCAAATATATACATATTGAAGCAAAATCAGACTTTAAATTGCCAACTAATTGAATCTACCATAACATACTAAGGTCAAGGAATTATTATATATATATATGTAAATCGCAATGTAAACGAGAATTAATAACTATTAAATTTCCCCATTACATGCAATTGCCGCTATAATTTGTTGTACTAATTTCTACAAATTACAAAATCACATTTGCCTAAGAATGCAGACACAACCGTCCAGGTTGTCCGGGCAAATTAAAAATGTGTGAAAGTATATACAGTGCTTCTCAAAAGTCCCCCCCCTCTTATCTTTGGAACGATTATACATACACATGTGAAATTTGGAAACTGAATATTATAGGTTATAAATTTCCCTACTAGTGATGATAGATGACGAAATCGTCATAGATGACGTCACAAGGCCATTGTGACCAATAATTTTAAATGGAACGCTATGGCAAGCGACACCTCTTTTAAAAGGTATCGAAAAAACCTATTCAATGATACTAATTGAACTTGACAATATTGACGTTTTAAAACAACGTATTGTTGCTGAATGTGAGGCTGTTTCCGCAGACACATTTGAAGAAGTACGAGAAGAGTTTAAAAATAGGATATTTTACTGTCAGGAAGTAAATGGAGGTCACTTCGAGCAATTTCTTTAAGTACATACTGTTTCTTAAATCTGTATTTAATATCATACTGAACGGAATTTAAATTTTCATGTTTACTAATGAGCCATTAAAACTGCCTCAAACACAAACAAAATTAGTATAATTGAATAGGTTTTTTCGATACCTTTTAAAAGAGGTGTCGCTTGCCGTAGCGTTCCATTTAAAATTATTGGTCACAATGGCCTTGTGACGTCATCTATGACGATTTCGTCATCTATCATCACTAGTAGGGAAGTTTATAACCTATAATATTCAGTTTCCAAATTTCACTTGTGTATGAATAATCGTTCCAAAGATAAGAGGGGGGGAGGTGACTTTTGAGAAGCACTGTATATATATATAATATATATATATATATATATATATATATATATGGTAAATTCAATTTGTTGGTGATTTAAGGTCTGGTTTTACTTGAAATATATATATTTAAAACAATCCTACATGTTTTGGCAAATGATGCCTTTTTCAAGGAATATAAAATGTAAATGACAGTATATTAATGTCATACATTTGTAGTTGCTATGGATAAAATTATTTAAAGATACATTCCAATTGAATAATAATAAATCATGTCTTAGTATTCTAAAATAGATAGACAACAAAAATAGGGAAAAGCAAGACATAGTAATTATTATGTCTTATATCCTATTATATGATATATCTATATAAAATCCCTATTTTTAAATTCACATTCAAAATTTCTGTCTATATTTTATTTACAGACAAAAATAATCATCATCTCTTTTATTTTCAATTGCTATGTTTATTCAATAAACTTTCATTTTATCCAAGTAAGTTAGTTTTTAAAATGCCAGTTTTATATACCTTTTTTAAATTTAAATTTGAAAATGACATGAAATATATGAAAATGGAATATATATTCCTTGAAAAAGGCATCATTTGCCGAAACATGTAGGATTGTTTTAAATATATACATTTTGATGTAAAACCAGACCTTAAATCGCCAACAAATTGAATTTATCATAACATACAATGGTCACGAAATAATTATCTTTATATATTTATATATACAGGGTGTCCAGAAACTCTCCTGACAAACGAAGACCGGAGTTTCCTCAGATAATTTTAAGACAATTAAACCCAAATTCACCTAGTCCGAAAATGCTTCCTAAGGGAACTAGAGTTCTTTGAAGATGGCGCCTTGTATTTATTTTTTTTTTAATTCCTCCAGAACGCTTCTATTTAGAAAAACAAAAACTGGTATGCTTATTTATCCTCCAGAGATGAATCGATTCCATCAATTGCGAATTTCTAGTACCAGTCATAGGCGTCCGTTTTGGGTAGGTCAACGGTTATTTTAAGGCATAACTTTTTTGTCTTTAACTTTTAAGCATTTGTGACACTAGATTATTAAATTTTCAGGTATTCCAGTACTAAAAGGTACTCTTACTTTAAGTCGGTAGGATACACCGTTTTCTAGAAAAATCGATTTGTAAATTTTTCGTTTTTTCTTCATTAAAGTTCAATTTTTTATTTTTTGCAATAGTTAGCTCTGAACTGCCAAGAAAAGTAAAACCTACGTTTTTCATTGTCAAATTGTTGTCAGTTCGCGAAGTTTATCTTTTCATTTTTTACTTTGTGTTATTCAAACACAACGATTTCAATTTAAAAAAAAATGGTTTTTACTAATGAGGAATACGCCGATATGCATTTAGTTTATGGCGAAATGAGGTGTAACGCTCGAGCGGCGCAACGTAGATACGCTGAAAAATTTCCCAATCGTCAGCATCCCACTCACTCAACATTTACAGCTCTTCATCAACGATTAAGAGAAACAGGTTCAGTGGTCCCAAAAAATAATGAAACAGGGAGACATAATGATGTAACAGCAGAACATGAAGATGTTATTTTAATGGAAGTTGAGGAAAATCCAGAAATTAGCGATCGAAGACTATCTGCCATGTACCCCACAATTTCAAAATCTTCCGTAGGAAATATCTTACACAAAGAAAATTTATATCCTTTTCATTTTACAAAGGTGCAAGCACTGCTAGAAGGAGATTTTCCTGCTCGCGTAGAATTCGCTAGATTGTTACAAAATCAGAAAAATCAAGATGAAGATTTCTTCAGGAACATTTTGTTTGGTGACGAAGCTACATTCTCAAAAAATGGAATTTTTAATATACATAATGCACATTATTATTCGTACGTTGGTGACAATCCCCACGTTGTTCAAGAATTTAAGCATCAGCATAGGTTTAGCATAAACGTCTTGATAGGAGTAGTTGACGATTATCTACTTGGACCTGTGGAATTACCTGCTCGTTTAAATGGTGCTGATTACTTACATTTCCTGCAAAATATTTTACCTGATTTGTTAGATGAGGTGCGTTTAAATATTCGGCAAAACTTATGGTTTCTACAGGACGGCTGTCCGGCCCACTTTAGCAGGAATGTACGAGACTTTCTAGATAATAACTACGAAGACCATTGGATTGGAAGAGGCGGTCCAGTTGCTTGGCCAGCAAGGTCGCCGGATTTGAATCCTTGCGACTGTTTGGGGATACATAAAAGCATTTGTTTATTCCGTTCCGATACAAAATCGCGCACAACTCTGGATAAGGATACAAGATGCTTGCAACGAATTTAGAAATAACTTTGGAATTTTTGCAAGAATTCGGCGTTCTCTAAGCAAAAGGGTAAACCTATGCATAGAGACTAATGGTCATCACATCGAGCAACTTTTGTAACAATCTACCTTTGATACTTGTTCTTTTTTTGTTAGTTTCGTTCCATTGTAATAAATAATTTGTTTTTAATTTA
The DNA here is from genome assembly GCA_935421215.2 of Melolontha melolontha. Taxonomy (NCBI): domain Eukaryota; kingdom Metazoa; phylum Arthropoda; class Insecta; order Coleoptera; family Scarabaeidae; genus Melolontha; species Melolontha melolontha. The sequence continues at coordinate 84,308,520 of OW285242.1, read as the reverse complement.
TTAAATTAATTTTCATCCATGCCTTGATAGTCCAAGCCAGCTTCGTCGCTAAAAATAAGTAGGTACATAATAAATTGAACTTTAATGAAGGAAAAACGAAAAATTTACAAATCGATTTTTCTAGAAAACGGTGTATCCTACCGACTTAAAGTAAGAGTACATTTTAGTACTGGAATACCTGAAAATTTAATAATCTAGTGTCACAAATGCTTAAAAGTTAAAGACAAAAAAGTTATGCCTTAAAATAACCGTTGACCTACCCAAAACGGACGCCTATGACCGGTACTAGGAATTCGCAATTGATGGAATCGATTCATCTCTGGAGGATAAATAAGCATACCAGTTTTTGTTTTTCTAAATAGAAGCGTTCTGGAGTAATTTAAAAAAAAATAAATACAAGGCGCCATCTTCAAAGAATTCTAGCTCCCTTAGGAAGCATTTTCGGACTAGGTGAATTTGGGTTTAATTGTCTTAAAATTATCAGAGGAATCTCCGGTCTTCGTTTGTCAGGAGAGTTTCTGGACACCCTGTATATTCGATGTTAATAAGAATCTAAGGTTCACACAAAATATCTCAGTTGAAACACACAGCCCTTTTCAAAAACAACTATGAAAAGAAAAAGAAAAAAAAATTGTGAAGTGTATAGTTTAAGATAGTTTAGTTGATGAAAGGCATTAATTAACGAATAGAACAATTGGTGAGTTTAGTTATACAAAAAAATTAAAGGTCGCTAAAACCAAAAAAACATTTTTATTTAATATATATATATATATATATATATATATATATATATATATATATATGAGGGGTGATACTAGTGATATTTTGCAGACATTGCCTCCTGAGGAAGGTAAAGATTATTCTTAACTCATTAAGCGGTTGAAGATGAGATATGGCCATGCACATTTGGAGCAAGTATACCATACTCAACTGAAGAATCGATCACAGAAGAAAGGCGAGAATCTTCAAGAATTTGAGGCAGATGTTGCTCGTCTAGTTCAACTTGCATATCCGATAGCGCCAGATAATTTCATAGAAGACCTAGCTGTCCAGACGTTCATAGATGGTCTCCGGGATATTGATATGCAGCAAGTATTAAGGTTGACACGACCGAAAACCTTGATCGATGCTTTGGCACACGCGCTTGAGTTTGAGACTGCAAAACAAGCCTCTCAGAACCATGCTCGTGTCTGCACTGTTGACAAACAGGAAAATGGAGGAGTTCATGGAGCAGGTGGTTAGTAGAGTTCTAAACCAGATCAAACCAAATAAAAGTGCACGGCCATGCGGGAATTGTAGAAGAAACGGTCACATTCAGAATAAATGTGGTAAAAGGACCAAGAAAGAATCGGCTGAGAATCTGCAAGCCCCAAGGACTGCCCAAGTCGCATCCTTGCAACATCAAATCAATGGCCTGCATGTGGGCGCTATTATGAAGAGAACGACCTAACCTTGCTTGCTAGATACTGGATCGATGAAAACAATCGTGCGGCCCGATTTGATTCCAGGAATAAATAATTACTTTCTAGCAAATGGAGACTTAGGACAGCTACTGGAGAAGCAGCTTCTGTGGCAGGTGAAGTAGATGTCAACTTTATCATAGGACCAACATCAATCCGACATCGTGTTCTCGTAGCCGACATAGAAGAAGAAATAATCTGGGGATTAGACATCATGAACACCTACGGCTTCCAGTTACACATGAAAGAAGGCACTTTAAAAATAAATAATGAAGAATTGTTTCTTCATGGGAAAGATTGTGGGAATGTACAGGTAGTTACAGCAGAGAATGTTGTTCTGGGTGAAGTGAGACATTTTTGATGGCGAGTATGGAAGGTGATAATTTGGACGGAAATGTTACAATGTTGGAACCAAAGACCGATGATGACTCAAGAGACTGTACCGGTAAGGGTGATGAATGTGAACTATTACCCTGTTTTATTGAAGAAGGGTACTATTCTGGGGTGGTGTCGCCAGTGTCGGCCGTCGTTCATCGAGTAGAGGCGAAGAAGAATGAATTTGTGCAGGTTCCTGAGAAATTGTCCAAGATAATCGACTCAGCCTGTCAAGGATTGAGCAAGAAGGAACAAAGCCAAATTAAGGATCTAATCTAACATTATGAAGACGTCTTTGAAACTGAAAGTGGTACGAAAGGTAGAACCAATATTGTGATGCACAAAATAAATACCGGCGATGCAAGTCCAATACGATAAGGACCAAGAAGGTTACCACTGGCAAAGCATGAGGAAGCCAAGCAGATTATACAAGATATGGAAAGCCAATGAGTAATTGAACTGTCGAATAGTCCTTGGGCTTGACCAGTGGTCCTTGTCAGGAAGAAGGATGGATCTACCAGATTCTACGTGGACTATCGTCGTTTGAATAGTGTGACCAAAAAGGACAGCTATCCTCTCCCAAGAATAGAACGATACGCTAGACACCTTGGCAGGAGCAAAATGGTTCTCCATCTCGACTTGAAGAGCGGTTATTGGTAAGTGGGAATGGACCCCAATGACAAAGAGAAGACTGCCTTCAGTTTAGGTACAAGGCTCTGGCAGTTTACAGTCATGCCATTTCAACTGTGTAACGCCCCAGCTACTTTTGAGCGACTCATGAACACTGTACTGAGGGGACTGTCTTGGAATACCTGCCTGGTATATCTCGATGATGTGATTGTGGTAGGGAAGACCTTTGAAGATCACATGAAAAATTTGGAAGTAGTATTCCAGAGGTTGCGAGATGCCAACCTGAGCTTAAGTCCAAAGAAATGTCATCTTTTCCGCAAGGAGGTAAATTACCTTGGACATGTGGTTTCCGGAAAAGGAGTTGCTGTGGATCCAGAAAAAGTAAAAGCTGTGGAAAAATGGCCTGTACCCAAAGATAAACATCAACTAAGAAGCTTTTTGGGATTATGCACGTACTATCGACGCTACGTTCCTGGATTCTCTAACATTGCAAAATCACTTACTCGCCTAACACAAAATCGAGCATTCATTTGGAACAACGAATGCCAAGCGTCCTTTGAGTTGTTAAAAGGAACTTTGATCAGTGCACCTGTTTTAAACTATCCACTGCCATCTGGGAGGTTTGTTCTGGATACGGATGCCAGTAACGTCGGGATTGGTGGTGTGCTCTCTCAAATCCAAGATGGACAAGAAAAGGTCATTCATTGGATACTTCAACAAGACCCTGTCCAAACCGGAGAGGAACTACTGCGTAACCAGGAGAGAACTATTGGCCGTAGTTAAGACCATTGAGCATCTTTATAAGTTCCTTATCCGTACTGATCATGCCGCCTTAAAGTGGCTCTTACAATTCCCGAGGATCAAGTAGCTAGATGGATTGAAAGGCTACAGGAGTATGACTTTGGCATTTAACATAGAGCAGGCCTTAAACATCGAAATGCAGATCATCTTTAAAGGAGGCCCTGTCCAGAAGACTGTCAACATTGCAACCGAATCGAAGACAAATCGCCCAACGCTCTTTAAACCGCCGTGGTTGATGACCAATGGCAACCTGGCAATTTGCGCAGATCAAGAAGCTGATCCGGATCTTGCAGTCGTCAGGGCTTGGAAGAGAAATGGGCATAGACCGACCTGGCAAGAAATTGCTCCCCATTCACGAGAATTGAAGCCATACTGGGCACAATTGGATTTCTTAACCATGGAAGACGATCTCCTGAGAAGTGAAGTCGAAAATCACGATGGAAGCGAACGGAAGATGGAAATGGTGGTTCCAAAGGAAAGAATATCAGAGTTATTGCGAGAACTTCACAATGGGACTTCTGGGGGACATTTTGGCGTCCATAAGACACTGGAGAAGGTGCGCCAGAGATTTTACTGGGTGAATTGTTCACGAGATGTGAAAGAATGGTGCCAAAAGTGTGCTAATTGCGCCGGAAGCAATGGTCCCCAGAGGCGTCGACGGGCACACATGCGCCAATACAATGTAGGAAGCCCATTTGAAAGGATCGCCATCGATGCCGCCGGCCCTTTTCCAGAAAGCGACAAAGGAAATAAATACATAATAGTGGTCATAGATTATTTTACCAAATGGGTTGAAGCATATGCTCTACCAATCAAAAAGCCCGAACTGTAGTAGACGTGATTGTGAAGGAGTTCGTCAGCCGTTTTGGTGTACCCCTGGAACTTCATTACGATCAAGGGCGAAATTTCGAGTCCAGTCTATTCGAAAAGATGTGTGGACTTTCGGGCATATGGAAGACGAGAACAACTCCCTTGCATCCACAATCAGATGGGATGGTAGAGCGAATGAACAAGACCATGATCAGACACTTATCGAAAGTGGTCTCCGAACACCAGAGAGATTGAGACGAACATTTACCATTATTCCTAATTCCGTATCGGGCCTCTGTTCAAGAGACAACTGGCCAATCACCAGCAAACGTGCTATTCGGGAAGGAGCTCCGATTGCCCTGTGACTTAAAGTTTGGGAGCAAGCCTGGTGAAGATCTTGCCGGAGAGGATTATGTCAGCACGCTCAGACGACGACTAGATAATATCCATGGACAAGTAAGACATAATATCCAAGATGCGAGTGACAGAATGAAGGAGAGGGGGGGAAGGCGATCGGGTTTGGTTATATAATCCACAACGCCGACGGGGCCTATCTCCAAAACTTAAAAAAAATTGGGAGGGGCCATATGAGGTGTTGAAGCGGATCAACGATGTAATATACCGCATCAGGCGAACACCTCATACTAAGCCAAGAGTCGTACATTTTAATCGATTAGCCCCATACTCTGGAGACAATAATTACGAAACCACTGAATTGCGCCGATTGGATAGCCAATACCAGGAACAAACCTTCGAAGACTTTATGGAAGAGTATTCTGGTTCGAGAAAAGCTCGATTTGAGGTAACCAAGATTTGTTTGCGGTGTCTCCAGACTACACGCTTGAAGATCAGCCCGTATTTTATTTGATCACGAAAGAACTGTCAAGCCTGAAGCCAACCTATCGTGCCTTATGGGAGGCCCTGACCCACTTACGCGAACAAATGTTACAACAAGACATTTTGAAATTAGCAGTTCCAAAATTGGGTTGTGGATTGGACCACCTAGACTGGAGAATTGTAAGGAGCATGTTATAAGTAATCTTCCGACATACTGGTATGGAAATTCTGGTATGCAGTTACCGACTTGAATATTCCTGTCCATCCGGGCAAGATAAGACCGTGGACTGTTATTTCGATATGACGTCACAATGTAACAAAGGCCCTACCAGTCGCCATCGTTTGAGGGAACCAAAGCATGACATGTTTCGGGACAAAACTTCATTTTTAAGAAGCGGGCAATGTGATGACTCATCCAACAATACGTCACGTATAATACTTCTGGCGTGTTCTCGGCAGATCTAGAAATGGAAAGACCGAGACTAAGAAAAATCGAGAGGCTCGGCGGCCCATATATATAAGCCGTCGAAGAAGGGATTGGGAGGCATTTGATACCAGAGCATCGCCGAGTGAACATAAATATAAATACATAAATGTGCTTATTGTTAGTAATTAGTTTTTAAATTGTTATTCGTTATTATTATTAGTCGTACATTAATATAGTGTGTGTCTACGTTACCGTTAGTTTTATTTATGAACCCAAAAAGACAAACTACACAATACTAATTTGAAAATATTTAATATAAAAGCTGAAAACTCCAAGAATTTATCAAATGATATATATATATATATATATATATATATATATATATATATATGGTAAACCTAATCAGTAGGCGATTAAAGGTCTGTATATTACTTCAAAATATATGTATTTAAAAAACTCTACATGTTTCGGCTGTATACGCCGATTCATATTTTGTATTCTCTTGAAAAAGGCGTATACAGCCGAAACATGTAGAGTTTTTTAAATACATATATTTTGAAGTAATATACAGACCTTTAATCGCCTACTGATTAGGTTTACCATATCATACCAAGGTCACGAAGTTATTATATATATATATATATATATATATATATATATATATAGTTCGACTTATTTTCAAATACGAGTTCATAGTTTTTTAAATATATGCTAGACGCATAAAGAAGACATTGAGTTTTGTAAATGAGACAAGGAAAGAAGAAGTATGGTAGAAGTACGATATTTTTATTTAAATGATACGGGATTTGAAAACCAATGAAATATACGTGTTGTAATACTTCGCTATAGACAAAATCCAATTTGTTACAAGATACAACGAAACATTCGAAATTGACAAAAGAACACGGCTTTTTAGAATGCAGGTGTGCCGTTGAAAAAGGACTTAAGAGAAATCTTCTCTTAAGCCTTAAAAAGTCTTTGGCGTTACCGACCTTATAAAAGGGAGATGACGTCGAAGAATAACAATTTATATTACGGGCACCGTTTCTAGTCAGTCTTAAAATTTAGTTTCATCGTAAACTTCGTATTAAATTGTTAATTTTTTAAGCATTTTAAAGTTTAACTATTTATAAGAGCGTCTATATTTTATTTTATTCTAATTAATCGTTAATTTCGTTACATAATTAATTTTATATTATTTTGTGATATCAAACGAAACATGTATCACGTAGAGTTTGATAACTAATATAACGAAATTAGAAATCAGTTTTAAAATTATATAGTGTGAAGATAAATATTTCATGCGGTAGGAATTACTTTCCACTAAATGAATATTGAATAACACACTCTTTTAGTACAACAAAATTAGTAAATTCAAAATCCATGAAGCTTTAACTAAGTAAATTAAATAAAACACTTAGTGTCATAGCTTAGTATTTGGAGGGTTTTAGATCCCCAAGGTAATACACTTGTGTGCTGATTGCAAGATGTATATCTTGCTTATATCATTTATAACGTCTAACAGTAAGAGTTTTAACCATTTTTTTTTGGAGATCAATGAACTTGAATTATCAGATGTTTCTTGTAAAATACATGATAAACAAAGATATGGACCGACTTTAACTACATTTTTGCCCTAAAAATTTGGAAATTTTTTATGAATTAATAGACATTTATACGTCGATTCGCATAGGTTTTGTTACGTGTCCGTAACGCTCAACGCATCGTAACGTTTATTTTGTATTCAATTAGCAGTCTCTTTATTATATTTTGCTCCATTTCCGGCGAACCTACCTGTATATGTATCGATCGTCATTTATTTGTATCATATATTTGGTTTCTTTCAAGTATTTCTTTTTTCTCGTACTCCGGTTCTTGTTTTTTGGAAGTACAATACTCTCTCCCCGTACGCAGACGTAAATTTTTGCCGATCTTGGGCAGTTGTCACGAGTCCTCAATCGCTGGTGTCTATGAGTATGGCTTAAGTGAAATTTTATTAAGAATTACGGCCCCATGCTGGATTTAATTCATAGATAATACCATTAATCGCTGAGCGATATCTCTCTAAGAGGATTTAAGTGATTTTTGAAAGAACACGTTGACAACCAACTAATACTATCTTGCAATTCCATCGAAAGTCTCGTTTCGGTACGTATTAGAGTTTCTCTTCATGTTCTTTTGTTTATTTTGTTGTTTAATTTCTTAATTTAGGCGGTTCTATCTATGGGCGAACAATACCACCCCGTACTGTCCCGTTTGTGACGCTTCATCTAGGGAAATGCATCAGAAGTCGCCGGACCCATACAGATAAGCCTATCTAACGTTAATTATCACACACGTGACATATAAAAACGCCCTGTCGTAAAAGGCGACTAAACGGAGTCCTGGTTAGTTTTGTTTCAATCCATCTGTAACATGGTTAGTTTTGGTCATCCCATCTGGAACACCGTTCTGTTTCCATGATTTTCGTTCCTTCATTTCAGATAGAGTTCTTGAATCGTTTGACATCTATCAGTTTTTTTTATTAGTTTTGGTACAGTACGCTTAGTTAGGTTCTCGCGTATTAAGGTTGGTTCTTTTCTTATGCCTTAGACTTTTGTGAGTTTGTTTTTTTTTAACATCGATGCTTTTCATTGCAGTTTTATATTTGTGGTTCATTTCAGCCCTTGCGTACGTGCAAGGTTCCGTTCTATTTGCTTCTTTTTGCGTTTCATTTAGTTCAGTCCATTTTGTGTTTCGGACGGAAGGGCGTTTTTATATGTCACATGTGTGGACATCGGATTGGTTCCAGATTTGTAATGGCTTCTGGTTGTAACGGAGAGTTGTGTCAACCTTGAGTTTTGTTGATCTCTTCATCGGCGTGGCCAGATTTATAACATTTATCGAATCGTTCATTGAGATTGATGTTCTGTGAATTCTTTCTATTAGGAGTAAAAGAATTACTGGCTGGTTTTGTTCCATCATCCACGCACTTTAATTTTTATCGCTCACTCTTACGTTGGAACTTGTCTGTAGATTTCTTTTCCAGTTTTTTTTTTGAACGGATATTATCTTGTGTTATTGTTTGGGATTCTGTTGGAATCATCTTGGTCTTGTTTTCTGACGTTTCGTTTGCTGGTTGTCTGTCTTTAGGAATACCTTTATGACCTGTCTGGGGGCCTCGTAAAAGGCGACTAATATTAGTCCGGATTAGTTAGTTCTTTCGTCAAGAACATCGTCGACGAATGGTATCTCATTCTTTTTCTTTTAGTTTTCGGAATTTCGTTTTCTTTTCCTTTTGGAGGATGTTACTTTTGTTTGGGAGTTTCTCATTGTTGGGAATCTTGTGGGATAATTTTATTTTATTTTGAACCATTTCGACTTTTCTTTCCTTGCCGTATATTTTGAACTAATCTATCTTTTGACATTAACTTTGAGATAAGGTATAGCTCGTTACCTTACCGTTGCCGTTTTATCTTTTCCTTCTCTTGAGTATATCTTGTCTCGAGTTTTGTTTGAGTTCCTACTTGGCATTAAAGCATATGTTAGCTTTACTGCCCGGATTTGACTATTTGACATTTTCTCGATTTTGACTTATTTTGACGTATTTTATCTTACTTTGGGCCATATAGGTTTCTTCCTAAGCTTGTCTTTGCCTGGTCTCGCTGAGTCCGGCAGTTTTGTGGTTGCTTAACGTTCATTCTTTTTGTTCCGGACATTGATCGGATTATTTTTGTTTCCTTTTTGTGATTGAAGGCTGCACCTACTGGGTCGGGGTTTGTTTGCGCTGTCGCCGTTTCGTGGGTTGCGTTTCCGGATTTCTTTTCTTACTGCCTGTCTTTCTCCACCCACGAGCTGTGAGCATGAGGGCCTTGCCGTTTCCGCATTGCCGCAACTCTCGGTTCCCTTCACTTAGCTTTCTTCTCTGGTTTACCCATTTCACTTATCCATCCTTTCTATTTTTCTTACTCAAGCTTTTCTCTACTCTACTCTTATTTTCCTCTGTACTTATTTTACGTCCGGAAAGGTGTACTCTCGACTTGGTCTCAGTCGGGGCATTCCTCACTCGCAGCTGGTTGTAGTCCTTTTGTTAGTTTGGGCCTACTTCACCCTCGATAAAAAGGGCTCCTTTTCTTAAATTTAAAAATCCATAAAAAAAAAGTAAATTCTTTTCCTTTTTTTATCCCTATAAAAAAAGAAAAAAGAAAGAAGAAAAACTTGAAAGAAACCAGATAAACGTTACGATGCGTTGAGCGTTACAGACACCAGCGATTGAGGACTCGTGACAACTGCCCAAGATCGGCAATAATTTACGTCTGCGTACAGGGAGAGAGTATCGTACTTCCAAAAAACAAGAACCGGAGTACGAGAAAAAAGAAAAACTTGAAAGAAACCAGATAAACGTTACGATGCGTTGAGCGTTACGGACGCGTAACAATTCCCCTAACACTAGGGAGTGTTAGGGGAATTGTTACGCGTCCGTAACGCTCAACGCATCGTAACGTTTATCTGGTTTCTTTCAAGTTTTTCTTTTTTCTCGTACTCCGGTACACTAGGGAGTGTTAGGGGAATTGTTACGCGTCCGTAACGCTCAACGCATCGTAACGTTTATCTGGTTTCTTTCAAGTTTTTCTTTTTTCTCGTACTCCGGTTCTTGTTTTTTGGAAGTACGATACTCTCTCCCTGTACGCAGACGTAAATTATTGCCGATCTTGGGCAGTTGTCACGAGTCCTCAATCGCTGGTGTCTATGAATATGCCTTAAGTGAAATTTTATTAAGAATTACGGCCCCACGTTGGGCGCCAAGTTGCTACGACGCTGAACGTCGAGCTTATAAAACTATTGGAAAATATACCAGGTACAACAAAAGAAGAAAACAAACGGAGCAGACCCGGTCTCGGGCGACTGAAACTGCCCACCCTCCCGTTTCTGCCAACGTCCAACCCGGCTTCTGAGGCTGCCTCAGCCCAGGGGGTGGGGAGACCCAGAGGTAAGAACAATGAAATACTAAATAGATGGTCAAGGGCACCATCGAACTTTAGTATTTCATTGTTCTTACCTCTGGGTCTCCCCACCCCCTGGGCTGAGGCAGCCTCAGAAGCCGGGTGGGCCGTTGGACGTTGGCAGAAACGGGAGGGTGGGCAGTTCCAGTTACCCGAGACCGGGTCTGCTCCATTTGTTTTCTTCTTTTGTTGTACCTGGTATATTTGCCAATAGGTTTATAAGCTCGACGTTCAGCGTCGTAGCAGTTTGTTACTGTTTAGCAGTAACCCTATAATAAATGAAATATTATTATTATACTTAAGTGTTGATTAGTGTATTTTATTATTAATATAGTTATTATTTTTATTATGATGCCGTGTGTTTTATTAAACGAACCGAACAGAAGATTATCACAATATTATTATCGGAACCTCTCTCATTGATTGAACGACTTTTACCTTTATGGGACAAGGTTTATCCTGTCGCCGCCATTCCATCGACTCCTTTTTTATAGAGGATTATAATACAGAACCACTGTTTCATCTCTTGTGACAATTGACTGCAAAATTGTTTTCTCCACACATATTTAAAAACACATTCAACACGATGTTGATAATCATCAAGGCATTTTTGTCTCAAATGGCCACGTGGCCGTCTCAACGTTGTTTAATTTGATTAGGCGTATTTCTCTCCTTCAAATTTAATGAACGCGTATTATTCATTTCTATTAACTGTAACACTGTAATGTACAAGTGACATTACTTGATTGCAGATTGATAGCTTTGCTACTGGTCGTAGAACTTTGCTATTTACAGGATATGCGCACGTCCAACTATGGCACAACACGTATTGAACGCGTTTTAACATGTATAACCTTGTCAGGCCGAAAATATATGCGCTTACCTCCTAGGTAATTTAAAAATCGGGATGATATTATTGTCATTTAGTTGTATTGTCAGTAAATGAATTTAGTGCTTGTAATTTTTAATTGTTTAAACATCTGTCTTTAATTGTTTTAACAATCTATCATTAACAGTACTAATTTTCTTTGATAAAAAATTCAGTTGAAATTTTTTATTAAGTACGTATTCGTTCCATTTCTTTATTGTCTTGCATTTGGTGTTTACTGTTTATAGTACATTATTAGTATTAAATAATTAAAAATAAATTAAATTATTATAAAAATAATAATATAAAAAACTAAATATGCAGCCGAAAAGTAGAAGTTCAAAGGTACAAGTCGATGAAAATATAGAATACTGCTATGAGAATATTGGAAGATATTAATGTTTGAGAGTAATTAGAACAGCTAAAAATGAAGAAAAAAAATATAAACTCTCATGAATAAGGAAAGTAATGGGGGAGACGTTGAAATCCAAACATATTTCATAATCAGCAAAAGTAAAAATATATTGTACAGTGATTTTCTCTAGAATACCGTATGAATTACAATTATGGATAATGGATAAACGCAATATGGTAAGTATGGTAGGATTAAATAACACAAATTATTCAAGCACAAAAGTTGAGATGATACTATATAAATTAAGAGAAATAGGTAAAAGTGTAAAAAAATAACCCATTCAAATATCTTAGGAAAATTGGGAAAGTCTGGTTGTTTATAGGAAAAAAAGCTTCTCTCTCTCTCGCCCCCCCCTTCCCTCACCATCTAACACCATAAGAATAGAAAGAGCGAAAAACTTGTTAAGTCGTTACGACAAAAGAGTGTATCACAAAATTTTATTCTCGACCGAGAACATCCTTACAATTGAGGAAAACTTAACCAATAGTGTGATAGGGTGTATGCTCGAAGTTCCCTGGTTCAACGTAGTCACTACCTGACCTCAGTAATGGTTTGGTGGGGCTCCTACGAAGATGTTTTTTCTTATTATTTTTGCGAGATTTGGGTGAAAACACAATTTGACATAGGCTAAAACACAATGTTCCCGAGTTTGGTAACCCTGACATAAACCCTTCCGATTACACTGGTCAACACAGTTTGGTTTTTTTATACACGAATACGTGTAAGTTATATCTTTTGTTATGCCGATTCTGAATCTAATTTAAAATTTCCTCCATCACGTCGGAATTTTGAGATATTTTCTTAAATAGTTTTTTAAAAGAACGCATGAAATTTGACAAAATTTTAAAGTTACTTTTATATAAAATACTACTAAAAATATTGTTCTGTCTAACATTCAGTGCACATGTCTGAACATGTCCTTGCATGTTTCCTACGTCATAGCACTTAAGCCACGCCTATTTTTGCTCTAGAACCAATCAAATTAAGAATTGGTAGATATCATTGGCTATGTGGGTATATAAAGAGCTACACACGGCTCTTTCGATTCAACGTAAGTCGGTTTGTGATAGCTGAATGTCTTTTTATTTTATAATATCGCGTACGTGTACAAATAATCCAAACAGTTTCTGTTATGTATGTGGAGAATTCACATAACACATAAGCAGAATATTACACCTTTAATAGAAAAGTTATATTTTCACTATTTTGGCTTAACCATTGAACATTAGTCTCCTAATAGTCTCCTAGCATTTGCTGCGCATGCTGTGCTCTTACTCTGAAGGGCTAGTCAAACGGTAAGAAAAGCGCTATGCTATTGCACTTGTTAATGAGCTTTTTAGAAGTTACCAGAAATTGAGCTGTAACATCAGCCTTAAAATACATTTTTTGCACTCGCATCTGGATTTCTTTTCCCGAACCTCGGCGACGAGAATAATGAACACGGCGAAAATTTTATCAAGACATTTCTGTTATTGAAAAACGTTATCAGAGCAAGAGGAGCAGTGAAATGCTTGCTGAGTATTGTTGGACATTGATCCGAAAGTGCCGAAGAACAGTATAAAAGAAAAGTAAAATGAAACACATTTTAAACAGGACGATACCATGCAGCTCCATATAATGTACATACCTAATTAATATTATTTCATTTACTTTTCAATATTTTTTTTTCCAAAACCTTGCGCTCCAGAATAAATTTGTTATTATTACTATTGTTAGAACTATAAAAGAAACGAAAATTATACATAGTTTCTATAGAAAAATTTAAAAAATTAAAATTTGTTGACAATTATCGATAATGGGATGTTCTCGAAGGTATGGTTTTTGTGAACGCAGGTGTTAAAAAGTTCGAATAAATTATACATCGTCTAGAAGGTTCTTTTTTGTTTTTTTTATACGCGATTAAAATATTGACAGTATTTATTGCTAGACTGTGTATATACTTATTGTGCCACATAGTTTATTAACTTCTTTAGATTTATTGATCGCTTTACTTCTTCTTTTCGTTTTAAATTGAGACACATCCTTTTTGTGTTGTATGCATAGCAAGCCACTGTTTTAAGCTGTAAGCTTGTCCAGACCTCAGGATCGCTTAGAGTGTATTTGGTATATGTAAAGTGTTTCATGGCTTTGTTACTACACCTCATCGTCGTGAGAGTGTAAAGACGTCGATTTAACTTTCACATCCTCATAATTTAAGGGTAACTGAAGAAACTACCGATCAATAATCTCAAGAAAAATCAATCTCGAACACCCTGGTTCCAGGATTCGATCTCTCGACTAACGGTTCTCTCACTTTTCCTGTCCGACGCTCTTACCACTTGTGTCATTCAGCCGTTTAATTATTTAAATATTTATGAGCTGTTATTATTATTTCTTTATTTCTAGATCCATAATATTTTATTTATATTTCGTGTTCTTTTCGTCCATATATTTACTGTTTCTATCATTTTACGATGCATGCTGGTTGTTTCGTTTTATATACATTACTAGTGGAAATTCTTTCTGTTATATTTATAGTAATTCAGTTCATCGTTGGTATATATTGGACTTTATTATTTACGGAATATGGATCTAATCTTGAACTTCTGCTATTTACTAGAGTGGACCAATTCGGAGCGAAAGCAGAGGCGCGACTAACGAATTAGTTCCCGCGTGCCCCATCGCACATACGATTACTTAGTATGTTGTTCACGGTCATCGTGTGTACACGTATAATAGCAGCAGGAAAGTGTATTCTGTGTATTTAATAATGTTCAAAGTTAGTCAATAGGTTTATTGAGAACCATCCTAGTTTATCTTACAATGGGGTAAATGTAAAATGTTTAGTGTGCAATATATATATAAACCATTTAACAAAATCAAATTTGCAACGCCACGTGCATAGCGCAAGACACTGGTGAGACACTGGTGCCGATACAAAATACGAAGTGTTCTTATTTGATTTGTGTACAATGATGAGAAATACCTTTGGAGGCGCACCTTATGTTAACAATATTTCATCGCGCTTCTCCAGATTTTCAAGTCACGGAAAACGCATAAGACGGTAAGTTTTTTTTTAATCATCTAATTACATACATTTTAGATTTTATTTTTTATACATATCATCGAGAACGTTTCATAATCTAGAAAAACCGTCTTACATTTTTTTTTGTATCTAACATAATAACAGCACTGTTCGTGATAGTATATCTCTAGATATTAATAATGTTTCGCATGCGGGAACCAATTCGTTAGTCATGCCTCTGCTTTCACTCCGAATTGGTCCACTCTAATTTTAAGTATATCGACTATTTCTTGACCAATACCGTGCAATAACAAGATTACGTCGTGAATATGTTGTAAATGTTGACTCATCAGTTATGTTTGTAAGTTGATCAAGGTGTGGTTGCATATATCGATGTACCCCAGATATGTACTTATGTATATATATAGACTTATGTATTCAAGATATTTAAAATCGTGGTATGTATATGGCAGTAGATATATAATAGTATAAGGCAAGTGTTTGGTAATATAAATTTAGTATTATCTTTTATTTAAAAACAAATATATATACAAGTTCCATTGAAAAACTAAATTTACCAGTTTATAGCATAATAAAGTACTATATAAACACAACATATTCATAGATTTGGAATTCTTAAAAGCATGGTAACTGAAAGAATAATAGATAAATAAAAGTCTATTACAACTACAATTATGTTAAATTCTTCTAAATTTTCTAGTATTCCATCCAGATTCTATATTTTAAATTCAATGGTTTTGATATGATTAATTACCTTGACTCAATTCTGTTTAGTAACATTATGCCAGCATGAAGTTAATTTAAATGTCTTTCAATTTTAACGTGACATTATTCATAGCTGCTTCTCCTTTCACTTGCGCCCACAGTAATATACAGGAAGTCACAAAACTGTCTTGTTTTAAACTTAATAATGCTCATCTACTACGTACTACTACTGCGTACTTATTTGATTTGTGTACAATGATGAGAAATAACTTTGGAGACGCACCTTATGTTAACAATATCTCGTCGCGCTTCTCCAGATTTTCAAGGCACGGAAAACGCATAAGACGGTAAGTTTTTTTTTAATAATCTAATTACATACATTTTAGATTTTATTTTTTATACGTATCATCGAGAACGTATCATAATCTAGAAAAATCGTCTTACATTTTTTTCTGTATCTAACATAATAACAGCACCATTCGTGATAGTATATCTCTAGATATTAATAATGTTTCGCATGCGGGAACCAATTCGTTAGTCACGCCTCTGCTTTCGCTCTGAATTGGTCCACTCTACTATTTACACCTTTTTGCTGAAAGAAACGGAAATTGTAAATTATTTTTCAGGTGGCTGAAATGAATAATTTATCTTGAAAACGCAACTTTTCACACAGTGATTGTTTCAGGGTTCCAACCTACAGCATATAATCGCCGGTTTTATGTCCAAAGTGTTTATAATATTCGTCATATTCGGTCGTTTATGAAATATTCTAAGGTAACAACGTATGACAACGAAATGAAGGCAAAATAATAGAAATTATAAGATTTATATGTTCCGTAATGCCGAACATTTTTGGATCCTTTAAACGATAGAATATTTTTGTAATTCGAAGTTAAGTAATAAATTTGCAAACTAATTTATTTAGCTTTTACGATGCTTATTTAATTTTAATATTGAGAATCAAATTTTTGGATAAGCATACATGCAAGTAAATATTATAGATGATTTGAGGTATGCAATTTGAAAACGTTCACATGTAATGTTAGTTTACATTCTTCATAGTTACCCAATTTGGCAGTAATTTACTTAAAGCTAAAGCTATAGTATCACCGCGATAATCATTAGGTATATCGAGATCGTATACCACAGTATCACCCTGGGCAAATAAGGCAGCAGTCACTCCGAAGGTACCGTAATTTATAATATTGTGATTACAATGAGCTAATAAAGTCAAATCTCTGTTCCTATCGCTTGTATATGGATTCAAAACGACTACGCTATGATTTAAGATTTTATTTGCGTTTTCTTTTAACCAATCCTGATCAATTGACACTAAAATAAAAATAATGTTACTGTACCTTGTCTGAAAGTAATTCATGGCCGATATGTAGTAACTGTAGTTAGGGGGCCCCTGAAGAAAAGATATGAAAATATTTTATCCAAAATAATAATATAATAATTACACATGCAAAGAATTTGTTAAAGAAACAGTTCTCGCTGTTTCTACCCACCATTTCTTTTGTAATTGTATGTTTTACTCCCAAACTAGCATATCTTAAAACAATGCTTCTTTAACCATGCACCTTTATTTACCCAATAGCGGAGAAATCCGATTTTGGGAACTAATCGGACATCTTAGGGTTTACAGGCAATGAGTAATTGCGGGGTGTTATGGGTGCTTTAGAAATGACGGGTTATGTTATAAATTGTTATTTCTTTACTATTGTTTGCGAAGTACATATCTATACTCTCTTACCCGTATCACACCTTTACCAAGCAAATATTTGAACAACACAAACTTTCCACAATTTATTTTTTAACGTTACAATGCCACGCAACTGTGTGAATAGTCCTGACAACTTTTGTTAGGTATGTGTTAAAGTAACTTTCAAGTCTCAACATGCCCGAGGAGTCACATAAAATTAGCCTCTCAGATGTAAATGACTTAGTTTGTTAGTGACCTGAATTTACCAAAAAATCAAGTAGAACCAGTTTCAATGCTCAAAGGATGGAATTTATTAGACGAAGGGTCAAATATATGCATATTCCGTAGTAGGCAGCAAGAACTGTAGCATTTATTTTCAAAACACGACGGCCTGTAGTTATTATATAATGATGTCAACGCTTTACTAAAGAGAATGGGCCAACATCCCAATCCAGAAGAGTGGAGAACTCTTTATAGATTCCTTGAACACGAGTCTTGAAGTTGTTCTCCTTCATAATGGAAACAAAAATATTTCTATTCCCATTGGTCATGCTGTCAACGTGCAGGAGTCTTATAAAATTATGAAAATACTACTGGATAAAACAGAGTACCAGAGATTTTAATGGCAAATTTATGCGGATTTAGATGTTATAGCCCTAATACTGGGTTTGCATTTTGGATACACAAAGTTTTGCTATTTTATATGTAAATGGGATAGCAGGGACAGAAAAAAATCATTATATAAAGAAGCAATGACCAAGTAGTGGTAACATTACTCCTGTGAGCCTCTCGTTAATTCAGAAAAATCTGCTGCCACCTTCTCACATTAAATTGGGATTCGTAACAAACTTCGTAACGACGAGGAAGGATTGTAAAGGTTTACTTTATATATATATATATATATATATATATATATATATATATATATATATAAAGTAAACCTTTACAATCCTTCCCTTTTCGTGACCTTGGTATGATATGGTAAACTTAACCAGACCTTTAATCGCCGACTTATTAAGTTTACCATATATATATATATATATATATATATATATATATATATATATATATATGTATATATATATATATATATATATATATATATATATATATATATATATGTATATATATATATATATATATAAAGAAAAAACTAAAATAAAAGAAGGAATATTTGTGAGACTCTAAATCAGGGAACTAATGAAAGATACCAGTTTCGACAAAACCTTAGGTGAAAGAGCAGTCTTTCAAAACTGTGGTAAATAACTTCCTCAGGAACAAAAAGGCTGAAAACTATAAACAGCTGGTTGATGAACTGCTGCAAAATTACAAAGATTTATTTGGCAGCCAATATATCCCAGAAGATTTATTTTATCCACTCACATCTGAATTTTTTCCAGACAATTTTGGTGATGTAATGATGAATATGGTGAGAGATTTCACCAAGACATGAGACGTGTTACAAGGGAACGAATGGGACGAAAGCATAATTCACGACTCCTGAGACCTTAAAAGAGACGAGACAGCTATGAAGTCGAATAGAAATATGGTGTGTAAATAAATTATGTTATGTTGCTAAAAATTTACAAATTTCTGAAATTTCGAACCCGTTTTTCACAAAAACCTTACGTGCTGGAAAAAAATGGAGAACAGGTTCGGAATAAGCGGGGAAAAATTCTATCGGTGTCACCTTCTCTGGTCTATGTAACATTCAAAAAGTTTAATTTTGTATATCAGTGTTATTATGTATTCATCGAAAAACAAAAAATACAGATTTAATTGGAGAATTCATAATAAACAAAGTTATGATCACCCCTACAGTTACCTATTAGCATTTTTTATATATTTTTTTAAATTTATAATTAGAATATTATTTAGTACTGAATGATATTCTAATTTCCATTTTAAAAAAATTATCGAAATAATATTTATGGAAGAATGCCTTTTTATTTTGTATTTTAAATGATCATAATATTATTTATTGGACTGGCACAAACCCGTGGATTCATACGTATGAATCTTCCCCATTGACGTATGAATCTATCCTACTTCAGAATACAATATATTTTGTTTATAGACTGGTTATTTTTATTATGTAACTACGCTAGCTCTTTTTTTATTTTTCAGGTAAAATGCCACGAAAATATATAAAAAAACAAATCGGATTGACATAGACGAAGACAAGGTAAAAGAAGTAATAGAAGCTGTTACAGTTCACAAGTTTTCAATTGGCCAAGCTGCAATTAAATACGATTTAAAGAAACCAACATTGCAGAGTAGATTTCAAAAATATGAACAAAAAATCGCTTTTCAAGGAAATCCTCAAGCCACATGGACATTTAAGTCCAAATACACATCACAACAAGTCTTTACAGAAGATGTAGAAAAGGCTTTAAACGAATATATTTTGAAATGTAGCAAGATTTTACATGGATTGACTTTGGTGGCTGTGCGGAGACCAGCATAATATGCTATATCCATTCCAGGTAATAAACACCCGCCTACTTGGGATGAAAAACCAATCGCTGGTAAGGACTGCGTTTACAGCTTATGTACTCCTGAAAAAACAAGAGAAGGGAGAACGTTTGCTTTTAATGAACGCACAGTCAAACAATATCTTGATAATTATGAAGATGTGGTTCGTAGATATAATTTTACCTCAACTCAAATATATAATTACGATGAAACTGGTGTCTATACAGTACAAAATACTCCAAAGGTTTTGGCAGATATAAAACAACACCAGGTTGGTCAGATTGTATCAGCTGAACCCGGGCAACTTGTGACGCTCGATATGACCATATGTGCAATAGGTACATTTATTCCATCTGTCTATTTTTTTCAGGGTTAATTATCAAGATTATTTTCTTAATGGAGCTCCAGAACTGCTTTTGATGATCCATCTTAATTACCCTGGAAAGACAATTAGCATCCATGATATTCCTAGATTTACTAAAACGGCATTCTTAGAAACATTTATTGCAAAAAACATAGTTGCAGGCTTCCAAAAAAGTGGTATTTGGCCATTCAACAGGATGATATTTTCTAGTAATAATCACTAGACTGACAGGGAAAACATACCCACTTAAATTTCAACTAAGACAGCACCATTTTCAACAAAAAATTCAAATTAAAATGCTTTCAAAAATATGGAACAATCCACAGCTACGCCATATGCTGTAAATTGAGATTTACTGGTGACTCAAGAAACCGAAGAACTGCGCATCATACCATCTACTCCCAATACTATTTTGAGTTAATCATTAAATGCAACCAGCTTGCGTCAAGCTAATATTTCTTTTGTTTTACCTGAAAGTGTTTGTCCGTATCTAAAATCTAAAAAAAAGGAAAATATCAAATAAAGGAAGACAGCCGGGAAAATCTAGAATTTACACAGATACGCCCGAAAAAGAGCGGAGCTAGATTAATGTTAAAACGCACTAAATTTCATGTGAAATCATTGTCAGGCCCACATAAGTCAATTAAAAAAGGAAAGGAAGAAAGAAAAGAAAGGAACTATTCCAGTAGAGATTCGAGCGAAGAGTTTCATATTAAGGTCTACAGAAGAATTATCGGACACGGTAGAGGAGACCAATATGTAATTAGAGGGTACGGAGTATACAGATTTCATGAAAAAGTCTGTGGTGCGAGTATTAAGGAGCATATTAAGGCGATTATGGGTTGGTAAAATTTGAGAAGAAGACTTATGTTACTCACTATGTAGCTAAAGTTATAAGCTCTTACAGTTCGCTAGAATTTAAAGTTCTTTATTTCAGGAAGAAACCCGGTCTTTATAAATTTTTCTATCCTAACATTGCTGATAAGCATAGTGCTTCCACGGATGACCTTGTAGGAAAGCTTACCCCAGCTACTACTGATAGTACAAAAAGATCTATGTCATTAATTGAATTTGTTGAAAGTCTTACAATGTATAAATTTGATTAAATTGTCATGTATTCGAAAAAGTATATTAATTGTTTACCTTGAATGAAAGTACACCATGTACTGTATGAATCTACCTCAGTATAGGGAGCATTCATACGAATTTCCTTTTTTCAAGTTTTTGTCTTTTTCCATAAGATTAATCCAAAATACCAAAATGTGATCTGTCGCGAGTGATATTAGATGAATACATATAAGCAAAACTTTATAATTAAAGACGGCAGAATATGTGCCCGAACAGTAGCGTGATGTGGAGGGATCGAGTAGAGGCGTACGACGATCAATTCAGTTGCCGTTGAGACGTTGTAAGCGATACATTGTTAACACAATCGTGTTGAACATGTCGGAAGTGCGTAGAAACAATGCATCGACTCGGTTGCATGCTAACGTAGTAAAGAAATTTTTACATCGGTTTCCCGATTTAATATATGACGGTACCGTAGTGAAATGTTTAGTTTGTGAAACAACTTTATTAACTTGGAAAGCAAGTCAGTGCCAAAGACATATATATAGTGACAAACATAAATCGAATAATAGTGGACGCAGATCATATAATAAATTTGTGTGTGATTTAACAATGATGTTAATTGCGACCAATATACCAATGCAGAAAGTGGAACACCCAATGTTTCGTCAGTTTTGGAAGAAATACAATCCTACGTGGAAATTACCAGCAAGAAGTACGCTACGGAATTACGTACCGTCAGTGCGTGACAGAATTGTAAATTGTACGAAAAATACGGTAAAAAAAAATCCTGTGGTTAACAATAGACGAAACTACAGATATTAAAAAACAGTCCATCCTAGCCATTCTAATACGGACGCTGACTCCGCAAGGACCTTCTCCTCCTTATTTACTAACCTGTAAACGAATGCAAGGGTGTACTGCCAGAGCGATATATGATGTATTAATAGAAACACTACACAAATTTGAGATTTTACCGAAGCAAATGTTAATGTTAGTTACCGATGCTGCCAAGGTTATGTGTTCCACGGCAAACATACTCAAAACGATTCAACCAAACCTGCTGCATGTCACATGTTTGCTTCACGCTTTACACCTTGTAACAAACACTATACGTACAACTTATCCTGATGTGGATCAACTGATAGTACAAACGAAAGCGGTTTTTCTTAAATCTCCGAAACGGATTCGGCTATTTCATTCGCTGTGTCCTGATATACCCGAGCCGCCGCAACCAATTCTTATACGATGGGGTACTTGGTTAGAAGCAGCATTTTATTATTATAAACATTTTGAAAAAATTAAATCAGTGATTTTACAACTAGATGCCAAAGAAGCAGCTGCAATACGGCTCAGCCAGGTTCAATTTAACAATCCTCAAGTTGCAGCAAATTTAAAAATTATTTACGACAGTTACGTTCCAATACTGGACGCAATAAAAAATTTACAGAACACTGCGCTGTCCTTATCGGACTCATTAGCAATTATTGACCACGTAAAACTAGTGCTGCATATCCTTGAAGATGAAAAAAGTGATTGTGTCCGTGAAAAATTTAAGTGTATTAGATAAAAATGTAGATTTTACAAAATTAGGGCAACTTTTTACCAATACTGAAGATCCGTTGTACAGATACAAAGAGCGCTTTAACTATGCAAATATAACATCTCTCAACGTCGAACAATCCTTCTCTGTATATAAACATATACATACGTCGCTACGTACGAACCTTTCCGAGACTAATACAGAAACATATATTATGGTGCAGTTTTTTCATCGCGCACATCCGCATTTTTTTGCAACAATGTAAACATGTTGGGTAAGTTATTTATGTTTTTTCTTAACGTTTTGTATAGGGATTCGATATATTTATTTTTAAGTAAGCGCACTGTTATTCTGCTACACTCTCCACGCAACGCCACTGCTGGGGCACATAGTCTGCCGTCTTTATTTATAATATATAATGTATAGTTTTCATAATATGGCCATTTTAAAAAAAAAACCGTATGAATGATCGCCACTTCCGGCTAAACTTTAACATTATTTATTTAAAAATTGCTTTTGTTATAAAGTTTTATTTTGTATGTTTATTTAAACGTCATAACTTGACAACCATGAGAAATTGGTTTGCCTAATAGAATATAATTAGAATCCAAGTATGGATGAAATATGATGGTTAGAATTACTAGTAATCAATTAACTAATATCAGAAGTTAAATTTATACAAAATGATAGTTGATACAAACTTTACGAATCTATATTACAAATAATAGAATTATGAACAAAGAAAAATGTTCAAAGAAAATATTCAAAATGTTGGCCTCCTACTTGTCAACAACACTGAACTCGTCATGATAATATATTGTATACAGTATATACAGTGTATATTTTCAACAGGATGGTGTTACTCCTCGCAATATAAGGCTAAATGTAGATTGGTTGAATACCAAATTTGGTCGACAGTTGATAGCAACATATAGTCTAATTCGGTTCACCTGATCATACGTCGCTCGACTTTTGGTTTTGGAGCTATGTCAAAGGTAGTGTCTATTTCCCCCCCCCCCCCAAATGTATATGTGCTATCGTGAGCAAATGAAAATGCACACTTTATTATGTTGGAATGTCGAAATTTCAAAATTTATCTAATGTATACAGTACTTTTGAAGTGTCAGTGTCAGCATTTAATCATAACATAAATGACATTAGCTTGACAATTTGGTAAAATTTACGCAGCTATAATAGTGCGTTTACTTTCAATTGCTCACGATAGTACATGTAAGGCAGAGAATGATTGATAGGTATAGCAAACGCCAATTAAGTTGGCGCGAGAAGGGGTAAGGTCGCGCAGGATTAGAAATAGTGGGGAGCTTTGTATTTGGTTTTACATCAAATGTTAGATAATTCTAACCTCTGAGCGTGTATGATCCCCTAGCAAAGACATTACAAAATATGTTCTGTCAAACGTCAATGACAAATGTATCTGACAATTACTTGAGTAGTGGGAGTGGACGTTTTTAAAAACGGCTTCTGCGCACCCCCTCCTCGCGCCAACTTAATTGGCGTTTGCTATACTTGTCACAATGTATTACCAGATATTATCTTAAATGCAACATATGGGGTAGCAAGAAGGTGTCAGTTGTGTATTCACCAACATGGGGGACATTTGAACAATATAATTAAAAATTATGCCTATACATTTTGTGTTTTATCATACTATTCAACTTTAATAATAAAAATTTGATTTTTGCTTAAAAAGTGAAATTACTATAAACAGATATTTTCCAAAATTAAGTATAAATACCTACACCTAGCGGTAGATATACATGGGACTAAATAAAAGGCACTATTGTATGTACTAGGATGTTTCTATGGTGATTCTATAGCATCGTTTCTCAACCTGGAGGTCGCAGTGATATTACACATATTACTTACAATAAGCACAGGTGTAAAGAAAAGAAATGAATGTGATGGTTGCATTTGTTTTTCATTTAAAAGTTTCTACGTACGTGAATCTAGGTCAGAAACATACAAAAGCAAATTGTTTTCGAATGATAAGAGACGATTCCTGTATTTAGTTTTTAGCGCAACCATAAACGAAAAACCCTTTTCGCAGAGATAAGACGTGGCGAAATCGATGCTTCTGTAACTAAATTTCCATAATCGTTTCAACAAGCAAGCCAAAAATGTATTTAATTCTTCAGATTTAAATTGCAGTTGTAACGTTTTGTCGGCAGACATTTCGATAAGCTGTCGATAAGCATGTCATCGGTTCGCCTTGATATTGCGTCGTTAGAAAGCGGAATTTTTTTCAATTTTTTTTGTTTCTGCCATGCCTATTAAAACCATAATTTAAATCGCCTGATTTAAATTATGAGATCGCCCGAATAGTTTCTGAATATTTCTTTATTTTCTTAATTAAAAAATGTAGTCCCTCCGACTGTCACTTCAGAGTCAATCATAGCCAAGAACATCCAAAACTTACGAACATCTCTGCTGGAGTACCACAGGGTAGCGTCCTTGGACCTGTACTTTACCTGTTGTCATTTACCAATGACGCCGCTCTGCTCGCTGCTGACCAAGACATTTAGTCAGCTATAAACAAACTACCAGCAGCTGCCAAGTAGACAAGGAAATGGCGCATTAAGTTAAATGAGGCAAGTCAACAGACGTCAATTTCACAAATAAAAAATACGACTACAGTGTTAGTCAACCAGCAGACAATCTCACATGTTAATGAAGCAAAGTATCTGTTCATGACTTTGGATGTCGAGCTACGTTGGAAAGCACATGTGAAGGAAAAATGTAAGCATCTGAACCTCAAATTCAGGTAAATGTATTGGCTCCTCGGACATCATCCCGAGTTGTCAATTCACAACAAACTGCTTCTTTACCAGCAAAAACTAAAGCTTCTATGGACTTATGGTATCCAACTCTGGGGATGCACCCAAAAAGTAAAATATCAATGTCATTCAGACGCTCCAGAATGAAGTAGTCCGTAGGATCGTCAATACACCGTGGCACATCCGCAATGAAGACATCTAACTCGACCTGAAGATGCCCATGGTTGTAGACGAGATTAAGAGGTTTGCAACACCAGAAAAGGTTGGAAAACCACTAAAATATCGAAGTGATCTCGCTACTCGACAACAACGGACTTGTTCGGCAGCTGAAGAGACTAAAACCGTTCGAACCAGTGTAGTGCCAGTGCAGTGTCTAGAAATATATTCTAAGCGTACTAAAATCACGTGAACAAAGTGATAAGGGTAACGTGGAGTGTGTCGCTGAACACTCATCTACTGAACAAATAAGTTAGATATTAGAAAAAAATTTGTTTAACTTTGTCTAGTTTCAATGCTCAACGTCCTTTGGGACTTTTAAATTAAAAAAAAAATAAGAATTCCATAAACAATTTGGGAGAACTACGGTACGCAATGGAAAAGGCAAAAACAGCAAACTGTTTTTTTTTGCTTGTTTGACTTTTACTTTGTTAAATTTTTGGACAAATCTAAATTTAAAAATCAGGTATGTCAACATAAAGTTATGGAATAGTTGCCAGCTTAAGAAAAACAGTTATATGATTAATTTAATCACTAATTTTTTAATTACTTAAAGAATAACTCACAATTTATCTAAAAATATTCAATCTATTGAAAGAATATATCGCTCCATGATATGTAACAAAGCCGAATGAATAGGTTATAAGTGGAATTTGACGGGAGAGCGACTTTTCAAAAGTTGGCAGCAATTTTGCCATACGGGAATATTGCTAATTTCAGCCACGTTTTAGAATCCTACTGCTAAAATTTTGCCAAAACCCTGTCAGATACTTAGTTTTTACAATAATTTCAAGAAAACTATTTGTAGTTTTTGTGTTAATATATGGAGAACAAAGAATTTACTGTGTTAATTAAACATTTTTTTACGTGGAAAAATCATTAAAGAAACTGAAACTGAAACAGTTACATAAATATTATGATGAATCTGTTCCTTCCTGTAGAATGTAAAAATATTCATCTGAACACAGAAGATGTTGAATGTCCAGGACCGTCATTTACAGTAACTGAATTAAATGAATATTAATAAAGTCCATACCAATACAAAAGTGACCGTCGAAAGAAGAAGTGCGTGAGATAGCTAATACCGTAAACATCTCAACCGAACGGTTATATAATATTTTACATAAACGTTTAAATACGTGTGTCCCAACTTGTGTTATAATTTAAAATGATTGTATGTCAAAACAATAGGCTTCTTCAAATGAACGTACCTACTCCAAATAAAGTAAAAACAGTTTTTTCCGCCAATCAAATTATGGCCACGATATTTTAGGATTCCAAAGGCGTAATCTTGAGTGACTATTTAAAGAAGGGAAGTACAATAACTGAACAGTATTATGCTGGTCTACCGACACGATTCGATGCCGAACTGAAGAAAAAACGAACGCATTTATTCAGAAAAAAAGTTTTGTTTCATTAAGCAAGATAACGGACCCTCTAATTCATTCGCTATGGCAACCGCTAAATTTTTCAAATTAGAATACGAATTT
Source organism: Melolontha melolontha (assembly GCA_935421215.2). NCBI lineage: Eukaryota > Metazoa > Arthropoda > Insecta > Coleoptera > Scarabaeidae > Melolontha > Melolontha melolontha. The sequence continues at coordinate 84,281,529 of OW285242.1, read as the reverse complement.
ATGCCCTATATTCACCAGATTTGGCTCCCAGTGATTTCTTTTTCTTCCCAAACTTGAACAAATGGCCTGGCGAAAAGAGATTCAGGACAAATAAGGTGGTGATAGCGGCAACGAATGCCAATTTTGGCGAGCTTCCAAAAGATTAGTTTTTAGGACCTAAAAAAATGTAAAAACGTTGGACTAAATGCGTACATAGAATTGGATGGGCAAGTCACTCTCCTATCAAATCACCCGCGTATTATTTTTATGAAAATAGTGACAGTTTACTGACACACAATGAAATATCGGATATAGGGTATTGTTGGAGCAAATATGGGACCAGACGACCCAGCTGACCCCTGATATACATACAACCAGACATGCATAACTATATAATATATAACATAACTTCATATATATTCATTGTGACCGTTGACATTGTAACATAGTACGCGCTATATCTGTATTAAATGTTTGACAAATTGAGAGTGAGTTTGTTATTCCATCAAATATAATCATTGTGATTTCCCCAACAGATATATTGATAGATACTTGAGCACATTCTTCTGCTGGATTAAAATGAGTTGCAGATTCTGTAAATCCCTAGAAACACTGTCAAATATTAATTCACACATTATATTTTTATCATTTAGTTATATTAATCTTCTTTTAGATATGAACATTTTAAACTTTATATTTTTCGGAAATTCATTTAAACCAAATCGTTCTTTATTTAACATTTATGTGTTGAATACAGTTTCCTTACAAATCTCAAAAAATATATAGTTTGTATAATAATTAAAAGCAGCCGATTACATGCTATCAAGAACGCTGAGGAAATAATTGGGATATGGTCAGGTAGAGTGATCGCCCCTAATGCCAGTTGAAAGTTTAGTTGAATCCTTGTACAAAATAAATACAATTTCGTATTAAAATGAGTTCCGTATACGCGAAATGCTTTGAAGCGATTTTCTTGTGCGTACATCCAAGACTCTGAAATGTTCGTTAAATTATAACCGTAGATTAGTCGATATAAATCAACAAAGACAGTTGATTATATCCTAGGTCGATGCAAGATAGGGGTATTGTTAACTTGTTTAAAAAAGAGCTTGGATTAACACTGCGACAAAGACTTTCGAGAATATAAGAATCAGTTTGATGTTTTTACGGAATAAGTTAGGCGAGAGTAACATAATTTATAGCAATACGTTAACAGAACCCCTGCCATCAGCAAATCATGGCAAAAGGCGTCTTGCCAAAATATGGAAGTAGACTATGTATCCGTTGAATGGAAAATAGCAAACACCACTCAAACAATTAAGTGGTCTTCGCAGTCGCAGGACAGAAATCCAGTTCAAAACGTGAAGCTGAAGCTTCATCGAAAGCATAGCTATACCTATTACCAAACAGCTTTCCCGCAATATAAGAATAATATTGTGATCCCTATCGACTAGTTACACTGAACGTTTTGAAGTAAACATGAGGAATCAATGTAAAGTAATAGTTAAAAACTATAGAGATTGGACACCTTATTAACTATTCAGCGCACTAATGTTTCATGTAACAAGTGTTCATTTGAAAAGTCAATCTAGGTTACTTTGAAATTTTGAGGGAATAAGACGCAAATATATTAGTATGTAGTTCCGTAAACGTAAATCCAAATGACATTTGATAATGTCAATCACAAATATCAGTTAGTGCATAAAATAATCGTGCGTCGCTTCTGGTTTAAATAAATTGCTTCTCAGTTTTAAAATGGCGTTCACTTTAGAACATAAATTTTTTTTAGTTCAGGCTTATTTTCGAAGTAATAAAATTGATGGTTTATGGGTTTATTCAGTTCAAGATTACATGGTAGAATTTCAAGTTGAGTTTACACATTTTGTAATATATTATATACAATTTAAGAATACTTTGGATAGAACTTTAAAACTGTTTTCTGAAACTGGTAGTCTCTTAAGAAAATCAGGCAGCGGAGCAGTTAAGAAACGTACACCTCAAGTTGTCAATCGTGTTGAAGAAATAATGGAAAATGAACCACAAACATCTGTTCGACATTTGAGTCAACAAATAAACCTTTCTGTTGGTACAACTCACAAGTTATTAAAAAAATATATGCAACTTTATCCATACCGTGTCACAGCAGTACAAGAATTGTTAGAAATTGATTACCCACGTAGACTATAGTTTTGTAATTGGTTTGTAAATATGAACAATAATGGAGAACTTTCGCAAAGAGTCATCTTTACTGATGAAGCATGGTTTTATAAAACGGGATACCTAAATTCACAAAATACAAGAATTTGGAGTAGTGAAAATCCACATGTAATTAATGAAGAATCGCTACATCCAGAGAAAATTGGTGTTTGGGCAGCGATAAGCCAAAGGCGAATCATTAGACCAATATTTTTTCAGGGAACGTTAACTGCTCAAAGGTACCGTACGGAAATTTTACAGCCATTTGTTAATCAGTTGCATGATGATGAACTTCAAAATGCATATTTCCAACAAGACGGAGCACCTTGTCACTGTACTGCAGAATCTTTGGATTATTTAAGAGAATTTTTTAATGAGGGTATAATTAGTCGAAATACTGAAATTGCCTGGCCTGCACGTTCATACGATTTAACACCTTGCGACTTCTTTTTGTGGCCTTATATAAAAAATAACATATTTCGAACACCTATATTGAATTTGAATGATATGCTACAGAGAATCGAACAGAAATGCATGGAAATTAATAACAATCCAGTAATGTTGCAGAATATCATCAGAAATTTTGAACGGAGGATTTTAAAGTGCATTGATCTTGAAGGACAACATTTTCAACATTTGTTATAGTTTTCAATAAATCCCTATTATTTGTTATTTATTTGTATGTATGAAATTGTCAAAATATACGACTTCGTAGGTTAAATAGTAAATTTTAATTTACGACATACTTTAAAATGTTCTCAGTAAATCACATGCTACTAGATTGACTTTTCAAATGAACACTTGTCATATGGCACTGTTAAAGCGTGTAATCCGTGAAATAACTTGTTATTTCATAAAATACTGATTTCGGAAGAACGTTTCCTGAGATTATCTACTGTTGCAACATAACAATATACACCGTGAGCAATATCAAACTGACTGTACATACTTAGCTCCATTAAAATCCCTAAACTAGAACATATTTTAATATTCGTAAATTGTCGCCATTGCCCATATGCTTGTTTACCTGTCATTATTGTTGATCGTTGTGTTCAATATTTTTGTTGCTCTTCTCTCGCTTTATTCTCGAGTTTTAACTAAAAATCTGTACCTATAAAGACATTGGAATAATGCCGTTTGCAGTGTAACAAGACACATTCATTATTATCGCCCACTTTCGAAGTAGAATACAAAATGAAGCTTGGATATGAACTTATTCTCTGCGATCGTGAATTCAGCAACTTTTAGCAGAATTTCCTGATCAGTAGGTAGCCCCCGGCGCATTTAAATGTAATCGCAATAGACTTGTTTAAAAGTTTTTGGAACGGATAGTATTTTGAAACGAAAACCTGAAAAGCCGCTAAAAGTTATTTTTTGCAAGAAGTCTTAATGATATTAATTTTATTGTTGTTACAAACCTTTTTACCGCGTGTTCAATTAAAATTCAGTCTTTCGTACTACCGCCTTCTCTAGCACACAATTCTTCTCTTTCCAATCTAGCTTTCATTAAGACAGTAAGTATCTGTCGATCAACACGTGATTGTTGATCGACAGATCGACAGATGTCGACTTCACACAGTCAGCGTTTCTTTCACGTGTCGCTATTGTATTTCGTACACGGCCCGGACGAGAAACAAGCAAATATACTGTATCGTTTCATAATTAAATTACTTAATTACGTGTACAAACTCCTTACTTTCTTTCAGGGTAAATTGGAACGAAAGTTCACATTTTCAAATTACCCATTGAAATCTACAGGTGATTTCATTATGAATCACTGTATCATATAGTTGTTCAATACAGTTACATACTTCTCGTGTAAAGGTAAGTGGCGTATAAATATTGCTTCAAGAATGTTCTTCATTATATTGACAATATAAGCAGGTTGATTACGGATAAATAATGACATAAAAAACTTCATGTCAACCGGCATTATGAATTCAACATGGGGCGTTCTTTTCATATAAGTTATGTGTAGCAAGCATTCCTCTTGCAAAATGTCTCGATATCACTCTTCGGTCTTTAATAATAATGTTGCCAATTTTTTTGTTTTTAAGAAAAGTTGCTCCAAATTTTCGGATGCGTTCCATTTTTTCAGATACATCAACTTAGTTGGGTAGGTAGAAAATTATAATTTAACTATTCCAGGGGCGTCATCATCATTTAATCGAAAAATGCCCAGAAAACATAAGCGCAAGCCCGCTACGCGAAGATATGCGGATTATATAGAAAATACATTGGCGGAGGCATCTATAGTAATTAAATCAAAGTGTATGTCACTGCGGGAAGTCTCTAAAAAATACAAGATATCCCTCGGCACCCTATACAGGAAGCTCACGAACAAGAATATGAATAAATATGGACGACCCACAGTCCTGCCAGAAAAAGAGGAACATAACTGCACCCCACTAATTGAAGCTATCCAGTCATATTTCCCAAAATGTTATCCAGAAATGCAGAGAAAATAATATAAGGGTTACCCTACTTCCACCTAATAGCACTCATTTGTGTCAGCCGCTTGATGTGTTTTTTTTTTTCAGGTTACTTAATAAGGCTGCTTGGAGGAAACAATTGCTGCAAAGGAAATTATTAAATAAAGGAAAGTGTACCTAAGGCAGAATTCCCTTTTCTTCTGAAAGGCACTCTCGACAAATTGAGCGTTAGTCAAACATAGATCATACAATCAAGGTTTAGAGCGACCGGGATTTATCCCTTGGATAGAACACAGGCCCTCGAGCGACTTCCTGAGGTTAAGGAGGTATTGAACGACACCGTTTTAACGACAGCACTTACTGAACATTTTCGATAAATGATATATAGCAAAGAGAATGGACAGTCCGATAAGAAAAAGAAGCGACTTATGGTTGAGTCCAGGCCATTTCAGGACAGAATGAAAATAGTGATGAATCTGATGAAAAGAAACCAGAAATTTCGCTTCATGACACAAATTCTTCCATAGGTGAAGAACAGTTCTTTAATGATTCAGATGAAGAAGAAACAATAGGGGAAACCAGAAAATACCAGCTCTGACGAAAACATAGAAGAACTATCAGAATATGTGGGGGTTAGTCAAATTTAAATCGGACTTTGTTTTTAATAATTTATTAGGTCAAAAGAAAATTACTAAACAAGTTTATTGTTTTTCTACATAGTCTTCTTCAATGTTTACACATTTTTTCCAGCGTTTGGGGAGCTTGTAGATCCCGTCTTCAAAATGCACGAGATTGTGTCTACAGCCAATTGCGCACAAGCTCCTCTTGATCGCTCTGAAAATGGTGTCCGCCTAGTGCTTCCTTCAGTGGCCCAAACAAATGAAAGTCGCATGGAGATAGATCTGGGCAGTAGGGAGGATGTTCTAGAATTTTCCAGGGGATTTGGTTCATTTAAGCTCGAGTCAGTGCGGCCGTGTGAGGTCTTGCGTTTTCATGCAGTAAAATCACTTATCTTATTGATTGGTTACGCCTTTTGTTTCTATAGGCAGCTTTTGCCCTCTCCACAAGCTGGCAGTAATAAGCAGCGTTCATAGTCTGATGTTCATGTAAGAAATCAATTATCAAAACACCTTTCCAATCGAAAAAGACAGTTGCGAGGACTTTTCCGGCTGATGAACGTGCTTTTGCTTTCACAGGGCGAGATTCTCCACTTCTTCGTCACTCCAAACTCACCATTTTGGATTCGGGTGTATAGCGATTAATTCATATTTCATCACACGTCACTAATCTATGCAGAACAGTGTTTATTTCTCGTTGAATTCTATTCAGGAGTCTTTTGAACAAATTTTGAGGAAACCCAGATACTCAGTAATAATGAAATACGCACTACCGTGACTTATTTGTACTTCACTAGCGATTTAATCAATCGTAAGGTGCCGATTATATTCAATGAGGTAACAAATCGTTCGAATGTTGGTGGGACAGCTGTCCTGGCACGCCTATTGTCCCTCTCGTTTTCTACAGTTTCACGGTCATTTTTGGAATTTTTTAACCCAGTCATACACTTGAGTACTTGATAATGTTGTGCGAAAAAATTGTATAGGTAGTCTAACCAGAATTTCGCTGGGCTTGGTACCCTCGTTCGTCAGAAACTTGATAATAATGTGTTGCGCAACTGCCGATGTAACCTCTTGTTAAGGCATGACTGTAGGACTGGCGAGCCTAAATGCCGGCAGTTGCGCGGAACCGCGTCAATCCCCTTCCTATTTTCCCGACTACAAGAACTCGATTGTCAGCTCCGCTCAGTTAGCTTGGTATGAAAACAAAAGTCCGGTTTAAATTTGACCCTCGGAGTAATGCAAAGAGTAACACTTCTGCAGAATCTGAATTTTGAGAAAGAACCAGATGGTGACATTGTGACAGGCAACTTCGTCTTGATATGTTATAGTGGGACATATTTCCCTAGGAAAGCATATGCCCAGATATGTAAAATATGGGTGGCGCTGGCCAGACCGAGAAGATATTTTAGATTATCAACTAGACAAAATTTACAGAAGAATTCCTCCACCATGACTGATTAATAAGAGAGGAACGCATGTATGTCCACCCGTAAATGAACTAAATGAGTAATAAGACTAACGCGAATCATTGTACCTATCTCCTTATGATCATAATAGGTACCTACCTGACAAGAGTTTATATTTGAGTTACTTCTTGCTTGCACGATATTTCTTTAGTTTTTTTTTTTTGCTAGAGATTATATTTGAGTTTTCTCAGAAAATGTATTCATAATAAACTACGTAATATACCGTATGGAACTGGGGTGAGAGACCGGCGGGGAGGTAAACGACCCCACCAGTATACTAGATAAGAGAGAAGGGACGGCTATAGCACCAGGCGCCAGGCGTGTATGTGCTCAGTCTAATCAGATACGTTGACGATAGATGTGCAGAGTAATTATACGTAGAACATCGATTGTAATGGCAAAGTATACAGAACCAGAAAAAAATTATTTAACTCATATGTTCATTCTTTATCATACTGTAAAGTTTGTCTTTTCGGGTTCTTAAATAAAACTAACAATAACTTTAGACACACACACTATATTAATATTAAAACGTATAACAATATAAAACTAACTATTAACAACAATAAGTACATTTATGTATTTTATATTTATGTAACTATATTTATGTTTACTTCGCGAGACTTGGGTATTGAATGAATGTCCAACCCTTCTTCGACGCGGCTTTTATATCTGGTGAATACTTTTCTAGAGTGTTCACGTAGGCCTTGAGAAAACATCCAGAGGGATGACGCGCCTCGCGTCATCGGATGAGTCATTACATTGCCCCCTTCTTAAAAATGAAGTTTCGTCCCGAAACATGTCATGCTTTGGTCTCCTCAAACGATGACGAAATCGACAGGTAGGGCCTTTGTTACATTGTGACGTCATATCGAAATAACAGTCCACGGTCTTATCTTGCCTGGATGGAAAGGAATATTCAAGCCGGTAACTGTATACCAGAATTTCCATACCAGTATGTCGGAAGATTACTTCTAACATGCTCCTTACAATTCTCCAGTCCAGGCGGTCCAATCCACAACCCAATTTTGGAACTGCTAATTTAAATATGTCTTGTTCTAACATTTGTTCTCGTAAGTGGACCAGGGCCTCCCATAAGGCACGATAGGTTGGCTTCAGGTTTGACAGTTCTTTCGTGACCAAATAAAACATGGGCTGTTCTTCATTTAGTATTTGGAGACTCTTCCCAATTGCTGGTCCCTGCTGCCTTAGTTTTTCGATTCTGCCAAATCTCTCTTTAAATTCCCTGGCGATCCCCTTGGCCATTCGCAGATCTCGGGCTACGCAATGAGCAAGCGCGTAGTCTGGCGGTACTGTAAACAAATCTTGCTGTTTCTCGATGGTTACTCCAAATCGAGCTTTTCTCGAACCAGAATATTCTTGCATAAAGTCGTCGAAGGTTAGTTCATGGTATTGGCTATCCAATCGGCGCAAGTCAGCGGTTTCGTCATTATTGTCTCCAGAGTATGGGGCTAATCGATTAAAATGTACGACTCTTGGCTTAGTGTGAGGTGTTCGCCTGATGCGGTATATTACATTGTTGATCCGCTTCAACACCTCGTATGGCCCCTCCCAATTCTTTTGATGTTTTGGAGATAGGCCCCGTCGACGTTGTGGATTATACAACCAAACCCGATCGCCTTCATGGTAACCACTCTTCTCGGCGTTGATGTCATAGCTCTCTTTCATTCTGTCACTAGCATCTTGGATATTATGTCTGACTTGTTTAAAAAAGGTATATAACCCCTTACCACAATTATTAGTCGTATCCTAAATACGTATTTCGACAACTAAGTTGTCATCATCAGTAGGTAAAAACTACTAATTAAAGTCACACGGGGCACAATAAAGTAAGATAAACGCTTCCGCACAACTACTATACACTGCAACCCTGTAAAGACTGAATACGACTAATAATTGTGGTAAGGGGTTATATACCTTTTTTAAATTATTATTTAACCACAGTCTCCATTGAAAGAATTTTCTAACTTGTTCATGGATATTATCTAGTCGTCGTCTGAGCGTGCTGACATAATCTTCTCCGGCAAGATCATCACCAGGCTTGCTCCCAAACTTTAAATCACAGGGCAATCGGAGTTCCCTCCCGAATAGCACGTTGGCTGGTGATTGGCCTGTTGTCTCTTGAACGGAGGCCCGATACGCCATTAGAAATAATGGTAAATGTTCGTCCCAATCTCTCTGGTGTTCGGAGACCACTTTGGATAAGTGTCTGATCATGGTCTTGTTCATTCGCTCTACCATCCCATCTGATTGTGGATGCAAGGGAGTTGTTCTCGTCTTCCGTATGCCCAAAAGTCCACACATCTTTTCGAATAGACTGGACTCAAAATTTCGCCCTTGATCGGAATGAAGTTCCAAGGGTACACCAAAACGGCTGACTAACTCCTTCACAATCACGTCTGCTACAGTTCCAGCTTCTTGATTTGGTAGGGCATATGCTTCAACCCATTTGGTAAAGTAATCCATGACCACTATTATGTATTTATTTCCTTTGCTGCTTTCTGGAAAAGGGCCGGCGGCATCTATGGCGATCCTTTCAAATGGGCTTCCTACATTGTATTGGCGCATGGGTGCACGTCGACGCCTCTGGGGACCATTGCTTCCGGCACAATTAGCACACTTTCGGCACCATTCTTTCACATCTCGTGAACAATTCACCCAGTAAAATCTCTGGCGCACCTTCTCCAGTGTTTTATGGACTCCAAAATGTCCCCCAGAAGTACCATTATGGAGTTCTCGCAATACCTCTGGTATTCTTTTCTTGGGAACCACCATTTGCATCTTCCGCTCGCTTCCATCGTGATTTTCGACCTCACGTCTCAGGAGATCGTCTTCTATGGTTAAGGAATCCCATTGTGCCCAGTATGACTTCAATTCTCGTGAATGGGGAGCAATTTCTTGCCAGGTCGATCTTTGCCCATTCCTCTTCCAAGCCCTGAGGACTGCAAGATCCGGATCAGCATCTTGATCTGCGCGCAAATTGTCAGGTTGCCATTGGTCATCAACAACGGTGGTTCGAAGAGCGTTGGACGATTTGTCTTCGATTCTGTTGCAATATCGACAGTCTTCTGGACAGGGCCTTCTGGAAAGGGCATCTGCATTTTTATGTTTGAGGCCTGCTCTGTGTTCAATGACAAAGTCATACTCCTGTAGCCTCTCAATCCATCTAGCTACTTGACCCCCTGGATTCTTAAATTGCAAGAGCCACTGTAAGGCGGCATGATCAGTGCGGATCAGGAACTTCTGCCCATACAGGTACTTGTAAAAGTGCTCAATGGTCTTAACTACTGCCAATAGTTCTCTCCTGGTTACGCAGTAGTTCCTCTCCGGTTTGGACAGGGTCTTGCTGAAGTATCCAATGACCTTTTCTTGTCCATTCTGGATTTGAGAGAGCACGCCACCAATCCCGACGTTACTGGCATCCGTATCCAAAACAAACCTCCCAGATGGCAGTGGATGGTTTAAAACAGGTGCACTGATCAACGTACCTTTTAACAACTCAAAGGCCGCTTGGCATTCGTTGTTCCAAATGAATGCTCGATTTTCTGTTAGGCGAGTAAGTGGTTTTGCAATGTTGGAGAATCCAGGAACGTAGCGTTGATAATATGTGCATAATCCCAAAAAGCTTCTTAGCTGATGTTTGTCTTTGGGTACCGGCCATTTTTCCACAGCTTTTACTTTTTCGGGATCCACAGCAACTCCTTTTCTGGAAACCACATGTCCAAGGTAATTTAGTTCCTTGCGGAAGAGGTGACACTTCTTTGGACTTAATCTCAGGTTGGCATCTCGCAACCTCTGGAATACTACTTCCAAATTTTTCATGTGATCTTCAAAGGTCTTCCCTACCACAATCACATCATCGAGATATACCAGGCAGGTATTCCAAGACAATCCCCTCAGTACAGTGTCCATGAGTGTTCCTGATGCTGGATCGATGATTGCCCCCGCTCATCGATCCGCTTTAGTTTTCCTGCTGCTCAGACGATGCTTTCTTAGCCACCTTACCACATTTACTCCGAACGTGACCAATCTCTCCACAATTCCAGCATCGCAGTACTCTTTTATTTGATTTGATCTGGTTTAGAACTCTACTAACCACCTGCTCCATGAACTCCTCATTTTCCTGCTTGTCAACAGTGCAGACACGAGCATTGTTCCGAGAGGCTTGCTTTGCAGTCTCAAACTCAAGCGCGTGCGCCAAAGCATCGATCAAGGTTTTCGGTCTTGCCAACCTTAATGCTTGCTGCGTATCAATATCCCGGAGACCATCTATGAACGTCTGGACCGCTAGGTGTTCCATGAAATTATCTGGCGCCATCGGATATGCAAGCCGAACTAGATGAGCAATATCTGCCTCAAATTCCTGAAGATTCTCGCCTTTCTTCTGTGATCGATTCTTCAGTTAGGTATGGTATACTTGCTCCAAATGCGCATGGCCATATCTCATCTCCAAGCGTTTAATAAGTTGAGAATAATCTTTACGTTCCTCAGGAGGCAATGTCTGCAAAATATCACTAGCATCACCCCTCAATGCTATGACTAAAGCAGTCGCCTTCTCGGCAGAAGACCATGCGTTTGCTTCTGCGGCCGCTTCGAATTGCGTCAGGTAAGTTGCCCATAACGTCTTTCCATCAAAGGTTGGTGGCTTGATTCTGGTGTTTGAAGTAGCCACAAATTCTTCTTTTATTCCGATGAGCCGCGGTATGACTTCTTCGTTGACCTGCTTGGGATCAGAATGACTCGTGGTAGCGGGTAATTTCATCTCAATCATTATTGCCTCTAAAAGTCTAGAATGTTCTCCAATTTTCTCTTCTACAGCTATGAAAACCTCTTCTTTTAACGCTTCTGATTTTTCCGCTAATCGCTGTTCTAGAACTTTCTCCACTTGTTCCAGACTTTTTTCGAAGTTTCTAGAATTTTCTAGTAATTTCTTTTCCAGATTTTTCTCGAGGATTCTAGCGGTTTCTAGGTTTCTTTGTTCCATTTGTTGCATTTGTACTTGCGAATCTATTAGACGCTGTTCCATATTTTTCGCACTATCCAGATTCTTCTGTTCTATTTGTTCTAGAGTTTTTGCTAAATTTCCAGAAGTTTCCAGGCTTTTCTGCTCCATTTTAGTTTCTGAATCTATTATTCGTTGTTCCATTGTTTTCACACAGTCTAGATTGTCCTGTTCCATTTGCTTCATTTGAATTAACAGCATATTCACGTCAGCATCTCCGCCTGGAACTTGAAAGACATAATTCTCGGGATCCTCGCCTTCTTGGATCAACACATTGCGAAGCCGTTGCTGGAGGATCGACTTTTTGCCAGTTGTATCCTCATCGCTCTCTTCTAATTCTCGTTTTAACTCGGACACTTTTAATTCCGTCATCTTTGAAATACGTTGCGTATGTACATACACAATACGTATGTGTATACCACACCTACTCCCGACGTATCAATGCTTATCCAATCATACGTATGCGTATACCACACCTACATCTAACCTATCCTGACGCGTCTTGCGCAGCAGTGTCGTTTCTTACCCCATGTACACAAGATATAGTTATTTAAGTAATAAGGGAGGTGAGTAAGATTTACTAGTCGAGGACTAGTTTGCGTCCGACAGCTTGCGCCAGGACTTGCAATAGCGTTCGAGACTGGTAAATGTTACCTCCCGAATTGCTTACAACATCTTTCACACTCCCCAGGCAATAAAATCATCAAAAATTAAATGTAATTATGATAAACGGTAACCGTGAACAACCTCTGAATTTAATATTAGGTATAACCAAACGCTAATTAAGTTGGCGCGAGGAGGGGTAAGTTCGCGCAGGATTAGAAGAAGTGGGGAGATTTGTATTTGGTTTTACATTAAATGTCAGATAATTCTAACCTCTGAGCGTGTATCACTTTATGATCCCCTAGCAAAGACATTATGTTCCGTCAAACGTCAATGGCAAATGGATTTTGACAATTTCTTGAGTAGTGGGGGTTCAATGTTTCTAAAAACAGCTTCTGCGCACCCCCTCCTCGCGCCAACTTAATTGGCGCTTGCTATACAACTGAAACGTAGCCACGAAATTAAGTGTTGCTGATAAAGTGGGTGATAATAATAATAGACTTATCAAGAAATGTAAATAAATATCCCAATTTTGTTAATAATGTTACTAATTGTACAAATTGTAATATTACCATAAATACAAATTAATAGAGCACGTGTTCTGATGCTCTTTTGTCCCTAGAGGACGTCATTAACAACTACAGTCTTTTCGGTAAAACCAACTTACGTCCATAGAAGCAATGTATTAATGGTACCTATACTTCCGATAAGGGGAGTGGGAACACATATTTTGTTTAAAAACAAATTTCCATGTTCTAAGTAAACCCACAAGTCGATAAATTGACAATAACAGGACTTTTGTGTTACTGTTCCAAGTTTTCAGATTCGCGGATACCTATCTTGGAACACCTACATTTTTTAAAAGTATTATCCTCGCGACTGAACCGGCAAAATTGAATATTTGTATAATCGTAGTATATCAATTCATATATCTTTTATGATTGAGCAATATTCCCTACCATGATTAATAACTTTGCTACGTATATTTGTATCTGAAAATTGTTCCAAGTATCACCATTTTATGGCATTCAATTTTCTTGTTTAAGTATTAAATAAAACTTTAAGAATAACTTCGTTGTTTCTTTTTTAAATTTATTATCTTTCTTTCAGCTTCCTACACGTCATGTACCTTTTGTTGCTCATCATACATTATATTAATCATTTCCTCTTATCGCTAAGACGCATCATTGTCATAGTTAACACTATTCTACAATTTAGCTACTATAGATTGGTATTTTATGAAATAACTACTATAACTATTTCATGGAATGCCGAAATTATAAGCATATATATTTTAGAAAAATAAAGATTTTGGTTTTATCTATTCGTTATTTTTTAATAATGATCTCTTTCAATTTTTTATACAGACTGTATGCTTAAACTTCTGAAGATTCCATGTGGTTACGATTACTTACTGTTAAAAACAAACAAAAATGATAAAAAACATCAAATGTCCCGGAAAAATCTTATATAGGTTTATCGGTTAGTGACGTTCCTCGACACTCTAAAATGTAAAAATTGTATGGCCATTATTTACCTTGAAATTTCTGCCATGATGTCCTTCTAAATGTGGAATATAATCTCCGCCCCTGTAGTGCATTCCGATAAACGTTGTATCGTTTTCAAAGCGATTCTTTTCTTTCCTGATTCGATTAAATGTCTTCATCACATCATCTACATAGTTCTGCTTAAATCTACAAGATAAGTACTACTAATTTAAAAATACTATAAATATGTAACATATATTAAGCTATAATTGGTACTTCATATAAAATTTGATTAATTAATTGAGTAAATAGGTTATTAATTTCCTTATAGCATAGATTGTAAATATTCGCTCTTGAAAAAGGATTGATAGAATTTGTTAATTTGACTAACTATATTCAAATTATGCTAAAAGGTTTTTTTTCAGAAGATGTCGTCTGCAATTAGTTGATGTACAATAATAATAATAATAATGGAAATTGTATATACTTCTTTCATAATTTATCTAAGAAAACAAGTTTATGCACCCAGAAATTATACAAATTTATAAATATTGTGCGATTTTTAAGTAAAAGTAAATAGCGTTGCGGATAACTCTTTTGAATGCTGCATGGTCTTCGTTTTGCTCTTCACGTTTGGCTGATCATACAGCAACTGCTGATATTGTCTTCTACTCCTCGTATTATATCTTCATATTGCTTCGCGCTCTAAAAGTTTGTGCTTATCATCAAAAATCAAAGTGTACAACTCAACAGTGAAACCAGTTCTCCTCTATGGCTCAGAGACCTGGATGGTTACCTCAACAATCAAGAGAAATCTCCAGTCTTTTATAAACAGATGCCTTAGAAATATACTAGGAATATGGTGGCCGGAAAGAATATCAAATGCTGAACTATGGCATAGAACAGAACAAAACGACATAAATGAAGACATTAAGAGAAGGAAATATAAATGGCTTGGTCATACATTAAGAAAGCCAGTTGATACACCAGCTCACACAGTCCTACTTTGGAAGCCACAAGGAAAGAGAGCGAGAGGCAGACCACGCACCACCTGGAGGAGAACAGTTATGGAAGAGACTAACAAGTCCATCCCACAACTGAGGAGCATTGCCCACGACCGAATAAAATGGAAAAAATACATAGAGACATTATAAGTGCACATACTTGCTATACGAGTATGTAATGTATAATTACCCTACGTCCCGAAAGGGAATAATGGGTTTAATAATAATAATAATAATAAATAATTGCTTCGCTTTGATGATCCGTGTCACTCCGGTTTAGTGGCGTGACTTTGTTACTGTTAGTTTGAATTCATCTTTCCATCTTCTCAGTTGATTATTCACTATTTCCAGTGATTGGATTGTATGGTAGTGGTACTAAATAGCTCTTGACAATACTTTGGCGTTTCCATGGTTGATGCGTTCTACATATCAAAGACAGTCTTTAGAAAATCCTCTGAAAAAACTGATTCCAAAACATCAAGAAGACAGTGCAGACCACAGCACCACTCAAAAAACTTATCTAACGCCCGTGAAAGCTTACATTCAAAGAAATAGACAATATAATGTTTTATTTGTATTTTCAGTTATTAGAAATTAGCATATTAATATGATGTATAACTACCTTTAATACTCAAATACAGGAGTTTTCAACATTAGAAGGCTACATTCCACATGTTAAAAATAATTGTTTTAATAGCTAAATCAAAAGCTGTAAGCACGTGTTTCAAATTTTTTAGTTGTCGTCAATACGACATTGCTGACTGTGTTGAAAGTCAGCCTAAAATTTAAAAAATACACAAATGGTGCCTAAATTCGAAGAGCAACTACTGTTCTGTATAATTTCAAAATTTCTCTATCCAAGGAAAAAAATTACATCGAGAAAATATAAAACATTTATATAGAAAGTGTTAATAAATTGGTATTAAGTAACGATATTAATAACCAGCAGCCATAGACACGTGTTTCAGACGTTTTAACCATCATCAGTATGCTCTCCATTAACAAAAATTCAATAACGAGCAAACAAAACAATAGCTGATATGTTGATAATTTAAGATTTCATGTAAGAATCACAAGAAATTTATTTGACAAACTTACTAAAAATATAAATACACACAAAATATAGATTATAAAAACAATCATAACGACCTTATTCGAAATTATTTAAAAAAACTTTATTAAATATAAATACTTACTTTAACTCTTTCTTAATATTATCAATTCCATATTTAATAACATCTTCATATCTAGCGGAATAACTATCCAGTATCACATTCCTTCTGGACATATCTTTGGGAAGACGAAATGGTTTTTCTTTAAGTACAGTTATAGTTTCTTTTTCATCGCAGTGGTGATAAATTTTTGGAAATGGTTGTATAGTTAAACTGAAATCGAAGAGCGTAAGTTCAAGTAATATTAAATATGAAGTACATTTTTTCACGTCATATTTTGGATTTGCGATTAATAAAATTACTGCATCTCATTTTTCGTAGTTAGTTCGCTTATTTGAAGAATATTTTGTAAAATGTGTGCCTTGCAAGGCTAATTAAAAGACTATAAAAAATATATAAATGGGAAAACGTGATCTTATTAAAATGTATTATGTATTAGATCTGCTTCTAACATGGCGTAATTTAAAAAAAAAGTAAACTGATGTAACAAAAAATAAATTAGCATATCGATGCGAGAGCTCGCATCAAGCTTTGCTCAAATCTGTATTTGTATAAATGAACACACAGTACGTATTTACCAGCGTTGGTTCTACCATCAGACGCATGCGTTTCTATCTAACGACTTTGCCAATGGAGGGTTTACGAAGACAAACGACTGTAGTACACCTGGTCAAGTGGCAGATTTTGTTCTATCAGATGACACCAGATAACCTCGTGACATCTGAAGGACAAAACTGAAAGTGATTTCTTCTCGAATAGCTAAGCTATTACAGGAAAAGAAAAAATACGCATATTACTGTGAGTCAATTAACTCGTCGCCAGGTGATATATACATTGATCCCTCAGAAAATATTAATTAAAGCCAACAATAAAATTCGAGCGACTTTATAAAAAAAAGGAAAATGGTAAACTAAAAAAATAAATAAATAATGTAATGCTTTATAACAGTTTTACCATAGAAATAAAATTTAAAAATCAATGCTAGGTGTAGTTTCTTTTTCAATACCTTAAAATACTACTTACATGTCAGAACTGTTTGTGAGGAATAATTATTTAATGGGAATTTGAATTATCTAATGTTAACAATTATATATCAATAATATTGTGAACCATGTATATAAATAAATAATTACAAGAAATACATATGCATGTAATCAGGAAATGTAAAAATATTCATAAATTACGAAAACATATATTTTTGCCTCACTTTAATTTTCTAATTTTGCGTATAAAATAAAATACAAATTAATATTCTCCCTAAATAATTCATGTTAAACCACTTCTAAATATCTGTTTTACAAAAATTAACACAATTTTAAGTTTATATAACTACGCATGACCGTACAGAAATATTAAATTGTTGTCATACAGGGTAAGGCAAATGCATGGATCCATTCGAATTATCTTAATATGGCTACTTAGATGTTAATAAGACTTTCCACAATTAATTAAATACAAATCGGGGATTCGATGAGTATATTTATATCGGAATCAGACTTCCGGTTTAAGCGGAAACGATGTTAACTTTTTTATTTCAAATGAAGCCTGTATATTTTTACGAATTTCAATAGAGCTCTGCTTTGAGAGTTTAACAATGATAAGGTTTGGCACCCTTTTGTTCAACTATGGTAAAGATATTTAATTGAAACTGATATTTTAAAATCATGTTTATGTTTAGTAAGCCATGGAATTAAAATTCAGTCCTTGACTTAAACTGTCAGAATTAACTTTGTAGACATCCAAATATTAATAATGGTTCAATTAACTGAAAAAGAACGTATTAAAATTCTGATGATGATTGGTTTTGGTGACCGCGTCAGAACTCATGAAGAAATATGCGATTTATTTAACAATTTACATGAAGATCGGCATCCAATATCACGAACTGTCGTTGGTATAACTTGACCGGAAATGTGAGAAATTTACGGAAAAGCGGACGACCAAAAGTCGCGACTAATGAAGTTATTGCTCAAGATATTGCTATACCATTAGCAGAATTAGCACAAATATAAACTATGAAATAAGTTCCCGATCAGTAGCGAGAAGATTGAAGCACGAAAAATATCATCCGTATAAATCACATTTAGTGCAAGAATTATTGGACGGGGATTATGATAGTAGAATTGAATTTTGCGAAAGAATGATGGAGATTTGCAAAAATTACCAATATTTTACATAGATAATAGATAACCCTCATTGGATGCTAGAAATGCATATACAACATCCGCAGAAATTAAACATTTGGGCTGGTATTTTCAGGAACCGTATTATTGATCCTCTGATCATTCATGGAACCCTAACTGAACAGAGATATTTAGATCTTTTACTTGATCAGGTTGTTCCTAATATTGAGGAAGATGGGTTATTAACTGTAAGTGTTTGGTTCCAACAAGATGGAGTACCCTCACTATGCCCTTAATATTAGAATTTTTTTAAAAGAAATATTCCCAAATCGGTGGATTGGTCATAGAGGATTCATAGAGTGACCCGCAGTCTCCAAATTTAAATCCTAGATTTTTCCTTTGAGGTCATTTAAAATCTGTGGTTTATACTAGACGACTGCATAATTTGGACGAGTTACGGCAGAAAATAATTAAGGAAGTGCAATTAATTCGTGAAGAGGCTTTGGCAAATGTCATTCAAGAATTTGTTCACAGACTTGCATATTGGACAGAAGTGAACGGTCATCATTTCGAAAACTTTCTTAACTGGTTGATTTTGTTTATATTCTTGGTCTCAATAAAAATTGCATTATTTGATTTAATTAAATATCTGTGGTTGTTGAACAAAAGGGTGCCAACCTTGTCATTATTGAATTCCCAGAATAGAGTTCTATTGAAATTTGTTGGGGAAAATATACAAGGTGTTTCATTTAAAATATAAAATTTAACATCATTTCTGGCCAAACCGGATGTCTGATTTGAACATAAATATGTTCTTCGAATTCCCTATTTATATTAACTTAAATGTAGAATTTTTTTTTAAATCTAAGTAGCCGTAACAAAGATATTCGAATGGATCCATACATTTGCCTAATCCTGTATATGAAATGCTATTACAAGTCCACTAGCTAGTAAGCAGTAATTGGGCATTTATGACTAAGAAACTTTAGTATACACTTAGTATGGTCTTAGTGGCTACTAAATAATAGCGTACTAACACCCTATTATGTCCTTCTTTATGGCTAAAGCAGTCTCTGTTGCAACCTGAAGTTAATTTGTTTTGCGCCGTTGTTCAAATTCCATAAACTGCATTTCATAATGGATAGGAGGTTTAATGGGAATTAAATTGTTTACAGCGTTTTAAGCAACTTATCTTATAAATAATAGTAATTTCAAATCTGAGAATTTTCGTGGAGGCTGGCAATAAACTATGACAATCTTTAATATACCTGAGTACATAAAAAATTTTCATTAAATTTACAAGTACAAAATATACAATAGAAATAATTCAAATTTTAAATTGACTCCAAATGCCATAGTTTATTGCCAACCTCCACGAAAATTCTCACATTTTGAAATTAAAATTATTTATGTAAAAGAGGTCATAAATGAGTCAAATTAGAAAAAATAACATAAGAACTTGTACCTACCGCAAGACACTCGCACTCGCGGTTTAGGATTTTTTTCCACTGGCCGTCAGGTTCTAAATTTGGGTTCGTGCGGTAAGACCTGTCAATATATTAATAAACGGATGTTATAAGTTATGTTATATATAATTTTGTACAGGCTTTTACTATAGTTTCTGGTTATGTTCTATTTTTACTTTAATAAACATTCAATAGTAACTTACTCGTATGCTATTTTATAAACTAAACGATAATTTTAATTTTACTCTTGTAGAGACTATACAGCATATACAATAAAGGGATATTTTATTTTAAACTGTACCTATAGATAAAAATTCGCTAAAATAAACTTTATTCACTAGCGTATTTAAAAAATAAATTGAATAGCTATTTATGGTATAAGTGAATAAAGACAAATTTTATCCACGAAAAAATTGTTTAGCGCACGAGGTGCAAGCCGAGTGCGATAATGTTTTTGAGTGGATAAAATTTGCTTATTCACGTGTATCATACAAGATTTTTTCCAATTTTGCAAAAGTTTCAAAAAAATTTATTGATTAGGTAATTTATTTACATGAATATTGATTGTACTATTAATAATTTGATGAATTCTTAAACCAGGAAAGTTGACTCTATTTTCGTCAGAGTCAAGTACAGTGCAAGCTAAGTTGACTCTACTTTCGTCAGGGTCAAGTGCAGTGGAAGTTCCAGGCCTTTCATTTGAATTTACATATGTCAAAATTTTTTTTGACGTGGACATTTTTTGAGCAATTGATTCGTCGATATACTTTTCTGCTACTGTTGTCAATAGCAGTGTGAATAAAGTGTTGCTAGAAACATTTTATTCACTGTTTTGATTAATTTTATTCACCTTTATGATTAAAATGTTGTTTTAATACTTTAATACTTAGTTGAGTTTGGCTAAGAAAAAATAATAATTTGAGGTTGAAAAATGACAGCTTTTTTGAATTACAGAATTTACGGGGAAGAAAATTAGAAAATTGGGAATATTTTATATTAATTCTGTTGCAATAATTATCTAATAAAGCACGTTAAATTAATCGTTTCCACAACAATTTTTACTGTTGCCTTCTTGCATATAATATTATTCAGAATATTTTCATTATTCAAACTACATCTAAAAACATAAAATTAGTTTAATATGTCATTAGAGCGCATGAAGTTTAACGATTTGTGTTTTTGCGCATATCGGTTGCACATGTTGCAGTGTTTATTAAAAAACTCAAAATAAGCGGTACCACCGTATTAAAAAAGTTGTCAAATGTTCTGTAATTCTGTGAATTAAAATAACCAGATAGATGAAACCATGCTTCATTGGAATAGAAAGTAATATTTGGTGGTCAATATTGTTATGCAGGTGATCATTAGTTGATTGAATTTAATGGATAATTGAAAATTTATATGGGTGTAAATGTAGCTGTTTTGCAGGATTTTATGAAAAGATGCGGTAGGAAAGTTCTAGAAAGAATGTAGAAAATGTTAAAAGAACGAATTAATTGTTAAGTAGAGCGAACCTATTAGTTGGGATAGATGACGTACAGAAACATGAAGATTTTGTTCAGCAATTTAATCTACATTTTCCAGAATATCAGGTTCAATAATAGTGGAAATAGTGGGATCTTTAGCCACATTACCAGTGTTTAAAAATTGTTTGTTTATACCAACACTATGTTGTAAAAAGTAATGATATGCAATTTGTTCTTCTGGATATATTATGATAAATAAATAAGTCAACTGCTTCGAATATACCCAATTACCATCTTCATTTTGCAAGCCACTTGGAAATAGGCCATCACAATGGATCATTTTCAGATCATTTTGAAAGTAAAAAGAGCAAATTGTTTTATTTATTAGCTTGTTTAACTTTTAAATTGTCAAATTTTTAACAATGCCAACATAAAGTTGCAGAATTATAGCCACCTTAAGGAAAAAAAATCAGGTTCCATATTAAGTTGAAAACATAACTTATTTTAACAAACCAAATTAAACCAAAAAAAAAAAAACAAATTAAACTAAAAAATATAATCAAAACGAACAAATCTGAAAATAACGTCAGATTAAGTAAGGTTGTTAATATAGCCTAATCACTTTCACCTCTGCCCATTTTTGGCTTTTTTGCAGGTATTTCTCAATCCTGGGAAATGATAGTGCATGCTAGTTCAGAAAAGTTGTGATCTTTATCTAATCTCTTTAGGTAGAGTTTTTACGTAAATATGTTTCATGATATGAGGTTTGATAAGTTCTAGAGCAAGGGATAGCAAAAAGTTTCTTCTAGTCGATTTTTCATTTGTATTCATATTATATATAATTTGGAAATTAATTCCTGGAATGTTTAGCAAATCAAAAAAAACAATAAGTGGCCATCGTCTACTATTTCGAGACACATAGGCCACATACATTTGATCTACCCATCAACATCAGACGTTGTACTCCATGTATTCCATGATCATTTCTAGCTTTTGAGTGGCCTCATTGATTTCATCATCATGGTGCATTGTAGAAATTAGTACAATATAATCAAATATTTCTACCCTCTAGAAGGCCATGAAATTTTTCTTCTTTAAACCTAAGTTGGCAGTATAAGTTTAAAAATGTGTTTAAGTGTAGGTCGTGCAGGTTAAGTTATACCGTTGACAGATTAGTCCAATACAATAAAACTATACATAAAACAGTACACATAATGACAGACGTATTTTATTTGTCACTACCAATATAATATTTTTAATAAATAATTTCATCGCTAACTAAAGGGTAAATTTATTTGATCATATGGTATTACAACTTTCTTTTTTAGGCATGTACGAAATCATGGCGCAATTTTCATGAAATCCAAAAATGCTGCTATATATTGGTCATTGGGTATTTAGCTTTGTTTCTCTTTAGAGTGCCAACTACAGTCAGTTTGTAATTATTCAATAACTCCCTAGCAAGAGGAACATTGCAAAACCAATTGTCCATAGTTATATTCCTATTTGAATTTTTAAGTGGTTCTACTAATCTTTTGACGTCGGTTGGGCGATTACTTAGTTGGTATGGACCCTAGGGTCGTACTCTTGGATATATTTCTAGATTGTAAGTGTACATATTCTTGACGTCAACAACTGCAAAGATTTTAACGCTATATTTTGACGGTTTAGACAGTATATATTGTCTAAACGGACATCTTCCACGAAATGCTACAAGCTGTTCGTCAATAGTCAAGTAAGCGCTTGGTGTAAAATTTTTTTGACAATTTTGTACAAACGTGTCAAAAAGCTATCGAATAGGAGCAAGTTTATCGTCTTCTCGGCGCAACATCCGGTTGTGCATATTATCAAATCTCAAACATATACATAAAAATCTAAATCTATTATAGCTCATTACTTCAATGCCAGATTCCTAATCTAAAACATTCTATCGTTCTGATTTCATGACGCCTGTTATGTACAGAATTCCTAAATATTCTTTTATTTCCAACTCATGAGTTAACTTTGCGTCTCTATCTCTTCTAAAGTTCTATTTTATGTGTTCAATATATATATATATATATATATATATATATATATATATATATAAATATAATAACTTCGTGACCTTGGTATGATATGGTAAACCCAATCAGTAGGCGATTAAAGGTCCGTATATTACTTCAAAATATATGTATTTAAAAAACTCTACATGTTTCGGCAGTATCGCCTTTATCAAGAGAATACAAAATATAAAATAAATAAATTTTATATTTTGTATTCTCACAAAAGCAAACACAGTTCTCATGTTTTCATTGTATTAATTCTTGTTTCTAGCTACTTGAAAAAGACTGATTAATAATAAAAGTCGGAACGTCGTAGAATAAAACATCAAAATTCAATAAAAGGTCGCTAAACCAATAAAAAGTCTATTATTTTTAATATTAAGACACGGCCAATAAAATAAATAAGAAAAATAAAATTCTTATAAACACTAAATATATATATATATATATATATATATATATATATATATATATATATATATATATTGATAAAGAGCAGCCTCTCGTTGTGCTGTGAATTGATAACGAGCAAGATGCGTAATAAAATAATGTAAACGTTTATGAATATAAACGTGCTCAGCTGTGAATAAATGGCTTGTTAGATTTTATATTTATTCGGTGAATTTTACATCTACGAACTAATTACATTGCTCTAAGTAACATATAGATGGGGTTGTTCGAGTTTAATCTATATGCGCAAGATGCAAAGTTGCCTACTTGCGAATTATTCCATAAATGTAACCTAAAACAGCTGTTCGGATATAAACTTATTAATAAGTATTAATTAATGTGCGTTTATTATCTTCAGGGTCCGGCTAAACTCGAGAACAAAATTGACTCTAGTGTTAGGGCATTGTGTTATGTCCAAATTTAAAGTGCGAGTTCGGTGACTTCAATCAAACACTACTGATATTTTTAGATTCCTAAATGATAGGTTAATTGTTGTTAATGCTATACTACAAAATAAAACGTCGAGATCAGATTCACGAATAATAACTTTAATGTTCTTAAGATCTCTATTAACAGGTAAGTTATAAGCATTAATTGTTAAGTATAATTTGTATATAAATTTTGTAACGTGATAAATTTAATATGTTATTTAACTATGATAAATTACGATAAATATTACATGAAATAAATGAAATAGATAAATATAGAAATAATGAAAATAATCTTTAATTAATTAGGAGAATTAAGTCAATAACTTTAATATAACTAGAATGTATGACGTAAAACAAAGAAAAATTAAATTAAAACGTAACTGTATT
Organism: Melolontha melolontha; assembly: GCA_935421215.2. Lineage (NCBI taxonomy): Eukaryota > Metazoa > Arthropoda > Insecta > Coleoptera > Scarabaeidae > Melolontha > Melolontha melolontha. The sequence continues at coordinate 84,257,179 of OW285242.1, read as the reverse complement.
CTTCCTCTTTAAAAGTAATAAATAACCTAAATCTTATATATCGTATTTAATAATGTATATCTTAACTAATATAAATAATATACTATATTCTTTTTTAATATGATTGTTTAAATTGTCTTTTCAATATAGATGTGAGATTTTAAAGAATACTTAAGTAATTGGTGCAGGATTCTGGATAAAACGGGATCTCAAAAGGTTTTGGAAAGGCAGGTTTTTCGTCGGCGTTCGAACGGCGTCACCCCGGTCAAAAACACTTTCTAACGAACTGCTTCTCGGCAAACTGCTCTTGGCAATATTTTTGTCACTGGTACACGTACGAACTTGAAATATGTGTCCAACTGGAGCTGGGAATATTGGTAAGATGTTTAACTAATTGGACGTATGAATTTACTTGTATTTATTGTAATTTTCTTCTTGTTTTTAGTGATACACTCAAAAATACGTCTGGATGCTTTAATGGCGATTTTTCAAGTTACGCTAACCTTCTTTTATTTTTGTTACTTGATTTTGATTCGTTCATCGGTATGTATTCATTTAATCTCGACAATTACTACTAATGAAAATGACAATTCAATAATTTTAAATACATTTACATGTTGTAATAAATATTTACTTAATTTTAAAACTAATATGCATATAATGTGTATGTCAAAAATAATACATTATGCTGTTTTTATTATGGGATATTTTCCCGCGATTGACAATTCAAATTATGTACAGTTATACCTAAATAAATGGCGTCATTTATGATTTATCAATTAAGTTGTTATTTTTTGTAAATACAAATTATCGAACTGAAAATACTATTACAAATGAAATGTTAGATTATAAATGTGTGAATGTCTTAAAAAAATAATTAAACTTGCGTATTCAACTTTATTGATTTGACGTGGGAAGAATTCAGTTTTGACATATAATTAACTATTCAATAACTTATTTATATACATTAAGAGATTGTCCTTTTGCTTATTGGGGCATACTTGAGTGTGGGCTTGACCTACCTCAATATATATATATATATATATATTTGTAGATACCGTAATTTGTTGTAACGTGGATGCGTCAATAAATAAACTAAATGATTCTATACTTGTTTTCGCATTCTTTGCATCACCTTTGGGTCCTGGCGCTTTGAGAATCAGGTTATGCGCCCTAGTACGAGCTGTAGGTAGCTTAATTTTATTCCATCGTGTTGTCTTATTTTTTCCAAAGTAAAATAAACCCCGGGCATCTGTAGCTTCTTCATTACTTTCGTCTACAATATAGCCCATTTCCTGATCTGTATCTGAGTCTTCACTCCTTGTCCCTATAACACCATTTTCCACTTCACTTTCATCTTCTGCAACTATTTATTCATTATCTATATTCTGTTCAGTGCCTTCTTTTTCTATTTCTTCCAACCATTTCAGCCGAACAAATTACAAAAGGTAGAGAATTTTTAAAATAATTCTAATATATATATCCAAGTGTGGTTACAAATATTACCTAAAGATGGAGTTGCGTTAAATACGTTATAGTTGTCACATGCGTATACTTCAATTTGTAAATAAACGTACATAAATGATTTATACTTAACCTATACAGCTTCTTCCTCGTGCAAACTCTTGTTGTTTATCTCTTAAGAGTAATTTTATGTTATATGTCCGACTAGCAGAACAATGGGACTCTATTTTGTGCTTTATAACGATAATAATTTTGCGGGATCGGTGCTCAACTAGAATATGTAGACAGGTGGTAAACAAGTTATTAAATATTTGTATTTTCTAGATGTAAAGTCTACTAAATAAAACGAGAGAGTGATAAGCAAATGTAAATGGTTTAATAGGTGTTTCGATTAATTAATCAGGTAAGTGGAAAACATGAAAATAGTATAAATTTTACTCCATACTACATAAAAGTCACGTGATCAGTTAAATTCAATAAGTTTAGGTTAAGTGATGATATATTTGATAACGTGCTAAATTTAATCTATCTAATTAAAACTTTTAAATTAAACTCAAAAAAGAACTGTATTCTTCCGTTTCCTTAATGGTATTTTAATTATAAATTAACTTATTAGGCATACCTATGGTAATATCTACGATAGTGTTTATAAAATATAATTAATAAAAAAAATTCTATTTTTTTAGGATATATAAATAAATAATACTCAAGTTGGATATATTCGGATTCAGGTGGGTCGGTGTTTGTTAGAAATTCCAATACTCGGGATACAGGACTTGGGCAGCGTGGAATTTCTGGGAGCGTCCCTGTTGGCTTCGGTTAGTTCGGATGGTGTCTCCGGGAAAATGGTAATTTAGTTTTATAACGAACTGGAAGGTATGTGGATACGGAAAATACGTCGAATGGTGCTCGGTAAGTAGGTGATGCGTTGATTATATTCGTAGTATGGTTTATATACTTTATTTTATGTTTTTTTTCCTAAATTTCAGAGCGGCACTTTATAATACGTCGGCGTGTTCGTGGAATTTTCAACAACATGACGCCAACTATCGTTTGTTTTTAATGCTGGCTTCGGTTAGTTCGTATTTCTTGTATGTATTTATTTAATCTCGTTATAAATATTATTAAAAGTAATAATTTATTAACACTTATCGTTTTGATATTTTACAAAAATTATATATTTTGTTTTATTATATAAATAATTGTCATTGGAATGTTAAAAGTTTCATATTATGCCTATTTTTAATTGGGATATTTCCCGCTATATACAATTTTGAATCTGTACAGTTTTTCCTAAAATATATGTGACATTAATTATCAATCAATTAAGTTAAAAATCTTCGGTAACATGAAATATTGAAGGAAAATGACTTAGGCAAATGAGCACATGTGAATAAATAAATATGAGATTTAAATTTGAACAATTAAAAACGCGAAATTAACTTTATTGATGTGACAGGTGAAAAATACAGTTCCAAATATATCTTAAGTTCTAAAATTTACATTCTAACTATAAACGATCTGTATTTCATAATTCTCGAGGATCCTTACGTGCAGGCTTGACCTACCACAATATATATATATTGTTCTGTCTATGATTTGAAAATACCACTTCGTATTGAATCAATTTATAGACGTATCAGATATGCAGAAGTTTTTTTTTGTTCTAAGGTTTGAAATATCATCTACGTATATGCTTGCATAGACTCTATCAACAAATAGGGTCATATCATTGATGTATAAAATGAATAAATTTGCCTTAGAACTGATCCGTGTGAATTTAGTGTAGCTTGCTGTGACACGACCGTAATTCTCGATTCAAATTTCTCATCATCAGAGCGTATTTATCAAGGTGAGATAAGAGGATCGACCTCAAGAAATGAAATCTAATTTCAATACTTTTCATACCATGATGAAGCAATCTTTGGCATAAAGGTTCCGCCAACATGCAATAGCGTTGTTCCTTCTTTTCACGAAACATGGTCTAGATCGCTCAGGAAACTGCAATGAGAAGACCAAAAAAATAAGATTTTTTTTACATATCGCAACGTAGAGATAATTAAAACAAATCAAAAGCTTACCTATAAAGTCGCGTTAACCCATTGCTCGAGGATGAGGTAGGTATGTATGTTTTTTTTTCTTCATAACAGTTTCGATCAGATACGACCGGCGCAATTACATAAACATGTGATCTTCAAATGTCGTTACATACTGGTTAATAAGGAGGCATTATATTATCAACATTACATCCACAGATCGGCGCAATTTTGTTCCATCTTAAAAAACCATTATCAAATAGCGACTGATTTATATTGTTCTCTGTCCTCTTCTTTCCTCTCGTTTTCTTTGTTCAATAATAATAATAATAAAGCGGTTATAAATTTAGCACTAATACAGAATCAATAATTTTAAAATGATGTTAAAAAATGACACCCACAACAGTCGGAATGAGCTTTTTCGATACGCTTTCTTACATTTTTTTCATTGGCGTTGTTTGAACACAGATGTATCTTATTCCTGTCATTTGATTTTAAGAATTTATATACGTTTGAAAAAAATGATATGCTTACATAGATAAGCAAAATGCTACACTAACAACGCATACTGAATACAACTGACAACAAGATTTGTAAGTTTCTATGTCACTCATGTTTATATTTTTAAATAAAATATCAAGTAATGTTTACGAAAATTAATAAATAATACTTCGCGGATAGCAAGATTTAAATTTGAAAATGACAAGTACCAGTGTGACCAACTGCATATACTTTATATAAAAATAAAACTCTGAACTTTCTGAATCTCTGAATTAAATAATTTCAATTTATTAATGTAAAAAAAGGAAAGTAGAAAAAATAGTATAAAAAACTCGTTTCATACGGCTTTTTGTCGCACTTGTTCTTTAGAAAACTCGTGCCACAAAATGGTGCCTTATGAAACTTGTGTTTTAATATACTGTGATGACTCATCTAACAATACGTCACGTATAATAGCTCTCACGCGTTCTCGGCAGATCTAGAAACAGAAAGACCCAGACTAAGAAAAATCGAGAGGGTCGGCGGCCCATATATATAAGCCGTCGAAGAAGGGATTTGGATACCGTTCGATTTCGAATTAGCGCAGAGCGTACTAACATAAATATAAATACATAAGTGTGCTTATTGTTAGTAATGAGTTTTTATATTGTTATTAGTTTTATTATTAATATAGTGTGTGTCTAAAGTTACCGTTAGTTTGATTAAGAACCCGAAAAGACAAACTTTACAATACTATTCCGCGTTGTTTAATAAGCAATTATGCTTGATTGTATGTATGTTGCACGTTATGAGCTGTCAAGGCAAATATATTCAGTGAAAAATATTTACGATTTGGACAATTTACCACTAAACCTACTACACTCCTCAAATTATGGCCTTTTCCAAGGCTGCTTATGTCATTTGCATGTAGCTCAATAATGTTTAAATTATAATCTTAACTATAATAGTATAAATGTATGTATTATAAATATATAACGTATTGTTTACAAATGTATGACAAATTAATTAGCCAAGAAACATATTCATCCCTATTTCCCTAACAAAGTTTTAAATATTAGATAATGTTACACTTATTGCATATAAGTACATCCGATAACAAATAATTAATGAGGTTTCCGTTGAAGTATATAAAAAGCAGAATTAATCGAATAAAATTACAGCTTAATAGAATAAGTTATGAATAGAGACCGTACATGAGAGGTTGATGACTCATCGCCCACGAGCGCAGTATTGAACATTTATATTTTTAAAGTTTTTAATTTTATTTATATAATTACACTTATAATAATAAAACGGGTCTATACGGCTACAAAATACGAAATACATTTTTATTTGTTGATTTTGTAGTTCAAGTTGAGTAAAAGAGTATTAATATTTACTAGCAATACTTTCTCAAGGTTCTCTTCTGTAAAATTTGTTCTTTTTGAATGAAATACATCCTTGTAAATAGAAAACGTCCTTTCTACGTCGCAACTGATTATAGGTGGAAATATTATTTATTTCCGCGTATTTTGCAGTTAGATGTTGTGGCATTGTCGCCATACAGAATTGCCGCAATGGTATTAAATCTGAATTTCTATTAAACACTGCGTCTAACTTTTGCCGAAGGCCACATCCGAAGTCACTTGGAATACTTTTCAAATTATTAATAGCCACATCTAATGTCAAAATAAGTGATTAGTTTTGGCAAATTTCCAAAGTGTTCCTGAAAAAAGTACAACTGATTTTTTTAAATGTGGAATTTGTGTTAGTTCCTTCCACTTAGAAATACTCCGAGCATCGTCATTTAAATATGCAACGAAATTTTGTAAACTATCGAAATTCTCTGCATAAAAACTAGTAGCTTCCAACCATGTCCCCCATCTAGTTATTACTGGAGACGGAGGCAGTGACAAAGATGGCAGTTTTTCCCTGTAAGAGCTACTCTCAACTATACTATAAATGGGCCAAGGGGAGTCACGCAATCATTCTCGATTGTCTTGAGAGAGACTTAAAATTGCTTAATAGAAAATCGGAAATTTTCTGTTCTAGGCTACAAGGATACAAATTTTTGGTATACGAAACCCACACAGATATCATCCCCAAAAAGAGTTTTAAATATTTCTCCTGTGTTTAAAGGCACAGTTAATATTTTGCATTTAATTTTAGCTTGAGTTCAATATGAAGGATTTTTTTAAATATAATCCTAACTAATAGGAGATGATGTATCGATAGAAATGTCATTTTAATACGGTAACCTTTACAAAAAATCATTAAATTTAGTGAAGAGCATTTACGAGTGGTAAGCTTAGACAAAGTCAGAAACAGTATTTCGTTATACCGAAGAAGGTATTCAATGATGACTCATCATACGAAATTCCTTATACCGACATAACTCATCATTGATGAGTTATGTCGGCATAAGGAATTTCGTATTGAGTGCAATTTTTGAAAAATCAGCTTTGTAAAGAGCGTCAAAAATCATCATAACTATCAAAACCATGATTTTTACTTAACAAAATAAAAAAGCGTCTCCAGATAACTGTTCACATCATTTAAGCTACCCTGGAAATTGGTATGAATGCGATGAGAATCATCTTGCACGATCATTTGGGTGTACAGAAGTTATTTGTCGCATAACTTAACACTCACTTAACAAATAATATGGTATCAATTGATACAAAACCACGCTCCCATATTTTCTTACAGATCTTCTCATCTAGTCTATAAAGTTGTAACAGTTGGATTTATTCATATGATCCCGAGAAAAAACTAGCAGTTAATTGTGGAGTCCTCCAAAATGTCTGCTCCAACAAAATATGTTTGTGAAAAAAGTAGTAATAAGAAGGTGATCGCCTATTTCATTAGTATTACGAAGCATGTTGGCTTCAAAGATTATAGTATAATCTGAATGGTATACCTACGATGTGTTTGTCCAAAAACTTTTAAGAGCCAAAATGACCGATCAAAAAGAAAACATACTACACCATGATAACGATCATATATGTACCGTGACACGTACAAAACATTGAATATATGGCCTTTCAGAATAAAATAGACGATATTAGGCTCAACATAATGAGAATATTCCTTGTATACAATAATAAATTTTTTTTTCTACTCATGACGTTGAAATCAGTTATTTTGAAATGGATTACGTTGGTTGAAATCGCATTTCAACCACTAGAGTTTGAAATTATCAGACTACCGGGATTTCGCATTTCGAATTGTATGACATTCAATTTCTGACAAGAGAAATGTGACAATTCTTGCTGAAGTTCATTAATTTGTTAAAATAAGTGATAATATTGATGTAGAGCCAGAATAAATTATAAATTATAATGCATTTTCTAATATAATCCCTCCCAAGTCGAAACACATTTACAAGTTCACTTATAAAAAGTTTATAAACATCGATGAATATATGCAAGAACCGATATAGCGTAGAAGTTATTTACAGGTAAACAATCAACAAGCTCAAGTTCAGTTATTCCTGATGGGTCTTGTCAAATGAATACAAATTCTTCGGAAAATGTATAAATACAATTGGCGCTAATTACAAAAATTGTTCTATTATAGTTAATGTAACAAGCGTTCATTTGAAAAGTCAATCTAGTAGCATGTGATTTACTGAGAACATTTTGAAGTATGTCGTAAATTAAAATTTACTACTTAACCTACGAAGTCGTATATTTTGACAGTTTCATACATACAAATAAATAACAAATAATAGGTATTTATTGAAAACTATAACAAATGTTGAAAATGTTGTCCTTCAAGTTGAATGCACTTTAAAATCCTCCGTTCAAAATTTCTGATGATATTCTGCAACATTACTGGATTGTTATTAATTTCCATGCATTTCTGTTCGATTTTCTGTAGCATATCATTCAAATTCAATATAAGTGTTCGAAATATGTTATTTTTTATATAAGGCCACAAAAAGAAGTCGCAAGGTGTTAAATCGCATGAACGTGCAGGCCAGGCAATTTCAGTATTTCGACTAATTATACGCTCATCAAAAAATTCTCTGAAATAATCCAAAGATTCTGCAGTACAGTGACAAGGTGCTCCGTCTTGTTGGAAATATGCATTTTGAAGTTCATCATCATGCAACTGATTGACAAATGGTTGTAAAATTTCCGTACGCTACCTTTGAGCAGTTAACGTTCCCTGAAAAAATATTGGTCCAATGATTCGCCTTTGGCTTATCGCTGCCCAAACACCAATTTTCTCTGGATGTAGCGATTCTTCATTAATTACAAGTGGATTTTCACTACTCCAAATTCTTGTATTTTGTGAATTTAGGCATCCTGTTTTATAAAACCATGCTTCATCAGTAAAGATGACTCTTTGCGAAAGTTCTCCATTATTGTTCATATTTACAAGCCAATTACAAAACTGTAGTCTACGTGGGTAATTTCTAACAATTCTTGTACTGCTGTGACACGGTATGGATAAAGTTGCATATCTTTTTTTAATAACTTGTGAGTTGTACCAACAGAAAGGTTTATTTGTTGACTCAAATGTCGAACAGATGTTTGTGGTTCATTTTCCATTATTTCTTCAACACGATTAACAACTTGAGGTGTACGTTTCTTAACTGCTACGCTGCCTGATTTTCATAAGAGACTACCAGTTTCAGAAAAAAGTTTTAAAGTTCTATCCAAAGTATTCTTAAATTGTATATAATCTATTACAAAATGTGGAAACTCAACTTGAAATTCTACCATGCAATCTTGAACTGAATAAACCCATAAACCATTAATTTATTACCACTTCGAAAATAAGCCTGGACTAAAAAATTTTTTTGTTCTAAAGTGAAAGCCATTTTAAAACTGAGAAGCAATTTATTTAAACCAGAATCGAAGCACGATTATTTTCTGCACTAACTGATATTTGGGATTGACATTATCAAATGTCATTTGGATTTACGTTTACGGAACAACAAACACATATTACAAACACATATTTGCGTCCTATTCTATCAAAATTTCAAAGTAACCTAGATTGACTTTTCAAATGAACACTTGTTATATCAAAAATAATAAGAAATGGTTTATTAACGTTTATTTTAAAAATTCGTAGAAAAAATAGTATATGCAACTCGTGGCTGATAAAATTTCAACGTCTCGAGTTACTTTTTTCAACTAGCTATCGCTCGTTGAAAAAAAAACACTCTCAACGTTGAAATTTTATTTCAACCACTTGTCCCATAATATACTATTTTCTACGAAAACATCGAAAAATGTTCATATCAAGAGTGTAAATTGAATCATAAGAAGCTACATTTTGTACTGAATTTCATTTTGCATCGGTTGCTAGGCAAGTTGCTAGACAACAAATGCAATTTGAAATATTTCGTGTTCGGTCTGCTGTTTTTGATAACAAAAAGTAAGGTGGCTTAGAGAATATAACGCCGAACGACAAATGTCATCAGTTTGTTACAGTTTGTGCATTACAAATAATTTCGTAGTTATTTCAAAGAAACCAGATAATTAATATGGAAAGTGATAGTGATAGTGACTTGGAATTAACACCTCCAAGTATAATAGAAGCAGCAAATTTAACAACACTAAATTTATTGCCGGAAACATCGAAGAAAATGTACAAACGGACTTATAACCTATTTTTGGAGTGGAAAGGAGATCGGAACGCCAAATCGTTTTCCGAGAACGTCTTAATGGCGTATTTTGGCGTCTTGGCAAAAAAAATCAAAAGTTCCACATTATGGACACAATACTCAATGCTTCGAACGACTCTCAGTATTCATAATAATATAGATATTGCAAAATACTTAAAACTGAAAGCATTTCTTAAGCGACAGTCCGACGGCTACAAACCCAAAAAGTCGAAGATCTTTACATCAAATGACATCAATAAATTTATTAAAGAAGCCCCAGATGAGATCTATTTAGCGACAAAAGTAAGTTTTATATAGCCATATAATGAAATATATATTTAATCTATATTTTAGGTCGCATTAATTATGGGCATAATGGGTGCATGTAGAAGACATGAATTACATCAAATGAAAATTACTAATTTCAATGATTTGGGTTCAGCTGTTTTAATACCTATACCAGACACTAAAAACAAAACTATACGAAGTTTTACTGTAACTAGTCCTTATTATGAAATTTACAAAAAATATGCAAACCTCCGCCCTTCAAATGTAAATGGTACATGGTTCTTCATTAATTATCAAAACGGAAAATGTACCGTCCAAAGAATAGGCGTAAATAAGCTTGGAGGCATGGGAAAAGAGATTGCTAAATATTTAAATTTGCCAAACTACGAATTATACACCGGACACTGCTTTCGTCGATCTTCAGCAACAATTCTTGTTGATGCTGGTGGTGACATAACTAGTTTGAAGCGTCACGGTGGCTGGAAGTCCACGACAGTCGCCGAGGGATATATCGATAAATCGGAGAAAAATAAATTTGACACAGCTAATAAAATTGTAAATGTAATACAGAGCATTTCAAATATATCATCGACTTCAGGAATAGGAAATCGTGAAATGCCATCTACTTCGACAATGGAAAATTGTCAATATCAAGAAAATTTTAGTATCCAGCATTCCACAAGTTCTCCAAAAATGATTTTCAATAATTGCACATTTAACTTTAACAATAAATAAAATACGTAAGTAGGAAGTTATTTCATAGTTCTTCTTCTTAAATGGTTGGGCACTGTCCAGGCTCTGCTAATGAATAGGTAATTTCGTATTTTCATGGATCCAAAACAATAAATAAAATATTTTCATATTTATTTGTATCTATTTTTATAATTGTCGTTGTCGTAGAAAAAGTATAGTATGCAACGCGCACAAAATAGCAATTTTGCACTCGTTTCAATTGCAATCGCCTTCGGCTCGTGTTGCAAACTTTGAAACTCGTGCAAAATGTGCATCATTTTGTGCTTGTTGCATAATATACTAATTTACAACGAAACTATTTATTTTGCACAAAATTTGATGGAAACAAATGGACAACTTTGTTACTGTTAATAATTATAAACCAATGGAACTATATTGTTATAAGTATAAATGTAAAAGTTAAAATTTGTTTTACAGTATAATCAGAGCAATAAAATTATATTTTCATAATTCTTAAAAAAAAAAAAAAAAAAAGTTCAATTACAGATTTATGAAGTAAACCTTTTATTTGTTGAGAAAAGAGATTATTTATTCAAGTGATCCTGATAAGTTTTACGATTGAAAATCAATAGAATTGAATAAGAAACTCGAGACTCAATAAATTACGTTGTGCAGTTTATCTTCAATCAAATAACCAAGCCGGAGATATTTTGCAAGAAACGGATTTAAGTATTTCCTATGGGACGGAATACTAGCTATTACGAATTGCCTATTAATTTCATAATTTTCTTAAGCATATTATTATTCTTATAGGTATACTTGAACAATGTCGACTGTCGCCAAATTTATTAACTTTTGTTTTTTCTTAATATAAATATGACAAAGTAAACTTAACTAAGGCTATTCGTATAAATTTATTTTTGTGTTGTTAGAAGTATTAAATAATTATTATTTAAAAAATTAATTCAAGTACAGCAAGCGAAAAAAATTATAATACACATAGCGCAAATATTCGTTATATAATTATACTAGGAGTTAAAACAAAGGTTGTCTGACGTTTTACCCAATTATAGCACCGTTGGAAACGAACAAAAAAAAAATAGTCACCGTGGTTTCGCAACTCAACTGTTTCTGACATAAGTGTAGTGGATCTAATTTTGTTTTATTAGGATGAAAATTACAAAGAATTTTCGATGACAATATACATAAAACAAAATATAATTTAAACTAAAACTAAAGAAATTGCTCTAAATGTCCACCGTTTATTATGAAAGATGGGCGCACCCTTTCGAAACTCCACAGAATTTCTCCACAACCATTTACTCATTGTTTGAGTTCCTCCAAATTATTTATAGGCCGTGCTTACACTAATTGTTTTCGATGTCCTCAAACACAGAGGTCAAGAGGTCTCAGGCCAAAGGACCTAAGAAGCCGTGCAGTTGGACCACTGCGTCCTATCTATCTCCCGTTGTAATCTTGATTTAAAAAATTTCTAACTATGATGGAAAAATGTACACGAGCTCTATCGTGCATGAACCACATGCTTATTCTGTTAAAAAGTGGCAGGTCTTCCAACAAAAGGTCTAATATATTTCTTAAGAAATCCAAGTATATTTCTTTTAGTAAATGATTATGGAGAAATACTGGACCAAATAAACAGTCTCCAAAAATAGCAAGCCAAACATTTAGCGAAGAAATTTTGGTGATGCAGTTCTCTTAATATCCAAGTCTAACAGAACGTCCAGTAATTTTAAACGAACCAGTTTCGGACAGTTGGTTATGAAGCAGCATTACCGTTCACACGACCATACATAAAGTACTTGCCGGCTGTTTCTGCATTTGTGTACTCAGGTACAAATTGAGAGTAGAAAAAATTAATGCAAATGATAAGTAATCTGGTGACAGATGTCTGACAGAACTAATTTTAAGTCGCAATAAGTTATTTCGCAAAGGCAACTACTCTCGAAACCCAAAAATTATTTTTTTTATTTTAAAACGACTATATCCCAGAAATAGTTGCGGACCCATGTCGACTAAACTTTTTTTTGTCTCCACCAGCACTAAAATATCCGACAACCTTTTTCTAACAGGTTGCATAATGTTAAAATTTGCTTCTAAAACTACTTGTATAAAACATACTTTTCGAATAAATTTTCCAGGCTCACTTTTAAATCTTCACCAATGTATGGGGTTAAATGATATTCCTCGAAGAGTTTGTAATTCATTTGCCAAATCGCGTATAGTGACATGTATTCCCAAACTTGATTGCCAAATTGCCCCATTCTGCGTACGGAAATAGTTGGTTCGCAAGTTTTTATTTGCTGTAAAGAAAATAATTATAACTCAAGTTTAACATTTTTCAAAAGTTTCTACATATACAGTTAGAGTATCATTCTAAACGTCCAAACATATAGTATATGAGGTGTAATCATTTAATTCCTGAAATGTATTTGGAACAGTGCTTTAAATAATACTGTCACCTTCAAAGTACTCTCCTTGTGCATTTATACACCGATTTAAACCGCACTGTCTTTTCTGGATATTAATTACATTAGAAAATTTTATAAATTCTCATGATTTCTAAATAGTATTAGTGATTTAAGATTTTTTACTGTTTAAAAATTGTTGATCGATTATTTTCTTGTAATCGACGAAACATACTGACATAGTTTTAAGCTATAAAATGTGACATACGAGTACGTCTGTTTTTAGGGTGTGGCGAATCTAGGGATTTTCATTGCAGGTCCTAATATTTTGTTTCTATGTTGTGTAGGAAGTACAAAGCTTCATTACTATCGTAAGCAGATACGTGTTTGAACAAACATTAATCGTTACATCAAAGCTGATACTGCTTCTATTCATCCGGAAAGATTGCAGGCAGAAACTACGCTGAAATATTTTTCGTATTCAGTTAAAATAAATCAAAATCCGATTAATCTGTAATGGCCATGAATTTCACTCATACTTACCGTCTATCGTCTTACATCTCACACTGTTAAATATTAACGTCCGTCATTGTGGTTTTTAGGTACCCATTTCTGGGAGAATTCGTCTCAAATTCTCGCTCATTTTTGAATCTCTTATGTGTTTTTATCATATGGCACTTGCAGCAGTTTTAATGTTGCAATAGCACATATGCCTATTTTCATATACTATGTTGATACGCTACTCTAAATTTCGGTCTTCTATTTATACGCCAAAATACATACGCAGATATTTATCACCTTCTCAGGTAGTTAACTAATAACAGGCTCTACCAGTTTAAAATCTATAGTTCAAATATGTTGAAGCACACAATTACGTCACATGTGGTATTGCGCGGGCATTCTGAGAATTAAATTGTTACACCTCGTATATATCTCTAATACACTCGTGGACAAACAATTCCGGACACTGAAGTACATTTCTGTTATCATAATTAAAATTCCTTTTTTTTTTGTTTTTCTTTTTCACAAGACATGAAATATTATCTATGAAATAAGAATAGGAAACTGAAGAAGATACAAAATATTTAATTTATCAAAAGAAAAACAAAAGTAATGACGAACCCGAAAAATCTAACCCAACCCAAAAAATAAGCTTTTTATTCTGGTTTAATCTGTTGTGTTGAGAGGCAATTTGAACTGTTAGTACTGATACTTATTGGTTGACAAAATGCAAGCGGAGAATGTAGCCCGAGCAGTATCTTTGAACGAAGATGGACGCAGTATTCAATACATTACTGCTGTCGTAAATATTCCCAGGAGTACCGCCCAAGACGCAATACAGCCACATCGTCAAACTGAGGAACACATAAGAAGGCCAGGATCAGGTAGACCTCACACCACAAACTGGCGAGAAGACCGTTTTATGGTTATCTACATTACGCGATCGTGGTTTACCATCAACAATTGTGTCTCGCTAAGTCGAAGACTGTTTCTGCCCAAACCGTTCACCGAGGATTGAAGGAATATGGATTGATGTCAAGGAAATCTGCTGCTTGTCCACTTTTGCTCCCAGCTCATCGTGTTCAGCGACTATGATTTGCCCGTGAATGTAGACATTGGACAATGGATCAGTAGAGCTCTGTATTGTTCACGGATGAGTCTCGTTTTTGTCTATGTTCACCAGATGGACGAGAACGTGTGTGGAGAGGGGTTGATGAACGATTTTAAGCGTGGTGTATATCTCCAAGAATGGCATTTGGGAAGGACACTATAATGGTTTGGGCTGGAATTTCACTGTACGCGAAAACTGTTCTTGGTCTCATTGAAAATAGTACCATGACGGCTGTTAGGTACATCAACGAATGTTTAGCTCCATTTGCTCCATTCGTGGGTAAGAACTTTACTCTAATGCACGATAACGTGCGATCTCACGCCGCACGAGTGGTTGAGCAATATTTGGATGCGGTGAACTTTCGCCGTTTGTAATGGCCAGCCCGAAGCCCGGGCTTGAATCCTATCGAAAATCTCTAGGATTCATTAGGGCGACGTGTTCAGCACCGACAACTCATACCGGTAACTAGACTACGACCAAGTAAATCTGACCCCCGGAAAATATGCGAACTAATTTACCAACGTCTTGCTCCGCACACCCTCTAACCAACACTTTACACGTTCGACAGCTGTGTACAGTCCCGTTCATGCTCCGTCATTTACAGTGCTCGTTTATTTGTTTATTAAATCGTTGTTTTCATATTCTCTTGCGTTCTTACTCGTTTCTATTATTTTTTGCTTCTTTTTGAATATCCGAACAGTTTTTCTTAAAAGTATTTCATTTTCTGTTGTTAGCTAAAATAACCTCAATTATTTTTACGCGTTTACTTATGTTACAAATATGTTGTAGATTATCCATCATCATTATGGCTAAACGAAAATCGGAGAAAGATGACGCTTTGACTATACTGGAGACAGTTATCGAGTTTTGTGAGGAAGAGAAACGAACAGGCCACTATGCTTTTCCTGTAGAGCAAGTCATTAGAAGAGTAGCTGCAATGACAGGAAAATCAGAAAAAAGTATTAACCGTATCAAAACCAATTTACGCAAGAGTTTGGAGGACCAACCTTCATCTTCTACTATCCATATACAGCCAAGAAAGGAGAAAAAGTCCAAAATTATATTAGATGATGCGGACAAGTAATATATCAATATAAATATTTAACGTACTTTATATTTATTTCAATTTAAATCTTAGATCTGTATTGCGGAACAAGATCACATCTATGTACACTGTCAGTAAGACTGTACCTACTTTACAAAGTTTACATTCATATATGAAATCTGAAACAAAATTCCCCGGCAGCAAAGAAACTTTACGGAAAATTATTATTGGTATGGGTTACAAATACAAAAAATGTGAATCGAACAGAAAAGTATTAATGGAACGACAAGATATTGTGGCCTGGCGAGCACGATATTTACGATTTAAAATGTATAACGATAGTCTTGGTGAAAACAAGAGACCCCTGGTATATCTTGATGAGAGTTACGTGAAGAATATACAATATCACCCTGAGATGTTAAAGTGTGAATTGCTTGAATTAGTGAGACGTAATAAACCAGAACCTGAATATGAAATAGACAATTATGCGGCAACATTAGGTCACTCGGTGTTAAGATTACCGCCATATCACTGCGATCTTAACCCAATCGAAATGATTTGGAGCATGGTGAAAAGGAAGGTGGCCTCTAGAAATATTGATGGTAGTTGCGATGTTGAGGGTTTAATTTTGCAGGCTTTTAGTGAAATTACTCCAAATTTATGGCAAGCAGAATGCAGACATGTTCACAAAATAGAAAAAGAATATATCGAAAGGGATCAATTAATGGATATACACGAAGAATTTATTATTAGATTATGCGAATCAGATTCAGAAACGGATTGGTTACAATCGGATGATGAATAAGAATTTTTTAGTGTATTTATAATGCTATATTAATTATTTCTTGTATTACTTTACTATTTTTGAATAAATCATATATATTCTTGTTGTTTTCTCCAAAATGTTTTAAAAATGTGTATGCATATTAATATTATAACATTCTACCTTTTTTTAACTGCAATCTTTACATTAACATTTGACATTAACGATACGACTGATTCAAATACTGGCGCGTTCAGTTTTTTTCTGGGAATGTGCACAACAAACCGACAGTGCTGCTTGAAGGGTCACGCTTCGTTGGTCGTACTTTACTCGCGATCTTCGAATAGCTCTTCGTGACGAATGGAAAAACATTACACAAGAGGTCGCCAACTACATTCAAAGTTTACCCTGCCGCATGGCAGAAGTATTTAGAGTTCGTGGAGGTAGTACGTATTATTAATCGCTTAAATTGTGTAAAAACGTAGATGTAATACCTAGCCAATAAGACCAATGAATTTGTTAATTTTGCACAATTTACTGTTTCGTGACTTTGAACTTATTGAATAAAATGTTAAATACCTCCTTCTTTTATTTCTCATTTTTACTTTGTAGATAATGTTTCATGTCTTGTTAAAAAAAAGAAAAGAAATAAATTTTTCTTGTACTAACAGACATTTACTTCGGTGTCCGGAATTTTTTGTCCACGAAGTATATTTTGTATTTTTTTTAAATATTTGTGTTATATTTAAAATATTAGGATTTTAAGGTGTTCCAGTTACAATATGTTTTACTAATTTTATTTTAAAAGTTGTGCCACACAGATGTGTGAAAATATTTTTTTTTTTAAAGTCTGTTTTTGTGTTATTACTATTTAAACGTTCGGGTTCCATTTTGGATAAAATGACTAATATTAATTGTTAATCACCATAAACTAATTTTTGTAATATAATAAGGGATATTCACTTTAGACAGAGAATCATCAATGGTTTGATATTGTGTTAATCTTTCAAGATCAAGTATTTAGGGTGGGGTTTATGTACGAAAATTGATCCAGTCACAAATTATTTTTAATTCACTGTAAATGTCTAATTTAAACTTAATTTGTAGTTTACTTTTAATTAAGAATTTGCGTGTAAGGGTTCGTTGCAAATATTGGAGACTGGGGAAAAGTAACATTTTTTAACGTTTGATTCAGTTGCTAATTACCTTGTAATGATATAATAAAATAAATTGTACAGTCAGAAAGTACCTTTATTTATGTATCAATACGCCTAGGTTTAACCATCATACGAGAGAAACTTTACCAACTGTATTGGGTTTCACTGCAAGTGTTACTTTTGCTCTGGGGACCTACAAGAAAAGTAACATTCCCTGGACGTAAAAGTTAGTTCTATAAGAATTCAGTAAAAATGTGTTTTTTGTGCAAATTTTTATATAAAAATACAAAAAAACTTTTTTTTCTTTTTAAAAGTAATGAAAAATGAAGCTTACGCTAGTATCACTAAAGCAACGATTTACAATTACAATTGAAATTATTCCGAATTCAGTTATGGCATATCTAATGATCACTTTTAGTTTAGCATTAACCCTTACTATTTAAAAATTGGACCGACACTTTTTTTAAGGACAACTTTTATTGAAAGCCTCCAACCAAACTAAACACAGATACTTATTTTCGTCCATACATTGTATTTTCTGGTCTTCTTGGATTTCTTTTTATATATATTTTAAATTATTTTTTTGTCTTTTCTTGTTCTCGTATTCCTGTTTAGATATTATTTTTGGGGGAAATCAACTTAAATCTGATGTTCGGATCCTCCTGGAGGTAAACCTTTACATACCGGTCGGTCGATCTTCATACCACGTCTCTGGAAATATTTTTTTACAGCTAGTTGGTAAGCCGATTTTCTTACTCTTTTTGGCGTGCGTATATTAAATAAATTCAAACAAATTATGTTGTACTTTTAGAGAATGGTTTCTTCTTTGTTTGAGAAAACACAGTCGACGGTAGGGAAGCCAGGTCTCGCTGTTGTATCACGAGATGATAATTTTTTTATAGGTATATCTTAAAAGGTAACGTGGAAAAATGAAAATTCCTTTGCTGCTGTTTTTACACATATTTTATTGCTTAGTAAATATTCCTACGCTGTTTATTTATAAATCGTTGTATCAATTGTCTCTTTAGATTTTCTGTTTCGAAAACGGCGCATTTTAAAAACAAAAACAAATTTATAATATAGCCTTTTTTTTATTATTTAAAACATCCTAAGCGTATTTTACAAAAATTCCAAACTGATCAAGAATTGATCAATGGGTAATGTGCAAACTTAAATTTCTACCCTAAGGAATTACTCACTAGCATGCGTTAGAGTCTAATAACTTAATTACACTAATATTAACGTGCACACTACCACTATGCTCTGCTTTTGCACTAACACAAACATTAAACTGGCGAAAGGTTTCGTTCTTTCGAGTCTTCTGATTAGATTTCTGTTATCGAAGAGCTGAATGGTTTCGATATTTACGTGGTTTAAAATTCGCTGTTTATGACTCTTGGCGAATTTGTTAATGGCCTAGTTAACAGTGACTATTTCCAAATCCCACTGGAGATCACTATTTCTGAAATACCAAGGACCATTAACAATGCTCCTCAGTACTCTGTTTTTGATTATATAACCTGTACCTAAAAATATTAGTAAATGTTTAAAAAAAATCATATTCTGAAAACTGCAGAAGACTTATGGAAAACAAACATTGGGAGTTATAAACATACAAGTCAAGAATTCCGCGAGAAATGATTACCTCCATTAACCCTCCATTAACTATGGATATATACAAAAAAAAAAACAATGCGGAAATATTTTTCGTAAGTGCTATAAATTCACAAATTTTGTTTTGTCGCACGCTGTCGAACAACTGAGGGAAAGATAGGCATCTAACAGTGTAGACAAAACCTTTCAATGTGTTTGCGCTTTTTAGTGTAATGCTTGTTACTAAGCGTGAATTTCTTGATAATTTCAAGTAATTAATAATAATAATAATAAGCTTTACTGATTAATAGTCAAGTTCCAATTACACGACAAAGTAATATATAATAAAAATGATAATAAGTAGTAAACCATACAATTTACAGTTATATATGGAAAAAAAAATTAAAAAAATATTAAGAACTAAAAAAATAGGCACAATATCAGCTAAAACTAAATAAACTTATCAAAATGTTGCGCAATGCTTTGATTAACTGCTTGGAGTGATGAAAAGTTAATATCACAATCAGTGGATATGCTATTAAAATTCTGGCACATAACATAGTGGTTCAAAAAAATGTTTGTGCGAGCATTAGGTAGGTAGAATGTGTTAGACTGCCGTGAATCGAATCAGGGCACAAACACATCAATTTGTCGAAGAAGATCCGACGAGTCTATAATAACCCGGAACAATTTAAAAACAAACACAATACTGCAGAAAACGCCTACATTTCAAGGAAGACAAGTCAAAGCGTGAAAGTAGTAAGCGATGGTCAATGTTTCTTTCTGCGTATATTCGGTCGGATTGAAATCACATAAATTTTGCAAATTTCCGCTGCACCATCTCCAGCTGACGACAATAAGTTTAGTAGCGTGGATACCATACCACTGAGCTGTACTCGAGATGAGAACGAACCAACGAAAAGAAGAGAGCTTTTTCTCGCTGACGAAATAATAAAATTCAAATATGTATTCGTTGAAGCAAGCCCCGCATCGAATAATATATCCAGGTTCCTAATCAACTCAACACGCTTCAAACACATTATGCAGTTGATAATTAAAAACAATGCTCTCAGATCTTTTGGTGAAAGACATTATTTTGCACTTGCTCCTATTTAAAGGAAGATTGTTCACCGTGCACCATTGAGACACACTTTCAAGATCACACTGAAGCAAATTGCAATCTTTCAGGTAAGAAATCACTTGAAATATTTTAAGATCTTCCGTAAAAAGTAATTTATCCGAAGAAATAATATGCCCAATGTCACTAATAAAGATATTGAATAGCAATGGGCCTAAATTGGAGCCTTGTGGTAGACTGGAACTAGCTATGTAATTAACTGACGAATAATTATTGGAAAAACATTGCGATCGGTGAAAAAGTAAGATTGAAAGCATTTAATAATCGAGTTTTCAAAAAGCAAAAGTGCCTGTTTACTGGGAAACAATGAATGGTCAATACGATCGAAGGCCTTCGAGAAGTCGGTATATAGAACGTCAACCTGCTTTCTAGAGACCAACGCGTTTGAGACCAGTTGAGTAAATTGACACAAATTAGTCATGGTTGAGTGTTTGCTGACAAAGCCATGATATGGAGATAAGTACATTTTAACAATAGGATGAATAGAGACATAGATGCACTGTTCAAATATTTTGACGAAATTAGATAGAATGGTTATAGGGCGGTAATTTAATATATTACCAGAATCTTCAGGGACAATACAGCCTCGACTTTTCTATTCAGTCGGAAAAGTCAAGAATTTAATAGATAAATGAAAGATTTTAGATAGAGGACCGATAAGAATATATCTGCAATGCTTAATCAAGAAAGCCGGAACCCGATCATGACCAGATAGCAATGTGTTTTTAAGTTTGCAAATGGAGGCACAAGAACCGGAACACAAGGCATGCCGTCGGGCGCACCAGAAGGAGCAACAGCGGATGACGGATTAGTAAACATATTCTTTTTATCTTTTTATTAACTAATTAAGTAATTACAAAACACAGTGCACAACATCGTGATTGGTTTCTTAAAAAAAAAACAAAAATAGTTCCTATAAAATAAAGATTTCTAAAAAGAATTTCGAAAGAAGGTGAAATTGGAAAAGATACATATTATGCGGTTGTTATATCCAGTATTTAAAATTAGCACAAATTTGGACTGGCCGCAAACAATTAGAGATCACGCACTAGAATTCTAGCATTCTGTTGCTTTAATGAATGGATTTCAGTTTGAGCAGTTGAGGCAATTAAAAAAAGGGGTTGGCGAAGATCGAAAGATAAACATTATGCTAAATATTTTAAATTTTTAGTAGAAGATTTTGGAAGAAGATAATGTACTTCGTGCTGTCTCCAAAAGTGTAGTAAAATGAAAAAGATAAAAGTTTAGAATACCTTCCTTAGTCAGCATACAGTCCCGTTGTAAATTCAAGAGAGCACGTCTCAAATTCTATGGAACGACTGCTAGAAATAAATATTACGTCTGTATCGTTAATAACGAAAAAGATAAATTGGATCAAATGTTTGGAGTTGAATTGATAGTGTTCTAATATTTTCGTATTAATTAATGCTGAGTTGTAATGTTACTAACATTTAGAAATATGTCTATAGGCGGTGCTTAAGTTATCTAACTACTAGCCACGCCTTCATAAATGTTTATTAAATTACAAAAATAAGAAAAATATGACGATACATAGATGAAGTGTTAGTCTAATTATATAGGTCCAATTTGAACTAAATTAGTCTCGGTTTATGTCTAATTTCAATATGAACCCAAATTTATTTAAACACCATACTATCCATATAACTTCTTATGTAAAACCACTCAAACTTATTCTATTTGAGTAAATAATTTGATAATGTTCACGAGGTTCTAAATCCAGATTTGAAAGTGATTGAATTTATATTTTAAATTAAATTAGTTAAGTAAACTATCGATACCTTTTTAGTAGCTCTTGAACATAATAGTATCTTTTGAACCTAAATTTATCCCCCTATACTCTTGCGTTTGGCTCGAATGGTTTCTGGACCGGATGCCAAGTTTAATATAAAAAATGCAGAATCGTTAAACAATAAATATTTTGTTTGTAGGTATTTCATAACTTTTTTTAAAATTAGCACTAATGATTTACTAGTTGAAAAAAACCTTACATCCTCCTAAAAGTAGGGATCTTCATTACTTAAAAAGATACAAGAATAAGAAAAAACTTGCAGCATAGGAAATCTCTCATCACTAGAATCTTAAGAGTTTCGGTAAATTTTAAGGTATCTTTTCCTATTACATATTTTTTTTCAGGTAGGACAGCATAATTTATTTCACTAACCTTTCTCGCTTAATTTTGAATACAATGACACCACATTTGAAGCTAAACATTTATTTTTCTCGCTTAAAAAAAATAAATGTTAAAAATGTTAAAAAAGTAAAAAAAGTCCTTTACGTCTTATAGATAAATATTCTCTTATTTCGATAATCTGGATCATAACTTGTGTAATGCTGAAACATATCTAGCAAATCTGATCTTTTAAGTTGTCCAAATTTAAAGTTTAACCAAGCTACTAAATTGCTCAGTAATGATTGCGTATTACAAGCTTATTAAGTTTTGTTCGGTTTGTGTACATTTTTTTGTGACGGTTGCTTTGTATTCGTCGTTTTTGCAATGGCCAATTCTCGTGAACAACGCGTGGCCGTAAAGTTTTACTTCTTGCTCGGAAAAACTGACACAAACTCTCGAATGTTAAAAACGGCTTACAAAAATAATACTATTGAAGAAGTTGGGGAGCTGTCTGGAGTGACTTGGGCTTCAGTTCAGGGAATTTTAACAGAAGATTTGAGAATGAGAAAGGTGGGTGTTAAATTCGTGCCTCGACTGTTAACTGCTGAATAAAAACAAGCTCACGTGGAAGTATAGTATGCTTTAAAAGAGGAGTTTCGAAATGATCCAAACTTTTTTCCAAGATGACGAATCATGGTGCTGCGTTACGAACCTGAAATGAAGCAACAATCAAGCCAATGGAAGGCTTCAAATTCACCTCATACCCAAGAAACTCGTCAAGTGAAATCAAACATCAAAACCATGCTGATTTGTTTCTTCGATGTGAGAGGAGTGGTCCGTTCAGAGTTTGTGCCACAGGGTCAGACACTTAACCGGGCTTTCTACGTGGATTTGTGGCAGACTAATTTTTCCACTACGATAACGCCCTTGCTCACACAACCCTGTCTGACAAAAAATTGCATAACTCCTGGCTTCGTTCCCTCTACATTGTTCTTTGCGGCCTTTTCTTTTATTTTCTCAAATAAAAAGAGACGTGAAAGGAAAGCGTTTTGTCGACGTTGCTGGGGTGAAAAAACGCCGGTTATTACAGAAGACGAATTTTTAAAAAATGTCTTGAGCAATGGAATAAAAGATTAGATAAATGTACCTATTAGTGTCAGTGGAAAATACTTTGAAAGGGATCGAAGGTTTTTAAAAATTAAATAAATAAATTTAAAAAAATAAGTGGGGTTTCTTCTGGGTACCCCTCGTATCTCTAATGAGTTACACATCAGCCTGAATGTATTAGTTTTATGCTTATGCATTTCTTAATTTATTTTTTGTTTTTATTTAAGAACAGCTTCACTTTTTTTTCAAATTTTTACTATAACCTTTAATTTTATTTTGTTAATTATTTATTGATTTATATTATTTGAATAAATTATACTATTTGGAATTTATTTTCTGTGATGTACAAATAAATTAATTATATTAGTTTTCGGAGAAGAACAATTAAATATTCAACCAAAAATTACTCTAAAATAACTAAAGCTTTAACACAGACAAAAACCTAATTTCATATGTATAAGTCCAAGCAATAGAAATGCTTTAGACTAGTACTGAAAAACATACACCGTTCAACCAAGCCTATTGAAATAAAACAAAATTTATAGCTCTTGGGTCATGAAGCTCAACGTGTATGAAACATAAAACAAAATAGAACCAACAAAATCCATACTTTTATTTTTCATAGATATGAAATGTAAAGAAAATAACAAAGAAATTTACAACACTAAATTATTCATAAATTCAAGTGTTATATTCAAACTGACTGAATATTCTACAATGTACTCGGAGTCAGCGTTATCACTATACTAAAAACTTTTGTTAACGGAATCTAACATGCGTAAAGTAGGCTGATCAACACCTTACTACTGAATGCCCAGAAGAGTACAGGATAACACAGTAAAATGTATAAACCGTTTGGAAAATCATCCAGCTAGTTACAGGGGTTGCGTAGTTCATAAACAGTTGCAGCAAGAACTTTATTCAAAATTCCAAAATAAGCCAACATCTAGCACACTAAATAGAAAACACGACAAGTCATCAAGAAATCTATGACATAATTGAGTTAAAACGTATGATGAAAACTATCATAATGGCGGCATAACTCCTAAAACTGTCTGTATAGAATGCTAACGGATTGAGCCAACATGACTATGAAATTTGGAGCTTAATTATTAGTATCAAAGTAGTACTATTTTACCAGCAAAAGCCTTTCGACTATACCAAGATCAAACATCTATCATACTAATCACCAAGATAGCAGCACATGGTGGAATAGTTATAATAATTCGTAACGATTTAAAACACCTATGAATTGGAAAATTATGGAAAATATAATTTACAGGCAATCTCTATTTCCTTGGAATGTCTTCAAAAATAGAAGATTAAGGCAAATTTTGGCAATTAAGGCAAAACCTGTTTGTTTAGGTGATTCTTAACTGGTCCACGCTAATTCTGTCGTTTGACATGGCAATGACCTATTTAAAAAAAAATAACTTTATTAAAACTACATCACTTATATTGGATTAGTGGTAGAAAATTTCACCCAATAACCAAAAATAAACTACTTGTCTGCATTTCTATTCTGAAACCAATTTGGAGTACGAAGTGTGGCTCGCCAGTAATTCTAATTTGGAAATCTTGGACAGTCTTGTAAGTAAAGTTGTACGACTAAATAAATAAGAAATTTAAAAAAATTAAATAAGAAATTAAAAGTTTTAGTGAGAAATACAAAAGTAGACTTATTATGCGACCAAATGTACTTGCTAGCATATTGTTCGATGCATTCAGTGAAGTGCACCGTCTAAAACGGTTAAAAATTACGAGGATGATAACAGGACCAATGAAACTGAATGGAAATAGAACAAGAGGAGAAAATAGAGCATTCAAGGCCCAAATAATCAGATGGTATGGCCATATTTATAGAAAAGACAACAAATCACAATAGATTGGAAGCCAATTGAGAGAAGACCAACGCGGAGATCAAAAGCAAGGCGAAAGGAACAGGTAGAAGACGACATAAAAAATGAAAAAATAAACAGTTAGAGAAATTTAATTAGAGACAAAAACCAATGGAGAAAAATAGTCACTATTGCAAAAACACACCAAGAATGTAAGAATGGACAAAATCATGGAAATATGGTATCGTTTGCCACGGAAACTAGATTAAGTACAGGAGTTCAACTGAACAGTTGCAGTTTCTTCGGAAATATATAGCTTGCATATATTTACTTTTATTTTTATATTACCTGCAAATACACCACAAATCTGTTCTTCTGAGATAAACAGATTGTTAATAAAAACGAAATTAAAATAATTTCACCTAGCTTGCAACATATTTTGAATTAGTGGAGGGACCCACGCATATTTTTAGTTGTTTTAAGAAATATCATATGTAATGGAGGCATTGACGAATGCCCATAATTTCAGTAACCTCCCATGATATTCATTAATACTAAAGGTAAATGTTTTTTTATAGGTACCTTTATATATAATATAAATATAAATTTCTGCTTATTTAGACTAAAAATTTACTTATTTAGAGTTTAGAAGTTTTTAATATCTAAATAATAATTTGAAGTTTTTTTATATTTTTTAAACAGTAGGTAATTATTTATATTTTCTTGGTTCAAGAAATAAATCTAAAATTATATGTTAAACATATTCAAATTTAAGGAAATAAATAATTAACCAAACAATTGGGTGTGACATCTTAAAGGCTGTAAAAGACTGAAACGTAATTGAATTGTAAGTACGTTTTCAATTTTATTACCCATTTATTTGTAATTGATGATTGTTTTTTCTTTGTATTTTTTCCGCAATATTTTAACGCATTGTCGCATATGAAGAAACTAGAAAAAGAAATGAACACCCAGGAAAACAATAAATCTTGTCATACATAACTATATCACAAAATTAAAAACAAAGAACATATATGTACAGTACAATTATTTTTCCTCAATTAACACAACGTAAGCAATATAACTTGTACATTTTACTATCGCAAAGAACAATCAAATATCATTAAAATAAAAAGGCTATAACTTTGTTTACAATATTTTATATTACAAATGTGTAATCCATATGAGTATATAGGTACATATGGTGTCGAAGTAAATTACTTCTACATGATTACAAATCCCCAGTCTCAAATTTGTAGGTTATATCTTACATTTACATTTTCATATTTTAATAATGTTAAAACTTATTTTGCAGTACCAGGCCAATTACAAGCTAAATTTTAAAATAACTCACTTCCTCCTGTGACTCATTTCTAAAATGCGCCATTAAACATATGATTCCTATAATCAATGTGAATCCAAACACAATTTTTACTACTGTCTTTTGTTGGATACGGTTTTTACAAAATTCCATTCTTCGGTAAACTATACATTGTATACACCCTTAAATTACTTGTTCAAGTATACCTAATATCTAGCATACGAGATACACTAGAAAGAAGGACGAATTTATAGTGTATCTACTTTCGCACTGGTACTCATAAGACAAACATACGTAATATTTGAAAATTTACGTTAATAGGTGGCAGCCTAACTGATAAAAAAAATGGTAAACTCTTTAATGTCTTTTTCGTGTGTTAAAATAATTATTATACATATTATATTTCGAGTTAACTTCGCAATTACAACCGCATGTCGTAACTTAAAAGATCGGTTATTATACCCGCAATAACATCCACCTATACATATATAGTGTCAAATATAGGGCATCTACCAAGTATAGTTTACATACTAGTATAGAAGGCAAGCCCGTTAAATCCAGTAACATTGACAAAATAGTTCTACGATGGCCACCAAAGGCAATAGTCGTAGTAGGAGTGAAATATTTAAATTAAATTTTTAAGTTTCCTTCAAATAAATGTCCTTTTTAACGTCAAATATTTTTTATGAATTTATTTATAAAAACTGTTTGTTTCTTTGATTCAATATTTTTAATTTTTATATATTCAATAATGTAATAAAACACAAACAGTTTTCATAATTAAATTAACAACAAATTGCTTAATGTTCATTGTAAAAACAACATTGTTTTAATTAGTACCTAATGAGAAACTGGTTTAATAAAAATTTACAATAAATCTTACACGAATTATTATAATAAACATTTTTTATTGGTAGATATATGGCAGATAACAACAAAATATACATCACTTACAAAATATACTGTATTTCAAAAAGAGAGAGACAAAATTCTGAACAGACCCAAATACAGTTAATTGTCATTGATTGAGAGCAAGACAAAATTACAGTCGTAGGCTATTAACTGTCAAATATTTCGACATCTGACTGTTTATATCATATTTGCGTTTTTAGAGATTTGTTTATAATTATCATAGGTATTACTTTAGCTATTTTATGTAAGTAATATGTGAATCCAAGAATCTCACTTGTACTAAAATTACATAATTCTGTAGTTGTTGATTTCAAGAATGGATATAGAAACTAGCTCCAGTATTGCTACAAACACAGGTGTGTATTCTCCTCCGAAAGCAAGCAACAATTAATAATTATTAACGCTTACAAAAAATTGTAAGGGATACATCCGACACAAGAAAAAGTAATATAGTAGAGCAGATCTCTCAATTAATAGGTACCTTTATTGAGTGCGATTTGTGCAACATATCTCCATATTATATGATATTGTGATGTGAATCGTGAGGCGAGAGGTATCACACGTCAAGTTCGTCATCAGGTCTCCCGGACCTCTTAGAAAAGAGCTTCTGGAAGGCTCTCGAATAAGCTATGCACCACTATATAAGAACCGTTCGGAAGGGAGACCGGGCATTCAACGAGTAATCGTCGTTGGGTTGTATGGCGATATAAATGTGAAATATGTATATACAAATAAATATGATTAGTAGTTATTAGTTATTAATTGTATTTAGTGTGTTTTATTATGAATATAGTGTGTTTTTAAATTACCGTTAGTTTTATTTAAAAGAACTCAGAAAGACAAATACTATTATAGTGGCGTTCAGGTGTAGAGTTTAGTAAATAACGGACTAAGTGGACAATTAAGTGTTAATTAAATATTCACTTAAATAAATGTACAGTGCAGAAAGACGTTTATTTTAAATATTGCGATGGCAAATAAAGTAAAACTCACTGAATAAAAGGGACTGACGTGAAACAAGAATTAGAGGAGACGACTGAGGATACAATCGGTAAAAAGGCAATACTCCAACAACGACTTCGAGATGTATTGACAAAAGAAGGCGAAAATCCACAGAATTATTTCTTTCAAGTTCCAGGTGGAGATGTTGACGTGAATCGCTGTTAATAAAAATGGAACAGCGATTAATAGAAAATGCGCAAACTCAAATGAAACAAATGGAACAGAAGAATCTGGACAGTGTGAAAACCTTGGAACAACGGTTAATAGAGAATTCGCAAGCCCAAATGAAACAGATGGAATAAAGAAATCTGGAAACCTCCAGAATCCTGGAGAAAAATCTGGAAAAGAAGTTATTGGAAAATTGCAGAACTTTCGAGAAAAGTCTGGAACAAATGGAGCAAACTCTGGAAATAATGGAAAAGAAGAATTCTGAAAATTCGAGAGCTTTGGAGAATGTTCTAGAAAAGCGATTAATAGAAAACTCAGAAGCATTAAAGGAAGATATTTTTATTGCCATGGAGGAGAAAATTGGAAAAAAATCGAAGACTTCTAAAAGAAAAGTCTACACTTTTAGAACATTTTAGACTTTTAGAAGAACTAATGGCTCAAATGAAATTACATGCGACCATGAGTCATTCTGACATCCAGCAGGTCAACAAGGAAGTTATACATCAGCCGATTGAAATAAAGGGAGAAGCAGTGGGTCCCAAAAACTAAAATCAAGCCACCAACCTTCGATGGAAAGACGTCATGGGCGACTTACCTGACGTAATTCGAAGCAGCCGCAGAAGCAAACGCATGGTCATCTGTCGAGAACGCTACTGCTTTAATCATAGCGTTAAGGGGTGATGCTAGTGATATTTTGCAGACACTACCTACTGCGGATCGCAAGGATTATTCTCAACTTATTAAACGGTTGGAGATGACCCGAAATATCCCTGTTAGAATAGGGAATGTGGAAGAGCTGCAGTTGGCTGTTGACTGGTTGCAACGGACCATTCTTTCCTGCAATGAAAATAACTGTCCCCTTAGGGAGCGCCGTATAGCTAAGCGGGCTGCCTGGTGGAATGCAGAGTTAACCAATTTAAGGAAAGAAACTCGCCGGTCATTTAATAGGGCGAAGAAAACAGGTAATTGGGAAGCCTACAAGGCTCTCCTCAATAAATACAATGATAAAATCAAAGAGAGCAAATGGAAGGCCTGGAGAAAATTCTGTGAGGACATCGAAGGTGTTCCTGACATGGCCAGAATAAACAGAATTCTCAAAAAAGAATCTTCCAACGCAATTAGATCTATACAAAAATCGGACGGGAGGTGTACCATTACCGTAGAAGAGACTTTAGAGTTATCTTCTGGGGGTACACTTTCCAGGTTCGGAGCGTATGGATGATTGTGATACCAATCAAGTTGTCACGTCTTGGAAGGGGACTAGGAATGATTGGGAGATATCAAACGAGATCTTCAAGCCCCATTTAATTAGATGGGCGATAGGATCGCTTGAACCATATAAATCCGCAGGACCAGACGGAGTGTTTCCCAAGCTCCTTCAAGAGGGAATTGGTGAAATTATGGGTCCTCTATTGGAGATATTCAGGTCTAGCCATGCTATGGGTTATATCCCTAGGGCATGGAGAGAAACTGGGGTAGTGTTTATTCCGAAGCCCGGAAAAGCAACATATACCCACCTTAAATCATCTAGACCAATTAGTCTTACCTCTTTTATGTTGAAGACTATGGAAAAAAATATATATTTAAATATTAAAGAAGGGGCTCTGGATAGATCTCCTCTACACCCACTGCAATGGGCATACCAGATGGGAAAATCAGGTAAGAGTGCCATGCATGGCCTGGTGAGAGGGCTCGAAAGGAGCCTACACTACAAGGAAATTGCCCTTGCAGTCTTCTTAGACATAGAGGGAGCTTTCGATAACACCTCGATGTCTTCTATTATTCGATCTTTTAGAGATCGAAAAATAAAAAGCACCACATTCACTGGGTTCATAACATGCTGCGTAGCAGAATAGTTCATGCCCAAATGCAAAACAAAACGATCTTCATGAGGACAACAAAAGGGTGTCCTCAAGGAGGCGTATTGTCACAACTACTATGGAGTCTAGTAGTGGATAATCTCCTCAGGACATTAAATGACCAGGGAATATGGACGCAGAGGTTCACCGATGACATAGTCATAGTGTCCCAGGGGAAATTCTCGGGGACAGTGGCGAGCATCATGCGAAATGCTCTGCGAATTGTAGAAAGATGGTGCCTTGAGGAGGGATTAACTGTCAATCCTCAAAAAACCAAGTTGGTAGCCTCTACCAACATGAGAAAACTAAATGATCTGGGCAGAATAAAGCTGTTTGGACAAGAGTTAGAACTAACCAATGAAGTGAAGTATCTAGGCATAACACTTGATGCGAAACTGAATTGGAGCAGACACCTAGCCAAAGTGGCAGACAGGGCGGCGCAGCTCTTCTGGAGATGCAGAAGAGCTGTTGGCAAGACCTGGGGACTAAGACCAAATGTGGTACACTGGTTGTACACAGCAGTAATAAGACCAACGATTACCTATGGGGCAGTTGTCTGGTGGAGGAGGACGGAGCGGACATCGTCGGTGGGCTCCTTACCAAAAAAAAGGTTTAAGTATATCAATACGTTAAGCACGTATTGATATACTTAAACCTTTTTTTGTATATTTGCTGCCATCTGGCATCGTGTTAATATGGACTTACACCTATATACGTATTTTCTTCTCTTCTGTAGCGGCATAGCCGGTCAAGGGAAGGGTGCCACTTTCGGCATAGGCTGTTTCGTCCGTCAGATGTCACTAGATTATATGGTGCCACCTGATAGGACAAAATTTGCTATACCTTATGAGGCGACTTAAGCTTTACTTACTTCAGAATAATTGAAACATACATGAGTAGGTAAACCCCACCAGTTTTGTATAATACAAAGGTATTTTTAATAATGTAAAATATTATTAAAAATCTGGTGTGAAGAACATAAATACAGGTTCACTATTAATATTTTTTGTGAACGTGTCCGAACATATCCCTCCCCAGAGGCGTAGATACGTAGTTCGCCTTTCGACAGGCTCGTCGGTACGCCCCTGCTTGAGAAAGGATATTCTCAGACACATTCACAAAAAAACAAAAAAGAACCACATCACATCACCGAAATTATCCAGACCGGGCGGAGAAGTAAATTCAGCGCTGCCTGTTGTCAGACAGCCGAAATATCTCGCCCCGTCCACATAACCAATGTGAAGTAACGACGCCCTTCCAAAGGTGGCACAGCCAATCTCTCTAGAAACTGCATTTTGTTTGTGTCTTCACTCGTACTACTTCTGAATTTACTTCTACGCCCGGTCTGGATAATTTCGGTGATGTGGTTCTTTTTTGTGAATGTGTCTGAGAATATCCTTTCTCCAGCAGGGGCGTACCGACGAGCCTGTAGAAAGGCGAAATACGTATCTACGTCTCTGGGGAGGGATATGTTCGGACACGTTCACAAAAATATTAATAGTGAACCTGTATTTGTGTTCTTCACACCAGATTTTTAATAATATTTTATATTATTAAAAATACCTTTGTACTTTACTTACTTCACTAGCTTAACTGATGACGCCTAATAGTAGATGGCAGAAACACGTGTCTTAAGCAGAAGTAAATGCTGGAAAATACGAGGTGTATTGTCCATGTGTACAGTTACAGATGGAGCAGAAGAGCCTGAAAACTTCTGGAATCTTAGCAAAAGTCTGGAACAATGGAGCAGAAGAGCCTGGAAACTTATTGAATCTTAGCAAAAATTCTGAAACAAAAAGATCAGAAGAATTTGGACAGTGGGAAAACTTTGGAACAGCGCGTGATAGACTCGCAAGCCCAGATGGATCAAAGAAACCTGGAAACCTCTAGAATCCTGGTGAAAAATCTGGAAAAGAAATTACTGGAAAATTCTAGAGCTTTCGAGAAGAGTCTGGAGCAAATTGAGCAAACTCTGGAAATAATGGAAAAGAAGAATTCTAAAAATTCAAGAGCTTTGGAGAAAGTTCTAGAGCAGCGACTAATGGAAAACAAAATTAGAGAACATTCTAGACTTTTCTGACCATGAGTCATTCTGATCTCAAGCAGGTCAACGAAGAAGTTTTGCCGCGGCCCATCGAAATAAAAGAAGCTGTGGCTATTTGAAAAACCAGAATTGATTTGATGGGAAAACGTCATGGTCATTTACCGAAAAGGCTACTGCTTTAACTATAGCGTTGAAGGGTGATGCTAGTAACATTCCCTCCTGAAGATAGCAACTTATTAAACGGTTATAGATGAGAGAGATATGGCCATGCACATTTGGAGCAAGTATTACATATTCAACTGAAGAACCGGTCGTAGAAGAAAGGCGAGAATCTCCAGGAATTTGAGGCAGATATTGCCCGTCTGGTTCGGCTTGCATATTCGATGGTGCCAGAAAATTTCATGGAATACCTGGCTGTCCAGACGTTCATAGATGGTCTCCGAGATAGTGATACGCAGCAGGCATTAAGGCTGGCGTGGCTGAAGCTTGTGTTTAAAACTGCAAAACAGGGATCTAGGAATAATGCTCGAATCTGTACTGCCGACAACTAGGAAAATTGAGAATTTGTGGAGCAAATGGCGAGTCAAGTACTGAATCAGATAAAGCAAAATAAGAGAGAGAGAGAGAGAGCACGCCGATGTTGGAATGATGAAGAAATCGATCACGTTAGAAACAAACGAAACAGAAGAAGATATCGACTAAGCAGCAGGAAACTCCAAAAACGCTCGGCCAAATTGCATCCTTATATCAAGCCAATACTCGGCGAACAACCGTGGTTTATTGCTCCCCCTTCACGGCAACTAAAATAATACTGGGCACAATGGGATTCCTTGATGATGGAAATCGATCTCCTGAAACGTGAAGTAGAAAATCGCGATGGAAGTGAGCGAAAAATACAACTGGTGATTCCCAGGAATCGTGCTAGGCGTTCATATAGACTTAATTATTTGTCGCAAATTAGAGTTCTTGCTTTACCATTTTGTTCTTTTAATTCTGATGACCCTGTAGATTTCCTTTTATACTAGCGCTTTCCTTGACTCCCCTCTTTGATGGCCGTGCGCGGGGAAAATTTGGTTGCTCAGTTCAAAGACCGACACCGGCTTATATACGCCATTCATTCCCTCACCACGTGGATTCTTGAATTTAGGGCAATAAGATCGCTTGTTAAGATGTATCGTTTTTGTACCATGTCCTCCTGCACTTAAGGGATTTAATAAAGTTTCACGTATTTTATTGGATGTATCAATTTACCTGTTAAGGGTGATTACTGTGGCGAGAGGGGTTCGTTTCCCATTACCGACATATAAGTTTTGTGTCATAAAAACCACTAGTACATTCTGGTGGATTTTTCCCATGGACTACTGAAGCTCCCACAGTTTTTACGGCTTTCCGAAAATCTATGCAATCGATTTCCGCCTACAACAACCAATTAATCAGCGGAAATTAAGATCGCCCACTTCCAACGATCAGAGGACCAAAGCTGAGAATTACTTTCTTTATTTTGTTTTTTTTTTATGTATAATTTGAAATAGTAAGTACTCTTACTAACCAATTTAAGTTCTTAATCAGTTTTAAAAGATCACGTAATTTCTTGTGTAAGATCCGTTAAAATACTTCGAGTTAGAAATTACAGTTTAAAATATATTTATGAGTTATAAATATTAATAATATATAAATTAAAGTTAACACATTAATCAATTATTTCTTTTGTTTTCTTTTATACTACGTAATTTAATTCTTAATCTTATTTTAAATTAATTTAGAGCAACATTACTTTTTTTTTCCTTTGCTATATTTCAAGGTTTAAAATAATTCCACTTATAAGAATACAACGTAAATTTTCATTCTTGTTACTTTTTTGGTTTTTAAAAATGAAACGACCTTTGCTTGTAAAATATAAAGTGTTCTTTGCAGAGTTTTTTTGTTCCAGTGATCAAGGACACGTATTTCTTTCACATTGTAATATGTCGATTTCAACCTCTGTATAATTTCAGTATAGCCTATAATTATTTCAAACCTATTATTGTACTAATTAAATTCTTAAACCAATCCTACCTTAATTTTTCAGTCTTTGTTATTTATTTTTGAAGGACTATGTGTCTACCTCAAAGGTTTGCTATCATTTTTTTCCACATGCAGAGTTGTTTCTGTTATTAGGAATACTCTACACATTTATTAAGGACCATTGAATAACGTTTTCCCTTGATTTTTACTACCTAGAATAATGTATTCGTTCTACTGCTTAATTATTTCATTTATAATTAATTTTGTTGACATACTGTCGTGGATTTTTCCATTCAGAGAGAGAAAAAGAGGAAGAATTTAATATTGAACAATATTTGAATAATTTGGATATAAAATGCATTATTGAATTTTATGTATATTTATATTTATTGTGTTTGGATTTATATTTTGACTGGCCCTGTATGTATATTATATTAGATTGATGGGTGCGGCCAGATTTTGTACTATCGAGTGCGATGTAAGAGATTTTCATGATATTTTATTTCAGAGATACCAGATCTTGCAAACCAGGTGGTCACAGAGAATAAGAAATTCATTTTTATTCTTCTGTTTTTGAGTAAAGTCGGGTTTTTTTATTGTTTGGTGCAATTATTCATGTGCATTCCAAGTAATTACGAATTTTACGAGTGTTTGTGATCTCGTTATTGATATTTTATTTAAATTATGGTATCTCTCATGTAGTTTTTGTGTTAAAAGTGCTTAGATCGATGTAAGTAATAAAAATCACTTAATTTATATAATTGCTACTTTGATAATTTGCTTATGTTTGTAATTTTAGTGTATAATTTGCGTTAATTTTTGACATTTAAATTAGTATATGAATATTAAAGAAAATTGTCATGTTTTTTGGAATGGAGTTTTTTCTTCAAGATAAGATATTCTAGATCGTTTTAAATTCAGGTTGGTTTTTTTGCTGGGTTTGATTTTGTCATGTTTTATTGCGCATGACTGTAAGGTTGTCACGCGTACTCGATAACTTTGTGGTTGTTGACATTTGATTTATAGGGGTTACAGTTAGAGGTCAAACTTGACAAATTTCTTAATTATTTATTAATTATATGTTTGCTCGAGAGTCACAGGGGGTTTTTCTCTTTGTGCGTGTCATTATCATAAAGAGTCTTTCCTCCTAAGCTACTGTTAATTTTGCTTTAGCTCCCTGTACACTCAGTAAAGGGATTTTCTTTTTTTTTTTGTTTTTTTTTATTAAATTGTAAACAAACTAGATGCGACTTTTATTAATGCTTATTGTTTTACTTTAAATTTTAAACTTGGCCCACATCCGTGAGGATCGACCCTGGAGATATTGAGCTCAAGGAAAACTACGAGACTGAAGTCAGCCGGAAGCTGAAGTTGTAGTGTGAACCCAATTAAAATTCATAATTAAAAGCACATTCCACTGCATAATTTCGGCTAACCCAACGTGGTGCGAGAATAACTATTTTGGAAATCAACGTGATAGCGAACGAATAAAATTTACAAAAATAAAATTATAAGTAAATAACATAATTTTATAATGGAAAATTTAAAACAAAGAATGGGTAATGCTAGTTACATGCATGAAGGAGGAGGCGACGGAGGAAGCAGTCAAGAGATTATGGACATGATGCACACAATGATGATGGAAATGATGAAGCAACAACAACAAATGATGAAAGATATGGAAGAAAGAATGGAAAGAAATATAGGTATATTGAATGGTCAACTGTTAGAAGAAAAAGAGAAGAGACAATGGCAGGAACAAAAGATGACGTACATGCAAAAACAAATCGATCAAATGAAAAAAGAGAAAAACGAAGCGAATGTGCCTGTGTTCATCCCTGTACCAGTACAGAATGAAGTATTGCCGAAATTTTATGGTATGGCGAATACCAATCCTATGGGTTTCCTTAAAAAAATAAAAGAAAGTCTACAAGATGTGCCTGGGGACCAAAAGAAACTTCAAAAGATAGGAAACTGTCTCAAGGACGATGCGATGACCTGGTGGGACATGATCTCGGATGAGGTGAAGACGATGGAGGAGTTCGAGGTCAGATTTACCAGTCAATTCTAGGGGACAACAAGGCAAACACGAGTAAGAAATGATTTATTATTTGGTAGATATAGTAGTAATAGTAACGAGTCACGAGCGTCTTATGTTATGAGGAGACACTCCATTTTAAAGTATCTGCAACCTAAAATTAATGATAGAGATCTAATATGTCAATTAAGTACACATTTCGATGCACAAATTAGTCAGGCAGTAGCCATTCAAAATATTAGTGATATGCAACAGTTTATTGAACTATTGAAAAGATTAGATGACATGGAATATGGCAAAAGATATCAGAATAATTATATAGATAGAAATGTTAATATAACTCCATATTCTAGAATAGAAAATAATAACAATAATAGTAATTATTCAAGTCCTCAACGATCAAATAATTATGAATATAGAAATAATAGAATGGTTTCACCAGAGACAATAAACAATAATAGTAAAGATATTAGATGTAATTATAATTTAGAAAGATTAGATAGCAATAATTATCGTAAAGAAGTTAGTAAAGAAACTATGGTAGACAATAAAAATTATAAAGGTAATAGATACAAAAGTATTAGACTTATAGGTAATCACAAGGGGACTAGATTTAAAGGTCCTCGACCTGAGTTTAATAAGGAGATAAACGTAACGAGAAAAATTAATAAAAACTTGTTTACAGTCGGAAATTTTATATAGGCCCAACATGTATAATTGTTGTAAACTATTAAAATTGAATATGCGAGAAATTATGATTATTGCCTTTGAAATAATTAATTGGAATGTGATGTAATAAAGGATATATATAAAATTGGAAAAGTTATAGGATTTGATATATGATATTGGAATAAACTTAACGTAAAGGATAATTAAAATTAAATTATTATTATAAGAAGAGGAATTAGATGTAAGAAAAAAAAAGGTGTTTACAGAATTTCGTCGAGATAAAAAGTTATATTATGTATTTGAATGGGAAAAGGTTTATAAGAAATTCGTCGAGGATATATGAAATAAATATTTGAATGAAAATGAAAGTGTATTTATAAAAAAATTTCGTCGTTATATTTAAATAAAAGGTCGTCGGTATTTGAAAAAAATATTATGATAATAGATATAGATATATATTATTGAAAATAAAATTATGGTGATTATGAATTTATAAAAAAAAAGAATTGTTGACATGTTTAAAGGAAAATGAGTATGATATTTGATTATGATGGTATATGAATTTCGGATTTAATTGACATGGTAATGATCAGGATTAAGTAAATGGATATATACAGGATGAGTATTATGATAAAATTATTGTTGAGGAAATTAGAAAGTAATTATAATTATCTACGAATAAAAAATTTATGAAGTAAAATTATCTACGAATATAAAAAAATTATTAATTATGGGAATTGAGTAGTAAGGAAAAAACTAAAATTATATATAGGAAGAAGAGATTAAGCTTATGATATGGATTATTGTTGTTTATTATTATTATTATTGTTGTTGATTGGGAATTAATGGTGTTATGAATTTGATTGTTATAATGATTTGGTATATGAGATGGTAATACTATGTTTTCTTTTATCTATGAAAATTCATTGGAGATGTCCATGTCCAGGAGAACGAGAGAGAGCTCGATTATTCTACGATGATGACTGTTACTTCGGCGTGTTCCTTCGTCTATGATGTATGTAACGAAGCCTATTCGAGAATGTCAAGTTAAAATGACATTAATCAATGATGTCTAGTCAAAGATGACATAAATAAATCATGTCAAGCAAAAGGACATAGAAAAATAAAATGTCTAAAGTTATATAAAGACATTGAGATTTGAAAATTTTATACAGAATGTATATATATAGATGCTGTAATTGTTCGCCCCAACACAGCACCATCAGAACGATGACCCTGATATACAACGATGCAACAGGTTAGTGCGGGGAAGTAAGACAGAGTGCGATACTGTCTTAAGTGATAGTGCGGAAATTTATCCATGAACAAAGATTAGGAATGTTCTGACTTTGTCCTCGGATAAATTTGGGGATTGTGTCGTGGATTTTTCCATTCAGAGAGAGAAAAAGAGGAAGAATTTAATATTGAACAATATTTGAATAATTTGGATATAAAATGCATTATTGAATTTTATGTATATTTATATTTATTGTGTTTGGATTTATATTTTGACTGGCCCTGTATGTATATTATATTAGATTGATGGGTGCGGCCAGATTTTGTATTATTGAGTGCGATGTAAGAGATTTTCATGATATTTTATTTCAGAGATACCAGATCTTGCAAACCAGGTGGTCACAGAGAATAAGAAATTCATTTTTATTCTTCTGTTTTTGAGTAAAGTCGGTTTTTTTTATTGTTTGGTGCAATTATTCATGTGCATTCCAAGTAATTACGAATTTTACGAGTGTTTGTGATCTCGTTATTGATATTTTATTTAAATTATGGTATCTCTCATGTAGTTTTTGTGTTAAAAGTGCTTAGATCGATGTAAGTAATAAAAAACACTTAATTTATATAATTGCTACTTTGATAATTTGCTTATGTTTGTAATTTTAGTGTATAATTTGCGTTAATTTTTGACATTTAAATTAGTATATGAATATTAAAGAAAATTGTCATGTTTTTTGGAATGGAGTTTTTTCTTCAAGATAAGATATTCTAGATCGTTTTAAATTCAGGTTGGTTTTTGTTGCTGGGTTTGATTTTGTCATGTTTTATTGCGCATGACTGTAAGGTTGTCACGCGTACTCGATAACTTTGTGGTTGTTGACATTTGATTTATAGGGGTTACAGTTAGAGGTCAAACTTGACAAATTTCTTAATTATTTATTAATTATATGTTTGCTCGAGAGTCACAGGGGGTTTTTCTCTTTGTACGTGTCATTATCATAAAGAGTCTTTCCTCCTAAGCTACTGTTAATTTTGCTTTAGCTCCCTGTACACTCAGTAAAGGGATTTTCTTTTTTTTTTGTTTTTTTTTATTAAATTGTAAACAAACTAGATGCGACTTTTATTAATGCTTATTGTTTTACTTTAAATTTTAAACTTGGCCCACATCCGTGAGGATCGACCCTGGAGATATTGAGCTCAAGGAAAACTACGAGACTGAAGTCAGCCGGAAGCTGAAGTTGTAGTGTGAACCCAATTAAAATTCATAATTAAAAGCACATTCCACTGCAATACGTACGTGAGCTAGAACGTTAGTTATATCTGGTATCGGTAGCATATGATTTGAAATATCCTATTGCCCTTTAATATCTTAGTCTTGGTTATATATCATCGTATTGCGAATGTATTTTACAGCATCAACGTTTGTTTATGAATGGTTATATTTGCCAGTCTTCTGGTAAATTATCGTGCACTCAGTCTACAATTCATTTAAATTAGAGGATTAATTGGATATAATTTTATAAATACCCTTGTTTCCTTTGTAACATTATAGGGCAGAGTTTATTTAAATTTCTACTCAGCTATTTAGTTTTGGGGTTAAGTTCATAAACATATAAGTGACATAAGTGGCATATGCACGTTGTGTGTTCCCACGTACATGGTAATCAAACATATATGTGCGCGTTTGAATATGAACGATTTATGCCAGTCATTGCAAATGTATTTTTATTAATGTCATTAAAAATACTGTTTAATGCAAAATTCATAATTATATTGAGATCTTGTTATTTATTGGAATTTTGCATGTCATAATTTTCTTTAATTGGAATTTCGTTATTGTCTCTGTGATATCTTTTGAGAATTAGTTGGTATCTAGCCTGGTTTGTTAACTGGCAGATTGTCCATTATTAAGATATGTAATTAGAATTCTCTGTGGGTTAGCAATGTAGTCATCTTAGTTTTTCGATTCACTTTTGGGATTATAATTAAATATGTGGTAATTAAAAGATTCTATTCAATATATTTTTCGACGAGATCTCCCTCTTTGGTTGATTTAATATACGAACTACGTAGCTAATGTTATAAAAACGCGAACACGAAGGAATTCGGCATTACTTCTTCTGTGTTCAGCGATTCCAGTGTCGACAAATTAATTAGAGCAGTAGATTTACTTGAAGTTTATGTTTGACTCGCTTAGATCGCGGATTAGAAACCGAAGGAACGGATTATGGAAGATTGATTTTTGAAGCACATGGGAGATGCCATTTTGGCTAATCCTTGATACTAACATAGGGTGAGTAATTAAACTCGATATTCTTGTATAAAGGCATTGTTTCATCGTTTTTGTGTTTACATTTATTGTTATGATAATAACTTTACACGTAGAATCCTATGATTCAGTCAAGTTAACATCGGCAGTCTATGTTCACTGTAACGGCTAAAGAATATAAACATGGTGGCGCCTAAAAAATATATATAAGAACTCTGCCTACAGCTCGCCTCTAGCACTGAGTTGGTTTCTTTAGTCTAAGATCTCCGGGGCAATCATGTTATTGGGGTAAGTTGATAGAGAGTAGGTATTACGTTAAGTGAGCAGGCGCAAGACTATTGCTCGTGGGTCATATAGCAACATAGAAGTTAATACAAAATTTCTTTTTGCTAAGATTTTACGACTTCAAATTTAGATTTATTTCCTCTTTCACTTTTTTTGTTTTATTTCAATAATCAATTCATTTTTAAGATATTATAGAACCATTGTCAAACTTTGTTTTGCTCAATTTACGCCAATTTTCAGACTCCCGGAGAGTCTGGAAATTTTAACTTTAGTTTTATTTAGCATATAGATAAGCCTCTAGACGTATACAGGATCTGCTCAATAGGTCCGGCTTATAGTTTTGTATTTAGGTTTACGCTCACAGCTTGTGAACCCAGATAAATACGTATTTTGACGAGGGGGGTGAGATCTAGAGGTTATTCAGCTTTTTTATGTACATAATATTCAAATAATTATTCAGCCTTATTAATACGTTGAACTTTTTTATTATTTTACTTTTTTGGCTTTGATTGGTTTGTCTTTACCTAT
Organism: Melolontha melolontha; assembly: GCA_935421215.2. NCBI lineage: Eukaryota > Metazoa > Arthropoda > Insecta > Coleoptera > Scarabaeidae > Melolontha > Melolontha melolontha. Next base: position 84,215,474 of record OW285242.1, on the reverse strand, counting down.
TGTGATTCGACATAAAGATAGGTTATACTTTTCTTTACTCCGTCGCTTTCGGACGCCTTGGTTACGCCATTTACCCGCCTTTTGATGCAGGCTGACATTATTTAGTAGGATTTCCGGCGTCTAGCGGTGCAAAATTCGTTGACGCCTTTTTCCACCTATTTTGTACCTTTAGGTATCGTATCCCCCACCCCTGAACGGAGGCTTCATAGTAGCCGGCTGGGCTGGTAGACGTTGGCAGGAGCGGGTAGGTGGGGCAACGCTATCAATAGGCGCCTTACGGCACGATGGTGCGACCCTTGCAAACGAAAACCAGAGATATTGCGAGAACTCCACAATTATGCTTCTGGGGAACATTTTGGTGATCATAAAACGCTGGAAAAAGTGCGCCAGAGATTTTACTGGGTAAATTACTTAAGAGACGTGAAAGAGTGGTGCGGGAAATGTGTTGATTGTTCAGTGAGTAACGGACCACAAAGACGCAGACGTGCCCCTATGCGACAATACAATATGGGAAGCCCCTTCGAGAGAATCGCCATTGATGTCACGGGCCGTTCCCAGAAAGTGAAAAAGGAAATAAATACATTATAGTGGTGATGGATTATTTTACTAAGAGGGTCGAAGCTTATGCCCTGCCTAAGAAGCTGGAACAGTAGCAGATGTGATTGTAAAAGAATATGTTAGTCGTTTTGGTGTACCCTGCAACTCCATTCGAATCAAAGGCGTAATTTCGAATCTAGCCTTTTCGAAAAGATGTGTGGATTATTGGGCATTCGAAAGACGAGAGCAATTCCATTGCATTCACAATCAGATTGAATAGTAGAGCGGATGAAAAGACCATGATCAGACATCTATCCAAAGTGGTCTCCGAACACCAGAGAGATTGGGACGAACGAAAGAACCATTATTCCCAATGGCGTACCGGGCATCTTTTCAAGAGACAACTGGGCAATGGGGGACTTGAAGTTTGGGCGCAAGCCTGTTGAAGATCTGGCAGGGGAAGATTATGTCAGTACTCTTCAACGAAGATTGGACAATATCCATGACCAAGTACGACATAAAGTCGAGGATGCCAGCGACCGGATGAAAGATAACTACGATTTCAACGCTGAGAAGGGTGGTTACCATAGGCGCAAGCCTGTTGAATATCTGGCAGGGGAAGATTATGTCAGTACTCTTCGCTGGACAATATCCATGACCAAGTACGACATAATATCGAAAATGCTAGCGACAAGATAAAGAAAACTACATCAACGCCGAGAAAGGTGGTTGCCATGAAAGCGATCGCGTTTGGCTTTACAATCCACAACGTCGACGGGGCCTGTCTCCAAAACTTCAAAAGAATTGCGAGGAGCCATACGAGGTATTAACGCGGATAAACGATATAATATACCGCATAAGGTGAACATCTCATACAAAACAAAAGACGTGCATTTTAATTGGTTAGCCCCATATTTCGGAGACACTAACGACGAGTCTTGATTTGCGCCAATTGGATAGTCACTACAAGGAACTAACTTTCGAAGACTTCATGGGGAAGTATTCCGGTTCAAGAAAAGCTCGATTTGGGGTGATCATCGAGAAACAGTAAGATTTGTTTACGGTGCCGCCAGACTACGAGCTTACTCATTGCGCAGCCCGAGATCTATGAATGTCCAAAGGAATTACCAGAGAGAGATTTGGCAGAATTGTAGAATTAAGGCAGTGGGGACCGGCAACTGGAAAGAGCCACCATATAATAAATAAAGAACATTCCACTTTTTTATTTGGTCACGAAAGAACTGCCAAACCTGAAGCCAACCTATCATGCCTTATGGGAGGCCCTGGTCCATTTGCGTGAACAAATGTTACAAGACATTTTGAAATTAGAAGTTCCAAAATTGGGTTGTGAATTGGACCGTCTGGACTGGAGAATTATAAGAAGCGTGTTAGAAGTAATATTTCAACATACTGGTATGGAAATTCTGGTCTGTAATTATCGGCCTGAATTCTCTTTTCCACCCAGACAAGACCGTGGGGACTGCTACTTCCATATGACTTCATAATTCCACCAAGGCCCTACCTGTAGATTTCGTCATCGCCTGATGGAACCAAAGGATGGCATGTTTCGGGACGAAACTTTTTCTTTAAGAAGGGGGCAATGTAATGTAAGTCATGCCATGACGTCACCCGCCGTACGTGAGAACACATTCGAGATCCGTCCGGAAAAACACCAGACCAGAGTCCGAAATATTCTAGACGCGCCAGCATGACCTATATATGCCGCTCGGAAGGATTATGATTTATTCAACGAGTAATCAATCGCCGTCGTGTTAATATGGTTAGATGAAATATGAAATAAATATTGAAATAAATACTGTTATTATTAGTTACTAGTTATTAAGTGTTATTTAGTGTGTTTTAATAACAGTTTTATTTAAATGAACCTAGAAAGACAAGTATTTTACAATACGTACATAACGTGTGTTCATTTGAAAAGTCAATCTAGGTTACTTTGAAATTTTGATAGAATAAGACGCATATATATTAGTATGTGTTTGTTGTTCCGTAAACGTAAATCCAAATGACATTTGATAATGTCAATCACATTTGTTATTTATTTGTATGTATGAAACTGTCAAAATATACGACTTCGAAGGTTAAGTAGTAAATTTTAATGTACGACATACTTCAAAATGTTCTCAGTAAATCACATGCTACTAGATTGACTTCAAATGAACACCCGTTATAAAATATAATCCGTGCGTGTCCCGAATCTGTGTTTGCTCTCAAATGGGCATCCTTAGTAATGAGAATGCTTTGCATAACCTTCACAAAAAAGATGTAATAAATATACAGTAGAGCATCGATTTTCCGGACTAATTGATGCACGTCAGTGTCCGGGTAATTGAAAATCCGGATAACTGATTTGGACTCGATTTTAGCCTTATTCATACTGTACATAATATGAATAATATCCTGTAACTCAACTCTTTTATTAATATATATATACCATAAACAAAGGATTCTTAAACAAAAAACAGCAAATAGAATTTACAGAACACCTTTATTGATGCAAATTACAGCACTGTAGGTTTAAGGATGCTGACAAAAGAAATCCGATATTTTTTTTTGTTTAAGACTACTACTAACACGTTTTTTTGCAGCTAAATCTCTTAGTCTTTTTAAGGACAAAAGCTGAATGGTGTCACACTCAGCTTGACGCTCGAGCCACTTCATAGCTTTTTCCAAACAGGTAAACGCCTCATCGTGGGTTGGAACATCGTCTTCTACTTCAGTGTCTTCTCCATCCTCCTCTTCCTCTCCTACTTCCTGATTATCGTCCTCTATCTGCTGCACAATTTCTTCATCAGAAAGAATCTGATATCCAGGATCGTCGACGTAGCAATTTAACCAATCGTCTATATTGGCTTTGTCACACTGCTCAAAACCTGGTGCTTCTTTGATGATTTCTCTTATTTCTTGCAAATCTCGTGGTTTAGGACACAGCTTATTCCATGCTTTTTCAAGTGTGGTGTCTTTTACGGAGGCCCAAGCATCCGCCGCCATGTAGACGGCGTCTTTTAAATTCAATTTCTTGTAACTGCTTAGCACAGATTCTTCATCATTCTCCATATCTAGAAGCAGCATTTGAAGCAATTGCTTTCCGTAGAAACGTTTAAATGTTTCTATCACACCCTGGTCCATTGGTTGTAGGACTGACGTCACATTTGGCGGTAGAAACAACACATAGAACTTGCCATCATGTGAGTTCAAAACAACATCTGATGGGTGAGTTGGTGCATTATCTATGAGTAAGAGCACTTTACCGGTTGTACCTCCGAGCGGCTAAATCCTGAACTGCAATGAGCGCCCCACACGCCGAAAGTTAAAACATTGAAAACTCGCAAGTTAAAACATTGAAAACTCGCGCGGGATGTTTACAAATATTTTTTTTTAATTTTTAACCTATGGACGTCCGGATGACCGGTATGCGGATAATTGATGCTCTACTGTATTTGTTTTAGGTGATTACAATTTTTTTTTTAATATAGGAATACTTATTTATTTTTTATTTAGATTTTTGAATTTTATATAAAAAAAAAGATTAAAGATTTATTTTATTTAACAAAATCTTATTTCTGGCAGGCATAACAAGGAAACATTATCAGGATAATATTGCAAGCTGTCTGGAATAAATATCAAAAAGAAAAAATAAACAACACAAATTTTATTATTATTATATATTATACATGTCTTACATGTTAAAAAAAAATCATACAATTTTAGTTTAAAATAAAAAACGGAGTTTCTAAAAAATTTATGCAGATAAAATAAAAATTGTCCAACTGTTTCCAATATTCCCATTAATTTTTCTGCATCCATTTTATTTTAAATAGGTATACAAGAAATCAAGAAATTAAAAAAATAGACAATTGGCAGTTCGGTGTAATTCACCCCTGCTTTTACCCAGGTGCAAATAAACTGCACGATTCAGCATTGGTTTATTTTACACTGTGCAAAAGAAAAGCAAAAGTGTAGCAACACTTAATTCTGTTCTCAGGAATGAAATCCGGTGAAAAGTGTAGATGGGTGCAATTCAGTGCGACACCTTCTATGCAAAAGGGAAAGACCTATTATGTGTGTACATATTAATTACAATATTTAAAATACTTACCTTTATCAAGTTCAAGCTTGTCAATTATAATTGATTGTTCTTAAAATTTTTTCGATTCTTAAAAATTCCAAATTATTAGCAAATGAGCATTTTTTTAATAAATTTTCGTCGGAATTGTCTGATTATATATAACCATATTTTGATGCTAAGAGAGAATATCTGAATAAGCTCCAATATTTATAATTAATTCACCCACATCATCTAACCTTGGTTTGCAAAACAAATACTGTTTCTTTATTTCTCTGCATGGTCACGTTTGGACTTATTTATTTATTATTACATAATATCTGTGAAAAGTCACATTTTAGACGGCTACGAACTGTTTAAGGAAGGATCATTACAAATCAATTGGATTGAAATCCAGTGGCGGTTTCTGCTATGGTTTGCAAGTTTGCGCAACCACCAAAACTAATAGATTTAATTTAATGAAAAAAAGCGTAATTCTACATTTTTTAAATTAAAAATTTGTACTACCTCACAGAATAAATGAACTATTATAAATTACTTATAATAGGTATATCTAATTGGATATGAATACGTTAAATAAATGAGAGAATAACACACTTGGTTTGCAGACTCATTGCAATCCACGAACGTATATATCCCTATACGTCTGACGAACTTTGTCGAACGTCTTTCGGGTATATCTCCATAAATGACAATAGTGTTGCAGCAGCAGTGCAACCAAAACATTAGACATATTTCTTGCTTACGGTGCAACGGTATAAAAGCGAATAAAAAAGTTGTATTTGTGTGTTTAAAAGTGTTTATGCTCTTTATTTTTAAATAATAATGAATTCAGTGCAGAGTTTAATAGTGGATCCGTTCTATAAAAGAACGTACGCCGAAAAAATTAAAATAAAGCGGTTGGGCAGACCTGTTCCGAATTTAAATCTGAAACAAACGATTTCCAGTAAGACGCGAACTTTTAATAGACTATTTAATAAGGATATTTATAATAAACATTTGTGGATTTGCGGTTGTAGTATAAAAAATGCATTATTCTGCTTTCCTTGCTTACTATTTGAAGGTGAAGAATTATGGACGAAAATGGGTTTAACTGATTTAAATCATTCAAGCGATCGAATTAAAAAACACAGTATATCACAAAGGCATATGAAAAATGTAGTCCAATTATCGCTTTTTGGGAATGTGGATATTGCTGCTCAGATGGATAGTGCATATCGAAGAAATATAGCATTGCACAACGAGAAAGTTAAGTACAATCGATATGTAGTGAACATTATAATTAATTGTGTAAGTATTTGTGGAGCTTTTGAACTTGCTTTCTCAAGAAAGATAAATTTGCGACTGCGAAAGATCGTCGCATGGATTTTTTGCTTCAATAAAATCAGGATCAGAATCAGTGAGTTTTAAAAGCCTTTTTTCTTCTTTATATGTACCTTAGCAAAATTACTTTTAATAAAACATACTTAGTGACCTACCTTGTTTACCTACTGTAAAAAGTATTAGTATTCACTAAATTTGCAACCCCCACATTTTTGATGCACGAGCCGCCGCTGTTGAAATCTGAATGATAGGGCAGCAATCTTATTATACAGGGTCCGGCAACGAAGCGGGGACGGAAGATTACACGCGTATTTGACAGTTAGTCAAATATTTAGTCATCGGATTTCTTCTGTACCATCAAGCGCACGTTTTAAAAATATTTTGTTTTATACAGGCTGTTCCAGATGGAAATGCTAGACTAAAGTTGCATTTTTTTAAATGGAACACCCTGTATATTAATAGATAAAATGATCCGCGCTTGAAAGCTGGTTACATCGATATAATGTTGTATGGGTCTAAAGTTGATAGTTTCTGTGTAAATAATTATTTTACTTGATAAATTGATACATTTAAGTAGGCTATTCTGCATAAGGAAAATCAAAAGAACCGAAACCAATAGCAAGAATATTTTCTACTAGTATGCACTTTCGTTGCTATGCGAAGCAAATTCTGCAACTGCTCGCGTTATACAGGGTGTTCATAATTTCGCAAAATCGAAGAAATCTCGTAATTTTTAAATGGAACACCCTGTATATTTTTAGCTCATTGAAAAGCCCTTTTACTACGCTTTCTATTGATACCTCATTTGATGCACCTAGGATGGATCATTTGCTAATTATTTCTTTTTAGATTTGAATTAATGAAAAATGCTTGTATTTTTAGTAGCTAATTTGCGCTTTTAAACCTTCTGTAAGATCGGATATTCAACAAATTTTCCATAAATGGTCTATAGCAAGAAGAAACCCCATTAAGTACGAGAAACAGTTGATTTTCACTCAGCGGTGAAAGCAAACATTAAATTAATATAAAGTAATATAACATTTTCAATAGATTCACTGCTGATCAAGTTATCTGGTGTCAGTTTAATAAAAAAAAATGCACTAATTAATTTGTATTTTATAGAATTTTGTAAAACCAACTATTTTACAAATATCTAATACGAAACAATACATACCTAATTAGCTTAACATAAATCGAAATCATGTAGGAAAAAATCAAGTACGAGTAGTATTAAAAGTTTGCACTATTTTAAATAAATACTAATTATTAACCACAACATCAAATTTAATTAACAAAAGTAGTAGCACAGTAAATAAAAATTAAGTAAATGTAAATAGTAAATGCAAATAAATCAAAGAAAACTTTCAAATGTCCTTCCATGTCTCTCAATACATAAATGAAGCCGCCTGGTGAAATTCTGTTGAACATGCTGTAATGTTTCTTGGCGAACATTTCTAAATGCCTCTCTTATGCGTTCCATCATATTTTCCCTTGTTGTCGGAACTTCCACATAAACTAGAGCCTTGACATATCCCCAAAAGTAGAAGTCCAAGACAGTAAGATCTGGTCTTCGTGGAGGCCAAGCGATTGGACCACCTCGTCCTATCCATTTGTCTTCCTTCCATCGCCCTAGAAACTCCCTAACGTTAAGGCTGTAATGAGCAGGTGCACCATCGTGTTGCAACCAGAAAATTTGTCGGGTGTCAGCATCCACATGCTCAAGTAAATTAGGCAGTTCGTTCTGCAAAAATGCCAAATACGTATCGCCTGTAACGGTTCCATCGAAAAAGTACGGCCCAATGATATATGGACCAAGTATACCTCCCCAGACGTTAAGAGACCATCTATTCTGATTATCTACATGACGTATCCAATGCGGGTTTTCTGTTGCATAATAATGCATTTTATGTTTATTTACCGCCCCATTACTTTTGAAAGTAGCCTCATCGCTAAACAAAATCTTTGTTAAAATATTTGGCATTTCTCGCATTTTATTTAACAACCAACCACAGAAGTCTGTTCTTTTAATGAAATCATCACCATGCAATTCCTGATTTAATTCCATATGGTACGTATGATACTTATGACTTCTTAAAATTCTTCGTACGCTCCTATCTTCAATAGCTGTTACCTTTGAAATACCGTCTATACTTATATGTGAATTTTCCTGTATTGTTAATAATACGGCCAATTCGCTTTTTTCAATGATTACCGGCTTATTTATATCTCTCTTCTTGTAGGTTACACTACCAGTTTCTGTAAATCTCTCTAATAACCTTTCAAATGCTTCCGGTCTTGGCTTTCTTTCAAGGTTTGGAAATCTCTCTGCATATACTCTACTTGCTAGGAGACAATTTCTTGTACACTCCCCAAGAATAAATATCATATTCACCATTTCTTGAATACTAAAATTAGTCATTATAGCAATTTCTTTTAAAGATTGAACGAAATACTGTGTAAGATGGAACGAATTTTTTGACAACTTGGTTATTAAGTATACAAGCTTAAAACTGACACCAGATAACTTGATCAGCAGTGAATCTATTGGAAACGCTATATTACTTTATATTAATTTAATGTTTGCTTTCACTGCTGAGTGAAAATCAACTGTTTCTCGTACTTAATGAGGTTTCTTCTTGTTATAGACCATTTATGGATAATTTGTTGAATATCCGATCTTACAGAAGGTTTAAAAGCGCAAATTAGCTACTAAAAATACAAGCATTTTTCATTAATTCAACTCTAAAAAGAAATAATTAGCAAATGATCCATCCTAGGTGCATCAAATGAGATATCAATAGAAAGCGTAGTAAAAGAGCTTCTCAATGAGCTAAAAATATACAGGGTGCTCCATTTAAAAATTACGAGATTTCTTCGATTTTGCGAAATTGTGAACAGCCTGTATAATGCGAGCAGTTGCAGAATTTATTTCACGTAGCAACGAAAGTGCATACTAGTAGAAAATATTCTATTCTATTGGTTTCGGATCTTTTGATTTTCCTTATGCAGAATAGCCTACTGAAATGTATCAATGTATCAAGTAAAATAATTATTTACACAGAAACTATCAACTTTAGACCCATACAACATTATATCGATGTAACCAGCTTTCAAGCGGGGATCATTTTATCTATTAATATACAGGGTGTTCCATTTAAAAAAATGCAACTTTAGTCTGGCATTTCCATCTGGAACACCCTGTATAAAACAAAATATATTTAAAACGTGCGCTAATGGTACGGAAGGATATCCGATGACTAAAAATATTTGACTAACTTTCAAATACGCGTGTAATCTTCCGTCCCCGCTTCGTTGCCGGACCCTGTAATGTGCCCGTGTGATATAAATAATTGGTCAAGCCTCAAAACTTTTCATCGAGGCTCTGATATTTTAATTAAATTATTTAACTACGATTGCTTTTAAGGTTCCGGCTTGGAAACGCGACCTTGGCACGTTTGCTTCTTGGTCAACGTTTCGTCCACTGTTGCAAAGGAAATTTTAAGAACTGCTAATACTGTTGCAGCACTGAAACTGAAAAGAAGTTAGTATTGGACGTATTATACAATATTAGTTGTGTATAGCGACCAAGAAAAAAAGGGATGCAAGGTATATGTGAGTAATGCCTTCATACAAAAAATCGTGATCTAATGTTCACATAGCAATGAGAAAATGATTTTTCTTTATTCGAGTCCGGCTCTGTCGCAGGTAAATATACAAACGGCAATACGGGCTTCTATCTCTAATTCATCACTAATTCTTCTTTACCGATTAATTATATAGTTTTATCGATATTTGTCAGTACCACCACAAATTTAAAGACAAAAATATTATATGTAAGTAATTCCATACAAATAATTAAAAACCACGTATCTAACCCATTGGACACGCTACATAAAGCTTTTTTTTATGACGATTTTTGTTTTATTATAAACATAATAATTTTACTTTAAAAAAAAGTCCCACGTTTGAACTATTTAGTTTTAATCAAATTTTAATTAATGCGGCATAGCTTTGCCGGCATAATACTTCGTAAAGCCTTATCACTAGAGCTGAGGATGTTTGCGGTACGGCAGGACGGTATGTAGTGCATCCCCACATTTAACTATTTATCTAAATATTCTCTGAAATGATTTGCCGGATCTCATAAATTAATAGAGTGATATTTTAGTATGCACTGGATATTGTTATTATACAAAATCATAATTGTATTTATGGATCATAAATAATAATACGCATGTATTTGTATTTGGTTGTGAATTCAATTTAAACTTAAAACGAATCGTAATATTTTAACGACAAGCCGTCCTTACAATACATGCATTCGAGACAAAGTGTGCAACTCTACGAATAACTTCCATAATTGATCGAAAATGGACATTTTGGAGCTGAAGTAAAGCCCCTATTCTTAGAAAATTTTGTTACTGTCGTTAAGAACTATTATTATAAACAACAAAGGCCTTTTATTAGTGTTGAAGTTTTAGTTTCATTGAATTTCCATGTTGTAAGTAGTCAATTGTAAAGTGTTCATTCACAATATTCTAAAACAAGGTGTAAATTTAACTAAAATCCAGAAAAACACATTCTGATAATATATTACTAGATTAGAAGCTGTGTTTATTACTATTTATTATATTATTTTTATAACCAAATGCAATAAAAGCTACGAAAACAAAAGAAACCTCGATTTATTAAAATCTTGTCACACAGCCTTTCAAAGCCTGGCAGCACATATTTTGCATATATTTTATATATACTACCTACTTGAACTAGGAGAATGAAGTTAGAAGTTATAAGTTATAACTTCTAACTTCAGTTATTCGTTCAAGTTATTCGTAGAGTTGCACACTTTGTCTCGAATGCATGTATTGTAAGGACGGCTTGTCGTTAAAATATTACGATTCGTTTTAAGTTTAAATTGAATTCACAACCAAATACAAATACATGCGTATTATTATTTATGATCCATAAATACAAATGGCTATTATGATTTTGTATAATAACAATATCCAGTGCATACTAAAATATCACTTTATTAATTTATGAGATCCGGCAAATCATTTCAGAGAATATTTAGATAAATAGTTAAATGTGGGATGCACTACATACGGTCCTGCCGTACCGCAAACATCCTCAGCTTTACTTATCACTGATACACACAAAAAAAAACATCATATATGTGCGGCCGAGTATGTTTTGGTAGAAAACAACATTCACTATCTATGAATAGGACTTTATTGTGTTGAATTTCATCTTTTTTTTTTGCCGGTAAACGAACTTGAGTTTTACAGCTGTATTTCGGCAAATATAGAATAAACAGGAAGATATGTACCGACTTTAACTACATTTTGGTCCTAAAAATTTGGAAATTTTTGATGAATTACAAATAAATTTCTTTTTTGATTTTAAATTAGACATTTATACGTATCCTTCGGATTCGCATAGCTTGGGCGCTATTCAGTGGTAACCCTGTATAGGAGATAAAGGTTAGACATCGGCAGGCTGGTTATAAGACGATAGGATTTTTCGAATTATTTGTACGGTCCAGGTATAGAGGCCTTATTCATGGGTAGGAATTCGACATTAAAGCATACCAGTAAATCCTGAGGATTTAGCGAAAATTTTTTAAGCCTTCGTACAAAGTGTTTGAAAGTTTTTAATAAAGGATTCACTGTTATCAGTGTCGGAAGTAATGGAATTAGTAAGGCATTTGGATAGTTTGCTAGTGGGATGTCTAACAATAGGACGCAAGGGAAAGTTAAGATCGTGAATTTTTGATAGACCGTACAGTAGAGATTTTTGGAACTGGTCCCCAACAAACTTCTAGCGACCTCACACACAACATCCTCCCATTTCTTCCTCTCTCTTTTCCTGTTTAATCCTTTTCGGCAATCTTTCCTTGGTCATCTTAGGCACGCGTCCTGCCCATTGAAGCATTTGTATTTTTATGAACTCAGATAGGTACTTCCAGTTCTCGATAAATCTTATGATTGTATCTCGATCTGCATAAGCCGTTGTTCCTGCATTGGCCTCTTCATTCGTTTCAAACATTTTTTTCAAATATATCTGTGGCAGCTTCATTTTTTTGTGTCAGGATGCACGTTTACTTCCATATGTCAGTATGGTAAATAATGATAAATATACGTACTTAGAGAAGTAAAGTATGACTAAAAGGCTAGAAAGAACTCACTTTTAATGGAGAAAAACAAGTTAGCTTGTAGGTTTGAGCGGACGAAAAAATATGCTCATTTGCCATAGAATTTTTCAATTATGGTATAATCCGACAAAACAAATATAGAGGTACGAATATTTATTATATTCTTTAAATACGTGAGTTATTGAAGTAATTAATTTTTTTTTCAAGCGTATAATTCGAGGGTATATTAAATTTAAACGGGAATGATTTTTTTTTAATTCCACAAACGTCGGGTTGATTTTCAGCTAAGAAGGGAGTTTAGGGAATGGATAGTAACCACTAGAATTCTCTCAGGTCACCTTAGTACTAAACCATCAGTGAGCAACAAGTGCATGTTTCTGGGCAGCAAAGGATAATTATCAAGTATTTGGTCAAGCAGGGTGTGAAACCAACGGAAATTTTGCTGAGATTACAAGCACAATTCGGCAATAACACCTTGTCACGAACCCGTGTATTTGCTTGGCGCAAAGAATTTTCTGAAAGGCGTGAAAATGTTGAGAACCAGAGCCACAATCGAGACGGTTCGATAACTCGTGGAGGACGACAGGCGTATAAAGCTCTGGAATATTGCCGAGGTAGGTACTTAGCATTAGTTATGGAAGTGCTCAGCACATCGTGGCACTGGACTTGGGATTCCACAAGGTGTCTGCAAGATGGGTTCCGCGGCTGCTATCGAATGAACAGAAACTGCGTCGGCTAGAGGTTTGTCAGCGTTTGTTGAATCGATTCCGGCAAGAGGATTTTTAAATCGAATCGTAACATGCGACGAAATTTGGGAGCATCACTACACTCCTGAGTCCAAGCAGGCGAGTATGGAGTGGAGAAAGAGCGGTGAAAGGGCTCCGGTGAAAGCGAAGACTAGGTTGTCAGCTGGAAAAGTTTTGGCAACTTTTTTTTATCGGCTTGGCGCTGTCCACGTGAACTTTCTCCATGATCGACGCACAATTAATGTGGAATATTATTGCGAGCATCTGGATGCCGCAAAGCTGACCTTGCGACGAAAAAGTAAGACGAAATCTGTCAAAAGTGTGATTTTTCTTCATGACAATGCCAGACCTTATTCAGCAAATGTCGCAAAGCAAAAAATAGCCTGGGCTGGGAAGTATTGAAGCATCCTTCCTACAGTCCAGACTTGTTGCTTTGTGATTTTCATCTCTTTGGGCCCTTGAAAGAAGCACTTGGAGGTCGGCGTTTCACAATAACCGAGCAAAAGAGGAGTTTGTGCTCCAATGGCTACGTGCGCAAGCGAAAACTTTCTACAACGAAGGAATTAAAAAACTCTCAATTAACTGGGAAAAATGCGTTGCCAGGGCGGGAGATTATGGGAAAAATAATATGTTTTTGTAAATAATGTAGAATAAAGTCCTGATTTGAAAAAAAATCAGTCGCGGTTAAATTTGATATACCCTCGTAATTTCGATATTATTCTATTTACAACCTTGTATTGAAAGTTATTTTTGTCCAGCGGCAGTGTTGTCGTTATTATTGTGCGGCGGAACTGAAAAAATACATTTAAATAACATGGGAAGAGTATTTATGTATTCTCCCTGGTATCATCATAAATTCATTCTCAGATATCTGCGCAACTAACCTAAAACGTCGAACGCCAACATCTTCATTAATAATAGCTATTTATGTAACAAGTACATAATGTAGGACTTTAATGATTATTTCTGTTGCCATTAATGTCAAGATCAGTAATTTTGACATTTGGTAAAAGTAAATTTAAAATGAAGGAGTTTGAGGAAATAATTTCTGTCGATATAAGTTAAATAGCGTTGAATGCTAAACAACTACTTTTGCCAAATAAGTCAAAACACTTGTACGAAGAGACATATAGTATATAACGCAAATGGTGTTCAAAAAATAAACTTTTATTTTGACACTGACAGTAGAGTATTTTTCACATTATATTATTTTACTGGTACAATAAAGTATAGCTTTACAGGCGCAAAAAAGTATCATAAAGCGTCTGTTTCTAATGCAGTCGTACTTACATTAAGAGAATTAACTGTGTAATCTGTCATTTGAGCCTAACCTAAAAATGATTTACAAAATCTCAAAGAAATATTCTCAGCGCTTGAAAAAAAGCAGTATATACGAGGGTGGATCAATAAATACCCATGTTAGGAAAGAAGACGCAAGTTTTTCACAAATTTTTTATTTATTTTTCAACGTAATCACCTTTTAGTACAATACACTTTTCCCAACGTTTCTGCCATTTCTTTAACCCCTCCAAAAAATACGATTTGTCAAACTCTGCAAAATACGCTTGTGTCTCGACGATAACCTCCTCGTTTGAGCTGAATCTTTTTCCCCCGAGCCACGTTTTCATGTTGGGGAACAGAAAGAAGTCGCAGGGAGCCAAGTCAGGCGAGTACGGTGGGAGCGGCAGCAATTCGTAGTGCAGTTCATGCAACTTTGCCGTGACAATTCTGGATGAATGTGCTGGTGCATTATCGTGGTGAAACAGCACTTTTTTCTTAGCCAAATGGGGTCGTGTCTCCTTCAATTTTATATCGAATCGGTCAAATAATTCACTGTAGTACTGCCCCTTGACCGTTCTTCCTTTCTGCAAAAAGTCCATGAGGATTATTCCGTTGGAATCCCAAAAAATCGTGGCCATGACCTTTCCGGCCGATGGGACCGTCTTTGCCTTCTTCGGAGCAGATTCACCCCGAAAAATCCATTGTTTTGACTGTCGCTTGTACTCTGGCGTATAATAATGGATCCAGGTTTCATCAACGGTGACGACTCGACGCAAAAACTCCTGCGAATTTCTCTTAAAGAGGTCCAAACACTGCTTCGACATTGACAACCGTATCCGCTTGTTGTCCACCGTAAGCAACCGCGGCACCTATCGGGCCCACACCTTTCTCACCGATAACTTATCATGTAAAATATTAATTGCCGTTCCGTACGACACGCCTACGGCCTCTGCTACTTCGCGCACTTTCGTTCGGCGATCAGCGAGAATCATGTCGTGGACCTTTTCAACGATTTCCTCGGTAACCACGTCTGCCGGGCGGCCTGGGCGCTCCTCATCAAAAACAGATGTACGACCACGTTTAAATTCGTTAAACCAATATCTTACGGTTGTCATAGATGGTGAAGGGTCCCCATAGACAGCATTCAACTTCGCTTTTATTTCTTCGCATGTTTTTCCATCCAAAAATAAAAAGCGAATTACGGATCGATATTGCTCTTTTTCCATTTTATCGCGAAACACGAAACACGTGTGATACAACTGGCTGCCAAATAAAAACTAGCCTATGAATCAGTCTGAAATTTATTATGGTGTTGTCTGACAGATGGTAGTACACGACGGTAATGCCAACTTCCCTCAGCAGCGCCACCTGTCTTCAAATACGGGTACTTACTGATCTTCCCTCGTAATACACGGCAGCGGAAGCATATTAATTGCCTCGCACACATTCTACTGCCTCGGCAGTGAACTGTATTCTCGGATATAATAAGAGCTTTCTCTGCCTGGTCTATAATGAAAGACCGGGCGCATCAGGCCGAAATTACGATGGACCTCTGTGAAACTTTAATGGCGACAAATATTCCATTAAATAAACTTAACAATCCCACCTTCAAAACATTTCTCCAAAAATATACTTGTCGAAATGTTCCTGATGAATTCACCTTACGCAAATATTATGTTTCTAAGTGCTACGATATATTAGGACACTGTGGTAAATGTTGTAGCTGGTGTACTGCATCCAACTATTCCATATAACGCATATGTAATAGCAACGAAAGTTATAAATACAGTTGATGCGAAAACAGTAGCTAAAACTATTTACGATATGCGTCAAATGCTTCATTCGGACGAAGGGTACAAAGCAAAAATACTTTTATTTGTCAGTGACAGTGATGCATATATGTTAAAAACAGGCAGACTATTAAAAGAAACATATCCTAGTATGCTGCATATTACTTGTGTAGCACATGCTCTCCACAGAATATGTGAATATTTCAGACACCTTTCCGGAAGTTGATAGAGACGATAGAAATATCCGTTTTTAAAAAGTTTTCAGAAAAGCACCATTGAGCAGCTCTTTACAGGGAAAAAAAACTTCCATCTTTGTCACTGCCTCCCTCTCCAGTAATAACTAGATGGGGAACATGGTTGGAAGCTACTAGTTTTTATGCAGAGAATTTCGATAGTTTACAAAATTTCGTTACATGTTTAAATGAGGATACTCAAAGTATTTCTGACTGCAAGGAACTACGAGGTGCATTCAAGTTCTAAGGCCTCCGATTTTTTTTCTAACTAACTACTCACCCGAAAACTATGAAACTGGTGTTACTTCTCGACGTAATCTCCCTGCAGACGTACACATTTTTCACAACGTCGACGCCATGATTCCATGGCCGCGGCGAAGGCTTCTTTAGGAGTCTGTTTCAACCACTGGAAAATCGTTGAAGCAATAGCAGCACGGCTGGTGCATGTGCGGCCACGGACAGTGTCTTTCATTGTTGGAACAGCCAAAAGTCACTAGGAGCCAGGTCAGGTGAGTAGGGAGCATGAGAAATCACTTTAAAGTTGTTTTCACGAAGAAACTGTTGCGTAACGTTAGCCCGATTTACGGGTGCGTTGTCTTGGAGAAACAGAACACGCAGTGCAGGAAGGAACTTGTTCTTCAAAACATTTTCGTAGGATGCACCTGTCACCGTAGTCCCCTTTGGAACACAATGGGTAAGGACTACGCCCTCACTGTCCCAGAACATGGACACCATCATTTTTTCAGCACTGGCGGTTACCCGAAATTTTTTTGGTAGCGGTGAATCTGTGTGCTTCCATTGAGCTGACTGGCGCTTTGTTTCTGGATTGAAAAATGGCATCCACGTCTCATCCATTGTCACAATCAACGAAAAGAAAGTCCCATCCATGCCTTGGTTGCGCGTCAACATTGCTTGGCAACATGCCACACGAGCAGCCTTGTGGTCGTCCGTCAGCATTCGTGGCACCCACCTGGAGGACACTTTTCGCATTTTCAGGTCGTCATGCAGGATTGTGTGCACAGAACCCACGGAAATGCTAGCACTGGAGGCGATCTGTTCAACTGTCATTCGGCGATCCCCTAAAAACAAGTCTCTCCACTTTCTCGATCATGTCGTCAGACCGGCTTGTGCGAGCCCGAGGTTGTTTCGGTTTGTTGTCACACGATGTTCTGCCTTCATTAAACTGTCGCACCCACGAACGCACTTTCGACACATCCATAACTTCATCACCACATGTCTCCCTCAACTGTCGATGAATTTCAATTGGCGTCACACCACGCAAATTCAGAAAACGAATGATTGCACGCTGTTCAAGTAAGGAAAACGTAGCCATTTTAAGTATCTAAAACAGTTTTCATTCTCGACGCTGCCGCTACAAGTCCATCTGCCGTACAGTGCTGCCATCTCTGTGACGTATTGACAACGAACGCATGCTCATTTTAAAACAATGCACATGCTTCTATCTCTTTCCAGTCTGGAGAAAAAAAATCGGAGGCCTTAGAACTTGAATGCACCTCGTAATACAAATTCCAAATTTAAAAAATCAGTTGTATTTTCTTAAGGAACACTGGAAATTTGCCAAAACTAATCACTTATTTCGAAAATCAAAATCTCAAATTAAATGATGGATTAACCACATTAGATGTGGCTATTAATAATTTGAAAAATATGCCTAGTGACTTCGGATGTAACTTTCGGCAAGAGTTAGAAGCAGTTTTTAATAGAAATACAGATTTAATAACATTGCGGCAATTGTGTATGAGGACAATGCCTCAAAATCTAACTGCTAAATACGCTGAAATAAAAAAAAAAATATTTCCAATATGCACCTATAACCAGTTGCGATGTAGAAAGGACGTTTTCTATACCATAGTTGGTTTTGACATCATTAAAAAGCTTATTTTTTGCTGATTACAATGATATAAGGTTTGATATGGTTATTTTAAAAAATAAAGAGGATATAGACATTTCTATGATTGTTCACTTTATAAGATAAAAACTTAAAAAAAAAATCTTTGGTGTTTTGTAATTCAAAAAACGAAAAATCTGAGTTACAATAGTGTTCGTTGGAGCAGTCGAGATAAATATACTAACATTGCTTTCACGTTGAGTCACAGAAGTGGGAGCTGTTAATTTTTACTTTTAAGTCAAGTTAATTGTCAAACATTGACAATTAACTATTAATTACTTCAATTGTAACTTAACTATAAGTGGTGCAAACGGCCGTTAATCATAAGTTTGAATTGGCTATGGAATTTTCTAACGTAGAAAAGCGTGATATGGTTGAATGTTACATTCGGTGCCAGAACAATTCTACTAGAGCTGCTGAAGTTTATTTTGAAAATTATTTTGATCGACATCAGCCATCACTACCTACTTTTAAGAGATTATGGGATAATTTAGCAGATTATGGTTCGTTCGTTAAACCAAAATCAAAAAAGGGATGGATGAAGATAGAGAAATAAACATATTAGCAAGTGTCGCTCAGAATCCATCTACATCGACCCGACAAATTTCAACAGAAATGGGCTCCTCTCAACGCACTATTGTCAGAGTGTTGAAGAAGCATAAATTTCGTCCCTACAAATTATCAGTATCACAAACTTTACATGAAGGTGATAACATCAGACGAATAGCTTTTTGTAGATGGTTAAAGATCAGTGTCAAAACGATCCACACTTTTCAATGAAAATATTATGGACTGATGAATCTCGTTTCACAAATTGTGGAATGTTTAATAGGCACAATGAGCACATATGGTCTCAAACAAATCCACTTCACGTTGAACATAGGAGACCACAAATTAAATTTGGGTTTAATGTTTGGTGTGGTGTTATAGGATCAACTGTTCTTCCTCCTTTTATTTTTGATGGATTACTAACTGGCAATCGTTATCTTAATTTTTTACAACAAGATTTCGAGGAAATGTTAGATAATTTAAATTTAAGAACCCGAGCAATGCTGCAATGGTTTCAACATGACGGAGCGCCTCCGCACAATCAACTGAATGTTAGAAATTATTTAAATTTGAACTTCCCTAATCAATGGATAGGACGATTTGCACCCATTGAATGGCCGGCTAATAAACTTCAACACGAATAAAAAATTTCTGATTTTCTTACCAGATTCCCTGGTAAGAAAATCAGAAATTTTTTATTCGTGTTGAATAGGTTAGATTATTTTTATTTTAGAGATATAGGAAATATTTTTTTGTACTTATGTATGAATGTTGTATTTTTTATTAAAATACCTATGTATTTTGTCTAGATCCCCTGATTTATCAGTTTTGGATTTTTTCTTGTGGGGTGTACTAAAGGACACAGTATACAAAAGAACATATGAAACATACGACGATTTAAGAGAAGCTGTCTTAGTTGCTTTTAATAACATCGATAGGCGTAAAGTCCGCAATGCTACAAATTCTGTTGTGAAGAGATGCAATTTGTGTATTAATAATAATGAAGGTATCTTTGAACATTAATAATGTTGTGTGCCCTTAATAAAAGTTCTTATAGTTTTCATTTTATTACTACATAAGATTTCAAAATAAGTTTTCGTTTGGTTTGTATTTTATCAGTTCGAAATTCAATTGTTTTCCATAAAAACCATAAAAATGTCTATATCATCTTTATTTTTTAAAATAACCATATCAAACCTTATATCATTGTAATCAGCAAAAAATAAGCTTTTTAATTATGTCAAAACCAACTATGGTTTCCATTTAAAAAAACACAAGTTTATGTCATAACTCGATAATGGTGAACGAAAAAAAATATTAGCTACATAGTTTTATTTGGCGTAAAATTATCTAAAACTTTTGTCTGAACACTTTTTCTCTAAAATTACTATTAACGATGCTAAGCATGTTTAAAGAAAATCGTAAAATTTAGTTTTCTTTGAATATCTAATAAGCCATGAAAGTTATCGGAGAAACAAAAGCAGTTTTAAATCAAACTCGTAAAACTGCGCATCTTTCCCCATTTAAGCGTTTTTCTATCTCCAGTAGTTTCTGAGATCCCAATGCTAAACATTCAAAAAAACTCACCTGTATATATATGTATATATATTTAATTTTTGAAAATTTCTTGACCGTACTAATATAAATTCACAACTATTTGAGTTATCGGTCTGTTTTAATTAAAACTCAATTGTTCTTCTCAATATTTCGTCAATATATTTTTGACTTCATCTGGAGTAACTATAACATTGCAAAATACACTTTACTCTCACACTAATACATTCACAAAAGAAAACTTACAGCTAAAGTTAGGCGTTGGCGGTCTTATTAAGTAATTCACACATAATTGTCACTATCTGGCATTCCAAATAAGAATAAACCGTTGGGAAAGATAGGGCTTAAAATAAGAGCTAGTAATTGGCTAAAATAGAGGCCGTTTTTATGCAGGCAAAATTAAGTTTATTTTCTTCTGTCAAATTTTCTTTTTGGTGTCAGTGGCTGTCAGTACTGATCAGTATTTCTGTCAATGCTAGTGCGTGTTTTAGTAGTTGTTTATTGTGGTATTTATTATTAATATTCGTTAAAAATAGTTTTTTATAAAGATTATAACGTGAAAAACTCATTTTCTAAAGAGATCTTACCACTTTCATTAATTTCTTTATATAACCGCAAACGTTTTAGAGCATGCCTGACGCAGCTTTACCAGGTCCATAAAAAAATTGTAAAGGAAAATATATAAAAAGTGGACAGAGGCGGATGGCTTACAATGTGTATTTTAAGAACAAAGCTAATACGAGGTCCAAACAGCTGCAAGGGAAGTAGGGATTAGTAGGAATACTGTTTGACATTGTTAAGGAAATTGAAATGTCTGGAGTTACACATTCTCCTTTCAGATGACGAAGTTGCCCAGGTGCTTCCATAAATTGGACAAAGTGATTAGATGGCATGTGCATTCATTTTGCTTTAAAAATGAGTTACCGACTTGCACAAAAATATGTGAAACTATTAAAAGGGATGCCAGCTTATCTCCTTTAAAACGAACATCACTTTGGAGAATCCTAAAGAAACTAGGATTCAAGTGGGAAAAACGCACACAAAACAACATATTAATTGAAGGAAATTATATTATCTTATAGAGACGTGGTTATTTGACAAGTATAAGAAAGTTTCGTGCAGAAGGGAGAAAATCTATTATTTAGATGAAACATGGATGAATGCAGGTTACACAAAATATAGGGAAAGATACAATAGTACTTAATCAAAGGCAAGCATTTGTTGAAGGTCTTTCTACTGGTTTAAAAGATCCATCTGGCAAAGGAAAGTGACTAACTGTGCTTCACATTGTCAACGAAACTGGTTTTATGAATAGGGGTTCGTTATTATTTGAATCCAAGAAAACTGGAAATTATTATGAAGATATGAATAATGAGGTGTTCATCGCATTTATGCAAAATATATTACTTTTTCTTAAGCCCAATTGTGTTATAGTAATGCACCCTATCATTCTACTAAAACAGAAAAGTCACCTACTTCATCATGTAAAAAGGAGGCACTTATTGAATGGCTTTTAACAAAATGAATTTTAGCTGATAATACTACGATAAAGGTTGAATTGTTTGAGCTTGTAAAAAATTACGCATCCTGTCATGCAGTTTCATACGTGGTCGATGAAATAGCTAGTGGTCATACAGTTTTACATTTACTTCCATATCACTGTAATCTGAATCCCATTGAACTTGTATGGGCTCAAGTTAAGCATCATGTTGGCGCCAATAATAAGACATATAAATTGGACGCAGTAAGAAATTTATTATTAAAAGGATTAGACATGGTTGATGCTGACACATAGAAAAATTGCATTCATCACGTTATAACAAAAGAAAACAAGATGTATGATTTAGATAATAGTGTTTAAAATGTGCTAGAAAATTTTACTTTTACTGTAAATACTGAGTCAACAAACACATGTTTAACCAAGTACTGAAAATGGAAAAATGCTTACGCTTTACCTATCTTTGGACCTTAAACTGCTGTTTTACCCTTTTTAATATGTACATACTTACTTATTTTGTGGAATGAAAATATTTTTAAATAAATACCTTTTTTTAGATGTATAAACGTTTTTATCCAAATTATGTGAAATGATGTTCAGTTAAATGAATTTCCTTATTGCACTCTTATTATAGATACTATTAAAATAAATGTATTTTGTAAAATGCTTTATTTGTTAAGTAAGCACTAATGTTAAACGATACACAAATATTATAATTATAATACACTGTCACCACCAATCCTTTAAATTTATTAGTTTTACATCTATACAATAGTTTTGTTCCCTGGTAAAATCAAAGTAAGATGTAAATATTTCTCCTGTCGTAATTTTAACACATTCTCACTGTATTTACACACAAATTTATTGTAGATGCAACCTTCAATAAATAACAGATTATAAGATATTGATTGAAATCTTTTATATAAGTCTAATATACCTTGCATTGGTATATATTTGTCGCTTCTTGTTTGAATAAAATTATTAAAGTTCAAGCTAAGGAGTTCGGCTCTGGCAAGTGGCTAGCAGTGTATGTAAAGAATAGCTCCGTAATTATTTTCGATATATCGATAAATTACGAGCTGTTAATATAATATAGTAAGTGTGGAAAAGTGCAAGATATAGGATAAACTAAGTAAGAGTAAGAATAAAGTAGCAGTAAAAATATTTATAGTAAATAATTGTGTAAGAGATAGAAAATGTGTCAGTAGAGGCCAAACCTGCGACGGGTCGACCGGGGTTTGGTTTCTTGCGCGGCGGCAAAACATGTCGACAAATAAAAACGGCTACAAAGTTTCGCATAATTTCGAAAAATAAGAAAAGAGGACCGGACTAAGAAAATAATTTACACAGAAAAAGGGACAAAGAAATAAAAGTGTAGAAATGGGACGCTCTGAAGATAGTGATGAATACTCCACCGACGAGAAGAGAAAGTGTTCTAAAGAGGATGTAGAAGAACATGCCTTCAGTAAAAGTCAGAAAATAGCTAGATCGCCGATAAAAACACAGAAGAAAATGGAGGATAATATAGAGGCGATGAGGAACATACAGGTAATACTGCAAATGACAATGAAATCCTTAGGGGAAGAAATAAAAGAAATAAGAGAGGAACAGAAGGGGTACAAAAAAGAAATAGAAGGAATAAGGAAAGAGAATGAAAAATTGATAAGAGAGAATACCCAATTGAGAAGAGGAATAAAAATAAGGGATGGCAGGTTAGAGCGTCTTGAAAATGTGAAGAGACGAAATAATGTAGTTGTACAAGGACTATCAGTGAATGCAATCAATCAGGAGGAAATAAAAAACAAAATGGAGGAGTTCATAGAGAAAGAGTTGCATTTAAAAGTCAAAACAAAGGGAGTGATTAAACTAGCGGAAAAAACTTGCCTAGTACAAATGGAAAATGCCACAGACAAGAAAAAAGTTATGCAGAACAAATACAAATTGAAGGAAGGGAGAGGGGAAAAGGTCTTTATCAACGACGATTTATCTAAACAAGACAGAGATATACAAAAGATAATTAGAAATAGGACAAAAGAAGAAAAGGAAAGTGGTAAGAGGGTTAAAATTGCGTTTCGGAAATTATATCTATATCGAAGATGAAGAATGGAAATGGGACAAAAGCAACGAAAAGCTAATAGAAATGAAAGACAGGAAAGCTAAAAAAAACTAAGAAACCAATGTATAGATGGAAAGATGGACGTTGACACGGCAATGATAATGGACGTTGACAAAATTAAAAATACCAAAGAAATAAAGTGTACGATAAGGCATGGAAATGATACTTCAAACAAAAAGAAAGAATGGAAATTAGCGACTTGCAACGTTAGAAGTTTAAGCAGAAAGGAAAGTAAACTCATAAGTGAATTTGAAGAAACGCGTTTAACAATACTATGTATTAGCGAAACAAAAAGCAAGGCCAATGGGAGCAAGTACTAGATAATGACCACATATTACTGCATAGCGGAGTAAATTCGTGTAATAGAGCAAAAGCTGGAGTAGGTGTAATAATACATAGAAATTTAAGAAGCAACATAAGTAAATGGGAAGCTATATCGGAGCGCATATTAGTAGTGAAGCTTAAAGACAGTAAACAGAAGGTAATGACAATAATAGCAGTGTATGGCCCTAATGACAATGACAAAGTAGAAGAAAAAGATAAATTCTGGGAGGAGCTGACATTAGTAATGGATGAAGCCAAAGGAATATTGTTTATTGCTGGGGACTTCAATGGCAGAATAGGAAAAAAAACGTAATGTAAAAATAATTTTGGACTTTTGTTTAAACCATGATCTCGTAATAACTAATTGATTCTATTGTGATAACCTAATTGGGTAATGTTTGTATTACCTGATGTAGTCAAGGTGTGGCCCTGGTCTTATTTGTATTGTATTCGAAAACATGACCTCGGTCCATCTGTTTTATTAAACACAAGCATTCTTAATTAGAGGTTGCACACTTGCACATCTTGTTTATAGTTAAGTAAGGGCATAGTCAAAGGAGGGCACTCTAATGTATATAAGACGTTCTATCAGAGAACAAGGGATCAGACATAGCGAGTGCGAGATAGATCTCTCCTTTGACTACTGTTATATGTATTGATATGTATATAGTAAATGTTCCATTTTAATAAGTGTTATCTAATTATACGATGTTGAACCAACCTTATCTGCATATTATTTAATACTTCTACGCATCTGCGTACCAACGCAACGATGTAGCCCCCGCAGGACCAGGCTACATTACATGGCGATCCTACCAGCCACTTAAGACATTACATGGCTACCCTGCCAGCCGCTTAAGACATTACATGGCCATCCTGCCAGCCACTTAAGGCTTTACATAGCCATCCCACCAGCCACTTACGGCCAAATAAACTAAGTGGAAAGACCGAAACGGACCACGGAACGAATCAGCGGAAATATGGCAAACCATTACACAAACAAAATGGAAACTAGGCGAGGGAAGAAGTCACCCCCAGCCAGGAGCAAGCGGAAGCAGCCCGCAGCCGTACACAGGTCAGCCCAGCCACTCTCTACTTCAAGAGAAGACGCAAGTATTTTTTTAATTTAAAAGACAATTACAGTGTATATAAAGTGATTGAACAATGCATAGACATTTTATACACAAACTGTGTACATATATTTCAATAATGAAAATGTTTCTTCATACTGTAAAAAATAATATTAGTTTGTTTATGTACGTAACACTGTTATTTTTTTTTCTAAGGTCAAGTCTATTTAAAGTTAATAATGTATAATGCAACTGTAAAAGCATTACATATGGCCGAAAAATTCACTTCAATAACCTGTCGTAAGTTTGTTATTCACCGTACACGAGAATTTTATACACATTTGTTTTAAAGAAAACCGCCTACCTAAAAACGGAACAAAAACATGATATACTTTAAATTCAATTACGTACATTGCATATATACAATAAAATGCATACGTTTTATTTTTTAAATAGGCGCCACACAACGAACATGATATTTAAGAATTGTTTACGCAAACAAAAACATGTGTATTTAAAAAAGTCAAATCAATAAACATCGGTACGGAAAGAAAAACACCGGAATGAAATTAGTTCAGATATCGACAAGGTCAAGTGCGTATAAAATGCACGACATTGTTTATTTTGTAAACAATTACATACGTGACATTGAACAAAGTGTCTTAAACGCATTCATAAAGTTTCGCAAACGAAGAATTCGCATTAATATACGAGGAGTATTATATTAATTTTTATTTACAAAGAATTCCAAAAATTTTGTTGCAAACGCCTTATCACTAACAGAAGTTGATTCCAATGATATAAAGGTTAGTAACGGGACGACCGATAACATCCTTATCACGTCAGGTACCCAATAGACGACAGAGACCTATCGATTGTACCATTACGAAACCGACAACAGCTACAGATTCCACCAACTCCAGGACTGATCATCTTAGGGTTATGGAACTGTCGAAAACGAAAACCAGTCGAATCAAACAATTCCAAGTGACGAGAAAGGCAAAAAACTTCAATTCGCCCCAAAGTCGAAATGAAGTAAGCATGCACTTCAAGGAAATGGTCCAATACGACGAAAACACTCATATTTGTTTTTTAAGAGGATACAGTTTTAACAAAAATGTGTTTTGTTAACTTTCTGCATTGAAGATAAGGGCATACAGCATAAGGGAACAGCAGCACGTGCAACCTTACTGTAGTCTAGAATGGCTTCACAGAACAGTTCTGCGCGGAACATGACATACACGAAATATGTGTTGTCCAAGAAAATTCACGAATCAGTGATTTCCTATAATAATTTTCCCATAGAGCAAAAGAGAGAGAGAGAGAGAGTTGAATTATTTTAAAATATATATGAAGAAAGGGAGCACAAAAAACTGAAGACAAACAAGCAAGCGCAAAGAATTAAAGACAAGCAGTCAAGCGAACAAAAAGAATTGAAAACAAGAATCGAATGCGAAAAATTTAAAGAATAGACAAGATTTACAAACTTCGAAATAAGTCAACTATTCCAAATGACTACTACATGTTATTAAGATAGAAATTTAAGCAAACAAACTTGAGACAGTGTACAACGGCCCTTATACAATTTCACTATTTACCTTAGACTATTTATCATTATACAATTTTACAATTTAAAATGTACCATTTAAAACTTACCATTTAATATTTATCGTTTTACTTATACAATTTTACTATTTTACCTTTTACGATTTAATATTATGTGTAATATATAAATAAAAATATTTTATTCTGTGTAATAACGTTAAATAATTTTACGGAACATTTGTAATATATAGACAATAGTGGTCGAATAAATGTCGAGTATTTAGAAGATAAGTAAATGTAATAATGTAAGTTATATCTGCATTTAGTAAATACAAACATAAGTAGGTATAGAAATTTCTAGAAAAAGAAAAAAATCAAACAAATCCGTTGCTTTTTTCTTTTCTCGCTGGGTGGCAGGTGTGATAACCTAATTGGGTAATGTTTGTATTACCTGATGTAGTCAAGGTGTGGCCCTGGTCTTATTTGTATTGTATTCGAAAACACGACCTCGGTCCATCTGTTTTATTAAACACAAGCATTCTTAATTAGAGGCTGCACACTTGCACATCTTGTTTATAGTTAAGTAAGGACATAGTCAAAGGAGGGCACTCTAATGTTTATAAGACGTTCTATCAGCGAACAAGGGATCAGACATAGCTAGATAGTCAGTAAGACATAGCGAGTGCGAGATAGATCTCTCCTTTGACTACTGTTCTATTTATTGTTATGTATATAGTAAATGTTACATCTTAATAAGTGTTATCTAATTATACGATGTTGAACCAACCTTATCTGCATATTATTTAATACTTCTACGCATCTGCGTACCAACGCAACGATGTAGCCCCCGCAGGACCAGGCTACATTACACTATAAACACAAGGATATTCACAAATATACGCGTGTGCAACACAATAGAGAGGAAAAATCTATAATTATGTGCTGCTAGAAAGGGAAAACAGAAGAACTGTCTTAGATGTCAAAGTTAGGAGAGGGGCGGAGATACATAGTGATCATTATTTGGTAGTAGTTCGAATCAAAGAACTAGAAAATAAACATGACAATGGAATTAAAATAAAGAAAATAGAATTCACGCCAATAAAGACATAAATTAAAGGAACAAGAAATAGCCAGAAAATATGAACAATTAGTTAGAAAAAATATTGAAGAGAAGTCAGAGATAACAAATCTGGACAATTTAGAAAAAAATGGAATATGTTCAAACATATAGTTGTAGAAGCTGCCCGTGAAATATGCGGAGTATACAAAATATGTAACACAAGGAAGTAGACTGCTTGGTGGACGAACGCATAAAAGAGGAAATCAAAAATAAAAAGAAATTGTGGAGAAAGTACTAAGCGAATAAGAAATCAGAACAATACATAATGTACCAAAGGCAACGGAAACGGGTAAAAGAATTAGTGTTGAAAGCAAAAGCAAATAAATGGAAAGAATTTGGTGATAGAATGGAGAGAGATAGCACAGGTAATCAGAAACTATTCTATAAAGTTTTGAAATCGGACAGAAAAGCAAAATCAATAGATTATGGAAGCATATATAATAAACAGCAA
Organism: Melolontha melolontha; assembly: GCA_935421215.2. NCBI lineage: Eukaryota > Metazoa > Arthropoda > Insecta > Coleoptera > Scarabaeidae > Melolontha > Melolontha melolontha. Next base: position 84,187,190 of record OW285242.1, on the reverse strand, counting down.
GAAATAATCACTGATGAAAGAGAGGTAATGAACAGATAGAAGGAATACTTTGAGGAGCTACTCTGCAGCAAAGGACACAAAAATGTGGAGGCTGTTATAGAAAGTGGAAATATAGCAGATGAGGATACAGAATTTACTCTAGAAGAATTAACTGATGCAATAAAAAAAATTGAAAAATGGAAAAGCTCCTGGAAATACGAAAATATACCAGAAGATTGGGAAGTGGCACTAATAACACCGATATACAAAAAGGGAAATTATAGAGATTGTAATAACTACAGAGATATAACGTTACTAAGCACAGTGGTCAAAATATATGAGCAGTTAATTAACAATCGGCTAAGACCGATAATGGAACCATCACTATAGGAATCGCAAAGTGGATTCAAACCCGGAAGGAGCACGCAAGATCATATATTTACATTAAAACCAATAGTTAATAAAATATTGCAACAAGGGAAAAAGGCATATTTCGCATTTATTGATTTAAAAAAAGCCTTTGATAGAGTACCAAGATATGAAATATGGAAAGCTCTTGAAAAAGGGGAGTCAACAAAAAAATAATACGGAATATCCAACGGTTCTATCAGAACAACGTAAATTAGATAATAAGGCGGAACATGAGATCCGAGAGATTTATATCTCGAGATGGGTTAAGGCAGGGCGGAGGATTAAGTCCCGTACTGTTCACTGTATTTATGGACGATGTAATAAGACAATGCTCAATGCAGACGAAAAAAAAAATTATGTGTGAATTATTTAATAAGACCGCCAACGCCTAACTCTAGCTGTAAGTTTTCTTTTGTGAATATATTAGTGTAAGAGTAAAGTGTATTTTGCAGTGTAATAGCTACTCCAGATGAAGTCAAAAAATATATTGACAAAATATTGAGTTTAGAACAATTGAGTTTTAATTAAAACAGACCGATAACCCAAATAGTTTTTAATTTATATATATATATATATATATATATATATATATATATATATATATATATATATTGTTGTGATGCAAGACATACACTTTGATCAGCACCTAAAATGGGAAATATAAAATACTCAATTTAGAAAATTAATATAAAAAGGTTATATAAGCGGTGTTATCAAGTTTTAGTAGTGTCGAAATGTATACGAATTAATATAACGATAATATTACAGTCTTAAAATTATTATATGTATTTCTATTTCTTTCACCTATTTCATTTTTATTATTTCATATTCATAATTCAAATTTTAGCGCGAAATCACCGATATTTAATTCATATACATCTATACTTTATATCGACGCCAGTAAAACACGCCCACTAATTGACAAGGAAAATAAACCCACAATGTAAATATTTATCGTGCGCAGTACACAAAAATTAGCATTAAGATTTATATAAAACTTACTTTAGAATTTGTTGAAAAATATTTTAATTCAGAAAAAATATTAAAAATAGTTAATTTTTGTCTAAGAAAGTAGTTTAAAAAGGCAAAACTTCGAGACTTTTTGGCATATAAGATAACTAGGCTTTGATAAAAACAGACGCTATCGGCAGGATCTTTTGCAAAATTAATAAAAGTAATAGACGCATTTTTTTGATCTACTCCTAGAAATTCTAAAATATCATTAATTTAAAACGTGTATTCATCGAAAAAGTTATTAAAAACATCCTGCATAAATACTGATATAGATAACTAGTGAAATTCAAACAATCAGACTTCTACGTATAAACGCATAATTAAGCGTCACTGTTAAAATATCATCTACAATTACACTAAATTCCCGAGATATCCAACCAAGAAAGAATTACAGACCATTTACTGATCGGACTCTCGTCAATTCAAGTCAATACCTCGTATCCAGCAGTCATACAAGGCCGCAGGGAGATACAAGCCGTTTCGAACTAAGTCCGAGGAAATATTTCCAGAGCGTCACCTATAACCCGCCGCACACGCCGCCAGAACTTTGGATAGCGATCGGACAATTGTACATCGTCGAGACTCATCAACATTGAAGCTTTAATCTACAAATCAGTACAACAGGTTTACTATTAATACTAGTTAAAAATATATCGTCTTCAGCATTTATTTTATCAATATTAAATCAATACATATAAATAAAGATTCTCGAATTTTTTACCTTGATCATATAACATCCTATACTCAAATTTTTACTAAATTAAATACCAATTTTACTTAGTACTATTAATTTAAAAGGTACTCACCTATTTATTAAATATATCCTTTGTAATTTAGTCCATATGTTTATTATAACGTTACACACATAACCTTTTCTATTTAACACCATGTTGTCACACATATATTTAGTTCATAAATTTAACATTATCCACTATATTTGTTGATTTTATTAGTTTCCTATTTTTCATTCAATAAATATTTTATTTTTATATTTATATGAATCTTTTATTGGTGTAGATTTAGTTGTAAGAGTTATTTCTCTTAACTATTGTATATTTGAATAACTAATAAGAAAGCAGCAACCAATCACTCGCGAAGAGCTTGAGATATATTATTTAATTTAACTATATTTATAGTTTTCATGCACCCTGAGCCTAGTTGGCGAAGTAATGCAGAGATAGCGTAGTTTGGTGATAGTTTATCACATTTATAAGGCGCCCAACTAATCTATTCAAAATAAATTAAGTTTATCATTTGTCGAACCAACAACGTGAGGCCAATTTTAGAATTACAGCTTCACTGCAATTTTTTATTTATATTTATTTTACTTGGTTCTTCATTGTAACTCTTCATTTAAGAACTATCAGTATTATAACATTTGGCACCAACAACGTGATGCCTATTTAAATATACCAGCTATATCTGCAGTATAACAATATATATATAATATTTTCGTGACCTTGGTATGATATGGTAAACTTAATAAGTCGGCGATTAAAGGTCTGGTTTATTACTTCAAAGTATATATACGAGGCATGTTTTTTAAGTAAGTACCGTTTTGAAATTAAAAAAAGACGTACAAAGATATCTCAATAATTTTATTTTTACATGAAAGCCTGTACCTTAATCTACTTTTCTACATAATTTCCTTCAATATTGAGGCACTTGTCATAACGTTGTACCAGTTTATGAATACCCTCCTCATAGAAGTCTGCCGCCTGACTTGTTAACCACTGCATCACAACTGTTTTGACTTCGTCATCGTCTTGAAGACGCTGGCCGCACAGGTGATTCTTCAGGTGCAGGAACAGATGGTAGTCACTGGGCGCCAGATCAGGGCTGTATGGAGGATGATCTAGAGTTTCCCATTTAAAAGATGTGATGAGATCTTTGCTCTGATTAGCCACATGCGGACGCGCATTGTCATGCAGCAAAACGATGCCCTTGCTCAACTTGCCTCGTCTTTTGTTCTGGATTGAACGGGCCAGATTTTTCAAGGTCTCACAATAAGCTGCTGCATTGATTGTCTCATTACGAGGCAGAAATTCCACAAGCAATACTCCTTTTCTGTCCCAAAAAACTGTGCACATGATTTTCCGGGCAGAAATTGTTTGCTTAAACTTCACTTTTCCGGGTGAATCTGAATGCCGCCATTCCATGGACTGTTGCTTTGATTCAGGTGTGACGTAGGCCACCCATGTTTCATCGCCCATAACAATTTAGCTTAAGAAATCATCACCGTCGTTGCGGTACCGCTCAAGGAAAGTCAATGCACTGCCTAAACGTTTGGTTTTGTGCACATCCGTCAACATTTTCGGTACCCAATGTGAGCACAATTTTCGGTAATTCAAGCGCTCACTCACAATGCCATACAAAACACTACGCGAAACATTAGGAAAGCCATCACACAAGGAGGACATCGTAAAGCGTCTGTTTTCTCTCACCTTATTGTCCACTTCCTGCACCAAACTTTCATTAACGACCGAAGGACGCCCACTCCGTTGTTCATCATGCACATTTGTGCGGCCATCTTTAAATGCTCTCACCCACTTTCTTACCATTCCATCACTCATAATGTTTTGTCCGTAAACTGCACAAATCTCACGATGGATATCGATCGGTTTTAGGTCTTTAGCACTAAGAAATCTTATAACAGCCCGTACTTCACAGTCGGCGGGACTCACGATTATCGGAGGCATCTTAAACACTCAGTAAACAACGTAAACAAGGTAGAATCAGACTATAATGGCGTCAGTGCGTAGGCAAGAGATGTAGGTCCCCGGTGCGCATACGCAGAACGCCGACCGCAGCGTTGCGGTCGCGGTGTGGAAAAACGGTACTAACTTAAAAAACATGCCTCGTATTTAAAACAACCCTACATGTTTCGGCAATGATGCCTTTGTCAAGGATATAAAAAATATAAATGACAGAATATAAATGTCAAATAATTGAGTTGCTATGGTTTAAATTATTCAAAGATACAATCCAATAATAATAATAAAACATGACTTAGTATTCCAAAAAATAAATTGCCAGCAGCAATCAACACACAAATTCATACCCAGAAAGAGACACAAGCTGCTAGCAGCGAACAACACATATGTTCACACCTTGCTATCTATTTTTTGGAATACTAAGGCATGTTTTATTATTATTATTGGAATGTATCTTTGAATAATTTAAACCATAGCAACTCAATTATTTGACATTTATATTTTTTATATCCTTGACAAAGGCATCATTGCCGAAACATGTAGGGTTGTTTTAAGTATATATACTTTGAAGTAATAAACCAGACCTTTAATCGCCGACTTATTAAGTTTACCATATATATAATTGATAAATTATTGGAGTTTTTCGGCTTTTATATGAAATATTTACAAATATCAAATTAGAATGTATGTAATTGCAGAGTAAGTGGGGATTTAAACATTGCTGTCTACAAATTACAAAGCAAATCATACGAAATTTTTAATTGAAAAATATGGTCTACGTTGGGACTCGAACCCAAGTCTACAGCTTGCCGGGCTGTCGCTTTTACCACTTAGCCACAATAGACCTAGGTTCAAGTTATTTAGAAATGCATTATAAAGTAACAGTGTTAATGAATCAGATGTCAGTTATTGAATGTAGATGTCAAGTTAAAAGCAGAAGTCAGTTTTGAAAGCTGTCAGTTTTGATAGCTTCAACTTGACATCTACATTCAATAACTAACATCTGATTCATTAACACTGTTACTTTATAATGCATTTCTAAATAACTTGAACCTAGGTCTATTGTGGCTAAGTGGTAAAAGCGACAGCCCGGCAAGCTGTAGACTTGGGTTCGAGACCCAACGTAGACCATATTTTTCAATCACAAAAAATATATATTTTTTATATCCTTGACAAAGGCATCATTGCCGAAACATGTAGGATTATTTTAAATATATACACATTGAAGTAATAACCAGACCTTTAATCGCCGACTAATTAAGTTTACCTTATCATACCAAGGTCATGAATATACTATATATATATATATATATACAGATTGTCTCACTAAGTTGGAACCATATGGAAAACTTTTTTATTATTAATTTTAGGAAAAAAAGTTATTCTTCATAAAAAGTTCTGCATGTTCTAAAATCTAAAATACAATCATCAGATATTAAATTTTTTCAGTCGTATACGCGGTTTATCGAAAAATATGAATTTTACTCAAGAGTAAAGTACCTTTATATTTGACAATATCGAAAATTGTTATAAAGAAAAGTTGATCAGAACTAAAAACTACGTTCAAATATGCAATTACATTGAAAAATTAGGTTTTGTTATTTTTTTACTAATCTTTTTATTTTCAATGAACATTTATCTCTTGTGATTATGAAACACATGATAAGTAAGAATAATGTTTAGATCTTTTGCGTCGTTTACGTGAGACAATTCGTAAAAAAGTACCACAATTATTGCGAAACGATTTATGGTTTTTGCATCATGATAATGCACCATCACACACTGCCAACATTATTTGTCAGTTTTTCATCAAAAATAAAGTCGATGTCGTTCTTCAATCACCATATTCACCAGATGTGGCTCCAGGTGACTTTTGTTATTTCCTCGGTTGAAATTACCACTTCGTGGACATCGTTTTGAATCAACAGAAGTCATCCTAGAGAATTCGCAGTCCGCTTTGGAGACTATACCGGGAGCTGAGTAGAATAAATGTTTCGAAGACTGGAAGAAACGTTGGAATAGGTGTATTTTTTCAAACTGCGTATTCTCATCGGCAACCAGCTTTTGGCGTTTTCCACTAAAATTTTTTTTAAAACTTCCAGTACTCTTAAATTTATTTACTATTGATTGATTGATATTTTTATTGGGATGTCTACTATTAAAAATAATAGATGCTTCTCTATGTGTTTTATAATTTTCTCCCACAATCAAAACAATTTCTATTTTCTCTTCACAAGTTAATAACGCTACCATTTTTATGTGACTCAATACTGTACGTGTCTAGACACGTACAGTATTCGAACCAGTGTGGTCGGTCCTTAATAAAAAAAAGGTCTCGGATGTCCCCGATAACACATGTTGCACAGAATGCGCGTTTTTGAAACCCAAAAAAAACGTTACTTGAAAAAGACTGAATAATAATAAAAGTCGAAACGTCGTAGAATAAAACATCAAAATTCAATAAAAGGTCGCTAAACCAATAAAAAGTCTATTATTTTTAATATTAAGACACGGCCAATAAAATAAATAAGAAAAATAAAATTCTTATAAACACTAAATATATATATATATATATATATACGGTGTGTATATAAATGATTGAAAGGTGTTTGAATTTCCCGTTTTCAATTTTTTGTCTTTAAGTTGGTGCTAAGTGCATGCCAGCATCTCTGAGGGAGCAAATGTCGTATATCATAGGCGTAACATTAAAAAATTAGAATAGGAACAAATATAGTAATAAATAATATTTTATTGAAAGATAATTACAATGAAATTATGTATGTTTTCTAATGTTGGTATCTTAAATTTCACTATACAATACTTTAATTTCAGACTTGCATACTCTATCAAAATTATAACAAAACTATAACACTTATTCAAGATAAAATTATAACATTTGTTGTTCAAAATGCCGTCCATGTAAATTTAAGCACAAATTCAAATAGTAGGACGTCCTGTAGATTTTCCCTTTAAAACGCTCCCTATTGTGCGATATCTCTCTATTACACGACGAACGTGCTGTACAAAACAGTCATATGTAAATTCCATTTTTGGAAACTCCTCTTGAAACTGCTGGTGGCAATTTGGATAGGAATAATCCCATACTCCTTCAACATTGCGTGTTCCCGAACGAAAATATGCCTCAACAATAAATTTGTTGTGCAGATCCGTGAAAACCATTATTAACCTAAAAGCATACTTTGTTACATTTGTACAAATTTACTGTGATTTCTTCATCGCTTACCAATAACAAATATGTAACAGCAGAAAAATGGCAATAAGAAAAGCCTTTCTGGTAATAAAGGAGAGAAATAACAAAATAAATAGACGAGAACGAAAATGCAGAAAACCAAAATAAACAGAAGGACGCTACTGATTATTTGCGGCATAGCTTGTAGAAGCACCAACTTTCATACATTAAAAAAAGCGCGGGCGATTCAAACACCTTTCAATTATTTATATACACACTGTATATATATATATATATATATATATATATATATATATATATATATATATTAATAATTACAATAATTAGTATAATTAATTATTTAATAATAATATACAGAACAATAATAAATATCGTTATAAAATACACTATGTTCAATCTCAACTGTTCAGGGCTACAACAAAAAAATTCCCTAAATCAATCATAGGCTGACTCATATACCGATAGGTCCAACTCGCAACGGGCCATAGGCAACAATATACGTATGGAACGTAATGCGATGTGGCAACGTGTGTACGATGCCTATATTGAGTGACTTTCTTAAAATTTAAATTTATTTTGCAGAATTATTGATTTTTTTACTTTTATCTTTTAGAAAACGTTATTGTTTTTTTATTACTTAAAATTACTTTATATGAAAAATAGTATACCATAAAAGTGTAAACAAAGACAGTATACATTGAAACGAATATTCATTCAATTGTATTGTCATGAAATTGAATTTGTCAATCGTTGTTAAATTTGTTAGAATGAATAGATATTTATATTTATCGGAAAATACTAATACTTAAAGCAAACAAATAAGGTGTAGTGTTTTGTTATAGGAACGTATAATATCCATTTCTTCCTGCATATTGATTATGCAGCTGATGCTTTCGTAATATGCTCATATTTGTATTTCTACTATTATCGTGATGTTATTATAATACAGATACCAAAATCTCACGTAATATTTCCATCAGCCTTTTATTAACAATAAACAAGTAAAGTACAACTTCGTAGGTCGACAAACGCTCCAGTCTTCATTATCACTGTATTATACATGAACTGTAGGCTTAGTTTTTCGTAGAAATTGAAGTACGTGTCTGTTCCTTTGTAAAATTATAATAAGGGCAGGGGTTAATTTTATTCTGGTATTTTTAAAAATGCAGAGATCAGTTTTGCGACAGCATTCAGCTAATTACAATCTAAAATAAGCAACATTGTAACGTATTTTGGAATTGTGAATATCCGTAGGTAATAAAAAAAAGGAAGTATAGTTTAATTACAACTGTAGCTTCCTCCTGGTTTGAAGGAAGTCGGTATGTATCGACCGAAGTATAAGTTGAAATAATACAAAACACTACACCTTATTTGTTTGCTTTAAGTATTAGTATTTTCCGATAAATATAAATATCTATTCATTCTAACAAATTTAACAACGATTGACAAATTCAATTTCATGACAATACAATTGAATGAATATTCGTTTCAATGTATACTGTCTTTGTTTACACTTTTATGGTATACTATTTTTCATATAAAGTAATTTTAAGTAATAAAAAAACAATAACGTTTTCTAAAAGATAAAAGTAAAAAAATCAATAATTCTGCAAAATAAATTTAAATTTTAAGAAAGTCACTCAATATAGGCATCGTACACACGTTGCCACATCGCATTACGTTCCATACGTATATTGTTGCCTATGGCCCGTTGCGAGTTGGACCTATCGGTATACTATTACAACTAAAACACTTAACCGATGTAATTTAATTAATCGATGTGATAGAAAAAATGTAAAGTATACATGTAACTATGAAATAATACATGTAATATTTTATCATTTAACCTAGAGTAGATAATAAATATGACTAAAAAATAAGAAACGCAATTTTCTAAACTATACAATGTTGCTAAAATATATTCTAGGGACCTTTCTGTTGCCAACTCTAAACACTTAAGTTTGATCATCATATATAATACTAGATAAACAATGGTATCGTGTTTATATTTAGTTAATTTTGTATGTTTTACTTATTTTACAAATTCCGACAGTATAATAGTTACACAGCTAAGTAAATTATAGACGAAATAAGTACACCACGTCTAGTGACATCCAAAGTAAACAAAAAAAAAAAGAAACGGAAGAAAGAAAGGAATACGTCGACGATTATATAAATTAATTGGTTGCTTTTTGATTGATTCACATCACTTTTCGGTAAGGGAAAGTTCTAAGATTTTCTCCAGCATTTGTTCTTCTTGTTCGCGTTGCTGGTCTAATTGTTTCTGTTCTTCTTCCGACAATTTCAGTGCCATATCTAAATCGGGATCGATATCGGGGCTGTTCGGTTCAGAATCAATATTATTATGATTATATATGGCTAAACTGGCTTGTATGGCTCTGAAACAAAAATGTATAATATGTAATTATTTACAAGCAAATTAAATGAAACGAGAAAGGAACTGATATATGAATAGGACAAGAAATAATTTCGCAAGATCAATTTAAAATAATGTATCTTGCAACTTCGAAAATTTAGAATGTGTTCCGAAACGAAGTGAAAGCTTAAAGCAATTAATCATGTCAAGAAAATTGAAGAAAAAATGTGGAACTTAAGATATTATAGTTGAAAATTTAGAAGAAACTTTGGTGATATATTTAGGAGATTCAGACACTTCAGCCACTGATTCGGAGCGTGAATAGTATCTTTATTTAAATTATATACCACGTCCTTTTTTAATCATTATACATACATCGCCCTATATGTATAGCTAAAAAAAGCCAATGCATTGGTGGCATAGTAGGCAATCAGTTATACACCAGTGACGTATTTTCCAATTGTTAAATATTTATGATTTTTCATTTATACTTAAATCTTAAATAAATAGATTTTATTGAAAAATAGATAATTAAAAACAGTTAATTGTCCCAGCAGGCGTATACCTTGTACGAAGACAATTTTAAATATTTTTAACAAATTCAAAGATGATGGATAGTTGTTGTCTAAATTGCCACAAAAAAAAAACAATCACGTGTTAACAGAACACATGAAGCTGAATATCCTGTGTTATGTAGGACGGTCTGAAGGATCGCTTTTAAATGTAGCCAGGCATTTTGGAGTATCTTATAGTTCGGTGTTCAAAACCTTGAAATAATTCAAATATAAGCCACACAAGATATCAAACCAGCAGGAGCTTTTCGAGGAAGATAAAGTAAAACGAACTGATTTTTGTGATATAATGTTTAATTTGTTCAATGAAAATGAAGAAATTTTAAATAAAATAATTTTTACTGATAAAGCAAATAGGTCTGTAATAGAATTAAAGAGTCATAGTCCGTGATGTGTGCTCATTCATAAATATCAACATAGTAGACTGTTGTATAAGTTGTATATCTTGTAGGGAATTTAGTCCTGTGCATTGAGGCTTTTTTATAATTAAACAAATTCATATTTGATATCCATAAATCCTCTTTTTTTTGTCACACTTTGCTTTCTAAAGATTATTATGTTATTTTGACGCTTATCTGTAATATGCATATTGGTCTTGTACATTTTTGAATAATTCTTTCAATTCTTCATGTCTATAAAAAGGTTACGTTCATGTAAGTATAGAATTTTAAACTTTAACATATCGTTTTTAGTACTACTTGAGCAGAGAATTAGAAAAATTTCTCCGAAGCATACAGAAATTTCACCATTTTATAATACTTAAAACACCTAGAAATTGCAAGAAATTTACATTTATGGCTTATGAAAAATATGTTAATAATTTGCTTTCTCTGCTTCTGTCAAAAAATAACACCGCGACATCTGTTGCCTACGAAATCAACGAGTATTTTCATTCGCTCGTTTAAAACTGATTTGACACGTGTTTGTGTAGTGATCACTTTACCTGTTCGGTGAACATTGTATAGTCTTTTGTTTTTTATGCTATGATAGTGAAAAAAATGTCTTCATAATACACCTCAGCAATGCGGCACATATTCGTGAGCAGAGAGCCTTGCAGCAAGTTGGTCCTAGAAAAAGGTAAAGCAAAGGTTGGTGACGAACTAGAGGATATACGGGCAACATGAAAGTTGATAGAGGAAAGTAAATGAGGACAATCAATGATACCATGAACAAACAATCTTTCACACAAATCTAGCTTTCAGAGTATCTCGGCGATGGTCTAAAGATTGTACACCATGTCTTCTAAGTAGCAAATTGTAGTCCGTATTTTGCTCGGGATAGATGTCATCAATTTTGAATGATAGTACTTTAAGAAACGATGTTATATCTTTTCAATGGACAACTGAAGATAAATATATTGGGGTGACTAAACAGAAGAAGCATACTCTAACTTACTAAGGACAAAACTATAATACATAGTTCTGAACAAAGACATAGAAGAGAAGAATTAAGAAGGTAAGCAAAACAAAGCCTAATGTTTTTGAATCAGCAACATACACGTTATTGATATGTGGCACAAAAGTTAAGCGAGAATCGAACAAAACACCAAGGTCCTTTATGTTATCAACTTTATTAAGAATTGTATTATTTACAAAATAACTGGAGTGAATAAAATTAACTTTTTTGTGTAGTAGGAGACGTAGCAGCATTTGTTGATGTTCAATCTCAATTTACAAGTAGAGCACTGTTGGGAGAGGATGTTCAAATTCCACTGCAAATGCAAACACATCGTTCCACGTTTTAATGGAGGAATGTATTTTCAGATCATATACATAGGCAACTAGTGGGCAAGACAGAGACGTTAATAGATCATTTAAAAACAAGATAAAAAGGAGAGGGCCCAAATTTGAACCTTGTGGAACTCCAGATAGCGGAGAGAACTCAAAGGACCTATTGCTGTTATAAAAAACATAATGAAGTCTACTACTTAACTAAACTCTAGAAGCAGGGAAAGACTTAACCCAAACGCAGACAATTTCGTAAGTAAAATTCCATGGTCAATTACATCAAAGGCACTACTAAAGTTAGTATATATGACATCAACTTGACCACAGGAACAAATTACACTTTCAAATACCTTAGGAAAATTCTACAATATCGATATGGGTATATAGTTATCAATATGCATTATCACCTTTTTGAATACTGGACTTATCGTCGCTCATTTTCAGATGGTCGGAAAAGTAGCACTTCGAATTGCCATGTTAATAATAAAAGTCAGGGGTTTTACAAGCGCAAATCTTGCATCATGCAAGATAAAGCTGGGAATTGAATCATCACCCGCAATATTTTTTTACGGGAACTTTGTCATAATACTAAGTACTTCATCTTCAGTTACAGATGTTAATGTAGAAGGAGTGTAATTAGTGTTCTCTTGAATGTAAGTAAAATCACTACTCATAGAATGTACAGAAGTAAAATTATTGGCAAATGCGTCAACGATACCTTGAGGGGATCTAGGAGGGTATCATTATGAAACAGTTTTTGGTATACGTGTCGTGCCTTGTTTAGAATGAATGTATGAAAACACATTTTTAGGATTTTTAGGAGAGACTGACTGTTCAACTTCTTTGAGATAGGTGACAGAAGCGGTAGCCATATTACTTTTACAAATGGTGCGCGAGTTGTTTAAATTGATCATAGAAGAAATAGTTACGGGACTCTCATTTGCGTCGATAATACTATTTTAATTTCAAGTTAGATGATATTACTTGAGAACCACACAGAATATTTTGATTTATTTGATTTAGATTTATCCTAGATGTTATATAGAACATTGTAAAACTTTTAAGTGCATAGTAAACAGTAAAATCCTCCAAAAGATTCCCAATCCGCATGAAGATCATTGTACAATTGAAAAAAATTCGCTCTACAAAAATTGTATCGTAAGTTATTGTTTGAAGGAAATGCGCTATATGTGTTACACGAAGTAGAAAAAGATAAAGAAAGTGCCGGATGATACAAATCGACTGAAACAAGTGGATGATTCTCAGGTGTTATCGTTATATTAGATGTAAAATAAGCAGTAACAAAATCAAGAAGACGATTTCTACAATTGGTTAAGGTATTAAATTGTTTAAGATTTAAAGAACTACACAAACAATTAAAAGCACAACATTTAGCACAGAATAATAGATGATTTATAAATTGCGCCAAGTTAAAATCACCAAGTAAGAGTATAGGCTGATCAAACAAAATCGTCTAGAGGACTTCATAAAAAAGTTCAAAATATTGATGAGAAGTATCAGGTGGAATGTAACCAACTACAAGGTAAAAGGAAGTTGAGTTGAAGTTGCAATTGCAAGCAACTACATCAATTAATGGAACCAAAGAAGAGATAAAGGTTTTATCAACAAGTATGTAGGTGATATCGGAAACAAAGCAACAAAAACACCACCTCCTGTTGAACGATTAACAACAGAAAATTTTCTATCACATTTAACAACATTAAAAGAAGGAGGATCTAATTCTAAATTAGAAATGGAATCATCCAGCCAAGTCTCAGTAATGACATATTTTAAGACGACTCACAAGCAGATGTATAAAACGAATGCGTTTTTGTTCTAAGACCACGAGCATTCTGATAGTATAGTTCATAAAGTATAAGTTTTCAGTTCAAGGTCAAATTCGAAGCATGTGATTCAAATAAGTACTGCAGAGTCAAATGAAGTCAGTAGTCAATCGTGGAAACAACCGTCTGTCATCATAAAATATAAACGTCATGTTTTGCAATATTGTCAAAATTTTAATATGTTACTTGCAATATAACCAAAGAAAGCATATACATAACCTACATGTCAAATTTATAATAATGAGTAAAGTGGGAATATGAATAGATCAAAAGTATTGTTTTTTTTCTAGTTCTGTATAAATATATTCTACCCAAGAAAACTATGCCGAAATTATTACTTTAATATTTGAACAAATTATTTTAAATGTTATTTATAATACAAACTCACGAAAATATTCGATCAAAAATTTATTTAAAAAGAAATATTTCAAGTCAGATATCACTAGTGAAATGTATAGGTATTGAAAAGATCTTTAGTGTTAAAAATGTTTACATTATTAAAAATGACACCTACCGAAATCATTTTCTTGCTCTATATCTGGGCTAAGAAGATTGAGAATGTATTAATTTGATGAATAATTAAGTTTTCAAATTACATTTAATTTATACATAAAAGAAAACATTTATATAGTCTACATTTAATATTTTGTTTCTTAAGAAAATAATGGTATAATAATTCGTCTTGCAGATAATACAATCCAAATCCATATTATCCTTTATTAGATAAAGATAATATTTAACAAACACATGAGGATTTTCTGATAACTGCATTTGATAATTTTGCAAGTTAGTAAACCACCAATAAGAAAAAAACAAACTTCATTCAAATAAAACATTGCCACAAGATGTTTATCATGTAATGTTTTGTGAAATCAGTGGCAGTAATTTCTTCGGTGCTTCATATTATGTGCATGCAAATGATGCACATTGATGGTTTTTATAGCAGTATTAATGTTACCATATTAAACTTCTACAAAATATAAACACATAAATATTTTGTCAAAATAAGATAGTTACCTAGTTATTAATGTTTAGTGAACTTTTATAGAAGTAAACTTGCCTGTTTAACCAAATAAAACCTCAAAAATATTTCTTGTATTATTTGCAATATGTTATTTTTAATGTGAATGGAGTATATATTACAAAAATGAATGGAAACTAGTCAGTTTCTGATTCTGACTCAGAACTTGAGTCATTTACATTAATTATTATTGGAGCAATCTCTGCCCTATCAAGAAATTGCTCTCGCTCATGACATTTTTTAATTAAATTTTCCGTATGCCTAGCACAATTATACCAAGTAATTTCATCACACTGTTGCAAAGCTTCATTCCACATTTCTTTAACTTTTTCATCTGAATAACCAATTCTTTCAATATTTGAATTATGTATAATAATTAGCCTAAATCATTTCAATTGCGTTCAAGTCACAATGGTACGGGGGTAATCTTAAAACTTCATGTCCACTTTCTTTTATTATTTCATCTATAATAAATATCTTCTCTTCTTTATGATATTTTACTGAATTAAGTTTCATTGCAGGTGAATAGCTTGTATCTTTTTTCTCAACCATTCCATAATTTCTGTTTTTTTGAGGAGGTATTTGGTTGTTTATTTTGAATTGCACTATGATAAGGAGCATTATCCATTATTATAAGTGATGGTACCTCAAGATTTGGTATAAGCTGATAATTTACCCATTGCTTAATGCTGTGTTTACACGATCAAATAAATTCATGAAATTTTTGACCTTGAATTTATTGGAGCGTGTAAACGCTAAAATTGTCGTGGAGTTTTTCTTGTCAAATAATTCGTGAATAAATTGTCGGATTAGAACTCGCTCTAATTTTTCGTCAAGTTTCTAGGGAATTATGGTTACATTTGAGTTTAAAATGTATTGCCAACATTCCCATTGTCTTGTAAATACACGTGTTTGTTCATCATTGAGTTTGTTATTTCTTTTTCTTATTTTCTAACAAACAGTATGAAGCAATTGCCATTGTATACAACGCTACACGTTGTCTTATTTTTGCTTTTTTTGTAATTTTCATATATAAATAATTAATAATACGTTGAACCTAACCTTCAAATGAACGAATGAAAACAAAAGAAATTGGACACAGTTGCTGGAAAACAAATGTCACTATTTGATGGTTGGTCATAATGATTATTGTGAATAAAATGTTGGAAGAACTTTTGCGTTTACACGGTCCAATAAATTGATGAATAAATTCATGAATTTCTTCATGAAGAAATTCGTCAATTTATTCATGAATTTATTTGACCGTGTAAACACGGCATAAAGGAGTCACCATTCATCTCCATGGTAATCAACAGTGATTATTTTTGATGGAAAAATCAGACTAACTTCTTTAATGAAGCCATTTTCTGTGCCAGCATATATAATAATAAACCGTTTACCATCATAGTCTTCGGGTTTTCTAACACTTTTTATATTATCGTTTTGCCAGGATTTCTATTCCCTTTCCAAAAGATCCAAGTTTCATCAAGGAACATGACCTGACGTAAAGTTGAATTTAAGTTATTCATATATTCCCTTAAACGCAGATTTCTATATTTAATTTCTCTGTGAGTGCTCTCCTGTTACACTCTTTCTTATATTTAAAACCAATATCTTTAAGCAATATTGCCAAAGTAGTTGTACATGTATGAACAAATTCTTTCATAGCCAAAACATTGCTTAGTTTTTAAAGTAAGATGTTTTTCTGAAAAATTTGAATATGTAATAAATGTTTACAATATATTAAAAATATATTTTCTTTATACATGTCATAAACAGTATTTCGAACTTCAATTTTAGTTGCTTTTGGTAAGTCCTTAGTTTTTGGCTTCTTACAAGACCTTTTTTTGTCAGGAGATGATAATACTGTATTCTGAATGCTATGATTTTAATAGGGTAGACCGTTCTACTAGAAATATTAAGGTCTTCTACTACCCTCGAAAATAAAACTTATTTTATAGCATTGCCTTATCTAACTGATTATGTGAATTACTTCATGAACACGATCGATGGACAGAAATTGTCCACCATTTTCTTTTTTCGTTTTAAAATAGGCTGTAAGATTTAATACAAGCTGTTGAGCTTGAGAACCAAGAGGTTTACCAGGCATCTAAGCAATATTCTGTAAAATAAATAGAAACAGACATGTAAAAAATTTACATATCTGTAACTGTACACATGGACAATACATCTCGTATTTTCAGCATTTACTTCTGCTTAATACATATGTTTCTGCCATCTAGGCGTCATCAGTCAAGCTAGTGAAACAATGTGATACAAATGAAACAAATCTTTATGAATAAATTTGTATCTGTATATACATTTCATTGAAATCGCCTAAAAGATAAAGCAAATTGCAAACCAGTTGCGATATAGAAAGGACGTTTTCTATTTACAAGGATGTATTTCAATCAAAGAGAACAAATTTTACAGAATAGAACCTTGAGAAAGTATTGCTAGTAAATATTAATATTCGTTTACTCAGCTTGAACTACAAAATGAACAAATAAAAATGTATTTCGTATTTTGTAGCCGTATATATACCCGTTTTATTATTATAAGTATAATTATATAAATAAAATTAAAAACTTTAAAAATACAAATGTTCAATAGTACGCTCGTGGCCGATGAGTCATCAACCTCTCATGTCCGGTCATTAATGATAAGTCTAGTGATGACTTGAAAAACTAAATTTCTTTATATATTTAGTAAAAGTATGTATTGTGTAATCCAATTTTATTTAAATTAATTATTAAAAAGGTGTATGACCGTGTAGGTCTAGTGGTAGGTCACTAGACTATGAATCGAATAGACCAAGTTCAAAGCCCGGTCAAGTCAACAAAACCGATTACGTTTTTTCTGTCCCAGCTCGACTCAGGTTGACAAGAATGAGTATCTGGAGGTAAAACTCTGGAGTAATAATGGACGATCGATGCGTAGCGGTACGTTAGTAGTAGTAGTTGTACTGAACGGCTCAAGTTGTAACAAACCTACAATGTTACTAGCACAAAGGTCTGTAAGGCTAGTTCAAAGACTGTTATTATTAAGAATGTATAATAACTCATATGTTACGAATATGTTATGAATATGTTACATTTCTGATCTGGCAATATAAAAAATTAGATATATGTATTTTATATACATAACTACTTTGTTTATTTTATTACAAATGAACCTGTGAAATTCGTTTAAGCATTAAACAAGTCTGTAATCTGTGATGTGTAGTTAACTTGAATACATTCGCCACATAAACGTATGAGTAAATTAAAATTTCGTTACAAGTTAGCTTTTTGTGAGATATTCATCATACTCTGGACTTTGGTATATTTGAATCTTTTATAGCAAGCGTCAGATAAGTTGGCGAGCGGAGGGGTAAGTTCGCGCAGGATTAGAAGTATTGGGCAGATTTGTATTTAGTTGTACATCAATTTGCAAGATACCTTAGGTGGCGAAAACTACACATCTATCACTTAATAAATTAATAATTTATTAGAGTAAAATATATAACGTGGACGTTTATAAAAACGGCTTCTGCGTACCCCCCTCCTCACGCCATCTTATTTGGCGCTTGCTATACTTGTATTATAACTGAAAGATATACCTAGACAATTTTGCATTTTATGTGCAAACAAATATCGCATAGCCACACTAGTCAAATATCATCCACAAATATCGTAAATTATTATATCGAAACCTCTATTTCAATATTTAAATTAACTTTTTCGGACATTTCGGAATGAAATCAAGTTTCACGAGGTTATTATATTGCGTTTGCGTTTAAATATTTTTCACGACAAAAACGCGCGTTAACATTTTTCTCAAATATTTTTCACGTCAAAAACGCGGCTGCATTGAACGGTATTTCCACAAGGTACATAACGGTCTATTGAATAGACCAAGGGTATCTAATAATTTCATTTAAGTATTAATTTTAAGCAATAAAAAGGCCATTTACCTCTGTAACTGCCTCTCTTCTTCTGCGATATTTGGTGTTGCCGGTCTAGAAGGTCTTTGGGCTTTCAGTGCTTCCCAAATATCAACCTGTCAAAAAATCAAATTTAGTATTTTTATTTTATTAAGATTATGTAAAACATTTAATATTTAGGTTCGATTAAGTGAATGGATAAAATTTAGAAATTACTTATTACATCTAAAGTTGTGCTAGTTAGACACAATTAAAGAAGTTAACTTTCAATACTGGTGGAAACTGTAGTACCTCAATAATTAATTTTTTATGTATTAAATATATTTTAGTTTAGCTAAAAAACAAAACTTTCTTCAAATATTTTGGTACTTTTCTGTAAAATTGACTCAAATATTATTTCAATGACAAAATTTGAAGAGGATTGATTGAAACCGTTTTAAAAGCTAGTCAAATGTTTTATCTCGTGAGCTTGAAAAATGCGAATTGAAATTGATTTCAAGCAATTGAAAATTAAATATTTATTACTATATTAATTCTAATTATGTGAGTACATAAAACAATCTTATGCTAAATTTTAAATATTGTATAGTGAAGTTAGTACATGTAATTTCGTCAAACCGTTTATCACGCAAGTTCAAAGCGACTTGACTAGATTCAGTCAATCCTAGCTTTCAAGCCGATTGAATTAGTGTTTATCTCGTATATTTCAATCAAATTTTAATTTTAAGCGACTTGAACGTATTGAGATAAACGTAGTCATTAATGAGACGGACGTTGTAATGTTTGAATCGTATGGTGATCCAATGTATTATCATTCAGACTTCTGAACATACTAGGTTTCTTCTTGCTAAGCAAACTCTACAGGGACGGACCAGTTACCGCAAACATTAAATATATACCGATAGGTCCAACTCGCAACGGGCCATAGGGAACAATATACGTATGGAACGTAATGCGATTTGGCAACGTGTGTACGATGCCTATATTGAGTGACTTTCTTAAAATTTAAATTTATTTTGCAGAATTATTGATTTTTTTACTTTTATCTTTTAGAAAACGTTATTGTTTTTTTATTACTTAAAATTACTTTATATGAAAAATAGTATACCATAAAAGTGTAAACAAAGACAGTATACATTGAAACGAATATTCATTCAATTGTATTGTCATGAAATTGAATTTGTCAATCGTTGTTAAATTTGTTAGAATGAATAGATATTTATATTTATCCGAAAATACTAATACTTAAAGCAAACAAATTCCATTTCTTCCTGCATATTGATTATGCAGCTGATGCTTTCGTAATATGCTCATATTTGTATTATTTCAACTTATACTTCGGTCGATACATATCGACTTCCTTCAAACCAGGAGGAAGCTACAGTTGTAATTAAACTATATTTCCTTTTTTTTTTATTACCTACGGATATTCACAATTCCAAAATACGTTACAATGTTGCCTATTTTAGATTGTAATTAGCTGAATGCTGTCGCAAAACTGATCTCTGCATTTTTAAAAATGCCAGAATAAAATTAACCCCTGCCGTTATTATAATTTTACAAAGGAACAGACACGTACTTCAATTTCTACGAAAAACTAAGCCTACAGTTCATGTACAATACAGTGATAATGAAGACTGGAGCGTTTGTCGACCTACGAAGTTGTACTTTACTTGTTTATTGTTAATAAAAGGCTGATGGAAATATTACGATTTTGGTATCTGTATTATAATAACATCACGATAATAGTAGAAATACAAATATGAGCATATTACGAAAGCATCAGCTGCATAATCAATATGCAGGAAGAAATGGAATTTGTTTGCTTTAAGTATTAGTATTTTCCGATAAATATAAATATCTATTCATTCTAACAAATTTAACAACGATTGACAAATTCAATTTCATGACAATACAATTGAATGAATATTCGTTTCAATGTATACTGTCTTTGTTTACACTTTTATCGTATACTATTTTTCATATAAAGTAATTTTAAGTAATAAAAAAACAATAACGTTTTCTAAAAGATAAAAGTAAAAAAATCAATAATTCTGCAAAATAAATTTAAATTTTAAGAAAGTCACTCCAATATAGGCATCGTACAGACGTTGCCACATCCCATTACGTTCCATACGTTTATTGTTGCCTATGGCCCGTTGCGAGTTGGACCTATCGGTATACATATATGTATATCTACCTCTTCCTTTTCTGTACCCGCTTCAATGAGACTTTGCTGTATGGCAAATTGCAGTAATTCATCCTCTTCTTCCATACTAAATTGCCTTCTACTGTCTGCTCCAACTATAAGATAATTTTTAAAGGAATTAGAATATCATTTAGATATTTACCTACATTCCAAAAAATTTTTTTTTAGATTCAAAATAAATAGAAAAACCATAAAATAAAAAAAAACAAAACGATTATTACCAGTACCAAGTTGGGTATATCCTACAGGACATTGGAAAATCGCATCGTCTAGAATGCAGGATAGCCTATCTTCTTCTTCTATTCGGGTTACATAGGGAATATCTTTATCCATACCAAATATATTTCCGAAAGTTATTCTTGCGTTCAAAACGTGAAAAAGTGGAATTTCTATGGAAATTAAATCGCAAAATTAGTGCTTCGGTTTACTTTTTAGTTTCTAAAATATGCAAAAAAATGTTTGGTAAAATTTTGTTTATTGCAAATGACATTTTCAGGAACTATTACATTTACTGCGTTGAAAAAGCGATGATACATAAAATAAATGTGAAAATGCCATATTGTACAGACATATTTTTAAGTTTATGGGATAATTTCAGTACAGAAATTGTAATAATGATAAAATCTAATGAGGCACATACCGATTTTAACTGGAAAACCAGACGGTAACTGCATCTGGATAAAGTTCCTAAGTTTGGCAAAGTGAGAACTAGAAATGGCCATAAGATCTACAATAGGAAGAATTTGTTCGGGCAAACTCAGAGGGTAACTTTCAGATAGCCAAAGAGTCGCTTTGAATTTCTGTACTTTTGTGCTCAATTCTCGAGGTCGACCGATATCGACTGTGGTTAATTCGTAACTGGGGTCGAAGTAATCTTCTGGTGATAAACAGGAGTTGCCATTTCTGTGGTAATCCGTCTGAAAAATTAAATTATTAGTGGTTATAAAATATAATGCATTCCCCGTAAGAGAAGTTATTTAATTGATTATGAACGATGTTTGTATGTTATTTTCATTGTTGGAACAACAAGGCACCGTGTGCTTTTTGGGTTCGTCTAGTATTATGCTGCCCGCTTTGTCGGTTATTAAGCACTTATTAAGGTGTTTCAATGAAATCTCACCGGTTGGTATTTTTTATTGTGCTGTTGGAAGTTGAACAAAAGCAAGTGGAAGAGTGGATTTTCATTGAAACACTCTAACAAGAATTCTTTTACAAAAACAGGATAAGCTTTACAACTAAATCCTTTACAACTCATGATTAAATAATTATTTATATTTTTACGATTTCTTAAAAGTGTTAATAATCAATTTGATTTGTCTTTTAAATAAAGTAACAAGCAATTTTTTTAAAATTTATGATTATATGTTCCTATGCTGATAATTCGGCATGGTTCTGTTATTACTTCGCAGTTGTTTTAACTTGCCGGGTCATGATTCATCCAAGTGATATAAATATTCTTCGGACCGCGACTCAGCGGAAATAGTTTGTCTTTATTTCTACCATATTTGTGAATACGAAAACATCATATTTTGTATTTACATTTAGTAGAATTACTTCATCTCATTTCTGGTATTCTTTGTTTTCTATTCGCTTATGTTAAACATACTTTACAAACCTATAAACTGAGCACTGTGGACAGATTTTAACTGCAGATTGAAAACCTAGTTTTTAGCAAAGGAACAGTTTAATAGAATGCTATTTGCTTAATTTGTCATTAACGAACGGCGTGTATATAGAGGAACTTAAGTCTATCCCAACCACTGTGAGATACAGTGGTGCCGACTAATAGTTAATAGAAAAGCCAAGCACAAACCTTAAATTAATAAGGATAAGCCGGAATCCCGTTAGCCTCAAGAGATCAAAGCAAGAAATAACTGAAAATAGTTTACCGTTCCGGTAATTTAGTTAAAATTCTTATGGGAATTGGCTTTTGCCAATTCCGACAAGATTCCCATTTATTTATAAATAAATAAACTTATAAAAAAGAACGAAATCCTAAAGCCATTTAAGTATTCAACATGTTATTAAATTTTCAATTCCATTTCTGTTAACCATTTACTATAAATTGAGATAAATAATCTGACAAGAAATTCCTTTATTTACTAGATTTGTTTAATAAGAATAAATTACAAAATCAAGGTCATCTTTCGAAAATTTAATCGATTTATTATTAATTAAAATTCATAATTTAAATGTTTAACATACATTGATGTACACCAAATTGATGTTTGGCGTTACATAAGTGCGTGCAAGCAATCAATGCAAGGTCTTAAATTTTTTCTTGAATTTCTGCTTTTCATTTATACTTGGTGATATAAAATTGGGTTTTAAATGTTTGCTGGCGATAATACAAGCAAAATAATTACCCTTAAGAAAAAATATCGCATAATAAATAGAATTTGTATAATAACCAAAAAATTAGATATTTGGAGGAAGCAGAAATTGTCGCCCGCTTTAATACGAAATTTTGCTCGTCTTATTTACAAGTTATAGTACGTTCTCACATTTCTCTATTGAATTGCTTCTACAGCAGCTAGAATAAACACATGCATGATTCTTCTATAGACACATGCTGTCTTTCATTTAAAGGTATTTCTTTTAGAAGTTTCAGATAAATTATTTCTTAAAACCATAACAACAAGAGCGAAGTATTATGTAGAGATAGAGAAAAACTATATTAATAAATATCAATAAATGGTCAATGGCTAAAATATTAGGAAAATGGTTGTTGAATTTTATTGTTTAATTAACATACAATAAGAACCAGTGAATTTATATGAAAATTTTATTTAATTCTTGTTGATATTAGTACATAGAAACATTATAAATAGATTTAATTAATATTTTTTAATTCCATCCTTCGCCTAAATTACTTCTGCATCACTAAAGATGATCTATGTAAAGGAACATTTTAACAAACATGATTTGAGAAAAGGAAAATTTGCTTAAGTATAGTAAACCAATTTGATTAAGTCCTACTTTTTCCAATCTTCAAGTGAATAGTTCTTGAGCTGTTTGACCTAATTGTAGTGCATGTTTTATTCTTGGTGCCAATTTTATTTTATTAATGAACACCATGTTTTAAACCTACATGGCAGAGACGGCAACCTACTGGTCTTTTTTATATTGGCAGACTTTGTTATGATTTTGTTTTTATTGCTTTGCTTGAAAGTCTATGCTTAACTGTTCCTAATGCAATGATTTTTTTTCAATCATCAAATGATCATTCAGTACTAATAGTGACAATATTCTCTTTAATAAATTTGCAATACCATTAACAGTTTGAGGAGAAACACATTCCAAGGTTTTAGGTAAATAATGCCCCTTGTAAGGTATTCAATACAATGTATTTATAAAATTAAAAATACGTATGATTATCGTCTATACCGTATGAACGCCCGGGAGTGATTGATCTACCACAATGTAGTAAGACGAAGACGAATAGCGAGTTTATGTGGTTAGGGTTGAGAGAGTATATTAAATCTGTTCTACTGTCTAACTGTACGGGCGTTCCATACGCGACATTTCTTCTCTATCCAACACATTCTACATACGATCTAAGTACGAATAAAATAATCTCTCTCTAACACATTGAATATTCCTATCAGTCGCTCAAAGTGTTCAAGCAAGGCGGAATATATTGAATCGGAAAACAAGCTTGCGACTGGTGATTCAGTTGCAGTTGCTCCTTGTCATCCGTAGGTAGAGTACGTATAGAAATGTTAACAAATGTCCGTCGTAATTTTTATAACCGATTGGGTTACTGCTCGGCTCAAGAGGGTGGTTTATTTGAGCATTTACTAAATAATTAGTTTTTCTTTTTAGAATGTTCTTTTATTTAATAATTAATATTTGTTACCAATAAAGGTATTTTAGTTAAATTTAATATTTTATAGGTAGTTTATTTAAGGAAACCATTTATTTATACTGGTAAACAATTTATTTATATTCTTGCAAGAATCGTTATTGTTTTGAAATTTTATGTTATTACAGAATACTTTTTATTTTAATTTGTTTCAATAAGAGTTACGGTTTTGTTTCATAATTTTATATTATTTATGTGTTTTCATTTGAATAAGAATTTTTTAAGTTCAAGCCACGAAGCTATGATGAAACTTATCATTGAATATTTAGCGATGAAAATATCTGATGCTTCGCCGGTAAGAATTATTATTATGCAGTAAACAAAAACTCTGCACTTTACGGCGGATTGTATTTTATGATACTTTCAACTATATTATATCATTTTATTTAAATTTAAATGTTAAATTTAAAGTATTATGGCCGAAGAGACATAAACAAAAGTATCCGTTATTGTAGGGACGTTGACAGCCGGCATATGACTAATAGTGCGAAAAGCAACGGTGTAGTCGGATAAAATATCCAAATTCGTACATTAACCATAAATAACATACTACAAATAATTTTGTAGTTTGTTAAACAATTAGTTATTAATTTGGAATATTTATTTTGATACATCATTTATTAATAAACAACCATAACGCTTTTTTAGTTCACCACAATTAAATACGCCCTGTAGGAGTTTAACGTATGTAGCCCCTCCCACTTGCAGTTGGCCAGTCATTACTTATATATCCATCGATCGCTCGACGTTGTGCACACGGTATAACCAATTTATTTAATAGTGCTATAAATTTAATAAGCTTTGTTCTCAGAATTTTATGTTTAAAATTTTAATTGTGTTCTTAATATTTTGACCATGGACTAGAATAAAATTCTTATATTTCAAGTATGCAACATTGTTAATTTTGTTATAATTTTAGTATATTTCATATAGTTCACATAACGGGTATCTGTTTAATACTGAAGCTGACAGTTTGTCTCAAATTTTGATTAAGTTAGGATTATTGCACTCGAGTTCGATCGCAACAATTAACATTAGCATCCTATGCGGTAATCACTTTTGACGTAAATATAAAAATTGATCAAATTAAACACAATAACCTTACTTTTCGAAATGTTTATCGCCAATATTTGCTAATTACAATTATTTAAGAAAATGGGATAGATTGTGCCGCGTTCCAAATAAAAAATGTGAATAATAAAAGCTAACGGAAAACAGGTACGTACGACTATGGCAAGAGATGTTAAACACTAATTGACAATAACTATTAGTGTGTGAAATACAAAGCAAACAAATTTCCAAAATTTGACAAACGTCAGCTTCAGTATTAAACGGACACCTGATATTACTGGCATTAAATGTTTTATTTATAATAGATTTTTTTTACTATTTAGAATAATGTGTTTGAAAAACCTTACTGCTAATATGATTTTCATTATTGAATTACCTTTGAAGAATTAGAGGTTGTGGTTTGTTCTACTTCGGTAATCCCTAGAAAGTTCTGTAGCGGTGATCTATTATTTTTCAGTTTGGCCTTATCTTTTTCCGACATATGGTCTGTTCTAGACTTTGTCACTAATTCTACGTTAGTTGCACTGAATACCTTGCAATCGTGTCCGTTTACATTTTCGATTTTGTCCGACCTCCAGCCCCACATACCTGCTTTATTCCTGATAAAAAAAATGAAAATAATAGGTAATACTATGTTTTGAGCTATCCAAATTAATTGTTTTTATACCTTTCGAAGCTGATTTTGTCTGTATCTACGAAAGTGGTTACTATAGGAGAAGCGAAACGATTACAGATATTTTCATCAGCAGGAATTGACGACATTGTATCTGGAGGGTTTTTCATCTGTTCGCAGAATACCTGTCGGGCGTCATGATCGATTTCCATCATTGTTGCACCATCATCTAAAAATAGTTGATTATCATTACTGAAATAATAAAATTTAATGCGATGTTTCCTAGGATAATGTTTCGAAAGTAAAAAAACTAAGTGGGAATTCGAACTGACCGATATAGGCATATAGAATGGGATTAACGAAAAAAAATGAATCATAAAGTTGTATAGTTTTATTAAAA
This sequence comes from Melolontha melolontha, assembly GCA_935421215.2. Taxonomy (NCBI): domain Eukaryota; kingdom Metazoa; phylum Arthropoda; class Insecta; order Coleoptera; family Scarabaeidae; genus Melolontha; species Melolontha melolontha. Next base: position 84,160,237 of record OW285242.1, on the reverse strand, counting down.
TTTTGTTTTCACGTTTCATATAAACCATCCACAACCGATTCATATTTTTAAACAGGAGTTATGTTTTTGATAATGTATAAATTAAATACTCAACTAAAATAACTTCATGAACACGGACAGATCAATCCTTGTGATTTAATTATGAAATGAAAGCGTTTTCTATCAAATATATATGTAATATATGCTAGTATACATACTGGTCAATAATTATTTAATATTTCCCTGCGTCTAGGCTTAAGCTTCTAATAGTATATGGATAAAGAATATACTAAAATCTTACAATACATTATGCTATTTGCGATTACTACTAAAAAAAATTAAGTTTAATTAACAATTATATCATGTTTATATAAATTATATAATTTTGTTCATTTGAGGTATATTATTCCAATATCAGCTTTGTTAAAGCTTTTTTATGGAACAGATATCTGAGAAGTTGAAGAAGTTTATTATGTATTTCGCTGCATCTTACAATTGACACGTAGTTCTAGTATTTTTTGGCGCAGTTTAATGTTTATTAAAAAAAGATTTGATAAACTGCATCGATTTTTGTCCATATGAAACAAATCAATACTTCTTGCTCAAGCTGAATACAATATAAATTACTGATTATCAACTTTAGATGGGGTCTATGGGTTAAGTATTATTGGTATAAATAACATGTATAGAATAAGTGTACACTAAATTTAACAACTGGATTTGAACAGCTCAGTACATAATACTCTTCATCCTTGTCTATTATATGAACAAATTGTTTCTTTTGTGATTCCTTGTCTAACAGGCTAGTGTAAATTATTTTGTCTCTCTTAAATATAAGTTTTAAAGCATGGCAATTACATTAATACAATGTTTAACATGTGCTGCTTGATAATGATGTGCATTTAATGATTAATTGAACACATTTCCAATCATTCATATCTCAAAAGTTGGTCTGAACTACCTGAACTCTTTTCTAATATTAATTTTTATAATTCACTGGGTTTTCTGACATTTCCAAGACTAACTTCTAGTTTAACACTATGCAAGCTGGTTGAATGTTTGAAAAAATTAATATGAATAGCTTATCTCAATATTCTTCAATATACAAGTGTTGGAGACATAAATCTTATTTTTTAAAACAGGGACATAATTGTTCAATAATATTCATATCCCATATTTGATGTTCTTGATCCATTACTTGTTACTGAATCATTTGTCTATTATAAATGATCCTGGATCTATTTGAAACACAAGGCGTTATTTACTCGAAAAATAAGTTACATGTCAGGCGTTTGAAATTTACTGCAAGTGAGAATTAATGAATTATTTCTTAATTACATGTCAGGCATTTATTTCAACAGCTACAAAGCTTCAATTACATCTATAAATATCTGCTTTAAAATAGCCCACAACTACTGTAATTTTGTTACCACTTTTTCCAGATGGTTCGAATTTATAGACGTAACTTCGACTTCCGCGTATGGGAGTCAGCAATTCTAGGTCTGGTTGAATGAAGTAATATAGTTAACAAAAAACACAGTTAATTAAAAAAAAATCACAAGAAAAATGATTCTAACAAATTAGACATGAAGTTTACAGTTAGTACATAGTTTGTGTTATAAAACTTACTGTGACCCTGAAAGACGTAACTTCTGCTGCCTCTTTGCCAACTTGTGTGATCAAAACCCAAAAGTGTTGTGTCAATACGGACATTTGAACCTTGCTTATAGACTTTGTAAGTATCACTAGGGCACATTCTGGAAACCAGTGGTACTAAAAACAATAATAATAATAAACTATTAAACGTTTTTGAACTCATAAGAAGTTATGACTCATAGAAGTTCTGACAAATTATTTTAAATGTTATGCATCTTTTAGATTATATCGAGCAATCAAGATAATTTGTAATCGAGTCAACCTTGAAACCGAAATCGTATGTCGTAAATACATTCGTCCTCAGTTGCACAGTTTACATTAACTGTTGTTATTTTAGCTGTCAACTGACATTTTACTTGACGTTTGTAATGTAAGTGCAGTTCAAGTAAATACATACGATTTCGGATTCAAGGTTGACTCGATTACAAATTATCTTGATATAACGAGCGATCATTAAAATTTTCACTCGTAGCTGGCCGCGTATATAAAAATTATGTCCTAGCTTAAGTCATTAAGATGTTATTTCAAACATCTGTCAGTGTCAAATATATATTTTAAAGTTTCATCAAAAGAAAAAGTAATGGCCTTTAATGATATGCATAAAGCGTTTATGGTAGAATGTTACTTCCTGACATCTCAAAAAATTGATGGTATTTGGCAGCATTCAATAGAAAATTGTCTTGCGGAGTTTGAAGAGAGATATCCAAATACTGTTCCTAGCTATAAAACTTTCCGTGATACGCTAATGCATTGTGTAAATCTTTTTCGTCAAACAGGCAGTATTTTAAGGAAAAAAGGAAGCGGTCCTCCTCTCAAGAGAAGTCGCGGCGTAATTGAAAATGTCAGACAAATTATTAACGAATCTCCTCAAACATCTATTCGCAGAGTTTCGCAACAAGTAGGGCTTTCGTATGGAACATGTCAAAAAATTTATAAAAAGGACGTGCACATGTATCCATATAAATTAACTTCTGTACAAAATCTATTACCTACGGATTATGAAAAAAGAACACAATTTTGCCAATGGTTTATTCAAACAATGACAGACAATATTTTAAATCATACTTTTTTCACTGATGAAGCTTGGTTTTATTTGAAAGGTTATGTTAATTCGCAAAATATGCGTATGTGGTCCAGTGAAAATCCTCATTTCTACAGAGAAGTTCTTCTACATCCAGAAAAAATAGGCGTATGGGTAGGTATGAGTCGTCACCGATTAATAGGACCAATATTCTTTGAGGGCACGATAACATCAGAGAAATATCGTAACGAAATTCTCAGTGTTTTTACTAATCAATTGACTAATGATGAACTCCAGGTCGGATATTTTCAACAGGATGGGGCTACATCTCACGTTACACTTGAAAATATTCAGTTTTGCAACAATTTTATGGCGATAGGATAATAAGTAGAAATATAGCGATTCCATATCCACCACAATCGTGTGATTTAACAGTCATGGATTTTTTTGTGTGGCCATATATAAAGAATATTATTTATGAAACACCAATTAATAATCTACAAGAGTTAAGACATAATATCATTGAAAAATGTGAACACATCAATAACTCACCGCAAATACTGATCAATGTTTTCAATGCTCTACGAAATAGAGTGCGATTATGTTTGGTGGAGAATGGTCATCATTTTACACATTTTTTATAATATTTTATTACTTTGTATAAAAATTATAAATATATTTAATATAAAAGACAGCATTTCAAATTATTTTTTAACAATCATGACGTTTGAAATTATAATGACAGATCTCCTCTAATAACTTAAGTTAGGACATACTTTTTGTGTACATGGCTTACTTGCGCGAAAATTTTAATGATCACTCGTTATATAAATACAAAAGAGATGTTCAAACTGTGAGTTGAGTTCATTTAGGTTTTCATTACAAAAATTACAAAATGTTTGGGGTTAAATAGGAAGTACATATTGTACTTCTATGAAACTCTTGTCAGCTTCATTTCCAGAGTTTATCAGATTGAAGTATTTAGACTGATTAAACAATATTTTTTATTATGAAAGAAAATATTATTTTGATTGTAAATTTTGTTATTTAGGCAAAAAATGGTATTATATGCATATAGATAAAATAGATAAAAATAATCCTTTAACTTATAATAATTAATATTATATGTTTGAAATTGCTCTCCTAATAATTTTATAAGTGTTGGAACATAAATTTCAGGAGCTTACCCCAACTTGTAAACTCCCATTTCATTTCAACATAAAAATCTGGTGCTTGTTTCAATCTTTGCAAAAGTTCTGGAATGCCTGCCATTCTACTTGTATATCTTTGAAAATCCCTTTTTTCCACTACCATATGCAAAATTTCTGGGTCACCATATGCCACTGCTTCTTGAACAACTGCCAGACATAAAATTAAAAGTTTGATTTAAAAGACATAAAAAACAAATCATATATTAAAAAAAAAAGATTTATATTATGATTTCATATTAGATTTCTAGTTAGAAGACAAAACTGTCTTGATAAACACATTTTTTTCTATTTTCAAGTTCAGCAGGCATTCAAAATACAATTACCTGTCCATCCATCAGGATTTTCGCAATTTACATTTGCATCATATTTGAGTAGCATTTTTACTGAATCTAAGTGACCCAATGTGACAGCTAACATTAAAGGAGTACGACCTCTATTATCTTTCTTTTCTTTATCGTGCTGGAAATTAAAAGGTTTCATTTAAATCTAATTTAATTAAGAATAATAAATGAGTAAATTGTGTAGAAGATAAGGACCTACATAATTTTACGGGTGATTAATCCATGTTAATACTTACAATTTTCTCCATTAAAAGGTCTTCTAATTTACTGGCTTCATTGTGCCAGACAAACCAATGCAGTGGGTATTTGTCTTTTATCACCTCTGGAGCAACCATTTTTACCTATTTTACGAATATAATGGACTATATATGTGTACTAACTACGCACTAACATGATTAACGTTAATTAATTTATAAAACCGTAATACATTTAGAATTTTGACACTGACAGATGTATTTCATATCATCTTCTATGAGCCATATTTATAAACTGAGTGATCCACAACTAAATCAAAAAATTCGAGATGCTCAAATGTAAATACACATTCCAAATACACATTCTTAAAAGTACAATTTCAATTCAATTTAATTTTGTAAAATAGAGTCATAAGAAAGACTAATTGCAACTTTTATAATTATTTAATTTACAAATAATATTAATTTATGGAATTTTCCAACAATATTATAAAATGGTTTAATATTTTTTCATGTAAGATTAATTGTTTTTGCATACGCACGTATACAATATAATTTTATTAAAATGAAAAATAATATTTTGTGATATATGTATTCTAAATAACAGCTACATTCTTTAATACAATATCTCGTAGGCACTGTTACGAACATACCACAGTTATTAGAATTGGCGGGAAGTTAAATCTTTAACCTCAATATTTGAAATAAATTTATCCTAGAATTTGTAAGATGACTAAAACAGAGAAACGTGTTAATTTGCCATGGTATTTATAATTATTATTAGCCCCAAATAATTTCATTTTTTACTATCATTTTAGGGTAGAAAAATATAGACCTCGTACATTAGATGATTTAGTCTCCCATGAAGATATTATAAAAACTGGTAAATTTTGTATTCTGTGTCCCATTTTCTATATTTTTATTAAAAAAGTATATTTATTTCAGTGAATAAATTTATTAAAGAGGATCAAGTACCCCATTTATTATTTTATGGTCCCCCAGGTACAGGAAAAACTAGTACCATATTAGCATGTGCTCGTCAACTATATATGCCAGCCCAATTCTCTACTATGGTAGTATATATATATCTATCTATATATATATATATATCTATCTATATATATATATATATAGAGTCAAATAAAGAAAATTTGTTAATGATGTTAAACAGGTTTTAGAATTGAACGCTTCTGATGACAGGGGCATAGGAATTGTGAGAGGACAAATTTTAACATTCGCAAGTACTAGAACCATTTTTAAGTCTGGTTTCAAGTTAATTATACTAGATGAAGCTGATGCAATGACTTTAGATGCTCAAAATGCACTTAGGAGAAGTAAGTTAAAAATGTATAAATCTCTTTGTGGTCGATTCATTCACCTCATGTGGCAATTACAATGGTAATTTTTAGATGTTTTCTTAATGTATTGTAATAACTAGTAGCAATTTTAAAGTATTCTAATCATAAATGCATGTGTTAAAATTGAACATTTGGTTAATCTAATTTAAGCTTTTCATAAAAAGTATACGTATTTTACTTAATCTTTTTCTATCTCATAAATCTAGGAATTTGCAAAACTATTAAATGACGATTAGGTACATAAACATTTTCTCATATTAAATAAGAAAGTTTCTGTTATAGATACCTCATTATGAGATTTGTCAATGAAAATTTATAACTAAAGCAATTTTTGTTTTTGTGGTAGGGCATAGAGTTACCAAAATCAAGACTAAATGTGCGGGATTATTATTAAAAAAGATTTTATCTCAAAAAATTCGCTTAAATTTGCATTGTTATCCTAAGAAAAGGACATATTTGAAGAAATTTTCAAATAAGTATATTATTTAAACAACACATTTACCCATCACAGTACAATTCATTCTGAATTAATTGAATAAATTAAATGTTTATATCATTTATGATATCATTTATTGTTTACATTCCTATGTACAGTTGCGGCCCCTACAAACTGGGACAGTTTGACAAATAATAAATGTTGGCTTTGTAACATGGTCTTAATATTGAGGGTTATAAAATGTCACCTAACTGAAAGAAAGTCAGTGGTGTATAAAATAAAAAAATTGGAAAATGAAAAAATTCAAATACAAATAACGTTTTTGGAACAATATATGCGTTTTAATAATGAAAATGCATTCCAGTTTATTTTTCTTGATGAAATCTGTAGTTTTCAATATGGACGTTCTCAAAAACTACGGCAAGATGAGAATATTAAATCTGTAAAAGCAAAATAAGTAGGTGGCAAAAGGTATTCATTATTTAAAAAGTATTGGCATGGGCAATATATCATTGACTTTTATCGTGTTTTTATCAACATTTATTGCATTTGCGATGTGCCTAATGCTCATGCCGTCCTTTAGCTTAGTACTAATTATCGACTTTTGCAGTTCGTTTAATTGAGGCATTTTAAAAATTGTGTACGCTTCTGCCTTACAATTAACTGACACTAACATAACAATACCGGATAAAAGTCAAATTTACAAATCACGAATTTTTTTAATTTGACAGAATGTGTCAAAAGTCGGTGTCCCAGTTTGTAGGGGCCGCAACTGTACTCATACTTAACAATGTCATTTAGGTATATTGAAATTCACATTTTAGTGAATAATAAATTAAAAATAGACTACACTTACGAGGGGGTATTGATATATTCTTAGCCTACTATTGAAACACGTACTTTCAATTTCTAAACAAGTTCTATGAACAAGTGTCGGGAGCCGCTATGGGTTCCCCCTTATCCCCGGTTGTCGCTAACATTTTTATGGAAGCGTTCGAACAACAAGTCTTAAGCTCCTTTCATTTAAAACCTAAATGTTGGTTTAGATATGTAGACGATACGTTCGTCATCTGGCCGCATGGGCGGCAGTCTTTAGATGAATTCTTACTTTTTTTAAACTCCCAGCACCGTGACATTCGCTTGACCATGGAGGTGGAATCAGACAGGAGTCTCCCGTTTTTAGACGTCTTAGTGACCCGCAATATCAATGGCAAACTGGGCCACACGGTTTACAGGAAACCGCACACGGTTAACAGGAAACCGACTCATACGGACCGATATCTGAACGGGTTTTCCCATCATCACCCGGCACACAAACAAGCGGTCATCAATACTCTTGTACATCGTGCGTTTTTTATCTCAGAACCTAGAGCACTACCCTCCGAACTTAAGCATGTTTCTAACACCCTACTCCAGAATAATTATAACGCCCACGACATACACCGTACTATAGTGAGACATCGTAACCCCAAACCTCGAAGTGAACCCAATCCTAACATCAGCACCGCCTTCTTACCGTATATTCAAGGTATCACCGATCATATAGGAAAGGTTCTACATAGAAATAAAATCAAAAGTGTCTTCAGACCCCATTCTAAAGTTTCGGACCTCTTACTCTCGGTTAAAGACAAAATATCTCCGCTCCAAGCACAAAGAGTGTGTCGCATTCCGTGTTCGTGTGGCAGTGTGTACATTGGCGAAACTAAGCGGCCAGTCGGTGTGCGTGTGTCCGAACATGAACGTTGTACTAGAGTGTTACATATAACCGGTTCAGCGCTGGCAGAACACAAACTCAACTCCGGTCATCAAATTCTATTCGAAGATGTCAAGCTTCTGTCCCGTGAATCTATTGAAATTTACAAACATCCCCGCAATCGCAATAGAGACGATGGCTATACGTTACATCCGACGTGGCAAACTCTACTGAACTCTACTAAGAACTACCACGCCCATACGACGCATGCCATTAGTTCATTGTCCCCAGCCAATAGCAGGCCACCATCTGACCCCCCCCCTATATAAGTTGTGCCGGTCTCTGTCATAGCATTCTTCAAGCTACTGCGAAACGACGAACATCTACGTACAGCCCTGAAGATGTCCCTTGAAACAGTGGACGAAACGTTGGCAATTACGCCTAACTCGACGCGGTTCCAAGCCGGAAACCGAGATCTACATCTAGAGAACGACCGCGGAAACCTACACCTACACCTACATTTACTATTGAAACAATTTAAAGTTGGTACTTAGAATATTTTATTATTCAACATAGTCTTCTCTTAAATTAATACACTTAATACAGCGATCCTGCAATGTCGTTAATCTTTCTAAAAAAAAAAGATTCTTCTTGGTCTGCAAACCGGCCCTCCACAGCTTTTATTACCTCTTCGTTACACAAAAATTGACTTCCTTTTAAACTTTTTCAATCGAGGGAACAGATAATAGTCTGAGGGGGCTCAGTCTGAGGAATAGGGCTGGTATTCCAGTAATTCCAAATTTAAATCCTTTTGCTAACATGCCACATCTTGTTTCCTTAATTTTCTCTCTCAGGGTGGTTAGTAATTTAGAATAAGAATCTCTAGTGATGGTCTGGCCATTTTTTAGGTAATTGATAATAATTATTCTACGGAATTTTTGAACTCGAAACTTCTTAGGTCTTACCACTTAACCTCTTCAAATATAAGTATTTGCTGATGCCTCTATACTCCAATTTATCTATTTTCACATTTGTATTCGACATGCTTTCTTTCAAAATTTACTGCACAGCAATTCTTCAACATCTTGATGTGAGGATTTACAGTGACACTTTTAAAATGTCTTTATTTCGTGCCATTATAACAAGATCTTGTTTTGTTCAAGGAAAATGGACTAGGCTAACTAAATATCAATACCCCGTCATATAGTCTGAAAAGTGCAAATTAATTATCTTAATGTTTTAGCAGTGACATTAACTGCACACATTTCTCTGCCAATAACTCTTGTGATTTTAAATCTTAGATATTCTACAATTTTGTCGATTTTTGCAATTTATCTCAATACAATTTTATACTTAACACAAATGGTAGAACTCTGGATTTGGTGATCTCTAATTCCTTCTGTGATGAGGACTTCGCCACTATCACTATCCCGCTCTGTTTACGATTATGTCTGATAATAACGATACGTCGCATAATTTTGGTAAGAATAAGATCGAAACTTACAATTAAAAAAGCTAACTTTCCTGACCTCTATAAATCTTTGCTAGACGTAATTGGACAACGTTGGATGAGTGCTCCAATGTTAGTCCAGCAACTAGAATCTTCTACTGAATTTTGTTTTCCTTATTTGATCAATATATGCCTAAAACCATACCTCACAATATCTGATCCTAAATGGTATACTTCCGAAATTATTGCAAACATTAAATTAAAACACCGCTGTCTTACCAAATATAAAAAGTATCATGGCCTGGATTATCTTACTGAATTTCGACGGCTTCGAGTCTTAATTAAGCAACAAATCTCGGTAGCTTATTCTACCTATTTACGTGAAATTCAGAGTGGCATATCGCGGGATCCAAAGGGATTTTGGTCTTATGCCTGGATGCCTGACTTTCGAGGAGTAGACGTTTGTTGGTCCTCAGCCCATTAGTCGATGGTTTTGCAAAGTATGTTTACTGACCCGTCGTCCGCAGTTGTTTCTTCTGGTATGTCTGACTTGCGTTCCGGTTCTTGACTTCTCTGGTGAAGATATTCTTGCTTCCATTTGCAAACTGAAAAATATATTGTTATCTGGTTATGATCGGGTTCCGGTTTTCTTGATTATGGATCGTAGATATGTTCTTATCGGTCCTTTATCTAAAATTTTTCACTTGTTTTTTAATCTTCGAATTTCCCAGCTGATTAAAAGATCGTCCGTATTGTCCCTATTTTAAAATTTGGTAATCCTGGCAGCATATCAAATTACCGCCCTATAGCTATTCTATATAATTTCGCTAAAATGTTTGAACAGTGCATCTATGCCTATTTATCCTACTGTTAAAATGTATTTATCTTCATATTCAGCATGGCTTCGTCAACAGGCGCTTAACCATGACTAATTTGTGTCAATTTACTCAACTAACTTCAGACGCGTTTATTATCAGAAACTGTGCTGCTTTTTTGAAAGCTTTCTTATTATCCAGACAGAAACATTGACCATCGCCTATTACTATCACGCTTTGACTTGCCTTCCTTGAAATTTAGGCGGATTTTCTGCAGCATTGTGTTTGTGTTTAAATTGTTTCGGAGTTTTATAGATTTGTCAGATCTGTGGTGGAACCGCGCCGAATCGACAATGCAATCGCCTCGACAGTGATATTGAGAGAGTATTTGTCGAGTCGGGCAATATTTGCCACTATGCCAAAACCCTTTAGCAGTATCGACGACGAGGTCGTTTAAGATCGGTAAATCGACTACCTATGACTGATCATCCTAAAAATGTTGGAGTTTTCGTACTCGTGTTATGCTTATCGTGGCATTCACGTGGTTTAAATGTTTAAATTTCGTTTTATTATTTAAAATTACGTTTTACTAGTATTGTTATATTAAATTACGTTACATATAGATGCCATTATGTTGCCAGTAAATATTACATTATATATGATACAAGAAAAAAGAGAAAGAAGGAAACGTATTCGAAATTTCAAAATCGAAAGAATATGAGAAATGTAGCGGATGTTTTCGTACTTAGCGAATACGAATTTGAAAAGAGTTTTAGGCTCTCACGTCAGTTAGCAACAAATTTAATGCATCTTTTGGTGCTGTTAATGAATACAATCATCCCAATTCTTTGGCAGCGGAGTTACAGATATTTATAACATTGTCATTTTATGTCGTGCAGCTATCAAAAATTAATTGGCCAAAGATAAAATATTTCAAGAAATTAATGCTGTAAACCAGTGGTGGCCAACCTTTTTGTAAGCTGTGCCACTTTTGTCTATAAAAATTTTGTGTGTGCCACTCATTTTTATTGTAGAAATAATGTTTTCCAATTTTATGCTTACTAAAAATTAAAGCCAACTTACTTAATTACTACTAGGTATATTTTCAGTATGCTGATCAATATAAAATAAAATCTCTACTATAGGTTACAAAAAAAAACAAACACCAAAAAATCTTCACATTTTCGGAAAATAAAAAAAAGTTAGATTTAAATAAAATTAAAAGTCTTCAATGTGGTTTCTGTATCTGAATATTTTTTAGAATAGCATCTATATCGGGAGAAATCTTTGAAGACGCAAGCAAAATAAGGTGTTTTAAATGACTGTCTGTTAACGTCGAGCGATATTTATTTTTAATAATATTCATAATCGAAAATGTCTGTTCGCATACGTACGTTGATCCAAACCGGCAGCAGTACCTAAGGGCCAAATCGTGCAATTTTGGAAAATCTGCAGCAGGTACAAATTTCCAAAACCCAATATAATCTTGATTGGTTGCCGCGGTTGACATAATTTCTTTGTATTTTCCTTTTAAAACTGAGTGATTTTGCAAATCAATTATCTCAGTTTGAATTTCCGCAGAATATTCTTTGATTTCCTGGAAAGAAATGCTAAACGGGTTTACAATAAGCTCAATATTCATTTTATCTTTTTGAAAGTCACTAAATCTGTTATCAAATGAATTGCGCAAGACGTTTATGAAATTCTTAAATAGATCATATTTGGGCATTTCATTAAATTTTGTTGAAAGTTCCTGCATGTGAGAAAAATGAGTTAATCTTTCCTGTTCGAAATCATTGTGAAAAAGCGCTAGTTTGGCAACAAAAGAGGAAATGTGTGAAAATAACGTCGGAAAAATACAATTTTTGCCCTGAAGTCGTAAATTCAAATTATTTAAATGGCCCATAATGTCCGTCAGGAACGCAAGATTCCACAACCAATCTTCGTTTTTTAGTAGTGAACACTCACTGGGGAGTTCATTGTTGTCTTCTAGGAACTTTAAAACAGTCTCTCTAAGATTCCAAAACCTATTAAGAGCACTGCCTTTAGAAAGCCAACGCACATCACAATGAAGAAGAAGTTCACCATTTTCTTCAATTTCTTCAGGAAGAGGCATCGAAATGCCTCCTTTAATACTCGCGCTCGAATTTTATTAACACAGCGCACTACCGGGTTCATAACTGAAGAAAAGTCCAAATCTTTGGCACAAAGACTTTCTTGGTGTATTATGCAATGAAACTTAAAGATGTCTCTTTCCAAACAATTTTCAAGCAAAGCCACAGCTCCTTTTATCTTCCCCATCATTGCCGGTGCCCCATCTGTACAAATGCTATCAAGTTTTGCCCAATCCAAATTTTTGATCTCGGCAACACTTTTTATTTCATTGAAAATATCTTCTCCCCTGGTGGTACATAGTTGTCGCAGATCCAGAAGTTCTTCTGTCACGTCAAAATTATAATTTACATACCGAACGAATATACTTAATTGAGCATTGTCGGTTACATCGCAACTCTCATCCAAAGCCAAAGAAAAGTATTCGCAAGACGCCACTCCAGAGGTAATTTGTTCATTAACGGAAGTAGCCATATCATCTATCCGTCGCATCACCGTATTTCGAGATAAAGCTATTTGGTCCACCATCTTGCTGATTTTAGCATCACCCGCATGCTTAGCCAATATTGCTAAACTCGGTTTTATTATTTCTTGGCCATCAGAATACGGCTTCTTATTTTTAGCTAATAAAAGAGAAATTTCATATGAGGCTCTTACCATCGACTCCGTCTCGTCGCTCCTTTTATAAAAAAATGATTGCTGTCCTGCTAAGGATTGTTTCTTCTTACTTATGAAATCAGTTCGTAGTTTTGAGCCAACGGGGTATTTGGAATTAAAATTACCATGCATTTGGTTGAAATGTCGCTCCAAATTAAATTTCTTCGGAACAGCCACAGAAGCACTGCAAATTAAGCATACCGGCTTGGAACTATTTTGATTCGTAAAAAGAAACTGTTCTTCCCATGCGATATTAAAATCACGCACGGCAATATCATCTTTGTACCTCCTTTTTAATGTTGAAGCCATTTTAAAAAAGAACTATAAACAGTGATTTGTCGCAAAAAACACGCCCTGACTCCCGACTCCCCACAAACAAAGACTGATCACTGAAAATAAAACATAACATTTCATCAGCCACGCGGCCGTAAAATTGCGTACGCAGGCGCCGCCTTATTGGTGCCGTGTGCATACTCCGCAGCGGTGTTAAAGTTCAGAGTTAGTCCGAGTGCCTTTAGTATAGTGAGTATTGCTTTTTTAGTTTAATTATATTGTATTTTTTTTTATTTGTGAAAACTTTAGCGTGCAACTCTAGAGGGTCAGGCGTGCCACACTGTGGCACGCGTGCCGCGGGTTGGCCACCGTTGCTGTAAACCTTTACTTTGCTATATTTCATATTACAATAATTAATAAAACACATATAATTTGTTATATCACTATCGCTATAGTGGTATAACAAAGTATACGTGGTTTTATTAATTATTATAAAATATTTCTGTAACCCAGCAAACCGTTTCACACTGTATAAATACAGTAACTACTTTAATTGTGGATAATTTAGGATATTAGCGCGATAGACTGCACTCATATTCGAATAATTGCATCGGCAGTTAAGGAACATAATTACGTAAATCGTAAAGGATTTCATTTAAATAACATTCAACTTGTAACTATGAATATGCAAAGCCTAAAGGACGGCTAAGTAAAATATTTTATTTCAGATATGCGATTGTAACTTACGTATTTTATCAATTAACTCCTTAATATTTTATTTTAAAACGGACATAAATTATTATGCTGAGTATTGGTTACTTACAGTTTTAGATATTCTGTTTAATTATAAGCGAGTAAACAAAAATTTCCGAAAAATTATATAAAAGGAAGAACTGCATGAATGAAATAATTTTCCCGTTTACATTGTTCGTAAAAATTTAATTTAAAATTACTGTAACATATTTTATGTTTAAATGAATTGATTCGGCTTTTACTTGATGAAGATCCATAATTTAAAATAAAAATGAAACTACGGTTAAAATCTCACTTTTTAAAAAGTGAAGATTTTAACCGTAGTTTTATTTCTTCTCTATTTTATGTTTCATTATCTTTAAATTTGCAAATGTGAACCATTTGTAGCATGTATCATGTCAAATACGTTAGCGCATTTTTAAATTATGTGGCATCGATAAGAAAGCGACCACACTGTGACGGTCGTCTTGTGAGTGGGGCTGGGCGAAGATACATCGTTCGATACCATAACTGGTATCGATTCCCTGATACCTCAAATAACGAAGGTTCTAAGGTATCGATACCTAGGCATCCATACTTGGGTATCGATACCTAGGAATCGATACTTGGGTATCGATACTAAGAAACCGATACCAGAGTATGGATACCAAGCAACCGATACCAACGAACCGATACTAAGGTATCGATACCAAGAAATTGATGCTAGCTATAGAAATGACTGAAATCGATCTCAATGTATACCGAAGTATTCATTCCAAGGTATCGACTCCAAGCAAGGAGTCCAAAGCGTCCATACTAAGATAGTATGTCGGTATCGCTTTATTTTGGAATCACAAGCCTCTTACCTACATATTGATATTTGTAGCAATTTCCATATCTATATTTAATAGGGTCTTTTTATTTATTGCATTTGTGTTGCAAGTTTAACTTATGATTCATACAGATGGAGATTAATAAGGTAAAAAAAGTGGCGTCGAGAAATTCTTATAAAGCTATTGTAGGTATAAAACGTGCTTGGTTTGTTTCTATTTTGAAATAGAATATTTTAGGCTTTTTGTATAACTTTGCAATAGCACGCATATCTGTATATATTATTTTACCTTTGTGCATTTTTTTCAATGTATACAGAGGATGGAATAACTTTTTTAGTAAAAAATTTTGGAGTATGTATGCATTATATATAATTATATAATATATATTTAAAAGGATGTTGTTGAATTTTACATTATGCGTAGCAAATATCCATATTATGACATAATAACTATAATTATTACAAAATAAAAAAACAGTAAAGCCCCGATTATATGAAGTAATGTGGACCGGCCCTTTTTCGGATAACCGAATTTTTCAGATAATCGAACATCTTTTTGTAGACAGAAAATGAGTGTCTTTTAGATGAATAGGTATATACAGGCTGGTCCAGTGGGACTGAATCGATCGATTGTGGAAAAATTTTAGTCAGCATTGATTTGAACAAAATTGAAACTAAAAATGACTTTAAACATATTGCTGTGAACTGCGCCTTTGCTTATAAGTTCAGCTCACAACAAATGTCCGGACTATTTCAGTCGTAAATCTTCTTGCTTGAGTCTTCTTTCTCCCGGGCTTTCCCTCTTTTTCTCAAGTGAAAGATGTGAAAAAAATAAAAAAGTCAAAGAAAAGTCGCATTTATACTTAACTATTTTATTTAAAAAAATGAAAAAGGAAAAAAAAATCTTTTCAAAGTGTAAAGAGAGCTAAAGCATGATTAACAATAGCTTGGAGGAAAAAGTCTGTGTGATAAATAACACGCACACAGAGAAAAGCCTCCTGTGACTCGCGAGCAAACATAAAACTAATAGATTGTTAAGAAAATTCTCAAATTTAAAATCTAAATTACAAACCCCTAAATCAATTCGAAAATCGACTAAACGTCAACTCGTTATTTACTTTACTCGTGCGCAAATAAACACAAGGACAAATCTCCCCTCCAATCCTGACTTGCAAAAATCTTTTAGAATCCTGTGACATAAAAAAAACTCCCTCACAAAAAATATGGTAATTTTCTTAGCTATCTATATTGTACTCTAATATAAATATAATTCAAAATTACAAATAAGCACAAATATCAACGAATTACCGTCAAATAGAATTTATATAAATCAAACATAAAAAAGTACTTACGTACGTAACACTTTTATCTAGAAAAACTAATATGAGAGATATCAAGCATAATTAACTTTTAAATAAAAATACGAGATCACAACCACTCGTAATGCGTAACTGAAATATAAATGCACAACAAAAACACTCCAAAACAAATAAACCCGACTTTAAATCAAATACTACAAGAAGTAAAAAATGATGTTTTTTACCCCCGACCGTACAATTCAACACACCTGATACCTCTATCTATCATAGGCCGGAAAAGATCGGATATCGTGCGACAAAGCTACAAAATAAGACCGCAAGACGGACTACATCCTATACAAAATAACTATACAGTCCCGGTCATTACAATAATTGAAAAATATAAACATTTTTAAAATATAAATCAATAATTAAATAAATGTGCATGTTAATTAATGAAATAAAATCAGACATAGTTCAAAATTATTTTTCGAGGAAAAATCCATGACAATATGTATAGCAAGCGCCAAATAAGATGGCGAGAGGAGGGGGTGCGCAGAAGCAGTTTTTATAAACGTCCACGCTATATATATTTTACTCTAATAAATTATTAATTTATTAAATGATAGATGTGTAGTTTACGTCACCTAAGGTATCTTGCAAATTGATGTAAAACTAAATACAAATCTCCCCAATACTTCTAATCCTGCGCGGACTTACCCCTCTGCTCGCCAACTTATCTGGCGCGAACTTACCCTCTCCGCTCGCCAACTTATCTGGCGCGAACTTACCCCTCTGCTCGCCAACTTATCTGGTGCTTGCTATACTTTATATTAAATTAAAATACATAAAGTTATTTTAAACTGCATACATACCGTAAAAATAACTGTCAACATACACATGTATGTTGTAACAAATTATGTGCGTACCAAGACTTCGTTGTCGCAGATTAGAATTGCGATTTCTTCCTGCATAATCCCTCCATCTGTTCAGAAGTAATACGTCAACTGCTGTTGCATATGGTTTTTGTTCCACATAAAGCAAATCGTTTTCTAAAGATTGCATTCGTTTTTCATGGGAAATCTTTGATATATCTACTGCCTCTTCAGTCTCATTTTCTTCATTAGTGTCTTCTTCCCTTTCTGACATAAGAGCTAAAATATCACTGTCCGTTAACTCTTGGTGTTCGTCACCTTATCAACCACTGGGCAAAGTCCTCTTTTGTAACCTCTTTACAACCGTCTATTTTAGTTATTAATTCAAACAATTCCTCTTCGATTTCATTTGATTCTTCATCTAATGTTTCTTATTGGTCAATTATTTTTGACCAGGAATTTTGTATTGTTGAGGGTTTAAATTTTTAATTATTCCAAGCATTTACTATCCAATATACAACATCTCAAATTTATTTGTTTCAAACAGTCAGTTAAACTACATCCATCAATGTAATTTTTTTCTAAAATCGTTTCCAGGAGAATACGCCTGTAATTTTTTAAAAGTTTCTAACACACCTTGGTCCATTGATTGAACTAAATAAGTAACATTGGGGGGGGGGGGGGGGGGGGGGGGGGGGGTAGAAATATGTCGCTACTCGATAATTCAATCTCGTTCGGATGAGACGGTGCATTGTCAATTAGAGGGCTTTTGGAGGATGTCCACATTGTTTTAAAAATTTTCTAACCTCCGGCACAAAGTGTTCAAAGAACCATTGTTTGAATATGGACACATCCACCCATGCATTTTTTTGATTTTTGTAATTCACCACTAACGTATTTGAAAACCCTTGGCCTGGCCGACTTTCATAGGCATAAGAGTGGTAGTTTGTGGCGACCAGAAGAGTTACAGCAAGCTAAAACGATTATGCGTTTTTTGGATTTTTTTATAGCCGGGTGCGGATGTTTCATTTTTAGACGCTAAAGTTTTCGAAGGCAACATTTTATAATTTAGTCCGGTTTCATCGCAATTGTAAAGCTAGTCGGATGAATAATTTTCATTTTCTAACATTTTCTAAAATTTTTCTTGAAAATCAGCGAGAGCTGTAGAATTTGCGGATAATTTTTCACCACAAATTTTTAACTCCCGTATTCCATGACGTTTTTTCCATCGATTCATCCATGCAACGCTAGCGGTAAATTTTGCAGGATACTTGCTTAGGGTTAAATTTTTGGTAAGGATCTGGCTTTTTGTTGTAAGATTGGGCCCAAAATTGGTACACCACGCTCACGTTGTCCCGTAAACCATATGTATAAACTTACAGTACTTACACCAGCACCGTAATCAGCGGCAACTCTCTTTAACAACTCCGTTATTTACTTGCTCAATCGCTTTTATTTTATCTTCTAATGAGACGATAACTTTTCTTCGTTTACTGTCTATTTTCAACTAATAAATACACAGAGAAATACATACAACGTATACCACATATAAAACAAATACAACGTATGTGTTACAAATAAAACAAAGTTGGTTATGTTATGGCGGGCATGGGCTCAATTTCGGATAAGCGAGTGCATAGAATATGTTCATTTTGGACACGCAGAATTCAAAAAATGATTTCCTTTCGGATAAACCGGATTTTCAGATAAAAAAGATTCGGATAATCGAGATCCTACTGTATCACAATATTGTAAATTTCATACCGTTGATATGGTAGGATCAGTAAATTAATTTTATATCTCTTGAAATCGATATCAAACAATCGATATCTAGAAAACGGGTTATGAATACTGATTCGTAAGTATCGAATCAAGGTATCGATTCCAAAGTATCGATTCCAAAGCATCGATACCTATAGATACTTTACCGATTCCAGTACTCAGAATCGATATCGTGCACAGCCAGATACATCGCTACCTCGATTGGTATCGATACCCGATACCGAAAACGTCTGTATCGCCCAGCCCTGCTTGTGAGCTGTCGAGGTCGACTAAATTTATGGAAGGAGAATTGATGGCAATTTGGCATAGTAGCTATTTGGATCGACTCAGTTCATTTTACGGCGACCAACTTCTCGATTCGGCGCGGTTGTACTGTTGCTTCGACAAATTGACATGCTTGTGCCCCGATTCCGTTCGCGGCGGTCGAACACATTTTACCTGCCTAATGCTCGTGCAAAACGTTTTGTTGAAGTCACCACTTTATGTCATGTGCCAGAATTTTAATAGTATATCTTCGGATTGCGATATTAACTTTCCGTCCTTCTGAGCTGTTAATCAAAGCATTGCGACAGTTTAATAAGTTCATTTAGTTTAGTTGATATTGTAAATATTTTTTACTTCTCAATTTTTTTATTATTATTTTTGTTTCTCTTTTTTCCATAAATTAATTGGAACATTAATTGAACATAATAATTCCTATGTTCTTCACTACTGATTGTTATTTTTTATCATTTACTTTGTTCGGTAATTGGAACTTGTTCTGTTGGACAATTATTATTATGAAATCATTTGATGTATAATTGAAGTGCGGGATTTTTTAGTATTGAAATTTAGTATGATTTTTTATGTTCGAATTTAAATTTGTAACTTTGGCGTGGTGAACTATTTAGAACTCCGTTTCATAAAGGTCAAAAGTATCGTCAATGAGGGCGGATTTATATACTGGGTGTATTTTTTAACTTGAAACTTTAAAATATCTCGAGAAATAAACAGTTCACGAAAAAATGTCCAGATATAAAATTTAATAATTCAATGGAGGAAATACATTAGCGCTGGAATTAGTCCCTCTCTTCCTCCATGTAGGTGGGGCAGAAGTAACTTTGAAATCTTAAATAGGAATCCGTATATTTTATTACAGATTTGAAGTCTACTGGAAAAAGTACGTAGGATTTGTCTGAAACATTTTTTCAATGAATGATAGATGGCGCTGTAATCGATGAAATTCAATTTTTTTCAATTTCTCACCTAGAATCTATGCATACGATTCTGCAATTCGTTTTCAATAAAAAGAATATCACGAAAAATGACATATCAAGAAAGTACTATTATTATAACCCAGAAACGGGCCCATCTTCACATAATTGGTCAATGCAATTTCTCTCGCTCATGACTTATCGAAGTGCTTTCAAATAAAAAAAAAATTGTATTTTTTTTAATACCATTTCTTATGTTAAAAATAATTTTTATAAAAATGTTTTTGTATGTACAATGTATGTTTTTAACGTTTGTGTTATTTCTTCCATTCGCTTTTTTTCTAAAGTTACTGTGTTGGTATTTGACTGGTATGGTTATGCGATATTTGTTGTTTTTACAATAAGACGATGATACAAAGAAAAAGAAACTAAAATAAAAGTCAAGAGGACGAAAACAAAACAACAATAAACGAAATAGTGAACGATACAGGTAATTTCACTTTATTCTAATCGTTTGACGGAATTAATTCTATAACTAGAAAGAGATAAATGTAGTCTCATCCGAGCCTGTACTGTTTTTTAAGGTGCGAATAGTCACATCAGATAGAGAGGAGTGGAAAAAGGCCCACCCGTCCAGACGGAGTCTATCTGGTACACTTATGGCTCTAAAACCCAAAAAGGTATTGCAGCCGGAATATATGGGCTCAAATTAAAGACGATGATCTAAGTGAGCCCAAGGAGATATACTATGGTATTCCAAGCAGAAGTGACCGCATTACATCATTGCGTTGGTGAAATTAATAGACAGGGTGGAACGTATCGCACCGTGGTCATTTTATTTGACAGCCAAGCAATGTTAAAGGCACTGGATTTAGTACAGGTTAAATCTAAACTTGTGTGCGTGTTTTGAAAGACCTCAGTGATCACAAAAAAGTAATATTAGCCTAGGTCCCAGGGCACAAAGGCCATAGGTTTAATGAGAAGGCGGAGAAATTGGCTCGGGAGGCCTCGTCTAGATCCTTCATAGGGCCGGAGCCATCTTTTGGCATAGCAAAACAATTTGTAAAACAACCATGAAAAAGTTTGTTGAAAACAAATTCAGGGAAAGGTGGAGGAACTCACTGGGTGAAAATGGCCAAAACAGTTCCTTAGGGAATATTCGCCTAAATTTACAAAGTCTTACTGAATAGAGACGGAAAGTATGTTAAGATGATAGTAGGCCTATAAACGGAGCATTGTAAGCATTACAAATATATGAATAATAAGGGCTTGACAGAAGAAACGGTATTTAGATTCTGCAAAAGAAAGAGGAAATCGCGTTTCATGTACTATGCCAATGCGAAGCAATGTTCCTACTAATGGGAAATCAATATCCTAAAACAGCTATATTTAAAAGAACCATTCTTGGAAGCTGCTAAGCTTAATTAAAAGAGCAGGGCTGTAGGAAGTACTCTAACGAGGCATGAGGATCACAATAGATCTAGGAAGGTGCAGTACGTCCACCTTCAATAATCTAATCAAATCTAACCGTATCCAGACATCTAAAAAAAATCACAAAATTAAGGATTGATAGGATATTGATTGTCGTAGGGAAGTTAATGGGTTTAAATCCATTTATGTTATATTTATACTTTGCAAATAAAGGTCTCCATCTGGACAAATTCACATCTGTAATATATTTTAAGCGGAAATATATCTTCTCAAAGAGCAAATAATTATGGCTACAATTGAGCAAACTACAGGATTATCAAAGCTTTTCATAGAAAATATACTAGTAGTATACAAAATAATGTATTTCAGCTATATTTTACTGTTGCGAATCAATGAGAAGTCTCAAAGAGAGTACATAGAAGGAGACACTCTTCCTATGTTACGGTTCGCGACATAAAAAACGGGACAGTTTTTTTTACCTATTGTGACAGTACTTTGTTGCATCATTCTAACTTAATAATGACAGATGCATAATCTTATATTCATGGCTACTAATATTGATAAAAGACTTACTTACAAAACTAACTTACTTATTTAATCCTGGGAACTCATGTACTATCGGCGCCTAAAAAAACGGGTACACGAGTATTTTGTTCGGTGTAAATCTGAATGCATTTGACAACTCCTGACAACTAACATGACAATTAAATAAATAATTTAAAATGTCAAATGTGAACCAGCTTAAGAATTTTAAAACAAGCTATACTACTATTAGTAACGGCGGTTTTTGGCGAAAATTTTACATACCAGCATGTTTTACCGTGGCCATCAAAAAGTCCCGAAGTCCCAAACATTTTCAATAGGGTTTTCCCTATTGAAAATGTTTGGGGAAGATTAACGAAAATTATACACACCGCCAATTTTAGACTAATAATGGCTTTGAATTACAACACGGAATTTACTCGGGATTTGGTGCTGTCAATGCCGCGACGTTTACAAAATGTAATTGTAATGGAGCAATGACCAAATACTAAAATTGTATTTCAAATTCTACTGTATTAAAAGATAAAGCCTACATGATTTTTATTATATTACTGGGTTGATTAAAGAGTACATAAGATACGCAAACGATTACTGCCATTCTATATAGCATTTGCACATGGCTTGACATAAAAGCCAAAACACTATACAATTTTTGAAAAGTTACGTCAGTTCAACTGTCAATGTTGTACCCGTTTTTTTAGGCGCCGATGGTACCTTTCGGTGTCGAGTTATGCTGGAGTTGAATTTTCAGGTATTTTCTTCCATATTTCCTTCCACTTTTTTCTGTCGTTTACTACCATTTTTATTTCCTCCCATTTTGGTCCTCTTTTCTCAGCTGCTGTCCACACTTCCTCCTTCCACATTCTTCTTGGTCTGCCTCTCTTCTTTTTTCCTATTTCTTTTGCTTCGAATATTTGTCTGATAAGTTTATTCTCACCTCTTCTCACTACATGACCTAACCACCTTAGTTGTCCTTGTTCTATAGTTGTTTCGACGGGGACTATATTCAGGTTTTCTCGAAATACCTGGTTTATAATTTTATCTTTTCTCGATTTTCTTAGAAATCTCATTTCTGTGCTTGTGATTCTACTTTTCTGTTTCTGTGTCGTCTAAGATTCACACGCATATGTCAGTGTCGGTTTTACAATTCTTTTAACTATTTCTGATTTTATTTGTTTTGGTATTGCCTTTTTGCTTAGAAAGTTACTTTTTATACTATTGTACAATCTACTCGTTTTCGCAATTCTCTCATTTATCTCATCTTCTAGTGTTCCATCTTTATTTATTATTACTCCTAAATATTTAAATTTATCTACTTGCTCTAGTATTTTGTCTTCTATATGTATTTTATGGTTTTTACCTTGTTGTCCTACAACCATTGTTTTAGTTTTTTGTATATTTATTCTCATATTTAATGATTTCAATATTTCATTCAGGTTGTTGATATTATCATGCAGCTGCTCATCTGTTTCCTCTAAGAAGACTACATCATCTGCATAGCATAATTCTGTCAATATAATACATCGTAGCTTCCAATATCCGACATTATACGGCTTTAGCCTATCTTTACTTTGTTTAAGAGCTTGATCCAACATTAAATTAAAAGCAAGTGGGCTCAGAATGTATCCCTGTTTCAGACCGATTTTCGTAACATAGTTTTCAGTTTTTTTCGTAAATACTTTGTATATTTTGTATAAGATCTTTTTCTATTTCTCTATTATCTAAAATTTTCCAGATGTCTTCTCTTTTTACTCTATCGAAAGCTTTCTCCATGTCCACTGTATTTTATGTATCTGTCTTTCAGTGCTGATTGCCTTTTCTGATAATTTTCTGAGTATAAATATCTGGTCGTTAGTCCCTCTTTCCTTTCTGAATCCGCTCTGACTTTCTTCGAACGTGCTATCCAATTGGGGTCTGAGTCTGTGTTCTAATATTTTGGCATATATTTTTCAGGCGGTACTACCTAGCGTTATTCCCCTAAAGTTTGAACAGTCCCTGCTATCTCCCTTTTTATATATTGGCGTTATAATGCCCAATGGTACCTTCTTCTGCTTTTTTACCTGGTTCATAATATCTAGAAGTTCCTGTTGCCTCTCCTTGTTCATATATCTGATCATTTCTATCGTCACTTCATCGTGTCCGGGTGCTTTGCCTATTTTCATTTCTAGTATTGCCTTTGTTCTGTTGCTGTTATTTTTTTTGTGTTGTCATAGTCGTCTTGTGGTATTTGCTGCTGTTCTTTATTTTGTTCACTTTTTACAATTTCATTTTCATCTTCTAGTAGCTTCTTAAAGTATTCCCTCCATCTTTCCATAATTTTTTCTTTGTTTGTGAGCATATTTCCGTTTTTGTCTTTTATATTTCTTAACATGTTTGTTTTTGGTTTTCGCTAAATGTTTTGTTAGTTTATTGCCGAATTCTATCCATGATTTGTCCTTACTCTCTTTTATCATTTTTTCAACTTCAAATCGTTTCTGCTTGTATTTGTCATAATTTTCTTGGGATTTATGCATTAGGTATGCCTTGCATAACTGTTTTTTATCTTTTACAGTTTTTTCTATTTCAACATTCCACCTGTTTTCTTTCTCGAGTCGTTACTTATTTTTGTAATGCCACAACTGACTCTTGCTGCGTTCATTAGGCTTTGTTTGTATTCCTCCCATCTCTCTTCTATATTTTGGTATGTTCTTTTAGTTCTTATATACCTCTTCAGTTGTTCTTGATATTTTTCTTTGACTTTTTCTTCTTTTAACCTGTGACTTCTGATTTTTTCTTTGATTATTTTTCTTTTACTTTTTTGCTGTATTTTACCTTTTATTTTTAAGGTCATCCTAACCAGATAGTGGTCACTGCCTACTTTTGCACTTCTTTTCACTTTTATATTCTTTACTAGATTCCATATGTCTATATAGACTAAGTAGTAGTCAATTCTCGTGTGTACTTATGTATATTTTTATGTGTAAACTTCGAATTTCCTATTATTAGATAATTTTCAATACATGGATTTATAATTCGAGCCCCTTTATCATTTCGCATGTCCTCTCCTTCTTTTTCTAACCATCTTTTTATTCCTAGATTATTTTTTCCTACCCTACCATTAAGGTCTATCATTACTATTATCTTATCATTTTCTATTATATCTATTGTTTTTTTGTAATTTCTCAAAGTAAATGTTTTTCTCGTCTTTTACTGAATTATCAGTTGGAGCATATGTTACTATGAAATGATATTTTTCTTGATTGATTAGCATCTCTAGCACAATCATTCTTTCGTCTATCTCTTGAATATCTACAATATTGTTTGTATAATCTGGACTCTTTATTACAGCCACCCCTGCTTGTGCCGATATCGCTTGGTTTACTCTTGACCACCACATGTAGTAACCCTCTTTTATCTCGTCCATTCCCTTCCCTTTTTCTTTGTTTTTGTTACACCTAATATATTCATCTTTAAATTTTTCATTTCAGTTATTATCTCTATCTCTTTCCCATTGATATCTCGTAACATTCCATGTACCAACCTCTATATTTTCCTTTTACATTCCAATATCATTTTTCGTTGTCTTTTTTCGTTCTGTGGTCTTTTTATTTATTAGGTTTGTGTCCTTATTGAGTGCTATTAGTTTTTTGGTTCAGACTTATGTTTACATTAAAATACCAACTCTTGTTTCTATTTATTCCAAACCCTTTCCTCGTTCTCAATGAAAAGTTTCTGACATTTTATCTGTACTTTCTTACTTGCATTTCTTTCCTTTTTTGCTCTTTTTCTTATGTTAAAACAATTTACCTTTCTTTTTGTGTCAAATCATTATTTATATAAATTGCTCTTTTAATTTTTGTTTATTCTCTAGTATTTTTATTTTATCTTCCAAGGTTTCCATTTCTACTAGGTATTTATCTTCTCCAATTCTTTCTACTTTTTTTTTACTTTCACTTCCACCTCTAGTTTCTTTGTATGAAGCCTATTACTTCCTGCTTCACTTCTTTCTGTTTCCTTTGTTGTAAAGTTAATCCTGTAATCATCACATTATTTTTTCTTTTTTTCTTTTCCAATTCTTCGATCTTTTCATTTAATCTAAATACTTCCGTTTTAATATGTATATTTTCTTTCTTTAGCTCAAGTATTTCTTGCAAGTACTCTTTTTGTCCCCGTCGAATTAGTTCCTTCGAGATGTCTTTCATTATTTGCACAAGTTCTTCCATTTTTTTTTCTTTTTCTATTTCGTTTTCTTTGATACGCGTGTGTAAACTGCTCGTTTTTGTCCGTATATATCACTTTTTTCTTTTTTATAATATTTGCACTCATATACATCTGTTTCAAAATAATTATATTACAATAAGTTTATTAACTTTTACAGTTAATCACTAATTCGCTTATTGAATATTTATTATAAATCTCAATTTCAGTATGTATTTTGTATGTTGTATATGTTTCGTCTCGCTGACTTTGACAACCGAATATGTCCCGATACACGAGTTTATTTAACGCCGTTATCGCAGTCACGACCGTTCACATTGACATCCAAAACTCAACTCCTAAACTAAATTAATGTCATCGTTATAAGACATGTCTCGTTTTGTTTTGACTCGGACAGTATTTAATAGTTATTTTTGTATCTAGAACTCGAAATGGGACTTTTGCGTTCGAGAATGGAGGTTATTTTGCCGAGCCTTAGCGAGGCAAAATATCCAAATGACAATGACAAATGACATGACATTTGATAATGTCAATCACAAATATCAGTTAGTGCATAAAATAATAGTGCGTCGATTCTGGTTTAAGTAATTGCTTCTCAGTTTTAAAATGGCTCTCACTTTAGAACATAAAATTTTTTTAGTCCAGGCTTATTTTCGAAGTGGTAATAAAATTGATGGTTTATGGGTTTATTCAGTTCAAGATTGCATGGTAGAATTTCAACTACTACAGTTTTGTAATTTGTTTGTAAATATGAACAATAATGGAGAACTTTCGCAAAGAGTCATCTTTACTGATGAAGCATGGTTTTATAAAACGGGATACCTAAATTCACAAAATACAAGAATTTGGAGTAGTGAAAATCCACATGTAATTAATGAAGAATCGCTACATCCAGAGAAAATTGGTGTTTGGGCAGCGATAAGCCAAAGGCGAATCATTGGACCAATATTTTTTCAGGGAACGTTAACAGCTCAAAGGTACCGTACGGAAATTTTACAACCATTTGTCAATCAGTTGCATGATGATGAACTTCAAAATGCATATTTCCAACAAGACGGAGCACCTTGTCACTGTACTGCAGAATCTTTGGATTATTTAAGAGAATTTTTTGATGAGCGTATAATTAGTCGAAATACTGAAATTGCCTGGCCTGCACGTTCATGCGATTTAACACCTTGCGACTTCTTTTTGTGGCCTTATCTAAAAAATAACATATTTCGAACACCTATATTGAATTTGAATGATATGCTACAGAGAATCGAACAGAAATGCATGGAAATTAATAACAATCCAGTAATGCATTGATCTTGAAGGACAACATTTTCAACATTTGTTATAGTTTTCAATAAATACCTATTATTTGTTATTTATTTGTATGTATGAAACTGTCAAAATATACGACTTCGTAGGTTAAGTAGTAAATTTTAATTTACGACATACTTCAAAATGTTCTCAGTAAATCACATGCTACTAGATTAACTTTTCAAATGAACACTTGTTATTAACATCATTGCGAAAACTGTGAAGCAGAACGCGATGGGCCGTTGCTGTCTTTATTAGTGAGAGAAGTAAAATCGTATTTGTATTTTGCTATAATTTCATATTAGGTACATATTGCACTTTTTTTGTAGGGTGCAGCAAAAGTTTTAGGAGTAAACGTGACATCTGTTAGCAGCATTTTCTCGGAAATACAAAAAGGACACGCAATATGCAACCTCAAACGGAAATATGACAAAAAGAAAGAAAGAAGATGTAAAGAAATA
Organism: Melolontha melolontha; assembly: GCA_935421215.2. Taxonomy (NCBI): domain Eukaryota; kingdom Metazoa; phylum Arthropoda; class Insecta; order Coleoptera; family Scarabaeidae; genus Melolontha; species Melolontha melolontha. The sequence goes on along the minus strand of OW285242.1, from coordinate 84,132,395 downwards.
GTAAGATATTTGAAAAAATTGGCTGCATTATAATATAATTGTGGTATAATTATAGAACAACATACCTAATGTTCCGCAACACTTTCCATAAAGATGTTTTACCACCCATAAAAATATCCTTTTCAGCAAGTATAGTATTTAAACATGTAACGGTAATATGTTGTTTTATAATTATACCACAAGTATATTACAATACAGTCAATTTTTTAAAAATCTTACTATTTCTGTACATTCCTTATAGCATCTCTTCAGCGAAGCAATCTCCACTATATGTCTCTTTTTGTCAGGTTTCGGTTTGGGGTTACAAATTGCGTTGTATTTACTAGGAAATTCTGCTGACAGATGTCACGGTTACTCCTAAAACTTTTGCTGCACGCTAAAAAAAGTGCAATAAGAAATTATAGCAAAATACAAATACGATTTTACTTCTCCCACATCTGATAAAGACAGCAACGGACCATCATTATCGCGTTTTGCTTTACAGTTTTCAATTGCGGATGCAATTGAGTCGCTTACATTGGCAGCAAAACGCTTTCGGCATTTTAAACCAAGAGTAAACAAACACACGTAAAATATGCCAGAACGATATGTGTCAATGTCACTGTACATTCGCACCAACATAAATTTGCATTCGCAATAATGTTGATTTGCATTTTGTTATAATTTCATATTACATATTGCACTTATAACCTAAATACCATAAGTTTGACATAAGTGTTTACTACCCTAACCTAAAATGTATACAAATTGATTTTGCCAATGGATTTTGCAATATTGTTTTGACATCATTGATGACGTGCACGTCTTTGAATCATGAACGGCGATTAGTAGTAAAAGGGATATATTCCCGGACGACAATGTAAATTGTTGGCCGAGGCGTTAAGCCGAGTACGTATACCGCCAAAAATGTCAAACTTTAGGATGGAAATATCAGACAGATGGCGCCTAGCAACACTATTGCCAGTTCCGGATACATAAATAACTGCCATTGTATCAGTGTGTCTATACTTGCTAGCTTAAAGTTTCCCTTCAGAACCTGAAATAGCTTAGAGAATAATGAAATAAAATCATCTGTGGTGACCCGCTTTATTTAGAATACGAGTACCAAACTATTAGCGTGGCATATGGGATGGGCCTTCGTGCGTTTATTTCCTTATCAGTTTTATACTAACTTGTGAAGTGAACAGACTCGGGGTCTCTATTTTATGTGATTTTATCAATTTTTGAAATGCTTCCTTTTCTTTCAATAGTAATTTTGTGTGATTTATTGTATTTCCTTGTTCGTGTGTCTTTACATCACAATCGGAGGCAGAGTTTCAAGACGACGGCAATGGTAAAAAGATGTACAAAGTTGAAGATATTATTTGTGCATCACAGTAACTGTTCAGATTTAATAATGGAGAAATATGATAAATTTGTTAAAATTGTTGGACCAACAGTAAAAAATTATTCGTCGAATTTGGTTTGTTACAAAAGTTTTATAAAAAATTGTTTTTTATTCCTAATCCTGACAAAGAAAATCAACTGTTGAACACAGGGGTAACCAGCGGAACTTGTAAAATGAGATCGATTCTCCCGAAAGGTAATTTTGTGTATTTGATGGAATTTTGAGGGTTATTCACTTAGAGTTATTCGTTCCAATTTGAATGGGTGTATGCTAAATTGAATCAGAATTAGTTAGCGCTGATGTTCATCAGAACCTGCTTCCTGTTCAGGAAGCAGGTTCTTTTGTAACAAGGCAGTGCTCTACATAAGCCAGAACTATCATGTAATATATCCATGTGCTAGATGCTACCAAAGTTTCACTGTATTGTATACACAGCCTAGATCTTTCCCTTGTAATTTTCACCATTTCTGGACAGTAGCGCTCGTTTTGTTTAAAAAAATGGACAATATTGAAGAGATATAATGTATTTTCTTTGAATTCAAAGCCAAAGCCTGATTTCACAACTTGTCGACAGAAAGTTTAGAACCATAGGTTAGAGTGGTTTTTATTTCGCAGAACAATCTTCATTTGTTAATGTTATTTTATCCTTAGAAATTTTCAACTGAAAAAACGTACGAATTCATGTTTCATCTAGCTGATAAGAGTGATTTTAGAGTATAAAATATAAGAATCTAATTAATTAATTATTATTAATGTGCATTTAAGTAGTAACAGCATTACAGCCACAACAAGGGCTGATTTTGTTTGAGTTGTAGTTATAAAATAATCCATTATTTTTCAGTTAGCTGTATTATTATTTGGAATTATTATAGAACATGAAAAATCCCACACGTTATTTAGACACATAAATATAATGCCTTAAATTGCGATTTCCGTTTATATTTCTACGTATTAAATCGGTCACTTATGGTAATGAAATGTTTGCATTTTCCATCACCTTGGAAACAACGCAACTAATTTTTATTTTTCCTTCACCTATTAGTCGTACGTGTGAGTGAACTTGTATAGTGTGAAAAATTGATTGGCTTTCGTGAAGTGCCCACAATTAGTGTCTGACTCCCAAGTCGAGTATGACCAAATTATAATTTATTATTAATCAGTTTGTATATCTGTGGGATTAACGTACAGTATTATAATATAAAGTAAAATAACATAAGGTATGTGAAAATTTTTATTACATATATATATTTCTATTTAAACAATTTGAAATATAACAGAAACTAGAACAAGTAGCGCGTATATTATTTCCTTATTCATTGGCATATTCCATAGGAGTTTGATAGCTGAATATATTGTAAAGGTCAAAAACAGCCAAATCGTGTGTTTTCTCTTCAAACGTGCAGGACTTATCTGCATGGCAAGATTCTGAAAATAAAATTATGTTTTTCAAAGAATTGCTTTAAATATCAAAAGTAGAGTTTGTTTAGTCAAAATTATCGGTAAATTATTCTTGTTATATTTGATATTTGTATACATATACACATACTCGTACTATTAATAATATGAGGGTAGGACCGACTTTTACTACCTCATTGCAGTATACCGTGAATAGTACGAACGATTTTGTGCAATTTTATTTGTCCCAATTGTAATACTCGTATCCAATTTTCTTTTTTTGTTTTCATTAAACAAAAATGAAGCATTTTTTTCTTTGTAGGATATAAAAAGAAATTTTATGAGATGTGTCATTGTCATTCATTGTCTGAGTATCAAATGACCGTGTTTAGTGCGTGAGAGACATCCTTCAAACTGCTCGTAGGAATCAAAATTTCGAGGACGAAACTTGGTGTTTTCGCTCTGATACCATAACTAAATGTGCGGAAGAGAAGTCACCATCATTACCAAAGGGAAAAAGTTTGTTTGCAAAAGTAAAAAGTGAAGACAATGTTGGTGTGTTTTTACGACAGTTTGAGAATTATTCATCTTCTAAGAGACGGATCGTTACTGAGCATTTATATTTCAGTATTCTGTAACGCTTATGGAAGAGGATTGGCGTGCGGCCTGACTACTTGTTTTGGCGTTCGTCAATGAGCAGCGCTGAATATTCTTCTATGCTCTGTCTTAATAACTTCTGTAATATAGCAAGGTTGTTGTTTTTGTGAACGTATCTCTCTCTCTCTAGTGGTGGCGCCATGATGACTCTGTAGTAAAATGAAACACGTGTCTCCATCTCTGGAGATACCTTCACAAATATATGAACTTGTATTGTGTTCTCCACACACGATTTTTAATAATATTTTATATTATTAAAATGTTTTTGTTATATACTATTCAATTGTCGGGCTATGTATGTCTATTCTGTTGTGGTTTGGTGATTTTTTTGTTAATGTTTATCGCACACCAGTCTACAGATATTGCTCAATCTGTCTTTATTATTTCCAAAGATTCTCTAATCACGCAATTGTATTAATGTTCGCTTTTAGTCAATATCTTGGTGTTCTCGCAGTCAGTACTGTTGGCTTTCTTTTCTCCCCTTTGCTTTAGATATTCGCCAACTGCAGATTTTTCTATTAGATTTTTTACTTTATATTGAATACTACGTCTAGTTTGTCTAATATAAACTTTACTATACTGACATTGTAGCTCACATATCCTTTGATTTTTAGTTTTGGTACTCTAGACGATGAACGATGACCGACACGAATAAACACCATCTCAGAATAGTACCCTTCTTCGGTGGAACAGGGTAATAGTTTAATTAGTTAATTCATTACCCTTATCGGTACAATCTTATGAGTCTTAACCAGCATTTTGACAACTACTATCCCTCGGCCTACCTCGTCATCATTATTAGCCTTCGGTTCAAACATTGTAGCATTTCCTTCAAGGTAATCACCTTTCATACAAACCGTCAAAAATGTCTCCTTTCATCCAGAAAACATTATGTGCTGTAATTACCCTTACCGACTCATAATTTTTTTCATTAAGAACCAATTATTCATTATTTATCTTTAAAATGCCGTCTTTAAATCTAACTGGAAGCCGTGAGTGTTCATAATGTCCAATCCCAAGATTATTTCTTCCTCTATGTCGGCTACCAGAACGCGATGTTGGATTGATGTTGGTCCTATGGTAAAGTTGACGTCCATTTCACCTACCAGAGAAACTGCTTCTCCAGTTGCTGTCTTAACTCTCTATTTATTAGAAAATAACGTTTTATTTCTGGTAATTAAATCGGGTCGCACGATGGTTTTCATCGATCCTGCTAGCAAGCAAGCATAGGTCCTTCCTTCCAGAATTGCGTCCACATTCAGGCCGTTGGTTTGATGTTGCAAGGATGCGACTTGGCCAAGCATCATTGGGGCTTCCTTATACTGGATCGATGATTGCCCCCTCATTGCCCGCTCATCGACTCGCTTTAGTTTTCCTGTTGCTCAGCGGGTGCTTTCTTGGCCACCTTACCACATTTACTTCAAATGTGACCGATTTCTACACAATCTCAGCATCGCAATGCTCTTTTATTTGGCTGGATCTGATTTGGGACTCGACTTACCACCTGCTCCATAAGTTCCTCGTTTTCCTGTTTGTTGACAGTACAGACTCGAACATGGTTCCGAAAGGCTTGTTTTGCAGTCTCGAACTCAAGTGCGTATGCCAAAGCATCTATCAAGGTCTTTGTTCGTTTCAAACTTAATGCCTGCTGCGTATCACTATCTCGGAGACCATCTATGAACGTCTGGACAGCCATGAAACTATCTGACCCCATCGGATATGCACGTCGAACCAGACGGGCAGTATCTGCCTTAAATTTCTGACGATTCTCGCCTTTTTTTGGGACCGATTTTTCAGTTGGGTATGGTATACCGGCTACAGATGCGCATGGTCGTATCTTATATATACCGTTTAATGAGTTGGAAATAATCTTTGCGTTTTTCAGGAGGTAATATCTGCAGAATATCACTAGCATCACCCCTCAACCATATGATTAAAGCATTAGACTTCTCCAACGTTGGTGGCTTGATTCTGGTCTTGGAGATAGCTACAGTTTCTTTTATTTCGATGGGCCGCGGCATAGCTTCTTAGTTGACCTCCTTGTGATCAGAATGACTCATGGTTTCAGGTAATTTCATCAGAGCCATTAGTTCCTCTAAAACTAGAATGTTCTTCTAAAAGTTTAGACTTTTCTTGGAAAAGTTTAGAATTTTCTCCTCCACGGTAATAAAAACTTAGTCGCTGTTCTAGAACTTTCTCCACTTATTCCAGACTTTTTTCGAAGCTTCTAGAATTTTCCAGTAGTTGTTTTTCCAAATTTTTCTCTGGTGTCTGCTGCATTTGTTGCCATTATTCGTTGTTCGTTGTTTTTACATTGTCCAGATTCTTCTATTTCATTGTTATCATTTGAGTTTTCGTATTGTCTATTAGTCGCCATTCGAAAGTTTTCACGCTGGCCAGATTCCTCTGTTCCATTTGAATTTCTGAATCTATTAGACGCTGTTCCAAAATTTGCTAATTGTCTATTAGTCGTTGTTCAAAAGTTTTCACACTGTCCAGATTATTCTGTTCCATTTGAATTTGTGAATCTACGAGGGGGTATTGATATCTAGTTAGCCTAAGCCATTTTCCTTGAACAAAACAAAATGTTGTTATAATGGAAAAAAATAATGACACTGTAAAATCTTAAGTGAAGATGTTGAGGTATTGCTGTGAAGTAAATTTTGAAAATCTATAAATTGGAGTATTGAGGCATCATCAAATAGTTGTATTTGACGAGGTTAAGTGATAGGGAAATTTACAAAGATATGCTTAACACACTTGGCAATCAATGCCCATCATACGCAACTGTAACAAATTGGATTGCGTCATTCAAAAGAGGAAAACTTTCCGTTGAAGATGAGAAGCGACCAGAAAGGTCGATTTCGGTGTCCACCCCCGAAAATATTGACGCAGTTCATGACATGATATTGTCAGATCGTCGAATTGTTCTGAAACATATAGCTGAGTCACAAGATTTCGTATGAACGCGTCCAGGTATTTATTTCATATAATGAGCGATGTCTTCTGTTTTCTCTACTATAGTAAAATAGGAAAATAATTAAAAGAACACCGGCAACCGAGACGTTGTTATTAGATAATTATCAACGAATAAATTATGGCGGGAGCACAAGACAACATCAGTGTTTAGAAAACTTCTGAAAAAGTTGACAGCATTATCAGTGAAACGTCAAGAAGTATAATTAAATTTGTTCTCTTAAGTGCTATTAAATGATGTCTTACATTGCAATTATTGCGGTGAATTTTTAACTTATTCAAGTTGTCTAAGAATTGAAACTTTCCGATCATTAATATAGTTTAAATATAATGTATAGAATTCACGGTTGGCTCTTGGTGAAACATGATTAATAATTTACTAAATAAAACACTTGGTATATTTGTTTCACAAAATGTATTTAAAATATATCTGACATATGTTTCGACTTATACAGTCATTCTCAAAGAGTCATGTAAACTAAGTGAAAAGAATACTCCTACCCATATTTATGGCTTATTTTTTGAAAGTTTTATTACAGCATCGATTGTGGGGGTATTTGAAAAATCCAATTGCGTGTTTGTGACCTGTCTGTTGAGATTTATGGCTTTTTTTATTTCTAAAATTTCTAAGAAGTCGAGCCTTTTACCCTTATTACAAGAGTGTAAAAGTTTGAAATTATTAGCATTAGCATTAGCATTAGCTCTTGTAATAAGGGTAAAAGGCTCGACTTCTTAGAAATTTTAGAAATAAAAAAAGCCATAAATCTCAACAGACAGGTCACAAACACGCAATTGGATTTTTCAAATACCCCCACAATCGATGCTGTAATAAAACTTTCAAAAAATAAGCCATAAATATGGGTAGGAGTATTCTTTTCACTTAGTTTACATGACTCTTTGAGAATGACTGTATAAGTCGAAACATATGTCAGATATATTTTAAATACATTTTGTGAAACAAATATACCAAGTGTTTTATTTAGTAAATTAATAGTTTAAATGTTAATTTATGATAATATTAGATGAAAGTTAATAGTTAGTTATGAGTGGATGCCTAATGATCAATTGAATAGTTTTGCTGACAGGTAAAATTGTCGATCGAATCAAAAACCCTAAAATTTCTTCTACAAATAAAAGGTTGCAGAGTGCAAAATTGTCAACGTAATAGGTCAATTAATTTTTTTAATTAATGAGACAAGAACGCTAGTATAGGTCTAACAATATGGTATGCATCCTTTCGTTCCATTTCGTTTTAGCAAGAAGTGTACTATTTTAAATGGAGGTCTAGCTTATCAACTTGCTTCAAATAATTTATCTTTTCTTGGTGGACAAGTTCGCTTGATTTGTATGACATTAATTTATTTAGAAATAGTTGAAAAGTGAAGTTTATTCAGATAAGATGAGCTAACATATTGTTAGTCAATAGAAAGAATTCAAGATGAAATATATTTCTGGAAGTTTTATAAACCAGTATTTAGAATATACGAGAAAAGAGACACAAACAATTACGTATGGATCAAATATTTAAATATGTTTGAGGCCTGGAAAATATATGAGAAATAACAAGGAGACGCAAAAAGTACGGTCATCAGTAGAAAGAAAATAAAAGATAATATTAGATCAGAAGGGGAGAAACTCTAACAAGTTAAGAAGTTTGAATATTTAGGAACAGTACTCATAATATTCTATACTAGAGTCATGAGCAATATTTTTGCCAAAGAGATGGTTGAAATTCTAAAAAAGTGCAGTTGTATCAGAATATCGAGCAAATACATAAAAACAGAAAAGTGGAATCATGGAATTAGCAATTTCTAAATGAGTTATTTAAGAAAAATAGAGGATAAAACTAAAAAATTGGAGATATAATGTAGAGATAAGTTGAACGTATAGTTAATACACAACTTGAGGAAGAGAGGGAAATTAAGATGGCTCGGGCATCTGAACAGAATGAGCGAGAACAAAATGTCAGGGAAAAAAGTCAGTGGTCAAGAAAAACTTGGGAAAACGTAGAAATCAAAGAAAATATGGAGGAAAAGAGGACCAGAAAAGGTACAAACGGGTTGAGTAGACTTATACAAACCAGTTGTGATCTTTCATAAGATTAGAATAATTGGTGGACAAAAAACTTTTGTTTTTAACTAATAAAATTCTCAATCTAGTAAAATATAAAATAAAAATAAACTACTGCGTTGTTAATAAATATACCGATTTATGCTGATTAAAAAATATGACATAATTCTTCAAAACAATTATTCACATAGTTGCAATACCTTGCGAACAACATATACCATCTGCTGCACATCTTCCAGTATTTCTACGACAAGAACTGTTGCCTGCTGTACAGGGTTCATTTTCATGAAAGAGTCCGTCTCGTTGACATCTAATTGTATCAGGAGTTCCAAAGAGGCATCCAAAAGGGCCGCAGCAAATACTAGCGCCGAAGCATTGGCCACTGTGTCCTGGACCGCATGATATACACTGTAAAATGTAAAAAGGAAATTACAAACCACTGAATACAGTGAGAATTATTATTTTGTGTTCAATAATAATGCAAAGCTATACTTCTTCGGCGAAATTAAAATCAATTAATATTAACCCGCACTAAACAACGAGTGAGATTTGAATCCGAAACTTCTCTCTTGTGTTGACCATAGTATCATTAAAGACTGCGTTTCCGTATCTAGTAAATGCAACAAATTATATTAGGAAAATAAATGGCAAATAATTTAGAATTTGTTTTAAAGCTGTTATTGTAGTCACGAAATTTATGAATAATAAATTTGTAATACTGCACTCCAATTTCATTCTAATAAATATATAATGTAATTTTATCTAAGCAAACAATGTAATTCTCGTGTACGAAATTTAATTGCAATTGGTACGTTATTTAGAAAAACTGGCGTGAAGTATAATGAATATTCATTATAGAATGAGTAAACTTACCGGCTTTACATTAACTGCTTCTAAGTTATTCAATTTTCCATTTCTTTTGCCACCTCTGGGACAGTTGGTAATTAGACAGCCCTGTGCAAAATATTCTTCGAAAACACAAAGCAAACTAATCGTAAATACGAAGACAGTCTTCATCTCGATGGCTTGCTCTGTCGAACTAATTTTCAAACGCGAACCGGCGTCTTTATATACCGCCTTTGCTGTTGCCTTGTTTCGAAAATATCAAAAATTCAATTCGTGACGTTAAGATTTTTATGCGAATGAAATATATTGAAGTATGTATTGTGTTCACTTTATAACATCGGACACCTACGGAAAATGCCCAATGAATTTTGTATTATTCACAGAAATAGGGCGTATTGTCATGAATTGCACTTAGCAGTCATGTTATATGCAAATGTTTTCAGAAGGTAGTGGATTTGATATGAATGGTGGTAGGAATGTCTGATTCGGAAGAAGAGGAGGTGTTGGAAAAACAGTTGAAAATCGCATTTCTTGGTGAAGCACACGTCGGAAAAGTAAGTGCATATTTATAGATAAAAACTAATATATATATGGTAGATTTAATTAGTTGGCGATTTAAGGTCTGGTACTTCAAAATGTATATATTGAAAACAATCTTAGATGTTTGGGCATACGATGCCTTTCTCAAGGAATTTAAAATATAAATGACAATATATTAATGTCATACTTATACAATTTGTAGTTGTCATAGATACATAATTAAATTCACTATTGAAGAAGAAATTAATAGTATTAATTTTCTTGATATTTCTTTAAGCTATGATAGACAGGGTACTATTTATACAAATTAGTATAATAAACCCACAGCTTCTTTTCGATATATGAATTACCACTAAAATGCACCTACAGTATTCAATAAAATGATTATAAATAATCTGACTGATAGAGCAGTAAAACTATCACATACTCAATACAGAAAAGATAACATCAAGAAAATTAAAACGATATTAATAGAAAATAACTATCCGCCACAACTTATAGACCAAACAATTAAAAAAAGAATCCACCAAATATACAACACTGCAGAAACCAATAACAATTTAAACAATGAAACAACATATATCACGATTCCATATGTTCCACAATTATCAGAAAAAATTAAATACACTTTAAAAAAATATGATATAGCTACAACATATAAACTTAGTAATACTAATAAACATCTATTTTCAAAACTAAAACCTAAAATAGAAAACAATCGAGAAACACATGTCATCTATAAAATACCATGTCACGATTGCAATAGTTAGTACATAGGCCAAACTAAACAATATTTATACAAAAGAATATAAGCCCACAAATACTCTAAAACAGACAAAACTGCTTTATTTACACACAAATTACAACGCGATCACCATTTTGATTTTGAAAACACAGATAATTGATAAAGAACAACACACAATGAAAAGAGAAATTAAAGAAATTGTTAGTATTAAACAGGAAAAAAATTAAATTAACAACAGAAGTGATATAAACATTTAAGCAGTATATACTATAACCTAATTATGTAACGATCTGCAATTTACCATCATAATATATGTTGCTGTTATACAGGGTGTCCAGAAACTCTCCTGACAAACGAAGACCGGAGTTTCCTCAGATAATTTTAAGACAATTAAACCCAAAATCACCTAGTCCGAAAATGCTTCCTAAGGGAGCTAGAGTTCTTTGAAGATGCTGCAACAGAAGTAAAACCTACGTCTTTCATTGTCAAATTGTTGTCAGTTCGCGAAGTTTATCTATTCATTTTTTACTTTGTGTTATTCAAACACAACGATTTCAATTAAAAAAAAAATGGTTTTTACTAATGAGGAATACGCCGATATGCATTTAGTTTATGGCGAAATGAGGTGTAACGCTCGAGCGGCGCAACGTAGATACGCTGAAAAATTTCCCAATCGTCAGCATCCCACTCACTCAACATTTACAGCTCTTCATAAACGATTAAGAGAAACAGGTTCAGTGGTCCCAAAAAATAATGAAACAGGGAGACATAATGATGTAACAGCAGAACATGAAGATGTTATTTTAATGGAAGTTGAGGAAAATCCAGAAATTAGCGCTCGAAGACTATCTGCCATGTACCCCACAATTTCAAAATCTTCCGTAGGAAATATCTTACACAAAGAAAATTTATATCCTTTTCATTTTACAAAGGTGCAAGCACAGCTAGAAGGAGATTTTCCTGCTCGCGTAGAATTCGCTAGATGGTTACAAAATCAGAAAAATCTAGATTAAGATTTCTTCAGGAACATTTTGTTTGGTGACGAAGCTACATTCTCAAAAAATGGAATTTTTAATGTACATAATGCACATTATTATTCGTACGTTGGTGACAATCCCCACGTTGTTCAAGAATTTAAGCACCAGCATAGGTTTAGCATAAACGTCTGGATAGGAGTAGTTGACGACTATCTACTTGGACCTGTGGAATTACCTGCTCGTTTAAATGGTGCTGATTACTTACATTTCCTGCAAAATATTTTACCTGATTTGTTAGATGAGGTGCGTTTAAATATTCGGCAAAACTTATGGTTTCTACAGGACGGCTGTCCGGCCCACTTTAGCAGGAATGTACGAGACTTTCTAGATAATAATTACGAAGACCATTGGATTGGAAGAGGCGGTCCAGTTGCTTGGCCAGCAAGGTCGCCGGATTTGAATCCTTGCGATTATTGTGTTTGAGGATACATAAAAGCATTTGTTTATTCCGTTCCGATACAAAATCGCGCACAACTCTGGCTAAGGATACAAGACGCTTGCAACGAATTTAGAAATAACTTTGGAATTTTTGCAAGAATTCGGCGTTCTCTAAGCAAAAGGGTAAACTTATGCATAGAGACTAATGGTCATCACATCGAGCAACTTTTGTAACAATCTACCTTTGATACTTGTTATTTTTTTGTTAGTTTCGTTCCATTGTAATAAATAATTTGTTTTTAATTTATTAAATTAATTTTCATCCATGCCTTGATAGTCCAAGCCAACTTCGTCGCTAAAAATAAGTAGGTACTATCGTGAGCAATTGAAAGTTAACACTTTATTATGTTGGCATGTCGAAATTTCAAAATTTATCTAATGTATACAGTACTTTTGAAGTGTCAGTGTCAGCATTTAATCATAACATAAATGACATTAGCTTGACAATTTGGTAAAATTTACGCAGCTATAATAGTGCGTTCACTTTCAATTGCTCACGATAGTACATAATAAATTGAACTTTAATGAAGAAAAAACGAAAAATTTACAAATAGATTTTTCTAGAAAACGGTGTATCCTACCGACTTAAAGTAAGAGTACATTTTAGTACTGGAATACCTGAAAATTTAATAATCTAGTGTCACAAATGCTTAAAAGTTAAAGACAAAAAAGTTATGCCTTAAAATAACCGTTGACCTACCCAAAACGGACGCCTATGACCGGTACTAGAAATTCGCAATTGATGGAATCGATTCATCTCTGGAGGATAAATAAGCATACCAGTTTTTGTTTTTCTAAATAGAAGCGTTATGGAGGAATTTAAAAAAAAATAAATACAAGGCGCCATCTTCAAAGAACTCTAGCTCCGTTAGGAAGCATTTTCGGACTAGGTGAATTTGGGTTTAATTGTCTTAAAATTATCAGAGGAATCTCCGGTCTTCGTTTGTCAGGAGAGTTTCTGGACAGCCTGTATAAATATATATCTTGTTATTTAAATATCTGTACATTTGCTTATCATGCTGACAGTTCCGTGTTTAGATCCCTGACTGGCTGTCCGAGTAGGTTTTCGTAGTTTTCTTCTCGTTTAAGACGAATGCCGACAGCTTAACATCTTGAGCCGCTCCACGAGCGCATACATAATAATTACTCATGCCTTGCCATTCCCCGTTTTTGTTGTCTAACTATTTTTAGAATACTAAGGCATGATTTATTGTTATTAAACTGGAATGTATCTTTGAATAATTTTCTCCATGACAACTACATATTGTATAAGTATGACATTGATATACTGTCATTTATATTTTAAAGTCTTTGAGAAAGGCATCATATGCCGAAACATGTAAGATTGTTTTAAATTTATATATTTTTAAGTAAAACCAGACCTTAAATCGCCAATTAATTGAATCTACCATAACATACAAAGGTTACGAAATAATTATCTATATATATATATATATATATATATATATATATATATATTGTAAATATTCTTTCTACACATGTATATATATATATCTATATATATATATATATATATATATATATATATATATATATATATATATACACTATGTCTCACTAAGTTGGAACCATATGGAAAACTTTTTTATTATTAATTTTAGGAAAAACTATTCTTCATAAAAAGTTCTGCGTGTTCTAAAATCTAAAATGCAATCATCAGATATTAAATTTTTTCAGTCGTATACACGGTTTGTAAAAAAATATGAATTTTACTCAAGAGTAAAGTACCTTTATGTTTGACAATATCGAAAATTGTTATAAAGAAAAGTTAATCAGAACTAAAATCTATGTTTAAATATGCAATTACATCTATTTACATTGAAAAATTTGGTTTTGTTATTTTTTACCAATCTTTTCATTTTCAACGAACATTTATCTCTTGTGATTATGAAACACATCATAACTTTTTCGTTTCTAAATGTTTTCTAACAATTTTGCAATTTAAACACGTAATTAATGCATGTGCATTTATTTTGCAAATAAGAAAATACGTACAAATACTAAGTTGTGTTTAATACTAGAAATAAATAGAAATTTATTTTTCACTCATTCCACTAATGCCTCGACATATCCACCCTCTCGTTCAATACATTTAATCATTCTATTAGTAAATTCACGTAATACATTCCTTATCATTTGTGGAGAAATTTCCTGGCATGTTTCTAAAATTATCCTCTCCAAATGGTTAACATCTTGTAACGGCCCTTTCTGATAAACTTTTTGCTTCAAGTAACCCCATAAGAAGTAATAAAGGGGGGTTAAGTCAGGGGACCTAGCAGGCCAAAAAAGATCAGAATATCTGTGAATAACTTTTCCATAGAACATATGTTCAAGATATTCCCTAACATTCAATGTACTACGGCATGTGACACCGTCTTGTTGGAACCAAATACATTGACGTACTTGTATGGGTAGTTCGTCTATGTAGTCATTGATGTGAGTTTGTAAAAACTGTAAATAACGTTTGGCATTCATACATTGTCGAAAAAAAATGTCCTATTACTCTGTTCTTATAAATGCCACACCACACGTTCGTCTTAAATAAATATTGGTCATGAGCCTTTATTGTCAAATTTGGATTATTGTCAGACCACCAGCGAGAATGTTGTGACGAGACAGTTCCATTTGAGGAAAACGTTGCTTCATCGGAAAAAATTATATGCCTCGTAAAAAAAGGGCCCTCTTCTAACTCTCCTTGGATGAGACAGCAAAAATCAAAGCGCCTATCATAATCCCTTTCTTTCAATGTGTGAATGATTTTTGGTTTGAATGGTTTGTATTTATTTAATTTTAAAATTCTTGCCACTGTATCTTTACTTACATTTTGTTGCATCAACGATATCCTTTTGCGCAATGACAGTTTTGGCTTTTTCTACCACAGACAGCATGACTTCAAACTGCGTATTCTCATCGGCAACCAGCTTTTGGCGTTTTCCATTAAAATTATTTTTAATACTTCCAGTACTCTTAAATTGATTCACTATTTTCGTAACAGTTGAATTATTAATATTTTTATTGGAATGTCTACTATTAAAAATAATAGCTGCTTCTCTGTGTGTTTTATAATTTTCTCCCACAATTAAAACAATTTCTATTTTCTCTTCACAAGTTAACACTACAATATTTATGTGTCATAAATTCTAACGCGTTTGAAACTCACTGTCAAACATTTATTGCTATCAACAAATCATTTGTATGTCAATGCATCCTAGATTACATGTAACAACAGTTAAATTTGCATTGATATTGTAAATGGATGTAATTGCATATTTGAACATAGTTTTTAGTTCTAATCATCTTTTATTTATAACAATTTTCAATATTGTCAAATATAAAGGTACTTTACTCTTGAGTAAAATTCATATTTTTTGACAAACAACGTATACTACTGAAAAAATTTAATATCTGATGATTGCATTTGAGATTTTAGAACATGCGGAACTTTTTATGAAGAATAACTTTTTTTCCTAAAATTAATAATAAAAAAGTTTTCCATGTGGTTCCAATTTAGTGAGACATAGTGTATATATATATATATATATACAGGCTGATTCATTTTCGGCCCTCACCATGGGGATCTCGCTTATTATTGGAGATAGAGTATAGGTTTAAATTTGGCAAAGTTGTTAAATTTTGTGTTTGTTATAAATCCGTAAAGAAAATAGACCTGTGACAAATGACTTTCGTTATTAAAAAAAAAACGCGAAAACCCCATTTTCTTCTTTTACCTGTAGCACCCACATTTGGCCTTGTAGAGAAAATATAAAAACACATCCTTGTGGCCATTTCTAAATCTCTATCCAGTAGTGTACTCTAAATTTTTATACGACGTTTCGTTTCTTTCTGGCCATCATCAACTATCTAATTTCTTATAGGCGCCATATTGGATTTAGACATCTTCAGAAAGAGTTTTTTTTTCTGATTTCAACAATGTACCACATGCTGACTAAAGTTTTTAACATTGGGTTTTATTTGAAAGAATAAATTATAAGATTAAATAAGGTAGCTATGGAATTTCAATCTGTCAAACATTTCATTTATTGTTCATTAATAATACAAAAATGTCATACACTAACGAAGAGAAACGAGATATGATAAGTATTTTTTATTCTTCTAACCGAAATTCAACAGTAGCGAGTACAAGATATCTACAATTATATCCAGAACGACAACAGCCTCATCGTACCATTTTTCTAGATCTCGACAGAAATTTGGTCGAGAATGGATCGTTTACTAAGCCGCGTAATGGTCAAGACAACAGGAATTTAAATGAAAATCGACAAAATATTTTACAAATGGTAAATTAAAAGCGTGGTTTCAAATTTCATGTTAATCTTGTATTTTTATAGATAAATAATAATCCATCAATTTCTACACGCGAAGTAGCGTCAGAATTAAATTTGTGCCAGTCCAGAGTTTGGAGAACTTTACATAAAAGTAGGTTTAAACCATACAGGATCCATGTTAGTTACTCTTTACTGCCTGGAGATAATTTGAGAAAGCTAGAGTATTGTAATTGGTTAATGGGAAGGATAGAAAATGACGAAAATTTTTTAAGCAAAATCATCTGGTCAGATGAAACAAAATTTACAAATTCTGGAATGTTCAACAGAAATACGGAGCACTATTGGGCAGTACAAAATCCCCGACAAAACAGGGCTAGAAGACCACAACATCGTTTTGGAATAAACGTTTGGATGGGTATTTTGGCAAATCGTCTCTTAGGACCAGTTATGTATGAAGAACATTTAAATGGAGAAAGATATTTAAACATTTTACGTACATACGTATCTGACTATCTTGACGACAATATCCCATTAAATCAATTACAATATTTATGGTGGTAACAAGATGGCGCACCAGCCCACAATGCAGCTGTTGTTAGAAATTTCTTAAATCAAGAGTTTGCAAACCGTTGGATTGGAAATAGTGGAGTTGTTGAATGGCCTGCGAGATCACCTGATTTAAGTCCGCTAGATTTTTTTTATGGGGATATGTTAAAAATAATATTTATAAAGTAGATGCGCCACAAAATATTGAAGAATTACGAGACAGACTTCAGAATGCCTTCGATGCAGTTCCTAGAAGAACTATACAAAGGGCAGTACAAAATTCCAGAAGACGTGCCCAATTGTGCATTACCGAAGATGGCCAGATAATTGAACATTTACTGTAATTGTTTATTTTTCTATGTATTTTTATTAATGTTTTTGTTATCGTGTACTCGCTACTGTTGAATTTCGTTTCGAAGAATAAAAAATACTTATCATATCTCGTTTCTCTTCGTTAGTGTATGACATTTTTGTATTATTAATGAACAATAAATGAAATGTTTGACAGATTGAAATTCCAAAGGCTACCTTATTTAATCTTATAATTTATTCTTTCAAATAAAAGCTAATGTCAAAAACTATAGTCAGCATGTGGTACATGGTTGAAATCAGAAAAAAAACTCTTTCTGAAGATGTCTAAATCCAATATGGCGCCTATAAGAAATTAGATAGTTGATGATGTCCAGAAAGGCCATCTAGAAAGACAGGTCTATTTTCTTTACGGATTTATAACAAACACAAAATTTAACAACTTTGCCAAATTTAAACCTATACTCTATCTCCAATAACAAGAGAGATCCCCATGGTGAGGGCCGAAAATGAATCAGCCTGTATATATTGTAAATATTCTTTCTACACTTTACGACGCTATTTTATTCGAATTTTTCATAGAAAAAATTCGCCCTCGAGTCACGACCTCTGACTTGCTGGACTATTGCTCGACCACTGAGCTGTTGAGGCGTGAATTAGAAACTTTTATGGGGATGCTTTGAGTTACATCAAAGGATACAGATGAATATATCTTGCCCGTAGTACGGCAGTTGTGCAAATTAATTGTGTTTTCGCGAAATATTGTAATTGTAAATATTCTATCTACACTTTACGACGCTATTTTATTCAAATTTTTCATAGAAAAAATTCGCCCTCGAGTAGGAATCGAACATTACTTCGCGAAAACGCAATTAATTTGCACAACTGCCGTACTACGGGCAAGATATATATCATCTGTTTCCTTTGATGTAACTCAAAGCATCCCCATAAAACTTTCTAATTCACGCCTCAACAGCTCAGTGGTCGAGCAATGGTCCGGAAAGCAGAGATCGTGGGTTGGATTCCTACTCGAGGGCGAATTTTTTCTATGAAAAATTCGAATAAAATAGCGTCGTAAAGTGTAGAAAGAATATTTACAATTACATTACTTCGCGAAATCGCAATTAATTTATATATATATATTCTTTATTATACATATATTATATATATACATATATGTAGTTCTGTATACTGAACCCTTGTGATCCATAATTAAGTAATTTCAATGAAACATCGATCTTACGAGTTTGTACGTATTGTACAAATTAAATGATGTATACTATCGTGTTTCAGCTTATTCAAGTTTATTTTAAGTAATCGTCTTTTTGTTTACAAAAAAATGAATGTTACTATTGCTACTTTTACAATTGCCTTTGATTTCGACCTTAAACTGTCCTATAGCAAATATCTAATAAAGGATTACAACAAAGTGTTCAATGTGTGACATAGCTAACAAACTCCTTATTATATTTAACCCAATATTCTGTAATACTTGTTTACAAATAATGGGTTACTATAAATTTTTTTTTTATTAAGCTGCCAACCGATCTGCCATTTTATGCTGATATGTTCGATATTTAAATTTGTCAAAAATTTGAAAAAGTAAGTCAAGTAAGTTAATAAATTCAACAATTTGTTGTTTTTACTTTCAAAATTATCTTTACTATCGTGTAAAATACATTTATTGTAACGGCCTATTTTGGAAATGGCTTGCAAAATGAAGATGGTAATTGGATATATTCCAAGAAGTTGACTTATAATCAGTTTATCGAAATGTATCCAAAAAAACAAATTGAATTGATTATTTTTACTTTTCACAGCACAGAATAATCGAACGGTTTTTAAACACTGATAATTTGTTACACTCTATATATTGGAAAAAGGGAATCAAGTTGTTGAACAAAATCCTCATATTTTTGTACGTCGTCCTTTTCCAACTAATAGGTAAGCTCCAGTTAACAATTAATCTGTTTTTTTAATATTTTCTACATCCATTCTAAAACTTTCCTATGAATACTTTGACAAGAACCTGAAAGAATAGCTACATTTACACCCATATAAATTTTCAATTGTCCATAAAATTCATCCCGCCAAATTTTTTTAACGAATTAAGTTTTGTCAGTGATATAATGATCATCTACGTAATAACAGTGATCAGCAAAATAATATTTTTTATTCCGATGAAAAATGATTTCGCCTGTCTGGTTATGTTAATTCGGAGAATTATAGAACTTGGTCTTCAGATAATCCAGATAATTTAATCGAAGTACTATTACATCAAGTTAAAAGTGGTGTTTGGGTGGCAGTGTCAAAACTACAAATTATTAGGCCAATATTCTTTTAAGAAACAATTGACGCCCAAAGATATGAAACCATTGTTTTAGAGTCATTTATAAATCAGTTGGATAACAGAGAATTAACTAATGGTCGTTTCTAACAGGATTTTGCCACGTCACACACTCCACATAGGATTATGGATTGTTTACCGAAATATTTCCTAGACTATTTTATAAATGTGGGTTTATGGGCAGTAGATAGCTTAATTTGTTTCTGGATTTTACTTAATATTAAGCTTAATATTCCGGACTTGAACCCAAGTCCCAACGTAGACAATATTTTTAAATTAAAAATTTCGTATGATTTGCTTTGTAATTTGTGGATAGCAATGTTTACATCCTCATTTACTTCCCAATTTCATTCTAATTTGATATTTGTAAATATTTCATATAAAAGCCGAAAAACTCCAAAAATTTGTTAATTAATATATTTAATGAACGGGTAAGAAATTATCTAAACACTAATACAAGGTGTGCCGTATCGTTATGTTCAAATTTTAGGAGTGTAAAGTAGACTTCATTTCAAGTAACAAAAATGCAAAACTTGTATATCCTTTTTTATTTCTTTCAAAGTTAAAGATCTATGAATGTGAATGTGTTAAACAAAGTTATACGATTCAATAACAGGCCTGTGATTGTTAACGTCGCATAATAAAATGTTATCCTAAAATAAATAAACACGTGTCGTAGTGCATACAGTAATTTCTTGGAGATATACAAAAAAGAGTACTGGAAATTGATTTATGATAAAGAAAGTTCTTACTTATTTCGTAAGTGCTGAACCATGAATATCATACAATAAACAAATGTTCAGATGACTGTTAACGTTACATTTTCTTTATAAAGGATTACATTACGTTTCAGTTCATACAACAGCTTATTAGTGAGTAGACACGTTTTCTTTATTCAAAATGCCTTACCGATTTTCTTCTCAAGAGTATACGGACTGCATTTTGTGTATGGCTACTGTAACAGCAGTGCACGTCCAGCAGTTATTGAATACCGACATCGATTTCCCGATAGGCGCATTCCTCATTACAGAACGTTTCTGGAAGTACACAAACAATTTCGGGAATGCGGACTGCGTGATTATTTTTTCGACCGAGGAGTAAATTTGCCAGCAGACTTAGAGGAAGCAGTAGCTATTGTTACAAGGGATCCAACTCTCAGTGTACGTCGAATCGCTAGACAACTAGGAGTGCCACGAACGACAGTTTGACGAATTTTAAAACGTGAGGGCTTATATCCATATCACTACCGCAGGGGACACGGTTTGCTTGAGGCAGACCACTATGCTCGTCTAGTTTATTCTACCTGGATATTAAGACAGTCACGATTTCATTATAATTTCTGCAGAACAGTCCTCTGGACAGATAAATCTACGTTCACGAGAAGTTGTGTTACAAATCTGAGAAACCTGCACAGGTGGTCATCAGAAAATCCCAAAGCTATACGCCCATCTAAATTTCAACATGAATTTTCTATTAACGTTTGGGCGGCCCTAATCGACTTGTTGATTGGTCCTGTCGTTCTTCCTGGGGGGTTAAATGCGGACAATTACCTTAAATTTCTTATTGACGAACTGCCAGGTCTTTTAGAGGATGTCCCACTGAATGTTCGACGAGACATGTGGTTTCACATGGATGGGGCGCCACCACATTTCGGAATTGCTGTCCGAAATTGGGTTAACGTCAATTATCCAAGATGGATTGGTCGAGGTGGTCCTGTTGCATGACCCAGATCACCCGATCTTAATCCCCTTGACTTTTATTTATGGGGGTACATGAAAAATTCAGTCTACGCGCAAGTTTAGAACACAAGAGAAGAGTTGTTGGATCGTATTCACCTGGCTGCTGAGCAAATCTGACAAAACAAGTATCAAATTCGGATAAGTACTTCTTCTATTGGCTTACGGGCACAAGCCTGCCAATATTATTAATTGAACTTTTTTAAATAAAATCAGTTTTTATTGACTTTAGGTTACATTTTTTTTCATGATCTGACAATCACATTCACAGATCTGTAACTTTGAAACAAATAAAAATGGATATACAAGTTTTGCGTTTTTGTTACTTGAAATGAAGTCTACTTTACACTCCTAAAATTTGAACATAACCACACGGGACACTTGTATAAAGTGAAAGATTATGGATTGAGTTCGAAAACTACGCAGATTAACGTGTGAGAGATAAGTTCTTCGGAATTGATATCCACTTTGATCATCTTTAACTGGTGAAGAGGAATAATCATTAGTTTCCCTTTTACAACTTTTTACGCTATAACAAAGCCATTGAACATCTTCTGTATACAATTTTCATTACAGTAAAACTTAGATAATTCCATCACACCTAATATATTCCAGAAGTGCCTAAAAAGTATTAAAACCAAGTAAAAATTGTAATGGCAATTAACTAATCATTTATTACGCTTAAAGAAAATACACGAAATGTATATATACAAGCCGAGAATTACTTTATGTATCGGGTTACTAAATGCATAGCATGAGCAACATAGTCCACGTTTTTAGTATTCAAGCCTCCTATAGATATTCTTCCTGATGTACTTAAAAATATGCTATGTTCGTCAATTAATCTTTTAACCTGAAAAATAAGTTATAGGTAAGTGTATGCTAATATGGCGTTCCTAATTAATCTTAAACGACTTAGAAAGCGTACGTTCATGTTTAAATAATGTATACAGAGGTCTTTGAAAGAAAGCGACTATGTATGAAAAATAGAAAGATGTAATTATATAGAATATGGATCCAAAATATTTTCCCAAAACTCCCTCTCATAAACGAGAAAAAATTGCAAAGATATTTGTCACGCCACTGTGCGACCGACTATATTATAAAGAGTAGGTATCCCTATTCATTATGTTATTGTCTCCGATTAAGTCAGTTGTGGATCGTTACATGTGTACGTTCGATATAATTTGCATTTACGTCTTCCATTAAAGGTAGATTGCTAATTAATAGTTTTATATCCAACCTGCCAGTACTGCGTTGTTGCCCTGAAAATGTTTCTCTGGAAGCTTTTTTAAAGATTACTAAACACAATTTGGAGCCAAATCTGAGCTATTAGGGAAATCGTCTAAACCCCTTAGTCCCGAATTGTATTTTGAGAAATAATAATAGTACGGAAAAGTCCAATATTACTCTTTTTGTGCATAAGACAGTCCGTTAACAAGTAGAGTTTCTTTCTTTAAAATGCACCATAAATTTTTTATGGTAATCCTAGAAGATAGATGTCGTAATTTTTTTGGTTGATAATTCTTTTTACTGATAGTGAAGAAAGGGTATCCACTATCAGAAAAAAAGACTGAAATAATGACGACCTAGTAAATAAAAATTAAAGTACCCTCATCAAATAAAAAAAAAAATTACGATACCTTCTAACACCGCGTCATTATGAAGTATGTGATCTACAGGTACGTACAATAGGTTTTCAATAAGAGACACAGATTCGAATGTTTTGCCGGAATGTAGTTCAAGAAATTGTGTTCGCATTCGAAACCTCTTCGCGTATTCTATTATAGAATATGATGGATAACCTTTTTAAAACACCCAGTTTAGAAATCGTTTAAGAAATCGATGTGATGGTTGGATTTCTTTTACTAAAAATTTTTCATACGTTTATAAAAAATAATACCATCATATTAACAATGTTACAAATCCAATTTTTTTGCAAGCTTTATTAACAAATTACGTAATATGGTGTATTGATATAAACCTGTTGAAACACATATTAAGTCGGGAATTTGTAACTACATAGATATTCAAGTTTAATATATAAAGTTAATTATTGTTTGTGTATGAAACCAAATAGTACCTGCGTTTTAGATAGTCCTGTCAAGCAAAACATGCCGTTTTGTTTTATTATGTGTTCCCAGTTTCGTATGGAGCCTTCTTTTTGCAATTTGGTTTTCAACGTTCTTCGAATAGAAATTAGTCTATCTGACATTAATTTAAATTCCAATTTCCATTCGGATTTAAGCCCTGTATCGCCTAATATCTTCTCGACAATCCTCGCTCCGTGTATTGGAGGAGACCTGTACATTGCCAGAACGAAATTTTTTAATTGAGAGATGATTTTTTCTTTTTCCTCTTTTGACTCGGCCACGATAAGTAAAGCTCCAGGTCTTTCTCCATATAAACCCATATTTTTCGCAAAACTTTGTATTATCATACATTTATTGCCGTCTTCGACAAATCTGCGTACCTAAGTGGTTAAGGATTTCATTTCTAAGTGTAAGTAAAAGGTAATGTAAAGATTATGCACCAATTTGTCAATTTGTATGATGTAGAAACTTCTATTTAATATAATGTACGAGTTGCTACTAGAAGTTCCAAGAATGTACTTGCAAAATGCTAAGCGTTTTTTCCGAGTTATAATTTTCAAATTAATTACTTTCAGTCTATTATTCAAAAAATATTTATCTAAGTTACATGAAGTTTAGGATACTTGAAAATGAAAAGTAACTTAGATAATGATTTATTTTTCAGGCTATTATTCAAAAATATCTATCTGAGTAATGAAGTTTAGGATATTTTAAAATGAAGAGTTGGTTCGATATTAAAGATAATGGTTTAATTTTTTTTTTATGTAATCCCGTCAATGCTTAATGCACACTTCAATTTTATATACACATATTTCAGAAGGAAATTTCGTAGAAGTTTTCAAAATAGTTATTATCTTATTGGACCCAACAAATGACGTCAACATTGATTTGACAGCAACAGTGCAATCAAGAATATTATTTTTCTCGTTACAATATAACGTGTGTTCATTTGAAAAGTCAATCTAGGTTACTTTGAAATTTTGATAAGATAAGTCGCAAATATATTAGTATGTGTTTGTTGTTCCGTAAACGTAAATCCAAATGACATTTGATAATGTCAATCACAAATATCAGTTAGTGCATAAAATAATTGTGCGTCGATTCTGGTTTAAATAAATTGCTTCTCAGTTTTAAAATGGCTTTCACTTTAGAAAATAAATTTTTTTTAGTCCAAGCTTATTTTCGAAGTGGTAATAAAATTGATGGTTTATGGGTTTATTCAGTTCAAGATTGCATGGTAGAATCTCAAGTTGAGTTTCCAGATTTTGTAATAGATTATATACAATTTAAGAATACTTTGGATACAACTTTAAAACTTTTTTCTGAAACTGGTAGTCTCTTAAGAAAATCAGGCAGCGGAGCTGTTCAGAAAGGTATACCTCAAGTTGTCAATCGTGTTGAAGAAATAATGGAAAATGAACCACAAACATCTGTTCGACATTTGAGTCAACAAATAAACCTTTCTGTTGGTACAACTCACAAGTTATTAAAAAAAGATATGCAACTTTATCCATACCGTGTTACAGCAGTACAAGAATTGTTAGATTTTGATTACCCACGTAGACTACAGTTTTGTAATTGGTTTGTAAATATGAACAATAATGGAGAACTTTCGCAAAGAGTCATCTTTACTGATGAAGCATGGTTTTATAAAACGGGATACCTAAATTCACAAAATACAAGAATTTGGAGTAGTGAAAATCCACATGTAATTAATGAAGAATCGCTACATCCAGAGAAAATTGGTGTTTGGGCAGCGATAAGCCAAAGGCGAATCATTGGACCAATATTTTTTCAGGGAACGTACGGAAATTTTACAACCATTTGTCAATCAGTTGCATGATGATGAACTTCAAAATGCATATTTCCAACAAGACGGAGCACCTTGTCACTGTACTGCAGAATCTTTGGATTATTTAAGATATTTTTTTGATGAGCGTATAATTAGTCGAAATACTGAAATTGCCTAGCCTTCACGTTCATGCGATTTAACACCTTGCGACTTCTTTTTGTGGCCTTATCTAAAAAATAACATATTTCGAACACCTATATTGAATTTGAATGATATGCTACAGAGAATCGAACAGAAATGCATGGAAATTAATAACAATCCAGTAATGTTGCAGAATATCATCAGAAATTTTGAACGGAGGATTTTAAAGTGCATTCATCTTGAAGGACAACATTTTCAACATTTGTTATAGTTTTCAATAAATAAGTACTTATTATTTGTTATTTATTTGTATGTATGAAACTGTCAAAATATACGACTTCGTAGGTTAAGTAGTAAATTTTAATTTACGACATACTTCAAAATGTTCTCAGTAAATCACATGCTACTAGATTGACTTTTCAAATGAACACTTGTTATATATCTTATCGTTACAATAGTGTTAATTCTGGAAGTTTTGTTTTCGAAAGTTACAGTTAGAGGGGCACTGCGTCGCTCAACTGATTGATCCATAACGCAAAAATATATATCGGCAATAAATATACTACCGTGATTAAAAATTATCGGTCATATTTGATTTCCAAGATTAGTAGTACCGTTTTTGAAATCTGTACTAAATTTCATGTATTATTGCTGTCGCGAAAAAAGTGTTTTCTACGATTTTGATTATGTTTGATTTTGTTGAGCAATGAATCTACATAATATTTTGTTTGCGTAATTAAATTTCTGCCGCGGATACGTTGAAAGTGTTAGAAAAAGGTTTCAGTGAGGAGTGCATGTTAAGAACAAGAATCTTTGACTGGTGCAAAATGTTCGAAGAGGGCGATTGAACGTATTGATGACGCAACGCGATGATGAACGCGTGAATGACCTTCACCATTAAGTAATGTAAACCGCGTCAAGAAAATGAAAGATCACGTCTTCAAAAATCGTGGGCTGTGAGAGATCTTGCAAATAATATTTTGAAAGACCATTTGAACTTTGGACTTGTTCAACCTCGATTTGTTTCAATTTTTTCGACAAAAAATGATGTGAACGTGAAATGAACGTGTGTACATATGATAACTACCAGTTTGTTATAAAACGCATTATTATGGGCGATGAGACATAGATCTATGCTAATAATCCCGAAACAGCCGATCAATCCTGTGAATATCACACCAAGACCGAAAAAAAACACGCCAAAGTCGTTCAAAAGTCGAAGTCATGTAGTGTAGTGTATTAAGAAAAAGAAATATTATTTGAGTGTTATGCGTCGTTTGCACGAAGTCATACGTCCAAACGACCTGAATTATGGAAAGATAACTCGTGTTGTTTTCAACATGATAATGCACCTTGTCACTTTTCATTGCTTGTTCGGAATTATTTGGTCAAGCATTCAACAAACATTATTACACACCCACCATATTCGCCTGATTTAGCACCGTGTGATTTTTTTATATTTCTACGTCTCAAAAGACCGCTCTCTGGGGATGGTTTTGAGTCGATTGAAGAGATAAGAAAAATATAATAAAGAGACAAAAAACCTTTGAAGAATATTAAATAAATTTGGAAGAACATTTATTCTTCTTGTGTTTTATTTAATCAATCCCGATATTTTTGATGGCAGTAGTATAATATCCTGGAATTTTTAATTGGTAACTCGTAAAGCTCTTAAAATTGTTTCTCTTACTGAGTATGCATCAACTTCAAAATGTCCGGAAGCAAAACCATGATAAGCCATATCGAAAACTACTAAAAGCTTCTTCTTTTTAACAATTTCGGACATCTCTTCCCATTGACTGCGCGAAGGATCGTGTCCTGAAGGGTTATGAGCACAGGCGTGGAGTAACAGAACGCCAGTTTCTGGGATTCTCTGTGGAAGACAATTTGTATTTTAAAGTTTTAAATTCATCATTTACAAATATATTTTTGTGGAAAGCGTAAAATTAATACAGTACTTGCTGACTTATTATGTGTTCCAAGTGTATTCAAGCTTTAAGGTCTCCCAATTTTTTTTTGGAAATGAAAGCAAATAGACCCGTGATGGTTCCTTTATAAAATGCGGTAATTCGATAATGTTGGTTGAGTAAGATGACAGCACCAATTTACTCATAGAAAACTCACGCTAACTCGCCACAAATATTTCAGTTTCTAAAGATGGTGAAAGAAAGAATGCCGAGCGTTTTGTGAAACATAACTAAAGGTGCCCTAGTCATGAATCAGATGCTTGGACATGGCTATGCGATCAGATAATTTTCAACGCAAGGGTAACGCTATGAATGATAAATCCATTTCACCTATTGTTAGAATGAATTAGATATAAATTCTGTTTTCCTATTCTGAAATCATTTGGCAATTGGATCATCCGAAACACATCCACTCGCTACTACCGAAGAGGATTTTCATTGGAATATCTGAGGTCTTATTATGAAAACGAAAATTGTTTCAGTATTGCAAAAAAAAGGAAAGCGGTTGGAAAAGACAGCACTTGCATTCTTCGATTAAGACTCGATTTCTCATAATTGACTGATCTGACCTTGAACTTAATGATTCTTGACTGAGGTAGTAATTTTCTAAATTAATGTTGGTCATGAAAGAATTATATCATAGTTCATTCGATTAGGATATTAGAAAAGTTGCAATAGTTTCCGCAAAAGATTTCGTCTTGCAGTCACTACATTCAGTTTTCCCGATCGATAGCTCGGTTATGGAAAATTTCCAGTTTTAGAGAGGGCAATAGCTTATATCTAGTCAGTTGCTATTTTCCAAAATATAAGATTTTTGACACTTTTCGTTCTTCCACCAATTATTTTCCATTGCATGAAACAAATCCCTAAAGAAAATGGTGAAAATATGTACATCTCCAGAAAGAGTATGTTAAAAGTGATGATTAGTTCAAGCTTTTAGATGAATACTTTTTCTAAATAAGGAGATTTTAGAACTTGAATACACCACATCGAGTATATTTATTATTAATCAACATATATTGGGAGTTTCGGATTATCTATTATCGGGTTAATAAAATTCCTTTGCAATTAAATAACATAAAAAAATGAACATATTTTACATCTCCCAAAATATAGCCTTTGACTTTCTTTGTTTAAGAGAATCTATATTCCTATCAATTTCATCAAAAATTTTTGGAACCTCTAAGGTCAATATGCATATTGTAAATTACTTTACCCCAATATCTTCAAGCATGCCTTTATAGTCAAAATCCACCGACTTGTAGTCATAATATTTATACTGTTCAAATGGCAGTCCTACTTCCTTCGTCATATGCTTGTGATTACCCCACGTTGGGTTCGGGATGTACATCACTTTTTTACCGGGATAGAATGCTTTTATAAAATCAAGGGCTAAACGTAAAGAACCAGTTCTCGATATACATTGGATCGTAGCCAGGAGATCGTTCTTCATGTGTCGCGAGTCTTTGCCTAAAGCCAATTCCTCGCACAGTTTTTGGTAATTTTTAGTTCCATCCGGAGGCGCGTATTCTTTATTTAATCTCATAGCACCCATGAGCTTTTCAGCTTTTTTGACACATTTCAGTACGTAAGGTTTACCGTTATCATCTTGGTATGCTCCAATGGCCAGGTTGACTTTCTTGGGATTTTTGCATATTTTGTACGCTTCCGTTAGACCGTAAATAGGATCGGGGGGACCTAGTTCCACGTCCTTCCAAAAAGTACTGAAAAAGCAAATATACAATTTGATCATCATATAATTGTAATAAACCATATGTTAATAAAATTACTTATGTCCTCTTCTTATTTGTACGTAAATAGATTTTTGAAGTAGATTAATTTTCGAGGACATTTTTTCACATTTGATTTTTAGCAAAATCAGAAATTATTTGATTACTTGTAGTTTTTGACATATTATTACAAAGGTTATGTCAAGTTTCCTAACTATTTAATAGAGCTGCATCAGAACACCTACGCCGAAAAGAGCTTTTATTTTTATGTGCTTATACGTAATCTATTCTTGGTGGTGATTGAAAAGAACCCTATTTTGGTTCGAATAACATTAATACCGGTGAAGTCACGATCACAAATGAAACACATTAGGTAAAACTTTTGTATTGCCGTGAAATAAATAGCAGTTCAATTTAAATTTAGTTTTAATTATGTATTTCCGTCTTTTCAAGAGATAAGTTCAAACACCCGCTTTGTTTAATAATTATTTATATATTTATTATTCTTTGACCAATATTACACAATGACATTATTATGTGGCGAACGTTTTGGAAATGGGTGACTTATCAGATATGTTGTTAAATCGATCAAGGCGTGATTACTCCTTCCAATAGAACTTTTTGGTCCATCTGTTTTCATACATTCTCGATACATGTTCCAACTACTTGACTATTTTGCGCCCTAATTACACTAGTTTACAAATTTAAGTTTGTTCGTTGCCGTTTGAATTTTAATAGGTGAACCTAGTGAATAATATGTTGTAATTCCAAACATGAATTATTTTCTTTCTATCACATCCAGATATAACACAAATGAGGAAATAAAAGAGCATTGATTTTTACGAACGTACATAACTACCGCGATATCATAAAGTTTCTGGGTCAACGGTGGCCATGGGGTGAAAAACGTCTGTCTTAATTTATATCATCCTTTTGAGAAAAATCTGATAAAATTTTCAGGTTATGTGTCATACTGACATTAAGATTAATATATTGACAAATTTTAACGTCAGCATGACGCTTAACCTGAAAATTTTATCAGATTTTTCTCAAAAGGATGATATAAATTAAGACAGACGTTTTTCACCTCATGGCCACCGTTGACCCAGAAACTTTATGATATCGCGGTATATTATTAATGGTGACAAATTCAAAGTTTTACATTTTAACATATCAAAAAATACATAAATATTAAATAGTATTAGTCGAAATTCTGAAACTTTACAATAAAAAGACCGTTGTCTCTTTGTTTGAAAACACCGTTTAATCGTTTTTTTTTTTATATGCAGAGACGCAGGGATGTCTCTTTTTAAACACTAATAGTTGTCGGGCATCATGTTTGGATTCCACCATTCCTGGGACCTCTTCTCGAATTTTTATGTCCTGATAGAACTTTTCTCTTTGTTCTTTCCTCATTTGTCCAAGATTTTTGGGAAAAAAAACAAGATGAGCATACAAAAAGTGAATTTTAATGCTCATATTGCAACCTAAATTGTGAAGGTTTTGGAAGCATGTTTTGAACAACTTTTTCATAATCCTGTGATCCTTATAATTTCCTAGAAAGTATTCTATTATACTTTCGAAAGTAATTTAAGTTTCCCTTTCAACGGCAGTCATAGTAGCTTTCAAGTGTTTAAAACGAATTTCATAATTTGAGGCTCAATGAAGATGGCCTGCTTAAGTTTTGTGTCAGACAAACCGGGATTACTATAAAGGTATTTAGAGCAGTTTCCATCCTTAGTTAATGCTTTTGCAAATTGCCTCATTATATCTAATTTTATTTGTAATGGGGGCAAAAGTATATTATATGGCTTCACTAAACTTTTGTGCATAATATTTTTTGATCTCGGTGTAAGATTGTGCCGCATTGCTTCCTTGTTCAATGCAGCGTTATAGCTCTGCTATCCCACTCACAAATGAAGCAAGGCATTTGAATGTATCCATCCTGTTGACCTAACAACATACATAACACTTTTAGATCTCCACATAGTTACCATTCATGATCTTGATATTTACTTTTCTCCAAAAGTAACTTTAGATTGTGAGAAGTTTCTTGTAAGTGAACTGAATGAGCAACTAGCACGGATGAATACGTATAGTCATTATAAGCGAACAGCCTTTAAATTAGTGTGAGGCAAATCTATAAACAATCTTCATCCGCTAGGAACATACGATGGAGCTCCTAAGGCACATATTAAACTAGCGATATTGCAATATACCAGAGGACCTTGTAAAAAATACTTCATACTTCACTTACTTTCACGATTTCTGTACCAGAAAAACGATAAGTAAGTTCTTCTCCAGAAGCCTAGATCCCAGAATTTCAGCAGCATACTTTGCAAGACCCAAGTTTCTTACTAAATCGTTCAGTTCGGGTTGAGTGAATTGTTGCGGTATTAAAATATTTTCTGGTCGATAACACGCTTGTTCACTAACCTTTAGAATTTCTGCTTCATTTTAAGATGTGGACTCCAAAGTTTCTGGTGGAAGTGTTACAGGCAAATCAGGTCCATGCAGAACCGGCCTTATGGCTAATGGTAGATCGGGATATTTAATGAATCTTTATTTTTTGAATTGTAACCTTTAACGTCACATACACAAAAGTAACATTCGACATGGCTTACTGGTTCGTGCCACACAATAGGAATAGCACATAACACAGCAATTTGTCATTGACACCATTTTCTCCATGTTCGATACATGTATTGAATACATTATGCGGTGCCCATGATTCATTCTGATTACCTATGTGTATATCGAAGTAGCAAAATACGGTTTCCTTACAAAATCGGTAATGTTTCGCCTCTGCTTAGCAGGGATAATACAACCACATATATATAACAAAATATGTCCAGATTGTTTATACACTTTCTGCTTGTCATACTAAAAGAAAACTAACCCACAATAAGAGCTCACGACGCGCTTTGCACGAGTACTGTGACAGAACAAGGGATGTACCACTTATGTTCACTTTGTGGTTGAATGAACTCAACATACAAGTCAGCGTACGCTCAGACAAATTTAACATGTATAAGCTGTACTTGAGCCAAATATTTAATAGATTTCGAATACAGGGGTATAAAGCTAGTAAAGAGTTGCTGAAACTATAGTTACGTACAAATTTGCGCATATTTTGGCAATATAGTGTTATTAGTAGAGCAGACCAATTTCCGTGCGCGCCATGAGCGCCAGTATGGGAGTGTAATTCGTAATATATTAGAATATGCGATAGAATAGGGACGCAACATGAGCTTGTTACCGATATAAGTATAGAAGTAGAGACATTTATTCTATCAGAAATAATTAAATATACATTTGGGTTTCTGTATTATTATTTCTTAGACGAACGTGTCAACTTTCCAGCCACGCCGAAAAGCCGTACACAATAGTTTGCAACAACAAACTTTATTTTTACATACTTTGAAGTGTCGCCTAAAAAAATACAATGACATATAACGCATAGCAACAAGTCAAAAAATTGAATTTTTGCCACTTTTTTCGACTTTCCGACTATAGTGCATCGGCGCACATGGCGCGCACGGAAATTGGTCTGCTCTAGCTATTAGTATAGTATTAAGGTAACGCTGGGTTTTTTTAAAAGTTTCTCTAATTTATTATTTGTCCGTTTTATATATTCTCCATTTACCTTTATTGCTCCATAAATCTTTCTTAAGATTCTTTGTTCATTTTAAGTTTACTTTCGTCTTTTTCGTTTATCGTTCATGTTTTACATAAAATATCAGGCTTGTTTCTTGTTTCTTTATGCCCCTGTAACATGATTGTTTAAATAGATATCGGTATCAAAAAAAAAAAATGGGAAAACTTTATGTTCAGGAGTGGATATATAAAGGTTAATAATTTCAATGATTAGATTTGCAAAAGGAAATGAAAGAGATTATTATATATTATAAAAAGTATCGGGTAAAAAGGTTTGTAAAAGATATGTACAGTTCATTTAAATCATAAGATTCCTTTAAAATAACTAACGTGTGTAATATTACTGTGTGCTAGAAAAAGATAAATTACAATTTGCGGTTCATACTTTGGCAGTACGAACTACAAAGAAACACTTTATGGGTAACTATTACTTAAATATTGGATCACTTCGTGCATAAATAAGTTTAAGACAATTTATTTTTTTGCGATTTTGGAAGCACTTATTCTGTTATTGTTATTTTATTGTAGAGCTGCATTATTAGGAGATTTTGTTACAATGAATTTACTAGATCATACGTCCAAACAGTAGGATCTGACTTTTACATTAAACATTTGGTTCTTCCCAGTAAACGAGAAATAACCATCAGAATCACTGATGTAGGTGGGTCTGAACTTAAAGGTACCATGTTAGATAAATACCTATATAATACCAATGTAAGTTAGCGTTTTTACTTGCAGTAATTAGTTTAATTAATTTTAATTTTTAGATAATAGTTTTAGTATATGACATAACCAGTATCAATAGTTTTGAAGATTTAAATTATTGGATTGATGCAGTAACAGCAACAATGAAATGTGCTCCCATCATAGCTGTTATAGGAAATAAATGTAAATAGTTATAAAGGTTTTTTTTTGTTTGGTATCGTAAATATGAATCTTTTGTAGGTGACTTAGAATACCAGCGCTCCGTTGCTGGCCAAAGAGTAAATAAATTCGCGAAAGAACTGAATATTTTGACTTACGTAATTTCAGCAAAGACTGGAGAATCAGTAAGAACTTTTGTCAACGTATAAGTTTTATATTTCTGTACTCTTTTACGTCATAGGTGGCTTCCAGTATTGTAGACATGATAGCGAAATATATGGGAATTTCTTTGACAAAAATAGAAAAGGAACGACAACTGCCTGTAATTCGAGCTGAATTGATATCAAGTGAGAACGAGATCGTCAAAAAAACTGCCAATGGGCCAACCAAATCTAACACGTCTGCTTGTTCTATTCAATAAAAAAAAGTGTAATTTTCAAATATATAATATATATAAATACTTATTTTGACCAATAATTGTTTTTATGAGTTACTTTTATAGTTCTTTTTGTAAGTTTATATGAATGAACAGAAAACTAATAAAAGTACAATGCTTTGATTATATCTCTTGAAGTGATAAATGTGTTCAACAACATATGACACCTTTCAAAAATGGGACTGTCAAGTATTTTTTATTGCATTTGTATTTAAAGAAATATGCGAAAAATGTAAATATTGATATCCACATTGAAAGTCAAAATAATACTAATTGTAATCAACTTTGAATTTAAATGTATCAAATTTTATTCAGACTTGAGTCCAGCATCTAGTACATTCAGTATTCTGTACAAAAATGGTCAATAATCAACTATAAGTAAAAAAAAAGTAGTACACGAAATTAAAAAATTGAAAATAACATTAGTATTCAGTAACGTATGCGTATTTTGAAAATCACTCAAATGATTGAGGTACAGTAAAACTATCTAAGTTAGATACACAATACTTAATAACGTAATATACTGAAAAATAATTGTTCACCATCTTTTACAATTTTAGAAGTGGTCTATAGACCGTTTCAACCTTAATGCTAAGTACAGATGTTGGGCAAGTGCTCAGTTGCGCCATCACGTAATAATCTTTTTAATCTCCTGTGCCAGTTGTGCTACGCACCACTTCTTAGCCTAAGTATACGTAATGAAATAACCCTTGAATACATACGATATTTATTTTATTACATAATACTTATTTCTTTTTTTTTAATGTGAATTCTATATTTCTCTGAATACGTATTTAACCTTTAATAACAGTGCAAACACTGCAAAATTAGGAGATTAACACTATTCACATTCATCATCATCTTCAAATTTCAGACATAATATCAGACTTAACAATTTAATTTCATAACCGATTTTGACTTTGTTTTGTGCGCGTATCGATAGAGTTCTAAAATGGAGTAGAATTAGTTTTGAGTGAAAAGATCAAGCCATTATTGCTGGTGATTGAGTTTAAATTCACGTAAAGTCACATAGCCAAAGATGGGAAAATTAGATGGGGATGCAAAAAAAAACGTATTTAGCAAAAGTGTATAGTTTCGAAGGGAAAGAGTGGGTCAACTTGTGGAAAAAACTTAGTGCATAACCATAATGCAGGTAGTACATTTGGAAGACAAATAATCAACAATTCTGTCAAAAGAAAAGCGGAAGAAAACCTTTTCGAAAAACCGTGTAAGTTAGAAGTCCAAACACAAAGTTATTATGGAAGTGAACTTAGTGCTGAGGATGTGCAGCGTATTACGAAAAACATACATAAGTGTAGACAAAAGTGTTTGTCGAGTTTGCCTCAAAGTCGTTTAGAAGCACTCACGAACGTTTCTAAAATCAACTTGAAAACAATCAAGATGGAAGATTTTCTTTGTCTTCAAACGAAACCGAAGGAGTAATTGCATTTTCAACTTTTAAAAACTTAAAATGTTTGTGTTTCACAGAAATAATTTACAGTAAGGTTCCGTTAATCCGAACATCCCCTAATCCGGGCGTCCTTGTAGTCCCGACTAAATTAAAAATTTTGCATTATACCTTATAATCCGGATCAACTACGGATTCCCTACTCCAAATAAAACAAGGAATCTCCGACAAGGTGTGGAACGTAAAAAGCGGAATCCCTGAGTTAGTTTGAATTAACATGGCCCCGAAAAGGCAGCATAAAACATTAGCAATCGCCGAAAAATATAAAATATTACAGAAACTAAATAGTGGTGCAAGTGGGAAAGTTCTGACAGCAAAATATGGCGTCGGTACATCCACAATTTCCGATATTAAAAAGAATAAGGAAAAAGTAGAAAGGTTTGGACTTCTTCCTTTTATTAATATTTTAAAGAAAAAGCTGTTCAAATTTATTGTAAACATAATAATGACCACAAGTTTATTACCAGCAAAAGATGGGTTCAGAATGAGATACGGCATTCGTCAACTTAAAGTGGTTAGAGAGAAACTGTCTAGTGATTCATCCCCATACAACCATTTTTTACGAAAATTCACTGACAAAATGAATAAGTTAAACCTACTCCCAAGCCCGAGACCGCAACAAATTCAGAAAGTGTATAAGATTTAGACAAAGTTAGGATGGCGATCATCAAGAATTTGTTGAAATATCCTCTGATGAAGAAGTTGCCACAGATGAGCTTAAAGTTAAACATGAAGAGGCTACTTCAAATTTCAACGCCTGCATTCAATGGGTGGAGGAAAACAGAGTTGAAAGAAATAATTAAATCATTCTCAGAGTTTTGAGGTAGCGCACGATGGACGCTAAACAATCTTGCATTCGCCAAACCAACATTACTGATTTTTTTAAATAATAAAAATTATTTTTAATTTTTTAATGTATTCGTATGTATTTGTGCATGTTTTTAGCAAGAATATTTAATCATTTATTACGCTTTTTTTATTATGTAGTTTAATACTGGCTTTGCTAATTTGGATGTCTCGGTAGTTCGGATTGGGGTCAGTATTAATTGATTCGGATTAGTGGAACTTTACTGTATATGGACGGTACGTTTAATTACGCTGCCAGACACTTGTTCAACTAATTACTATCCATTACTTAAAAAATGAATACTACGTACCCTTGGTTTTTTTCTTTATTACCTAATAAGAAACAAACTACATATGAAAGTCTGGTTAGAATAGTCATAGATAAGTGTGAAGAATATAATCTTTTATTTAAGCCTCAACAAATTGTCATTGATTTTGAACAATCCATTTATTTAAGCTGTAATCATCTATGGCCGAACGTTGAAATTATTGGCTGTAGTTTTCATTTAGCTCAAAGTTGGTATAGGAAAATCCAGGCGTTAGGTGTAGTAAAAGAATACAAATGTGCTAATCCGATAGGTGATTATTTAAGAACTTTATTTGGCATTCAATTTTTAGATCCTAATGGAGAAGACTTTTTTAACAAAGAACTTTATTATTTAATGCCTAATGCCACCAGAGTTAAAAGTTTAATTGAGTATTAAGAAATATGTATTTACATTTCAAAAAATTTCCCTTCAGAAATTTGGCCTTCTAAAACCGCAATATTGTATAGAACAACCAATAGTCGTGAAAGTTTTCGCTCAAAGTTTAACCAAAATTTTTATGCTTCTCATCCAAATTTGTTTCAGTTTTGTTTTATGTTAGATGTTCAAATAGACATTTATACAAAAATTACAAGCGCAAATAGAGGCACAAAGAAATTAAGAACGGAGACAATAAAACGTCAAAATTATTTAAGGGAAATAATTTTCCATTGTAGTAATAGCATTTCGGTAAAAACAGAAGGCTATAATTATTTACCCCAATAATTGTATATAATTATAATTCGCTTTTTTAATTGTAGTTTTGTTTTTTGTATTTTATTTTATGTAGGTATGTCTTTCTTTATTTGATATTTTGTACATAAATCAATCTGTTTGAAGAAGTGAAGAAGTATTTACTTACCACTTGTTTCCCAATTATAGAAGTATGTTCTCATCATACTTAAACATATTTTCAGTGGCAGCGAGGTGTCGTTTAAGCCGGATTTAGTGCGGTACCGGATTAAGTAAGGGTTCGTGGCGCAACTAAGCAGCAAGCTCTTTGTAGTGTAGCTCGAGTGTCATCGTATGGACAATGGACAGTATGCAGTGGCGGCTGGCGCATAAGCGCTGCAGTGCTGCAGAGCTCCCAAAAAATTGGGCGGGCGAACCTGTATTAGTTATAACTAGTTTTCTTTTACATAATTTTTCCGACATTTCTGATGTTTATAAAAGCGTAACATATTGTTGTGAAAATTCTCCCCCTGTATATCAAAAAATTTGCATATTTTTCTACATCATCCTGTAGAGGACATCAAACCCTACAATTTGACACCTCAATCATCAAAATCCGATCAGTAGAAGCCGAGATATTCCGCTTCCGTAATTCCAACACTAACGCCGGTTATATATAGTATTTTATTAAATAATATACAATAGGCGACCAGTGGAATAACCAACCTAATTCGCGCAATCGCTCACTTGTTCCTTATCAGGTCCACACGTACGTGCGCTCAGAGCTCTTTCAAACACCCGCGCGCACCCCGCTTCCCCGTGGCTGTCTTAAACCAATGCGTGATTTTACCAGGCATCGTCGCTGCATTTAAACCAGCGCGAAGGGCGATATGATTTGGTATGTAAACTAATATTATAAAGAGGAAACATTTGTGTTTTTGTATGCATGTTTGTAATGCTTTCACACAAAAACTACTGGACCGATTTCAAAAATTCTTTCACCATTAGAAAGCTGCATTTTCACTGAGTGACATAGGCTATATTACATTTTAAAAAAAAAAGATATCCCCAATAAAAATGCATTAATGTAACCCAAGGTGTGAAAAAATTAGTCACAAAAAATCTGCCTTCGCGTACGCTGCGGAAACTATTGTTGATAGAACAAAAAAATGTTCTACAGTATTATAGAACGTATTAATATCTACAAAAAAGTCCGCGAAACCATATGTTTAACTACTGTAGTTATGCCACTATAACTACTTTTTTACATTTTAAAAGTTAATAAAAGTGCCGACAATAATCAAACCATATTATCCATACCTCTGTATTATTTCTTATCCTATTAAATGATATTTTATTAAAGACCATTTCAATACCAGTAAAATACTTTTTAAATTATTAAAATTGGACATTCCATTCAAAAGATATAACGAATTTAAAAATGTCAATCTAAAGAAAATAATGTTATAATATAATGTAGTAGTATAGCAATGGCCATATTCATTTTGTTTGTAATAAATTGACAATCGAAAAATTATAACTGGAATAAGAATTGTATTGGCAGAAGGAATTTAATAACAAGTTCAATGAGAATGAAAAGTAATAGGAAACAGGCACAGAGAAGCTGTTATAGAAAGAAGTTAAACATAAAGTGATATAAAATCCAAAAATTAAGGATCACAAGAAAGGAAGATTAAATATTTAAGAGAATACACTCACTATTGTATTTATTCAAGGTAGGATCGAAGAAAAGACAACATATACGATACAAATTTTATTAAAAGAATTTAAATAACACTGAGATATTTGAAAGATGACGTTTTTGAAGTAATTTCGACAATGTGTCAAAAGCCAAGTGACAGGAACATTATTAAAATAGCGGGTTACATTGTTTATAAGTTATGTTAAATTAGTAAATGGACTAAACAGATTTAATAAGCGATGAGCCACCACCAGAAAAACGCAAACGTCCAAATAGCAGCAGATTTAATCATCGAATTTCGGCTTTAGAGGTGTGTGATGTTATTCTAAATTGTGCAAAAGATCGATTTCATTTTAAAGAGCATCTAGTAGTGGCATCACTTTTTTTTTCGGAATGCTTTGGAGAGTATTGCAGTAAATTTCCTGAGGACAAACTCACTTCCGCATGCTCCTATTATCCCACCCTTGATAAAGAAAGATTACGAACTGAATTGTCTGTTATTTAATCAAGAACTGATCTTTAAAAGGCGCACTACCTCTTCTAAAATTTTTAATAAAAAACAATCTGGGAGATACGTTGAAGGAGACTAGAAAATTATTAGAAATTGTAATAACAACTCCCATGACAACATCAGAGGCCGAACGATACTTTTCAACACTAAATCGAATTAAGACGTTTCTCAGAAATTCAATGACCGAAGATCGTTTAACATCTCTTTCCATGCTATCTATCGAAAAAAAGTTTATCTCCGAAATAGACAATTTTAATGACAAAGTGATAACAAAATTTGCAAATCGAAAAGAACGTAGAATAGATTTAATTTATAAGAAATAAGACAACCTCTTACTGCCCGTGCAAGGTAAATTTTTTTGTAAAGCTTGCAGAACACCTTAAAATTTTTAGCACGAGCCGCCACTGACAGTATGGTAGAGCAGTGTTGCTAGACTTTGTGTCAGCATACCGCTTTCATAAGTTCGTAGACTTCCGTCTGTACACATCTGTAGACACAGGTGCACTGCAGGTCTTAGAGGAATTGATTTAATTGTTATCATATCATCTCATCATATGTTCCGATTCGTAACATTTTATATACGTAATGAAAATATAACTTTCGGTAGTATTGTATTTTAACGTAATACTGATAAAATTAATATAAAAGAATTTGTATTCTAAAAATTGTAATGAGCAGTTAAAGAAGAAGATTAAAAGAATGTCGTATGTACGAGAAGAAGGGGTACAGAAAACTTATATTTGCGATATCCCAATCGTGATCAATATTAATATAACATTTTCTGTAATTAGCTATACGGTATACGGTTTTGTGGGGGTTCATAGAACGCAGTGTTAAAGTTATAAACGAAGATGTATATGTCCTTTCTCTTTCGCAAACTTAACAATCGATTTAACAACTACTATCATTTTGTGGATACTGGGACAACTTTTCTGGAGTACTTGTAAGAGGCCTCGTTATATATTTGTTCGTCGTTGTGTACCACTTGCGGTCTCTGTGAAATTTCCTAAGGGATCTATAGACATTGGTCCAAGATAGATCTGCATATATCAAACGTAATCGTTACATTTAGCCGTTAGATAAGTCAACTTTAAAATTATAATACAATATGGTTTTAAATTAATAATCGACGAAGGAGATACTTGTTGAAACTTCATTATATAGATATATAGATATATATATATATAGATATATAAAATAATATATATAATGTTAACACACTACATATGTTTCACCACACTGTGGCTTCATCAGGTGGATGAAAATACTAATTCAAATTATCAATTAGATCTTATATATATCAATACAAAGTACAGAACTAATCTCATTCTAAGAGGGGGTGGACATGTATGAGTTTTAAGTTTAGTAGGGGGGAGTTATTTATGTCTAGTTGGTCATTTAAAATTATACCTAATTTATTATATTTGTTAATTTCTAAACTTTATAACATATTAAGTTTTTTACTTTTATCTAGAACATGCAAAGTTTTAAAATTAGTGTTGAATTTGCTTATGAATCTGCTTATCAATCAATGCTTCACAGACTAATTAACGTCCCGTTGAGTAAAGAAAACTTCGATATAGAATTAAATAGAATACACGTTATAGCGCTAAATAACGGTTTCACCATAAATTTAATTAATAATATTCTAAAAAAACTACAGAAATCTAAAACGATATCTTCAATCTACCCCACAGTAAAAAACAATAGAACATTTAGTTATAATTCTATCACATACATCGGTACAATTTCAAACAAAGTAGGAAACTTAATCAAAACAAGTAAAGAAGAGACCATTTCATTCAAAACTAACAATTCCTTACAAAACGCTATAAAAAACAACAAAGATAAAACGGACAATAGATTAAACTCAGGGGTTTACAGGTTGACATGCGAAGATTGTAAAAAAGTGTATGTCGGACAGACAGGACGGACATTTGATATTAGAATGAAAGAACATGAAAGAAGCCACAGAGACAAGAAGACAGACTCAACTTTCGCTAATCATTGCCTAGAACATAATCACAAATTCAACACTAATTTTAAAACTTTGCATGTTCTAGATAAAAGTAAAAAACTTAATATGTTAGAAAGTTTAGAAATTAACAAATATAATAAATTAGGTATAATTTTAAATGACCAACTAGACATAAATAACTCCCCCCTACTAAACTTAAAACTCATACATGTCCACCCCCTCTTAGAATGAGATTAGTTCTGTACTTTGTATTGATATATATAAGATCTAATTGATAATTTGAATTAGTATTTTCATCCACCTGATGAAGCCACAGTGTGGTGAAACATATGTAGTGTGTTAACATTATATATATTATTTTGAAACTATACAACTGTGTTTTATTATATCTACAATATGGTTTTGTTCCAATTTATTGACTTCTAAATAGGGTTGGGGCATCGATGTCTATGTTTTGAAAACATCGATATATTGATCTTAAAATGTCAATGTTTTAACATCTAACATCGATGTTTTTTCATCGAAATATCGATAATATCGATGTTTTAGAGAAAACATCGGTTCTTATTTTAATTTTTTTTTACAAATGGAAGTATATTTGGATTGCAGTGATTTGTAATTTATATTTGAACTTATAATTTTTTTTGTGATATTAGGCATATCTTCATGTTGGTATTAGGTACATATAATTCATAATTTATTTCTTTTTTATTATTTGTTATTATTCATACTTCTTAACACGCCAAGTTTTAAATAACATATATAAATGTTTAAGTATCATTTAAGAGACACATCCCAGGTAAAATTTTTCAAATTTCTTAGTAACATCAATATCCAATTATTAAGTTATTAATGCACGTCTTGGTGATAATCTATTACATATATGGGAAGATTCACTATTACATAAAGTTGCAAGAAAATATCTCTCAGCGATAGGTACCTTCATCACTACCTATCACAGTTCACTGCCTTCAAAGAGATTATTTTCAAAAGCTGGTAATATAATTACATGTGAGAGAAATAAATTGACAGGGAAAAACGATAATAAACTAATATTTTTTGGTCCGTAGATAATTCCTATTGGAGAGACACAATAAGTATTAAGCAATAATTTGTGTGTACTTATTCTTACATGAATATGAATCATTTTCAATTTATGGTAAAAATATTGTAAATAAATGTATTTTTGTAAATAATCATAATATATGTCTTTATTGCAATAAAAGTTACAGATATAAATAATAGATTGTAAGTTGTAAAATTACTGCCTATTGCTAAACTTACCTAAAATTGAAATTAAAAAATTAAAAATGAAATTAAAAGCATTAGGTACTAATTCTACTTAACATAACCTAACTTAATTTCTTATTCATTAATCAATTATCATTATTGTTCCTTAATTATGAACATATTTATATCTTACATGGAAATAGCACTAGGTAGGTGATATATCACAATACGACTTGATAATATCGATACATCGATGTTTCTTTTTTTGAACATCGATATTCATTTTTATCGATGCTAAATATCAATAACATCAATGTTTTCCAACAACGTCCCAACTCTACTTCTAAACATTTAAACTTGCCTCACAAATGCTAAAATAGAACTGGTAGGAACGTAGTGATGGAGTCTACTGCTGGTATTTAAAACACTTTAAAGGTACAGCTCTCGCATTATAAGTTGGCGAAGGGTGGGAATGAGTTCACGCAGATAGAGGAAGAGTAGATTGCGTATCATTTGTTCTGAAATACAACGTTACCGTATCAGTGGCGTACCTGAAAGTTCTTAATTAAATTTATATAGGGAACTGATATTGATACGATACTGGCAACTGCTATGCA
Organism: Melolontha melolontha; assembly: GCA_935421215.2. NCBI lineage: Eukaryota > Metazoa > Arthropoda > Insecta > Coleoptera > Scarabaeidae > Melolontha > Melolontha melolontha. The sequence goes on along the minus strand of OW285242.1, from coordinate 84,089,050 downwards.
GTAACTGAATCCGACATGTGGGTGGTACGTTTTCGGCACATCCCCACTGCTAGCCAACTTATACTACGAGAGCTGTACATGAATAAAAAAAGCACTTGGTATCTTTCATAAATTTATTCTGTTACTCAATGCACATTTAGCCTTTTGCCACCATTAGGATTATTTAACTACCGATTGCGCATAGATAATCTATTGACCCTACGTGCAAGAATTCTTATATTAACTGGAGTCGGTGTATTTGAGTAATTTCGGACATTCCTCGTACACCATAGAGTCTTAGTATCTAAAAATTTCAAAAATTGAATATTATATTCAGTTGTGCATGTAAGTATGTAATAATTAATTATTAATACATTTTTTAGTTATAGAAAAATACACTGAAAACATCCGTTTCTGCATCATCTGCAATTATCTAAGTAAAATTATTCCTGCTCTTCAGTCACGATGTACTAGATTTAGATTTGGACCGTTGCAACCAGAACAAATTCTGCCTAGGCTAAATTACGTGATAGATGAAGAGAAGTAAGTACGCATTTTTTTTTGTTAAGTAATTTTCATTGTTTTCTAATGTATTTTAGAATTAAAATTGATGAAAATGGCAAAAAGGCTTTGCTGGCTTTGGCGAATGGCGACATGCGAAAGGTTCTGAATGTGCTTCAAAGTACTTGGTTAGCTTATAATGATGTTACGGAAGATAATGTGTATACCTGTGTAGGACATCCGTTGAAAACTGATATTGAAAATATAATTAAATGGTTACTAAATGACGATATCAAAACTACTTATACAAGTATCCTTTCACAATAAAATACATATTAGACATTTAGTTTTAAATATAGGAAACTATGAATGTTTAGAAATTTGAATCAATATTACACGCAAATGTGTAAACTTAATTGCAAAGTAATTGCCATTATCAATACTGTAAATTTTCTATCATCCGCCAGAATTAGTTTATAATATTGGGCACTAAAACGCAACTAATGAAATATAGTATAAAGATTAATTCCAATAACAATTGGCGAAAATGATAGACAAAAATTATACAAGTAAATTTAACAAGATACCTATATTCAGATACTTAGCAGGAATGTTTAACAGCAAACAATAGAAAAATGTTAGGTTTAATAATTTATGCGATCTTAGGTAGAATGATGATATTAAGTTTCTATGTAAAAAGCTACGTAGCTTCTGTGTCGCATTAAGATCACTTAAGAAATTATGTCGTTTAGAGATATCAAATACATTTTATTAGTTTAACTTCCTCTCAGTTCTGCGTTAAGATTTAATATATCGGGGACTTCTCTTCTTATCAGGTGCACTAAATTTTGGAATAATTTACAATATTAAACCTACTACAACCCTCGCATAATCTGAATATATAACAGTATTATTTTTACTAGGTAAACACACTAACGTACTATTTAAAAAAAAATTAAACATGGAGGTTGTTATTTAAAACACGCTTCCGTTGGAAATAAGATCTAATAAGAGGTTTCACTTGTTTAAAAAACAAGTTCGAAAGTATTTACTAGAATTCAACTGTTGCACAGTGAGTGGATTTAATATACGATAATACATACGCGGCTCGTGATGACGTATTTGGGGGTGCAAGTACAATGATGTGCTTCGTGTATTCTTGTGTACTAACTGTAACGTTTTCTTAGTAAACACCGAAAACACACGAGGCACTCGTATCATTGTACTTTGTACATTGCACTCCCAAATACGTCATCACGAGCCGCGCCTGATACATACATACATTGTTAACCTGAACGCCGTTTCGGCTGTGGTGTGCTAACAATAGAGGAAATTATTTAAAATAAATAAATAAAATAAATGATGATGATCGAAGGTCCAGGACGTATGCAATATGCTTGAAAACATGTCGCGGCCGGACACGTGGAAACAAAGAACGCCGGACGGGGTTTTGTATGCTGAACAACACGTGCAGTACTTGGGCAACACGTTGAGTAAGAGATGTTTTTCTTACGAAAGTTTGGAACGGAAAAGGATGAGTTTGTGAAGAAGAGAACACTGATGGTTGGAAAAGGTTCTTGTTTTACGACACAGTTTTTGAGAAAGGATAAACGAAGTCGCGATGTCTAAGAATAATGAACTAATCGGAGACGCGAGCTAAAAAGTTGTGATATCCGTTAAATAAATATCATTAAAACATTCCTTGTGAAAAAACGATTAAAACGATATCAAACATGGATATAATTAAGAAGAATATTTGTACGTAATTAAATTAAATAACTTAAGTTTAAAACGAAATGTAAAATATAGAAAGTTAGATTCTTCGTTAAATCAGGTAGATTTCTAAGGGCTGTTATTTATAGCTCGTACGATGACGAAAGAAAAGTTTTCCATTGCAAATACGAAATATACAGAAAATGTCTAGAAAAAATTAATATTTTAAATTCGAGATATATTTGTGAAGAAATATAATTTAAAACATTTTTAATATATGAAGTGTAACAACATGTTTAACGTATATGTATATGTAAAAACGGATACACAACATATATCAACGTTGTATTAAGGACGATTTTGGATGAAAAATGTCTATTAAAGAAATATCTCGCAATATCCACCGACCAAGAAATATCTGGCAACAATTTCCAACACATGCACACAGTGCTAGAAGGAAAATCTATGGATTATATGTATATCCAACGCTTGTAGCCTAGAATGGCCTCACTATATACCAAGTAATAATAAAGTATGTCTGTTAAAATTAACAAATCAAGTATGTATTTACAATATATATGTAAGTACATATATACATGTGTATATCGCCTGTCTTTCTTTTTGACACCTCAATCTTGGGTACACGTAGTATCGTATGATATTTACCTAAACTAAAGATTTACTATTACTAGTAATAGACATTTGACTATTCATAATGCTGTTTTTCTTAGGAACTATTATCAGACTGATTATTTTGGTTGTCTTTTTTCTTTGTATATATTGAACCTTCATTGAAGCGCGATCTTCGTACTTCATTGACCGTGACTCGTAATAGTAAATTCTTTTCGATTCAAATTTGGTTTTTCTATTTCAATGACTTCTCACTACGAATAATTATCATCGAAAAATGACTCCTATAATAATTCATTGTACTAACCAATACTTTCATTTTTTCATGTTTACTTTATGTCCGCTCGTACCTGGGCGCATATTCCGCCGATATTCTTTGTTGAATAGTTTTTCCTGAGTGTTCAATGCAGCTCCTCCAATAATTGCAAATTAACATTTAGGTACTTTTTTCGGTGAGGGTAGTTTGTCCCATGTTCCAACCAAGTTATATTGTATGGACGCGATCGTACTAAATCTTGTTTGTAAATTCTTTTTCCTTAATTTTTCCAATTTTCTCAGCGGTATCAGAAACGTATAGAAGATAGGAAAATCCTCAAAGATGCTTACGTTTCTCTTCTTTTAAGTACTCAGCGTCGTTAATCACTCTTGTATTAATGGCAACTTTGGATGTTGGCGCGATGTAGTATACCATTACATCTAGGAATGGTAATCTTCGCTTAATTTTTACTATCATTACGATTCGTTTGAGTCGTTTTGCTTGTTGATGTATTTCTTTCAATGGAAGGAAGGAGAGTAGATGATTAAAAAAAGTGTTCGAAGCGGAGGATGTGGAAAAAAAGACTGGAAGACCAATGAAAGTGTGGCCAGAAGTGCTTACTTAGTCTAGTAGAAAGAAAAAAAAGATTAATAGACAAATGATTAGTTAAACAAGCTTGGGTAGGAAAGAATGGGAAAGATGAAGATCACATTCAAACCTGACTTCTAACTAAGCTTATACCAAGGTTTCTAGTTAGATTTTTTTAGTGGTTACTTTAAATCAATGTGAATACAATATGTTTTTAGCTTAGTTATTGTCACATATTTCAGACAAGAATTTCCCTGGCAGTATACTTCTTCTAGAAAGAGTTCTTTTATTGGACACACTTTAAATTTTGTAAGTCTCTTAAAAATAAAGCCTTTTCATCTTTTAAAATATATTAGAAAGTATGTATTGCTAAAAGAACGCTAGTTCAATAGTGTTTTGTTTCACACGTTTGAGCCGTGGACGCTTGATTTGTATTTTTCTCCACGTGGGAGTGCCAAATTATTAAAAGATGTATGCTTGTGGATTGTGTTGATTTGTTCTGGGCTAGCTGTAGCGTCCTAACAATAATGAAAATGATTTAAAATAACAGTAATGATGAGCATCGACGGTTCAGGACTTGTGTAGTATGCCGAAATAAAGTTTATTAAATAAAAGAAAACACAACAACCTTGTCCTTAAAGTTTATTTTTATTTACGTAAAAGAAATGAAGCTTTGAAATCAATGAAAATAATTAAAGCTGCATGTACAGGAAACGACGAATAAGTATTTACACGAGTCGAATTTTTTGAAAATCCCTCTGACTATTGAGAGACAAAACTGCCTGGGGATACGCCTCTAGTGTCCTCAAGGGCAAAAGACCAATTTCACTAAGGCCCAGAACACCTTTAAGGGTATAAAGTTCTTTTCTTTACCACCAGATATTTCAATGAGAAGAGTATTCCGTATCATAGGTATCAACTCTCCTCTGAGAAACTCTATAATGTGGTGATCAGAGGCATTCTCCAGAAGATCTCCAAGGAGGATATAAACAAAGACTTGAAGGATATGGGATTTTTTCCGAGACCGTACTTAGGATGAAGAGGAAACGAAAGGGGAGTTGATACGGATGAAGAGGAACTGCGATCGAAGTTCTATGCCTTTGGTTCTGATAAAGCTACCGAGGTATCAAAATGAATTATATAATATAAAAGAGGTCCCAGATTTGGTTGTTTCGGTGGAAACACTCAGGGCGAGTTCGTACTGCTCTATACAGATGTGTAGCATGTGGTAAGAACCACCACATTAAAGATTGCTCCCTATCTGATAAGGATCACCTGAGCTGCGCTTACTGCGACCAGGCGCATCCTGCAGGGTATAGAGGTTGTAGTAGATTTCCTCGTCGAGGCCTCTATGTATCGGATACGGGTGGTTCCGATGGAGTCACTCCTTCAGGAATGTATCCGAAGGTGAACGCAGGCGCCTCAGGGTCTGTGAACAGCGAAGAAGATAATAACACCACCCCTAAAGGAGATATAATGCATCAGTTAAAAACTCCCATGTCCAGGAGGATGGCTCCCGGGAAGAGCCATCAATACCTAGGTAGCTTCGACGCGAACAGTGGCGTCGATATCATCTCTGCGCTGGACTTGTTTCAGAAATTCATTTTGCAGGTGAACTACTTTGCAGAGAAATTCCAAATGAATTTCCAATCAAGCTAATAATTCGAACGCGTCCGATTCTCCGAATCATAGCTTGGAAAACCGAGAATGTTTACCACAAACAATTGGAGTTGGTGACTGCGATCGAGCTGGATCTCGTCTTACTCGGTGAAACTTGGCTACGTCCTGGCGATATCTTTAAAATATCCAATTTCAAGTTCTATAGGAATGAGAACCGGACTCCCTTATTTCCATCCTTAATCTAGCTGTCTGGAGCCGACAGCTGTTTCATTAAAATTACTGCGTAGGCGAAATATCTTTTTATTCCACTTACGCCCCTCCATTCAGGGCATTTGATCTTGATGATTATGTTACCATCTTTAGCTAGAATAAAACAATATTTCCATGAGCGGTTATTCTTTGTTAGAATTAACGAGAGCAGGTCGACGGTCAGTCGAATTCGGCTGGTGTTCCGCAGGGCTTTATTCATGGCCCGCAGCTCTTTATTATATACACTTCTGACATTCCAAGAACCCAGTGCGTTAAATACGTTTATGAGCTCTCGGAGCGAGGAGATTATCTACAGGGGGCTGCAGAATGCAAGCAATGTCTTCTGCATCTGGGCGCTGCGTTGGGGGTTCTTTATCAACGAGGATAAGTGCGAGGCTCTCAGAATTACTAGGTGTCTCCGTCCTTCATATGACGTTATCGCGCTAGACTCACCTTCAGAGCATTTGTTAAAGAAAGAAGGAGCATGTTTCTGTCCTCGAGAAACCCCCTTATGCCTCTACTCTGCCGTAACAGTTCGCTTAGCTTGAGAAACAAGGTGCTCATTTATAAATCCTGTTTAGGACCTGTTCTGACTTACGGAGTACTTGTCTGGTGCACTTTAGCATAAACTTCTGAACTTGATCGCTAATATTCCATGTTTTGTCAGAAATAAACAACACCAAATAAATTTAGGTATTCCTCTCCACAGGAGTACCTAAAGACATTAGCAGCGGGCACGTGGATTAGAGCAAGGATCTAGTTTAGGGATAACCAATCGTATTGCAAATAATGATGTCTAAAGAATTAAGAGTTAATTAGAAATGTGAGCTAAAGGGTTGTGATGTCAATGAAATTAATATCATTAAAAGATTTTTTAAATTTTTACTTTAAAATTATACGTCACATGTAATGGTTTAGAAGACCTCTACAGTAATGCAGCTATTAAAAAAATTATATCAATTTATACACAGTCGGTATAATTTTGACATGTAGAAAAAATAGCTCAATAATAAATAAAATTACCAATTAATATATAATTAGAATAGAACTTGTACGTAATTAATTCTAAGAAACATTCGAGAACAGTACCTGACCCTTCGGTAGATAGATTCTTGGAAGGCTCCCGTTTATGTCGAGTACGATAATATACAAGAAAGGCTTTCTCTTGAAAATATGAATAAAATTACATTCTTACGAATTTTTTAACATTTTAAAATTTGATTTATGTATGAATAATACAATTTAAAACGGGATTTAAAAAAATTCTTGATATATGCGAAATGTAACAGTATTAGTAATAGGTACAAGGAAGAATCTTTAAAAACATAAAGTGCTTGAACACTGAAATTTATAGATCATCGACCAACAATTTCACTTTATAATGAAGTGGGACGCATTAAAAAGTCAAATGTTTGGAAAAAAATTATTTACATGGGAATTCCTTTCTTTCTAAAAAATATGGTCAACATTAAACAGTGTGAACGACCAGCTAGAAAGCCACCTCCTTTCAAAAGAAAGACACAAAACCTAAAACCTCCTTTCAAAAGAAAGACACAAAAGCTAAACACAGTCTTTCTGACCAATAGGTACTCAAAGATATAATGAATTTAAATTTAATTTAATATTACGAATATGTAACAAAGGTATATTGCAATGGCTAATTGGCTTTTATATTCACCTATTAATCTTATAATAAATACCATACTTAGTTTGTTATTTATTATTAATTCATATTATATTATCGTTACTGTTTATGAAGTATGAGATTTACTTATTATATATTATTTTTTCCTTAGATATTTTATAGATATTAAGGAATTGAAAACTATTAAGGGCTTGGCTTTAAGTGATATTCTAACAGAAGTTCATACATATGTTCATAGGAGTAAGTATTTTTTGTTTTTTGCTATCGATCATTACAACTGCTAAGACTTCCTTGTCATTGTAAACACGATTTCCTGAAGATCCTTTTCTAGATTATTAAACAGAGGGTAATCACTTTGAACTGTAAAAGGAATGATTTATTTGCAGAAACCCACCGTCCCCAATTTGGGTAACAATAGCAGTGTGACCGGATGCATTATCATGCACTGGTCGATGATATTGGCCAATTTTTCTGAATGTTTTTCTTGAATACAGTACAATAGTCTGTATAGATGGGAATATGGCGTTTGATCTTTTTAAAGATTTGTCACTGGCCAATATTTTATTTTATATTAGGCCAAACGTGCCTTTATTAAAAGCTCTAATTTTGTACAGGCTTCGACAGGGAAGTGTTACATTTATGAGATGGATATATCATTGTCGATAGGAGAACTAGCGGTTCTCCATATCTGGTTGATATATACACTCATTCTTAGATGCTATTTTAGTAGGCATTGTTATTAGAACGCTGGTTTGGTTTATGATTGTATTTGACCCACGTGGGATCGCCAAGTTGTTAAACGTTGAACGTATTAACACAGGCTACAGACAGCCTGTATTGATACGTTCCGGGCTACATGTAGCGTCTTAACAATACTGTAAATGCTTTAAATAATTAATGCTAGTGATGATGAGCATCAAAGGTCGAGGGCCAGTATAATAAGCTGAAATAAATATATTACAACTTATTACACAAAAGAAAACACAACAACTTTGTCCTTAAAGTTTTTATTTAATATTTACAAAAAAGGAAATTGACCGATTTAAAATGAATTAAAATGTAATAAAAGTAATATATACAAGGAATGTCGAAGAAGTATTTAAACATTAACACTCGTAATAAATACACGCTGAAAAGAAAGTTAAATTATTTCGTAAATTAAATGTGATTAAAATCATTTTCTGTATCGAGCAATACAGAGTTTACTTTAGTCTGGTGAGTATGTCACGATCGGACACGTGGTTCGCGGTGGGTACTTAGACAAGTACGTTGTTACGAAGAAACGATGTTTACCTCACGGTCGGAGAGGAAACATAATTAATTAAATTAATGTGAATATAAGTAAAAGATAAATATATGTATTGAACAATACAAAGTTACCTTTGTGTTACGAGCATGTCGTAATCTGACATGTGAAAAGTAAGGACGGACGGCACTTGTGTACTGGAACAGCACGCGGGGTAAAAGCGATGTGTGTCTTACAGCAGTCGCGAACCAAGAAGGACGTTTTGTGTGGTAGAGAACTCGTGGTCGGAAAGAAGGTAGGTTTTTATGACCCGGTTTTGAGAATAGGACGAAGCTGACGAGTTCAAGAATTAATCAAAGACGTGAGCTGAAAGGTTGTGATGTTGATGAAATAATTATTATTAAAATATTCCTTGCAAAAAATGCTTAAAAATGATATTCGACATGATATAATTATGAAGTTCACAATAGTCATTTTAATTGTGGCTATTAAAATATTTCGACATGTACAGAAAATATCTCGATTATAAATCAACTTACTAATTAGGAAAAAATAATTAGAAGAGAAGTACGTAATTAAATTAAAACGAAATGTATAGTAGAAATTCTAAGGAACATTCAAGAAAATGAATAAATGAGTTGACCGTTCAATCGCAGGTAGATTTCGAGAAGGGTCGATTTGTAATGCAAAAGAAAGGCATTCTCTTTGCTAAAGCGAATATACAGAAAATGGCTAGATGTTTTAATATTTTAAATCGAAATATTTATGAAAAATATCATTCAAAATAGAATTAAATCCTTAATTTATACGGAATGTAACAGCATGGAGCCGTGGACGATTTAACAACGCGTCTTTGTTTATGATACCTTTGTAGAAATCGGTCGATCGGTAGTGCAATCACAGTGAAGATTTCGAACGCATTTTAATATTGGTGAACGCGGCGCCATCCTAACTCGGTACAACACACGCATGTCAGTTCGCTGAATTTTGCCCTACCTGAAAGTTAAAGCTTAAAGCTCTTAGAGAACCCTTAACTCCAGGAATTCAAACAACTCCAGATCCTATTCATGAAAGCATTATGCACAAATTTCCTACCCATCTCCAACAATGCCTGCATAGAAATGATCGCCGCTTGAATTACGTAATTTTTCAAAATTCCATTACATTTTTTTGTTTGTTTTATGTTACCTCAAAAGCATTATCATAAATGTGTTCAATTACTATTGTTTTATTATTGTATCATGGTATTATTTTTTAGTTGAACTTCCATACGATACTTTGATTACGTTATTGGACAAGATGGCTCAAATTCAAGTTCGCTTAGCGGCGGGAGCTAATGAAAACATTCAATTAACAGGATTAGTAGCTGCTTTTTATTTTGCTAGAGATGTAACACCATAAAGTACCTTGCATACATATATATAGAGAGGAATAGAGTTTGGACTCTCAATTTAATCTATTTTTAAAATGTTAATTTAATTTATCGGAATATGAAACTTAGCGTTAGATTTAAGTTTAAAGTTGTGTAAAACTGAAACTTTCTCTCAATAAAAAATTGAATAGAAATCTGTTTAAATTAAACACCTATCAACTAATTCATATCTCTTAATTATGATACCAGACCCAAGAGTATTAACGGCTAACATACGTCAATAATGGTGGTTTGTTTGGTACCCGATTTGTAATTAACACTGTTTTTGACTATTAATGTATAACATTTCTAGGAAAGCTAACATCGATACTCGGTTCCAGTATTTGAAATTTTGAAATTGTTAACTCAACGCATCTTCACATCATCACCCCAGCACAGTTAAACCCTGTAGTAAAAACATTAATCCACAGATCTCAAACTCTGTCAGACGCAGAACATCGAAACGAAGAAATGGTTACAATAAAAAACATATTACAAGCGAACGGATATTCACAACATACCATTAACAGAGCGGCACGAATTAACAAGAATCAACCGAAAAAGGAAGAAAGATCTACACGGACAGCATTTCTCCCTTACGTGAAAGGTACGACTGAGAAAATAGGTAGAATATTACGCCGACACGACATAGACACCATTTATACGACAGACAGGAAAATAAGAGACATTTTGCCTAATACAAAGGACAAGATAGAACTAGAAAACCAAGGGGTCTACGAAATACCGTGCTATGAATGCGAACAAACACACATAGGGCATACTAACCGTAAAACCAGCGTACGGAGGGAAGAACACAGAAATGCGGTAGCTAAAAAAGAAACAACATCATCCTTAGCTAAGCATGTGCTACATACTGGACACACCATCGACTTTGACGGTACAAAAACTATAGCACGCAGTACGAGGTTAACGTACAGGGTTATAAGAGAAGCTATAGAAATTGAGAAACAGCAAAACTGTATGAACAAACGTGACGACGGACAGCGTTTGCCTGACACATGGAAGCCGGCCTTGCTCAACAGGTAGATTACACACAGGCGACGTAATGATAACTTACGACAGCCCAGTCATACTAACTCGGACCGAACGCAAACCGATCGACCAATAGTCGAAAGCGACAGAACAACCGACGGACCAATCACGAGGAGTCAGACACGCGCCCCCACTACGACGGGACCATATAATACGAGCGGCACAGGAAATCGACGCACTCTTGAAGTTACCATCGCAACGAGAAGATCCTCTAGAAAAATGTGAAAGTTATGTCACCGAAACGTTAGGAAGAAAGTTGTCCTTCTCAGGACGAAATCATCCAAACGCGGCGAAATATCCCGAAGAACAACGCTTCATATATATATATATATATATATAAATATAATAACTTCGTGACCTTGGTATGATATGGTAAACCTAATCAGTAGGCGATTGAAGGTCTGTATATTACTTCAAAATATATGTATTTAAAAAAACTCTACATGTTTCGGCTGTATACGCCTTTTTCAAGAGAATACAAAATATGTACATGTTTCGGCGTATACAGCCGAAACATGTAGAGTTTTTTTAAATACATATATTTTGAAGTAATATACAGACCTTCAATCGCCTACTGATTAGGTTTACCATATATATATATATATATATATATATATATATATATATATATATGGTAAATTCAATTTGTTGGCGATAAAAGGTCTGTTTTACTTCAAACTGTATATATTTAAAACATTTGCCGAAACATGTAGTATTGTTTTTGTAGACTTAGATAGACAGCAATACCAAATTAATGGCTAACATACAACATATGAAAACCAGAAATTATCAGGGAAGCTATCGAAATTGAGAAATGTCCGAACAATTTGAATTCGCAAGATGATACCCAGAGGCTACCAACAGCATGGAAACCAGTATTAAGCAAAGAAGTTGTCATCAACAGACAACAAACAAATTGTTATTGGTATCTACAGACACCAAAAATAAATTTAAAAGGTTGACGATAAACCAACATCGTATTAATTTAATTTTATTGATTTTAACATGTTTAATGGCGTCTTTGCTAGATTTTAACTCTCAATTGCACTCCTGAAGAAGTAACAATTTCGTTATGAAATATATAGAGTGAAATAAATGGGTTTTTTTATTTGACAGACCGCTCACCCGTTAATTAATTTCTACTTATATATATATATATATATATATATATATATATATATATATAATATATAATATAATAACTTCGTGACCTTGGTATGATATGGTAAACCTAATCAGTAGGCGATTAAAGGTCTGTATATTACTTCAAAATATATGTATTTAAAAAACTGTACATGTTTCGGCAGTACGCCTTTATCAAGAGGATACAAAATATAAATGACAGGATATAAAAAATATAATATATATATATATGTATATATATATATATATATATATATATATATATATATATATATATATATATGTTTTCTTTCAGGTTTCCGCGGGTAGTAGTATGTGTTGTAACTGGATTCCGGGTTTTCTTCCGCGTTTCCATTGTTTGGTCTTTGTAAAGACCGGTGCTGGTTTCTGGACGACGTTTTGGCAAAATCACATTTGCCATCTTCAGGTCTGCGATAACTGTCTGCTTCTGCTTCTGGTTACTCGTAAACTGACGTAGTCGAGTTTAAGATGGTTGTTATATACCTGCTTAACGTTCTGGTTGGTTACACTTGGTTGAGTATGTGCGCGACTCCGTGTCGTTGGGCCTGTAGCTGGTGTGGGCTGGCTGGGTTGCGGTGTTTTTGTTTGTTGTTTCTTGTTGACAACTCCTTTGCTTAATACTGGTTTCCATGCTGTTGGTAGCCTCTGGGTATCATCTCGCGAATTCAAATTGTCCGGACGTTTCTCAATTTCGATAGCTTCCCTGATAATTCTGGTTTTCATATGTTCTACGTTCGCCAATAATTTGGTATTGCTGAAGTCTATCGTGTGGGACGTTTCCTTTACATGCTGAGCCAAAGATGAAGTTTTCTCGTATTTTCTTACGGAGTTTTGGTGTTCGTCTCTTCTTACGTTTACTCTTCTGTTTGTTTGGCCGATGTACGTCTTCTCACAATCAAGGCATGGAATTTCATATACTCCCTGGTTTTCTAAAGGTATTCTTGTTTTTGGATTCCGAAGGACTGTGCTGATTTTTCTGTCTGCCTTGAATGTGGTTTCAATGTTGTGTCTTCGTAGGATTCTCGATATTCTGTCGGTGGTACCTTTGACATAGGGTAAGTAGGTTTTGGCTATTGATTCCTCTTTTTTCTCTTGTGGTGTGGCTCGTTTAGGTTTTAATGCTTTGTTGATTGTCCGTTTGCTAAAGCCATTCTGCTGGAGTGCAGTGTGGAGTTTATTCATTTCTTGAATGACGTTGTCTTCATCTGCTAATCTCTGTGATCTTGTTACTAGGCTCTTCACTACTGCTTGTAACTGAGCTGGGTGGTGGTGAGACTGTGCGTTGAGGTACCGGTCTGTATGTGTGGGTTTCCGGTACACTGTATGGCTTAATTCTCCATTTTCTTTCATCTTAACCAAAACGTCGAGGAATGGTAGTTGGTTGTTTGATTCTACTTCCATTGTGAACTTTATTTGTGGATGGATATTATTCAGATGTTCCAGGAAGCTCTCAAGGTGATCTTCTCCATGTGTCCAAATCACGAACGTGTCATCAACATATCGTAGCCAAAGTTTGGGTTTATGGGTGGCCGTCCTTAGTGCTGTTTTTTCCAAGTCTTCCATGAAGAGGTTCGCTATTACTGGTGACAGTGGGGAGCCCATCGGTGCGCCTTCTATTTGTTTGTAACGTTGATCGCCATAGATAAAGTAGGTGTTTGCCAGGCAGTGTTTCACCAGGTTCATTATGTATGGTGGAGGTTGGTATTTTCTTTCGATGGTCCCTAGAGCTTCGGTTACTGGTATATTGGTAAACAGTGACACTACATCGAAGCTTACTAGTAACCAATCTGTTTCCACTTTCTCTTTCTTCAATATCTCGATGAAGTGGCTTGCGTTCTTGACGTAAGACTCGGCTTCTTCGGCATGTGGTTGTAGTTGTTGGGCTAGGTATCTTGCCAACTGTTGAAGAGGTGACCCAATGGAGCTGACTATGGGTCTTAATGGTGCGCCTTCCTTGTGGACCTTTGGTAAGCCGTAGAATTTTGGACATCTCGATGACTTCTCCCTTGGAATGAGTTGTTTTTGGATTTCCTTGTCGATGGAACTCTCCTTGATTTTAGTTTTAGTTGTTTTCTCCAGATATGTTGTTGGATCCGTAGTGATTGGTTGGTATGCTGGATCTTCTAAGAGACTTTTTATCTTGGTGTCGTAGTCGGTTGTGTTCATTACCACCGTAGCATTTCCTTTGTCCGCTGGTAGTATAATAATATCTTCGTTGTTCCTTAATTGTTTAAGTGCCAGTAATTCTTCGTGCGATAAGTTCTTCGTTGGTGGTTTGGCTGTCCGCAGTATTTGCGATACATCTTGGCGGATTGCTTCGGCCGTATTCTTATCAATCCCCGATATAGTTGCCTCTACCCCACAAATGATCTCTTCTACTGGTATACGGGCCGGAGCTATTGCGTAGTTAAACCCCTTCTCCAATACCTTTTGTGATACTGCATCCAATGTGTGGGTGGATAGGTTGTATACAACTTTGAGCGGTTTCTTCCCCTCTCTGGTGTTTATGGGCTTCTGTTCTGCTTGCAGGCGGTTGAATTTCTTTATTTGTTTGGCTGTTGTCAGGCTGGTGTTTGTATCCGAACGGAATTCACTGAGCTGGTCCAGTACTCTCCAAATTATCGGGTGGATGGTGTTACTTAGGTTCAGATATAGTTGGAGTAATTGTTTATTGGTATCATCCAACATTTTCCTGACATCGTGGATAGATTCCCTCAGTAAAGCCAAGCTTGCTTTCTTCAGAATATTCTTGGTTTGTCTGGTGTTTTTGTTGAACTTCAGTTTCAATGTTTGTGGAATGATATTCTCCTCTCGGCAACGTTGTAGAAATGCCAGGTCGCAAAGCAGTTTGCTTCTTCTTGTTCTTAGTTTCTCGAAGGTCTTGGTTTGGTGCAAGGTCTTCTCCCCGTAAAGACGTAATATGTTTTCTTTCAGGTTTCCGCGGGTAGTAGTATGTGTTGTAACTGGATTCCGGGTTTTCTTCCGCGTTTCCATTGTTTGGTCTTTGTAAAGACCGGTGCTGGTTTCTGGACGACGTTTCGGCAAAATCACATTTGCCATCTTCAGGTCTGCGATAACTGTCTGCTTCTGCTTCTGGTTACTCGTAAACTGACGTAGTCGAGTTTAAGATGGTTGTTATATACCTGCTTAGCGTTCTGGTTGGTTACACTTGGTTGAGTATGTGCGCGACTCCGTGTCGTTGGGCCTGTAGCTGGTGTGGGCTGGCTGGGTTGCGGTGTTTTTGTTTGTTGTTTCTTGTTGACAACTCCTTTGCTTAATACTGGTTTCCATGCTGTTGGTAGCCTCTGGGTATCATCTCGCGAATTCAAATTGTCCGGACGTTTCTCAATTTCGATAGCTTCCCTGATAATTCTGGTTTTCATATGTTCTACGTTCGCCAATAATTTGGTATTGCTGAAGTCTATCGTGTGGGACGTTTCCTTTACATGCTGAGCCAAAGATGAAGTTTTCTCGTCTTTTCTTACGGAGTTTTGGTGTTCGTCTCTCCTTACGTTTACTCTTCTGTTTGTTTGGCCGATGTACGTCTTCTCACAATCAAGGCATGGAATTTCATATACTCCCTGGTTTTCTAAAGGTATTCTTGTTTTTGGATTCCGAAGGACTGTGCTGATTTTTCTGTCTGCCTTGAATGTGGTTTCAATGTTGTGTCTTCGTAGGATTCTCGATATTCTGTCGGTGGTACCTTTGACATAGGGTAAGTAGGTTTTGGCTATTGATTCCTCTTTTTTCTCTTGTGGTGTGGCTCGTTTAGGTTTTAATGCTAGCTAGGTTTTAATGCTAGTAACAAGATCACAGAGATTAGCAGATGAAGACAACGTCATTCAAGAAATGAATAAACTCCACACTGCACTCCAGCAGAATGGCTTTAGCAAACGGACAATCAACAAAGCATTAAAACCTAAACGAGCCACACCACAAGAGAAAAAAGAGGAATCAATAGCCAAAACCTACTTACCCTATGTCAAAGGTACCACCGACAGAATATCGAGAATCCTACGAAGACACAACATTGAAACCACATTCAAGGCAGACAGAAAAATCAGCACAGGCCTTCGGAATCCAAAAACAAGAATACCTTTAGAAAACCAGGGAGTATATGAAATTCCATGCCGTGATTGTGAGAAGACGTACATCGGCCAAACAAACAGAAGAGTAAACGTAAGAAGAGACGAACACCAAAACTCCGTAAGAAAAGACGAGAAAACTTCATCTTTGGCTCAGCATGTAAAGGAAACGTCCCACACGATAGACTTCAGCAATACCAAATTATTGACGAACGTAGAACATATGAAAACCAGAATTATCAGGGAAGCTATCGAAATTGAGAAACGTCCGGACAATTTGAATTCGCGAGATGATACCCAGAGGCTACCAACAGCATGGAAACCAGTATTAAGCAAAGAAATTGTCAACAAGAAACAACAAACAAAAACACCGCAACCCAGCCAGCCCACACCAGCTACAGGCCCAACGACACGGAGTCGCGCACATACTCAACCAAGTGTAACCAACCAGAACGCTAAGCAGGTATATAACAACCATCTTAAACTCGACTACGTCAGTTTACGAGTAACCAGAAGCAGAAGCAGACAGTTATCGCAGACCTGAAGATGGCAAATGTGATTTTGCCGAAACGTCGTCCAGAAACCAGCACCGGTCTTTACAAAGACCAAACAATGGAAACGCGGAAGAAAACCCGGAATCCAGTTACAACACATATATATATATATATATATATATATATATATATATATATATAAGGTAAACTTAATTAGTCGGCGATTAAAGGTCTGGTTATTACTTCAAAGTGTATATATTTAAAATAATCCTACATGTTTCGGCAATGATGCCTTTGTCAAGGATATAAAAAATATAAATATATAATTTATATTTTTTATATCCTTGACAAAGGCATCATTGCCGAAACATGTAGGATTATTTTAAATATATACACTTTGAAGTAATAACCAGACCTTTAATCGCCGACTAATTAAGTTTACCTTATCATACCAAGGTCACGAAAATACTATATATATATATATATATATATATATATATATAGGTAAATTCAATCAGTTGGCGATTTAAGGTCTGGCTTTACTTTATATTTTGTATCCTCTTGATAAAGGCGTACTGCCGAAACATGTAGTTTTTTAAATACATATATTTTGAAGTAATATACAGACCTTTAATCGCCTACTGATTAGGTTTACTATACAGGGTCCGGCAACGAAGCGGGGACGGAAGATTACACGCGGATTTGAAAGTTAGTCAAATATTTAGTCATCGGATATCCTTCCGTACCATCAAGCGCACGTTTTAAAAATATTTTGTTTTATACAGGGTGTTCCAGATGGAAATGCCAGACTAAAGTTGCATTTTTTTAAATGGAACACCCTGTATATTAATAGATAAAATGATCCGCGCTTGAAAGCTGGTTACATCGATATAATGTTATATGGGTCTAAAGTTGATAGTTTCTGTGTAAATAATTATTTGACTTGATAAATTGATACATTTCAGTAGGCTATTCTGCATAAGGAAAATCAAAAGATCCGAAACCAATAGAATAGAATATTTTCTACTAGTATGCACTTTCGTTGCTACGTGAAATAAATTCTGCAACTGTTCGCGTTATACAGGGTGTTCACAATTTCGCAAAATCGAAGAAATCTCGTAATTTTTAAATGGAACACCCTGTATATCTTTAGCTCATTGTAAAGCCCTTTTACTACGCTTTCTATTGATACCTCATTTGATGCACCTAGGATGGATCATTTGCTAATTATTTCTTTTTAGAATTGAATTAATGAAAAATGCTTGTATTTTTAGCAGCTAATTTGCGCTTTTAAACTTTCTGTAAGATCGGATATTCAACAAATTATCCATAAATGGTCTAAACAAGAAGAAGCCCCATTAAGTACGAGAAACAGTTGGTTTTCACTCAGCGGTGAAAGCAAACATTAAATTAATATAAAATAATATAGCATTTTCAATAGATTCACTGCTGATCAAGTTATCTGGTGTCAGTTCTAAGCTTGTATACTTAATAACCAAGTTGTCAAAAATTTCGTTCCATCATACACAGTATTTCGTTCAATCTTTAAAAGAAATTGCTATAATGACTAATTTGAGTATTCAAGAAATGGTGAATATGATATTTATTCTTGGGGAGTGTACAAGAAATTGTCTCCTAGCAAGTAGAGTATATGCAGAGAGATTTCCAAACCTTGAAGGAAAGTCAAGACCGGAAGCATTTGAAAGATTATTAGAGAGATTTACAGAAACTGGTAGTGTAACATACAAGAAGAGAGAAATAAATAAGCCGGTAATCAATGAAAAAAACGAATTGGCCGTATTATTAACAATACAGGAAAATCCACATATAAGTATAGACGGTATTTCAAAGGTAACAGCTATTGAGATAGGAGCGTACGAAGAATTTTAAGAAGTCATAAGTATCATCCGTACCATATGGAATTGCATGGTGATGATTTCATTAAAAGAACAGACTTTTGTGGTTGGTTGTTAAATAAAATGCGAGAAATGCCAAATATTTTAACAAAGATTTTGTTTAGCGATGAGGCTACTTTAAAAAGTAATGGGGCGGTAAATAAACATAACATGCATTATTACGCAACAGAAAACCCGCATTGGATACGTCATGTAGACAATCAGAATAGATGGTCTCTTAACGTCTGGGGAGGTATACTTGGTCCAAATATCATTGGGCCGTACTTTTTCGATGGAACCGTTACAGGCGATACGTATTTTGCATTTTTGCAGAACGAACTGCCTAATTTACTTGAACATGTGGATGCTGACACCCGACAAATTTTCTGGTTGCAACACGATGGTGCACCTGATCATTACATCCTTAACGTTAGGGAGTTTCAAGGGCGATTTATTTGCACTTACTATTTACATTTACTTTATTTTTATTTACTGTGCTACTACTTTTGTTAATTAAATTTGATGTTGTGGTTAATAATTATAATTAGTATTTATTTAAATTAGTGCAAACTTTTAATACTACTCGTACTTGATTTTTTCCTACATGATTTCGATTTATGTTAAGCTAATTAGGTATGTATTGTTTCATATTAGGTATTCGTAAAATAGTTCGTTTTACAAAATTCTTTAAAATACAAATTAATTAGTGCAAATTTTTTATTAAACTAACACCAGATAACTTGATCAGCAGTGAATCTATTGAAAATGCTATATTACTTTATATTAATTTAATGTTTGCTTTCACCGCTGAGTGAAAATCAACTGTTTCTCGTACTGAATGGGATTTTTTCTTGTTATAAACCATTTATGGATAATTTGTTGAATATCCGATCTTACAGAAGGTTTAAAAGCGCAAATTAGCTACTAAAAAGTACAAGCATTTTTCATTAATTCTACTCTAAAAAGAAATAATTAGCAAATGATCCATCCTAGGTGCATCAAATGAGGTATCAATAGAAAGTGTAGTAAAAGGGCTTTTCGATGAGCTAAAAATATACAGGGTGTTCCATTTAAAAATTACGAGATATCTTCGATTTTGAGAAATTGTGAACACCCTGTATAACGCGAGCAGTTGCAGAATGTATTTCACGTAGCAACGAAAGTGCATACTAGTAGAAAATATTATATTCTATTGGTTTCGGATTTTTTGATTTTCCTTATGCAGAATAGCCTACTGAAATGTATCAATTTATCAAGTAAAATAATTATTTACGCGGAAACTATCAACTTTAGACCCATATAACATTATATCGATGTAACCAGCCTTCAAGCGCGGATCATTTTATCTATTAATATACAGGGTGTTCCATTTAAAAAAATGCAGCTTTAGTCTGGCATTTCCATCTGGAACATCCTGTATAAAACAAAATATTTTTAAAACGTGCGCTTGATGGTACGGAAGGATATCCGATGACTAAATATTTGACTAACTTTCAAATACGTGTGTAATCTTCCGTCCCCGCTTCGTTGCCGGACCCTGTATATATATATATATATATATATATATATATATATGTATATATATATATATATATATGTGTATATATATATATATATGTATATATATATATATGTATATATATATATATAGGTAAATTCAATCAGTTGGCGATTTAAGGTCTGGCTTTACTTTAAAGTATATATACTTAAAACAACCCTACATGTTTCGGCAATGATGCCTTTGTTAAGGATATATCCTTGATAAAGGCATCATTTAATCATTTAAACCTTTAATCGCCAACTGATTGAATTTACCATATCATACCAAGGTCACGAAAATATATATATATATATATATATATATATATATATATATAAATATAATATAATATTTTCGTGACCTTGGTATGATATGGTAAACTTAATAAGTCGTCGATTAAAGGTCTGGTTTATTACTTCAACGTATATATATTTAAAACAACCCTACATGTTTCGGCAATGATGCTTTTGTCAAGGATATAAAACATATAAATGACAGAATATAAATGTCAAATAATTGAGTTGCTATGGTTTAAATTATTCAAAGATACATTCCAATTGATAATAATAAATCATGCCTTAGTATTCCAAAAAATAGATAGCAATGTGTGAACATATGTGTTGTTCACTGCTAGCAGCTTGTGTCTCTTTCTGGGTATGAACTTGTGTGTTGGTTGCTGCTGGCAGCTTGCGTCTCTCTCTGGGTGTGTGGTTTTGTATTTGTGTGTGCGCGTAAGTGTAGGGTTTTGTATGTTGGTGCGCTCGTGCGATCTCTAAATTTACGCGACCGGTCACTAAACACACGCACGAGCGCACCAACATACAAAACCCTACACTTACGCGCACACACAAATACAAAACCACACACCTAGAGAGAGACGCAAGCTGCCAGCAGCAACCAACACATTTACTATATATATATATATATATATATTGATAAATACGTTGATGGTGTAATAAAAATGCCACCACGTTCGTGCGCCAATATGAAAAAGTGCGTTGTTGATCTAAATGTGAATAATAGAATGATTAATGTTGATAATTAATAAAAGTTTATAGAAGTTAAAGTTAATGGAATTGAATTACATAGATTGGGCGCCTTTAATTTGAAAATGTATTGTTAGATCAACGCTATTTATGTTCTATGATAATAATCCAACTAGCAGTCGTGAGCATGAATAAAATAAGCAAATTTAGACTCTTTAGTATCTTCGTCGATATAGATATATTTATCCCTATGTATGGTGTTTAATAGTTTAATCAATTATTTAAAACTTTACAACTAAACACTAACAAATAAAAGAGTGAGTTATGAAATAAGAGTCAAAATTTATTAAAGTAAATAAGGAATTTGTAACAGTGAACAAATAAAACGTGCTTAGCGACAATAAATAGAGTTAACAAATAGTGCACATGTGTTTAGAATAAAAAGGTTATGTTACGAAATAATGTAATAGTCAAATATTGAAATATAATAAGTTAAATGAACAATACAGGTGAGTACTACGTTTTTAAAAGATATATGTATGTTACAATAATGAGATTGTTAATGATGTATATAACAGTAAAATTCTGGAGTTTGTCTTGAATAATAAAAAAAATATTAACTTTTAGGCTTTATTGAAGAATAATGATTGAAGTGAACCTGTTTTCCGTTGAATTCTGCAGTTATCCAGAATGAAAGCGATGTGATCAGGAAAATACAGAGTACGGGTCCTCCAATCTCTGATGACGGCGTTTGCGGCGTATAACAGCTTCGGTTTTGCCTCTTCGTCGGTTCTCCAATTCAGAAGATGCTCGGCTCGTATCTTATTAGTTTCCAAGCGATTGTCTTCAGGTTTGTTTTTAAAAGATGGGCCAAGTATTAATGTCTTGACTCGGCGTAAATTTGGAATTATATCACAGGTATTTTAATTTTTATTTAAATTTACTTTGGAGTTGTTCTATATTACGGCCATTCGTTATTAAATTTTTAGTACTGACGCCGATAGCGATTATTTATTTTCAAAGCCTAGTTAATATCGTCAAATAGCCTCGAAGTTTTACTTTTACTACATCAGTTAACATGTTGAATATAAATAATATATTCATTTTGACATGATAATACAATTCATAAAATAATGTTCAAATATTCAGTACATGCTTTCCAATATAAGGTTATGTTATATGCGTGTGCAGAAAATAACATTTTCGCGGGTTAGTTACATTTTAAAAAGTGGACGTGTCTAACTACTATCGATGCAAATTTTTAATGTAGATAAATTAGATATCTGTAATTTCGCCCTAAAGATTTGAATTATGAAATTGAAAATTAAAATATAAAAAGTAAGTTTTGAAATAAAAATAAGTTAATTTGAAATATTCAAAGTTTTCGTCATATTAATTTATTTACATTTCGATACTAATTTTACAAATTAAGTCCGCCAATTTAACCCTTCTACTGTGTGTTATTTATTGTTAAATATTGTCTTTCCCATTACAGTTGCTGGAATAAGGGTGCAGTTTGCCCCATTACAATATATATATATATATATATATATATATATATATATATATATATATACACAGGGTTAGTCAAAAGTATGGAATGGACGGTTTATTTTCGTAATTATGAACTTTATACGAAAATGTCATTAATAAAAGTGTTTTCTGTATGTCATGCGTTGACATGGAATTTTTCCATGGAAATGTAATTTTTATTTTTCAAATGGCAACCATGTGTTTTTTTACTGATTTCTATTCCTATTTTTTTTCTTGAAATGACTTGATATTTTTTTCATATGCTTTCATATCAAAATTTCTGTATAAAATCATAATTTCCAATAAACGGCAAAATGTGATATAAAATCAGATTTGCTCAAAGAAATGATAGTGGCCTTTGTTTTCTTATGTTAATGTCATTTTTCATGTCATTGTGAAGTACCTTTCAATAAGTTGATATAATAAGAATAGTTTCATTTTAAATTTGTAAACATGGTGAAACTCAGTGAAACTGAAAGAATTGAAATCTTAATGATGGTAGGTTATGGAGATCGACAACGTTCACATCAAGATGTTTGTCATTTATTTAATAACGTTCATCCAGAAAGAAATCGTTTTGTACAATCCACAGTGTCTAAATTGGTTAGAAAATTTAGGGAAACTGGAAATGTAAAAGATGTTGAAGCTGCTCATCAATTATATAAACGCTTTCCATTTAATGCAGAAGATGTAAAGTTCTTTAAATTTTTGGACCCAAAACTTATTAAAACTACAAGTTCATTAGGTCCAGCAGCAAATTTTCATAGGAAAGATATTGATCTTCTTTCATTGGATAGAGAGTGGCGATTATTGCAAAACAGTGACTTCAATGAGGATGCAGCCGATTATATTTCTTTTTGGAAAAATATCTGTAATCAAATTAGATGTGACAATACTGCTGTTTATCCAGAACTATCAAAATTTGTCAATTTAATTTTAACATTACCTCACAGTAGTGCTTCGGTAGAAAGAATATTCAGTGCAGTATCTCTCAACAAAAGTAAAATCAGAAATCGGTTATCTGCTACTACCTTAACTGGAATTCTACACTCTAAGAGATTAATAAATAGTGATAATAAATCATGTTTTGATTACAAAATTCCTGTAACTGTAACAAATAAACATAACAACAATATGTATTCATCAGAATAAAAATATATTATTTAATGCAATTTATATAAGCTCTAATTTGTAATTTACTATAATTACCTTTTATTTTCTTGTAAATTTTACTTAAGTTTAAAACAGCTTGTAGAGTGTTATTGTAAAATAGGTACGACTTTATGCAATATTATATCAATAAATATATATATTATATATAAATATATATCAAGAAATTCTTGTTTCTTTTATTATTTACATACCTACCTACTGCTTTACATTTTTTTTTATTGCAATAGCTCTTCTTTCTTTATTAACGAAAACTAAAATTATACATTATATATACTACCGGTAATTAGACATATGTAATGGTTTCATTTATAATTGTGGTAACAATCTAGTGAAATCTAGTGATTTTTTAAGTTCTCATCTAGTGAAAACAATTATTTTCACCTGGCAACACTGCAGTGCATCATTGCAGCGGTTATATCTTATTTTTTACCACGTGGAGCATGCAGATATGACAGTAATTGTTTATAAAATAGATTATGGGCTTATTTATGAAGATGGCTGGTAAGTAAATGTTAAATATTAATAAAAATGTATGCCTTGCACTTATAGCAAGTGAGAATATTTGTTTACCTTAGTAGATGAGGTTATGTTTTATACACAAATGTGGTGGTCGCGGCACAAAACCACAAGGAAGATATTCATATTTTTTATAATAATATTTTTTTCAGCTAAAAACTCTATATACTCTATTCAAGAATTGGAATCGCTTGGCCAGGACGAATTGTATACATTGGTAGAAGATATTCCTTCTGGAGATGAGTCGGACATCAATGATGAAAGCGAGAATGAAGATGAAGGTGTCGTGGATCAGCCATTTGATATCAATGCAATGGATATCATAATTGCTGGTTAAAATTATCGTTTTGCAGAAGATGATGGGTGGGATAGTGAAGATGAAATTCCATTGATCAACATTCAAGCTGATCTGATACGAGAAAACCAAAGGAAAAATACTATATGGACTCATGACCCACATCATACACAGAATATTCCCAGACGTACTTTCACTAGTGACAATGAGTGTAGTGTACCTGAAGAAGTGGAAACACCAACAGATATTTTTTTACATTTATTTCCAAACACTTTGATAGAACACATTGCATTCCAGACAAATCTTTATGTTTTACAGAAGAACGGTGGTAATCATAATTTCCAGAGAACAAATTCTGACGAAATAAAAAAGTGTATTGCTATAAACCTTTTTGTGGGGATCAAACGCCTGCCAAGCTATCGAGACTATTGGTCGTCAAGGTTGGAACTACGAGATAATTTTGTATCTTCGATAATGTCAAGAGATAGATTTGACTGGTTACTGGCTAACATTCATTTGAACGATAATGCACTTCAACCACAGCACTATGTGCACTATGTAGTACACGTGCGAAACCCCACAGAACCGTTTGGAGCTGTTTTGTCTGCCAAGTAGGCTTATGTCTAAGCGAAAGCAAAAATTGTTTTACACAATTTCATACCAAGTAATTTTTAAAATAAATTAGTTTTATTGAGATTTTGTTCCTCATTTTCCTTGTGGTTACACCCCGAGACCACGGCCTATAAAAAAAATCAAACTTTGATAAATAGTCTTGTTGCATTTTCCCCCATAAATAAAGCCTAGAAACTATATTTTTCAAAAGACAAGACTTTATTGGCATTTTTAAAAATGTCGGCCTCAAAGGGTTAATTTAGTACGTTGTTTAGTTTTCATTAAATTGATGGAGGAAAAAATTCGTTCCATTTGCGGAAGAATGTGGTAAACACAACAAATTTTGAATAAAATTACATAATAATGGAAAGACATTCGATTCATCACCACGTTTTATTGCCCTGACACTAGCCCAGAATTCCAACATATCTGTGCTGAAATTTTGGCGTTCTGTGTAATTTCGTAATTGCCTCCATTCGCTATCTAAATTTTCAAGTTCGTTTTGTGGTATTAAATTCGGAAAAAGTAAAGCTATATCTGCTATTGAACTTATAGTTCCGCTTTTTACTATCTCGGAGTCAATGAAATTAAATTTTTTAAGTGGGTTGTTTTTTAGTGGAAATCTAGTCGTGATTTGTGAACAACTTTCAACGTAAAAATCCAAACAACGTAGTCGCAAATATTTTATTTGTTCTGAACCTAATTTACCTTTTCTTGATAAATTCTAACATTTGCTCCTAAATACAGATCTTCTAATGCTTGATAATTATGTGGATTTTTAAATTCAATGTTTTCTAATGCTGTAGATAATAAATAGTTACGTTTTAGGAAACAGTCTGATTGCATTTCACGATTTAGACTATTAAAGAGTGGCAAAACATAATCTTGAAATAATATAAAGACTTTGGTTAGCGGATTATTTAAATGATCGAGTATGTTTTCAGCTGTTGAGACATCGCCATCTGCAACAGCAGTTGTAAAATATAATCTGAGCGCATTGTATTGTTCTAGAATTCGTTTAATAGCTGAATCAACCGATAACCATCTGGTTTGGGACGGGTGTAAAATTTTGTGGATTCTAACATTGCAAAATAATTGATACTCTTGGAATTCGCTGGTTCTTTTTGGACTAGAGTTGAAGTACATAATTAAAAATATTTCTTGTTAAGTTTTCAAGGAAATTTGGCAATTTTTCGCATGCGTATGAAGCAACTAAGTGAAATGAGTGGCAGATGCACTTCATGACAAATAAATTCGGTATATCTTTTTTTAGTAATGTTGTAACGGAATGATGTCTTCCCATCATTACATTTGCTCCATTTGAGGCAAATGTATTTATAACATGAATATATAAAGTTTCCGCATTCGCACTATCTAATTTCACAAGAGCAAAAAAACAGTCTCTGATTAAATTGTCTTTTGCATACCTGACGACGAGACAAAGATGTTTTATCTTTGAGCGATCAGTAGACTCGTCTATAATAAGGGAAAATTTATTATATTTAATATCCTCACATATATTTTCGAAACATTCAGCACCTATGACATTTCGAACAATAGCTGTGGTTTTCATTCTGGCGCACGATATGCCTTGAGCAATCTTTGAATTGGGACAAATGTTAGCTATTAATTTTGGCAAATGATCCATTACCAAAAATGGCAAATTATGTTCTGCAATAAATGCAGACAAGCGAATCTCGGCTAAAACCAAGATAATTAAAATTATTGTAAACATGAAATAATTTAAATAATCATTCCTTCGGCAATATTATTCTTTATTTGCGCCGATTCTGCCATACCTGCTGAAAATTCGGTTAAACGCGGCTGTTTGCGTATCATCCTTGCTGTATGTTTATGAATTATCTAAAGACTGTGTTTCATTAGAGAATCTTTTCCGCTAGAAATATTAATGTCTTTACTGCAGATCTTACATCTTGCAAAATTTTTTCCCTTTTTACTTCTAGAAAGCCATCTCTCAAAGTCTTCCAGCTTTTCCCAATCTTCCTTAGAATTTTGGGAATATTTTATTTTTTTTGCTATATTACTTGGGCCAGCTTGTTCACAGTCACTGTCATTACCCATATTTGAACGCTAGGTATATTAATTTAAAAAAAAATCAAGTGACACCTATGTATGTGTTCTTCTAGAACCGATATAGGATACTGATTTCAAATTTTAAATGCAAAAACAGAAACAAACCCTTCATTCAAGATGCTCCACTGTTTTAAACTCATGGAAATAAGCAAATAATCAAATAGAGATCGCTTTTATTCATTACTGAATGATATGTTGTATTTATTTCATTCATTCATTTGTTCGAATGAAAAGGATTATTTCATTGTTGTAGTATTTTGAAATAATTATTTTCGGGGGAATAAGTATTTTTATTTGAAAAATAATGTTTCTTTAAGATAATTTTTAACCAGAATAGTCCCTTTATTTAGAATAAAGAGTGCTTGAGAAGCGTGCAAATAAATACCTACCGACATACATAATTGTTGCCTTTGAATTCAAGCATTATATCGACTACAATCCATAGTATCTTTTATTACTGTCCCTACTCATAAAATTGCTTGCCTGTTTTAATTTTCTATTTATTATAGTCATAGATTAAAGATGAATGCCATTATAGTAGTAATTTATTATATCGTATTTTTATTCTTTATTATACATAAAAAAAAATACCCCTATAAATATTTACACGTATTATTTACATGAATATAAACAGTTTTAGAACAATTTTATTTTTTTTTCTCATTCGTTTAAAAATCGGTAGATATGATGGCTTCATCGGTACATCGGTAGAAGTGTAGAAAAATCGGTAGATCTACCGAAAAATCGGTAGACGGAACAACACTGCTAAAACCAAATCACACCAAATACAAATCTCCCCACTACTTCTAATCCTGCGCGAACTTACTCCTCCTCGCGCCAACTTTATTGGCGAATTTAATTGGCGCTTGCTATACATACCTAAAGAGTGTTCAGAAACATTCGAAGTCAAAGTAGTCCTTGAAAATATGAAGTCATGTCTGATATAGATTGATATATTTACTTAATACAATTTTATAGGTTATCATACACGCAAATGTCAGTTTATGTCGAAATATATTACTTTAATATGCCATATTAATTAATATAAACTAGTCAAGTAATGATTTTAGAAGGTAACAGTAACTAATTTGCAAATTTCAAATTAAGTATTTTGATATTTTAGAGAATTCTTGCTGAACAATAGCACCTCTTCATGCGATAACTGGAAAAAATTACATAATCCAATGAATATGCTGTTCATTCTTGTGTAATAAAGCTCATCTAATCTGTAGTAACATGTAAAAAGACAATGCAGAATTAAGAGGAAATAACTTTACAAGTAAAGGTTTTATTCATCTTAAAGTGACAATAGTATCTAGTTATCGTACTAGTTTAATATATTAACTCAACAAATTATTGTAAGAAATGGCTTAAAATAAATTTGAAACAAATAAATTATTTGTAGAGTCCTTAGATTACAACCTTATAATAAATATCATAAATTTTAGTTGTATAAATTACCAACAATAATGACCATAATTATAGAAGATGTTGAAAATGTCCACCACCTTCTTCCAAGCATTTTACGCACCTCCTCCGAATGCTACTAAATACATTTTGCAGTATGGGACTATTTCTAATTTCACTAATTTTATTTGTAATTCTGTCTTGGAGATCTATATAATCTTGCACTGGTACTTGATAAATTGAATTTTTTAAAAAAGGCCATAAGTAGTAATCACACGGTGTAAGATCACAAGATCTTGGAGGAAATTCATTATCGCTGTTCAAACTAATTAAACGATTTCCAAACACTTCTTGTAACATATCCATTGCACCATCTTGTTGAAAGTATCCCAAAGCTAGTTCATCATCGCGAAGTTGATTAAAGAAAGGCAATAGTATTTCCTGTCGATATCTTTCTGCAGACAAGGTACCATTAAAAAAAAATGGACCAATAATCCTTCTTCTACTTATAGCGCACCAAACATCAACTTTCTGAGGATGTAAAGGAGCTTCAACATAAAAATTATTGGGCTTTGTATCACTCCACATTCTCATGTTTTGCGAGTTAACATATCCACTAACATGAAGCCATGCTTCGTCTGAAAAGAAAGTTTTGTCTAGGACATCATCATTAAAATTATTTGTAAACCATTCGCAAAATACTACTCCTCGCGGATAATCAATATCGAGGATTTCTTGCAAACAAGTTATACGATATGGGAATAACTGTAAATCTTCTTTTAAAACTTTATGGCAAGAACCAACTGACAACCCGGTTTGTTGTGCAAGAGTTCTTACTGAAGTTTTAGGGGCATCAGTCATTATTTCTCTAACATTCCCAATCACTTCTTCTGTCCGGACTTTTGGTCGCCCACCACCCTCTTGGCGTCCCACACTACCAGTTTGTCGAAAAACTGGAACAATTCTGATTAGTGTACACTGAAAAGTATTATAATCAAAAGCAAGGTTGGGAAATTAATCTCGAAATTCTTCCAAACAAGCTTGAATTGAATACTTCCACTGGCCATCGATCTTTTGACCATTTCGAAAACATGCTTCAACCATGAATGCTTTGTGTACGTTAGTAAATACCATTTTCAAAATTAAAAAATATAAATTAGTATCTTCGATATTAGATTCTGACAATTTTTGACAGACAACAGTTGACATTTAATAATTATTACAAATCAGATACTTAAGTAAAGATATACGATTTTTTGTTCAGAGCCCACTTGACTTCGAATGTTTCTGAAAACCAGTTATATTATTTCATTCAGCGTGGTAGCGGACTTTTTAAAAATTATGTTAATCAACTGCAGTGTGTGAATAATGCTTATTATGCTATTAGTGGCTATGTTAAGAACATAAAATTTGATGCTACGATTAAGTCTGCCATGCTTGGTGGAGATGTACAATGCCAGTACGAAAAATAAATCACATGAAATAGAGGTAAATTTATTAATACTTTCTTTATGTACCTGCGTTTGCATAATATTATTAATTTTAGCATTATAAAAAACAATGCATATGTGCACGAGATTTTGTTGTCCTCTATTTGTTTGATCATCACAACATCAGTGTTAGAGACACAGCATGCTAATAACGCGTATTGGACCTACCCTATTTGCGAGAACTATCCCAAAGTGGCTTTCATGTATTCCCCAAACTAAAAATTTTCCTTGTCGGAAAGAAGTTTCGAACTGATGAGGAAGTTATTGCAGCAACGGATAAGTTATTTGAGGATCTTGGGGCAGATCATTACAAAAATTGTATAATGACATTCAGTATCGTTCATCTAAATCCGCTGAAATTGAAAGTGAATATATTAAAAATTAGTAAACAACTTAATACCTTAACTTACAATTAGTTAGGGCATTAATTTTGTTTCATTTCGTGTCTCACTTCATGTTAAATCATGCTCGTAAATCACACCGTAGTTTCCTGTATATTTATAGAACTGGGTATAATAAAATTATGCATCTGTTAATTTTTTTTATTACATTTCGAAAGACTATTCTATTACGTAAAATTACATAAAAAATAAGTTATTACAACATATTTATTATTTAAAAAAGTAATTAACCTAAAATGTTACTCATAAAATTACTGAATCCGTTCGATATTGACGAAAAAAATCCGGGCTCCTGATGAAGCGTCACAGGTTTATGGTACAAGGTTTGTTGCGGGGGCGGTCTATAAAATGAGCCGTCCATTCTCTAAATGAAAAAAAAAATTCAAAGTAAAATAACATACTATTACATATCTACAGGGTGTTTGATCACTCGTTTTCCTACATTGGAAGGTATAAAGTTCCCGAATTTTATAATGTTTTACCAAAAAATCGCGTAGAAAAAGTTTTAAAATAAGCGCGAAAAAAAGAAGAAAATATAGGAAAATAATTTTAAGACGGTCTGTATACATAATGCATATGTGTGTGTGTGTGCCTCCTACGTAAGTTTTATGCAATCGACTGTTATTGAAAGGAAAAATGCTGACCTGTGAACAATAGACCCACTTGTCGCAAGGCGCTATTGTGCTTACAGTGTCATATTAAGATATTTACCGCTGAAACTTCAAAAGTTGTGTCTGTTAAATATTCTATCTTCTTATTATTTTTTCTTTGTTGATATTTCCTTACAAGAGTATGGCTTATAATAATAATAATGAATTAGTAGATATGGTGTTAATCTATGGTCAGTGCAAACACAATTCTGCAAGAGCTCGGCGACTATATGCGGAACAATTTCCTAATAGACAATTGCTCGCTAGAGCTGCCTTTATACAAACAGTTCAACGATTACGAGATACTGGACGAATTGAACCACAACGACGCGAAGGACGTGGCAGAAGCAATAGAGTATTAGACGCAGAAGAAGATATTATAGAAGCGATAGAATACGACCCAACACTAAGTACACGACAACTTGCCAGACAGTTTAATGTGCTCAATTATACTGTCTGGAGAACGCTGCGTGAAGATCAAATGCATCCATATCATTATACTCGGGTACAAAGTTTATTGCCTGCAGATTATCCTGAGCGAGTGCAGTTTTGTGAGTGGCTACAGCAGCAACATTTACATAATGCACAATTCCTTGGTAATATCTTATTTTCTGATGAACCGAGTTTCACAAGAAATGGTGTATTTAATTTTCACAATGCTCATCAGTGGCAAATGCAAAACCCTCGGGCGATTAGACCAGTTCACCATCAACATCGATTTTCTTTAAATGTATTGATCGGTATCATAAATAATTACATTGTTGGGCCATTTTTCTTACTGCCGCGTTTGACGGGCAAGTTTATTTGAATTTTTTACAGAATATTCTGCCGGGATTACTAGAAGATATTCCTTTGAATATTCGCGTGTCGATGTGGGGTCAACATGTGGGGTCCCTATACATTTTGTCCGCGCGGTGCGTATATTTGAATGATGTCTTTGGATATCGCTGGATTGGCCGCGGTGGGCCAGTGCATTGGCCACCACGGTCGCCGGACCTAAATCCGATTGATTTCTTTCTGTGGGGATATTTATAGGAGGAAGTCTATAAGACGGAAGTCAATGATATTGACGAGTTGCGTGAACGTATTATTGCGGAAACAGATCATGTACGTGAACCCAATTTGTTTCAAAATGTGCGTGAATCACTTATACGTCGCGCCAGATTATGTATTCAAGAAAATGGTGAGAATTTTGAGCAATTGTTGTAATCGTGCATTTCAAACAAACTACAAAACGTTGAGTCGCTTTCAATAGAAAAACAATTTAATTTAATGTATTGTAATCGGATATCTTAAGAAGTAGGTGAGTAGGATTTTTTTAATTTATGACAGACAAATGTGTTTACATAAAGCGGACATGCATCGACCTTTAAACCAAATGTTTATTTTCGCATATCTGTTGGCGTGTAAATAAAAATAATTTTATGAATGACCAGTCTGACAATAAAAAGCAAACGAAGGCGTATTTATTTACTACGTTTTCTTTTTTCTAGAGGTCACTGGACTGTTTGTTTGAACTAACTAAACAGCGACTTCTTCCACTTAATCACTAACCTACCTCAACACAATGTTAACATGAAAACGTTGACTTTTTCTTAAAAATCAACACAATTAAAAACAATTTTTTTTGCGGATACGAATATGCTTGACGTACATATACATATAGTTTATATTATATCAACGAATGAACAAACAAGCAGTATATATATATATATATATATATATATATAGTGTGGTCATAAAGTTTGGAACCAAGCTTATAACCGCATTATTTTAGTTTTTTAGGAAAAACGCTCTGACAGGTAAATTTTCTTTTTTAAAACGCCATCTTTTGACATACAATTTTTTTCTATGACCTCATTGGTTTTCGAGTGATAACGTTATCAACGCTTTCTTGAAATGGCAACCATATTATTTTTTTCTCGTTTTTGGTAGATCTTTATATCCACCAAATAGTGATATAAAACAATTGGTATGTTTCATCACAATTTTTTTGAAAAAATGATATAAATTTAGAAAAAAATACGAAAATTTTATTTTTGTACAAAATTAAAATTAAATTAAAAAAAATACATCTGAACTTAAATTTATTGTAACAGTTAACGTAAATTTTCAAAATGGACCCCACCAACCAACTGACACTGTCCCAGCCGAGTGTAAACACTTCGTATACTCGCCTCAATTATGTTTGGGGATATTTGTGTAAGTTCTACGCGAATTCGTTCTTTTAAATCTTCTAAATTGTTCGGTTTGTTAAAATACACTTTCGATTTCAAATGACCCCACAAAAAAAAGTCTAACGGAGTCAGATCAGGAGAACGAGGTGGCCATTCTATGGCGCCTCTCCGTCCAATCCATTTATTGCGAAATATTTCGTCAAGATAGTGGCGAACCTATACACCACAATGGGGAGGCGCCCCATCTTGTTGAAACCAAATATTTGGATGGGGTACATCACCATCCTCGTGATTTGGGAAAATAACAGCGAGCGCTGGAACCAGTTCAAATCTTAAAAATTCTAAATATTGCACAGCAGTCAAATTTCCTTAAAAAAATATGGTCCTAAAATGCGTCGTCCAATCATTCCAACCCATACGTTAACTTTAAGTTCAGATGTAGGTATTTTTTTTATTTAATTTTAATTTTGTACAAAAATCAAATTTTCGTTTTTTTTTCTAAATTTATATCATTTTTTCAAAAAAATTGTGATGCAACATACCAATTGTTTTATGTCACTATTTGGTGGATATAAAGATCTACCAAAAACGAGAAAAAAATAATATGGTTGCCATTTAAAGAAAGTGTTGAAAACGTCATCACTCGAAAACCAATGACGTCATAGAAAAAAATTGTATGTCAAAAGATGGCGTTTTAAAAAAGAAAATTTACCTGTCCGAGCGTTTTTCCTAAAAATGTAAAATAATGCGGTTATAAGCTTGGTTCCAAACTTTATGACCAAACTGTATATATAAAAAAACTATATGATAACAAATTGGCGTTATTGGTTCTTGTTAAATTGTCACATCATTAAATCTAGTCGAAATAATATTACTTTAAACGTTTTTAGAATATTTTGATAAATATTATAATGACATTGTATTGTTACAAGAGTTGGGTCTTTACTCTCTACAATAGGCATAAATTTTTTTGTCAATTGAATAGTCAGTAATCGCTGGACTAAATCCCGAAGACGCACTTCGATCAATCAGTTCGAAACTCGCTTAATGAATTGCAGCATTAATATACGAAGAGTGTCTAGATCTCTTTGAATTTTTCGTGCTGTAGGTATCCCTTTTGCGATTTGGCAATCGCGTGTTTGCAATTATAGTTTCTTCTCCTAGGTAATAAATTAGTGTTAAATTAATTCGTTTAATGTTTTGCTATTCATATTGTCAAGTATTGTCAGTTTATTGATAAATTCTATTTGTATTATGAAATTGACCGTGAAGTCTATGACTTTTAATCAGCTAGATTAATTTCTTGCTGAAAGGTAAAAGAAGGATACAAATTATGAGAATATCGTGAATGTATATTAATTCATTCGAAATATCGGAAAAATTTACTACCATTCCATCTGACGATCATTTTAGATTTGTAAAAAATCCGTTCTTGATTGCATGTTAACTCCAATGCTTAATGATAATGGTTATCTTGAATTCAATGATTTTATTTCATATTTGGTTATTGGGTTTGCTTTGTTGTGAATAATATGATAGTAAAAATGTCCATCCTTTTCTGTCCGTTGATTTATTCCTTTGGAATTGAGGATGCTTCTTGATGCTCGATACACCAGCTTTTATTACACCTAGCTCTATCCATCCCGCCTGATATATCATTTTTACTAAACTGTCTTCTTTCATTTTTGTCAGGTAATCAAATCAACCAAGTTGTCTTCTTTAGATTTTGTTAAGAATTAGAAAGAAAATGAAGAAAATATTTTTGTGTTTCCCTGTCGATAGTCCTCTAGTTTTTCTCAGACTCTTTGTTTCTATTGCAGTTATTTTGGAAATGAGTTTTTGGTTTAGTATTCAGAATCCACTTCCGTAAATCTTTACTCCCATAAAGACAATTTTATCGAATTCAATGTATGTATTTTTGTTTATTTAGTAATTGGAGGTTGGAATTATGCCCTTTATATCTATGTCCAGGTTTACACTTTTCAAGCATTGTTCTGAACCATTTCAAATTTTCTCTTAATTTAATATGTATTATGTCCGTCTATGATAATTGGGAAGTCTGTCTATATTTCTCTTTGTTACCACTTGATTTTTGGCTTATTAAAAGACAAGACGTCTGAAATAAGAAATTTGCATACTATGAAATGAAATGAATCTTTACATTTCATTTCATAGTATGCAAATTTCTTATTTCAGACGTCTTGTCTTTTGGGGTTCGTTTTTCTGTGAGATTCTAGCATAAAGCATATAGAAAGTCTTTTACCACAAAAGAGTGCTATAAATCAGCTCATTTTGTAAAATTTTCTCGGATACGATTCGTTCGTTGTGTATTTTTTGTTAATTGTTTCTAAAGTTTGGCGGTAGGGTAATTTCAACTGATAAAAAGAAGCAAATAATATTAAAGTATACCAAAAAGTACATTTATCGTTAGATATAAGTAATTACTACTAAGATTAATTGAATGTTGTGAATTCATTTCTAATGAACTTAAACTTATAATAGGAAAAAGAAGGTTGCAAGAATTAAATAAAAATTCACAGGCTACTATCTACATATGTACAAAATTAGTATGATTTGCACGCGTTAGCTAAATATTGTTTATATATTTGCCTTAAAAGTAAAGATAAATCATATTAGATTAGTGCTACATTTGTGAAATATTAAAATTTCATTCTAAAATATAAAATTTAGTGAGAAATTTGCAAAGAGAATATTATGATCTATGATTTTATGATTATGATTGGGCTCATTCCGTCGAATTTATTATGCCAAGAATTGTGGTCAAAATGACAAAATATTATATTGGTCTGGAACTTATTAAAGAACATTTATCAAAGAGCCAGAATATAAAAAAAATATTGAAAGACTGCCACAAGAAAGAGAAAAATTTAGAGGTAAAAACTGTACAGTGCCATTAGTATATCTACAAGAATCACTCTGAATGTGTTGCAGAATATATAGAAATGTCATTGGAGTTGATCATAAATCATGAAAAGCATGACGTGTAAATGGTGACAATCGACATTTTTGTGAATTTTTTTTATGTGAAATGTTTTGTAAAGAAAATGAAGGCAGCTAGCCGAAATATAATCGAGAGTCGTATGTACTTGTTATTAATAGACAATTTTAGTTTGAAAATTGGAGCATACGAGCCTGGCTTATTTATGGGGGTCAGAATTTCGAATTAAGTTTTAAGATTTGGCAGTATGGCGATAATATTAACTGAGTGTTATGTTCTAAAGTTGGAAGTGTTTACCGTATTTTAGAAATGTTGGTAAATTAGAAAACAAAAAAGGATCACTATTAATTACAAACGTGTTAGTTAAATCTTTGGCAAGATCTTCTGACATGAAGGATACATATATCAAATGAAAATAATGGTTGAATTGTAAGTACTTCAAATGCTATATGGATAATGTTGCTTATGAAAATATATGAATATTTCGAGTTATTTCTCATTATTTCTGTTGATAATTACGTATTGATGTTTAGATACATTGTACCATAAGCCATTAGCATTAATGGCCATCTTAAATTATCGTAATTTTGTAAACAATAAATTTATAAGACTAAATGTAAAAAAATATTAAATGTGGACGAGCATTGTATCGAAACATAAATTATGAAGTTGCCTAGCTTGTCGGCTTCCGCGGTTGTTGTCCATGTTCGCTTCTGGGATTCCTGGTAGGAACTGTGTTCTTGGCACTGCTCACATCAACCGTGATAACGGATATCCTTTACACAACCGTAACCGTGATACTCCAGGAACCGTGATACTCCCGGAACAACTCCTATATAACGCCGTCCGAAACTTTTAGTTTCGGACGGGTTTTTTTTTTCAGTTTCAGTGCAGCAATAGTAACAGTCCTGAAGAAGTCTCTTGTAATAGTGGGCAAACGTCGGCCAAGAAGAAAGCAGTGCCAAGGACGTGGTTCCAGCCCTGGGAACCCAGAAACAATAATGAAATTTCCTTTTTTGTCGGTAGGAAATTTTAGATGGTGCTCGGTTATATAATGAAAATACTGATGTTATATATTCCTCAAACATTTGA
Source organism: Melolontha melolontha (assembly GCA_935421215.2). NCBI lineage: Eukaryota > Metazoa > Arthropoda > Insecta > Coleoptera > Scarabaeidae > Melolontha > Melolontha melolontha. The sequence continues at coordinate 84,051,596 of OW285242.1, read as the reverse complement.
CTTGTTATTGATGCTCTATGACATTCACAATACCTACCGGTAGTTATAATTTAATTAAAGGTGTGATAAGTATTAAGTTTATATAATTAAGTATACGAGGTATATTCACAAATTAAGCTTAGATAGAATAAAGACAAAATTGAGGAGAATTAGAAATCTGGTATATATGAAATTAATTTCTGTGATTTTACGTTTAAATACCTTGGTCAAACGAAACGCTCAAAGTAATCCGTTATAAAGAACACATATCGCATATTAAAATCAATAGACTGGGCAAATCGAGTGTTGCTCGACATGAGTTAGAAACAACCCAAGAGAAGTAGGTAGTTATGAAGATATTTTTATTATTGAAAATAAAAATGTTTATAGCGTAGATAAGGAACCAAATTCCATATACTCACTTCGATGACTTCCTAGAATAGATACAACGAGTAGGCGTAAGAGAATATAATTACTATTTTAAAGAGGTATTAGTGACGTAAATTTAGAGTGTATACGTAAACGTTTAGTAAAAGTGCTTCGCGAACTTTGTATGTTTTTGTGATAAGGGATTTTAAACCTTTTTTAAAGTTTTTACTTAGCCACAGTTTTCAACGACTTTCCATAGTTATGACACTACTAGTCATCGGTGGGTTAGCGCCTAACTACAACATAAACAATATTTTGACTAACACGCGCATTTTAAGAATAAGAAATCCTATTTACAAAATACTTACGCTATTCTTAGTTAGTGTTTTTTTCTATACGTTATGAGGAATAATTAAAGTATTAGTCTTCGGGAAAGTGTAGGGTTTCTTCTTCAGTGGGTAATGTCGTGGTGTGTTTAATGGGAACAATCATACTCAACGAGGGTGATGTTACGGGACGATCGTAGTGTTCTCCCAGCTAAAAATATTTACAAACAGCGCATGTGCAGGACCAGTTTCAATAAACTACTGGATTAAATGTTAATTTTTCATTATATTAAATTATACCATTCTTGTTTTACATTGTCTACCATCAAGTTGGATTTTATTATTTTTAATAATTGAAATTATCTGAGACAAACAAATGATCATGATTAATAAATATTTATAGAAAGTCATCTAACAACATGGTTTTCTCTAATGTAAATAATCCAACTGAGTAGTAGGTAGTATACCATATTATTTCAAAAAATTAATATACGTACATTTAACATTAATAAGTAAATTTGCAAAAATAAGAAACTTTGGTGCATATAATTAGAGATTTATTACAGAAACTTTTCTTTCTCCACACCACACAAATAAGTATTGCATTGTATAAGTTTCGACAACGATATTGTCATCTTCACCAGTATACTAAACTGCAGATAGCTTTGTTCAGTTTTGCAAAATATATATAAACAAGGAAGGTTTCTGAAGTAATGTAACGCTAAGAAATAAGTAATTAAACTTCTAGTTTCAAAAATTCTTTTATTTTAAATACCACTACAATATTGTTTCGCCATACAATGGCTTCATCAGGTGGATGAAATACTGAATATGTACAATACAAGTTTGAATATTTATGTGAAAATTATTGGGGAAATGGTGGTGGAAAAACTTTTACAATCTTAAATTTAGTAGAGGGGAGTTGTTTAAATCTAGTTGGTTATTTAAAGCTAATCCTAAACTATTGTATCTATTAATTTCTAAGTTTTCTAACAGGTTAAGTTTTTTACTTTTTTCTTGAATGTGTAAAATTTTGAAATCTATATTAAATCTATGATTGATATCTATACTATATATTCGCATGCGAAGATTGTAATAAGGTATACAAAGGACAAACGGGAAGGACATTCAAAATTAGGATGAAAGAACACGAGAGAAGCCACAAAGAAAAGAAAACACATTCAACTTTCGCAAGTCATTGTATAGATATCAATCATAGATTTAATATAGATTTCAAAATTTTTCACATTCAAGAAAAAAGTAAAAAATTTAACCTGTTAGAAAACTTAGAAATTAATAGATACAATAGTTTAGGATTAGCTTTAAATGACCAAGTAGATTCAAACAACTCCCCTCTACTAAATTTAAGATTGTAAAAATTTTTCCACCACCATTTCCCCAATAATTTTCACATAAATATTCAAACTTGTATTGTACATATTCAGTATTTCATCCACCTGATGAAGCCATTGTATGGCGAAACAATATTGTAGTGGTATTTACAATAAAAGAATTTTTGAAACTAGAAGTTTAATTACTTATTTCTTAGCGTTATAATGAAGTTTCAACAAGTATCTCCTTCGTCAATTAACTAAGTAATGTAACCACTAATTTGTGAAAGGTGAAGTAAATAGAACGAAGAAAATTTAATATTAAAAATAAAATAGTTCATTAATTAGTTAAAAATTGCCAATGAAAGAGCTAATAGATAACATAAAAACTATAAAAAATATAGGAAATTATTTTTGGTGTCTGGGGTCAGAAGCAATTCCACAAGAATGGAAGGCAAGAACCTTATTTTTATTCTATTTTTATTCTATATAGACCAATGATTAATGAAGAAGATAGAGTTACAATTTAAAAAAATTGTGAAGCAGTTTCGTAAAAGGGACGTAATATACATATAAGTAATAGGAAAAAACTCAGCCAAATATTTGAATAATTTACTAGAAATCATTGTAATCTATCTCAGAGCAAAGTGTGTCAAATGTGAAAATTAAGAAGAGTAATAGTTCCCTGTCGTTTGTTTATCGTATATTCGGATCGAAAATGGAGTTACATATAGGATAGAGGAACGTAGAAAAATTGGATTAGCATTTCACCAAGTGCTATCGGCGGGATGCCGAAAGATAGCTATATAGAAGACATGCAGTAGCTACAGTGATTCAGTTTCGAAAGTTTAAATTAGGATCTTTTTACTGGTTCTTGATAGATTTTACAACACAAATTATATGAATATTTTAAATACCTTTGCGGGATGTAGCGTTACATTAAGTAATGTAGGATGTTCTTCCACAACCATGAATTCAACGTCCTTCGGCACAAAACCATCAGCAAAAACCTAGAAATAATATATTAGGGTTATTGACTAAATATCATTTATATAAAATACCTCCAGAGAATAAATTCCTGGAAGCAAAACCCTCCAAAATTCACCATATTTTGTAGTTCTAAAACCAATATCTCGTTTCTTGATTTTCAGTGAAGCTTTTTCGACAGGATTTCCGTTTTCGTCCATGACGAAACCCCGCACACCCCTATGTACTTCACCTAAAAATTTTATAAGTGCCTAGAAACATGAAAAGATCAATATTGTTTGCTGTAGTTTTACAAGTTAAAACTTTACTAGTCTGTTGTCTTCCCAATATTTTGGCAGTTCGTTAGCTGGAGGATATTTGCAGCACGACAGTTCTAAAGTAATTTCCATGCATCCATGCCAGATATAGTTGAAGTCTTGCATACCGCCAGTTAATGGATACCAGGCTGCTCCATTAGTTATTCCCTTAATAATAGGTTCATGAATCAGTATAACATATAGTATGATTTAGCAATAAATAATCTGATGTACAGTGTTGCAATAATTTTTTCATTGAAATAAACATTTATTTATTCTTTTAGTGTATAATTTTCTAATACACACACATGATTTAATAATTTAAGGGCACTTTGTTAATTATTCTGTTTTTTATACAACTTTTACTGTGCTAACTTTTTTCTAATGACTTCGCGCTATAAAGTTAATAAAATATCTTGTATAATACAAAGGTATTTTTAATAATATAAAATATTATTAAAAATCTGTTGTGAAGAACACAAATACAGGTTCACTATTAATATTTTTTGTGAACGTGTCCGAACATATCCCTCCCCAGAGATGCAGATATGTATTTCGCCTTTCTACAGGCTCATCGGTACGCCCCTGCTGGAGAAAGGATATCTTCAGACACATTAAAAAAAAAGAACCACATCGCCATATCACAGAAATTATCCAGACCGAGCGTAGAAGTAAATTCAGCGCTGCCTGTTGTCAGACAGCCGAAGTACCTCGCCCCGTTCACATAACCAATGCGAACCAACGACGCCCTTCTAAAGATGGCGCAGCCGTGTCTCTAGAAACTGAATTTTGTCTGTGTCTTCACTCATGAGTGAAACTGGTGGGGTTTTACCCACTCATGTATGTTATTCTGATAAATATCTTGTACATTTATTTTAATTTAAAAATTACTTACTCGTTGGAAACCGGGTGTAGAAGATTTGCAGGCAACTCCCCTGCTCATTTTCGCGTGATTTGTTGAATAAGTTATTGCTAAATGTTTGAACACATCATCATCTGGTGCCAGGGAAGGATAAGATGAATAACTCTGAAACACTGGCAAATATTTTACGTCTTCATTTTTTACTTTCTTTTAAATACAATCCGCAATTTTCATCTTACTTACGAGAGCATAGTGCGGAAGACCTGCATATACCTTGCAGCATAAAACGATTGTAGATTGTTAAAGTCGTAAGAATTTGTTTCTTAAATTTAGAAAATCGTGCTGTATTTTTTAGCACTATTTAATTAATTGCAAAGTAAGTATAACATTTTGAATCAAAACCTTAGAGAATATGTTATGTGTTGTCATGAATTTAAAATAAACTTTAATTTTAATAAACATTTAATCCGTAACAGATGATGCAGATGTACAGCTGCGGCGGCTACAAACTAAGACACCGACTTTTGCCACATTCTGTCAAATTAAAAAAATTCGTGATTTGTAAATTTGACTTTTATCCGGTATAGTTATGTTAGTGTCAGTTTATTGTAAGTCAGAAGCGTACATAATTTTTAAAATGCCCCAATTAAACGAACTGCTAAAGTCGATAATAAGAACTAGGCTGGAGGACGGCATGAGCATTAGGCACATCGCAAATGAAATAAATGTTGATAAAAATACGATAAAAGTCAATGATATATTGCCCATGCCAATATTTTTAAATAATTAATACCTTTTGCTACCTACTTGTTTTGCTTTTACAGATTTAATATTCTCATCTTGCCGTGGTTTTTGAGAGCTTCCATCTTAAAAAATCCAGATTTCATCAAGAAAAACAAATTGGAATGCATTTTCATTTTAAAAACGCATATATTGGTGCAAAAACGTTATTTGTATTTGAATTTTTCCATTTTTCAATTTTTTTATTTTATACGCCACTGACTTTCTTTCAATTAGGTGACATTTTATAAACTTAAATATTAAGACCATGTTACTAAACCAACATTTATTATTTGTCAAACTGTCTTAGTTTGTAGGGTAAATATTTTCTACATGTATTTGAAATTTGAGGTAAATAATGTAATTGGGACATCGCGCACTAACCGTCTCAATTACGTGGCACATAATTATTGGTATATACAACATAACTATTGAATAATGGGAATATTTTCTAAGAATAATATCTAAATGAAATTTTGGAATACACTAGACTCCAGTTATAGCGTACCCTCTAGAGATCAAAAAACGAGTAGCTTATAGTAAGGAGTTTGTGATAAGAAAATTCTTTTTTCAAGTAGGTATAATGAATAAATACGTATCCAAATACGTAAAATATAAGCTACAACCCGATATTCAAGGCGGAGTTTAGAATATCGTTATAAAGAATAACGGTTTTAATCCCCCGCATAGTTTCTAGCTGCGTGAAGAAGTATTCTCCAATTCGTTTTTTGATTGAGTTACTTTCAGACTAATTGATGTTATCTTTATTTAACACATTATTGATGATGTCCATGTTGCTAGGTACCTCCGATGTAACGAGGTCTTCGTCAATTTTTGCTGATTCGTCTAATAATGGAATATTTAATACCATGGTTGTTTCATCGTAAAGGAGGCAAGTCATCTTCGTCAAATTCATAATTTTTATAACTGAGACCTGTCTGAAGTAATCTATCGAGACACCATATTCCATGATTATGCTATCATTCGTATGGAAACCAATAAAGAAAGTACATTTGTACTGTCTCCCCATTATTCGATGCTTTAATTAATTTTATTAATAAGTTTTTACGACAATGTACTTTAAGGCATCGAATTATTGCCAGCTCTATAGGTTGCAAGATGCAAATGCAATTTGGTGGAAAAAATTCAAGTTTGCTGTTTTTCAAATGTAAAATCTTTGGATGAGCAGCACAGTTGTCAGCCACAAGCAAAATTTTGCCGAATTCTCTCTTTTTGAAAAATAGTTGTTTACGAACATCTACGAAGTTATCTACGAACATCTATTAGCTGTGTATGTGACTGACAGCTTTTAAATATTTTTCATTCATCTAGGATTTTCGTATTTTCCAGTAACAACTAATTTACGTTTTTCAATGCTATTTACATTAACACAAACAAAAACAGCTGTAATTTTAATTGCTTGCCTCCTGTACAATTTTCACATCTAAATTTTAGGGATCGAGTAAGTTTATAAAATAGTCCCGTTTCGTCTCCATTAAAAATATCTTCATCGTTGTAGTTTTCCTTTAATTCTGGCATATGACATCTTTATTAAGACGACATTACGAGATGGGCAGCTAATGACCCATCTCGTAATTTCGTTTTTTGCCTTTACACTGGGCCATTCACTTATATTTTGATATTTCTTCTAGCTTGGAACAATCTTATTAAAGCAAAATCCATGTCATCGCGCAAGGGTTTCCTTATATTTTTACTAATTTTTTTAAATTTTCTAATTCGTACAAATTGTAGCTTCTCTGAATTTTGATTTCGGCTAATTGACGCTTGCGAAACGCCATTTTGAATTGCATGTATAACAGCAACGTTTTCTTCTAAAAAAAACACTTTATGCTTGTTTACACTTGGCATGACATCTTCACAGATCGAAAGGCATTCGCACCACTAAAAGGATCCATTTAGGATAAACAGAGCGAACACATCAGAGATTTCTCGAATTCTGTACACATTTATACGAGATAACCAACAGTAAATGAATTCTAAGGTGAATATATTTGAATGTTGCAACCGGTGGAACGTTGCAGCCGTAAAATTTTACACTATATTCATTTGGACATTGAAAGAACAAAAAAAAGCGTACATCATAACCGATTAAACGTTACAACCCGGATACGTAAACGTAGGCGTTCGAGGCTTTTGTCCATTGAAGCATTTTTTATTGGATTTAACCGTTGTTGAAGTATAGTTTTTGACGTTTCGCTGACCATGCTGCTAGTTACTTCAGATGTTTTTTAACAACTTTAAACTTTTGCTGACAGCCGGATAAACAAAACGTTAAGAAATACAGATACAAAAGAATATTTTCCATGACGTTAAGAAATACGGTTACAAAACAATTTTTTATGACTTTTGAAGATTTTAGAAAACTTTTAGGAGTTGACAACATCGACAGTCCACATGTAACACCACCGAAAGAATCCTAAAGAAGATTCGTCAAGGGTTTAATATCATTTTATTTTTAAACGGATAGAAAGGCAATTAAGAAAATCTTTATATTTATGGAGAGAACAAAGTCTGTCATGGAGGGTATATTTCTCCTATTTTATTTGTAAAATTATTACCAGTAGCATTTTCTATAACTTAGAAGCTTACGTTCATTTTATGCTTTATAGAGTAAAAAATGATCGACTTCGTAACAGAAATCTCTAAGCATTACTCGACATTGTTTATAAAGCAGGAATTATATCTCATCTGTTATCGGTTAAATATATATTTTATATATTTCAATTAGACTTACGAGAATTTGGTGTATTGTCGAAAGGATAGCTAGCGACTAAGGCACCGCCATGTAAGTTACCGGATAATACGAATTGTATCTTGGACAGCCATTCCTTCACAGCCTCCGTTTCTGGTTGAGTCTTTTTGTTGTTTTGTTTGAAGTAGTCTGGAAAGTTTCTGTTAAGATCGAAGCCTCTAGCGTTATATCTATAACATATTATTGTAAGATTTGGTAAAACCTGTTTCGTATATTCCAAATTATTACCTTCCTTGTCCACCTTCGCATAGGCCTTCTTTGGATACTTCAAAGCCGTCGGGATTCATTGATGGCATTATGTGAATTCTGGTGTTGTCCAAAAGCCATTTTACGTACTGATCCTTGTTGTAATTCGTCACTAAATACTAGAAAATATCGATTAGTTTTTTTGGCTTACAATTGTATCAACTCAATTATAATAAAAACGAAGTAAAAGTTAACGAAATGCAATTACAATGTTGATCGAAAGAAAGATAAAATTTTTTCTTTTTTAAAAAAAAAATATAAAATTTCGATTGATGGAAGGTTAGGAAAAAGATTTTCCTGGGTCTTAATCTACTTATGACACGACTTAACAAAATCTCGAAGATTATACCTTCTTCAAGAATTTTCAAAGAGAATGAAGTCATTATGAAAATTAGCGAAATAGCAGCGCACTCGCGTTTACAGGTACGCACACATAAAGGCACGTATAGGGCACGCGAGTAGGGGGTGCGCAGAAACCGTTTTTAAAAACGTCCACCCCCACTACTCAAGTAATTGCCAGAATACATTTGTTGTCATTGACGTTTGACGGAACATAATATCTTTGCTAGGGGATAATAAAGTGATACACGCTCAGAGGTTTGAATTATCTGACATTTGATGTAAAACCAAATACAAATCTTCCCACTACTTTTAATCCTGCGCGAACTTACCCCTCCTCGCGCCAACTTAATTGGCGTTTGCTATACGTTACATAAACATGTACACCCGCACGCGCGCGTTCTTATATTGATATCACATATACATATACATATAATATTTATTTCGTCTTGGATATTTGTGAACAACATAAAACCAGTTAGACACGAACTACACTTTGTGACAATTTTTGACAGATCTGATTTATTTTTCAAGGCTTACTACAACTATTTTTCTTGATAATGCTCAATTTAGAAAATAATCATTAATAACTCTAAAACTATGAGAGATAGACATAGGGAAACCTATACCTGTACGATGCAAAATATTTATCTACTTACTATGGCGTGCTTATCTACAGGTGTTCCATTTAAATTTTTCTTTAATTAAAAATTACTTAAATAATCAATAAATTTTGAACACCCTGTAATAGATTTCTTAAATGTTTCGACATTACTCGGAATCTGATACCTTTCGCTGTTTGCAGTAGATCAAATACGCCTGAGATATATTGTTTTAAAAAGTACATTGAAAAAACAAAAAAAAATTCACGAAAAATCAAAATAATTAAAAAACGGTTAATGTTTTGCTAAAGAAACCTTAATATAAAGTGTTACAGTACTTTACAAGAAATCTAAAAAAGCAATAAAAAGTATAACATTCCATTTAAAATATCAAAGTTGGCTATGACTTCCGGTATAACCGAAAGTAGTTTATGAGTGTAAATATTTTATTTCAACACATAAAGTATCAAGATTACGTGTCACAAACTTTAAAAAGTATCCTAAGCCGTTAACATAGAAGACTTCTAAGAACGGGTTGCGTGAAAAACCCTGTATAGACGGCGAATCGATGGAGTTCAGAAGACTACGTTTAAAGTGGATATCTCTAGAATAATAGCTAACCTATCTATCTATCTATCCATCTATATATATATATATATATATATATATATATATATATATATATATATATATAGTAAATTCAACAATCAGTTGGCGATTTAAGGTCTGGCTTTACTTTAAAGCATATATATTTAAAACAACCCTACATGTTTCGGCAATGATGCCTTTATCAAGGATATAAAATATAAATGACAGTATACAAATGTCATATAATTGAGTTGCTATGGATAAAATTATTCAAAGATACATTCCAATTGAATAATAATAAATCATGCCTTAGTATTCCAAAAACAGATAGACAACAAAAACAGGGAAAAGCAAGACATGAGCTATTATTATGTATGCGCCCGTGGAGCGTCTTAAGATGCAAAGTTGTCGGCATTCGCCTTAAACAAGAAGGAAAACCACGAAGACCTACTCGAACAACCAGACAGGAATCAAAACACGGAACAGTCAGCATGATAAGCAAATGTATATGATATTTAAATGTAATTGATATTTAAATAACTTAAGATATATAATTATATAACAAAAAAAATATATTATGATGGTAAATTGCAGATCGTTACACAATTAAGTTATAGTATATACTCAGAATAATTGATACATACATGAGTAGGTAAACCCCACCAGTTTTGTAAAATACAAAGGTATTTTTAATAATATAAAATATTATTAAAAATCTGGTGTGAAGAACACAAATGCAGGTTCACTATTAATATTTTTTGTGAACGTGTCCGAATATATCCTATCCCCAAATAAATACCTTTGTATTTTACAAAACTGGTGGGGTTTACCTACTCATGTATGTTTAAATTATTCTGATACATTACACATGCGGTTAAGCCGTAGTATGAATGAAGACACAAACAAAATGCAGTTTTCTAGAGAGATTGGCTGTGCCACCTTTGGAAGGGCGTCGTTACTTCACATTAATTATGTGGACGGTATGCGAGGTACTTCGGCTGTCTGACAACAGGCAGCGCCGAATTTACTTCTGCGCCCGGTCTGGATAATTACGGTGATAGGGCGATGTGGTTCTTTTTTGTGAATGTGTCTGGGAATATCCTTTCTCCAGCAGGGGCGTACCGATGAGCCTGTAAAAAGGTAAAATACGTATCTACGTCTCTGGGGATAGGATATATTCGGACACGTTCACAAAAATATTAATAGTGAACCTGCATTTGTGTTCTTCACACCAGATTTTTAATAATATTTTATATTATTAAAAATACCTTTGTATAGTATATACTGCTTAAATTTTTTATATCATTTCTGTTGTTATTTGAATTTTTTTCCTGTTTAATACTAATCATTTTTTAATTTCTCTCAGAAAAAATTAAATACACTTTAAAAAAATATGATATAGCTACAACATATAAACTTAGTAATACTAATAAACATTTATTTTCAAAACTTAAACCTAAAATAGAAAAAATCGAGAAACACATGTCATATATAAAATACCATGTCGCGATTGCGATAGTTACTACATAGGCCAAACGAAACAATATTTATACAAAAGAATACAAGCCCACAAATACTCTAAAACAGACAAAACTGCTTTATCTACACACAAACTACAACGCGATCACCATTTCGATTTTGAAAACACACAGATAATTGATAAAGAACAACACACAATGAAAAGTGAAACTAAAGAAATTATTAGTATTAAACAGGTAAAAAATTCAATTAACAACTGAAATGATGTAAAAAATTTAAGCAGTATATACTATAACTTAATTGTGCAATGATCTGCAATTTACCATCATAACATATTTTTTTTGTTATATAATTATATATCTTAAGTTATTTAAATATCAATTACATTTAAATTTCATATACATTTGCTCATCATGCTGACTGTTCCGTGTTTTGATTCCTGTCTGGTTGTCCGAGTAGGTTTTCGTGGTTTTCCTTCTCGTTTAAGGTGAATGCCGAAAACTTTGCATCTTAAGACGCTCCCGGGCGCATACATAATAATAACTCTTGTCTTGCTTTTCCCTGTTTCTGTTGTCTATCTGTTTTTGGAATACTAAGGCATGATTTATTATTATTCAATTGGAATGTATCTTTGAATAATTTTATCCATAGCAACTCAATTATATGACATTTTTATACTGTCATTTATATTTTATATCCTTGATAAAGGCATCATTGCCGAAACATGTAGGGTTGTTTTAAATATATATACTTTAAAGTAATCGCCAACTGATTGAATTTACCATATCATACCAAGGTCACGAAATAATTATATTTATATATATATATATATATACAGTGTGTCCACAGATTCATTCTCAACATGGGGATCTCACTTATTATTAGAGATAGAGATTTGGTTTAATGGGATCAAATACTCCAGAAGTAAAGTTGTACCAAACCCCTATACACTAGTTTTGAATATTTAACATACTTCGGGCGCTATTGTATAAAAAGTGAATTTTTGTTTTTTCGATTTTCTTTAATAACTCATTTATCTTTAAAGTGAGACAAATTTAGTTTGCACTTCCTTAAGGCACTTTTCTAATAGGAATCTGGTGGTGTATTTAGATTTTTGAATACTGCTATAGTAGTTGAGCTGCAATGGTCAAGTTTCATTTTTCATATGGGGGTTATAGTTGGCTATAACATCATCGAAAACAATTTTTCCTTCCCTTTTCAAAAATGTATAATTTGTTATACCTGATACCAAAACTAATTAAAAAAAAAAAACATATTGTTACATTAGCAGGTTAGAGCGCTTGTGAAATTTGACAATAGGAAACCTTGGAAACATAAAACAATCTAAGATACAACTGTCATTGTTAGTATTTGTTTATAGTTGACATTTAGTTTATGTTCTGTGAAATTTACAAATCGAATAGCAAAATAAATACCTAGCATAATAAAATATAAAGTACCATTTAAATACTAAATTTAGTGATTATTATTAAATAATTTTGCTGTCATGGAGCCGTTTAGTAAAAGTGACAAATTGTATATGTTGTCCTATTACATTCTGTGTCACAAAAATTCGACGAGAGCCGCCGAAATGTACATAAACCAGTATCCAGAACGCAGACAACCCCATCTTTCTACTTACAGAAATTTAACGATAAATATAATACATCATGGATACATCATTCACTAAGCCATATACAAAACCGCAGCGCATAAGTAATGAAACTAAAACTAATGTTTTACAAGCAGTTGTTGAAAATCCAAACACATTAGTTCGGGAAATTCAACATAACAAACCTACTGCTCATAAGATTTTGACCTCCCACAAATATCATCCCTATAAATACAATGCATGTCAATCTTTAAGACCAGGGGATAATGAAAGACAAAGAGAATTTTGTGAATGGTACACTAGGCAATGCGATGATAATGATAATTTTTCTTCTCAAATATTATGGTCCGATGAAGTTAGATTCACAAACAATGGTTTATTCAATAGACAAAAGTTACGATTTTGATCTGCAGAAAACCCTCATGTAATCAGACCTGCTCGACATCAAGTGCGTTTTGGATTTAATGTCTGATGTGGCATACTAGGATCACGATTAATTGGGCCAATAATTTTTAATGAAACACTAACGTCCGACATTTATTTGCATTTACTGCAAATTAATATTGAAGACTTGCTGGGTGAATTACCTTTACAAGAGACTCATAATTGTTGGTTTCATCAGGACGGTGTTCCAGTACATAATTCCAGAATTGTAACCAATTTCCTCAGTCAGCGGTTTCGTAACAGGTGGATCGGAACTCGTGGACCAGTTGCATGGCCACCAAGATCTCCTGATCTGACGCCGCTCGACTTCTATTTGTGGTGTTACATTAAAGTGTATGACCGCAACTACAATAACGTAAATGAACTTCGTGAAAGCGTGGTTCACGAATGTCGAGCTATTCCAATGCGTATTTTACATAAAGCTGTTAAATATACTATTCGTAGATCCTATTTATGTTTGGAAAACGATGGTCAACTGTTTGAACATTTTTTATAATTTCTTATTATAATTTTGTTTTAAATAATATCTAAGTATTTTTTGAGCTGCCTATGTTTTTAATTTAATAAATAATTGTTGCAAAATATAGTTTTCTTCCTTTCTTTGTTTGCAAAACCTTCTATTGTCAAATGCCACAGCGGTTGTGGCATTTTTTAAATTAGTTTTGGTATCAGGTACAACAAATTATACATTTTTGAAAAGGGAAAGAAAAATTGTTTTCGATGGTGTCATGGCCAACTATGACCCCCGTAAGACAAATGAAACTTGACCATTGTAGCTCAACTACTATAGCAGTATTCAAAAATCTAAATACACCACCAGATTCCTATTATAAAAGTGCCTTAAGGAAGTGCTAACTAAATTTGTTTTACTTTAAAAATAAATGAGTTATTAAAGAAAATCGAAAAAACAAAAATTCACTTTTCTTGCAATAGCGCCCGAAGTACGTTAAATATTCAAAGCTAGTGTATAGGGTTTGGTACAACTTTATCTCTGGAGTATTTGATCCCATTTAACCAAATCTCTATCTCTCATAATAGCGAGATCCCCATGTTGAGAATGAATCTGTGGACACGCTGTATATGTATATATATATAAATATAATAACTTCGTGACCTTGGTATGATATGGTAAACCTAATCAGTAGGCGATTAAAGGTCTGTATATTACTTCAAAATACATGTATTTAAAAAACTCTACATGTTTCGGCAGTTCGCCTTTATCAAGAGAATACAAAACATAAATGACAGGATATAAATGTCAAGTAATTAAGTTGCAACTTAATTACTTGACATTTATATCCTGTCATTTATGTTTTGTATTCTCTTGATAAAGGCGAACTGCCGAAACATGTAGAGTTTTTTAAATACATGTCTTTTGAAGTAATATACAGACCTTTAATCGCCTACTGATTAGGTTTACTATATATATATATATAGTAGATCAAATTAGTCGGCGATTTAAGATTTGTTTTACTTTGATATGTGTATATTTAAAACATGTTTCGCCACATAGTGCCTTTTGCAAAGAAATTTAAAATATAAATGTTAAACAGACCTTAAAATATAGGTATTGGCAAGCCATGAGTTATTATTACGCCTACGCCCGTGAAGCGATGTTCAGCTGTCGGCATTAGCCTAGAATGAGAAGGAAAACCACGAAAACCTACTCGGACACCCCAGCCCCGGATCCAAACCTGGGACTGCCGGCATGATAAGCCAGTGCGCCAGATATTTATATAACATATGATAGATATTTATATAACATATTTATTATGGTAAATTGCAGATCGCTACTCTACATTATTAAATTATAGTATATACTTAGCAGTATTATAAATTATAGAATCGGTGCTAGTGGAATCAAGACTCCAGGCAGATTTACTGTCCAAGTTCCAGTTGATGATTGAAAGCTAACTACAGAGTTTCACATGGTCTCTGACAAGATGATGTCCGTGAAAATTATTATTGGCAAACCAATACTGGACCTTTGCCAAGCATTGGTTTAGTTACTCTAATGCCGATACAATAACAATTACAAAGCTTAGAGTAAACTTGTTGGAACAGAAAAATGTCCTATCCAAAATCGAAGATAGATTAAACATAGTACCTGATGTATTCTGGATTAGTCTGGATGATGAATTAGATGTGGGAAATCCAAAATATTCAAAGCCTATAAAAATATGATAGAAATATATAATCCAAAGAATACGAAGTCGAACAAGGTCTCGTCGTAGTTATTTTCCTGAACCAAAAACGATGATACAAGTCCAAAGCTTCCTTGGACTAACGGAATATTTTAGAAGGTAAGTGAAAAATTATTCTTTGATAGCCAAGCCCCTAACAGACATACTGAAAGGGAAGAAGGGATTTAGATTCGAGAGTGACGAGAGAAATTCTTTTAAGGAATTAAAAGAAAAATTAGCACGTGAACCTGTTGTAAAAATTTTTAACTACGATCATAAGACCGATTTCACGTGGGTGTGATTCAAAAAGGATTTGGAGGATATTGCCGGAAAACGAATGATGCTCAGAAGAAGTGTTACTGCTACGAAATAGAAGTACTAGCTATAACCGAGGCGCTCAAGAAATTTCGAGTGTGTCTGCTACAAATTAAATTTAAAATCATCACAGACTGTTGTGCATTCGTCGCAACTATGAACAAAAAGTATATTTGTACAAGGCTAGCAAGATGGGCTTTGCTCCTTGAAGAATTCGATTATGAGATGGAGCATCGCTCAGGCATACGGATGAAACATGTGGATGCTCTAAGCCAAAACTCTGTTTGACTATTGTACAAGCCAACAATTTCACAATTGAAATTAAGAAAGCTCAAGACGGAGACGGGGAAATTAAAGCTATTAAAAAAGTTCTCAAAGAAAAACCTTATGATGACTACCAGATTAAAGACGATATCATATATATATATATAGGTGTCTCATAAAAAGCGCAATATTTAATTTTGTAATAAAAAAATCATATATGTACTCAAAAAGTGTAAAAATTTTTGTTTCAGTATAAAGTACATACAATGTGGTTAGGCGTGGAACACAATATCGAACAAATGTCCCCCACGACTCTGCTGGTATGCTCTTGCTCTTTTTACGAAATTCTCGATAACTTTTGCGCATAATTGTGGTTCGATTTCGCCAATAACACCTCTAATCTCCACTTTGGCTCAGGAATTATTCGTGGATTGTTGGCATATACACGAGATTTCACGTACCCCCAAAGAAAGAAGTCACATGAAGTCAAATCGCACGAGCGTGGCGGCCAATTCTTGTCGCCATTGCCTGAGATGATTCGTCCAGGAAATTTTTCTCGTAACAAATCCATTGCTTTGCACGTCGTGTGACAGGTTGCCCCGTACTATTGAAACCTCATTGCCTCGATATCCATTCCATCCAATAGTGACAACAAAAACTGTTGCGATAGCGTACGCCATTCACTGTTACTACTTATTCAGCACCATTTTCGAAAAAGTAGGGCCCTATTATTCCGCCAGCCCAGAATCCACACCAGACAGTAATTCGGTCTGCATGCAATGGCTTTCTATGAATCACTCAAGGATTCTCCTCGCCCTAAATCTGACAATTTCGAGTGTTCACGTACCCATTGAGTTGGAAATGCGCCTCATCGCTAAAGATGATTGACTTCGAAAAATCGTCGTCCTCTTGTTGGTTTTCCAACACCCAATTAACAAATTCTCGCCGCTGCCCATGATCTGCTAGCTTGAGTTCTTGTAACAACTGCATCTTGCACGCGTAAATATGCGGATATTTGGTGAGTATTCGGTGCAGGGTGCTTCTCGAAATGTCTAACTGTTGAGAATGACAACGAATCAATATTTTTGGATTTTCTGTAACACTTTCACGCACTACTGCGAAATGCTCGAGAGATCGGGTGGTACGACGACGTACGGCTACTTTTCTGTTAACAGTCGAACCAGTTTCCTCGAATTTCGTAATTAATCTTTGAACTGTTGACAGATTTGGTGCATTTCGTCGACCGAAAATACCACGTAGTCTGCGAACTATTTCCGTATAACATTCTCCATACTTATAATGCATTTTGACAACAATAACGTGTTATTCCATCATGTAATGCTCCATGACTACTAATCGCAACAAGGACAAATGAAGGATGTTATAGTTTCAGTGCTGCTAAACTAACTAAACGAACGTATGCACATTTTAAATCTTGCACTCTTAATGGGACACCCGTTAAATTCGTGCATGAAAATTAACTTTTGGTGGCGCCGAAGGTTTTACAAATCGACATTATAAGAAGAACACATGAAGAAGGACATTTTGCTGTAAGAAAAACAGAAGAAGAGTTAAAGCGGGATTTTTACATATCCAAAATGAGAGAAAAAGTTGGAAGAGTTATAACCAATTGTGCGTATATCATGCATACTTTTCAACCCAATACAGTTACAATCCACTCACAAAAGTTATAAACACATCCTAGTAATTATAGTCTCCTTTCCGAAGTTTGCCAAACTCGACAATCAAAAGTAAAATTTTGGAAATTCAGCCGTCATCATTTCTGATCGCGGAACTGCATTTACAAATCAATTTCAAGACTATTGCTCTATCGAAAATATCCAACGTCCCAAAATAACTACGAGTTTACACAAAGCCAATGGACAGATCGAAAGAATTAATTAATTCAAAGTGATATCAGTGTTATCGAAATTATCTGCAGATGAACCTACAAAGCATTGATACAACGCCTTTCCAATGAATGACAGGAGTTAAGACGAGAAATAGGATGGACATGAAAATAAAAGAATTGATAGATGAACAAGTACAGAAACAGTTCGAAGATGTGTTAGACCCGAAACTGTATAGGTAACAAAAATAACACAGTGTGAATTAGGGTGAAGCCCTAATTCCGACCCTGGTCTATAAAGGCCCCCGAAAAACTCACCGGCCAGCTCAGAAAATAATTGCGGAAGCGTCGTGGGCCAAAACAACTCATAGATGGTAAAAACGTTACGGACGAGCAGGACGGCCCAGTTGTGGGATCTGAATAGTGTAAGAATAAAGAGAAGAGCAGTACTATGGAAGACGCAACAGAGAACGGATGTGAACAGTGAAGTGTAGTGCTTTTACTTTTTTACGACGAATCTCATATTTAAGAACGCATTTTACAGATCTTTTTAATAATATTTACCTACTAGAATAAACGTTTTACTTTATTTGTCAATTTCTTTGTTCAGAACATAGTGAACATTTCACATATACACTCAGGTGCAAAAAAAACGGGCCACCTATAATTTTTTCGACAATCGGCTATGGTTGTTTGTTATTTTGGCTTTTAGTTTACACTTTTGATTTTTTGTCGACAAAGAATTTCCTTCTGGACCATAAACAGACAGAAGAATATGTTAGGTACTTATTCTCGTCTTAAATGGACAATAAACATGTTAGAAAATTCAGATTCAACCGTTCCACGTTCTATTCATTCAATAAGAGTGCCTGCGTTTTACAATTGTTTACGTATATTTCGGTTGCTAGGCAATTTGTTGTCAATGTGACAGACTGGTTAATTGTTAATTGTGTCTCTAAATGCTAAAGATTGTTGTTAATTATGGTTCTAGGTTCTGAAGCATGTGCTAAAACAGTAACTCTTGTGGAAGATAGTCGAAGTCAACGGTATGTGCCTCGGTTAGTCATCGTTAATCGTTCTACTATTCAAAGACGTTTTGGGGAGTCTGATGCAACCACACAAAGGCAAGGTAGTGGTAGAAAACAGGTAAAAAATCTACTTCTGAAGGTTCGTGGTAAAAGTGTAAGGAAGTGGATAGTTCGCCGCAGATTACGTGAAGTTGGATTGAAAGCTTTCAGGCCAGTAACTGGGCCTAAGTTACTCCCACGTCACCGGGTAGAGAGATTACAATTTAATCGTGAACATATCAACTGGAATCTTGAGCAATGGAGTAATTTACTGTTTACCGATGAATCTAGACGTCCAGACGGACGGAAACGAGTATGGAGACAAACGGGGGAACAATTCGCGGAGTGTTTTCAGCCCCAGGCTCAGTCATAACGGAGGTTCTGTAATTGTGTGTGCAGGCTTATCAATGGAGGCCATTACAGAATTAATGCTCATCGATGTGGACTCACTGACGGCGCAAGGGTATATTGAGGAAGTTTTGGCATATCACGTGGTTTCATTAGCTCTATTTTATTGGTGATAATTTTTTCCTGATGCAGGATAATGCGAGATCACATTTAGCTAGATACCTGGCATAAGTTGGCATTCGAAAAATCAACTGGCCAGCATGTTCTCCGGATGCAAATCCTATAGAACATATTTGGGATATGTTAGGTAAACGTGTTAGATCTCGTGCAATAGTACCAACCACAATAAACGAGCTTCATGTATTCTTCAAGAAGAATGGGAGAATATTCCGCAGAATGCAATTCGTGAGCTCATTAGTGGTATGTCGCGTCGTATGCAAGCAGTAATTAGGTTTAGAGGAAGCACCACGAAATATTGAAGTCTATTTTAAGTTTTAATTTTCGTTTTCTGCCCCTGTCAAATATATTGTTGTTAACATAATTTTTACTAAGTATACACATACTTTTTCTTTGTTTGTGTTATTGATTATTAAGATTAGAATAAGTATCATTGTTTTTTAAATAGTCCAGGAGGAAATCCTTAGTCAATAAAAAATCAAAAGTGTAAACTAAAAGCCAAAATAACAAACAAACATAGCCAATTTTCAAAAAATTGTAGGTGGCCTGTTTTTCCTGCATCTGAGTGTATATAGATTAGCTCTTATTCTAGAGATATATTCTTTAAAAGTAGTCTTCTGACCTCCATCGATTCGCCGTCAATATATGCGATATCAATACATGGGCGAGCGCGTCCGGCATGCATGGTTGTGTACGTTCAGAACAAAGTCTGACATGAAGGGTATATTTTTCCTATTTTATTTGCGGAATTATTACCACTAGCATTTTCTGCAACTTAGAAGCTACGTTCATTTTATGCTTTATAGAAAAAAATAATTGACTTTGTAACAGAAATCTCTAAGCATTCTACCGGGTGCGCCAATAGTGTGTCAGCGAAGCTTGGCGTGAAAACTAACATAAGATAGGAAAATGAGATTTTCTGTACGTATATGATATATTACAGCGGATATTTTAAAATTATTTACGAATATACAGGATGTTAAAAATTCCCGCACCCATCTTCGATTTTTCAGTTTAAATGGATTGCTAAATTAGCTGAGGCACGTTCTAAATTTTTTTCACGTTATAACCTTTTGTAGTTAACTGTTCATGTATATGTATGTAGAAAACGTCGATATTTAAAAAAAAATGATCCTATATCATTAAGTTCAGAGATCTCCATTATGGAAGTGATGAGGTTTGTTTTTGTATCTCATTTTTAACTCCTTTCTGTTTTTGACTTTCCAATCGTCTTCATATACTAGAATTAGTAATGACCTTTGATAATGCATATATGTACTAATTTCTTGGTATATACAGAGAAGCATCGTAAGATAAATAAATCAATATTTTCGTAAAATTAAAATAATTGTATAATAAATGTATGTGAACAGTTCTTTAAAATTGTATCTTACATGTATCAAATGTAACATTAGTTCTCTGCTAACGGCTTCATTTCCGTGCATATTGGAGACATACTTCACATCTGGTTTACCAATCATATGCTCATAAGGGGATGCGGATACCACCATTACCCATAACTCTCTACCTATAAAAATTGTACTATATTATTTTTCAATTTGGGTGTAATTTTGATTCTACTAATTTTTATAAAACATGTTTCATAATTTTATTACAATGATATATAAGTAATGCACCACGTTGATAGCCAAAAATATTATGTTATAAAGTTGCACCGCATTGATAGTCAAAAATATTACGATGTCAATTTGCAAATATAATAAAACCCAGGGTTTAAGAGTTCTTATTTATCAAAACGTTATAAGATTTAATATATATATATATATATATATATATATATATATATATATATATATATATATATGTAATATAATTGTTAAAAATAATCTCTACAAAATTTTTAAGTTTGTTTCAAATAAACTGCAATATTTACCTAACTATAATTAACATCTTTAAAATTAAGCATTGAGTCGCTCGAAAAGTTTGCAGCAATTTTGCGGGGTGCAGTTTATGAAAGCCATGGAAGCTAATGGGAAGTTCGGAGGAAGTTTCTGACTCTTTCAACATTGAAAGTTACATCCATCTTATCAATATCAGCTCTTAGTTCTAGAGAGAATTCAGAAGAGATTTCTATCTAGTATTTAATTTTTTTAATTTATTGCATTTATGTGCCTCCAGGAGTTGACTATATTGTTTCTACGTCAGAACTTTCGTTCATTAGTTTCTCGAAGAGATGTGGTCAACACTGAATTTTTAGTCCAACTCATTAATAACCAAATTGATTTAACATCGTTTTCCTCGTCTAGTTTAGTGTATCGACTCAATAATATTATATAAACTTAGTTACATGGCAAGAAATTCGAACAAAATGAATATCGACCTATTTCATCACTGATGATTTGTATATATTGTGCGAGCGAAAATGATTGTCGCCCACGTGACCAGTTATTTTTCTCAATTTAGTGAATTTAATTTTCATAGATTAACGCATTCATCCTATTTATTTCTCATATATCAATTACTATCAGCTGTTGAGATTAGGAATTGTCCTTATATTTAGCTTTATTTTTAGATTAATAGTTCTTTTCAGAGCTCAAAACATCAACTTTGTGTGTATGATGCTATTTGCCAATAACGAAATCTAACTCTAATTTGTTATACGCGCCTACTTAAACACCGTAAAACCTACTAGATTTAAAAACTTACGTCAATAACACAATTGTCCCGGTTATAATTCGCTGAGAGACCAGCACAGTTAAGAGGTTAGCGAGGGGAGGTTCTTATAATAGGCGTCACCGTGTTTAAACTCTCGTGCCGTTGCACTGAATATAGACACCGCCGATAGTAAATTAATTAAATCGTAGGTATCTACTTGGACAATTGTTACCATAACAATAAAACACCCATAATATAACAATAACAGGAAATAGTTTATTAACAAAAAGAAAACAAAACAAGAAAAAAAAATCAATAAGTATATAAAGGAACAATGCTGTAGTAAATTAATTAATAAAATAAAATACGAAAAGGCTTAGTAATAATGAACTAAAAATTTAAAGCAATTATCAATGACCAACTTGCTTAAAGAATACAAATTTTATATAAATAAGTTGCAATGAATATATAAAGTGATACTGAGTTAGTGAGTGACCTAGTGTAGTAATGAGATATGATCGACAAAAAAAATTATGCACATATAATATGCATTGCAAAACAATTAAATTCCGAAAATAAAATTGAATCCAAAACTATACTGACGAAATTAGACAAATAAAAATTATACAATAAAAGCAATACGATCTCATTAATCATTAACCTATAATTATGTAAATGGTATGCTTAATCTAGACAATAAATTCGTTAGTAATTTATTTAAAGAGATCTTTCGATAAATCTCACATCGAAATTATTGTACATTCAGTATACTAATAGTTTATGAAATATGCAAAAAAAAATAAATTTAAAGTAAAGTTTCAAAATTGTAAAAAATTAAAAAAAAGAAACAAACCAATTATGATAGAAAAATTGACACTACTCAATCATTTACAAGTTATAATTAGCTATTAAGCTTCAAAAAATTTCTGTAAAATTGCTAATAATAATTCACAAATTAAAATCGGGCATAACCTTAGCATGACACATTAAATTTCGAGTACCCTGTATATATATATTAAGGGTATCGATTACTTAAATTTAACTAAATGAAATATATAAAAAATTAATCGAAAATGAATGACTCTAAATTTACAATATGGTTACGCAAATTCTGTCGTAGGAAGTTACTTTTCGACTGTCGCAGTTCATACCTGGTAAGCAGTAGAACGATCAATATCTTAATGATTTCGATTACAATAACATCTTGGGAATAACGATCACCATACTCTGCTGACTGCAAAAATATACCATCTGCTTAAAAACACCCAACGTGCTTGTTAAGTAATCTTGTGCTAGCAAAAGTACCACGTACCACGTACTAGCAAAAACAAGACTCTACCAGAAAACGTGGCCTCTACTAGAACGAACAAACGTTGTCTCTACTGGCACCGTTAAATTCCAGAAATAAAAACACTAATGTAACGAAATAAAATCATAATGAAAGAAGTTGATTCTTTCATTATGATTTTATTTCGGTTAATGGTTAATTTAATGTTATTTCAGAAACGTTTTTATGATTTACATTGCAACATGACACATACATCGTAATCGCTCATTTTCGGAGTCCAGATGGAACAAGGACTTACTTCTTACAATCTTGGAATGAGCAATTCACTGAGGGCTTCTCGAAAGTGGTTTTTACTTATGAAAATGTTGCTCGTCATAAGCAAAGATTGTAAAGTTTACAGGCAGACCAATTATTTTAATGGTAGAGGTTGTCGATGATCTTGAAGCTTTAATATCTAAAAATTTCTTTCTTTATAAACGTATCTTATGGCTTGTGTCGAAAAGCACTGAAAAAGACTTTTCACATGAAAATGTAAAGAGGAGAGTAATTGTATACTTGGAAAGACACGGTGGACATATTTAGCAGCTACTGTAATAAATTTAATCACATAGAAATATTTAATATTTGTCAAATTTTCTAAGAAAAAAATTGCTACCTAATCTAAATGTAAATGGTACAATACTGATTCTATCAATATAATTTTATTATGCAGGAATATTAATCGGTGTATATTTGATTGCATAAGTACGAGGACAGTGGGGGACAATCGTTTTTCCTCTGGATTTCTTTTGTATTTGTATAATTTTTTTTTTACTTTTGCTTATGTTATTGTGCATGTATATATATTATGTATTTGTTATTATTTACTTATGTAATGTGCAACTTTTTAGTTAGTTTATTTTTAACTAGGTACTATTCGCTTTTGTTTTGTTTCTTGAATTATCATATTGTCCTATAAGTGGTTCGATTATTGAACAATAAAGATCTATTATTATTATTACAAATAAATAAAATGATCACTATAAATCGCTTACTTTACTTGGGAAAATGTATTGAATGTTGAAAATAGCATTCAGTGGAGTTTGCCTTCGAGATGTCTTAAACATTCTTAACTTACGCTACATACTGACAGAGCTTATAATTATATACTAAGTATTGAATACGGACACGCAAATACCCGTAAGAAAATATCGGTTCACAGTGGAATAAGGGAAACAGATTCGTTAAGTCTTTTTCTATTTCGTGCGGTAATGGATCAAATGACTGAAAAATGAAGATGTCAGGACCAGAATACGGAATGGATAAGGGTAAATAGAAAATATTATATTATGCTCACTCAGTTGAATTGGTGGAAAATTCATATACTTGCAGTTATAAGACTACCAATATGCTGCAAACTGAAAAGAATAAAAGAATAGTGACGTCATATATCTGGACGTTGAAATAACATTTAATCATAATAAAATAGAGAGAATGCAGGTGCTAAATTAACAAAGCTAGCAGAATCTCGGCATGTTTGAAAGATGTTATATGGCAAAATCAATATCTAAGCTAAGACCTAAAAACAGGCATATTTAAAACATACATACACTCGACCAGCGATACCTTACGTTTTTGAAATAAAAGTAGTCAAGACTAAAATTATATAGCGAAAATGAAAATAGTTTGCTTAAGAGCATAGCCTACAAAAAAGTGTCACTGCCCGAAACGAGACCATCTAGATGAGAAGCATGTAAAATATAGTTATCCCAAGAAAATTTAAGGTTGAAAAAACAAGCGCAATTCTTAAGTTTTCAGCATGTTGTAGGTTCTTGGAAGTATAATATGTTTAGAGAATGTATCAGTTTCTCTCCAATTTACAGTTGTAATTAATGTGCGGCTTAAGAGTTTGGCCTAATTTTTGTAATGGAAGGAAATAAAGTGCAAAATCTATCGTATTTACACTAATACTGTACTAGCAAAATTAACTTTGCTAAATTTAGAGTTGGCAATTTCAGCCGATTCGCGGGTTGGCTGGTCAATGCCCACGTTTGGGGATGCTGAAGCATGAATTATTTTTACTATTATTATTATCACGAAAAATATGTATGCAGAAAACGTTGTATCAACGAAATAGATTATATTCTGCTATTTTGCTAATAAATTGATAAAGATAAAAGTAAGTGTAGTAAGTGGTGTAAGTGTAGAGCATAGCATAGTTTAAGTTTGTAATAGAACTATCAAGTATAGTAATAATATAATTAAGATCGTGTCTATAGCATGGGTTAGTAAACTTCGGTGATAAATTAAGCAATATAAGTTAAAAACATTATATGCACAGAAAGAGTGAAGTTTAACGAACATGTTTTGTACATAATGGTTGTAGTTTTTCTGTTAAAACATTTGAATTTTAGCAAAAAGGAAGGAAGGGTAGATAAAAAGTATATTAGATTGAAAATATCAACGTTGATTTAAAAAAAATTGGAAAGAAATCCTTTCATTAAATGATGAAAGTGGTTTTTGCTGTTTGGGCAAAATGGTTCAAAATCCTTCAGTAACTTGCTGGTAAAAAACAGTTGCGATAGTTTGGTAAGGTTCAAAACTTTTGATCCACGCGAATTAATCCAAGACAACTGGAATTGTGACCGAAGATCAAAAATGGGTATTCTCCGCAAATTTGAGGAGACTAGCTCAATGGTTAGACAAAAGTCAAACTCCATAACCATCGCCAAAAGGAGACTTTCCCCCGAGGAAAACGATGTTTTGTGAATGGTGAAACTTTAAAGAAATAAACTATTTTGGGCTGCAAGCAATTGACCAAGTCATCACAGGAAGGTTCATTTTTAACAAATGGGGAGACTTCGTTACGTTTTGGAAACTCGCACAGGCCAATCGGAAGGTGTTATTCTGCAATATGACAATGCCCGGCCACATTTTTGCCACAAAATTGCACCAGTACTTTGCTTCCTTCCTTACAGAACTTTATACATGAAAAATATTTCATAATAGAAGGTGCCTGAAAAACGTCCTCTACAACTTTTTTCAATCAAAACCTCCAGATTTGCATAATAGCAGAAATAACACGCGGTAGTTATATTTTCATTCTACTGTTCAATAAATATGCAGTTTTAAAAATGTGCCATAAAAAACGGCGTTAACTATTACTAAACTTATATATATATATATATATATATATATATATATATATATATATATATATATATATATAGTAAACCTAATCAGTAGGTGATTAAAGGTCTGTATATTACTTCAAAATATATGTATTTAAAAAACTCTACATGTTTCGGCAGTTCGCCTTTATCAAGAGAATACAAAATATAAATGACAGGATATAAATGTCAAGTAATTAAGTTGCTATGGTTTAAATTATTCAAAGATACATTCTAGTAATAATAATAAATCATGCCTTAGTATTCCAAAAAATAGATAGCAAGGTGTGAACATATGTGTTGTTCGCTGCTAGCAATTTGTGTCTCTTTCTGGGTATGAACTTGTGTGTTGGTTGCTACTGGCAGCTTGCGTCTCTCTATGGGTGTGTGGTTTTGTGTGAGAGCGTAAGTGTAGGGTTTTGTATGTCGGTGCGTTCGTGCGTGTGTTTAGTGACCGGTGGCGTGAATTTAGAGAGGTCAGATAACCAGCCGTTGCGTAGGGCCGCCAACCCTTTCCCGGCAACTTCTTTACAATTCCGTGCAGTACTTCGACGGCCTGACCCCCGCCCCAACGAGGCAAGGCGCAGACCAGCGAAGCGCACCCTGTACGGGGTTGCTCATCGCTAACCAAGGGAACACTCTTAGTGGCTACCTCGGTCGACGATGGTCACACTTGTGCTATCTTAACGTTTTCCGCCGAAGCAATCGACCGTTCCGGGACTTTTTACTAACGCTGTATATATATATAATATATTCCAGTTGAACAGTGAACTTCATGCGCGAAATAAATTTAAAAAAAGTAATTTCAACCAATAAAACATCTATGTACACTGGCTGACGTTAAATGTCAACGACCAAAAATATAATATGTAAACTGTGGACGAAGTACGCAGAATATGTAACAAATCGAAAGTTACTAAGGTAAGCGATTTTAGTATTGATGGAGATAATGATAATGCTAGTTAAGCTAACGTGTGTTTATAAATGTCCTATAAATACGTTGAAATCTGAAACATTTAAATTTTTATATTGTTTATCATGTATATATATATATATATATATATATATATATATATATATATATATATATAAAGAATTTCATTTCTGCACCAAGACATTTAGTTACACTAAATATTCCGAGAAAGGCAGATCGACCGTAAAAAGGTCGACATGTCCGAACCATACATATTACACAAAATATGTGTTTTAACACGAAATAAATTGGTGAGTTTTGTATCCTTTAATTTTCCTTACTTTAATTATTATTTTAATTTTAATTCATTCATACAAATTGTAAATATATTTCTTACCTGTTGTTGTATTAATTTTTTAGTTCTAATCACTTGAAAAGGACTTAAATATATAAAAAAAGTCGAAACGTCGTAGAAAAAACTGAAATTCATTAAAGGTTGCTAAACCAAGAAAATGTCTATTATTTTTATATGTATATATATATAAGCAAACAAATGGAAATAGTACGTAAACTATAAGATTATAGAATTTAACATTAATGTAAAAGTATCTTAATTTAACATAAAAAATAGATATGATTAAATAAGAGACTGTGATCGATTTTGTAAAAATAAAATAGCTCTTACTACAACGTAGTTTTAATTTTATACGTATTTCGACAACTAAGTTATCATGATCAGTAGTAGAAAAAAGTAATACACCCGGAGTACTAGCACACACTTAATACAAGCGAAGCACTATACCACCGACGTATAATACTTTTCCTACTGTTGCTAGTGGCAACTTAGTTGACGAAATACGTCTCCAGAATTCAAATTACATTAAGGTAAAAGTTATTTCCAATTCACTTTTAGCAAAAATAGAATCACTATACCATATAAATAAATATACCAATTTGTCTCTTTATTTAGAAATAGAGTATGTATAATTAGATATATACACTCGCTTATTTTATTGTGTATGTAATATAACAAAATTAACTTTTAATTACCTTGTACAGATTTTCCTATTGAATATAAGGCAGTAAGACTAGGATAAGTTGCTGTAGTTTTTCTAAAAAATTTCGTCATAGAATCGTATTTGTGGTACTTCCATTCTAACTGATAAGGTTCAATTTGTTGGGTATCAGTTCCGAAATTTTGAACTTGCTCCTTTTGTTCGGCCGTCGTTTGGTCGACAGGCTTTTCGTCCCAAATAATCCAGTCCCCATCTAAAGCCCCGTCGGCGTACCGCAGTTCCTCTGTATTGTAACCAAACTCTTGCCCGTCCACCGTATGATGATGATAAATAAACGACAGCACTACTAAAATCAACTTCATGACGATGCCCAGGCCGATCTGCAAGCAAGGAGAGATTTAGGAAGATTTTGCGTCTGTATTAAAACATCTCTTGTTGGTTTGGATGGTTAACGGAACTTGGTGTCAGGATGAAGAGAGTTTTATGGGTTAAGGAGCCGGACGCGAACTGACTGGGCCGCGTTTGTGTGTGGAAGTTGTTGGAGCGGAGAAACGATGAGGAGGCGTACACGGTTTGGCCTTCATCATTACCTGGGTCAAGGCCCTTTTAAAAAATCGATATCTACCTAATAATTTAACTGTAAAATACTAGGTATACAATGACGTTCAAAAGTGTAGCGCTATGTAATTTTGTAATGATGATAGTTACGACAAGACTAAAATAATTTTACATATTCATATTAGCGATAGAGACGCGGTCTAAACCATTACTACACAACTATGCATTTAAAAATTCAGTTAATAATTAGACGATATAGATACTTATGAAATATATAAACATATGCGGTATTTTATCAAATTCTATCGTTTTCCTTCAGTTAACAAGAAAATTGTATAAAATTAATTGTGTCTTAATATAAAATGATAATGGTATATGTTAAAACAGTTAATTATCTGAATTTGGTTAAAGTTTGTTATTATGCAAATTAGTAACTTTAGGAGAGGTTAATTTAATATACAGCCTACTTTAAATTAGTAATTAACTTTTGGAGGTATTAAATTAATTAGATATGTTGAGTAATTTTAAGCTGACGGTGTTATCAAAAGCAGAAGACAATTATAGAATAGTTAAAAGAAATGTCAATAAAACCCACTGGTGGAAAGAGAGCATAAAAGTAGCCGTTAAAGAAAAAAAAAAAAGAAAATGAAAATATTTAAGTTCAATGAATGGTTCAAGAGATAGGTATTAGGAATATAAAGTGCACAATAAAGGGCATGTAGCCAAAAAGTAACAATCAAAATATGAAAGATAAAACAGGGGAACTGATAAGGGAGGAAACGGATAATAGAGAGAATATTTTGAAGTCATTAGAAGGGAAAGATATAGAAAGTTGGGTAAGCACAATTAGTATTCAGACCAATCTGAGGAGTACAGAATGCGATCTCTATAATGAGATAAATCATGGAAAAACAATCTGAGAGAATAGAAAGAAGAGGGCTCTCGACAGAGTAAGTACGGACGATATAGGGAATGTGTTAACAGCACGAAGAATAAAAGGAGAAATAGTAATAGCTTTACAGAGTTTATATAATGGCACAGGAAACGATGTACGAATGTCATGGATCATTGAAAATGTTTGAAATAACGGCTGGGGTGGTCGATTGCTAAAGATGATAAACCACTACGTAGGAATTTGGATTTATACAACGTGTCCACAAACAATCCCTAAAGAATGAAAGGGCTGATTGTACATACAAAATTAAAAAAGTTTCTATCAACTTGGGTCCGGAAGTGCTTCTTAAGGAAGCTACCGCACTTTAGAGATAGCGTTGCCAAACTGGTTTTTGGTCAATTAGTCTTGAACTACATTTAATTTACGATTCAAATTTGCTACATGATTTACAAATGATAATTTATATTTTCTCTGTTAATTGGCCAGTGACTATCGCATACAGGTTTGTAGAAGTGCCTATACATTCTTGGTACTACGTTTTTCCTTTGTAATTTATTATAATTTTGTTGCAAGATTATAATTCTATGATATTTTTAATGTTAAAAAGGTTCTCTTGCTAAACATCGGAAAAACCAACCGTTTTCAAGAAAATACGTCCGATGTGGAGCGGTCTTGTTTTATCTTATGACATATTTAGTACAAATATAAAAAACTAGATGGAAGAATTTTGTTACATTACGGCTTAAACAAAAAAACAATACAGTATAGTATCGTTTGAAAATTGTCAATGTCAAAAATTGTTATTATCATACCAGTTTTGTGACGCCATCTCTAAAGAGAAGCATTTCCGGACACAAGTTGATAGAGACTTTTTTTCATACTTTTGTATGTACAATCACCCTTATCATTCTTTAGGGATTGTTCTTGGACACGCTGCATATATATATATATATATGTATACAGTAGATTCATAGTAGATACATAAAATATGTTGCTGTTATATAAATATATATGTTATTTAAATATCAGTACATTTGCTTATCATGCTGACAGTTCCGTGTTTAGATCCCTGACTGGCTGTCCGAGTAGGTTTTCGTGGGTTTCCTTCTCGTTTAAGGCGAATGCCGACAGCTTAACATCTTAAGCCGCTCCACGGGCGCATACATAATAACTCATGCCTTGTCACTCCCCGTTTTTGTTGTCTAACTATTTTTAGAATACTAAGGCATGATTTATTATTATTAAACTGGAATGTATCTTTGAATAATTTTATCCATGATAACTACAAATGTATAAGAATGACATTAATATACTGTCATTTATATTTTATATTCTTTAAAAAAGCCATCATATGCCGAAACATGTAAGATTGTTTTAAATATATACATTTTGGAGTAAAACCAGACCTTAAATCGCCAACTAATTGAATCTACCATAACATACAAAGTTCACGAAATAATTATCTTTATATGTATATATAAAAGCACAAAAGCAAACACAGTTCTCATGTTTTCATTGTATTAAATCTTATTTCTAGTTACTTGAAAAAGACTGAATAATAATAAAAGTCGAAACGTCGTAGAATAAAACAACAAAATTCAATAAAAGGTCGCTAAACCAATAAAAAGTCTATTATTTTTAATATATTGCTATGGACTTTTCCCCGCAAATATTTTGAAAAGTTTGATTTATTTATCGTTGTACATTTATTTTGAACGCTAGTGTATAATTTTGAAATTTATTATTTTTGTGTGTAAAAACTGCTTTTATATTGTAAGCCTGCGCGCTTAAAATACGTTTAACCATCAGACACTATTATACGCTGAGTTTAGAAGGTCGTGTGTTAAGAAGATAAATCTTTATCTTTGTATTTAAGTAGCTTCGTGATTTTGATTTAATTAGTGTATGGTGTTTGATTTCAATACCGATTTATTTACGAGTGTGTAGAACTCGTAATTGTTTAATTAGTGGCTTTCTAACTCAGGTGTCTCGAAAAAAATATATTTTTTTAATTTTACGTAAGTAAATTATTTTATAAGATATTATTCTTATTATCTTTATTATTAGTATTTTGAATGAATTGAATTGTGTATCTCCCATTGTGTTAATTTTGATATATATTTTGATATTAGTTATTTTAATTAAACGACGAAGATTGTTTTTTAAAGTTTCTAGTTAAAAAAAATCTGTAACTTTAAAATTTTATACATTGGTATATCAAGGGCATTTTTTCATGTGGTTTGCACATGCGTTAGAGTTTGTTTCGTGCTATTTTTGCCTTTATAATATTGTTTAATGACGCAATATTAATCTTTGTACTTCATAAAGATTTTTTTTATTTTTTTTTATTTTGTATTAAAGTTTCATTTAAAGTTAGCTGTGCGTGTTTTTTAATTTTACCTTTCTGCATTTGTGCTCAGAAGTTCTCAAAGATATAATTACTAATTTTCTCAAACAAGTTTTGAGTCGCGTCCAATAATAAGACTATTGTACTAATTCAATTGTGTTTTCCACTTTTCCGATTGGAACCCTGAGGGAAAAGCAGTCTCATTTTGAAGATAAACCGACTGAACATCCAAGCTGGACAAATTGGTTGTGAATTGTGAATTAGCAAAGTACAACATCACAATTCATAGCAATATGTATATATATGTTCATTCGGAGGTTTTCGCGGCAATAATTTGTGTTGACTATTATTGGAGCTGACCCGCGTTGCGGAGTCCGTGAACGGACTAGTTTCTACTCGAGCTTTCGCCAGACTTGCTGCTGACATCTTCGGGAGGTAGTTCTCGGAGCGCTACTTGATGTAGAATGATGTAGAATTCTCTCTCTCGAGTAGAAACTAGTCAACGCTGGTCAGTTCCAGACCCGCGGATATATATATATATATATATATATATATATAAAGATAATTATTTCGTGACCTTTGTATGTTAGGGTAGATTAAGTTAGTTTTGAAAATGTACTATATTTTAAATTCCTTGAGAAAGGCATCACTTGCCGAAACATGTAAGATTGTTATAAATATATGCATTTTGAAGTAAAACCAGAGCTTAAATCGCCAACTAATTTAATCTACTATATATATATATATATATATATAACATTTATATATATATATATATAAATAACAATTGATAAATTATTGGAGTTTTTCGGCTTTTATATGAAATATTTACAAATATCAAATTAGAATGTATGTAATTGCAGAGTAAGTGGGGATGTAACCATTGCTGTCTACAAATTACAAAGCAAATCATACGAAATTTTTAATTGAAAAATATTGTCTATGTTGGGACTCGAACCCAAGTCTACAGTTTGCCGGACTGTCGCTTTTACCATTTAGCCACAATAGACTTAGGTTGAAGCTATTTAGAAATGCATTATAAAGTAACAGTGTTAATGAATCAAATGTCAGTATTTTGAGAGCAGATGTCAGATTTGAATGTTTGAAAATGCTAATTATTACTCCATAGCTATATTCTTTCTGTTTAGATCATTTCTTAGCTAAGAAATTATCTAAACATTTATATATATATATATATATATATATATATATATATATATATATGTTAAACGTAATGTTAATGAGAACTCATAATTATTAAATTCTCACATACATGCCATTGCCGCTCTAATTCGTTGCATCAATTTCTACACATGACAAAATCACCTTTGTCTAAGAATGTAGCTGCAACGTGTCACGGCGTCAACCGTCCAGGTCGTCCAGGAAACTGAAAAAATGTGTGAAAGCCGTATCCATCCGGGATGTGCAGACGTCGACGTTTCATAGTTATTACTAATTGTCAATACACCTTACCCAGAAATAGATACGACTTTCATTTCTAAACTGCGTGTATATATACTAATACTAATACTAATACGTGTATATATACAAATAACTACATTAGTATATATACACGCAGTATAGAAATGAAAGTCGTATCTATTTCTGGGTAAGGTGTATTGACAATTAGTAATAACTATGAAACGTCGACGTCTGCACATCCCGGATGGATACGGCTTTCACACATTTTTTCATATATATATATATATATATATATATATATATATATATGTATATAAATGTGCTGGAGGAAGTAAACATTAAACAAACGTTAATGATGAAACAAAAACAAGTAGGAAAACAGATCAATAACATAGAATAGGAATAGGAATGGAACGGACTGAATCGCAGCAAATAGAAAAAAGACTAGACTAGGAAATAAAAGAAACAACAGCATCAGCCGAAAGATTATTTAGTGCTGTAAAAACGGGTCCTTGGGCATGATAAAATTCGAATTAAAGAAGAACTGAGCTTTAAAAAAAGTGATAACTTCCATATTAATTTATAGTTCGGAATCATGGGATTGCGCGAAGAGGCAGAAAAAATTAAGGTTTCATAGGTATTTCCATAGGTAACATGAGAAAGATAGATGGCAAAATTTTAATGGACGGGATAAGAAATAATCCCTTTGGACAGGAACTTATGCATTGTGTATGTCCATATATACATATACAGATACGTTTTTAACATTTTTGTATTACTGTATTTACACTTGATGTTAGTTAAACATCGATATGCTATCTTTCACATGAAAACAGGTTTTGGTTAAAATATTTCGTTTTAAATACGATGACTGTTCTCTGTACGTTAAGGAAAGGCTCTCTACTTGGCCATGATATTTTGCTACAAATTTAGTTTCTCATTTTAACCTAGTTGTTTACACCTGAAAAACATACTTGAATATTTTTAAGCTACTAAGGTTGAAAAGAACACTTACACAAGAAATCATGGATTGGAAGAAACAACATCGATGTGTTATTTTTTTCAACTTCAACGTGGCTTAAGCCGTAAGAAAAATTTAGAGGAAGTCAATCGAGTATTCGGTGACAAGTTAGCGGGGTAATATAAATTTAAACGTGATTCACTTTTTTCAAATGACATGTTTCGAGATCCAAAAGCCAAAATCGGCAGTTACGGAAGAGAATATTAATCTTGTTCGTTTTACCCAAACATATAAAAATACATAAGCTTTGTTCACATTGGATTTCCCCACAATTTGACTCTAGTTCAAAAAGAACTCCCTATGTGAGATGATACAGATCTACACTAGATCGCTTTTCCAATGGAACATCTAGTGTGCAGTATCATTAAAGGCGAGGAACAAAAAGGTGATCAATGGGCATGTTTTTACGAATCAACGTACTATTAATACAGTTTATTTGATTTACATTCTCCAAAGTATCCACGAAAATCCGTAAACAGGAAGAAGAATCATCTTGGATCACGCTAACACTCGGATTCACACTGCTGCTCGAACGACTGAACATTTGATATCCAAAATATTCAAATTATGGGTCATTTGCCATATAGTCCAGATTTGGCATCTAATTATTTCTTTTTTTTTTGTTTCCACATGTAAAAGATAAGTTACGGTGTTTATGTTTTACAACGGATAAGAACCGGTTGACGTATTTAAAAATGTGAACAACCTAACGTGAAAATATTAAACGAAAAGGTTTTGAAGATTGGTTTTCATGAATGCAGGAATGTATTGACTGTGGAGGGGAATACCTTTCAAAATGATAATAAATGCGTTCTGTCAAAAAATTATATATCATTTTACTAGGTTCAACAGAAAGACAACAACCCTCATATTTAATAGACTGAAAATTATATTCGCCTGAGAAACAATAATTTCCAATAATGTAGTAATCGTTCAGTAATCGTTTCTGAAGCAAAGTGTTTCTACTAAATAAAAAGTATGTAGGTGTTATGAGAAATACATCTTTTTGTTTTTTTAATTGTAACGAATTCATGACTTGCTACACACAGGCCATACACTCGATTACTTTGTGTATATTAATAATGAATAAAATGTGAAAACTTGCATTTTACTTAATATTACATTCTGAAATAAAAATTCGATAAACTTATTCAGTTTTTGATTTCATTTCGTGATATTTCTTTAAGATATGTTAATATTTTCTTGTAACTCAAATATTAAACTTTTACAGTTAATACATACATGACGTCACCAAGGTTCTCAAAGAATATCAATTTATTAATAAGAGAGACTATAATTCATATAGCACGAAAGTCGTGTAACTGGAACGGCTGTAAATGGGAACTTGGAATATATCCAAGGCAACCAAATTTAACATTTTTTATGTATGTACTCATCATATTTGCTATTAAAAAGCTATGCATGTTTACAATTTAAACAAATATTTATTACTTCTCTTGGCTTTCTTATTGATTTTTTAATATAGTGTTATTGAATCTTAAATTATGTAGTTTTTAAGAACATCTAATAATTAGGAGGTTCTTGTGGTATTGAAAATTTATGAATAGATGTCTAATTCTGATTTAATTTTAATACCAAATTGAATTTATTGTTTCTATTGAAAGCTGCATTGGTAATATAGAGGTCTTTTTGTAAACTAAGTTTAAAAATGTTTTCAATTGAACATTTTAATATAAAAGCCTTTTCACATTTTTACTAAGTACCTAATAAATAGATTTTGTAGACATGCATTGTATGTATCGACTCTTCACTAGTTCTGTAAATGTTCTATATTCAGAATAATTTTGTAATTACTATACTAACAAATACTACAGTAAAAGTTTTTGCATAAATTTGGACCTATGTAGCCTTAATATTTTCATAATGTTACATAAAATCTAGAATTACAAATAATTTGTATAGATAACAGCAAAGAAGTCCATCTTGTCTTTTGCTTTAAATTTCCATTATCGGTGTAGAAACTTAAGACAAGCTTGTTCAGAGTAACAATATTTGCAAACTACAGGCCTTGACGAAAAGACGTACATATATTTAGAGGGAAAATGCTGTTCAATTGATCTCGATCAGTGAACAAACTCGAACTGTGTTACGAAAAAATTACTAGCTTAAAAGTCTTAAATGCCTGCATTAATTTTGGAAATTTTCATGTGATTGTGAAAGTAAAAAATACTTATTATTAACTTATAATGTAACTTATTTTACAACACACTTCCATTGAGGTTGAATCGGAATGTTCCTTTTCTTTCCTAGACATCTTAGTGAATCGTTATTCTGATGGCTCATTAAGGACATTCAATTTATGGAAAATCGACGCATACCATCAGATATCTAAACGACATTATTCTGCACAAAAACGTGGAGTCATAAACTCCAAAGAACCTTCTCTATATCTGAATCTAACTCCTTACACAAAGAAATCAACAATGTTACTAATACCTTAATCAACAACAACTATTTCAACCACGATATTTAGCGTATCATAAACCAACACCTTAACCCTAGACCGTCCAGTTTCGTTTTTCAACATATGTACTTCTGCCATTTCTAAACTCCACTTATCTTATATAGAACGCTTCACCGGCTGTATTAGCAAACTCCTTACCAAACATCAAACTATTAATGATCAGCCTCAATTCTGGGCTTTCATTAATTCAAAACGCAAGATGTCTAGAATTCCAAGTAACTTACATTTTGATAGTCAGCAATATTCCGAATCACAAACCATTGTTGACGCCTTCTCATCTGCATTTGCAGAATCTAACTTACTAAAAACTCTGATGATGCGTCACTTGAGTATGATGCTATTAGCAGTTATCCGCTTATCGTCGTTTCTTCTGTTACAAAGCATGATATCATCGAGGCCATTGGGAAACTGAACAATAAACATACTGCTGGAGACGATAATATTCCTACGTATTTGGTTAAGGACTGCGTCAATATTTTTGTTCATCCACTCTCCAAACTCTTCAATTTTTCCATTCAAACATCTTCATTCCCACACGCTCGGAAACTTGCTAGAACTTGTCTTGTATTTAAGAAGGGTGATGTCACTGATATCTCTAATTATAGACCAATAGCTATTATTTCTGTTTTTGCGAAAACTTTTAAATCCGCCCTTCACAAAATTATCTCGTTCAAAGGTCTGCCCTTTAGGAGGAAGGATTTGTGAAAAATCGCTTCACTCTAACAAGCTTGTGATGCATAACCCAAGATATAACCAAAGTTTTAGACGCTAGTCAATTAGATGTTATTTATACGGGCTTCAGTGGCGCATTTGATACCATCGATTATATTTTATTCTTACTTAATTGTCATCTTTTGGGTTTAACGCTTCTCTACTCAAATTTATGAAGTCATATTTGAAAGGTAGATCAAACTATGTTACATACAATGGCTATAAATCAAATTTTTTTTACCCGACTTGGGCCCGCCTATGTTAAATATATTTATCAACGACCTAATAGCATCACAAACTTTTACAAATATCACTGATATGGAGTTTTTACAAAAGGACTTGAATACTATCAACAGTTGATGTCGCATGAATAAATTTAATTTATATATTTCCAAATATTGTGTTGTAACCTTCACAAGGAAAATAAATTATGTAAACTCGCTTTATCGCGTCGACAATACTCTTATTGAGAAACGAAACTCTATAAAGGATCTACAACGATCATCTCTTAAATATCACTGGATCTGCTGTTAACTCACTGGGTTTTATTATCAAAATTTTACTAATGTTGGTACCATTAAATTTATATATTTCGTATATGTCGTTAGTAAGTTATAATATGCGTCTTCCGTTTGGTACTCAATCTATGACCTACACGTGAATCAAATTGAACGCGTTCTGCGTAAATTTTGGAAGTATTTGAGTTACAGGCTAGACGGCGTCTATCCAGAATGAAACATAAACTACAAGCATTAGATTGTGAGGCATGGATTGGAAATGCTAGCGGTGCGAAGACAAAGGAAGAGCGCATTACTGGTGGTGAATCTCATAAATAGCAGGATCGACTCAGCATCGCTGGTGGTGCAAGGCCATCTAGAAACTCCTGGTGCTTACAGAATTCCATGCATGAGGTGGCAGTGTATACATTGTCGAACAAAAGCGTTCAGTAAGCACTTGAGTTACTGAACTTGTTAAATATAGGTTGGAAACTGGATACCAAAATCAATTTCAATATGCTTAAATTCTATCCCGCAGCTTCTATTACTTTAACCGAAAATAAGTGAATCCATAGAAATCCTGAAGCATCCTAATAATATCAATCGTGATGACAGATATCCTCTACATAAGAGCTGACAAACCTTTCTATCTAAAAAATTCAACCGTAGCCGCGACGCTCCACTGGCCCGAAACAGCTCCAGCTCCTCCCGTTCAAAACTAACAAACTTCCAGTTTCAGTAACAAGTAGTATCAGCTCTTATAACAGTGGATAAAACGTCGGCCAAGAAGGAACCAATGCCAAGAACGCGGTTCTAGCCTGGAATTCCAGAAGCAATAGACGTTTTAAAATACTTATAGAAAATCAATAACAGCAAATGGGTATAAAAATATGAAGTGACGGGAAAACTATTTTATGGAATTAATGAAAGATTTCTACAAAAACAACTCATTAAACGTAAATGATAATATACTTAACAAAATATTAAGTTAATAGCCACGGTAAAGTATAAAAAACTGTGTACGAACAATATTAGCAAAATAATATAACGACAATAGCAAAACATAAGGTAATAGCAAAAATGCAAAAACTTTTTAGTGGGCTAGTGGTCTATAGAGGAATGCTTATAGCTATATAAATATAGTAGGCAAGACCTTGGTAAAGGAAGACTAAAAGGAAAAGTGGTCGATATAATAGAAGACTTACAACACGAGAGACATTATGAAGGTTGGTAACATGATCAATATCAGTATGGCACCGTCAATAACTGAGGTTGTCCTTAAAAGAGCAGACGAAACATCGGTAAAGGAAGAAGTGCTACGGTTCAAGTTCGACAAGCGGGCAGAAACTATAGAAAGTTACTGTGGAAGTTTATAAACCATATATACACTATGATTCCAGAAGAAGCAGCAGCATACAAGTTCCAATTTTCACATTAAAGTAGTAGTATTTCGAAGTATTTTCAGCCAGGAAATAACGATGAAATGGAAAGTTTTGTGAACTTCGACAAAACCTTTTATAAAATACTTTGATTACATTTCGCTGATTGACTATTCGGTATTTTGCGATGGACGAACTTTAGGTTCATCGCTATTGAAAGTATAATGCGAAGTGCGGCATAATAACAATTAGTCATCGAGTAAATTGAGGTAGTAAATTTGAGTTTTAAGTTATGTAATGAATAAAATATGATTATACCAAAATAACGTTTTTTTTTACATCGAAATGATGAAACATTTTTTACTTTCTCTAACGTTTGACATTAAATCAGAACAAATCCATTAAATATACCATTATACGTGTGATAAAAAGGTGGAAAAAGTGTATATTTATTCAGTCAAGTGTAATTTAGGTGAACTCATTTTTTATGAGTGAAACTCGTGTGTGACGGCTACGTTTTATTATATTTGTCAATTTGATGGAATAGGTTTTGATATATAAAATGTATGTAAATTAGCTAAATAGAATGAAGTAAATATTTAAAAAGTCTCTCCGAACCGTTGAGTTTGTTTCTTATTAAACAGAGGAGAATAATAAGATTTTTTTTTTTATTTTTGAGAAATAATGTTTTGTAACAATCATTTGTTCTGCTTATTTCAAAATTTGGTTATTTGTTTGTTAATTGTAAAATATCAAATATTTGCCAAATAAGTTTACACTGAATACTTTTTCATTTCTTAATTTAGAAAAGAAATCATACAGACTATTTTGTTACCTGAATTAAAAAAAAAATTGGGGAGCCGTTTTAAGATTTATCGAAATTGAATTTTTCAACGTGACCTTCATTTATTATTATTAGTGATACAAATTTCACATTTTGCGTGAAAACTTTCAAGTTTTATTTGTTGTGTTAGGAGGCATAATAGCGCAAATTAGTCCAGATTTTATTGTTTACCTTTAACTTACAAATTAGATAAGTAAGTAGTATTCATTTTCAATTAAATATTTTAGCGACAGTTATTTCTATTATTTCTGTTTTTTGTTAAATTAATTAGGGACACTATAATAACACCTTTCCAACACACTTCAGGTGAAAAGGTCATCAACTGATAAAGATTTTATTTTATTTGATACACTATTATAAGCAAACAATATCAGGACTGGTTAAATAAAACGAAAAGTAGTATATTTTAATTAATGTAAATTAAAAAAAAAAAAAAATTGGTAAGTTTCAACTATATTTTATTTTATTACTCTGACAATATTTATAAGTGTATACAGTGCATTCGTAAAGTAGGGGATAAATTCAATAAAAATGAAAAGGGAAATTTTTCAAAAAATTCTCGGACCCTTCGATTTTTAGTTTAGAGTTTTCTTACGTGAAAATATAGAGGTTTTTTATTTACAGAATTAAAAAGAGCAGATTTTTTTACATATGACAAGATAATTTTGGTTACATAAAGTAATTTTGAAGTAATATTATCGTAAACATTAAAAAAGAAAACAATCAACTAAATTAAATGTTCGAATTAAGCACCGTTAACAATCAGACAATAGTTAAGGCGATTAAGAAATTATTTTTGAACGTTATCGATGACATCTGCGGTAATGTTTCTAATTTTTTGGCGTATTTGGGCTTTTAAATCTTTTAAGGATGGAGCGCCGTCACCCTACGCTTTACCTGTTCGCGCTTATTATTAGAGATTAGAAACGTTACCGCAGATGTCATCGACAACGTTCAAAATTAATTTTTTATTGCCTTGGCTATTGTCTGATTATTAACGGTGCTCAATCCGAATATTCAATTTAGATGATTATGTTCTCATTTTTAATGTTTACGAGAATATTACTTCAAAATTTCCTTATAATATTTCCTTGTAATAAAAAATGGTTGTTTATATTAAAAAAAAAGATGACGTCATATCGGTTTTTTGGAGACAGCCTGTATATTTCAGCTTGACATAAGAACACTCTAAACTAAAAATAAAAATTGTCAGGTCCGAGGGTTTTTTTGAAAAACTTCACTTTTAATGTTTATTAAATTTATCCGCTGCTTTACGAATGCACTGTATATCTATTTGTGTGTATGGGTGGAATGGCTACTTTGACCATTTTATTATTGCATCTATTACTGAGGTGTTTAAAAATTCTTTCTGTATGTTTGTCAGATTTTCGTTCTTAGAAATTGCTTTTTTTATTTCTATTATTTCTAAGTAATCCAGTTTCAATTCTTTAATTGTTTCGACCTTTGCTTGATGTAAATCCATATCACAAATAAATAAAACACACATAAGATGTTTTAGATTTACACTTTATTAATAAAATAATGACAGCTGTTTCGCTAACACAGTAGCTTCATCAAATTCAACTTAAGACTAAAGTCTTAAGTTGAATTTGAAGAAGCTACTGTGTTAGCGAAACAACAAATTCAAATCAAATTCAACTTAAGACTAAAGTCTTAAGTTGAATTTGAAGAAGCTACTGTGTTAGCGAAACAGCTGTCATTATTTTAATAATAAAGAGTAAATCTAAATCATCTTATGTGTGTTTTATTTATTTGTAATCCAGTTTTTTGCTTTTATTTACATTGTACAGTAGTCTGAAACCTTCTGAAACCTGAAATTTATATTTCTTTCAAAATCTTTACAAATAATTTTATATACACCACATTTATCCAAATTTGTAATTTTATCTTTTAACGTCCGAACTGTTGATCAATTCGGAAGCTAAATTTTGTCCTGGTGTAATAAACTTAACAAATATTAAATTTATCGATACAGAAATAAAATTATTAAATAAAGGATTCAAGTACTAACCAAATATTACTAAAAAACAGGCTAGAGAACAATTAGCAGTAGACTTAGACATAGCTTTAACATGATAAAAATTGTAATTATGAAAAACATAAAAGCAAAAAAATATTTTGGAAAACAATAAAAATATGCAAAAAAAGAATTTAAAAACCAATGAACAAAAGACATTAATTGAAAATTAGAACGCATAATCTAGTCATAACTAACGCAGACAAAGGCAACGCGATAACCATTTTAAAAAGTTCAGAATACATAATTTTCTAACCAGTGAATATTTTGTAGAAATTCAAGACTCCACTAGCAAATGTCAAAAAGAAATAAAGAAAATTATGAAAAATAACAACCTACAAAATAAAAACTAAATATAATGAATCCACATATACTCTTTCTGAATGAATTTATTCAAAGAAATTACAAAAGGGATTCGAAAAAGGGTTACTGTAAGTGTTCAAATTGATGGCCATCTTGATCAATGCATTTACTGCAACGTTTCTCAACTGTGAGGCAGGTCCGGCGAAACACGTCAAGCTGTCCGCGAAGATTTTCTAAGGGTACGTGGTCCTCTTGCAAAAACGCGGTCCTTGAGAAGGCTCCACAGGAAGAAATCACAGGGTGTCAGGTCACATGACCGTGCGGGCCACTCAACGATTCCTCGTCTGCCTATCCATTCTCCAAAATGAACATTAAGGTACTCCCGCACACATAACGCGTAGTGCGGCGAAGCTCTATCCTGCATGAAATGACGGATGTTCGCGAGTGTTGGATCGTTGTCCATTTGCCCACGTAAATCTTCGAGCATTTCCAGATAACTTTGACCCGTCACGTTACCCTCAAAAAAGTACGGACCCACGAGACCTCCCGCATAGATACCTGCCCACACACACACCCCAGTCAGGTTTAATTCTTCTTCAATGAAGACGTGAGGATTCTGGTCGTTCCAGTACGCGCAGTTATGCCGATTGACCGTACCGTTCAGCTTGAAGGTTGCTTCATCCGACCACAAAATGGAACGCTGGAACTGCGGATCATCCTGACTGCATCCGAGGTACCACTCGCAAAATTCCAATCTGCGATCGAAATCATCCTCGTGAAGTGCGTGGAGGAGACGCGGACGGTAAACTCGATAGTGCATGCGTTTCAGCATTCGTCGTAAAGAACGATCGGATATTTGAAGTTCTCCCGATAGCCGCACTGCAGATTGGTTCGGCTGCTCGACAAACGCCAGCGCCACTGTTTCCATATTTTCGTTAGTTGTTGCAGATACAGGTCGTCCAGAACGCGGCGCGTCGGCAACAGATCCCGTTTTTAAGAATTGCTGGTACATCTTCCACACTGTTGAACGATTTGGTAGCGGCGAGTTCGGAAATTGTTGTTGAAATTCGGTAAACATAGTTTCGTAATCCGCGTTCGTACGAAGATACGACGTAACAAAAAAAACTCTTTCTTGAAGCGTGAACTTGTATCGGTTATTCATTCTGAAAACGCGTCTACTCGACGAGCACGTGTTATCATGACACCGAGACAACTGTCTGAAGCACGAACATGCTTCGTTTTAATCTTTTTCGACAGCGTTGCCAGACTTATGAGCGTTGCCGGACTTATGCCGATTTTTCGAGAGCGTTGCCTGACTTATGCCGACCTGTGTATTATTTTTTTCTCGTTTTTGGTAGATCTTTATATCCACCAAATAGTGATATAAAACAATTGGTATGTTGCATCACAATTTTTTTGAAAAAAATACGAAAATTTTATTTTTGTACAAAATTAAAATTAAATTAAAAAAAATACATCTGAACTTAAATATATTGTAACAGTTAACGTAAATTTTCAAAATGGACCCCACCAACCAACTGACACTGTCCCAGCCGAGTGTAAACACTTCGTATACTCGCCTCAATTATGTCTGGGGAATTTGTGTAAGTTCTACGCGAATTCGTTCTTTTAAATCTTCTAAATTGTTCGGTTTGTTAAAATACACTTTCGATTTCAAATAACCCCACAAAAAAAAGTCTAACGGAGTCAGGTCAGGAGAACGAGGTGGCCATTCTATGGCGCCTCTCCGTCCAATCCATTTATTTGGAAATATTTCGTCAAGATAGTGGCGAACCTCTACACCATAATGGGGAGGCGCCCCATCTTGTTGAAACCAAATATTTGGATGGGGTACATCACCATCCTCGTGATTTGGGAAAATAACAGCGAGCGCTGAAACCAGTTCAAATCTTTCTAAATTCTAAATATTGCACAGCAGTCAAATTTCCTTCAAAAAAATGTGGTCCTAAAATGCGTCGTCCAATCATTCCAACCCATACGTTAACTTTTCCTCTGCGCTGAGTATGACACGCTTGAGTCCAATGCGGATTGTTCTGCCACCAATATCTGCAATTATGGCGGTGAACAGATCCATTTAG
Organism: Melolontha melolontha; assembly: GCA_935421215.2. Lineage (NCBI taxonomy): Eukaryota > Metazoa > Arthropoda > Insecta > Coleoptera > Scarabaeidae > Melolontha > Melolontha melolontha. The sequence goes on along the minus strand of OW285242.1, from coordinate 84,006,799 downwards.
GCAGAACGTAGCTTCATCTGAGAAGACGATGTTTTCCAAGAAATTTGGTCACAACGTAACATTACGTCTTCACAGAACTGCAGTCGACGATCTTCGTCATCCTCATGTAATTCCTGTACAAGTTGAACTTTGTAAGGACGATAGTGTTCTTTTTTAAATAAGTTGACGACAAATGAGTAAGCCACCTGATTGGCTAACGCAAGTTGTCTGGTGGAAACATGATGCCTTTCTTCTGCTTCTAGAAGCACATTTAATTTCACATCTTCTCCTACTTGAGGTCTACCTTGCCGTGGTCGATCTTTTACGGATCCAGTTTCGGTAAACTTTCCAACTAGTTTTGTCACCGTAGACCTGGTAATTGGAGGTCTATCAGGGTGTTCATGATTAAACAATTCGCATGCTTCTGCATGCGTTCTTTGTCTGTCCCCATACCCAACCATAATTAAAATTTCGATTCTTTCTCGCTCAGATAAATGTGCCATTTTTTATATTAGCGAAAATGAACAATTTTTACGCAATATCTCAAAAATTTAACGTCAAAAATAGAAGTAAATAATTCAACAGTGTTGTCGCCATAGAAACAATTTCAAACTAAAATTTTTGTACATAAATTGTATAAAAAGAAGCAAGAATGTCATAAAGAAATATCTTGCAAAAAAGTGCGTTTTTGTTTTTGTAAATTTTTTGCATAGTAACATGAGTACATGTGCTTTTGACGATCCGGTTTGTTCAAGAAGAATATTTAAGTCCTCACACAAGACAGAAGTGTGAAAAAAACTTACTTACATATTTCAGTAAATTTTGTAAGCTTAATTAGTTTTTGAAATCTTCAATTTTTGGGCGATAATTTTAATTAAGAAATGGTCTGCTACATCATGTCAATTTTTTTAAATAAATTAAACTTCTTTGGCCCATTTTTGTGAAACTATTTAATGTTAAATAAGATTTCTTAATAAGTAATTGGCCGATTGGGAAGACGAATTTCTTTTGACCTGGAGCGAATAACGCAGATTACTATTGATCGCAAATTATTTACACTCGGCTGGGATAGTGTCAGTTGGTTGGTGGGGTCCATTTTGAAAATTTACGTTAACTGTTACAATAAATTTAAGTTCAGATTTTATTTTAATTTAATTTTAATTTTGTACAAAAATAAAATTTTCGTATTTTTTTCTAAATTTATATCATTTTTTCAAAAAGATTGTGATGAAACTAGACAATATATTTAAACCATTTAATTTTAAAATAGCACACCAAAGCGGTAAAAACCTAAAATTCCTACACACCAAACTAAAAGACTCAACACCTACACTAAAACAATCACACACAATATACAACATACCCTGCAAAGACTGTGACAAAGTATACATAGGCCAAACAAAACAGTTACTTCAAGAAAGATTGAAAGGTCACAAATACGCAAAAAATCAAACTGCTTTAAAAAAACACCAATTGACACTAAAACATAATTTTGATTTTGATAACACCAAAGTAATAACACAGAAAAAGAATACAAAAGCTAGGGAAGTCTTAGAAATGATACACATTTTCAAAAACAGCAGAACAATCAACGACAGAAACGAAATTTATGGACTTTCTAAACTCTATTACCCACTCATTAAACAATAGATAAAATAAACCCCCCCCGCACACACAAACACAAACCCAAAAAAAAAAAAAAACTTTTTATCAGTTCCCATTTGTAAATACTTTTACTACATACTCCTAAACACGGTCCTGACCGATTTACTAAATTCCAAAATAGAACAGAAATAAACCTCTCTTAACAAAGCCATACACTCACAATATTCCAATCAGTGCGATCGGTTCGTTATAAAACAAGGTCTCGGATGTCCCCAAAAACACATGTTACACAGAATGCGTGCTTTTGAAAACAAAAAAAAAAACGGTGGGTTTTATTATCATTCATTGTTCATTCATTGTTTATTTCTGTAATTTTCTTTCTTTCTGTAATTGTAGTTTAATTCAAATTTTCAATTCATTTATACAGATTTGACCACTTTAATTTTTCCTTACTCATTATTAATCTAAGTTTAAATTTTAACTTTAATTGTTAATATAATTGGTAATTCAGTCTTTAATCCAATTTTAATTCTAATGGTTAATTTAATTGTTAATTCAGTCTCACAAAAGCAAACACAGCTCTCACGTTTTCATTGTAGTAATTCTTGTTTCTAGTTACCTTACTGTATTGTATTTTAATTCAAATCTTCAATTCATTTATACAGATGTAATCACTTTAATTGTCCTTACTCATTATTAATCCAATTTAAATTTTAACTTTAATTGTTAATCTAATTGGTAATTCAATCTTTAATCTATGTTTAATTTTAATTGTTAATTTAATTGTTAATTCAATCTCACAAAAGCAAACACAGTTCTCATGTTTTCATTGTATTAATTCTTGTTTCTAGTTACTTGAAAAAGACTGAATAATAATAAAAGTCGAAACGTCGTAGAATAAAACAACAAAATTCAATAAAAGGTCGCTAAACCAATAAAAAGTCTATTATTTTTAATATTAAGACACGGCCAATAAAATAAATAAGAAAAAGAAAATTCTTATAAACACTAAATATATATATATATATATATATATATATATATATATATATATATATATATATATACTTTATTTTTATCATGTGCTTCTAATTTAATAGCTACTGGATCGAAATTAAAATAAAATATTCATATTAAATCGCCAATAACGTATTTGCGTTTTGATTATTATATTGCTATTAATGTAATTGTAGTAATTTACTTTTATGTTTATAGATGTTTTTAATAATTTCTAACGAAAACAATATAAAAACAACTTCGTGCTTGTAAACCAAAAAGGCTAGCTTTACTAATTTCTGGTTATCCTCATAATAAACCTGATTGGTTGTTTACTAAACTGGTTTCTTAATTGTTTTCTTCTACCTATTATACTGTTATTTGGAGTACAAAGTGAATTATATTGTGTTTGTTTAAGTAGCATATGAAGTGAATCATCATATGTAAATTTCACCCTTTTATAGCAACTTTTAAGTAGGTTAAGAAGTTACCATATAATGACCTTTGTTCGAAATTACAGCTAACTGTGTAATTGTTGGAGCACTTTCATTGGAAAGCGTATGAATCAGATAAAATTGTTGAAACTTACAACTAGAAATATACACATACATGAGTCGACATAAGTACGTACGTCTTTATTGGAAGATATTTATAAATGAGAATGTGGTAAAGTGTTATAAATTATTTAAATTGCATATACATCTGTAATTACATCGTTCAAGGACAAAACTAAAAAAGAACATAATATGTTCGTTCTGTTTGTTCTTAAGAAAGGTTAATTATAATTACAGTTCGAAAAATAAATTTAGAAATTTAAACAATAATTATAATGAAAGTTTTATTTATATTGTTAAAAACACAAGTGTATGAAGTAAGTAGACATTTTTGTTGGAAATTTTAAATTAGCCGATGCTTCTGTAAAAATATTTGTATTATATATTTGATTTTGAATATCATTATCTGCTGAAATTGTAATATCTGTAAATTATCGCAAACTCATTAATCTTCGTTTCGTTCTCACTTAGACCACGACCACAGATTGGATGTGGTCTAAGAACACATGGTACGTGAATCTCGGAAATGTAAAAGTTATAGATTAATAAAATGTGAAACACTTTACATTTACGATTATTTATAAAACGTTAATGAATTTCCATTGAGGATTTTGTTTTTTTCGTTATTTTAAAGATTTAAGTTTTCACTACCTCCATGAAAAATAGTTGTAAAATATCTTAATTTATTTCGTGGTCTCGTTAAATAATTTTGAATTCTTATCACCTAAAAAAGAGAGACGGAAAAATATTTCATAATAATCATTCTAATAGCCAACCTATATTTTATAAATACAAATTATTATTTTATGAAGACACCGATGTATTATATATACGGTAAAAATTTATTAACACTTACTTTTCATTTATTGTGATAATTGGCCCTTATATTATTAAACAAATAATTTTGTCATCTAGCCTACACTCTACAACCTCTTGTTTCTAATCATATAAGCGGTTAGAATTTTTATACATAATCCAGTGAAATTATAACGAGCCATCGAAAAAATTCATAATTGGAGTAGATTGTGAAATTGGGTTGGTGTTTTAGCCACTTCCACATAATGACGCATTACTTGATGCTTGACAGTTTCATTTGGTTTCATTGTAAAAAAAGGTTATGGCATTGAAATGATATTACAACAAAAAAGAAAATAAATAATTTATTTAATATCGAAATCATAATCAAAATTTACATATAGCTACAGAAGTTGTTGAAAATGTTGTCCATTTACATCTAAACACAAACCAACTCTAACTTTTTAACTTTGATAAATTAACTCCTATATAAAAATGTCCATATGCGGGTGACATTTTTGTCACTTTGACAGCGATAAAAACCTACATAGCTTTTTATCACCGATAAAAATGCTTCTTCCTCCGATAAAAATGCTTCTTCCTGTTACATATCTAGTAGCCCTGCATCACTTAATTTATTTTGGCAGCTGACAGGTAATAACTATTAAGTATCGTTGAACGTAAAATACGAGTCGGTTTGGGGAAATTTCAACAAATATCAAAAGATCAATACTGCAAAACACAAGAAATACAAAATCGTCAATATGGAGACAATTTAAAAAGTTTTATTCATGTCGTTAATTTATCTTGCCAAAAAACACTCGAGCTTTTCTTTCAATCGGATAAATTTCTTTTTAACTCAATATTTTTCCAATCAGTAATTTCGCTCGAAAAACTTACATTAGAAAAAATCGCTCGACTATCGTCTCGCGATTTTTTCATGTAAGTTTTTCTCGTCAAATTACTGATTGGCAAAATAATTTCGTTACAAAGAGAAATTTATCCGATAAAAAAAAAGCTCTTGTGTTTTTACTTATGAAAAATTTGACACAAACTTATAGTTTCAATGTCAAATAATAAATGTCATTATGTGGAAGTGGCTAAAGTACCAACCCAATTTCACAGTCTACTCCAATTATGAATTTTTTCGATGGCTCGTTATATATTAGCATAGGTTGTATGAAGGCTGCTGGGAAACTCTTTTGAATCTAGTAGTTAAAGTGGTATTTACAGTTTTCAAGTCTTATATTCGTAAATTTTGACATTCCTAACCAATAATTAAATTGACACAGTTCATACTTAATTGAACTAATTTTTACACAGTATTTTAAAAAGTCGGTGAAAACGAAACTTTTATGTTAAAATGTTCGAGACATGATTTTTTATGATTTCAAATCTGATTTAACGACGAAGCAATGTACCGATCGAGTTTATTTGGCATCCAAGAATAGTGTGTAAGTTTGGTTTGCCGAATTTCAGTGTGAATGCACCACTCTCAGAAATGATTTTCAAGACATTCATACATCTATCGACGTTTTCCGTAAGATCGAAGCATCACTATTAGAGATGGCAAATTAGACACACATGCCGGCGGCGTACGCATGCAATTTAATTTAAATTAAATAATAATTTAATTTAATTTAAATCCACATATTCATGTACTACATATACATAACACACGAACTGCTGGCAAAGTGAGTCTCCCGAATATATCGCTGGTCCATGCCTCTGTGAGCAGACCGATAATGCCGGTCTTTAGTCATCATTTGGCATCGGCATGAAAGTAATAAAGGAATTTGAAGGCACGGAGGCTCTGCTATCGTTGGATCCCATTTTGATTTATTCGTACGCTGCTGAAAGAAAATAACAATCTATTCATTGTCTTTCGAAGCTAGTCAAAACCTGCGAAAGTTGTTCGTTTACGCAGTGTTCCCCAATGTAAATGATTCCTTGTTTCTTCGGCTTTACTGGGCATGTATCAACCTGTAATTACTACAATTTGTTTGCCGGCAGTAATCGATCAGAGATAAGAAGAAATAATTGGCACGTCAAACCGTTAGTTCTTTAGGCAATTAGTAAAGTATCTCTTGATCACATGTATATTTGTGGTCAAGGTCAATGAGGAGGTGTTAAAATCGACTGAGCGGATAAGGCCATTTAAAGACTAATGAAGGTTATTGGAAGGTTAAGGTCACGCCAAGGTTAAACCAAGGTCGGTGTTAGTTTAAAGATCAATCAATGTTATTGAAAGGTCACGGTCACGCCAAGGACGATGCCATTTGAAAGCTAATGGCGTTTGAAGGTCAATGTCATTTGAAAGTCAGGGTTATTTTAAGGTCAAGGTCGCTGGGACATTTATGGGGATCCTAAGGTCATTACCTTAAGATTACATCGAAGTAGGGGTTCAACCGTTAATATATAAATAATAACGAAAGAATTTTCTCGTATAAGTGTTCAGTTTTCTCAATATTTATTAGAACATATAAGTGGATATGGGTGCTGCACACGAAAGAAAAAATAAAGTGGAGATTACAGTGGAATTAGAATGGAGTAGTGATGACGAGTTAAGTGAAGTTGAGAACGAACGAGGTAGATATTGAGGAGGGCGAAATTGAGGAAGATATATTTGAAACAGAAACTACTATTTTAATCGATGATATGGACAGTAGAATGTATGACTTTGATGAATTGGATGAATTTTTTTAATTATACATATAATGTTAAGATGTTTATTGTAACTAGTATAAATAAGTAAATATAATTTATAAGTTTGAAATTATTTCACAAATAAAACAGTATAATATTAGGCATGACCTTCGATGAAATGCATATAAGGTGATGGTCGTTCCATTCCAGTAACAGTTGAGCCGGTGCAGTGGAGGTGTTGTTTTTATTCAGTACATATTTGGCAGATAATAAGTTAGTATGTTTGAATGTGAATACTGTGGGAAGACGTTTACTCGAGGAGATAATAGAAGTCGCCACATGTTAACTTCTTGTAAAGGGAAGAGAATGAAATTTGATGATAACGAAGTAGATTTAATGAAATGTTTAATCTGTGATGTATATATAGAAACAAATTGTTATACTGCACATATCCGTAGTACCTTACACCGAACTAAAGTGTTCGTAATAATCAATAACGGTGTAAAGAAGAGTGTGACACGTTCGGGGATAGCAAAATAATACATCCGTCAATGTATATGGTATAGAAGAATATTTTCAGAATAATATGAGAGCGCATGATATAGTGGGTCTATTATATTTTACGAGGTGGAGTTACCACGGAAAAAGTAAATTCGCACTACTTTTGGATTAAGAATTTGTCGCGACTAGTTTCGTCACAGAAAACTTTATAAGGACATCAAAAATACATATGTGCAGAGTGATTAATTTTCTTCACATGTGAAGATAAATTACGAAGATATGAAAATAAAGATTGTAAGCAGATGAAGGCAGTGTTTTCCGGCACAGAATTAAAAATAAATAAGTATGGAGAGGAATTACCGGAATATGGATTATAATTTGATAAATTTGAATGAGAATTAAGAGTTCCTTTTGTAGCTTATGCTGATTTTGAAGCTATATTAACACCTATTAATACATCAGAGTCGGATCCTTCCAAACCATTTACTGTGAAATGTTTCGAACATGAACCATATTCCTTTGCTTATTATGTGAAATGTAGTTTTGATGATAATCTGAGTAAATTGATTTATATCGTGGACAAGATATTCCTCTTCACCCTGTATAAGGTCGGTCATCCTCAGCCGATTCTAACACCTCCTCATTGACCTGATCGCCAATATATATGCGATCAAGGTCAATGAGGAGGTGTTAGAATCCGCTGAGATCTCTACTGCAATAAAAATGTTGCATTAATTACTCATTTCGCGCATTCACTAACTTTATGACTGTTAATTTCATTTGTTCCTGAACATATAACATAAAAATAAAATGCATGGTGGTTTATATGTATATGTTTTTCACATCCATTTCAGAAATATTACTAGCATGCCTCATATGTATAAAATATACAAGGATTTTCCGTTAATGCTGTGTCTAACCGGTAATTTATTGATATAAATGTCGTGTTACACTATCATTTTGTCAGTTGTGAGTTTATCAAAAAATTAAAAATTTATAGTAATGCTAAATCTCATCATTCTATATTTTACTAGATATTATATTTTCCTTTTTGTATCCAAGATTAAAACTATATCGTCTGCATGCAGTAGTAACTCTTTATTGTGTCAATTATTAACAAAAGCATAAATATAATTTTTGGTATGGTGTCTTGTATTATTGTGCAACAGAATAGGAGTTTGCTTGTTTATGAGAGTCGAATAGTATATTTTCAGTTTATTGTTCGTTTGGATCTTGTTTTGTAGCTTGGTAATTATGTAATCATTGAGATTGTTACGCTTAGCGTATAGAAGTTTTAATTCATTTATTTAAATACACATATTAGTCTTTAAATATCTCGATTAAATTATATTTAACAAAGACATTTTTTTCATTTGTACAAACTGTACATATTCGTGTCCAAAGAGAAAGCATTTATTTTGTCATAATTCTTGACCGACGAGACCCTTCGTCATCTACCTAATCTAACGTTACGGTCGAATTTCTTTCTAGTACATTCCAATTTTTAAATTCTTAATTAATATTACATACTTCTTCTTTCATATGTCATGTTTGATATCGTTAGGAAGCTCATGTCACAAGGGTTATTCTAATAATATTTATGACATCGATAGAAGTCATCTTTAGGTCGCGCTTCTTATTAATTATAATTCAAGATATCGACCCCCTCTTCGATAGATCATAAACTAGACCGTTTTCTAGACCCTTTCCTATCGACACGAAAACTAATAGTTCCTTCTTCTCTTTCGAACCTTTCGTGAGAAAACACACCTCGTGTACTGTCCAAGTCACGATGTCACGCCGTCCAGGTGTTCTTCAACTTCTAAGTTAAACTGCATTGTTCTATGCATATTATTCTTTTAAGTGAATCCATATTAATTTAACTCATTTCTTATTCCTCCGGTAAAACATCGCTCTGCATATACTTGACCAAGGTATATCTTCGAAGGCCACGTGACCATCATCGCCACATAGGTAACTTTGTATTGTCCTATACAGGGATTCTTTTTATATTAATCGTACTCAATCAACCCTTAATTTACTACGCAAGTTAACACTCTATTTCAGATATTTTGCATTAATATTTTAATCTACTTATTCACCGCTCCGCGTGTATATAGTACTTTGTTTTATTACTGTTTCACCTTTCTATTTCAGATATTTTATATTAATTTCTCGATTACTAATTTATCGCCCCTTGTGTATATATTACTGATTTAACTACTTCTAAATACATCAATTTCTTTTATTTAAATATACGAATTTCAAATCCTTATTATGTAAATATAAATACAACCTTTAAGGACAACATGTGTTTTATTTAGTAAGTAAGTTGTAGTATATTTATTTTATTTAATTAACCATCATCACACACGTCCTGGACCTTTGAAGGAACTTCATCACCACAAATTATTTATCTTAGAATAATTTCATTATTATTATCCCTAGCCAAGCACCAATTAGTAATAAGATGTTATCACTAGATTGCGGAACCGGCGCTATCCCGTATCGGGTGTGATTTATCGGTGCCGACAATGTACAATCGATCAACTTAACATGTATATGTGAATGTTATAGCGCGATGGTGTTGATAAAAGTTGTCTGTTTGTACCTCTTTCATATTAAGTTTAAAGATTATTATTTCTGTGCGCCACTGACTAGCTCTGATGTTGAGCGAAGTTTTTCTATATTTAAAGACATACTGTCCAATAAAAGAACGCACTTTACAGAACAAAGTTTAGATTATATTGTAATACGGAGTTGTGAAATATATTTCGCCAGAGTCGTAATAAAGCCAATGAAATGTATATACGGAAATTTATTTTTACAAAATAAATAAAACACTTAATTTAACTGAATCTAAATTAACTTGAATTGAAATTCATTCAATATATATATACGAGGTCTGGCTATTATATAACGAGACTGCGCGCGCAGAAGACGTCCTAGAGAGGGGGGAAACGAATGCAACGTTGGATAGCTAGATGTGTCTACTACTCCAGTACGAAAACACGTTTCTGTCGCTGTAGTAGTATTTTTTCTATAGAGGTAAGAAACGAACGTGTTTTTTCCTCGTGCCGATAACAATGTGTGACGAAAAACACGAGCAACGGATCAATGTGATATTTCGCATTAAATTTAAAAAAACTCCGACTGAGTGCTATAAGTTGTTGAAAGAGGCATATGGTGAGAATTCTCTATCTCGTGTGCGTGTTTTCGAATGGTATAAACGGTTTTCTGAAGCCGAGAGAGCACCGAAGATGACAAACGTCCAGGTCGATCTGTCTCTGTTTCAACTCCACAAACAGTGACCACAATCAATGAAATTGTGCGTGGAGATCATCGTATGAGCATTCGGATGATTGCTGAGACTGTAAACGTCGATAATTAAACTGTCAGAAAAATTTTACATGACGAGTTGAACATGAAGAAAGTTTGTGCGAAGTTGGTCCCAAAAAAATTTGACCACTGACGCGCTGTTTGTGAAGCGTTATTTAGCCGCTAGAGGCACTCCAGTGCTCGAACACGTGCCGTACTCGCCTGATTTAGCACCCTGTGACTTTTTCCTATTTCCGAAAATCAAGTCTGCCTTAAAAGGAACCCGGTTCGAGTCGATGGAAGAGGTAAGGCGAAAATCGGCGAAGCTCCTAAATGCTCTTACAAAAGAAGACTTCCAGCATTGCTTTGACCAATGGAAAAAACGAATGGAACGGTGTGTGGCGAGGGGAGGGGAGTACATTGAAGGAGAGCATTCGATTGTAGAATAATTTTAAAAATAAAAGTCTTTTTCATAAGCAGTCTCGTTATATAATAGCCAGACTTCGTATATATATATATATATATATATACAGGGTGATTCTTAATATATGCGACAAACTTTAGGAGCTGATTCCTGGGGTTATTTTGATCATAAAAGTTCATAAGAACATATGTCCAAAACCGCTTAGTTCAGAAGTTATACAATGTTTAATAGAAAGTTAAAATAATAAATGGTTTTATTATAAATTAACAAAATAATTAGTAAAACAAAATGAACTTATAGTAAATGTTGAAAATGACCGCTTCCAACTGTAATACAAGCTCGTAAACAAGTCTGTGCCTGTTTCTCTAATATGCGTAGTGGTCGCGTTGTCGATGCTGATCAGTTGGTGTTTACCAGTTGCTCAAGAAGCACGTGTTGTTATTATGTACGGTATTTACGAATTGTTTATTTGTTATTTCAATATTTGTTAATAGTATCAGAGTATTCATTCAGTTTATTGCCAGTTTCTGTTTTCTAAAATGAATTATACGAATGCTGAGATGTGTGATATGCATTTGTTTACGGTCTTGCCAATGGAAATGCGCGTGCTGCTAGACGTCTTTATGCAGAACGATACCCGAACCGTATCATACCGCATCATTCCATGTTTGCCCGTCTTCATCAACGTATTAGTGAAACGGGAAGTTTCAAAAAACGGACGACTGATAGCGGGCCCCCATCTACAGTGAGAACTCCACAAGTTGAAGAAATGGTATTAAATGAAATTGAGGAACATCCGACAACAAGCACCAGAAAAATTGCGTTTGATTTAAACATTAGTCAGGCCACAGTTTGGAGAATATTGAAAGATCAACTGTTGTATCCATATCACATTCAACGGGTGCAGGCTCTATTGCCAGCAGATTTTCCACAAAGATTAGCTTTTTGTCAATGGATGCAACACGCAGTCGAACAAAATCCCAACCATTTGGCTCAAATATTCTTCATCGACGAGGCTACTTTCTCTAGAAACGCGATTATTAATTTTCATAATAATCACATATGGGCCGAAGAAAATCCGCGAGAAATAATGAATGCCCGTCATCAGCATCAATTCTCTGTAAATGTGTGGGCCGGAATTGTTGCAGATCACTTGTTAGGTCCACATTTTTTACCGATGCGGTTAAATGGCGAGGTATACCGCAATTTTCTTGAAGAGGAGTTACCACTACTGCTGGAAGAAGTTCCGTTGCAGTTAAGATTACAAATGTATTTTATGCATGACGGTGCTCCAGCGCATTTTAGTTTACTTGCTCGCGAGTTTCTGGACAGTACGTATCCAAATCGGTGGATAGGACGGGGAGGTCCACAACCGTGGCCTCCTCGGTCTCCAGACTTAAATTCATTGGACTTTTTTCTCTGGGGCCACCTTAAATCATTAGTTTACACGACTCCCATGGAAAATGTCGATGAACTAAGAAATCGTATTATAGCAGCTTTTGAAACAATTCGAAATACCCCTGGTATTTTCGAACGGACTCGCCAGTCAATACGACGGAGGATAGCAGCTTGTAGTGCAGTTGGGGGCGGTCATTTTCAACAGTTACTATAAGTTAATTTTGTTTTACTAATTATTTTGTTAATTTATAATAAAACCATTTATTATTTTAACTTTCTATTAAACATTGTATAACTTCTGAACTAAGCGGTTTTGGACATATGTTCTTATGAACTTTTATGATCAAAATAACCCCAGGAATCAGCTCCTAAAGTTTGTCGCATATATTAAGAATCACCCTGTATATATATATATATATATATATATGGTAAATTCAATCAGTTGGCGAATAAAGGTCTGGCTTTACTTCAAAGTATATATATTTAAAACAACCCTACATGTTTCGGCAATGATGCCTTTATCAAGGGTTGTTTTAAATATATATACTTTGAAGTAAAGCCAGACCTTTATTCGCCAACTGATTGAATTTACCATATATATATATATATATATATATATATATATATATATATATATAGGTCTGGCTTTACTTCAAAGTATATATATTTAAAACAACCCTACATATGCCCCTACATGATAACCCTACATGATAAAGGCATCATTGCCGAAACATGTAGGGTTGTTTTAAATATATATACTTTGAAGTAAAGCCAGACCTTTATTCGCCAACTGATTGAATTTACCATATCATACCAAGGTCACGAAAATATTATATATATATATACAAAATGTATTTACTTTATACAGTGAAAAAATTCAAAATATTGAAACAGTATAAACTTGAAATTAATTATATTACTTATAATTAAAGTGAATGCTTTGTTACACCACAGTAAACGTTTTTTATTCACATTAATTATTACAATATAATCTAAACTTTGTTCTGTAAAGTGCGTTCTTTTATTGGACAGTATGTCTTTAAATATAGAAAAACTTCGCTCAACATCAGAGCTAATCAGTGGCGCATAGAACTAATAATCTTTAAATTTAATATATCTACTGATTTCCGTACTTTGAACATTACTACAAAAGCATTTCGGGATGTAGGGTTAGTAACTATGAGATAGTTGTAAATCATGTATGTTGGTAGTAGAAGTAATAAACATGTTATTGAAATGAATGGGTTGTTTTAATTACATAGCATTTAACATGGCGCAGTCAATTTTAGGCTAAATAATATTTAGTAATTACAATTACAAGGGCGATAATCGAGGTGTTATGCCGCTGTGTATGTGAGGCAATATGTCGGAGAATTGGAAATTATGGAGAGCTCGTTTTGAGAATTATTTAGTTGCTTCAGAAGTATACAAAAAAGATGAAAAAACGCAATGTGAACAGCTCCTACAATATATTGGAGATGGTGGATTTAAAATATACAGAACGTTTAAAAATTACAACCACTAATACTGAAGTTTGAAGAACACCTCACAGGGAAATAAATTATCTCCTATGAAAGATACAAATTTTTTACGTATAGACAAGAGGAAGGATAAAATACAGAAGATTTCATAGTGAAATTAAAGAAGAAAGCTAGTAGATGCAAGTTGGACACGCTCCAGGATAGTTTAATTGTCACTATGATAACATGTGGAATAAGAAGTGAAACTATTCGTGAAAGGTTACTGCAGGATGATACGTTAACTTTGGAAAAAGCAGTCGAGTTATGCCAGGTTATGGAATCTGCAAGAGTACGAAGTCAAGTAATAGGGCAAGGAAGTACATCTAAAACAGGAATTGATGCAGTATATAAGAAAAAAGCACAAAATTCGACAAATGTGGTAAAGCATTGTAATAAGTGTGGTGAACATTTTATAAACAAATGTCCAGCTTTTGGTAAAACTTGTACTTTCTGTAAAATTCCAAATCACTTTGCTATTGTATGTTTTAAAAAGAAAAAGACTGTGACTAATTATAAGACGAATAGAGTTAGTGAAGTTAAAGAAACTGTAAATTCTATTACAGAAAGCAATTTAGACAATAATTTTCTTTATGTAGGTAGTGTAACTGAAAAAGTAATTAATAAAACTGATGCTGATAATAATAATCAGTGGTGGACCTACCTGCAAATTAATAATAGGACAGTTAAATTAAAAAGTGATACAGGGGCTATGACTAATATTCTACCATTTAAAATGTTCTAATCCCCGGGGCTTTCTGAAGATGCTCTTTGCAGATCAGATACGAGGTTACATTCTTGTACAGGGGATAAATTAAATGTTCTAGGTAGTTCTATCATACAATGTAAAAGAAATAACAATTCACATAAATGAATTTTTATTTTGTAAATTCAAATACAGAAGCAATTTTAGGGCTTGAGTCGAGCATAAACTTAAATTTAGTAATGAAAATTGACAGTGTTGAATCCAATGCTCAGGAATACTCTGATTTAATTAAAAATTACAAAAACTTATTCTCTGGTATAGGATGTTTAGGGGTACCATATCACATTGAAATAGATGAGAGTGTGAAACCGGTAGTGCATCCGACTAGGAAGGTAGCTTTGCCTCTCCTGGGTGCCCTTAAGCAAAGTTTAGATGAACTCGAAAAATTAAAAATTATTGAGAAAGTAAGGGGTGCCTCGGACTGGGTGAATGCGCTTGTCCTGGTTAAAAAGCCTGATAATAAGTTATGTATTTGCTTGGATCTCCGTGATCTAAATATATCAATAAAGAGAGAATACTGTAAAATTCCAACACTTGATCAAATAACAAGTAAATTAGCAAATGCAAAATTTTTTAGTACCCTTGATGCTATACAGGGTTTTCATCAAATACCTCTTGATGAGACTAGCTCACAATTATGCACTTTGGCTCATATGGAAGATATAAATTTCTTAGGCTTCCGTATGGAATAAGGTCTACACCTGAAGTTTTTCAGGTGAGATTTCGAGAAATCTTTGATATGGAGAGGGCAGACACTTATATAGACGATTTAATTGTTTGGGGCACGTCTAAAACGGAGCATGACGAAAAACTTTTAAAGGTATTAGACCTAGCAAGAAAACATAATGTTAAGTTCAACTTGCAGAAACGTAAATTTGGCCAATCACAAGTCAAATACATGGGTCATATAATTTCAGCAGGTGGAATTGGTCCAGACGATTCAAAAATATGAGCTATTACAGAAATGCCTCGACCTGCAAGTAAACAGGACGTACAGAGACTACTTGGTTTATTAACATACGTAAGTAAATTCATTGATAAATTTTCAGACAAAACTTTAGCTTTGCGAGAACTTCTCAAAAAAGACGTGGAATTTGAATGGCATGAGACGCATCAAGCAGCTTTTGATAATATTAAACATATTTTAACAAATAAACCAGTTTTGCAATTTTATGACGTAAATTCAAAAACAATAGTGTCAGTGGATGCGTCCAAGTCAGGTTGCGGTGCAGTTATATTACAAAATATTTTACCATGTGCATATGCTTCAATGGCATTTACAGAAACGCAATGTAGATATGCGCAGATAGAAAAAGAGCTTTTGGCCATTGTGGTTGGACTAATGAAGTTTTACCAGTTTATTTTTGGTAAGAGGGTAGTGGTTGAAACAGACCATTTGCCTTTAATAAATATCTTCAAGAAACCTTTAAATAAATGCCCAGCACGCTTACAAAGAATGTTGCTACAAATACAAAAATATGACATAGACGTCATATACAAACGTGGTAAAGAGTTAATAATTGCGGATGCTCTATCACGCGCTCATTTAAGTGAAAAAAATACCATTAGTTTTGACAGTGAAATGTCCAGTCATGTATGCATGATAATTTCAGAAATTAATATTACAAAAAACAAATGGAAAGAATTTCAAGAACACAAATGCAGAGAGGGAATTGCAAGTCCTAAAGGAAATCATATTAGGTGGCTGGCCTAAAAATATTAAACACTTGCCTAAAACATTAAAAAATACAATCAATACAAGAGTGAATTAACAGTCATTGATGACTTGATTTTTAAAAATAAGGCACTTTTAGTTCCCAAAACTCTGCAGAATGACATGATTTCATTCTTCATTTCATGATGAAGATTCATTATAATCACATGGGTATTAATAAATGTCTTTCACTAGCCACAGAATCACTCTTTTGGATTAACATGACGAATGATATTAAACAAACAGTTCTGAACTGTGGTATTTGCACAAAATACTCAAATTCACAGCAGTCAGAGCCATTGATAAGTCACAGCATCCCAAAATTACCATGGAATAAGTTGGGATGTGATCTTTTTGAACTTAAAAGTATAAAATATCTTTTAGTCGTAGACTACTACTCTAAATATGTAGAAATCGAAAGTTTAGGGCAAGACACATATAGCTTGCACGTGATAGAATGTTTAAAAACTATCTTTGCGCGATACGGTATACCACTTACGTTGATATCAGATGGGGGTCCTCAATTCACCTCTAGGCAATTTAAAGCATTTTCGAGAGAATGGGAGTTTGATCACATTCTTAGTTCGCCAACTTATTCTCAGTCTAATGGGATGGCTGAGAGCAATGTTCAGACGGCTCTTTAGAAAAACCCTAGAGGATAACAAAGATATTCATTTGGCTTTACTTTTGTATAGAAACATGAAAATTGACAAAAATTACTCTCCAGCTGAAATTTTAATGTCACGCAAACTCAGAACAATATTGCCATTACAAAATTGTAGTTTCAAACCTCAACAAATCAATTTAACAAATTTTAACACATCCTTAGATTATAAGCAAAAAACTTGTGGAAAGTATTATAATAGAAATGTAAAAGAGTTGGAACCTCTTCAGATAGGAACTCATGTAACAGTGCAACTGGCACCGAAAGGTTTGTGGTTGCCTGCAATTGTAATAGGAAAGATGCGGGATAGAACATACAGGGTAAAAATGAATAACGAGAAAGTTTTTACAAGAAACAGAAAATTCATAAAGTCAAATAAAAATGAAGAGAATCGTTCTTCATTTTCACCTTCTCGAAAGGAAAGCGAATATGAGAATAGAAAATATTATGTAGAATTAGATGATAGTGTGGACGATGGAAAGTATGCATACGAGATTAGTGATGATGCAGACTCTGAGGAGACAGTGGGGTCATATGGAAAAATTACATCTTCAGGTAGATTAGTTAGGCCACCTCAGAGGCTGAATCTTTAAGGGAAAGGGTTGGTAACTATGAGATAGTTATAAATCATGTATGTTGGTAGTAGAAGTAATAAACATGTTATTGAAATGAATGGGTTGTTTTAAATACATAGCATATAACACAGAACATTAAAATCAGGGTTACGAGCGAATATTGCGTCAATCTTATTATTAAGCGAAATCGACTGTCTCTGCCTCTGCATGACTCATTAGAGGAGAGCGTCTGTTCCGCAGTCTAGTTATAAATAAAAGTCTTTAAAAAAATTCGCTATAGTTTTTTGTCAAATTCTAGAGATATGACACGTAACTTACGAGAAAGTTTATGGCTTATCGTCTTATCGAACTTTTAATCTTTGCCTATGGTACAAAAAGATAGCATGATACTCTAGTATGGTTAATATTTAATCTATCTGCAAGTTTTCTCAAGGCTTAGCTTATATTTTCTTTGACTAAATTCCTTAAAGTTTGATGTCGGTTTTGGCACTAGCTTTACTTCCAAGTGATTCATCTTCACCACAAAACTTCGAACCAATGTTACGTGTAATGTTAGCCTTGTAAATTCTATGTTATAAGTTGCTACCGTCACCCTATTTCCAAGTATAAAATCATATTGTATTTCAATGTTTATGTTAAAGGAAAAATATGAATAACTAAATATTTAAACGAAGTAGGTATATATTTCGCACAATATGACATACTAATTCCTTCGAATTATAAGTTTCTCTTCTAGATCACAAATATCGTACAATATCGTACACTATTTTTGCATCAAAGCAAAAGGACATTTAAATGGATTAATTACTTTGTTCATACCGCATTGATACTTTATCAGAGAGTCGAAATAAAAAATACTTAGAAGAAACAATATATTATCCCAGATGTACGATTTGTCCATCTCAAACAATTGTTCATTGTAATATCTAGAAATTTTAAATTTCATGCCTGGGGAAAGTCTGTTATCAGTATCACTATAATTAGAATCCGGGATTCAATTATAGTAAAGGATTTTTCATTAGCGACGACGTATTTGTAAATGGAGATTTCTTTCAGGTGGTACTCCTATTGAGTCTTTTTTTTAACGTATATGCTTGTTGGTGCCTACGATTTCATCATAGAACGATATACGTTTCGACAATGTTTACAAATTATTCGTATACTTTATCAAAGGATAAATTTTACTTGATTGATGCTAAGACCTGGGCAAGTATTATTTAGATAAATATAAATACAAAGGACATTTTTGGAAAAAATTATTGAAATTAAAATTTCAATATTTTATTAAATTTATATTTTGATTAAAATACTGTAAATTTTATTCCTGTGTTATATGGAAACGGTTACTAATTTTTAATATTTAATATAAATTACTGAAATCAGTCGCAAGTAAATAAAACAGACAAAACAAAATAAATGGAAATTTTGCTTTTCTTATCGAAGCAATCAATTTGATTGTTGGTTGACTTTTTATTTTGAAATGTAATTAAAATAAAACAATTAAACTCAGATGATTTGTCAATTCGGAATGAGGTAATTTAAATTAAACAGTTCATACATTAATGTAAACATATCTTACTTTCTCCTTAACGGTTAGTTTGTCTAGCTTAGTCTAAAAAAGTTTTTATTTACTCTTCCTAACACTAATTGCACATATTGGACAAACTCGTTACTCTGGTATTGTGAACATCGAATCGAATTTTAACATTAAACTCACACGATCACTAGCGAGCACTGAATTCGAATTCTTCATACGATGCCTCTGTACGACTACATAAACCGCAAATAATTTTCCCCACCTAGGATGTAAACAAGGAGAGAATCCAATAAACTCGTTTTCGAATAATTCTTTCAAGACCAACAGTTAATGTCCCTGTCATTGTGTTGATTGTTTCCGAAACACGTGAAAGACTATACATGTTTGTTGTTTACTGTCGGTTTTTATGGACTTAATGATGAATTAATTTGTATGTATTTATTTAAATCACAGGATAATTGAAAGGTATACCGTATTTATAATAATTGGGAAGTTTCACAAAGCGGAACAAGATTTAGAGAATATCAATGTATTTGTATACACCTGAAGATAAAAATGAGGGCATTCGGTAAGTGGTGTGACAGTTTCGTAACAATAAAATATGAAACATGTGCAATCAAAAGTAGAGCTATAGTCATATGTGTAATAATAGTATCTATTTTTCCAACTATTGTTAATACAATATGTAAACAATTAATAGTGAACCTGTATTTGTGTTCTTCACACCAGACTTTTAATAATATTTTATATTATTAAAAATACCTTTGTATTAAACATAAAAGTTAAAAAAAACTGAAACTGTAAGAGATATCAATAATCTATTAGAAAATACGTCAATGCATACGTCAAAAATGTTTAAACTAATAAGGATATTTCACAACACGTTAAAAATCTATTCAAAATTAACAATAACAAAATAAAACAATACTTGAATAAAAGATAAGCACCCAACACGTAAAGAATAATTGACATTGCTTCCTTAATTGTCTTTTTCAACTTCGCAAGCAATTAACTACATTTAAAATTGGACAAAACGCATTTAAACACTTTAAAATTAATTAAAATTAAAAAGAATCGTTTTTTGATATTTTAATATTATATGAGGAAGTAAGACTTGAACTTAAACAAATGAAATAGGGCGACGATCACGGAAATATGTCCATATTCCCTTAAGAAATTAAAAAAACAATTGCTTTCCGTTGATCACTAGTACGGCGGCACTATAATAATAATTAAAAAAATGATACCTTCCTTTTAAATCTAGCAAATCTCCTGATCACACTGATTTACTTCTACATAAAGACGTAAGGTGGTTGAGTCGTGGAAAGTTTTTAGACAGGCTTCAAGAATAACTACCCGAAATAAACCTTTTTCTAGAGGAAAGAGATGATAATACCGAGATACTTAAGAACGAAAAATGGTTCTGTGATGTAGCTTTCTTAACAGATATGACATGTTATTTAATTAACGCATTAAATCTTTTAGATGAGAATTGCAGTTACTGATTTATCAATTACGAAGAAAAGATTTGAAAAATTTTCTGGCTTTGAAAGCCAGGACAAGTCAAGGCCTAAGTTAAATTATCCTATTTATGAAACAGGAGTAAGAAATATTCTAAGTGGATTTGAATGACGTTTTTCCGATTTGAACAAATTGACGAATACTGTAACCTTTCATGAGTTATACATTTTCTTGTGCAGAATCTGCTACTGAAATATCAAACTTGAATCAAGACTTGTTTTCTGTTTTCTCGAAAAATGAGGTATTGCACAGATTTCAGATATACATCTTAACGCCAGCGCAAATGATGCAAAATTTTGGTCTTTTATATCTGAAGACAAATAAACATGTTTAAAACAAGTTGCATTTCAAAAACCCGAATTGTATGCGAATCTGAGTTATTACTATGTATATCTGAATTTAATGTACAAATAAGCTATATTTTTAGTTACATAGTATTTTTATACCTAGTAGTAGAATACAGACTTTAATTGACCAGTAACCAAAAAACCATACATAGACCATAATAGCGACATCCTTACCACCTGCCAAGTCGCCTGTCATGTTAGAGCTTAGTTCTACCCCTCTTCCTTACTTTTCTTTTGTCGATAGCTTGCCGCCCAATTTTTAGGCTGTAGATCGCTGATAGTTCAAATCTACATACTAGTGAGTTAGGATATTTAGTTTTTTATTAATTAATTCGCATTTTTGTTATAATCTTTTTCGAGTTGCTTAAACCACTGGCCCATTATTGCAATAACTTCTTCATCCAATCGAAATTTTTTTCGAGCAAGGAAAGTTTGCTTTTGGAAAATAAATGGGAGCCATTTAGGGCTAGGTCTAGCAAATAGGGTGGGTGAACTGCAAATTGATATCTCAATTAATCCAATTTTTCGCGAACAATTTTGCTGATGCGAGAGGGTTCGTTGTCGCGATTAAAAAGAACTGTTTTAGGTAATTCTAGATCGTTTCTCCTGCTTGCTTCTTTAAATTCGTTTAGTAAAGCGACATAATACCCTTTGTAGGATAGTCTATGAACATTATCCCGTTTAAATTCCAAAAAATCATAGCCATTATCTTACCGGCCGACGAAAATATTTTGATTTTCTTAGGGTGAGCTCTACCATAATGTATATCTGTATGTATATCAACCGTAACACATTTTCTTAAAAATTTACCTTTGTTCTTGTTAAACAGCTTCAAATGATTACTTGACATTTATACTCTTATCAAGTTTTTGATCAAAATTCAAAATTCGTGATATTCATTTTGCCGACCCAATTCTATCTGTAAAATGTAATTTACGCGTTCAGTCGCTATGTTTATGATACCAGCTGTCTTCTCGATGTCAATTCCTCGATTATCAAAGCAAACTCATAATTTTATTGATTATTTATTATTGGTTGTTGCAGTTTTGATGCTTCTGGTCACTCGTCTTCAATGCTCATTTCACCTCATTTAAATTGCGTAACTTAGCAATAAATTGTGGCGTTCAAAAGAGAAATATCACCTAAAACTTTTGCATGTCAGCCAAAATCAGGTGTGTTGAGTTCTTTAAAAGTGAATATTGGATTGCGTTACAAATTGCCAGTTTAGAAATTTTAAGATTTTTCATTTAGATACTTTATTCAAACTGTTGTAACTTCTAAATCAAATATAAGAAATTAATCAAACTGCCGAATATGATTTATTTATTTGTTGATTCATTTTGTAAGTCACAGAAAACAAATTCTAAATAGTACAATTAATACAAATAATATAAATCAGTAAATAACTGTGAGAAGGACAACAAAATAGTAAAATGTATAATCATAAAGCTAATACATTCAGGCTGATGTGTTGCGCGCTAGATATATAAATAAGTTTTTAGGAAGTATTAAATAAATCTATTTTCGAGAAGCATTAATAATTGAGTCAAAAGATTGTGCAGACCATACACAGTCTTATGAAACGGTATAAAAAGTTCACTATTCAGGCTATAGTTAGAAGTTGGAATGCGAACATTTGCAGATGTTAATAAATTAGTGCCCACAAATTCACAAAACTGCCTTGAAGAACACTAAAAGATACACGAAAAGGACGATATTGTACATTAAATAGTCTTACTATTTCCAGTCTATTTCCCAGGTAAGAGAATATTCAGGATAACAAAGCGCCATTAATTACATCTTGCTGTGTGCCCTCACAAGCAATAGTTCTGCGCCTCCGTACTCAACGTAATACCTACTTACGATTTATCAACCCAATTACACGATTGCTCCGGAGATATTCGGCTGAGGGACCAGCTCAGTTAAGAGGCGAGCGAAGGCAGAGTTATTATAAGATAGGTACCATCGTGTTTAAACTCTCGAGCCGTTACAGTGAACATAGACATTGCCGACGGTAACTTGACTAAATCATAGGTATATACGTGGACAGTTGTTATCATAACAATAAAACGAACAAATATAATAACAATAACAAGAGAGAGTTTATTAGCAAGAGCCCAAAACAAAACCAGAAAAGTCATAAGCCTATATGGCAAACTTGCTGTACGATAAAACAGCAAGGTATTATAATAATAATAATAAGAAAGAGTTTATTCACATCGAACAAATCAAGAACAGTCATTAGTATATAAGAACAATGCTGAAATATTTAAACAAAATTCACATGACCAAAATGTTGCAAAAATCTACCTAAGGCTTACGAGCCACAAAAATTAATGAATGAAAACCAATATATCAATGAGCAACTTGATAATTTAAGGCAAAATAAGTATATAAATAAAATTGACTTAAAAGTAATAACTGGTCATGAGTTAAAGACTCACCCAGTATAGTAAATTGTATATAAAAAATAGAATATAACTGAATTTTAGACATATCCAATAGTTAATAAGATTTAAATAATAATATTTTAATATTTAAATGATTAAGTAATATATCTTTAAATAGCAGGCTTAACCTAAATAATTTGATAGCTAATTTATCTAAGATGTTGGATAAATCTTACATTGAGATTCTGGTACATACAGTATACTCATAAATTGTTAATTATAATAAAAAAATTAAATGATCGACAGTTTCAATCGTAATAAAAAAATTAAACAATGAAAAATACCTTTGTATTATACAAAACTGGTGGGGTTTACCTACTCATGTATGTTTCAATTATTCTGATAGATTAAACAATGAACATATACTATAATTTTCTGATATGCGTTGGTCTATACCTTTCTGCAAAAATGAACTTAATTCTGAAATTGCACATATGACTGTATACCTACCATTAACTACTTTATCGGAAATGTCTTTCCTTCAATAACCTAGATATGTTTGCCTTGAGAATTTTGGTATGTCATCAATACTATTTACTTATACTTTAACCTCGTGTTTAAAGAAAAATGAGTGCCTTATCAATGTTTTTATGTTATCGTCTACGCTGAATAATATAACTCAATTTTTTATAAGGCTTTGTTTGGCTCTTCAAATTCTTGTTTAGTATGTTCTTGTAAAATATTTTGTACACTAGCTGTTGACATTTCTGTAAAAATAAACGTCAAATAAATATACCTATGCATTTAATTTAATTTGATGAACAATCTTATTAGCTCTTTCAGCAGTTGACTGAACAGCTTATGTTTTCGCAAATTAATAAAAATTATACTTACTGCAAATTAATTTGCACAACTGCCGTACTACGGGCAAGATATATTCATCTGTTTCCTTTGATGTAACTCAAAGCATCCCCATAAAAGTTTCTAATTCACGCCTCAACAGCTCAGTGGTCGAGCAATGGTCCGGCAAGCCAGAGGTCGTGGGTTCGATTCCTACTTGAGGGCGAATTTTTTTCTATGAAAAATTTGAATAAAATAGCGTCGTAAAGTGTGGAAAGAATATTTACAATTATACTTACTTTTATGAAATTTAGGCGTTAGCGCTATATACATATGTGGTTTGAGCAAGGCTTCGACTTTACAATGATTATATTCCTCTAACCAATCAGAAAAAGATCACGTGCTAATCGCACGCTTTTTTGTTAGTCTGTATATTGGTCATACAAAGTATAATACAATTTATTTTATTGCAAAGATATAACAAATATGTAAATTTGTCTATCTCGCTGAATGAATTAGATTAGAAGCCTTCTCAATTATTTAGTTCCTAATTTTTATTTTTGTGCAAATGCTTTCTGTTTGACGGTTTAACTTTTTAATGTATTTGTCATTACAATACTATAACTCATTTCATATATATATATATATATATATATATATATATATATATATATATATATTGTTATGGGACAAGCATACCCATATTCCAGCACCTATGATGGGGAATACAAAATATTTAATTACTAAATTCAGCATAAAAAAGGTTTAAACAGGCGAAGTTAATATGTTAAATTAATATCGAAATGTATATAAATTAATATGACGATAATATTAAATTAACTAATTTCTATTTCTTTAATTATTTTTATATTCATAACTTCAATTTCATAATTCAAATATTAGCGCGAAATCACCTATATCTTATTTATCGATATTAGTTAAACACGCCCACTTCTTTAAAAGTAAACTAACCCGCCAAGCTTGTATTTAGCATGCGCATAACAACTAATTTAGCGTTAGAATATTTGATAACCTAACTTTAGAATCCATAAATAAATATTATCAATCTTAGAAAATAATTAAAATATGTACATAATGCTTGTAAGAGCAGTCAATAATATTGAAACTTCGAGGCTATTTGTAATAATTATACTAGGCTTTGAGGATAAACAAGTGATATCGGCGTCTTTATCTTAAAATCTAATTAGCATACAGACGTATTTTTCGATCCGCATTTTAGAAATTAATTAAGTAATTAATCCAATTTATTCAGTACAATCCTAAATTCAAAACGTTTCTTTTAAAAAATTACATAAACGCATAGTCGTATTTCAACGCATCGTCGTATTTCTACGCATAGTCGTATTTCAAAGTATCAACAAAATATTATTATCGATAAAATATTAAATACCAGTGAAAACCATAAAAGAAGTATACTAACCGTAAATTGGCTACCTTCAACGAGAATAAAGAACAAATCTCGAATCCAACACTTGTCCGAGGCCATACGAAAATTCGAACATCATAAGCATTTCAAGTCCGAAGAGATTGGCGAACGCGTCCTTTCCAGCAAGCCGCGAACACCGTCAAGGATTTATCAAGCGTCCGAACTTACATCCATCAACGGGATTGCTTCAAAATTGGAATTTCACATTTACGGAACAATAATACAGGTTCACTATAACAATATTATCACAAAGTCGTCAGTTTTTACATAATAATTAATATTAAAATAAGGATATTTTAAATAAAATAACTCTAAGTCTATTTATATTGATTTACCCTTCAGACAGATCATATTATTCCTTAGAACATTAAACCATCCTTGTAATAATAATTTAAGAAGTACTTACTCGATTTCTCATTGTTAAGCATAGTAAATTGTACATGTTTATATTTATAGATACACACAACCTAGAGAACTTTATTCACACACGTGCTAGTATTATAAAACTTATTTATTTTAACGTTAAATCCATTTTTGTTGTTTACATTACAGTTTCCTTTTTAATTTTTTTAATAAACATATTATATTTAATTTTATTGAATCTTTTATTGGTTAGAGTTAAGTTGTAAGAGTAATTTCTATTAATATTATTTAATCAAGCACCACATAAAGATTTAAACAGCTTTACTTGCGAAGATCCTGGGATACAATTGAATTTTTTATAGATTTCATGCAACCGATGACTAGTTGGCTCGATAAGGTGAAGATAGCGTTGTTCTAAGTATATTTATTTTATACTTATGGCGCCCAATTAATAGATTCAAACTTAATCCTATCATTCATTTTACCATTACTATTTACATTACGTTTGTAATTTTAAAATACAACGTTATCCACCGTAGCGTAACATTTGACGCATCAACGTGAGGCTTATATTTTAAATACACAATCAACGAACTTCTACATTTGGCACTCGAACGTGAGGCCTATTTTATATACCACCACAACAGAGCCTTTACAATATATATATATATATATATATATATATATATATATATATATATATATATAATATTTTCGTGACCTTGGTATGATATGGTATTAATAAGTCGGCGATTAAAGGTCTGGTTTATTACTTCAAAGTATATATATTTAAAACAACCCTACATGTTTCGGCAATGATGCCTTTGTCAAGGATATAAAAAATTATATTCTGTCATTTATATTTTTTATATCCTTGACAAAGGCATCATTGCCGAAACATGTAGGGTTGTTTTAAATATATATACTTTGAAGTAATAAACCAGACCTTTAATCGCCGACTTATTAATACTATATATATATATATATATATATATATATATATAAATATAATATTTTCGTGACCTTGGTATGATATGGTAAACTTAATAAGTCGGCGATTAAAGGTCTTGTTTATTACTTCAAAGTATATATATTCAAAATAACCCTACATGTTTCGGCAATGATGCCTTTGTCAAGGATATAAAAAATATAAGTGACAGAATATAAATGTCAAATAATTGAGTTGCTGTTTTAAATTATTCAAAGATACATTCCAATAATAATAATAATAATAAGTCATGCCTTAGTATTCCAAAAAATAGATAGCAAGGTGGGAACATATGTGTTGTTCGCTGCTAGCACCTTGTGTCTCTTTCTGGGTATGAATTTGTGTGTTGGTTGCTGCTGGCAGCTTGCGTCACTCTCTGGGTGTGTGGTTTTGTATTTGTGTGAACGCGTAAGTGTAGGGTTTTGTATGTTGGTGCGCTTGTGCGGGTGTTTAGTGACCGGTCGCGTGAATTTAGAGAGATCGGATAACCAGCCGTTGCGTAGGGCCGCCAACCCTTTCCCGGCAACTTCTTTACTTTTCCGTGCGGTACTTCGACGACCCGACTACGCAACGGCTGGTTATCCGATCTCTCTAAATTCACGCGAACGGTCACTAAACACACGCACAAGCGCACCAACATACAAAACCCTACACTTACGCGTTCACACAAATACAAAACCACACACCCAGAGAGAGACGCAAGCTGACAGCGGCAACCAACACACAAATTCATACCCAGAAAGAGACACAAGCTGCTAGCAGCGAACAACACATATGTTCACACCTTGCTATCTATTTTTTGGAATACTAAGGCATGACTTATTATTATTATTGGAATGTATCTTTGAATAATTTAAACCATAGCAACTCAATTATTTGACATTTATATTCTGTCACTTATATTTTTTATATCCTTGACAAAGGCATCATTGCCGAAACATGTAGGGTTGTTTTAAATATATATATTGAAGTAATAAACCAGACCTTTAATCGCCGACTTATTAAGTTTACCATATATATATATATATATATATATATATATATATAATTAAATTTTCGGCACCCAACTTTTTAATTGTACGATTGTTTAATACATCGTCAAAATGTTTCTCTACATTTTAACATTTTAGCTTTTTTGAATGAAATCGATTCAACTCTTTTCTGTATGAACTCTTAATTATACGACGTTCCATTTTAATTTGCAACGTATCACCACAAACGTTAAAAAATAACTAGCGACTATTTTAAAAACTTTGAAAGTACGAAAACAACATCCTAAATCTCATTATTCTATAATTTCTAACAAATCATATTCTAAGATTCTCATTGGATCTATATGTAATAGTATACAGCAGACCGATTTTCATGTGGCCGCTTAGAAGTACCGTCCTCGAGATGCGCACAAAATTCATAGGTAGGGGAACCTCTGGCATTCAGTGTTTTACATCGTTTTAAGCGATAAACACAGTAGTGCAGTGCCGTATTAAGGTAGTGAGTAATGGAGTTTAAAAGTAAATTAAATAAATGTGTTTTACACAGTCAAACTCGTGAAGTGATCTCAAATGTATTTAAATATATGCAAGAAGAAAAAGCTTCAGGGGTACTCAAAATTCCACTGGATCAGTTATATGAACGCGTTATTGCCGCAACGGGTGTTTCTGAGAGAAGTATTAGACGGATTGTTAAAGAAAAAAGTGAAATAAACGCAGGTGCCGGTTCATCTTTTACATCGCCAAAGAAAAATAAAAAAAAAACCAAGCCCAAAACCGACTTAGACGATGCAGATAAAGGTGTGCTGCGTAGAACAATTTTAAATACCTTTACTGTTGACAAAATTGTGCCTACAATGCCAAACATTCTAAGAAAATTTAAAGAAACAGGATACACTGGAGGAATAGATTCTCTTCGGAAAGTAGTAAAAGATATGGGCTTTCGTTGGAGAAAAACAAAAACCAACAGAAAGTTGTTAATGGAAAAGCACGACATTCGTCAGTTAAGAGTGTCTTATTTGCGTACCATTCAAAGCTACAGAAATGAAAAAAGACCGATTATATATATGGATGAAACTTACATCCACAGTTCTCATACCGTGGCTACTTGTTGGAGTGACAATTCCAATGAAGGATTAGCAAGGCCTATATCAAAAGGTCTAAGACTAATTATTGTTCATGCTGGCTGCGAGACGGGATTCATTCCGAATGCTAAATTGATTTATAAGTCTAATACCACAACGGGAGATTATCATCACGAGATTAATTATGAAAATTACAAAAAATGGTTGTTAGAAAAATTAATTCCAAACCTGCCTCCAAAGTCTGTCCTAGTAATTGACAATGCTCCTTATCATAATGTCCAAAAAGATAAACCACCGAATTCTAATAGCAGGAAATCAGTTATGATAGACTGGTTAAGGTCTAAAAATATTTACTTCGACAATAACATGCTCAAGCCCGATTTATACAATATTATTAAAGTACATAAGCCAACATTTAAAACGTTCGAGATAGATGAAATGTTAACACAACGTGGCCATAGTGTTTTGCGATTACCGCCATACCACCCAGATTTAAATCCGATTGAGTTAGTATGGGCATCTCTTAAACAATATGTGGCACAAAAAAATGTATCATTCACTATTAGATATGTTCAACAGTTATGTGATAACTTTTTTGATGAATTTAGTGCTGCTAAATGGAATAAATGTTGTGACCACGCGATAAAGTGGGAGCAAAAGTTTTTGGAAGCGGAACCTCTCATAGGCGAAGTTACAGAGCAGTTCTTTATTAATTTGGGTGAAGACTCTGAATCGGAGAGCGAAGAGGAAGTCAGTGATTGTGATTCTGCATAACTTTTTATATAATTATATGTATAATTTACCGTAATTTTTTTGAAACTTAGTTATTGTTCATTATTGTTTTCTCCTATAATTATTTTTGAGTATTTATGTATTATTTCTTATTGTAATTATTATTTTCATTGTTATTTCCAATAATATTAGTATTAATAATATTCTTTTCTCCACGACTATTAAATAATGTTATTACAACACTCGCTTACGCTCGTTGAAGAATATACTGTTCTTTTGTACATATAGAAAGTTTGCAATGTGATTATAATGAGAAAGAGATTAGCATAAACATTATTTGCCAATAATTCAGTTAATTATCCAAATTAGTTTTACTTAATCCTAAGCCTTTCTACCGTTAAGTGTAGCTAACAATCTTATTCAGTCATCCCCTTAATGTGATGTTAGTACGCTATTAGCTAGTAGGTAAGGTAAGACATTTTAATTAAACATGTTACATGAAACATGCGTTTTATTTTACTTCTATTTGCCTTAATTTAGTAAAATACAAACCATTATAAACATGTTCAACAATGTGATTTTCTGAATTTATCCCATACTACGTCCCAATGCACGACTCGCACAAAGAGTTTGCATTTCATTTTTCCGAATACTGTCTCTATCTAACACTGACCCTTACTTGACGCACGTACAAATTCTCCCACCGGCCACATGAAAATCGGTCTGCTGTACATACATTCATCAGAATAATTGAAACATACATGAGTAGGTAGACCCCACCAGTTTTGTATAATACAAAGGTATTTTTAATAATATAAAATATTATTAAAATATTATTCTTCACACCAGATTTTTAACAATATTTTATATTATTAAAGATACCTTTGTATTAGAGATACATTCAGTTGAGAACGTTTTGAAAATACTATATCGAATTCATTAATTAGCATTTACATTAACAATAGCAAACTCATTGTCTTAATCCGCACAATAGTGCCGAGTTGCAATAGGGGATTATAGATGCAATTAGTCTAGTATGCGTGTAGATTATAAACCCGTTACTGTTAATCCGTATTGTTACACTTAGCATTTATTAAGAATGTTTTTCATTCTATTTTTAAATTATATTATTTACAAATATATGGGATATAAAATATTAAGAACTAGTCATTTTATGCCATATATATGAGTCATTCTTTCAAGAGAAAGCTTTTCGTTTGTATCGCATTACTATACACAGAAATGACCCTCCGAGAACCTATCTACCTGCGACCTAACAGTTAGCTCAAACATTTCCTATTCTCAAATGCTCCTTAGAATTGGAATCATTTTAATTTAGTTATTAATTTCACACGACTTTTATTCCAATTAGTTCTTAATTAGTTATTTTATTTGTTATTGTGCTATTTTTTCTACATGTCTAAATTATCGGTGATTACAGTTTCGTCCGATTAGCAGATTTGCATAAATGATAATATACACTTTCGTCCGGCCAATAGCACAGGCCTAAATTTGGGATATACACTTTCGTGCGGCCGGTAGGTGCAGGTAAAGGAGAGGATTAAAATTGTTCTAATGGTATTATATTCTAATCAATACCTTCCTTGTAATTTTTTCCCAGTTGATACTTATTATTAGTTAAATCCAACAAATATCGTATTCTTATCGTAATTCTTATGATTTATGTACTGACTTAGAAACATTACATTTCAGTTAATTATTGCATTTTAAAAGTGCAACATGGAAAATTTAAATGTGAGAAAAAGTGTTAGTAAGCGTGGTAAAGAAGTATTGTTTGTGAACAACTTGTGTGAACAACCGATACTGTTTTGCGAAACAATTGTCAAGTGGCGAAAAAAGTGGAGATGTCGGACACCAAAATGTACTGCTACTGTTTACACTATGGGTGAAGACAATTTGATATACCGTTGTAATTTGAACCATGTCCATAGTGAATTAAGCGCTTCAGTAGTCCAAAAGCAATTTCTTGTAGCGGCGGCTAAACGTAAAGCTACAGAAGAAATTAATGTGCAACCTAAACGAATTATGCAGTCGCTGTTAATAAAATTCAACAATAGTGAATTAACAATTGGCGACTTGAAATCGGTGAAACGAAGTATTTATGGTGGAAAAAGAAAGATATATCCGAGTTTGCCAAAAATATAAAAGAAGTGTTTGAAACTTTGGAAAATATGAAATCCGAAATTAGTACGAACAGAGACGAAGAATTTTTGATTGTGAACGAGAGCAACCATTGTATAGTAATATTTTCTTGTAAGTCAAACCTGGAACATTTGTGTAAGTGCAAAAAGATATTTATGGACGGAACATTCAAATATTCCTAAATATTTTGACAGTTAGTTACCATCCATGGACAATATAACGGGCACTACATACTCCTAGTGTTTTGTTTACTCAAAGATAAAAATTCAGAAACATATAAACACTGTTTAAAATTTGTAAGTAAAAAATGTAAAGAATATTCGTTGCAATTTCGTCTTGTTATTATTTTGAAATGTCGATACACAAAGCTATCAGTTCTATGTGGAAAAATATTGAAATAATTGGCTGCCAATTTCATATCTTTCAAGCTTGGTGGCGAAAAATACAAGAGCTAGGACTCACAAAACACTATATATATATAATCTAAGTTCCCTTTCTACCTTTAGGTGTAGGGATTCACAAAACACTATAAAGAAAAAACAGACATTGGCAAATGGATTGGATATTGTTTCGGTCTGCTTTTCTTAGAACCTGAGAACGTTGGCAACTATTTCGTATTTGTTCTACTGCCCATAGTACCAGAAAATGATAAACTACAAGCATTTATGGACTACCTAGTGGAAACTTATATAGAAGAGGATTCAATACTTCCTCCCGAAATTTGGGCGGTTAAATGTGCTAGCAGCTCAAGGAGGACCAACGCATGCAAATAGTTTCATTCACATCTAAATAAGAGTTTTAATTTCTACCATCCAAATATCTTTGTCTTTTTATAAGTTTTGCACCAGTGTCAAGCTGAAATTTATATTGAAATACAAAGTGTAAATAAACAAAGATAAGTGAACATACACGCAAAAACGCAAACATTTTCTGAAGAAGAAAATCGAACAATATGATAATAAAGAACTGACAACACTGCAATATGTACAATTAGTTTCACATTATTATTCGTTTTAAGTAAGTACATAATTTTAAAAATATTAGTTTGCAATTGTTCTACCATTTTAGTATTTCTTGCTTGTTTGTGTTCAATATATCGAAAGTATCACAACAAAGATGCTATTTCCACTAAAACTGATATTGACGATACACGTATAAATTAACATAAAAGATTAAGTACTTAAAGATTATCAGACGAAACTGTACCTACTCGTAAATATACAAAAATTCGACCCGGACGAAACTGTAACACAGTGAAGCGGTTATGGAGCATTATCAGAAAAGGATTAAACAAAGATTATCGGACGAAACTATATCTGCCCAAAATTATACTGACCCTGTATTAATATTGACATAATATTATAACCACATTTAAATCACTATTGTAAACTTTATGTAAGCCATATCATGTGAGTTATCATTTTAAAGTATTTTTCGCATGGAATATTTTAATGATTTTAACTTCATTGACATCACAACCCCTTAGGTCACATCTTTAATTAATTCTTAATTTTTAGATATTGCTATTTGCAGTATAAATGGTTACTAGATCATAAAACGACCCTTTTTAGCCACGGGCTTTCTCTTTAACAAAACTCTCTCTTGATCTTCAACTTTTCCTGAGGTAGCATCTCTCACTACACGTGTTTATTTAAGCACACACAGTGAAACACATGTCCAATCGCGACATCATTCAAAAGGTAACCTCTGTATTGTTCGATAGAGATTGTAATGCTGCTTCTTGGGGCGGGTGCTTAAAAGTCAAAGATAAGGATGCTTGGACGATCCAAGGCGAGAAACGACTAAAAAAGAAGAATTTCACCCTAGATCTCTTAATAAATGTAGTCGTGCCCTAATCCACATCTGAGTGCGTTATTCGGATATAGAAACGTACATAAGGTTGCTCAGCCCAATAATTGGATAGAGTCGTAAATTAATTACAAACTCATTAACTATTTGATTAATAGGGTTTCCGGGGTGCCTATAGATGACAATGTTGCGCCTTATCTGACAAAATTAAGGTTGGCGGTATCGAAAAAGAGTTTGCAATTCTCATCCGTAAGGATAAAAATTGACAACATCACGTGAATTTTATTTTAAACCTCTTAATAAGTAACCGCAGTTGGCTTCCGGATAATTAATTTATTTATTTCTCCTAGTCAGATTCCTCCTACTCAATGCGCCGGGAGTTCAAGTGCTTTCTCAGGCTTTTCGTGAACTTAATTAATTGTGTGCGTAGTGAATGAATACGAAAATAAAAACTATGTACGTTTTATCCCTTATTTATTTTACCAAAATTTACAATCATGTGCACAAATACAACAAAATATAAATCGTGTAATAACTAAACATTCAATTTATTATATCAACATAAAATAAATATAATAATCTCTAACTATCTGTGAAAGTACGAGTCGTTTTTAAAATGAAACAAACGTTTTTAAAATAATAATTTGTGTATAACAGAACAATCGATTATTACATCTTCGAGCGACAATATTTTAATACATGAATAAACAAAGGTAAACATACATATATATCGTGATTTTAACGTATTCAATGTATTTCAATATTTTCGTCGCGTATATTTTGTTTGGGAGTTTTTGTCGTTCTGTTATTTTGAACGAACAACGTAACAGGTATATAAAAAAGGTTTAAGTATATCAATAAGTTAAGCACGTATTACGCATTTGTTACAAATGAAACAGACATGCAATATACATATCTGTAACTGTAAACATGGACAATACACCTCGTATTTTCAGCATTTACTTCTGCTTAAGACACGTGTTTCTGCCATTTACTATTAGGCGTCATCAGTTAAGCTAGTGAAGTAATTAATTAAAGCTTAAATCGCCTATAAGGTATAGCAAATTTTGTCCTATTAGGTAGCACCTTATAATATAGTGACATCTGACGGACGAAAGAGACTATGCCGAAAATGGCAACCCTTCCCTTGACCGCCTATGCCGGTACAGAAGGGAAGAAAATACGTATAGGTGTAAGTCCATTAACACGATGCCAGATGACAAAAAAGGTTTAAGTATATCAATATGTTAAGCACGTATTACGCATTTGTTACAAATGAAACAGACATGCAATATACATATCTGTCACTATATTTTATGGTACTACCTGATAGGACAAAATTTGCTATACCTTATAGGCGATTTAAGCTTCAATTAATTACTTCACTAGCTTAACTGATGAGGCCTAATAGTAAATGGCAGAAACACGTGTCTTAAGCAGAAGTAAATGCTGAAAGTACGAGGTGTATTGTCCATGTTTACAGTTACAGATATGTATATTGCATGTCTGTTTCATTTGTAACAAATGCGTAATACGTGCTTAACGTATTGATATACTTAAACCTTTTTTGTATATTTACTGCCATCTGGCATCGTTACACCTATACCGGGTGCGGCAATAGTGTGTCGGCGGAGCTTAGCATGAAAACTAATAAAGTTGTAACAATGAAATTTTACGTACACATGTAGTATGCTACAGTGCATTTTCTAATTTTATTTATATATTTACAGGGTGTTCCAAATTTCCGCAAACACTTTCAATATATTTTTTTTTTAAATAGATTGCTATACTTTCTTGTTATTATGATGATAGCCACCCAAATTATCTTTGCAATGATATATGACAATGTGCACTTACAACTGTTTGTTTTGGTTTTATTGCAAATTTTGTTAAAATCTTGACAGTTGCAGCGTCTAACATTTTAAGTCTTAGCCTGAAAATGGGTGCAGTGCCTCACGTAACTTTTTTGTTACCAATTTATGGACTAACACGTTATATGTTTTGAGGGTGAACAACGTGACAACATATACAGAGTGTTAAATATGTCGTGCCAAAGTTATCGAAGTTTAAAGGCTATTTTCTCTTTTTTTTTAAATTGAACCTATAATTTTTTTATTAGTCAGCAAATTCCTTGTAAAATTGCCGTTAAAATGGTACCAATAACATAGTACTTATTTCTAGTATATTCGAAGTTATAAGCCTTTAATGGGATATACCTATGTTTATAATATTCAATATGCGGTGCATCTAATAGTTGGTTGGCCATGAAATGATATCAAACAAAGTAACTTTTACAAACACCTGTCTCTTAATTCTTTATTATTAGTTTTAGAATTACATTTTGTAATTTTTCAATAATAAAACAAAATTAATTTGAAATTTGTGTAAATATATTTCCATTCTGCTCTACACATGCTCTTAATCGCCTCTGCATCGACAGACTTACATTTTGAGCCATGTTGTTTTCACTTACTTGAAGAAAAGCGATTCTGATTCGTTGCTGCATGTTCTCTGCCGTTGTAGGAGGTGTTTCGTAAACTATATTTTTTGCAGTAGGCCACAGAAAAAAATCACAAGGGGTTAGATCTGGTGACCGCGGTGGCCAGCTTATAAAGCTTCCTCTCCCAATCCACCTATTGGTGAATACCCTATCTAAATGTGTTCTAGCAGCAGCACCGTAATGTGCAGGTGCACCATCATGTTGGTACCACAATCTCCTTATGACGTTATCTGGTAGGTCTTCTAACAGCAATGGTAAATTATTTTGTAGGAAATTTGTGTAGATTTCACAATTTAAAGTATTATTAAAAAAGAATGGACCTACAATAGTGTTTCCTATGATGCCTCCCCAGGTGTTAACACTCCATTTTTGTTGGTATAAAATGGGTTGCACAAAATGAGGGTTTCTAGTGTCATAATAATGAGAATTTTTTCTGTTTGTTATTCCACAATTAGCAAATGTTGCTTCATCTGCGAAAAGCACATGATCTAGAAAAGTTAGATCTTGTCGTAATTGGAAAAGTAGCCATTCACAGTAAACAAGTCTCCTTTCAAAATCCGTTTGTAATAAGCCTTGATGATTTTGAATTTTGTAAGGGTGAAATTTATGTTTTTTTTTAAAATCCTTCTTACATCAGTGACTTCTATCCCGTGTTCTTTCGAAATTATCCTTGTAGATACGCGCGGATTTTCCACAACGGACTGGACGACTGTCACTTCATTATCTTCTGTAACCATGGACTTAGTTCTTTCATGTTTGACATAATTCACTGAACCCGTCAGAAGAAACCTTGTCAACAAATTTTCAAACGTCTTAATATCTGGTGCTCTTCGGTGAGGATACTCAATAGCATATGTTCTTGATGCTAAAAGTGGATTTCTATTGCTAGCGCCAAGAACAAATACCATGTCTATTAGCTCCTCCTTCGAAAAATTCATTCTAAAGAAACACAACTATAAACTATTACGGCAAGGAAATAAAAAATAATGACAACAAAACGATATAACTGACAACAAGATAACAACTAATAACGAACAAACGGAAATTGATAATTAACTAGCGGAACTTAAATTATAACAATTAAACGCGATTACAGTAAAGAGAAACTATTGAAAAACACTTTATATGGAAATTTTAAGTAGATATTTGACGTTTGGTTACACAGCAATTTTTGCTTAATATCATTTCATGGCCAACCACCCAACTATTAGATGCAGCACCGCATATTGAATATTATAAACATAGGTATATCCCATTAAAGGGTTATAACTTCGAAAATACTAGAAATAAGTACTGTGTTATTGGTACCATTTTAACGGCAATTTTACAAGGAATTTGCTGACTAATAAAAAAATTATAGGTTCAATTTAAAAAAAAAGAGAAAATAGCCTTTAAACTTCGATAAATTTGGCACGACATATTTAGCACTCTGTATATGTTGTCACGTTGTTCACCCTCAAAACATATAACGTGTTAGTCCATAAATTGGTAACAAAAAAGTTACGTGAGGCACTGCACCCATTTTCAGGCTAAGACTTAAAATGTTAGACGCTGCAACTGTCAAGATTTTAACAAAATTTGCAATAAAACCAAAACTAACAGTTGTAAGTGCACATTGTCATATATCATTGCAAAGATAATTTGGGTGGCTATCATTATAATAACAAGAAAGTATAGCAATCTATTAAAAAAAAAAAATTGAAAGTGGTTGCGGAAATTTGGAACACCCTGTAAATATATAAATAAAATTAGAAAATGCACTGTAGCATACTACATGTGTACGTAAAATTTCATTGTTACAACTTTATTAGTTTTCATGCTAAGCTCCGCCGACACACTATTGCCGCACCCGGTATACGTATTTTCTTCCCTTTTGTACCGGCATAGCCGGTCAAGGGAAGGGTTGCCATTTTCGGCATAGTCTCTTTCGTCCGTCAGATGTCACTATATTATATGGTGCTACCTGATAGGACAAAATTTGCTATACCTTATAGGCGATTTAAGCTTTAATTAATTACTTCACTAGCTTAACTGATGACGCCTAATAATAAATGGCAGAAGCACGTGTCTTAAGCAGAAGTAAATGCTGAAAATACGAGGTGTATTGTCCATGTTTACAGTTACAGATATGTATATTGCATGTCTGTTTCATTTGTAACGTAACAGGTGTTTCTTGGAACACGGGCGTTCTTTTTATCAACTTAAACATTACAAAATAAATAATATAGGTATCAAATAAATAATAATTCGAAACAAATGGAATAAACGATTACACGCTAATAATTGCTGATTGCATTGATTGTTGAATTTTAAATAACGCTCATCCGTGAATCGCAGAATAAACAAATATTATAGACTTATTCGAATGAGAATAATACTGGTCTTCTTTTACTATTGATTCTGTTATTTTTTGTTTATTCTTCGTCGGCCCTTTGGACTTAATATTTTTGAGATTAATACTCGTTCTCCTTCTATACTTATCGGCATTCGTTTGAATTATGAATTATAATAACGTTTTAATGGTTATCTTTTACAAATACGATCCCATCTTGTATCCTAAAGGGATATGTAGAACCATATGTGATAATTTCTAGGTGTCTTTTTCTCTCCATGGCTTTCTCAAATTGTGGAGGAACACAGCTTTCATCAATGGAGAATTTTCTAATTAATTAGGCATCGAGTGGATCTCTGATTTAATGTATGAGAATATTGGGTTTATATAGGACGAGATTAATTGATTAATTAATTGACGTCGGGTTAATATCAATTTGAACACGAAAAAATAC
The DNA here is from genome assembly GCA_935421215.2 of Melolontha melolontha. NCBI lineage: Eukaryota > Metazoa > Arthropoda > Insecta > Coleoptera > Scarabaeidae > Melolontha > Melolontha melolontha. The sequence goes on along the minus strand of OW285242.1, from coordinate 83,967,850 downwards.
ACGTGATGGGGCAAAACGGATTTCCTCGCTCGCAACAACGATCCAAAATCGGGGAACAGAAGAGATCGGCTGGTGTCGCGCCTTGCGGAGAAAAAACTACAGATAAAAAAGGTATCTGTTACCTCAGGTCGGACGTAGCGGGCGTTCTGGCGTCAGCGGAGATCCTTGGCCTAGACGAAGCCAGGATACCTGAAGAGAACAGGAGAAGTCAGGAGTCGACACAAATGCCGTTACCAGTTCTCCCGATAAACGGAAAAGCTAGTCCCTAGATCAGAGCAGTTTCTGAAAAAGGAACATTAGGTTTTAAACTCGAAGCAATTTCCGAAAGTAAATCGACTTTACTCTGGAAAACGCGACCTTTTATATCACTTTGAAATTAACAAAAACGAAAAAAAAATGAATGGAAGAAACGTGCGCGTAGTTGAGCCATCCATGATTTTCCGAACGGTGGTGCTAAGCTACGGCTACAATTATCACACATGATTCGAGCGCTTTTAATACAAATATTAAATATAAAGTACATATTGAAAATACATATACGAGGTTGGCTCATACGTTCACAATAACTGCGGGGGATAGTTCTTTTTGACTCGACGGGACTCGCACTATTGTTCGCACAATTGTGTCTTTTTAAAACAAGATTCGTTACAAGATATTATTTTAATTACATTCACCAAGATATTAATTTACGAAATAACTAATTTACTTTTCAGCTTGCATTTTAATATACTTCAAAGCGTAATTTCTTTCATGTCAATATTAAATAAAACAACATGTTGTATTTTCCTTTATTTAATAAGTTGTATTTATTAAACCTTTATTTAAGTCTTGGACCTTTAATACTCATCATTATAATATTTTATTATTTCAAATCATATACATTATTGTTAGGACGCTACAACTAGCCCGAACAAATCAACACAAACCACAAGCGTCATCTTTTAAGAATTTGGCTCGCCCACGTGTAAAATACACAACCCAACTAGCGTTCTTGTAGCAGCATCAATATTCTGAGATCGAGTAGGGAATATTGTCACGGGTTGTTTTTCCTTCCTTCATTTTTGGTTCACTTTATTTTCTTTTAGACAGTTCGATATACATATAGAATTTCCATATGGTGTAATTGTACCCTACTTATAATTGCATTTTTAATGACACAATTGTGCCTATGTTCAAGCTATAATCTCGAATAGAATTTTTAAGGAAGTCAATTTAATTAAGGATATTGGAGTAAGTTAACATTTCTTTTATTAATTATTCGTCTTATTTAGTGGATTTTATTGTTGTCTAGCTCGTATATTTCTTATGTGGTAGAATTGGTTAATGAGTATCAGATTGCCACCTAACTCTATTTAGGGAATTTGAGACTATATTGACCACATGATTCTTCTTCTATTTTTTTCTTTTAAGCAAGTTGATTTCCCTTTTGTGGGCCAGTTCTTTTCTCGTTGTGTTTATCTATATTGCAACGTTTTTTTAATTCTTTTGAAGGGCCTTAGTAAAGAATGATTAGCCTCCGCTGTTTTCTTTATATATCATACTGGCTTTCATTGGGATGGAATCATTTTAAACCTAATTTGAAGGATATTCATTTCTATGAAGAGGAGTCTTGGATGGGTTTCATATGTGCCGTCTTAGCTAGATTTATTTTTTTGTATAAGACTTTATGTAGTGAATTTGGAAAAAACTTCGCAGATATATTTAAGCTGTTCTGGTCATGATTCTGAAATTTGAAGGCTATTTGAATACCATATAAAGTGTAGTTTAATTCGTATATATATATATATATATATATATATATATATATATATATTTAATGTTTAAAGAATTTTGTTTTTCTTTTTTCTTTTATTGGCCGTGTCTTAATATTAAAAATAATACTAGATTTTTATTGGTTTTAGCGACCTTTTATTGAATTTTGATGTTGTTTACGACGTTTCGACTTTTATCAATTCAGTCTTTTTCAAGCATCTGGAAACCAGAATCAATACAATGAACATGAGAACTGTGTTTGTTTCGTGTGATATAACAATTAAATTAACAATTTTAAATTAAAATTATATTAAGAAATGAATTACGAAGGTCGCTAAAACCAATAGAAATCTAGTATTATTTTTAATATATATATATATATATATATATATATATATATATATATATATATGTATATGTATATATATATATATATGTGTGTAAATTCCGTTAAATTGTTTTTTTTTTGTACGTGATACACCTAATTTTGTAACAATTTAATTGATTATTGTTCATTTATTTTAATATTAACGCTCATATATTTGCTTTTGTTACTTAAACATTTATAAAATTTAATTCGCTAATGTTTTATCGCTATAAGCATTTCTTCTTATATAGTTTTTTTAATAATAGTTCACGAACGATTTTAATGTTTATCGTTATAAAAAAAATTCTTCTAAGATAATTCTTTTTATTAAATTAATGTTTTCATTCAGTTGTTTCACGTAATGCTAATTTTTTAATGTTAAATTAATGATTAGTTAGTTAAATTATCGCCATTACTAAAAGAACTACTTAACTCTTTTATTTTATTTCTTTACTTTTTGCTATAACCTTGTGAGACACCAGAGATATATGTTACAATATTTTTTTTGACTATGACTTTAAATTGTAATTTCTATTAAATTTTATGTAACACCTATGTAAAATTCAACTACAGATCTGAGGTCGAATTACAATTTTTGATCCTAGGATATGACTAATTGAAATATCGATTAATTAATTAATTATCATAATTTTGATGTATTTTGTGGAATAATTAAAATTTATCTAATTTTGGAGATTTTAATTTGATTCAGTATAGTTCATGCAATGTCTCTTTTCTTTTGTAATATGTTCAATAGTTTACTGATCTGATATACCGGGTGATTCATATCCCTGTGTCAATTTGCCATAACTTAACTATTAACTTTTTCTGTTGATTTTAAGCAAGTTGTCGTTTTTGTGCTGTTGTTTTATATAACGAACCATCGAAAAAATTCATAATTGGAGTAGACTGTGAAATTGGGTTGGTACTTTAGCCACTTCCACATAATGACATATTACTTGACGCTTGACAGTTTCATTTGGTTTCATTGTAAAAAAAGGTTATGGCATTGAAATGTTACTACAACAAAAAAGAAAACAAATAATTTATTTAATATCGAAATCATAATCAAAATTTACATATAGCTACAGAAGTTGTTGAAAATGTTGTCGATTTACATCTAAACAAATTTATTTTTCTTAATAAGAGTTTTGAAAAATTTGACACAAACTTATAGTTTCAATGTCAAATAATAAATGTTATTATGTGGAAGTGGCTAAAGTACCAACCCAATTTCACAGTCTACTCCAATTATGAATTTTTTCGATGGCTCGTTATATTTATATAGGATAAAATAAATTAAAAGCGGGCAAGCGGTCTGTCAATTAAAAACTCATTTATTAATTATCTTTATATTTCGCAATAACTTTGTTGCAGAGTTCAAAAAAATAATAAAAGTGACATACAACGGACAATAAAGTCTAATCAATTTTATTGTCCGTTGTATGTCACTTTTATTATTTTTTTGAACTCTACATTTTTATCTCCGGAAGAAGCAACAAAGTTGTTGCGAAATATAGAGATAATTAATAAATGAGTTTTTAATTGACAGACCGTTCTCTCGCTTTTAATTTATTTTATCCAATATAGTACGGTCGATAATTTCTTTTAAATTAAATTTATATTTATATATATATATATATATATATATATATATATATATATATATATATGGTAAACTTAATCAGTCGGCGATTAAAGGTCTGGTTTATTACTTCAAAGTATATATATTCAAAAAAAAAAATTATGCCTTTATCCTAGATAAAGGCATAATTGTCGAAACATGTAGGGTTTTTTTGGAATATATATACTTTGAAGTAATAAACCAGACCTTTAATCGCCGACTGATTAAGTTTACCATATAATACCAAGGTCACGAAAATATTATATATATATATGTATTACAAAGGTATTTTTAATAATATAAAATATTACTAAAAATCTGGTGTGAAGTAGTTAGTAATATTTTATATTATTAAAAATACCTTTGTATTATACAAAACTGGTGGGGTTTACCTACTCATGTATGTTTCAATTATTCTGATACATTATATATATATATATATATATATATATATATATATATAGTATTTTCGTGACCTTGGTATGATAAGGTAAACTTAATTAGTCGGCGATTAAAGGTCTGGTTATTACTTCAAAGTGTATATATTTACAATAATCCTACATGTTTCGGCAACTAATTAAGTTAGCAACTTAATTACTTGACATTTATATTCTGTCATTTATATTTTGTATACTCTTGATAAAGGCGTACCGCCGAAACATGTAGAGTTTTTTAAATACATATATTTTGAAGTAATATACAGACCTTTAATCGCCTACTGATTAGGTTTACTAAATATATATATATATATATATATATATATATATATATATATGTATATATATAAAGATAACAATTCAATTTGTTGGCGATTTAAGGTCTGGTCCCACCTCAAAATGTATATATCTAAAACAATGATGCCTTTTTCAAGGAATATAAATATAAATAATTTATATTTTATATTCCTTGAAAAAGGCATCATTTGCCGAAACATGTAGTAACCAGACCTTAAATTGCCAACCAATTGAATCTACCATGATATACTAAGGTCAGGAAATAATTATATATATATATATATATATATATATATATATATATATATATATATATATATATAAAATAATAGACTTTTTATTGGTTTAGCGACCTTTTATTGAATTTTGATGTTTTGTTCTACGACGTTTCGACTTTTATTATTATTCAGTCTTTTTCAAATAACTAGAAACAAGAATTATTACAATGAAAACATGAGAACTGTGTTTGCTTTTGTGAGACTGAATTAACAATTAAATTAACAATTAAAATTAAAATTAGATTAAAAAGCTGAGTTAACCAATTAAATTAACAATTAGAGTTAAACTTAAATTAAAATTAGATTAATGATAAGTAAGGAAAAATTAAAGTGATTACATCTGTATAAATGAATTGGAAATTTGAATTAAAATACAACTGCAGTACAGAGAACATTGATAATAAACTCACCGTTTCTTTTGTTGGGTTTCAAAAACACGCATTCTGTGTAACATGTGTTCTCGGGAACATCCGAGACTTTTTTTATTAAGGACCGACCGCACTAGTTCAAATATTGTAAGTATTTGTGTCTTGGTTCAGAGAGGTATAATTTCTGTTCTATTTTGGAATTAGCAACGGGGTCAGGACCGTGTTTAGGGGTATATAGTTAAAGTATTTACAAATGGGAGCTGATAAAAAAAAATTTTTGGTTTGTGTTCATCATCAAAATTCAATAAAAGGTCGCTAAACCAATAAAAAGTCTCTTATTTTTAATATTAAGACACGGCCAATAAAATAAATAAGAAAAATAAAATTCTTATAAACACTAAATATATATATATATATATATATATATATATATATATATATATAATATATATATATTGTGAAAGAGCAACCTCACTCTCACTGAACTGTATTATATTTCCAACACGTTCGTGTGCCTATAATGTAGTATGAAAGAAAACTACTATTAACAGATTAAACTCTCTTTAATATATTAAATCTTTAGAAATATGAACAATATTAAAGCATAACAATTTGAATTTTCCCCCCCTTTTACATACTTGAGTGCATATGTACCTAAAATATACTGACAACAACAATTTGTTTTAAAATGGGTGATAAGCTCTTTCAGTATGATTATATAATTAAAACACGAACAAGGTAAGTAATTGATATACATAAGCTACAAACAATATGTCAATTTTATTAATGCTTTTAAGGTGGATTGGAAGGATTTATATTATATTAAAGCATAACAATTTGAATTCCCCCCACCCCTTACATACTTGAGTGCATATGTACCTAAAATATACAGAAAAAACAATTAGTTTTAAAATGGGTGATAAGCTCTTTCAGTATGATTATATAATTAAAACACGAACAAGGTAAGTAATTGATATACATAAGCTACAAACAATATGTCAATTTTATTAATGCCTTTAAGGTGGATTGGAAGGATTTACATTAAAAATCAATATGGTTTAATCTCAAAATGGAATCTGTTCTCTATAACAATAATAACGTAATCTCAGGGAAAATGAGGTAGGTTTGTCTTAATTATCGACCAATACGTTTATGAAATATGCTAGCTCGGTTAAACTATTATTAAAATAATCAAAATAGGTGATATTTAGCACAGTGAAGCTGCTCTAACTACGATTTATAATAATAATACACAAATAATCCCTTATTTATATGGTAAATTCTACCTTGACTATGAGCACTAATTAGCTTGTAACAGAAGGTATGCTGGCGTTGGGATTAGATTCCTTCGGAAAGGTTCTCGGACTGGATACAGGATTTAATCTTCCGGTAAAGTGGCAGGAGATAGGTTGTACAGCACAATTAACTGGATGGATATCATATAATGAAATAAAATTATAGACTAGAAGGTTTAATATAATTAGATGCTGGCTCGATACTTGTCCGTAGTGAATTGTTCAAATTTCTTGAAAAAGCATTTAGCAAACAAAGGTAGTTTGTAACTCCAAAGTAGTAAAGATATTTTAATAATATAATTCTTTATATTTCAGCTTTTTAATACGATTAATAACTTAAAAATCGCCTTTTTAAACTTGATTTCGCATTATTATATAAAAAGCGACGCTTCGCATTTTTCGTTGTTTATATTCTTCGTTACCTAAACGAAGCGATATTCCTTTTTTTTTGAACGCCTTGACTACCTGGAAAATAAAACCGCCGAAAAGAGAAAGGCGTGGCCAATTTGAAATGTTGGTTTGAACTTCTAGTTAAAAGTAAATTTAAACAAATTGAAGGTATTTAAATATTCTAAATAATAAAACAATTAGTTAGAAAATAAATTGACATTTAAAATAGTAAATAACTACATAATAGGTAACCCTACTTATGTCGTTCCTAAATAGATGGCGCGATCTGACAATGTCAGATATTAATTTAAATTAGAACTTGTAATATTGTCGAAAATTGTTTATATTAACGTAAATAGTATACTGAAGGCTGTACTAGCTTAATATAATGGTGATTTTTTCAATATACGAATTTGTGTACATAAGAAAAACATTTTTAGTGATATTAAAATATTTTAAGAATCGAGTATGGAGAACACAAACAAGCTCATATTTGTATGAAAATTAGTGTCGTATTATTTTTAAATTTTGCTAATTCTATATTTTCAAATTTTTCGAAAATTCCCGCATAATTTTCTAATTTATATTTTCGGATTTTTCGAAAATTCTCATATAATTTTCATATTTAAGCGATTTTATTCTATTATCTTCAAATTCTCCTAATTCTATATTTTCGGATTTTTGGAAATTTCTCATATAATTTTCATATTTTAGTGATTTTATTCTATTATCTTAAATTCTCTCAATTCTATATACTCTGATTTCTCGAAAATTTTCCCATAATTTTCATATTTTGGGGAATTTTTTCATACAGACAGGTGTTTCGTCATGCCATAGAGTCGTCAGTGCATGATGACATGATAGACAACAACTCCCTTACTGCATACGATCAAGTTATAAAAGACAGGAATCAAAGAAAACTCCGGTTCGTTGATTAACAGATCACATTTTATGTACATGATAAAATCAGTACAAAAATTCTCTTCTGGCTGCTTTGCGTACGACATGTCAGCGACACCTTGAATAGGCTCACGGCATAGGTCAAATTTGTAGTTTGGCCTATATTGCGATAGTTACTACATAGGCCAAATTAGACAATATTTATATAAAAGAATACAAGCCCATAAATACTCCAAAACAGACAAAACTTTATTTACACACAAACTGCAACGCGATCACCATTTAGATTTTGAAAACACAGAGATAATCGATAAAGAACGAGACACAATGAAGAGGGAAATTAAAGAAATTATTAATTTTAAACAAGAAAAACATTCAATTAACAACAGAAGTGACATAAAAAATATAAGCAGTATATACTATAACTTAATAATGTAACAATCTACAATTTATCATCATAAACAATTATATATATATATATATATATATGTATAAATATATACATCATATATTGGCTTATAATGCTGGGTGTCCCGAGTTTAGATTCTTGGACTAAGCTGTCGGAGAGGTTTTCGTGATTTTCCTTCTCGTTCTAGGCGAATGCCGACAGCTGAACATCTTAAGTAGGTCCACGGAGGCAGACATAATAATAACTAATGGCTTACTAATGCCCCCTGTAATTGGTGTCAAGCTGTTGGGAATACTAAGGCATGAATTATTATTATTAAACTTGAATGTATTTTTGAATAATGTCGTTTTTATCCATGACAACTTAAATACGACATTATTATACTGTCATTTACAATTCGAAATTCATTGAAAAGGGCATTAGTTACCGAAACATGTATGAGATTATTTTAAATATATACATGTTAAAGTAAAACATACCTTAAATCGCCGACTATCTAAATCCACTATATATATATATATATATATATATATATATATATATATATATATATATATATATATATTGAAGTAGTTCTAATTACGTGTGCGCAAAGATTGCCTGGGAATGAGAAAGGTGGAAATAAGTATAAGGTAAAGGCATATTATAACACAACTGTATATGGACGCAACATGTGAGAATTAATGTCGAACTGTTAATAAATTAATATCCCGACAATATCGGATATTTTACACATAATTATATTTAATTCAAAATTTACTTTTCATTTTTAATCAGTTAGTAAAGTCATTAAATTCATTTACGCGAAAATAAAAAGATATTTAATTTATTTACATTCAAATTTGTATCGACATTAGTTTAGATACGCCCATTTTTAAAAAAATATATCAATCTATAATACACGCAGCATACATAACCTACTGTCTAAGGCACATGCATTAATATTTGTAAATTTTCAAAATAATTTTATAAATCTAGTTAAACGATTTTTACATTCAAAATTCAACTTAAATAATAATTTATTTCAAGGCCAAAATCAAGATAATTTGCTTAAAATAAGGCTTTGAAATAAACAAAGGACAACTTGCGTCTATTCTGGAAATTTATATCGTTCGCATCAAAAATATACTTGTTCGTCTATATTTAATCAAAATTTGATTTAAAACAATAATTTCGATATAATTGTCAGTTATGAAAGTGCATTAACCTTAAAATCATCGCTTAAACATATATTTATCGGTCAAAAGTAATTTTTCTACGAGATATTCGACAAAGCATCATAAGCGCACGCTCACCCAAGCGACTGAGTATTCACAACGAAATAAAGCTGAAAGGTAGCTGGAAATACATCCAAAGTGCCAAAAATAATGAACACAGTACCAAACATAGAAGAATATTATCCTTTTTCATCAAGTTGTAGATACCTTAACCTTTATTCCTCCTGGGGGCATATTGAGACCAGAACCGAAGCCACCTTCTTCCTGCCTGCCGCAACTCCTGTATTCACAGGTCCTATATTATAAGCAATTATACTTATTCTATATTATTACATTTAGAAATTACTATAAAAAATCTTGATTTTAACTAAGAGATAGAAATCGTTTAAAGATAGAATAGTCAAGAATAAAATCTATTTAAAATTCATATAAATTCACTTACTCGTATTTGTTGCGTATTTTAAAAAATAATATTAGTTTACTTGGTATTTGATTGATAAACATAACCATACCATCATTATTAATTTTATTTAATCACAAAGATATAACTCATAAATCGACCGAAAGAATCAAAGCATTTAACCATATGTGTACAGTTTTCTTTAATCTAATAAATTATTCAATATATAAAATATAAAAGTGGTGTTTTTTTTTATTCATGCTCAGTGAAATTAATATTTTTAATAATTTTTGTGTCATTTTTGCAGCTCTATCTGAGTGTCACTACCGACTATATCCTGAGATAAGAAAACTTAAATATTGTTTATTAATCTTATGCTCCCGCGACATCTATACATAGCATTATATACTGCTACTGAATCAGCTGATTATACGAAGACATACATTTATAAAAATATATGTTAAATCTTATAACGGCGCCAAATTATTATACTTAATCCACATTAATTATCTATTATAACATCTCATATCAGCCTTCAGAAGTAGAGTATCTCAGCCGATTCTAGCACCTCCTCATTGACCTTGATCGCATATATATCGGCGATCAAGGTCAATAAGGAGGTGTTAGAATCGGCTGGGTGGTCAAGGTCATTTATAGGTCAAACAAGGTAATTAAAAGATCACACCAAGGTCAATGTCATTTTAAAGGTCAGTCAAGGTCATGAGAAATTCAAGGTCGGGCCAAGGTTATTGAAAGGTCATGTCAAGGTCGAAACTATTTTAAAGCTCAATCTAGGTTATGTGAAGGCCAAAGTCGTACCAAGGTCACTGTCATATGAAAGCAATGACGATTCGAGGTCAAGGACATTTGAAGGTAAAGGATATATGAAGGTCAATGTGATTTAATTGTCGGATCATTTGAAGGTCAAAGTCACTTAGACGTGTATAGGGATCTCAAGGTCATCACTTAAAGATTACATCCAGGTAGGGGTTCAACCGTTAATATATAAATAATAACGAATGAATTTTTCTCTCATAAAGTGTTAAGTTTTCTTAATATTTGTTTGAACATACGAGTATAAGTGGATATGGGTGCTGCACACGAAAGAAAAAATAGAGTGGAGATTATAGTGGAATTAGAATGGAGTAGTGATGATGAGTTAAGTGAAGCTGAAGATGATATCGAGGACGATATTGAGGAGGAGCAAGGAGATGCTATAGACGAGGTAGATATTGAGGAGGGAGAAATTGAGGAAAACATATTTGAAATAGAGACTATTATTCTAATCGATGATATGGACAGTAGAATGTATGACTTTGGTTAATTGGATGGATTTTTTAATTATACATATAACGCTAAGCTGTTTATTGTTGCTAGTATAAATAAGCAAATGTAATTTATAAGTTTTAAATGATTTCACACATAGAATAGTATAATATTAAGCATGACTTTCGATGAGGAGTATATATGATGATGGTCGTTCCATTCCAGCAACAGTTGAGCCTGTACAGTGGAGGTGTTGTTTTTATTCAGTGCATATTTGGAAAATAATAAGTTAATATGTTTGGATGTGAAATGTGAAGTCTGTGATGTATATGTAGAAACAAATTGTTATACTGCATATACCCGCAGTACTTTACACCGAACTAAAGGGTTCGTAATAATCGATATCGGTGTAAAGAAGAGTGTAGGCACGTTCGGGGATAGAATAGTAAGTTATCAAGTTTGTGATTCGTCTCGCATATACGTTGATGTAGAAGAATTTGCAAATAATATTAGGGAGAAAGTGATAGCACGTATGGATAGTATTGTAAGTATACATACTTCTATGAAAGTGAATTTGGAATTGTATGGTTTATATTATTTATTGACGAAGGAGAATGCAGAAATAAAATCGTTTAATACTCGAAATAAAGTCATAACCCATGGAAGTAATTTATATGAGCTATACGCAGATTTTATTGATGAGATTAAGAATAAAATGAGTGAATTTCAGGAGCGCGATTCAGGTAAAATAAGATTATTGTTAATTCTTCTCAGTGTTATAAATTACTATAGGTCATAGGCCAAATATAATTACTAGGCCCTATGTATATTACCTAAATACGGAATTGGGGAATAAAGTTGTTCTCTCATCTAAAGATGATAAACGATATATTCTCCCTAATAAAAGCAATACTTTGGCGTGGGGTCATTATAAAATCGAAGGTATTACACGGGAAGAAAACTTACAAAATATTCTTTTAGAACTAAATGCTCTGACATAAATATCTAATAATTATTTGTAAATGTCATTAATGTATTTTAGCAATGATATAATTATATGCATCTTTTGTAAATGTGTTTTATAAATAATTGTAAGTTGTTTAATCCAACTTGATAGTAGTTAATTCTACTTATTTTTATTAATTATTTATAAAATAAAAAACATTTCAAACTTTCTTTATTTTAAACTATATGAACAGCTAAACTTCTACAACATATTATCCTTAGAAAAATCCAAAAGTTGTGTGATGAAGGCACGCCAAGCCACTTTACGAGAACTTTATCCTTCTGTCGTCGTATAATTTTTTTCAATAAGATATACGTCCGGATGCTCCACTTTCAGCAACTCTGATTCGTAAAATCCCCCTAAAATATTCTGTTTTTGCGAATCTTGTAGTAGATAGGTATTGGGGAAGGTGTTTTGAACTTTTCTTACTGTGAATATCTCATTCGACCAATTTGGCGTATACATTTTGAAAACACGTGCCTATATTCACTGATACGAACAGAGTCTCCCACCTTAAAATTTGAAATTCTTGGATCACCTACTTTAATATTACTATAAACTGAATTCAAAATACTTCTAACATTTCTTTGATTAACTGCTACAGGTTTGTGCCTTGTTGTTCGACGTACGGTGTTATTATAATCGTTAACTAATCCTTGCAACATATCTATCCAACAATAATTCCCATTTGAGCTGAATTCCTTCCAGATATTATTTTTTAGGGTTCTATAAAAACGTTACACAATGGAACTTTTTAGATTGGCAGAGGTAGTGTAGTGATTAATATTATACTGATCCATAAGCTTCTTGAAATGAGAGTTGAAAAATTCCTTTCCTTGGTTGCTTTGAACATTCTTCGGAATATTTTTTTTCCCAGTTGAGAGTATGGATTTCATGGCGTTCATTACTTCAATCGCTGTCTTATTTCTTATTGGAATTGCCCAGGCAAATTTCGAAAATGTGTTTATACATACGAAAATGAATTCGAAATTGTCCTTTTCTTTTGCATACGGTACCATTTCAACCAGATCGATTTGAAATAAGTCCCGCAATTCTTTTATGATGACCCGATGTCGAGTGAGCTGGTCTATGTATTTCATTTACAATATCCCTCCTAATTGACGACATTTCCTTCGACAACTACTTCCGCAAATACTGGTTCTGTTTTTGACGGTGTAGGTTTGGTACCAACGTATATCAACCTAAACGTTGTTCCTTCTGCCAATTCTATTGGTCTCTTGGGATTAAATAGTTCCTTATTAATTTTCAATGTTGTTAATTTCTTGTTGGAATAGTGGACATTTATAACCTTCCCAAGATATAATTTATTCTTATATAAATAAGTATGTTTCACCAATGACGTACTTACATAATAACCCATGATGTCAATCGAACCGTCACTATATATTTGAATAATATACTTCGAAGTTGCTGTTGCACTGGGAGGAGGAGTATTTTTTCTATGCATTTGTAATACTTCTTGAAATCTAGGATGTTTGAGAAAGTCTGAGACTACGTCGACATCCATTAAATGTCTTGTATTTAAAACCTTTACTGGCTGCAAACTTCTTGTCAGGATCGTAATCAACTCGATGAGAGTGTGTATCACTGAGAATGAATTTATAATTCTGTGCGTCAGCATATAAAAATTTCCCTGGTTTCTTCTTAAAAAGCAATTCTAGTAAACCTTTTGCTGCCTTATAAGTGAATTGACCGATGATAATGTTGGATCCATCAAACCTAACATCAGCGTTTCCAATTTTTAAATCCCCACCGACTTCGATAACACCATACTTTTCTTCAAATTCATCGTTTTCATCAGTCATTAAACCGATAAGATATGGCCGTATAGTACGATCATAATCTCTCAATGATTCTCTAACTTCATCCGTTTCTGGAAGGGTTTTATTCAACGATTTGCTAGCAATTATCGACTTAGCTGGATGCGTACTCAATAGTGATACGGCATGCGTCATTGATTTATCTAAATCCATACTTCCACTTGTATCTGTTTCGTCTTCTTTACTTTCATCTCCTTCCCTTCCTTCCGGCGTTTCTGGCAACAGGTGACCTATGTATTCATCTTCTAAGAATGTAGGTTGTGTGAATGACGGTGTGACATCATAGGTGTTGGGGCATCTGGTTCAGAGTCCAGTGTTGCTAGAACTTTAGATGTTCGAGGTGTAGTACCAACTCCTTCCAATTTGCGCTTTGTCGGGAAAGAATGAGTGTATGGGCTAAACCAGGACACATGTTTTCGTGAAGGTGTCCCTTGCCTTATAATAGACGTTCCTTGTACTGCTGAATAGGATTTTTATGGAAAAATTTCAGTCCGTGAGTCTGGTGTATCCTCCATAGCGTTCTTCGAGTGGGTTCTACTTTGCTTGGGAATGGTACTACCTAATTTCATGGCAATTTCTTGCAAACGTTTGGATATACATAGGTGCATACTGTATATCAATATCTCTTTGAGACTTCGCCATATCAGCCCTAAGTGTTCTCAAATTTTCTTTTAAAACTGGGCGAGCTTTTACTAAATTATTTATTAATTTATCTTCCACGTCTCTTTACTATTTAACGAATACTTACATACTAATGTAGATTTACTAAAGTAGGATCCTTTTAATGGTGTTTTTAGAGGAACTTGTAAATGTATGTAAGTATCAAAACCTAAACGGTATCTTCCTTCATTATACTTACTGTCAGTATCGATAAATAATAGACCAAATGATTTCTTCCAACACATTCTGCATACGTTTAAAAACTGTTCAAAACTTGAGTCATGAATGTGATCGTTAAATATATGTTTCAAATTAGTACCATCTTGTTGAAATAATGCCATTATGCCAGGACATGAGGGAATTAAAGGCAATGAGATGAGCAATGAGGCCGACAAACTGGCCAAAGAAGGTACTAATAGGAACTTCGTAGGACCAAAACCTGTATGTGGAATCACTAAGGATTCCGCTAAAAGGGAGATCTGTTTATGGCTAAAAGAAGAACATAAAAACAAATGGAGGTTAACGGAAGGTCAACTCCATAGCAAAACACTACTAAGGAAGCTGGACGGAAAGCTTTCAGCCAACCTAATTAGTAGTAACAAAAAAGAAATTAAAATAATTACCGGGTTAATAACCGGACATTCACCTTTAAGGAAGCAACTGTACACCATGGCTTGGTTAGCGAGCCCTGGTGTAGGAGATGTGAAAAACAGGAAGAAACTAGCCTTCATGTAATATGCACATGTGAGGAACTGAAGGAACCAGACAGAAATATTTCGGGAGAGATCTATTGGATCCTTCGAGTGTACTCAAACTTCCCCTGAGGAGGATAGTGGCTTTTATCAAGGACACAAGACTAACAGAGTGGAATTGAGAGATCTATTGGGGATAGTACAAAGAGCAGTGTGCTCAAGTACCTGGACGTGCTGGCGTCCAACCCAAAACATAAGAAGAAGAAGAATATGTTTCAAATTAGTGCCATCTTGTCGAAATAAAATTAAAAGATTTGTATTATCCCTCAACAATTGTTTAGGAACAGCACTATATGTTTGAATTAAATGAAAACAATCTAAATTCCGATGCCTACCGAAAGAGAAAAAACTGCTTTACAATATTCAAATTAATAGTGGGTATATCGTCAAATATAACGACTGAATAGTCGGCAACTTGATCTGGTGTTACCATATCAATCGAATCCGTATATTCAAAATAACCTATCTTTGGAATAGTTTCCATTACATGTTTAAGATATTCATATTTCTGTGGATGAAGAGATCCACAGCAGATGTAAATATTTTTGAAGCGCAACCCATTAGGGTGTAATAATAAAGTAAGGAGGGCATTCGTTTCACCACATCCTGGAGGACCCACTATTAGTGCTCTCTTACAAGTACCACCGAATAGATTGCTGTGTCGGTTAAAATTTTTCTCATTGAATACAGAATCGTAGTTGTATAAAGGTAACGATAATGGTTGTGCTTCTAACTGCATACTGCACTTCATAAATTCGCGATGTATACTAAACCATATTAGTTTTGTACGCTTCTTATTAATTGAAAAACAAATGCAGATCTTTCCTAATTTATTAAATATAAGATATTTAAGATATTTAGATAAGATTTATAATTTTCGGAGGTACTAGCTGTTCACAAGCTTTGGCATCGGTCATATTCCTCATGCAAATGGTGGGTCATATCCTGATGGAAATGGTGAAGGTGTCGGTGGAGGTGTTGAAAATGGTGAAGTACAAACGTTGGAAATGGTGAAGGACAAACGTTGGAAATTGCGAAGGACAAAAGTTGGAAATTATTGAAAAGATATGAAAATAATAGGCAAACCAAACGTTGGAAATTATTGAAAAGATATGAGGAAATTATTGAAGAGGAAATTATTGAAAACATATGAAAATAATAAACAACAATCGATTAATTTTGTTTATTATTTTCATATCTCTTCAGCAGTTCTTTGATGACCCTCTGTGGTGCCATCGGCACCGGTTTCGGAACCGGTTGGTCGGGTGTGTGCTCTTCATCATCGGATGATCCCCAATTATAATCATCCGAAACTGGCAGAAATCTGTCTGCCAATTGTGAATACGGTGGCGGTTGGGGTATTGAAGTTTGTGGCTGTGGTGTCGGTGGTGGTGGTGTTGGTGCTGTAGGTGGTGGCGTTGGTGCTGTAGGTGGTATCGCCGCCGATACCGATACTTTGAGTGTCGGTGAACGGCCAGGTGTCGACGTTACCGTCACCATCACTTCAGTAGGTGTTGTAGTATTGACTTTGAGCTCCTGTAAACGTAATATCTTTATATTCAGCTTCCTTAAAAAGCATAAACAAACAAACGATAAACAATCCGATAACACTATTTCTTCTGACGAATATCACACCATGGAAAAGATAATGTAAATACTCCCAAATCCATACATCTTAGCAGATGTCACCCCAGGATGTTGACAGTTAGACAGTTATCCGTACAGTAATATACAGTAATATATTACTGTAAGGATGACTGTAACGATGTTGACAGTTATATTTACTGTAAATATTACTACTGTAAGGATGACTGGAAGGATGGATAGTATATTTACTGTAAATATTACTGCAAATATTACTGTAAATATTTCCAAATCATTATTCCCAAATCATACTATTATGGTCTCTCTACGTTCAAGGGTCTAACTTCGTTATTGAACATATCAATAAATCAAAGTCTGCAGTGCAAAGTTTAAAAGCATGTAATTAATTTAACTTTCATTCCATATAATTAATTATCCATTATCACTGTCATCATCATTACTATTGATATGTTCAACTATCAAAGTTTTGATTTGCCGAATCGATTTTGTTTCCTCCGGTAGGATTGAACTTTCTCATTAATATGAACATCTGGGATGTTCGTATTAATGGCACCATTATGGAGTTGAAGATACAGGTCGAGGTCTGCGATCCAACCGGATACCTGCTCATTTATATGGGCAAGGGAATCATCTCTAACTGACGAATTTCTCTCAAGGTGCGACATAATTTTGTCAGAAATTTCTTTAAATGGTTGAGGTTCTGATAGGGGTCTTGTAATTGAGGTGGTTGATATACTGGTTCTATTGGTTGATATTCTAATGGTTGATATTGAGGTGGATGATATTCTTGTTCTAGTGGAAGTGGCTGTATTTGAGTTTCTAATGGAAGTGGTTGAGGTTCTCCATTTGATCTAGGTTCGGAGGCTTGTTTTTGTCTTTGGTAGGGGGTAATCAAAGGCGAAAGATGGGACAGTGATGAATTTTGATCTCGAGAAGGATCTGGTTGAGGATCTGACTGAGGATGATCTCGAGAGGGATCAGGATGATCTCGAGAGGGATCAGGATGATCTCGAGAGGGATCAGGTTGAAGCGGTGGATTGCCAGGTGAATGAGCAGATAGAAATATAACCGATGATGACGCACGTGCCACTACTGGTTTTTCTATAGGTGATAGGTCCACCGGTGGTGTTAACTGTAATATCACCGGAGGTGGTACTGCAGTTGACACCATTGCACCAGAGTGTACCTGCCTACCCAAAAGTAGTCTCTTGAGAGTACTACTACTCTCTCCGATTCTTGCACTGGAAATGGGTGTAGAAGCAATTGCATGCGTTCAAGCAACTGTTTGCGTCCGTGTATTTTTCAGTTGACGTTGTTGTCGTCGTTTTTGTTCTCGTTGTTGTTCTCGCCGTTGTTCTGGTTTTCGTTGTTGTTCTCGTTTTCGTTGTTCTCGTCGTCGTTGTTGTTCTCGCCGTCGTTGTTGTTGGTACTGTTCGTACTGATCTTGTTGGAATTGTCTTGAGTACTGTTCGTGTTGGAATTGTCTTCCTCTACTCATTCCAGGAGTTGCTCTACTCATTTCAGCAGTGCTCAGCGGTGCAATAGTAAACTTGAGACATCACCGTCGGAAATTCTGTCTCTGTCATGGTAGGAACAAATACGCTAGCAGTTCTCATTACAGCTGCCCTCGTAATAGTTCCGACTACATCAGCAGGGACAACGGTAGATAGTGCAGTCGAAGGTGGAAAAGGTTTCATCGATGGTGGGGGAGGTGGTGGAGGTATTGCAATTAATGTTGAAGCACCTCCAATATTTTCAATTCCAATTCTATCTACCGCTACATTTACCGCCGTCGACAGTATTTTCTCATCCATTATTTCAAATTCCAGTTGCTCTAGCTGTTGCATAAAAGAATCGAATTGGAAATATTTATGAGGTTTACAGGATTTCCAGTATCAGGGGGAAACACCTGTTGTTGTGAAGTTGGTGAATGCGTGAAATTTGGTGTTTCCTAAAGAATAATCAAAATGAGGAAGGGAATCAAATTAATTCGAATTAATTGGAAATTGACAGAAAGAAAATATCAATTTCTTAATTTCGAATACTGTTCGAATACAGAATTATAATTTTAAAATTTCGTATAATGAATTATAATTTTAAAATTTCTTTCGAAATAATTGATAATTATCAATTTGTAAATTACTTTGAAATAATTACTTAATTAAGCAATTTAATTATTATTTCAAATGCATTAATGAAATTTGGAAGATATAATTTAGGAATGAAATATACTATAGTGAATTATAAATAAACAGTCTAAATAAAGAAATTATTTAAATACTGATACAAAACTTTCAATTTCAAATATTGAATTATAATTTTAAAATTTAAATCATTAATTACTTTTCAGGATACGTAAAAGAAGTAATTAACTTCCTACTTTTAGAACACAAAAGAAATAAAGTATTTAAAAATTAATGTATTATAAATGTAAAACATTAATTTTGAAAATGCTACATTTAAAATTTTATTCAGATTTAAGAAATATATTACAGTGAATTATAAATAATTGAATAAACAAATACAAGAAAAAACAAATATAAATATAGTAATAATATTAATAATATAGATATTTACTTACCATTGTATAACTTGTTATGTCTATTTCAGCAAAACTAACTCATATTTATATGAAAATAGTGTCAATTAATTATGTAAATTTACATTTTAGAAATTTCCATTGAAGTCAATTTTGCCCTATTGCATAATACGTACAAATTTGCATTATGAATTTATATATTGCTGTGTATAGTGGGTTTAATTAGAAAGATAGTACACTATTCACCACAATATGTCCGAACTTGAACTCAGCCAGCTTTTCTTTTTTAAATGAGACTCCTCTTCAACCAGGGTTTCCCGTAAAGGAACGTGGAAATAAATACAAATTAATAATAATACAAACAATTCCACGTAAACTTTTATTAAAAAAAATTAAAAAAAAAAATCTTTACCAAATGTAAAGACAGCTAATGCATCATTATACAGAAGCACAGAGGAAAAAGATTGTATGATAATTAACACGCATACAATGAAAACCTCTAATGAAACGCGAGCAAAAATTAATCCTAATAGATTGATTAGAAAACTTTCAATTTCATTAATTACTTTAACCCCAATTTCAAAACGTAAACAGATACAACTGTCAACCGCGATAATAACATTCACTCATGTGCAATAACACGAGCATAAATTTCCCACCAAACCTTGACTTAAAAATTCTAGAACAACGTGACAATAAAAAACTCCGTTATAAAAAATTGAATATTTTCATCACCATCCATCTACAAACTAATATAACAAGAAATATAAATAAATTCAAATAGAATTACAATTAAAAATACAAAGAAAAAGATATACAGTAATATAGTGTGCAAAAACACTTACTTGCAAGCACGAAACTTTTCACACACAAAAAATAATTAGAGAGATAGCAAGCGAGTTAAAATAAATGAAAATACAAGATCAAAAACTCGTATTAAATCGATATTGACTTTAAATTAACACAAACCACAAAAGAAACAAGAAAAACCCGAAGTTATTCAAATAAAAGAAAGTTTTATCTCCCAATATTGAATATGCTCGCTCGAACATAAGACTATCTCTGCGGAAATATCCATAGCGCACGATAAGCATAAAAAATATCATTATACATCAAAATACGATCCAGGCTCATAGACATCCGGGAACGCCCTAATCAAAAACATACACATAGAAAATATACAGTCATGGTAATAAATGTACATAACTAAATTGTTAAATTTTAAAATTATCTGCGAGGAAAAAACACTACAATATGTTAATCAAATATTCCGTCGCATTTTTTGCAAAAGGTCAAGTTTCAATTAATTATATAAATTTACATTTTAGAAATTTCTATTCATTCTTGACCTATTACTTAATGTATCAGAATAATTGAAACATACATGAGTAGGTAAACCCCACCAGTTTTGTATAATACAAAGGTATTTTTAATAATATAAAATATTATTAAAAATCTGGTGTGAAGAACACAAATGCAGGTTCACTATTAATATTTTCTGTGAACGTGTCCGAATATATCCTATCCCCAGAGACGTAGATACGTATTTCGCTTTTCTACAAGCTCATCGGTATGCCCCTGCTGGAGAAAGGATATTTCCAGACACTTTCACAGAAAAGAACTACTCGCCCTATCACCGTAATTATCCAGACCGAGCGCAGAAGTAAATTCGGCGCTACCTGTTGTCAGACAGCCGAAGTACCTCGCATACCGTCCACATAATTAATGTGAAGTAACGACGTCCTTCCAAAGGTTAGCACAGCCAACTCTCTAGAAAACTGCATTTTGTTTGTGCCTTCACTCATACTACGGCTTAACCGCATGTGTAATGTATCAGAATAATTGAAACATGCATGAGTAGGTAAAATTATTAAAAATACCTTTGTATTATACAAAACTGGTGGGGTTTACCTACTCATGTATGTTTCAATTATTCTGATACATTACACATGCGGTTAAGTCGTAGTATGAGTGAAGGCACAAACAAAATACAGTTTTCTAGAGAGTTGGCTGTGCTAACCTTTGGAAGGACGTCGTTACTTCACATTAATTATGTGGACGGTATGCGAGGTACTTCGGCTGTCTGACAACAGGTAGCGCCGAATTTACTTCTGCGCTCGGTCTGGATAATTACGGTGATAGGGCGAGGTGGTTCTTTTCTGTGAAAGTGTCTGGAAATATCCTTTCTCCAGCAGGGGCGTACCGATGAGCTTGTAGAAAAGCGAAATACGTATCTACGTCTCTGGGGATAGGATATATTCGGACACGTTCACAGAAAATATTAATAGTGAACCTGCATTTGTGTTCTTCACACCAGATTTTTAATAATATTTTATATTATTAAAAATACCTTTGTATTATACAAAACTGGTGGGGTTTACCTACTCATGTATGTTTCAATTATTCTGATACATTACACATGCGGTTAAGCCGTAGTATGAGTGAAGGCACAAACAAAATGCAGTTTTCTAGACAGTTGGCTGTGCTAATCTTTGGAAGGACGTCGTTACTTCACATTAATTATGTGGACGGTATGCGAGGTACTTCGGCTGTCTGACAACAGGTAGCGCCGAATTTACTTCTGCGCTCGGTCTGGATAATTACGGTGATAGGGCGAGTGGTTCTTTTCTGTGAAAGTGTCTGGAAATATCCTTTCTCCAGCAGGGGCGTACCGATGAGCTTGTAGAAAAGCGAAATACGTATCTACGTCTCTGGGGATAGGATATATTCGGACACGTTCACAGAAAATATTAATAGTGAACCTGCATTTGTGTTCTTCACACCAGATTTTTAATAATATTTTATATTATTAAAAATACCTTTCTATTACTTAATATATGTACAAATTTGTATTATAAATTTGCATATGTTAATCAAGGTCATGTTGACATTTTACATATTAGGTATGACCTTGAACACCGGGGAAATTCCAAAATTCTTGAGTTCTTCCCCGAAAAGTGAAGGGGGAAATTTTCGAATGTAGGTAACCGGCGGGGCTGCCCCAATTCCCACCTCCGCGCGCTCACTCCGCGCTAACGCGCTCGGTGGTGTCGCTACGCTGTGGATTGGTTCGGGGCTCGCCCAACTCCCCGGGCTCTCTCTCTTTTTTCCTTTTTTTATTCTTTTTCCCTTTTTCCTTTTTTTCCTTTCCCATATTTTCATTTGTTTCTTAAAAAAACCCTCCCACACCCCTCTATATTCAATACCTAACATTATACAAAAAGGTTTCAAATATTTCTATACGTTAATGCACGTATAATGCTTTTGTTTCATTATGAAACAGACATGTAAATAATTTACACATCTGTAACTGTATCATGGACAATACACCTCGTATTTTCGGCATTAACTTCTGCTTAAGACATATGTTTCTGCCATCTATAATAGGCGTCGTCAGTTAAGCTAGTGAAGCAATGTATACAAATGATACAAATCTATATAAATAGATCTGTATCTGTATATAACATTAAGCCGGAATCCCTATTAGATAAAGCAAATTTCACCCTGTAAGGTGGCACTTATTAATAAGTGACATCTGACGGATGAAAGAAACTTTGCCGGAAAAGGGACCTTTCGTTTGTGACCAGCTAAGCTGGTACGACAAGGGAAACAATACGGGTAAGTCCATTAACAACAAGCCAGATGGCGGTAAATATACAAAAAGGTTTTAAATATTTCTATACGTTAATGCACGTATAATGCTTTTGTTTCATTATGAAACAGACATGTAAATAAGCAGAAGTTAATGCCGAAAATACGAGGTGTATTGTCCATGATACAGTTACAGATGTGTAAATTATTTACATGTCTGTTTCATAATGAAACAAAAGTATTATACGTGCATTAACGTATAGAAATATTTAAAACCTTTTTGTATATTTACCGCCATCTGGCTTGTTGTTAATGGACTTACCCGTATTGTTTCGCTTGTCGTACCAGCTTAGCTGGTCACAAACGAAAGGTCCCTTTTCCGGCAAAGTCTCTTTCGTCCGTCAGATGTCACTTATTAATAAGTGCCACCTTACAGGATGAAATTTGCTTTATCTAATAGGGATTCCGGCTTAATGTTATATACAGATACAGATCTATTTATATAGATTTGTATCATTTGTATACATTGCTTCACTAGCTTAACTGACAACGCCTATTATAGATGGCAGATACATATTGCAGTGGAATTTGCTTTGAAATTGCTTATTTAATTTTAATTCACACTACAGCTTATATCGCCGGCTATTCAGTCTAGTAGAATCCACGAACTGCCATCTCATGAATCGTTCCACACGGGAATGGGTGTAATTTTGTTTTCCAGAATAAAACCATAAACACAAATAAAACACAAGTCAATTCCGTTTATGTCAATGTATTAAAAAAAAATCAAAAAAAATCCCTCTACAAAGTGTATAGGGTGCTAAAGCATCATTAAACAGTAGCAATGAGGAAACACTCTTTGTGAATATTGACTCGCACAAAGAGAAAAACCTCTTTTAAATCACGATTAAATATAAAACTAATAAATATTAGTGAAATCTGTCAAGTTTAACCTCTACTGTGTCCCCCACAAACAAATATTAAAAACAAATTAGTTTTCAAAACTCACGCTAGTTGAAATTTTCATGCACCAAATAACATGACAAGGTCAATCCCCACTACAATACCTCCAACCTTGAATTCAAAAATGTTCTCGAAATATTATTTTAAGAAAAAACAACTTCCCTTACAAAAAACATGATAACTTTCGCTAATATCCATATACTACTTTCAAACATATAATTATTACAATAAATACATAAATTTATAACAATGAAAATAATCCTGATATCAAATATATAAACAAAATAATTTTTATCAACTTACATTAATCTTTGTGCGATTTTATAAAATACACGAGAGGCATCTTTTTTCACAAAATTTCAAATAAACATTAAACCTTCGCAAAAATCGAATTAAGATTTACTTGCACCTTACACTAAATGCAAAACAAAATACAGCCCGAATTTATAACACAAAGAATAAAATTGATTATTTTATTCTTTAATGAACCAAACACTTTAACAGTCAAGATACCTCTAAATCAAAAATGAAAAATTCACATCCGCCTGGCCATCCCTACCATCTATAAAATCAAAATATATACAGACAATACATTTTATCAAATACAATATCCGAAAAAGCGGCAAATTCAATCCTTTGGTCCACCTAATTCTATACAAGGGCTAATCATAATTTCATACATCATACAATTTATTTTATTTATAAAATAATATATATATCGATCCCCGTCTGAAATAAATAAATATACAACTAAAATAGCTAATTTTTCATTAGAATGTCCCTATTACTGAGTTCACAAATTATTCAATCTTTTTCCTTACTTGTCCATGGAAAATCCATGACATGATTCCCCGAAGTTATCCGAGAACAAAGTCAGAACATCGCTGAGCTTTTTTCAAGGATAAACTTCAGCACAGCACTCGAGACAGTACCGCACCCTGTCTTGGTTCCCGGCACTAACTTGATGCATTGTTGCTGAACAGGATCATCCTCGTTCTGATGCTGTAGTGTGGTAAACAGTTTCAACTTCTCCATATACATTCTGTATATAATTTTTAAATATATATAAATGTCTTATATGACTTAAAACATTTTATCTTTTATGTCGTTTTACTTGACATAATTTATTTTAATGTCATATTGCTTGACATTTTCGAATGGACTTCGTTACAAACATCACAGACGAAGGAACACGCCGAAGCAGCAGTCATCCCCGTCGAATCTTCGAGCACACTCTCGATCACATGAACATGAACATCTCCAACGAATTTTCATAGATAAAAGAAAAACATAGCATCAAAATCTCATATATCAAATCATCATCATAAACAAATTCATAACACCATTAATTTCCAAGCAATTTCAATAATAATAATCATAATAATCAACAATAATATCATAAGCTCAATTTCTTCTTCTTATATTTTTATATAATTTTAATTTTTTTCAACGCAATTCCCATTATCAATAATTTTTATACGCAGATAAATTTTAATTAATTATGTCAACAATAAATTTTATTTTAACTCATCCTGTATATTTCCATTTGCTTAATCCAATTCATTACCAGGTCAGTTAAATCAGCACATCGTAAACCATCCTATTCAAATATTTTTATTCATTATCCTTTTTACACATGCCAATAATTCTTTTTCTATATATTCATAAATACCATAATTTTATTTCACTAATATATATATATCTCAATTATCATAATAATTTTTTATATATCAACGACGAAATTCTATTTAAATATACCGACGAAAATTTTTTCTATAAATACACTTTCATTTTCATATAAATATTTCATATATTTATTTCATATATCACCGACGAAAATTTTTTTCATATTCAATATCATATACTTTTTATCACGACGAAATTCAGTAAACACTTTTTTATTTTTACTTCTACATCCTCTTCTTATACTAATAATCTTATCCTAATTATCTTTTACGTTAAATCCATTTCAGTATCATATATCAAATCCTATTTACTTTTCCAAATTTTATTTATATATCCTTTTGTTACAACACATTCCAATTAGTTACCTCAAAAGCAAAAATCCTTATATCTCGCATATTCCTCTAAATAGTTTACAACGAAATTTATTATTAAGTTGGGCCTATTTGAAAATATCCGACAGTAAATAATTTGTAGTTTCATTTTTACTTTTACCTTACTATAAAATGTGGGTCTATTTAATTTAAATTTAGTACCCTTATACTTCCTAATTTTCAGAGTATCATATTTTAACATTTTATTATTGACATGGGTTTGACTTATATTATTCAAAAAACAGTTGATTTTAAAATTAGCATTACGGGAATTTTTACGTTTACTTTCTATATAATTATTCAAATTATATTTATAAATGATATTTCCAGAAATCAATTTCATTTTAATTTTAGTTCGTCTATCATTACTATTATTAATGACATCCGTTTGTTTATTCAATTCATTACTCATTTTATCGTGAATACTTTCTTCCATCCTACATTCTAATTTAGCATTTGTTTTACTTATATTTAATTCTGTTTTCTCGTTAGTTTCAAACTTAATTTTATTTAATGTAATTTCTTCGCTTACCCTAATTTGATTATTTCTTCTTCCTATTTCTATATCCATATCATTTCCTTCTTCCTGCGGCATAGATTCCTCCCCAGGCACATCCTCTAAACTTTCTTTTGTACTTGTTGATTCGTTTTCTTCTTGTTGCATTATTATCGATTCCTTTTCTTCTTGTTCCATTATTATTGATTCCTGTTCTGTTATTGCTTGTTTTTCCTCGACGTGTGCTATTTTACTTTCGCTTATTGTGTTTTCCTTGTTTATATGATTGTTACTGCTATTTATTGGTACTTTTTTATCCATTTTCTTTATTGTTTCATCCATTCCTCTTTCCATATCATTATAGTTTTGTTCTATCCTGTTTATCCTTATTTCCATCTCCTTATGGTTTTGTTGTATCACATTCATTATGGCATGCATCATATCCATCATCTGTTGACTGTCTACTTCGTCGTCTCCCTCTTCATGTATGTAACCAGCGTTACCCATTCTTTGAATTAAATATTCCATTTTAAAAATTTATGTTTTATTTCAGCCAATTATACGTTGGACTCGCCAAAATTGTGCAATCCAATTATTAAATCATTTATTCTCTCACCACGTTGAGTTAATCATAATTGTAAATTTTTCATTTGCTTTTCTTCATACGCCGACACGCTGGGCTATCAAAATTGTAAATTTTGTCATCTACTTTGCTTCATACGCCGACACGTTGGGCCGCCATAATTGTGCAGTGGAATTTGCTTTGAAATTGCTTATTTAATTTTAATTCACACTACAGCTTATATCGCCGGCTATTCAGTCTAGTAGAATCCACGAACTGCCATCTCATGAATCGTTCCACACGGGAATGGGTGTAATTTTGTTTTCCAGAATAAAACCATAAACACAAATAAAACACAAGTCAATTCCGTTTATGTCAATGTATTAAAAAAAAAATAAAAAAAAATCCCTCTACAAAGTGTATAGGGTGCTAAAGCATCATTAAACAGTAGCAATGAGGAAACACTCTTTGTGAATATTGACTCGCACAAAGAGAAAAACCTCTTTTAAATCACGATTAAATATAAAACTAATAAATATTAGTGAAATCTGTCAAGTTTAACCTTTACTGTGTCCCCCACAAACAAATATTAAAAACAAATTAGTTTTCAAAACTCACGCTAGTTGAAATTTTCATGCACCAAATAACATGACAAGGTCAATCCCCACTACAATACCTCCAACCTTGAATTCAAAAATGTTCTCGAAATATTATTTTAAGAAAAAACAACTTCCCTTACAAAAAACATGACAACTTTCGCTAATATCCATATACTACTTTCAAACATATAATTATTACAATAAATACATAAATTTATAACAATGAAAATAATCCTGATATCAAATATATAAACAAAATAATTTTTATCAACTTACATTAATCTTTGTGCGATTTTATAAAATACACGAGAGGCATCTTTTTTCACAAAATTTCAAATAAACATTAAACCTTCGCAAAAATCGAATTAAGATTTACTTGCACCTTACACTAAATGCAAAACAAAATACAGCCCGAATTTATAACACAAAGAATAAAATTGATTATTTTATTCTTTAATGAACCAAACACTTTAACAGTCAAGATACCTCTAAATCAAAAATGAAAAATTCACATCCGCCTGGCCATCCCTACCATCTATAAAATCAAAATATATACAGACAATACATTTTATCAAATACAATATCCGAAAAAGCGGCAAATTCAATCCTTTGGTCCACCTAATTCTATACAAGGGCTAATCATAATTTCATACATCATACAATTTATTTTATTTATAAAATAATATATATATCGATCCCCGTCTGAAATAAATAAATATACAACTAAAATAGCTAATTTTTCATTAGAATGTCCCTATTACTGAGTTCACAAATTATTCAATCTTTTTCCTTACTTGTCCATGGAAAATCCATGACAATATGTCTTAAGCAGAAGTTAATTCCGAAAATACGAGGTGTATTGTCCATGATACAGTTACAGATGTGTAAATTATTTACATGTCTGTTTCATAATGAAACTTAACATTATATTAATAAAATTAGAAAAACTCAAATATTTATTTATAACTGCATACATAAATAAATTACAAACATTAATACACTATATTAATACAAAAATTATAAATCATTCTGTCTACACATATAACAATTTCTTCTCCTAACAGGTCCATCAACTACATCACCATCAATCACATAATGACTTACACATGGTCTACATCCAATTAAATCAATATCTTTTTGATAACTTCTATGTAATCGACGCCAAACAAATTCTAAACTCAAACATCCTATATTGCTCATTAAATATGTCTTAGGCACATAAAATAAATCATCATCCACTCCAGAAAAATTTCAATTAATTTCAAGTCGTCGCAACACATTACCAACCCTCTCCACAACATAACTCCTCATAGCACTCCACGCATAACCATTACAACAATAATTAAATATAAACAACTTTATTACCCTTCAACTTTATTTCTAACAGAAAATTATACAATCGTTCCACATTAGACAAAGAACAAACAACATAATTACTAGCATGAAAACTACAACGCGGCTTTCCTCTTCTAATTTTTTCCGCATATACTAAATCTATTATTCGTCGATCTATAATACCTTTCAAAAAATGAAATTTTTCTCTACTCTTAACAAACACTAAATCAACACCTCTACACAATCGTTTAATTATATCATCAAACTCACTTGCAGCTAAATAACCATCTTCCCACTTCAAACCATGATGACAACTAAAAGCATATCTTGAAACTTGCGGATCTTCTTCTGCCAATACACCAAAACTCAAAACCGGTTTAAATATAAAATGACTCCTCTTAAATTCACTATCACAAGTAGCCAACTCCTTTGGCATCAAACTATAATTATTAAATCGATACCATTGAAAATCTATAATTATATATTTCTTTCCACTTAAATCCAACATCTTTAACTAATCAACCTTCTTACTCAATCAGTAACCACTACATAACCACATTCCATAAAATATATTAACCATATCTCCCACCACCCATCTTACTCCTCAAACGAACACAAAATACTAATACTGTCACTGTACCACTTTGTTAAATGGTGAATACTGATACAATTTATTATAAAAAATACATAACCGTATCTTTTGGTATATTATCTTTCGCCGTAAATTCAATTCTAATCTCCACACCGCTTCTATGTATAGCACCTCCTGATGTGAACAATCAATACCAATTAATGGACACAATTTAAATTGACTTAACTTTAACATCGGCTCAGTATATTCATGACCGTAATAAACTTGTTGAAATCTAGCATACATACATATTGCAGTGAATTGTGATGTTAATTGCTTATTTACTTTCAATTCACACTGCAAAGTAGATTCCCTGCTATGCTCAGTCTGGTGCGCCTTCGTAGAGCTCCTTGATCGTCAGAGTTTATCCGGATGGATATGTGTAATAAAATTTAAAGAATAGGTGTAAGATAATTAAACAAACATTTCCCCCCTTATATTTTTAATAAAAAAAAATTAAAAAAAATCAACTTTACAAAGTGTAAAGTTATTTTGAAACATATATCAACTTGAGGAAAAACTTTGATGCTATATTAAAGCAAAAGTTGTAAAAACCTCAATATAATTGACCGCGAGCAAAAAATTTATAAATTAAATATAAACAAAATTTATCAGATGTCAACAATTACGTTAACCGAACAAATCAAACGTCAAAATAGAAAATTATCTATTTTCGCACGCAACCAAAATTTAATCATGCGCACACATACATGGAGCAAATAAGTTTTCCCGCCTACTAACGTACTAAAATATTTTATTTGAACAAAAACCACTAAAAAAAAAACAATCTGATAAGTTTTCTTGATATTTTCTTTGATTACAACAGTTTTACAAATCTAAAATTACTAAATTATTAAGCTCTTCTATATACTTAAATTATATTACGAAAAATATACATACATTAATTAATGTATCCAATTCACTAAAATGAGAGATTTTTTCTCAGATAGGTCTATTAAATTAAATAAAAATTACAAGTTTAAAGACTCGTAATCACTCGAGAATTAACTTAACACATCAAAACACCAATCAAACCACAAACCGACTTTATCTAAAATTTAAATTGAATAAAATTAAGTTCTATCCAATTGCAAATAAAACACGACCTATCTGCACAAAAACTACCAAATCTCTAAAAGCATGAGGCTCCTGGAAACAGCATGATACCCCTACCTAACATAAAAATAAATCAAAACAGCTACAATATATATATATATATATATATATATATATATATGTATATATATATATATATATATATTATCCTAACTTCCAAATTGGCGCGAACAGCAAACATCCCACAGACCCGTACGTTCTACAGTTGTGGACAAAAATACACATTATAATAAATTTTTATATAAAATATCAAATCTTTATAATTATCCTTCTGAAATAAAATGTACATAAATATATTGTCTTTTATAGTTTCTTTTAATTTCTTTCTTCGGGGAAAAATCCATGGCAATATGTATATTTTTTACCATTTAAATAAGCTGTCACATCAGTTAAATTAATTGCATCAAATTTACTTATATTTTGATTCACTTTCCCTTTCCTCCCAGTCTGAAAACCCAAAATAATATATCTACACTCCAAAGATGATCCCTGCTTCATTGATCTATAATTCTATCAACGACATTCAAAGAATAATCTCCACATCCAAATAACAAACAGTACCTACTTGCATGACAAGGATAGCTTGAACGAAATTATGTGTTTTGACGCTTCGCCTAGCACAGACATACGGCTCAAGCAATTTATTTGAGTAAGACAAGACGAGATTATTACCTACTCCGTGATAAATACACACATTTCCGCTTAGTAGTTCTGTCGTTACTCGTTGACATTTGACAACATACATTCGTTGATATTTGATCGAATTGTTATTTATTTTCTTTTTATAAATATGTATGTACATATTTTTTGAAATTTATTTTTTCAAAACTATAATGGCAGCACATTACATTCACAATCACGACAACTTGTTTTAAATTCCATGCAATATTTTGAACGAGAGAAAAACCATGGTGGTGTTAATACCTACTACATGTGCACATAATATATTTAGATTTTAATACACCTTTTGTTTAGCGAGTGGCAGATGCATTGTGCTTGGGATTAGTTACAGTAAAACGCATCAAAGCTGTGTAGCAGCAGATTCTCTGGTCTATTGCATGATTTCAATTCCAGTATTAATGCTTTTACAACTAACTTGAAACTGTTTGGTTTTGCCATTCATTAAAATTATTAAAGAATTACATAATCTACATATGTTGACATAAATGTTGTAAATTCTTGATAGTTCATTTTATTTTTCATGTGGTGTTATAGTTTAATATGATTTGCTGTTTACACAGCTTTGTTCAATTTATAGTAATTTTAAAGTAATATAACTTAAGATGTAATTCGATTATGTACGTTCATGTAACCTACAAATTCGACCGACTGTCAAACATATTTGGCCCGGAAACGAAGTTATAGTTCCATATTCATTTTGCAATTTACAGTATTTAATATGACGCCGAAGTACTGATTTGAATCATACAATGTTTATTGATGACGCAGGGATCATCTTTCCTGACGACGAGTGTAGGTGTCTCTAAATATGGAGCTGTTAGCCCAACTATGTTTTGTTGTTTCTGGAATTCCCGGATTTTCATGAATTTCCCATCCTCTAAAAACATTTCCATTATAGTATTTTTCGTTGTTAATTTAGTTAACGCCAAATCCTGACTTAAACCAACTTTAACATGTGGTACCCGCCATACAATAGCATCAAGAGTTAACCTAACACCCTCATTAACAGCAGCATTTGAATTATATATTACTTCATTATCATCCGCACATCTCTTCAACACAAGCTCCTGAGACATATTTAAAATAACAGACTTAAAATCTTCTGCAAAACCCATTAACATCTTCAATGGTATACATATACTAAAGTTACCTTTATTATCTAAAACCGGAGCCATTCCAGTAGAAAATTCCCAACCACAATTTTCCAATTTATTTATATAACTTTGAATATGAGAAAAATATCCTTTCAAAGTCGATGTAATACCTATATTCCTTACTTCATCCACCTCCACTCCGCTAATCACAAATCTGATATTTCTAAACATAAAGGCTGCCGCATTATTAATTAAAACCGTCGTAGCACTAGCCTTACTTTCATCACTATACAGTCGTAACTTCCCCTCAATTAATAATTCTGACTCCGATGTTAAAGTATACTTATCTATTTCTGGTACCACAATTTTAATCTCATCATTATTTTCATATCTCGGTGAACCAAACGGAACATAATTATGATATTCCATCTCCACGATAGAATTATCTATTCGAACCCTTCTTAAAACATCTAAAACTTCCTTTTTTAAAATTGTTACTTTCACAACAAACTTCATCCAAACAAATCTCTTACTATACTAAAGCATAATCCTCTCTTTATTTCTTAATATCCCAAAATCAACATACCAAAACTCCCTCTCACTTAAATAAATCCACACCATAACTTTATATCCCATACCTTTCAAAAACCTCCTATTCTCATTTGTTAAACGATTTCGTAGCCTCACCCCACCAACAATCCTTCACAACTTATTCACTAATTTCCGTGAAGAATTTCTGTCCCTCCTCCATATTTGACTAACACTACTGCTCCTCAGTATCCTCTAATTTATAATAATATCAATAATTCACAACCTTGTACAAAGTCGTAAGTGAAATATCCAATATTCACATTTTACATCTATTACTACACACCCTACTTAATCAACAACTGTACTAATACTATCCATTAATTATTTAAATATTCACTAATATACAAGGTGTGTATAAATTGTCGCAAAACACGTAGCGACATTCTTCGTTCGGTTCTGAATAAGAAATCTTAATGTTAAAATGTCGTATCATGCTTCGTAAATTCGTACATGTTAAAATTTGACAGTAATGATTTTGATTGAACTCACTTTGAAATACAAACTTATTGTTCTACAACGTTGCCAAATGTGTTTTTCGTGGAAGCATGTTAATGAATAAATGTTTAAAACAAGCTTTTAAATCAAAACGCAAACGTTTACGAAATAATACTTTTTTAAATTTTAAATTTTTTAAATTTTTCCTTTAAACTAAATTGCATCTATCTCTATTAACAGATATCGAAGAGCAAAGGTTAGTTACGCACTAAAAGTCTGAACTTCAAGAACCCCGTGAAAACAAACGAAGCATGATACGACATTTTAACATTAAGATTTTTTATTCAGAATCAAACGAAGAACGCCGCTGCGTGTAGCTTTTGCGACAATTTAAACACACGTTATATACAATCATTTCCCTCAATAAATCATTTACTATTCCTAAAACATAAAACATTTATTTTTTAAAACCTGACGTCTCCTAATCCTCAAATATATTGTCATCTCTTCACCTCTTAAATCTATTTCTTGACCTGTCTGATCTACAGCTCGAATAATAATATCAGATAATACATTAGTATTTACAGGCATATAAATTTTCTCTTGCGGAACCCCTATAATTTTAAAATCTGGTGGAACATTTGGATAGAAATAATGCGATAATTAACCATTAATATATGATCCATCTACAATATTACACATAATATCAATCGCACTAATTCTATTTATATCAACTATTTCATCACTATGAATTGGTGTATTTTGTTCTATTACCCTTCTATAAAAACCTAACAAGGAACCAATTGAATTTTCTACTCCAAAATCAATATCTACAAACATATCTATAAACACTTTCATAGTATTACTATTACCAGTTAATAAGAAAAAATGTTCTGTTCCTTCCGCAACCCGTAATTGCTCATCGATATATTTCTGTAAATCCATTATATCATAAGTATCCTCCGGGATAATTATCTCCATCCACACACTTGATTTACTTTTTGACTTCAAAGAATATTTAAAAACATTATTTTTACTAGTAAGATTAGGTATAGAATTATAAGTTTGTAAACTTAACATACACATCTCATATTCACCATTTAAGTATATAGGTGGATTCAGCACACAACCACCTCAGATCCCTTCCCTGCCAAACCAAAAGCCAAATTATGCACACTTCCATTACCATATGCTTCCATTTCTAATTTAAATTCAACTTTCCAATATCGTTGCACTAATATTTAATAAAACAACCACAACAAACTCCTTCTTATTTAATACATCCTTTCTAAAACAATAAACACAAATGCCGACAATTTTCACTGTTACTATCTTGATGTCTTTCATAGTTATACTGTATAACACCACCACCATACGATAATAAATACTTTTCAACCTCAATCGGAGGTCTTAAATCACCATAACTATCAAAATACTTTATTGCAGCACTATTTTTCTAATATGCTACCCAATGAGTCCCTTCCACAGCATCATCATCCAAATTTACTATTCCATTCTCTCTTTTGCGTATAATTCTCGGTAACACATCCTTACTAAAAATACCCAGAAATTTACCAATTCTCCACCTTTTAACATATATCCACAAATCTTTTTCTGTTAAAGGTCTTCGAGGTAAACTGCTTATCAGTTTTTTGAACTAGCACCATTTGGTAAATAAACACCACAACCAGATTTATACGGTTTTACATATAATCCACTTCCAACAGATACACCACACCCAGACTTATATGGTTTCACATATAAACCACTCCCAGATTTTGATGCTTCATCTAATTGATCCATTTTAGCTTTTGCAGAAGTTACTGCTTTTGCAATTGCTGCTGCACCATCACCTAATAATCCTAAAGCTGCAAATAATGGGATTAACGGTAAAAATCCACCTTTTTTGGTATTGCAATTACCCTGTATCGCGGATATTTGATTCCTCTTCCAGATTTTATTAAACTTTGATATGCGACTCTAGCATTCTCTAAAACACCCTTCTTCTTACCAATCCGTCTTATTGCATTCCGTGCTTTCCTCATTGCTTGCAAAAATTAAATAACACCTCCTAATCGATACCCCTGCCTGCTCCTCCTATAACTTCTTCTACTACCCTTCCTTGCACTTTTACTCATTTCTTTCCGTAGTCTACTCCAACCCATACCTAATTTTGTTTTAGCTTTCATAGCAGCTGAAACCACAGTTGCAGCTAACCTTTCTCCTTTACCTGTGTCTCTACTATTCACTCGTCCCACAGCCTTTTGATACAATTTCTCATCCAGTTCGTACCTTTTTAACAATGCACTTGATTGAGAATATGATATATCGTGCTTTTTACAAGCCTCATCCAAAACATTCACCCCCTTATCACCTCTTTTCAATCGTTCTTCTAACCTCGTTCCTGGACCACAAAATCTATAACCCGGTATGTGCAATTCTACTGGGAGCTTATTTATCACAGTATTCAACAATCCACCACCTTTCCTTCTGCGTGCCTTATTCAAACTACCACTTCTGAATACCATCACAATCTTATATATTAAACTATCTCAGTCAACATCAACAATCTAAATGACAAAAACCGCATCTACAATTACCATATACACAAATACTTATTAGTCGATTTCACTTAATACTAAAAACCCTTTACAGGATTAATTCCTTACAAATTTCAAAAATAAAACACATTAAATTTATTTTAGTATTATATTTCATAATCATATATAATGTTTCCTCAAATAATTTACATCATTTTTAATTTTCTGAGGCCAATACATAACTAACTCCTTCTTTATACAAACACATTCGGATATTATATCATTATACATTCGGTCGATTTCTACATCCACTTCTCCACCACTTTCAGCTACACATCGGACCATATCATTATAAAATACATTATATTTTATATCTTCTAAAACCACTAATCGACAATCCAATGTTTCCTTCAATCGCCATAACTCCGATAAACTTTCAAATGCTAAATACACATACTCGCCACCTTTTTCTATCTTAACATTTCTACTCACTCCATCAAATGATTCAGGTGATATTCGAATATTCATACCTCTAAAACTTGGAAATATACCATTATTGTAATCAAAATATTGCCTTAACTTTTCAGTCTCCGCCATTACCCACTTCCATTCCTTTGAATTAAAGCATACACATTTTTTTATAACAAAAATTGTTAACCTTGATTCAAAATCTTGATGTGGTAATAAACCAATACATATCCATTTTGAATGACTTTTATTCAAAAAAAATTTTTTTCTCCTACTAATGGTAACTCCCAAATTGGTTCTCTAACATATTTTTCAACAAATCTTTCACCACTTGATGCCTCTCGTGCAAAATTCTCTGCAGCTACATCCATATGTTCCCAAAATTTATTTGATTCAGACATTTTAGTAAAAGATTCTTCAATACCAAAGTCTACCTCAATATCTCCAACCACTTGTAAACCTCTAACAATACTATTATCTTTTTCAAATTCGCCTTCTTCCACTATTAAAGAACATAAAGAACTCTGTGATACTTCACTAAACTTCCGCTTCAACATATTCTCTAATACTAGCATCTATTTAACACAAGCAAACTTTATATACCCTAACATTGTCCCCACCCTAACATTCTTCTTCATTCTTTAATCTTCAAATGACCTTGATCACCCTCAACCAATTCTAAAACCTCCCTATCGACCTTGATCACTAATATTATTTTGGAACCTCCTAATTTACCATCACCTCATATACACCACGTATTCCCCCTCGCCCTATATAAGAAGGTCGATTATCCTCAGCCGATTCTAACACCTCCTCATTGAACTTGATCGCCAATATATATGCGATCAAGGTTAATGAGGAGGTGCTAGAATCGGCTGAGATACTCTACTTTCAGACCTTACTTCAATATATACATATTGCTATGAATAGTGGTTTGAAAATTTAGCACGCCACCATCCACAACTAGTTTTCCCAACTAGGTTTCTCAGCCGGTGAATTTTAAAATGTG
Organism: Melolontha melolontha; assembly: GCA_935421215.2. Classification (NCBI taxonomy): domain Eukaryota; kingdom Metazoa; phylum Arthropoda; class Insecta; order Coleoptera; family Scarabaeidae; genus Melolontha; species Melolontha melolontha. The sequence goes on along the minus strand of OW285242.1, from coordinate 83,930,279 downwards.
AGACCTCTAACTTCTCGGGTTCCACTTAGGAAATACGTGTCTAAAATGTAAGTTGAGCGCCAGTGAAATGTTCACAAAAATTTATTTACTTATTTTATATATAATTAATATTTAACAAAATTGGAGTGAGTAAGTAAAACAAACACAGTTTAAAAGATGAAATAAAATTTAATACAAAAATAAAAAAATTAAAAAAAAATATTTTTACAAAATATAAAGAAACTGTATCATTACAAAGATACTGGAGGTAAAAACATTCATTGAAAATGACCGCAAATAAATGGAAATCTTCCTCCAAATAACTCCGATCAATCTTATCTAAAAATAATCAAGTTTAATATTAAATTCTTCCCAAAGAACCACACTGTATATTCAGATACTGAACCACGAACAAAAACTACGCATGTGTATTAACATGTACAAAAACCCTGAATCCAATCGAACAAAGTTTTCAATTATAATTTTAACAAAGACTCTCAATACTAAACTGTATTATTTGTATGCTTAATAATTAAATGTCTTATCTACTTCTTTCAATACAATAGAAATATAATTGTAGTCTTTATGACGTCATAAAAATTTTATATACTTACAAAAACTATTTAATGGAGACTCTTACGAACAAAGGTGCTTTCAATTTAAACATCAAATAATTACGAGAATGCAACTCTTTAAATCTCGAGAATTTAAATCTCTAATACATCAATAAAACACTCAATCTATTAACCGAATTAATAAAATATATTTAAATATATCTCTTGAAACAAACACCTCTTCGTTTAACAACTAGAATACATCTCCTCGTCTCTACAATTTCAACCTCGGATAACAAGTTTTTCACTCTATAAAAATCCATAGCAATATATATATATATATATATATATATATATATATATATATATATATATATATATATATATATATAAATATTATATTTTCGTGACCTTGGTATGATATGGTAAATTAATCAGTCGGCCCCAGACCTTTAATCGCCGACTGATTAATTTAACATATATATATATATATATATATATATATATATATATATATATGGTAAATTAATCAGTCGGCGATTAAAGGTCTGGTTTACTTCAAAGTATATATATTTAAAACAACCCTACATATTTTAACACCTACATTTATAAAAATGAAAAAACTTGACAGATTTCATTTCACTATTTCAAAACTAAAAACTAAATTTCAAAAAATTATGAATTCCTCTTACCTACAAATCTTAAACATCACAATATCCCAAACCATTTGTAACATAAATACATTCAATCAAATTATTTCAAACTTGAAAAAAAAACATGTAGGGTTGTTTTAAATATATATACTTTGAAGTAAACCAGACCTTTAATCGCCGACTGATTAATTTACCATATCATACCAAGGTCACGAAAATATTATATATATATATATATATATATATATATATATATATATATGTAAGGTAAGCTTAATTAGTCGGCGATTAAAGGTCTGGTTATTACTTCAAAGTATATATATTTAAAATAATCCTACATGTTTCGGCAATGATGCCTTTGTCAAGGATATAAAAAATATTCGAATCGCCGACTAATTAAGTTTACCTTATCATACCAAGGTCACGAAAATACTATATATATATATATATATATATAGTATATATATCGTATATATATATATATATATATACGATATAAAAGTAATATTTCTTGGGAGTAGCAGCCGGGTAATTAAAACAATACTTAATTTGACGTTTCGGTGCTATACATAGTATCTTAAAAAATCTAAAAATCTATTTAATGTCGAAAATAGTAAAAGGAATAATATTATAATAAACCTACTTACATGAAATTTTTGTGGTATTAACATATTGTGGTTATTTGTAACACATTTCTAAGTAAGACTAAACTTTTTCATTGCAGGTAGACCGTTTTTTCAGACATGTGTTTATGAGAAGGAATGCTGTCTGAGTCGACGCATACGAGGGGAGGGGGTTTAACTGTTATCGTACATGTGTTTTTTTTATTAAATGGGGGTGTTCATATAATTGGCAGGTATATTGTCTAAATCTGTTTTGTCATTAATGGAGTTTCTAATTTTTTTGTATGTGGATGCTTTCTAATATATTTCTTGCTTTGTTGTTTTTTCAAATGTAATTATTGTGATTTTATTGAAATTGAAAATGTGTATTGTTTGTTTGATATGTTTTTTTAGGGGCTGTACTATTGCTTGAAAGAACCTACACTCAAAATTAAAAGACAAAATACCCACACTAAAGAAAACACACGTTATTTATGAAACTCCATGTAACGACTGCGAAGGCGTATACATCGGCCAAACAACACAACAAGAACGTTTAAATGGCCATAAATTTTCAAGCAATAGTTGTTTCCATGTAAAATTCAACCTTTTTTTGAATTTACACAGGTAGATTTTGGTACGAGAATACAGTACTATCAATGGTTTTCATATAACTTAAATAATGACAACGGTTTCGACGAATGTCTTTTTCTGATGAGGCTTGGTTCCATCTTTCTGGCTATTTAAATAAGCAAAATATAAGAAGGTAGTCGGCAGAAAACGCTCACGAATTCATAGAAACTGTATTACATCCACAAAAAATAGGCGTCTGGTTAGCAATTTCATGGAGACGAATTATTTGGTCTACATTTTTTAACCAATTCGTAACTGCTGAAATATACCATAATGAATTATTACAACCTTTTATTAATGAAATTCATGATGACAAACTTCCAAAGCGGGTTTTCAGCAAGATAATGCATCGGTACACAAGCTTCGAAATACAATAACTTTTCCGCAACAATTTTTCGAAGGTAGTATCATGAATTTTCCTTTAAGATCTCCGGATCTGATAATTTTAGATTAATTTTATTTTTATATATTTAACGAATACCATTTTTAACACCAGATATCACATAATCGCAGATCTTCGAATGCTATTAGGAATTCCTGTGCTGACATAATCCCACCACTCTTGGTAAATGGTTTTGAGAACATGAAGCGTAAAGTTCGACATTGTCTTCAAAATAATGGACAACACTCTAAGCATAAACTTTAGTACTATTATCTTTTAAATATAACTTATATAATAAAAAAAAATAATAAAGTTATTTTTTTTAATTTTGCACACATATTGATGACAACAAGTGTCAAAGTGATTAAGTACGTGCATGCACTGTTACCAGTTGTTTTCAAAAAGCATGGCCATCTTCAATCAGGACAGATTTTGAAGTTAAGTAATACTATACAATTGGAAAAAATCATTCAGCTTGTTCTCTACTACAAAGGCCACTGCAAATTAGTTTCACGTTGCGTGTCATATGGTGCATTAGATAATTTCGTCAATACATTGGCCCGAGCGGTTAAAAGTGACATTATAATGTTGAATAAAATACCAGAGAATATTTGTAGACAAGTTTTACTATTTACTAGTTTACCAAAATCACTGATGCAAACTTATGCTTACTTATAGCTAACACAAAATATATACTTCCTAGAGGACTGAATATAACGGGTGCTCAGAAACATTCGAAGTCAAAGTAGTCCTTGAAAATATGAAGTCATGTCTGAGATAGATTGATTTTTGACAGACAACAGTTGACATTTAATAATTATTACAAATCAGATACTTAAGTAAAGATATACGATTTTTTGTTCAGAGCCCACTTGACTTCGAATGTTTCTGAACACCCGTTACTAAAATAGTCTTGTTGAAAACCTAATATCCTTGATGTAGTTATGATATCCATACAAGGATTGCAATATGTAAGTGCTTGATTAATTGGATTTTCTTAAGCGTTCGTCCGGCTATTAGCATCAGCATAAACTAAAACTTGATAAGTTAATAGTAGTAGCAAATCATTGATAAATAAAGTAAAGAGAAGGGGTTCCAGGTTAGAATTCTGTGGATCATTTACCCCACTGAAATCAAAAGACGTTGCAAAAGAATATTTAATACCGCTAGAGAGATAAGATTAAAGCAAATTACATAAATACAGAACAACTCTATAGTAATTAAGATTATGTATAAGAAGGCCGTGATCAATTCTATCGAAAGCACAGGAAAAGTCACAATGGACTTGCTGTACTTGAATCCATCTCACAAAGGTATAATGAACGAAGTAACGGTGAAATAATTGTATAGAACTTGTTAAAAAAGTGGATAAACTTGATATTTGATTATTATGTGTTGTATATAGTATCTTTATGATTTATCATTTTTCTTGAAAATCAAAACAATTCCGAGTTGTTTCCGCCAGTCTGGAAATGCTGATGATTTGATCTCTAGAAATATTACGAAATATAAACGTAAAGTCAAATTTTTAACTAAATTATTCGGAATTCATTACTAGCATTATTGACCAAATTTTATCAGATCAGTGAGAAGTTGTTCAGAGGTTAACAGTAGTGAAGTTATTATTATTTTGTATGGGAAGCTAAATCGAAAATTAGATATTAGTGTATAAATCATTTTTATGACAAAAAAAGGGTCATAATAGTTATTTATGATACAAGTGTGTGAAGTAAGGCTTTTATGCACGAATTGCGAAGTTTAAAGCACGAGCCGAAGGCGAGTGTTTTAATCGCAAGGAGTGCATAAAAGCCTTTGACACACGTGTGTCATACAATATTTTATCTACGACCTAGTTAAAAAAAAATCGCATGAGCGATTTCTGGAGGTGTACCTAATAATTCTTCGTGATCCGTAATAATCTCTGACATTTCTGGTAACAAGTTTGAGGTTATGTTGTTTGTGGTTTCAGTAATTTCGGCAAATTCTTCCTTATCCATAATGATCTCTCTAAATAATCAAAATGTGTGTTTAAATACCATTGAATTCGCAATTAATTAGTTGTTTCTCACCGTTCGGACTGAAAAATTGTAATTTACAGACTGCGCAATAGACAAAATCACTTTTGTTTTGTTTGTTGTCGCTTGGCGTCGTTGTCAACAGAAATCATTTAATAATGATAGTCCCATTTAATTTACATTGGGTTTTTACGCATGATTTAATTCATTTACGCACGATTTATTTAATGTAGCTCTTTACACATAAAAACTTATTAAATAAATTGTTAATTATAGGATGGTCGTAGATAAAACTAATTTATACACTAATATCTAAATTCTTCAATCAGTCTAGTGCTGCAGGAGTTGCCTTGCTCAGCTTGTAAATATCACCAGGGCAACTTCTTCTGAGGCAGTTGTTTACTATGTCAGCCATAGTTTGTTTCACATTTTCGCTGTTGCAGAGGCTAGTATCTGCTAGTTTCCATTTATACAGCACTGAGTTGTACCTTCCGTGGCCTATATGGAACTTATTTAATTGAGACCATTGCCTGTATGGCAGGGTTATGCCCGGCAGAGGTTACGAAGGACAAGAAGTTGTTCGAGGAGGGCTATACAGCAAGCATTTACATTGATGGGCCGCTGAATTTCCGTATTCAGTCAAATCGGTCTCTTAGATTTCAGTTGGGTCCTGAGGACGCTCTCCAAATAATCGTGTGTGGGAAGATCAATGTTGTTGATAATCATAGCCCATTTATTCTGTGCTACAGCGAGACATCTGATATCCGGCGGGGCAATGTTAGAAAGAATCGGTAACCAGAGACTAGGAGATCTAACAGTACCACTGGCGATCCTCATTGCATCGCTAAGTTGAATACCTACTAGCTTGGTGTGAAAGCTTCGATACCAGACGGCAGCAGAGTAGAGTTATTTTGAAGTAAGTTCCCTGTTTGAAACGGCCATAAGTTTGGCAAATTTTTAATATGCAGAAAAATAATAGCACTAATTTGTTCTTAAAGAAATGGGATTTAATTAAAAAGAGAAGAAATAGGAAAAAGTTAAATATGACGTGTTGTTCAATAAATATTAGTCGTTCTTCTATTGTATAAACGGCATTAGAAAGTGCATTCCTTGGTATGTTTTCAATGAGGAGTAGGTCTACTAAGAAATACCCTTTCTTTAGGTAACCCCATAACTAGTAGTTAGCCGGATTTATGTTTGGTGACCTAGCCAGCCAGCTGTTTGGAAAATGCCTACTAATTACGCGATCGCCAAATGTGTTACTTAATACCACCATTACAGAATCATGATATTGAAAATACTATTTGTATGCAAGACGCAGCTCCACCTCACATACACAATACCCTAAAAATATTATTAGTCATATTTAGCTTTTTTCCATTTCTTCTTGTTATAATACAATCCCGTTTCTTTATGAACAAATTAGTTACTGAATATGTACAATACAAGTTTGAATATTTATATAAAAATTATTGGGGAAAATGGTGGTGGAAAAATTTTACAATCTTAAATTTAGTAGAGGGGAGTTGTTTAAATCTAGTTGGTCATTTGAAGCTAATCCTAAACTATTGTATCTATTAATTTCTAAGTTTTCTAACAAGCTAAGTTTTTTACTTTTTTCTTGAATGTGCAAAATTTTAAAATCTACATTAAATCATGTATATCTATATGTATATCTATACAATGACTTGCGAAAGTTGAATCTGTTTTCTTTTCTTTATGACTTCTCTCGTGTTCTTTCATCCTAATTTTGAATGTCCTCCCCGTTTGTCCTATGTATAACTATTTTATCTTTGTTGTTTTTAATAATGTTCTGTATAATATTGTCTGTTTTAAATGATATATGTTCGTTATTAAGTTTTTTAATGAAAGTACCAATTTTTTCCGAAATTTTTCCTAGGTAAGTGATTGAATTGTAGGAATTAAATATCTTGTATTTTAATTTTGGGTAAACTAAGGAAAGGGTTTTAGATTTTTGTTGGCTATTCAGGATGTTATTGATAATATTTATAGAGTAACCATTGTTTAATGCTATTGTGTATATTATATTTAGTTCGAGGTCGAAATTACTTTTACTCATAGGTATAGCAAATTATTGGGGAAAATGGTGGTGGAAAAATTTTACAATCTTAAATTTAGTAGAGGGGAGTTGTTTAAATCTAGTTGGTCATTTAAAGCTAATCCTAAACTATTGCATTAATATGTCGTCAACATACCTAAACCAATATACACAATTACCAAACAAGGGATGTGTACTAATTTTAGTTTCTAATGTGCTTTTACGGTTCAGATAGACAATTAAAATCTTTACATAATTATATCAACACTATTCACCCCAAAATAAATTTTACTATAGAAACAGAAATAAATAAAAGCATTAATTTTCTAGATTTAACCATATCACACAAAACTAATAAACACGAGTTCGCTATATACCATAAACCAACACATACAGACACCGCAATACACGCTAATTCCTTTCATCCTATAACACACAAATTATCAGCATACCAATGGTGTATAGATTAATTCATGTATAGCAAACGCCAATTAAGTTGGCGCGTGGAGGGGGTGCGCAGAAGCCGTTTTTAAAAACGTCTACCCCCACTACTCAAGTAATTTCCAGAATACATTTGTCATTGACGTTTGACGGAACATAATGTCTTTGCTAGGGGATTACGCTCAGAGGTTAGAATTATCTGGCATTTGGTGTAAAACCAAATACAAATCTCCCCACTACTTCTAATCCTGCGCGAACTTACCCCTCCTCGCGCCAACTTAATTGGCGTTTGCTATACATGAATTAATCTATACACCATTGATTGGTAGGCTGATAATTTGTGTGTTATGGGATGAAAAGAATTAGCGTGTATTGTGGTGTCTGTATGTGTTGGTTTATGGTATATAGCGAACTCGTGTTTATTAGTTTTGTGTGATATGGTTAAATCTAGAAAATTAATGCTTTTATTTATTTCTGTTTCTATAGTAAAATTTATTTTGGGGTGAATAGTGTTGATATAATTATGTAAAGTTTTTAATTGTCTATCTGAATCGTTAAAGCACATTAGAAACTAAAATTAGTACACATCCCTTGTTTGGTAATTGTGTATATTGGTTATATATTGGTATATTGGGTATATTGTTGACGACATATTAATGCAATAGTTTAGGATTAGCTTTAAATGACCAACTAGATTTAAACAACTCCCCTCTACTAAATTTAAGATTGTAAAATTTTTCCACCACCATTTTCCCCAATAATTTTTACATAAATATTCAAACTTGTATTGTACATATTCAGTATTTCATCCACCTTATGAAGCCATTGTATGGTGAAACAATATTGTAGTGTATTTACAATAAAAGAATTTTTGAAAGTAGAAGTTTAATTATTTATTTCTTAGCGGTATATTACTTATGTATATTTCCTTATTTATCTTGATCTATAATTGATTTGCAATTGTTGAATGATGATTATAATAATAATTGTTAATTATATATTTATTATTAACTACTGTTATTCTTAAAAAATTACTACTTACCTATTACATGCAACTTTCCCAGATTTTAAATTATTTATTTATGAACGGACGTAATTTCCAGTGAAGTAATAATATAAGAACATAATAAATAAATAACAATTTTACCTAGTTTCAGAACCAATGAATAGCAATTATATACTACATTAGTATGTATGATGCAACTAGAATATATGTAGAAAAACCTACTGTAATTACAGTTCTTAACTTTCCGTTCTAATTAATGAATTATAAGCTTGGATATACCTTCTTCAAAATGAAATACAATTAACACCTTTTTTAACATTCTTTGCTAACATTTAATAAAAATACATACCTACATTATCTCACTAATGTAATTATATATATATATATATATATATATATATATATATATATATATATATATATAATGCTGATAAAATTAATGATGTAAAGTACTATTTATACATAATTTACTATAATTAAAAAATAAACATCTTTTCTAGTTATATACATCTAGGAGTATATTTTACTTTAGAAATTATAATTGGTGTTAAATACGTTAATTCTAATAATTAGTTATTATTATTAATATTAAATGAAAAGGTATAATTTTTAAAATGTTATTGTATAGTCCGTCTAGAGAGTATCCGAAAAACAAGAAGCACAGTTATAATTTTTCGGTATATATTTTTATTACTTGAACAATAAAATCACAGCAAATAATTCATCTCGTTTACTAATACAACCTCCATTTAACTCTAAACACTTAACTAAACGCTGAGGTACTGCTGGAACTAAGTCACTGCTATACTTTTCGGTGATGATGGTCCAGGCTTGTAAAACTGACAGAATCAAATCTTCTTTATTTCGTGGCGCTGCTCGTTCTACTTCAATTTTCATGAATCCCAATATGTTTTCTATGGGACTAAGATCTGGGGAAGCTGCTGGCCATGGAATTGTTGCCAAGTTTTGTTCTTGCATCGAAGCTGTAGTGTAGGCAGAAGTATGGCATCTTGCATTATCCTGCTGATAACGCCACCCTTCTGGATATAAAGTATGAGCGGTTTCAAGAAGAAAACCATTAAGAGTTTCACAATACTTTGCACTATTAACAGTTCCATCAATTATACAGAAAGGTGTAGCACCACGTTAAGGGGTTGCTCCCCAAACCATTATTTTAATGGGAAATTTGGAAATTTGAACGGTTAATTTATCTATTGTTAGGATTTTTAGATGATTTGTACCAAGCTGAAAACAACTTTCGTCAGATATAAAAACATCATTAAAATTATTGTCTTGGAAACGTTGACAAAAATCCATTCTTCGTTGCCTCACTGCAGGGACTTTTTTTTGTTTTCTTGTTAAGTAACCTTGTCTTTTCAGTGGAATGCGAACGGTTTCTGGACAAACTCTTATTTAACATTGATTTCCAAATCTGTTAGCCAGTTTTCGAAAACTTAGGCGTGGATTTTGTCGTTCTAAAGTCACTAAAGCGTTCAGATTGTTTCCAATAATCTTACGCGGTCTTTGGGAAACTGGTCTATGGCTCATATCTCTCCTATTTCTTATCCTCTTTATTGTCTCATATACTGCACTTTCTCCGAGTTCAGTCAATTGCACTAATTTTTTAACGTTTTGAACACCTCTTCTATACAAATGTTCCACCAACTTTATTTTTTCTACTTGTAACATTATTTCACAAATATTGAGCCTGTTAACAATCAACAATATTTGACACCTGATGTTGTTATATGATTTTGGCCATGGCCTACTGTCGCTACAACCTACTTAGTGCATTACTTTTGTATTAGGATGTAACAAAAAAGAAATATATTAAAATTAAGAAAAATAATAAATTCCGGATACAGACGCACTATATAATTAATAATGGAAACACTTAATATCTAATATAACATTTATAAATTCACGTGCATTGTAAAATTGCAAAAAAATATTAAAATATATTATTTAACAGTAGATCAAATCTAAAACAAGTTTTAGAAAGTGATTAATATTTATATTTATAAAATTATATCAAATTTAAAATAGGCATATTTTAAGTTTCATTTATTCAAGTTTTAAAAATTACATATACCTTTATATATTCCACTGGATTACAAAACCCATGGAGACAAAATAAATACAAAAATGGGTGTATGTTTTGAATAACACATATACATTTTGCTGAATGTTTAAAAGTGAAGAATTATTTGTAAATTCATATTAAAATACATGTGTCACAGTGTAAAAGAAGATATAAAGCAGTTTTAGTAAGAATTAAATAATTTTTTAACTATATATCTACATAATAGAATTGAAATCAGAGAATTGAAAGATTTAATATCGCCTTCGTTTTGGAAATTTATAGAATTATAACTAAAAATTTCATATAATTTTATTAATAGAAAATATTGACTAATAAAATAATTTAAAGAATATTTTTTTAAGAAAGAGTAGCCGTTAATGATTACTGGAAAACCAAAGATGATTTCAAGAAAGCCTGTAGAATTTCCGTATGTCTATGTAGCTATTTATACTTCAACTGGAATTCCAAGATACCCTAAATTGACCATCTATATGTAATGCTCAATCCTGGCATATAACAAATTTTCATAATAATAATAAAAATAATTTATTATCCAACAGTGTCATTACAACTATACGATAGGACAATATTACATAATATTAAAGCAGAAAAAATAATGAGAGTGTGGTAATTAATATAAATACTTACATCCAAAATTAAATAACAAAACAAAAGAAATTTCATGCTACAATTAAACATAAATAGATTTATGCTTATATAAAAAAACTCTTAATCCAGGTATAGGTACTGCTAAGTATAAATTTAATATATATACAGTGAGGTCCTAAAGTAACGGATAAATTCATTTACTACGTAATTATTAATACAAAAGGAAAATGCTGAAACAGGTCAATTTTTATATATGAAACTACACTTTTTGAATAAAATTATCTATGTGCCCCTTCAACCCCCTCGACGTAATAACTACCCCTTTAAAAAATTTGCGTGTGTTACTGCGTTTAAAAGGGATTTTAATTCTCTATTCAGCAGTATATGCCTTTTTGATTTTTTGACGTCGATAACCAAGAAAAGAGTAATTTTATGACATACAAACAAGTAGGCGTAGAACCAAATACCTGTCACGAGTGACTAGTCTATTAGTTACCTTTATGTCAAAAAAGTAAATTTGTTTCTTTTTATGACATTTACTTCTCAAATTTGTTTTAGTTCGTTAGACGTCGTTAACAATTGTTAGGTATTAAACGTTTTTTTTAGAGATTTCTAAGCGTTAATTTAAATTGTTCAACAATGAGCCTTTCCGATACTCAAAGAATTGACGTATTAATATTAATTGGAGTGGGTGATAAAACACGAACGCATTCTGAAGTATGCAGAATATTTAATGATAAGTATCCTGACCGTTACATTTCCCAGTCTACGGTGAGTAGAGTCGAACAAAAATTCCGTCAATTAGGAACTGTCAAAGATCTTCCAAAATCTGGTAGATCAAAACTTAATGACGAAAAAAAATTGGATGTATTATTACATGTTGAGGAAAATCCACACAAACCTACAAGAGAAGTAGCCGGTGATTGCGATGTAAGTAAATCGTCTGTCTTGCGTGTTTTGAAAAAAGAAAAATACCATCCGTATAAAATTCAAATGGTGCAGGAATTAAATGACGATGATCCTGATCGTCGATTACAATTTTGTGAAATTGTTACAAATAGATGTCAACAGGATCCGATGTTTCCCAAAAACATTCTTTTTTCTGATGAGGCAACGTTTACCCTACATGGAACAGTCAACAAGCAAAATTGTCGGTATTGGAGTAAACAAAATCCGCACTGGATGAGGGAAGGTCATACTCAGTATCCTATTAAAGTTAACGTTTGGGCTGGCATAATAAATAACAGAATTATTGGACCATATTTTTTGAGGGGACATTAACTGGGGCGATTTACTTGGACTTTTTACAAACATTTTTAATACCTGAATTAAGAAGACTTTTTCCTGATACTATTAACCCCACAGAAATTAATAGAAACATATGGTTTCAACAAGATGGAGCTACACCACATTATGCAGCAGTAGTACGAGCTTACCTTAATCAAGTTTTTCAGCATCGGTGGATCGGTAGACGTGGTGAAATTGAATGGCCAGCCCGTTCTCCCGATATGACTCCACTGGATTATTTTTTGTGGGGGTTATTTAAAATCAAAAATTTACTCCAATAAACCAATCAACATTAATGATTTAAAAAACCGAATAATGCATGAAATTAATCAAATCAGCGCTGAAATGTTGCAAAACGTTTTGGAAGAATTCCAACATCGTCTATTTGTTTGTCAAGAAATGAACGGACTCCAGTTTGAGCATATGATTTAAACTATTTTTAGTTATTGTAAATAATGTTAAATATTTTAAAATTTATTTCGTTCTGCGACATAATTAATTATACAATTTAAACAATTTAACATTGATTTTTCCTATTATCGACGTCCAAAAATGAAAAAGGCATATACTGCTGAATAGAGAATTAAAATCCCCTTTAAACGCAGTAACACACGCTACCCCTTTTCATTTAAATTTTTTAAAGGGGTAGTTATTATTTCGAGGGGGTTGAAGGGGCACATAGATAATTTTATTCAAAAAGTGTAGTTTCATATATAAAAATTGACCTGTTTCAGGATTTTCCTTTTGCATTAATAATTACGTAGAAAATGAATTTATCCGTTACTATAGGACCTCACTATATATATAATCATTAACCCGCTTTTACCTTGCGGTGTAGGGGAATAAATTTAATCAATAATTATTAAATGAATGTATAAAGATAAAGCAGCAAATTAAAAATATTAAAATCTACTATAAGAAAAACAATACATATGCAGTAAATACCATGTTAGATATATGGAATGATTCATACAACCAAGGCTAAAATTACAACATTAAAATTGGATACAAAGTTGTTGAAATTTCTGGCGATAGAAATTAATGGTGAGTGTAAATAATACAAAGTTCTGAAAAAGTTAACATGCAGAGTATTGGTATATAGGGTATATCTGGGAAAAAAGCCAGTAATTGTGAATCATGAATGTAAGAATTAATCAATTTATAGGCTATGATATCTTAAGACACAAATCCCCTATCTTTCAAAGACAAGTATTTAAATTCATTTAGTAAAAGGAGATAATCATAACCTCTGACAGGATAGGAACCATATCTAAAAAAATACAAAGCTTTTAGAAATACGTTGTACTCGTCTTGATATTATAAATAGTATTATTATAATAAGGGCATCACATTAAAAACCTATATTCTAAAACACTTCCAACATATAAATGATAAACTCTCCAATTTTGATTTGTTAAATGGTTTGGTATTTCTTAACAAAAAACTAAACACTTGCATATTCTTGTTACATGTAAAATCTAACTGATGCTTAAACAAAAGTCTCTGATCAAATACAATACTCAAGTCTTTAAAGTAGTTCACCCTTTTCAAGATATTGTCATTCACAATGTATTCATATTTCACTAACGTCTTCTTTCTTGAAAAAGATAGCACTTTATACTTATTTATAATAAGATTTAGGCCATTAGCCTCTCACCAACCAATAACAGAATTCAAATCCTGCAATAAATCTCAGTTACCAGCATCGCTCGTCCTCAAAAACAGTTAAAGTCATCAGTACTTTAGCAACCGGTCTCAACCGAAAGAGGTACATCGTTAATATGAAAATTAAACAATAGATCACAAGACGGAGTCTTGCGGCACTGCACTAGTAGATGTGAATATGTCCAACTCAATATTACGATATTGAGCATAGTTAATACGATCAACAAAGTAGTCGGTAAATACACTGACCACACATTGAGGAATATCAAACATTTTATGTTTAGAAATTAACTGACATTGGCGTACTCTGTCAAACGCCCCAGATATATCAATATGTACTCGTAACAGGACGACTTGATACTCGGTATCAAATGAGTCATAAATGAATTGAGTTATCAGTAGCCTGATGGTTGTAGATCCCCCCTTAATAAATTCGTACTGTTGAATACACAACTTTTTCCTAACCTGGTTTAAAATCATCAGATCATCAGATTGGCTATAATTATTTCAAAAATTAGACAAGTTGTTAGTTAGCAAAACAACAGGCCTATTTTGCTAACAACAAAAAATAATTGCCAAGCGTAAACGGTAATTTAGAAAAATAATTATATGCCCAAGACTAGATAACATAGTATGAAAGTACACCCAGATATATAATGTTATATATATGATAAAAATAATTAAATATGCGTCGAATGCAAATCGAAGTAATATATTGAACTTAATTAATTGACAATGGATAACCTATATCAACATTATAAAATTAATTAATTGTTTGATCAAAAAACAGGATTAACAGAATGTAACAAAATCTAATTAATTGATTGGCACATACGAATGAAAGTAATATAATAAGTTTAATTAATAGACTAACAAAAAGGGGAAATCTAAGCGGTATAACAAATTTAATTAAATAATTGACAAAATTGAAGCCATCGGCCGTTACATCGAAGACAAGAAATGGTCTATAAATGGCCGCAGCGGGAGGTAACTTCCTAACTCTTGTATTGGTAGTCAACAATTGATTTAATGAATTATGTTTTCCCGGGATACGAAAAGCAAATTACACTTATCTTTCAAGGGAAATTTCAACAGTTGGAGCGACTCCTCGGCCGAACAGCACGTAGTAGTGTTTCTCCAGAATAAATTTAATTTTTGAACATCGGGGCGGCTTTTCAATTATTCACGGCTCCAATTTAATGAGCCTATCGTTAACACCCTAAAAAAGGAAATGCCACTAGAAGAATTAAAGCGCGAAAAATACAACAAAGGGGTTATTAACAAAAAATAAAACGAGACTTACCAAGATGGTGTTTCCTTGGGTTTCCTCCAAGTTGTCACGTGAAATAAGCCGGCAAAAAGCTGATACTGTAATTAGGCGTCCAGATCAAGGTCTCGCCTACCACCTCAGGTGATTAATTCTAAAAAATACCATAAACGAAACTCTACAAACACAATAAAGATCCTGTCTAGTGAACACGTCCTGTCCAGTCAAACGTCAAAACAAAAGTGAAAATGGCACTCACAGACAACGTTTCCCACCCTTTCTTGTTTTCCCATATTTCGAATAAAGCACGCGCATAAACTTAATTTCAATTTACCGTACCAAAATTTTGCATGGTCGTTGATAAAGTATTGTAACAAATGGATAACAAAAGTTGTGTCGGCAATCTTTTATCAAAAATGCTGTGATGTTATCAGGCCCAGCAATATATTTATTCCTAAAAACTCCAAGGGCATCATAAAATTTAGAAGAGAAGAGAATAATTATCCGATTCTACAATATTTTGATCTGAGGTATTAAATACAGAGACAAAGTAAATCGCAAAACCATACGTAACATAAGTTGGTATTATGTAAGATTTATCATTCAGAAATACAGATCACGGTATTCTGCTAGTATTCCTTCGATCTCTAATAAATATCAAAAGCTGTGTAATGGAATTAGGAAAATCTGCCCGTATATATAGCTTCGTAACATGTCGTGCTACCTTAATGGCGTCTGACGATGGACAAAATTCAAAACAATACCTGCAGTTGTATCGCACAATGTATCGGAGCTTCTATTTATTATGTATGCCCTTAGTTAGTGGAGACGGGTGTGAGTGACTAAAATTAAAAGTTAGAAGGTAGCGCCACTCAGTTTTACTTATGAAAGCTCAGTCTGAAAACTGAGAAAAGGGACTGCGCGTTCCTAGGCGCATGCGCATACAGACTACACAAAACAAACGCTATAAATACATACGAAATACTAATACTGAAATGCTGCACAGGATACCTGGAAAGAAATTTCTAAAGGGAAAAACCAAAGGCAAAGGAAAAAGCTTGATAACAATTAATTCGTATATTCACGCGAAAAATATATAAATAAAATAACCAAAGTAAGTTTTAGGTACACCAGGTATACACCTTAACTTAAAATCCTGACCAACATAATAAATACTGAAATACACATCATACTGTATATGAAGAAATTTATATTAATACAGAAAACCAAAATTCTAACCAAACTAATACAGGTAATATTAAATTTTCATCAAGGCATCAAAAATAGATCCGGTATCAAATAAAATCTAAATAAGAATTATGAAATAAACGCAGCTTTTTCTAGGGTATCTCAAAAACAACTTCACAAATTATTATAATCAAATATAAGTTGTAATCATTATTTTACATAATAACCAAATATAAATATTATTTAAAAACAAATATAATTTCCAGAATACATCGACATTTAACGTACAGCCTTGTATTTATTGTTCATACGATATGCAGCTGTACACGCCAAAAAACATTTACTTCCACATACAGCAAAAATTTACCAGTAAAGGAAATGTATTACAGAAATATATATGTGCAAAAATGAACCGAAATTTAAAATTTAATGCAATTACAGGAAAAGTTATTTTTTACGTTTAAATGTTATTAATATGTATAAATCTACAAAACTGACTTTAGTTTGAAATATAAAGATAAATTGAAATTACAATGAATCAAGCTCTAAAATATTATGTTAATTAATTATGAAAGGAATCAAAAAAAAAACAAAAGCAAAATATCAAATATAATTCAACTAGTACAAAATAAATAGTACGAATTACTTGTTTCCCTACGGTACGTCATGCCCTTTGGTGATAGTTTTTATGTTTGCCCTTGAGAGAAGAACTCGCTAATTTACGGTTTTGGTCTGGCTTGGTGATAACCAGATAATTATCAACGTGGTAACCCCAGATGATAGAGGGATATAGTATACGATGTCTTCGCCACAAAGCTTATTCTTCCTGAAGATACGACCAGAACGCCGTTATAGTTACAGTTTGGTTTAAGTAACTTTCCCAAACTACTAAATTTGCTTCAGACGAAATCGGCTATCCCATTAATATATAATCACTACTAAGACTTAATCCGCTTAATGCGATAAAACTATACGTCGCACAGCTGTGATTATTGCTTTCTTTTTTGAAAATCTACACTACTTAAAAAGACTCAACTTGATACCACGAAGGTCGGAGGTCGAATCCCCAATCACCCGCTAGCATAGAAAACAATAGGGGGTGATACAGTTACCAAATTTAAACACAGATAGCTGTATACATACCGGTTGAACGTATTTAAATGATTCGCAAACAAATTAAGATACCGGGACTCGACAATAAATAAAAGGAGAACTAGAAGGAAAATTAAGGCGTAACAACTTCTCCCAATTATTTTGACGTAACTGTCAAGTGAATTCCGTTAAGTTTCAATAACTTACGCATACGTTTTTAATTTTCATTTATTTAGATATAGAGCATTATTCAAGTTACTTTTTCAGATATGATATGGAACAAGGTCGAGAATGGCATCGTGAAACAAATTTCGAGTTGGGTATAAGGTCAAACTGACTGTATGTCCATTGCCAGTGATTCCGAAATTTATTGCAAAGTCTGTAAAATTTTGCATTTATTTAGATATAGAACATTAATTATGTTACTTTTTCAGATATGATATGGAACAAGGGCGAGAATGGCATCGTGAAACAAATTTCGAGTTGGGTATAGGGTCAAACTGATTGTATGTCCATTGCCAGTGATTCCGAAATTTATTGCAAAGTCTGTAAAATAACGTTAAAAAATTCCAAGAAATCGCACGTTAAACGTTACTTAGCGTCGCAAATACACACAGAAATTAGACCCTTTGGAATCTGACAATTTTAACGAAGAACTCGATGGAACTTTAATAGCGGCAAATATGTCATTAAATAAACTTAACAATCTCACCTTCAAAACATTTCTCCAAAAATATACTGGCCGAAATGTTCCTAATGAATCCACCTTGCGCAAATTATTATATTTCTAAGTGCTACACGAAAGCAGTAGAACGCATTAGAAGTCATCCTTCAAATCAGTACCTATGGATAAATGCCGACGAAACTATCGACATATTAGGACGGTGTGTGGTAAATATTGTAGCTGGTGTACTTCATCCAACTATTATTTCATATAACGCATATGTAATAGCAATGGTAATATAATAATTTATTACATTACCTTAACATGGAAGAAGATAATGGTAAAATCCTTTTATGATTTAAGTATACATAAGAAACGGGTTTTCTTCTCTGATACATAGGTACGAAGTTTTAGTTTCCTGTGAGTTTACAATTATTTCAACTTTCAAAGATACCTTAATACGTCTCTGAATCTATGCTATTATACGACATTGTATGTATACGCACTCTTCTAAGTCTAAACTGTGTATTCTACCTAGCAGAGGTCGAGAATTTCACCTTCGATGACGAACAAGTCGAGCGGATGCCGTTACACTATATGTACTTACATGCAGAGCGACCATCTGAGAGCCATCAAATGGGACAATAGGTCGACGGTAACCGTTTACTACACGAACACAAAGAAACCGGCGCGTTAAGAAATTTCGCTTCCTGCTAAAGAAGCCATTATCTTTTTACGAAGTTGACTGCTAGGATTATTGATGGATGTATTTTTTTTCGAGCGGTTCAAAGCTATAATATAGGGGGTTGATTTTTTTGTCTGCGTCACGAGCAAGATCGTGCATTAAACCGTGAAACAAAGGAATTTATCACTTAGTCACGTCATCAAACTTATACGTGATTATATATTAACGTCGGAAGCGTGATGACCATTTGTAATTCAAGAGGAAATTTTGGGAGAGGTTTCAACTTCTGAACGTGATAAAATTTATTGTTTGAAATATTTTTTAATATGAGAAGTAACATGAAAACTAACCAATTTGGAACTCTCTAAACTTATTTTTTTAAATTTTGCTTATTTAAATTTAATCTAAGATCAATTATCACAGTCTCTCAATTGCCGCCAAAATTCAAGCAAAATAAAGTAGTATAAACATTTGTTTTTAAATTAGGATTTTAAATTTTGATATAAATTATATTTAAAATAAGAAAAATTACACTTCCAATTATATTTTCACTGTAAAAAGTGGAAAATAATTGAATGAATATGAGAAGTACATTTCTCTAATTTTAAATATACTTTTACGGTAGTTTTTACAAATGTTTAGAAAAGTCTTAAAAGAAGTATAAAACCACTTACCACATTAATATTCGTATCTTAAAGACCTATATTGACAACTAAGTTGTCATTGTCAGTACTGACTCAATACGTGGACTTCTTGTAAAGTGTTTCGTGATTTTTGTGTTAGCTTTACTGTGTCCCATTATTTTTTTCGTTTTTTAAGTTTGTATTTAGCCATAGTCTCCAAAGAAAGACTTTTGGAGAAACTGTTAATGAAATTGCTATATTGCATACGCTTAAAGTTTGAGGAGATTTTTTGCTTTTAAGATTAAGGCATAGCCAAAAAGTGGAGTTAATATCCTCCAACAGCTTCTTTATAGGTTGCAAAACAGATGCAGAGCTTCATTCTAGATCAGAGGCTGTAGGTAAAATGTATTTTTAGAATTTTAAGGAGTTTTATTTCAATTTTAATTTTTTCATAAAATATGGGGGCTAATTTCATAAAATAGTGAACAATAATTTAGATTCAAGGACTTAAATTCAAGTATAAAGTATATTTTTCATATACACAAATGCCAACCATTTTCAATATAGCACCGAAATATGTAACAATGAAAGTAAGCAAGGCAACCTTAAGAAGGAAAGGAGGGAAAATAGTAACATATGCAGATAACGTTGTAATAATAACGAACAAAAGATAAATAATGAAGGAAGTGTGAGACAAAATAATGAATATAGGGAAGAAATTTAGCCAGGTGTAAATGAAAACTAAACAAAAATATTAAGTCTCGGATGTAAACCTGTAGGTAATCGTAAATATATCATAGTTAGTGATATAAAAAATACGTGGAGAAACACCTGGGCGTAATATCTAGCGATTGCAAGAGGAATGTATAAATAAAAGCAAAAATTATGCAAAAATCGAGTATTCTACGCTCATAAAAGACTTTTAAAAGATAAAGACACTACAAAAAGAACTAAATTTAAAACATGTAAGACCATCATTAGATCAGTGATAATATAATAAGACTTTTAACGTTATTTGCATGCCCGTTGTTAGTTACATTAAACGTGGTTCAATAACACTTTGTATGTTAAAAATATTCTATTTTGTTTTTTTTTTAATTAAGTCTCCATAATAAATTTTCAATTTTCTAATACACTGAGGAAAGCTGTACGGAGAACAAAATAATTAATGTGAATGTATTGCATAAATATACACTACAATTGTAGCTCAGTAAACAAAAACGAATAATATCCAACTAGAGTCAAAGTATTGGCAACTATTTCTTTTAGTTTCAGTATTGTAGATTTTACAAATGTTTGATATTAATATAACACCAAATAATAACGTAAATAAAATAACACTTTCGAAGTTAACATGTAAATATCAAATATAACCATCGCAAAAGTAACATACGAGTAAACCATAATTGTGTTATATGAAGGCAAGTGTGTATTCGATCTTCGTTGAAGAAGATTACTAAATTCGAAACAATAAATATTGTTTGTTATAAGTACCTAATACGACGCTGTAGTGATAGAATTATTCATTTTTGATTATTATATATAGTACTATTTTGTACATTACCAACAATTCCTACGCCTGTGGGTATGTCAGGGGCGACATAACTATTGTAGTTGCTTTTGGGCAATAAATTTTTAGGCCAACGGACAATTCAGTGCACTGTTGGAACACATGCAACACGGACTTATTTGAATTAAAAACCAAACCATGCTTCTAAATTACATAATTAAGTAACATGGTTTGGTTGCAATATAGCCCCGAGTTTCTAATTCCATTTAAACCAAATTCACAAAACAGAAATGTTATATAAGTTGACATATTTTTAGCTTATGTAACTGTTTATATATTTACAGATAAAATGTGTGCTTATTGCAATATGACAAGTAAACCTAATACTAGTTCTGCGTGTTATCTTATGAAACAGATGTTATCTACTAAACATTTTCTAAAACCTAATGATATGTACATAAGTTATAATTTCTTGAAAAGTGGATATTCTTTAGACAAATTGTTTGTGAATAAGAATATAACACTGTGAAGAAGTTGTCTTTTGCGTTCGTTTAACTAACTAACGGTAAATAAAAACACTATATTAATAATAAAATGAAATACACTAAACTAACTATAACAATATTTATATTCACACTTATATAACAATGTTTGTATGTTCATTACTAAATTTATAACTAAGTTCAAGCGCGACAGTCGCAACTTGAATACCTTCTCTCTGGGGGGCGCAATATATATAGTTCTCCGAGATTTCTCGTTCCTTTTATATCAAGTAATTTCCAGAAGGCTCTAGACCGTGTTGACTTCGCGTGACGTCATTGAATGACTGACATCACATTACCCCCTTCTTTAAAAAAAATGTTTCGTCCAGAATCATGCCACTCCTTGGCTCCATCAAGCAATCCACGGTATTATCTTGTCTGGGTGTAAGGGAATATTCAGGCCGATAACTGCAGATCAAAATTTACATACCAATATGTTGGAATATTACTTCTAGCATGATTCTTACAATTCTCCAATCCCCAACACAATTTTGGAAATGCTAACTCTAAAATGTCTTGTTGTAACGTATGTTCACGCAAATGGACCAGGGCCTCTCATAAACCACGATAGGTTGGCTTCAGGCTTGATAGTTCTTTCGTGACCAAATAAAAAATGGATCGTTTTCTGTTTATTATTTGGAGACTCTTCCCAATTGCCGGTCCCTGCCGCTTTAATTCTTTGACTCTGTCAAATATCTCTTTGAATTCTTTGGCAATTTCTCTGAACATTTGTAAGTGTCGGCCTACGCAATGAGCGAGCGCGTAGTCTGCCGGTGCAGTAAACAAATCTCGCTACTTCTCGATGGTCACTCCAAATCGAGCTTTCCTTGAACCATAATAATCCTTCATAAAGTTTTCGAAGGTTGGTTCTTCGTTGTAGCTATCCAATTGGCGTAAGTCAGCGGTTTCGCCATTATTACCTCCAGAGTATGGGGCTAATCGATTGAAATGCACGACTCTTGGTTTACTATGAGGTGTTCGTCTTATGCGATAAATTACATAGTTAATCCGCTCGAACACCTCGTATGGTCATTCCCAATTCTTCTGAAGTTTTGGAGACTGATCCCATCGATGTTGCGGATTATATAACCAAACTCTATCCCCCTCTCGGTGTTCATGTCGTAGCGCTCCTTCTTCCTGTAGCTGGGATCATGGCTATTATGTCTTACTCGATCATGGATATTGTTCAGTTTCCTTCGAAGAGTGATGACACAATCTTCCCCTGAAAAATCTTCTCTAGGCTTGCTCCCAAACTTCAAATCACAGGGCAGTCGGAGTTCCCTGCCAAATAGCACGTAAACTGGCGATTGCCCAGTTGTTTCTTGAACTCTTTTTACCATTATTCCTAATGCCTGGTATGCCATTAGGAATAATGGTAAATGCTGGTTCCAATATCTCTGGTGTTCGGAGACCACTTTGGATAGGCGCTTGATCATAGACTTATTCATCCTCTCTACCATTCCATCTAATTGTGGATGCAAGGGGGCTCCTCTTTCGAAGAGTCCACACATCTTTTCGAAAGGACTAGACACGAAGTTTCGTGTTTGATCTGAATGGGGTTCCAAATGTACACCAAAACCGCTGACGAACTCTTTTACATCATGGGTCACAGTTCCAGCCTCTTGATTTGGTAGAGCATAGGCTTCAACCCATTTAGTAAAATAGTCCATGATCACTATGATGTACTTATTTCCTTTAACACTTTCTGGGAATGGGCTAACAGCATCGATGGCGATTCTTTTGAACGGACTTCCCACATTGTATTGACGCATAGGTGCACGTCGATGTCTCTGGGGCCCATTACTTCCGGCAAAATTAGCACACGTTCAGCACCACTCTTTCACATCTAGTGAACAATTTACCCAGTAAAATCTCTGGCGCTCCTTCTCCAGTGTTGTATGAACGCCAAAATATCTCCCAGAAGCACCATTGTGGAGTTCTCGCAATATCTGTGACGTCCTCTACTTGCGTACCACCATTTGCACTTCCAGCTCGATTCCATCGGTGTTTTCAACCTCACGTCTCAGGAGATCGTCTTTCATGATCATGATTGTAACGACTTCAATTCTTGCCAGGTTGGTCTTTACCCATTTTTCATAGTTTCTTAATTTGCGCGCAAATTGTCTGGTTGCTACTGGTCATCAACCATGGCGCTTCGAAGAGCGTTGGTCTATTTGTCTTCGATTCGGTTGCAATGTTGACAGTCTTCTGCATACAGCCTTCTGGAAAGAGCAACAGCATTTCGATGCTTGAAGCCTGCTCTATGTTCAGTATTGAATTCCATTTTGTAAGTGTGTAAGTGTAGCCTCTCAATCCATCTAGATACTTGACCCTCGGGATTCTTAAATTGTAAGAGCAACTGCAAAGCAGCATGATTAATACCGATTAGGAACTTGTCTATACAGGTACTTGTCGTATGCTCGATGGTCTTAGCTACTGCCAGTAGTTCTCGTCTGGTTACGCAGTAGTTCCTCTCTGGTTTGGACAGGATCTTGCTGAAGTATCCAATGACCTTTTCTTGTCCATCTTGAATATAAGAGAGCACACCACCCAGCCCAACGTTACTGGCATCTGTATCCAGAACAAATCTTCCAGATGCCAGTAGATCACTTAAAACAGGTGCACTTATCAAAGTTCCTTTTAACAACTCAAAGGAGTCTTGGCATTCATTCCAAATGAATGCTCGATTTTCTTTTAGAGTTAATGGTTTCGCAATATTAGCGAATCCAGGAACGTAGCGTAAATAGTACATACATACTCCCAAAAAGATTCTTAGCTCATGTTTGTCTTGGGGCACAGGCCATTTTTCCGCAATTCCCACTATTTCCGGATCCGCACCAACTCTTTTCCAGAAACCACACGTCCAAGGTAATTTACCTCTTTGCAAAAAAGGTGACACCAAATGAATGCTCGATTTTCTTTTAGAGTTAATGGTTTCGCAATATTAGCGAATCCAGGAACGTAGCGTAAATAGTACATACATACTCCCAAAAAGATTCTTAGCTCATGTTTGTCTTGGGGCACAGGCCATTTTTCCGCAATTCCCACTATTTCCGGATCCGCACCAACTCTTTTCCAGAAACCACACGTCCAAGGTAATTTACCTCTTTGCAAAAAAGGTGACACTTCTTCGGACTTAATCTCAGATTGGCGTTTCGCAACCTCCGGAGTACCACTTTCGAATTCTTCATGTGATCTTGAACGGTCTTCCCTACTACAATCACATCATCAAGATATACCAAGCAAGTATTGCATGACAGTCCTCTCAGTACAGTGTCCATGAGTCGCTCAAACGTAGCAAGAGCATTAGATAATCTGAATGGCATGACTCTAAACTACCAAGCCCCCGTGCCTAATCTGAAGGCAGTCTTCTCTTTGTCGTTGAGGTCAATTCCCACTTGCCAATAGCCGCTCTTCAAGTCGAGGGTGGAGAATTTTTTTGCTCCTGCCAATATGTCTAGTGTATCGTCTATCGTTGGCAAGGGACAACTGTCCTTTTTGGTTACACTATTCAATCGACGATAGTCCACGCGAAACCTTGTTAATTCATCCTTCTTACTTACAAGGACCACTGGTAAAGCCCATGGATGATTTTAAAGTTCGATTACTCCTTGCTCTCCATATCTTGTATGATTTGCTTAGCTTCCTTACGTTTTGCCAGTGGTAGCTTCTTGGTCCTTGTTGTATTGCATCGCCGATGTATGCCTGACGATATTGGTTCTTCCCGTTGTGCCACTTTCAGTTTCAGTATTAACTAACATTTTAGCGACAACTATTTCTCAGCCTACGTCGTTACCATCAGCCTTCGATTCCAACATTGTAGCATTTCTTTCAAAATAATCGCCCTCAATACAAGCGGTCAAAAATGTCTCGCCTCTTGCATCCAGAACAACGTTATCTGTAATTACTGTAATTACTCTTACAGATTCATATTTTTTCTCATGAAGAACCAACTCTTCATTATTTATTTAGTGGAACCCGTAAGTGTTCATGATATCCAGTCCCAAGATTATTTCTTCCTCTATGTCGGCTACCAGAACACGATGTCGGATTGATGTGGGTCCTATGATAAAGTTGGCATCCACTTCACCTGCCACAGAAGCTGCTTCTCTAATTGCTGTCTTAAGTCTCTATTTGCTAGAAAATATTTTTTTTAATTTCTGGAAATTAGATCGGGTCGCACAATGGTTTTCGTCGATCCGTATATAACAAGCAAGCATAGGTCCTTCCTATCATAATAGTGTCCACGCACTTGGAGCTTCCTGATGCTGATGAGTCGATGATTGCCCCACTCATCGACCCGGTTTAGCTTTCCTGTTGCACAGCCGATACTTTCTTAACCACCTTACCACATTTACCTCAAATGTGACCAATTTCTCCACAATTCCAGCATTGAGGTTCTCTTTTATTTGGTTTGATCTGATTTAGTACTAGACTAACCACCTGCTCCGTGAATTCTTCGTTTTCCTGTTTGTCGACAGTAAAGACTCTAGCATGGTTCCGAGAGGCTTATTTTGCAATCTGGAACTCAAGTGCGTACGCTAAAGCATCGATTAAGATCTTTGGTCGCGCCAGTCTTAATGTCTGCTGTGTATCGCTATCCCGAAGAACATCTATGAACGTCTGGATAGCCGGGTGTTCCATGCAATTATCTGGCGCCATCGGATATGCTAGTCAAGCCAGACGGGCAATATTTGCCTCAAATTCCTGAAGATTCTCGCCTTTCTTTTGGGATCGATTCTTCAGTTGGGTATTTTATACCTGCTCCAGATGCGCATTTCTAACCGTTTAATGAGTTGGGGATAATCTTTGCGATCTTCAGGAGGTAGTGTCCGCAGAATGTCACTAGCATCACCCCTCAATGCTCTAATTAAAGCAGTAGCTTTCTAGAAAGATGACCATGTGTTTGCTTCTGCGGCTGCTTCGAATTGTGTCAGGTAAGTCGCCTGTGGTAACCAAATCGAGTCATGTATTGAACTACTTATCTTAGTCAAGGTACGACCCCGGTCTTGTTTCTATTATATACTAAACATAACCTCGGTACGTACAAATTACATACACATACGTCCTCGATATGTGTTACGCGCTTTCACCACTTTGTTGATGTTATACTAAGGCCACTAGTCTGAATGAGGGCACTCTGCAGTATATAACAAGATCCATCAGATCTCAAGGGACAGTTAGATATACCGTAAGATATGCAGTAAGACACAGTAAGTCATAGAGAGTGTAATATAGAAACCTCCTTAAGACTAGTGTCTATTTTGTTAATGTACATACTGTTATTTGTTAATTCGTTATAATGTGTTAACTAATTATATGATGTTATCCAAACGTTGCCAGTCTATTATTTAATATATCGGCGAGTCTGCGTACAAACGCAGCGATGTGCCCCTTCAGGACCGGGTCACATTTTTCTCCTCCCCAGCAATAAAAACTTCTTCTTTTAATGCTTCCGTATTTTCAACTAGTCGCTGTTCTAGAACTTTCTCCACTTGTTTCAGACTTTTTCGAAGCTTCTAGAATTTTCCGGTAGTTGTTTTTCAAATTTGTTCATTAGAGACTACTCAATTTGTTTCATTCGAGTTTGTGAATTATCTATTAGACGCTGTTCCAAAGTTTTCACACTGTCCAGATTCTTCTCCACCATTTGAGTTTGTGAATCCATTATGCGTTGTTCCAAAGCTTTTACACTGTCCAGATTCTTCTGTTCTATTTGTTCCATTTTTTTGATAACAGCGAATCCACGCCATACTTGGAACTTGAAAGAGATAATTCTCTGGATCTTCGCCTTCATTGGCCAACGCATCTTGAAGGCATTGCTGGAGCATTGCCTTTTTACTGGACGTATCTTCATTCCACTCCTCTAATTCTCGTTTCAGGTCAGTCAGTTTTAAATCAGAGAGTTTTACTTTATTGCCGTCGCGATATTTAAAATAAACGTCTTTCCGCACTGTATATTTATTTAAATGAATATTTAATTAACACTCAATTGTCCACTTAGTCCGTTATTTATTAATTAATACCACACCGATACTACTGTGAAGAACTTGTTTTTTGGGTTCGTTTAAATGAAACTAACGGCAATTAAAAACACTATATTAATAATAAAATGAAATAGACTAATAACACTTAACTATAATTAACAATAATAATAATATTTATATAACAATGTTTGAATATTTATTTCACATTTATAACTATGTTATAACACGACAGTCGCTGCTTCCTCGCGGGTGCAATATAACGGGTGTTCAGAAACATTCGAAGTCAAAGTAGTCCTTGAAAATATGAAGTCATGTCTCAGATAGATTGATTTTTGACAGACAACAGTTGACATTTAATAATTATTACAAATCAGATACTTAAGTAAAGATATACGATTTTTTGTTCAGAGCCCACTTGACTTCGAATGATTCTGAACACCCGTTATATAGTCCTGCGAAGTTTTCTAGTTCCTTCTATATCGGCTATTTTCTAGAAAACTAGACCGTGTTGACTTCGCGCGGCGGGTGACGGCATTGAATGACTCACACTCAATACACATAAAATGTGATAGTGGTACATTTGTATGAATATTTTTAAAACTCTCCAATTTAGGTTAGGAGGTATTCTCTACCGCAATTTTGTGTTAACGATTCATTATTATCATAGCATTTAGTTGTTCTTACTAATCTATCAACTTATGATTAATGTATACTACCACCATTTTGTGATATTCTTATTACACTATCTTTCTTACCATTATTTGATGGTATTTTTACTACAACTTTATTACGCCACAACTGCGTGATACAAGCATCGCTTTAAGGAATCATTTTTTTATTACACTACGCTGTCGCTATAACTATCTTTTGTAGTATCGACAAGTATTAGACAATCCGTACTAACCAGAAAATGAACTTGTAACTGCCAGGTATCTTGCAATATCGTCTAGAACAGTCAGAAGACGTTTAAAGGAAGATGGATTAAGCAGCAGAAGACCGACAAAGAAAACATTACTCTTGGGAGAGCTCAAAATTCAATAACTACCTTTTGCCAGGAATTATTAGCATTGGACCGTTCATGATTAAAAGAAGGTTTTAGTCTCTGATGAAACAAGGGTTAGCCTACAGTTTCCTGACGGAGTAGGATTGCGATTTGCAAGTTGCAATATCTCTCCACGAGTTCTGGTTGGTGGTGGTTCTGTCATCTTTTAGGGAGGAATCTGTTTCAACCCTCGGAGTAGGTCCATGTGCGTGCGAGGTCTATCAATGCGAATTATTATCTGAAATATATCGTAATTCAACATGTAATGCCATTTGCTCGTTTTGTGGGACCTAATTTTGTATTAATGCAAGATAATGTACGTTGCTACGTGGCTGGGCAAACTGTTGACTACATAAATGCTGTTTATATTCCGTTTATAGATTGGCCATCAAACAGTCCTTCTTTAAATCCCATAGAGCATTTATAGTGCGCTATAAAAAACAGGATCCGAAATCGTATATTCTCAGTTGCTTACCACAATCAACTGGTAGATGCAGTAATTGCAGAATGGGAGACTATTTCTGAATAAATTATTCAACATTTAATTTGTAGTACGCCAGGACGTACGAATGGCGTCATATACGGTACTAATTTCGCGTTGAATTAATTCCATCGATAGTTCTCGTTTTTGCTTTGTTTTCCGGTTTTACTGTATTTTCAAGAAAAAAGTTTTTAATTCAGAAATGAATTAGTATAAGGTCAAGTTTCTTTCTAAGTTCGTTTGCAACCGATTAGATAAATTATACAATCAATTTATTTTATGCCATTTGCTTTTATGTAATTTTGATTATAATATTAATTTTAATATTGTAATTATGTATGCTTTATAAATTTTGTCCAGGAGTTTATATATATATATATATATATATATATATATATATATATATATATATATATATATCGTATCGTGTTGTATTAATAAAATTCTTATAAAAATATGTAAAAAATTATCAACAATGACTTCTTCGGTCCATGGTGCGAAAATTTATGTTAATATCAGAAATGTATGGATTATTGAACAATCGAATTATCAGCGAAGGAAGAAGATAGTTTCGAAAATATTTCGAAGAAGATAATTTAAATTTAAGAAAATTTAAAAAATGACATTCATTCTTCGATTTTAACCGCATGTACGATATTATTGGTGAAGTTTTATTAATACCGAATAATCTGTTGACATTATTTACATAATTTTCGTAGTTATTATTTTGCTCAGTCCATGGTCATCCAATTTTAAATTATATTTTTATTTACGGATGACGACACTTTACCTTAGTTAATTATCAAATTGTGTAAAATTACATATACGGTGCCTTCAATCTTTCAAGGTAATATATTATTCACAAAAAAATTATTGTAGTTTACCGTAATAAATTACAAGTACATCGAAAAGAATATACGTGATAAGTAGAGCTGAGGATGTTTGCGGTACGGCAGGACCGTATGTAGTGCATCCCCACATTTAACTATTTATCTAAATATTCTCTGAAATGATTTGCCGGATCTCATAAATTAATAGAGTGATATTTTAGTATGCACTGGATATTGTTATTATACAAAATCATAATAGCCATTTGTATTTATGGATCATAAATAATAATACGCATGTATTTGTATTTGGTTGTGAATTCAATTTAAACTTAAAACGAATCGTAATATTTTAACGACAAGCCGTCCTTACAATACATGCATTCGAGACAAAGTGTGCAACTCTACGAATAACTTCCATAATTGATCGAAAATGGACATTTTGGAGCTGAAGTAAAGCCCCTATTCTTAGAAAATTTTATTACTGTCGTTAAGAACTATTATTATAAACAACAAAGGCCTTTTATTAGTGTTGAAGTTTTAGTTTCATTGAATTTCCATGTTGTAAGTAGTCAATTGTAAAGTGTTCATTCACAATATTCTAAAACAAGGTGTAAATTTAACTAAAATCCAGAAAAACACATTCTGATAATATATTACTAGATTAGAAGCTGTGTTTATTACTATTTATTATATT
Source organism: Melolontha melolontha (assembly GCA_935421215.2). Taxonomy (NCBI): domain Eukaryota; kingdom Metazoa; phylum Arthropoda; class Insecta; order Coleoptera; family Scarabaeidae; genus Melolontha; species Melolontha melolontha. The sequence continues at coordinate 83,899,706 of OW285242.1, read as the reverse complement.
ATTTTTATAACCAAATGCAATAAAAGCTACGAAAACAAAAGAAACCTCGATTTATTAAAATCTTGTCACACAGCCTTTCAAAGCCTGGCAGCACATATTTTGCATATATTTTATATATACTACCTACTTGAACTAGGTGAATGAAGTTAGAAGTTATAACTTATAAAAATAATATAATAAATAGTAATAAACACAGCTTCTAATCTAGTAATATATTATCAGAATGTGTTTTTCAAATATATACAAATATATACATATATATATATATATGTATATATTTGTTCGGCTATAATGAATTCGGGTTCGCGACTTAGTCATGACGATAGATTGAAGAATGGTTTGTTGAACGAACATAAATAAATTTAATCCAGTTTCGCTTCCCTTTGATCTAGTATATAAGAGTGACGTGTGCATACAGTAGAGTATCTCTTCACCGATTCTACACCTCCTCATTGACCTTGATCGCATATATATATTGGCGATCAAGGTCAATGACGAGGTGTTAGAATCGGCTGAGGGAATATGAGGTGGTAAATAGGAGGTTCCAGAATCATATTGGTGATCAAGGTCAATAGGGTGGTTTTAGAATTGATTGAGGGTGTTTGAAGGTCAAGGTGACTGGACGCCTAATCTCAAGGTCATCACTTTAAGATTAGATCGAGGTAGGGGTTCAACCGTTAATATATAAATAATAATGAATGAATTTTTCTCTCATAAAGTGTTAAGTTTTGTCAATATTTGTTTGAAAATATAAGCGAATATGGGTGCTGCACATGAAAGAAAAAATAGAGTGGAGATTATAGTGGAATTAGAATGGAGTAGAGATGATGAGTTAAGTGAAGCTGAAGACAATATCGACGACGATATTGATGAGGAGCAAGGAGATGATATAGACGAGGTAGATATTGAGGAGGGAGAAATTGAGCAAGACATATTTGAAATAGAGACATTATTCTAATCGATGATATGGACAGTAGAATGTATGACTTTGGTTAATTGGATGGATTTATTAATTATACATATAATGCTAAGATGTTTATTGTTACTAGTATAAATAAGTAAATGTAATTTATAAGTTTGAAATGATTTCACACATAAAATAGTATAATATTAAGCATGACCTTGGATGAGGTGTATATAAGGTGACGGTCGTTTTATTCCAGTTACAGTTGGCCCGGTACAGTGGAGGTGTCGCTTTTATTCAGTGCATAGGAAAATAATAATAAGTTAATATGTTAGAATGTGAATACTGTGGGAAGACGTTTACTCGAGGAGATAACAGAAGTCGCCACATGATAACTTCTTGTAAAGGGAAGAGAATGAAATTTAACGATAACGAAGTAGAATTAATGAAATGTGAAATCTGTGATGTATATGTAGAAACAAATTGTTATACTGCACATATCCGCAGTTCTTTACACCGAACTAAATCGTTCGTATTAATCGATAACGGTGTAAAGAAGAGTGTAGGCACGTTCGGGGATAGAATAGTAAGTTATCAAGTATGTGATTCGTCTCGCATATACGTTGATGTAGAAGAATTTGCAAATAATATTAGGGAGAAAGTGATAGCACTTATGGATAGTATTGTAAGTATACATATTCTAAGTATTCTAAGTATATATTCTAGTATTCTAAGTATACATACTTCTGTGAAAGTCAATTTGGAATTGTATGGCTTATATTACTTATTGAAGAAGGAGAATGTTGAAATAAAATCGTTTAATACTCGAAATAAAGTCATAACCTATGCAAGTAATTTATATGAGCTATACGCAGATTTTATTGATGAGATTAAGAATAAAATGAGTGAATTTCAGGAGCGGGATTCAGGTAAAATAAGATTATTAATTATTTCCTCACAGTGTTATAAATTACTATTTTACTATATTTCAGGGTGGACATTGAGCAACGTTTTATTTTTGTAAATAAATATAAGTAGGCTTAGTTCATTGAGAGGTTCCACTTATATGGACTTGCCACGATCAATAAAGAAAAAGAAGGTTATAATAAATGTTCAAAATTCTGACAACAAATGTTTCGCTTGGGCCGTTACTTCTGCTTTAAGGGAACCAGTAGGACTTCCGCAAAGAGTTTAATCGTATCCACATTATAGTACAGTGGCAGATTTTACTGATATACAATTCCCTGTAAATTTAAAAGATATCCATAAGTTCTAAGAGTAAACTAATATATCCATTAATGTATATGGTATTCAAGAATGTTTTCAGAATAATGTGAGAGCTCAAGAAGTAGTGGGTCCATCATATTTTACGAAGCGGAGAGGAATTGCTCATATTAATTTATTACTTGTTACCTCGGAAAATGCCAATTCACACTACTGTTGGATTAAGAATTTGTCGCGACTCACAGATCTCACAATCTTTGTCAGGACATCAAAAATTTTCTTCACATCTGAATATAAATTACGAAGACATGAGAATGAAGATTGTAAGCAGGTGAAGGTTGTGTTTTCTGGCACAGAATTAAAAATAAATAAGTACGCAGAGGAACTACCAGAATATGTATTAAAATTTTATAAATTTGAAACACAAATAAGGGTTCCTTTTGTAGTTTATGCTGATTTTGAAGCTATATTAAATCCTATTGATACGTCAGAACCGTATCCTTCCAAACCATTTACTGTGAAATCTTTCGAACATTTATTTATTATATTATATCTATATATATATATATATATATATATATATATAAATAAATAAATAATCTTTCGAACATGAACCATATTCTTTCTCTTATTATGTGAAATGTAGTTTTGATGATAATCTGAGTAAATTGCGTTTATATTGTGGGCAAAATGCAACCATATCTTTTATTAGAGAGCTAGAAACTGATGTTACTTTCTTATATAAAAATTATTTAAGTAAAGAAGTAGAAATTAAGCCTTTAACTGATGAAGAGTGTGATAAATATGAGTAAGAGACATTGTGTCATATTTTGGAAAAAAAAATAACAGTCCCTGAAGAAAAAGTTCGTGACCATGATCATATGACTGGATTGTATCGGGGTTCAGCACATATGGTATGTAATATAAATTATAAAGAGCCCCGATATATACCTATTATCTTTCATAATTTATCAAATTATGATACACATTTGTTTGTAAAAGTGCTGGCACTGGAAAAGGAGGATGTAGATGTTATTGCGCAAAATAAAAAGAAATATATATAATTGTTTCAGCCTTTACTTGATGAAATTCCATTATAACTATTATCAGGATAAAATAAAACAAATTTTAATGAATCTCACTTTTTAATTAACAATGTAACGATCGTTTCGCTCCAACCTGAGCTTCATCAGACATATAACTTCTGTCTGATGAAGCTCAGGTTGGAGCGAAACGATCGTTACAGTGTTATTTAAGAAGTGAGATTCATTAAAATTTGTTTTATTTTATCCTGATAATAAATAAATATATTTCATTTTCAAAAAAAGTTTACGTTGGAGATATGATAGATTGTAATTGTAAGAAAAGAAACGTGTGCTACAAGTTGAGATTTATAGACTCACTTTGATTTATGAATTCCTCTTTGACGAAATTATCATCTTATTTAGATAATGAACAATGTGAGGGAATAAGAGCATAATTAATTTAATTAAAGTTTAAGAGCATGAATTAACTTTTAATTATCATTATTACTCATCATCACTATTGATATTTGGAATTTACTGCAAGTGAGAATTAATGAATATTAAATCACATTCTTACATGTAAATGTCGACTTATTTAATGCGTTCGAAACTACAATCCGACAAACTAAGTTTGTACTAGTATGCAGAACACACCCTTTCGCGACAACGAACTTCCTGGTGATTAGGTTAATTAAGAATTAAGAAATACTGAAAAAACAAGTCTATCAATCTATCAATCTATCAATCTATTGATATGTTCAAGTATCAAAGTTTTAATTTGTTCGAGTCGATTTTTTTCCTCCGGTAGGATTGAACTTTCTCATTAATATGAACACCTGGGATGTTCGCATTAATGGCACCATTGTGGAATTGAAGAAAGAGGTCGGAGCTGGATATCTGCTCATTCACAGTGACTAATATATGGGAAAGGGAAGCATCTCTAACTGACGAATTTTCCTCAAATTGCGACATAATTTTGTCAGAAAGTTCTTTAAAATCCGCAGCGAGAGTGTTGCGTGGTTGATGTTGACGTGATGGTTGAGGTTCTTGATATTCTGGTTCTGATGCTGATGGAAGTGGTAGAGGTTTAAAAGGTATATTTGATCTAGGTTCGGAGTTTTTTTGGTAGGTTTTTTGGTAAGGGTAATCAAAGGTGAAAGATGAGACAGTAATGAGGAGTTTTGATGTCGAGAGGGGCCTGGTTGAGGATCTGGATCTCGAGAGGGAAGCGATGGATTGTCAGATGATTGAGCAGATAGAAATATGACCGATGATGACTCATGTGCCACTATTGGTTCTGCCATAGGTGATAGGTGTGGTGTGTGTGGTCCCCCTCCGATGCTTGCTAGAAATGCGTGTAGAAGCAGCAATTGCATGCGTCCAAGCAACTGTATGCGTCAGTGTACTTGTAGTATTTGTTAGATGCGTTCGTGTATTTGTATTTGTTAGATGCGCCCGTGTATTTGTAGTATTTGTCAGTTGACGTTGTTGTCGTCGTTGTTTTTGTTCTCGTTCTCGTTTTCGCTGTTCTCATTTGCGTTGTTGTCCTCGTTTTTTTTTTGTTTTTGTTGCTGTTGTTCTCGTCTTCGTTGTTGTTTTCGTCGTCGCTGTTGTTGGTACTGTTCGTACTGTTCTTGTTGGAATTGTCTTGCATACTGTTCTCGTTGGAATTGTCTCCTCTACTCATTTCAGCAGTGCTCAGCGGTGCAATAGTAGCAACTTGAGACAACACCGTCGGAAATTCTGTCTCAATCATATGACCAACTACATCAGCAGGGACAACGGTAAATAGTGCAGTCGATGGTGGTGGAGGTATCATCAATGATGGGGGAGGTGGTGGTATCACAATTGATGTTGAAGCACCCACCGCTCTATCTACCGCCGTCGACAGTATTTCATCATCTATTTTTTCAAATTCCAGTTGCTCTAGCTCTTGCATAAAGAAAATTGAATTGGGAGTATTTACGAGGTTTACAGGGTTGTCAGCACCTGTTGCTGTGAAGTGGGTGAATGAGTGAAATTTGGTGTCTCCTAAAGAATAATAATTCAAATAAATTCTTAAGAATTTAAGAGTTAAAGAATTTGAATTAAAATTTAATTCAAATTCTTTAACATTACACGAATATTGACGAATATTGAACATTACACATGTTCACTGTCTTTTACACATGTTCACTGTCTTTCACTGTCTTTATGGCATATATAGAAAATAATAAAAATATATTCAAATCAAATAAGCAGCAATTTTTAGAAATAATAAGCAGCTACTATAAAAAATATAAATAAATATCAATTTCAAATACTGATATTGAAATAAATATCGATAATTTTATTTATATCATTAATTATCTAATTACTTTCAAATAGGAAAGTAATTAGAACACAAAAGAAATAAACATTTTAAATAAATGTAATACATTAATTTATAAAATACAACTGCATTTAAAATGTTGTTCAGATATAAGAAATATATTACAGTGAATTATAAATAATTGAATAAACAAATACAAGAAAAAACATATATAAATATAGTAATAATATTAATATAGATATTCACTTACCATTGTGTAACTTGTTATTTGTACCTCAGCAAAACTAAATCGTATTTATATGAAAATAATGTCAATTATTTATGTAAATTTACATTTTACAAATTTCCATTGACGTCAATCTTATCACAAGTTATGTGAATTAATTTATATGCTAATTAAAAAATTCCATCGCAATTTAATGTAAAAGGACAAGTTGTTTACATCTTAGGTGTGACCTTGAACCGGGAAATTTCCAAAATTCTTTGAAAAGTGGAGGAGGTAATTTTCAAAAGTAGGTCACCGGGGCGAGCCCCCTGCCCCAATCCCCACCTCCTCGCGCTCACTCTGCGCTTCGCGCTCCGTGGCGTCGCTACGGTGTGGAGAGTCCGGGGGCTCGCCCAACCCCTGGACTCTCTCTTTTTTTCCTTTTTTTCCCATTTTTCCTTTTACATTATTTAATAAAATATAATTTAAATTCAAATATTTATTTATAACGACGCACATAAATAAATTACAAACATTAATACACTATACTAATACAAACACTATAAACCATTCTATCTGCACATATAACAATTTCTTCTCCTAACAGGTCCACCAACTTCATCACCCTCTATGACATAAAGACTTACGCACGGTCTACATCCCATTAAATCAATATCTTCTTGATAACTTCTAGGTAATCGACGCCAAACAAATTCTAAACTTAAACATCCTATAATACACATTAAATATGTCTTAGGCACATAAAATAAATCATCATCCAACCCAGAAAAATTTCCATCAATGTCAAGTCGTCGTAACACATTACCAATCCTCTCCACAACATAACTTCTTATAGCACCGCACGCATAACCCATTTGTTGTAATGGGGACATATAACCAACTACGTTATCCTTCAACTTTCTTTCTAACAGAAACTTATACAATCGTTCCACATTAGACAAAGCACAAACAACATAATTACTAACATGAAAACTACAATTACTATTACCATTTAATAAAAAAAATGTCCTTCCGCAACTCGTAATTGCTCATCGATATATTTCTGTAAATCCATTATATCAGTACCCTCCGGAATAATTATCTCCATCCACACACTTGATTTACTTTTTGACTTCAAAGTATATTTAAAAACATTATTTTTGCTAGTAAGATTAGGTAGGTATAGAATTATAAGTTTGCAAACTTAACATACACATTTCATATTCACCATTGAAGTAGGTGGATTCAACACACAACCCACCTTAGATCCCTTTCCTGTTAAAACGAAAGCCAAATTATGCACACTTCCATTACCATCTGCTTCCATTTATAATGTAAATTCAACTTTCTAATATGGTTGCACTAATAATTAATAAAACAATCACAACAAATTCTTTCTTATTTAATAAATACTTTCAAAAATAACAAACACAAATGTCCACAATTTTCACTGTTAGTGTCTTGATATCTTTCATAGTTATACTGTATAACACCACCACCATTCGATAATAAATACCTTTCAACCTCAATCGGAGATCTTAAATCACCATAACTATCAAAATACTTTATTACAGCATTATTTTTCTTATATGCTACCCAATGAGTCCCTTCCCCATCATCATCATCCAAATTTACTATTCCATTTTCCCTTTTGCGTATAATTCTCGGTAACACATCCTTACTAAAAATACCCCGAAATTTACCAATTCTCCACCTTTGAACATACACCCACAAATACTTTTCTGTTAAAGATCTTCGAGGTAAACTGCTTATCAGTTTTTTTTGAACTAGCACTATTTGGTAAATAAATACCACAACCAGATTTATACGGTTTTACATATAATCCATTTCCAACAGATACACCACATCCAGACTTATATGGTTTTACATATAAACCACTCCCAGATTTTGGTTCCATAGCAATATTTTGTCGCTTCGCTTCCTCTAATTGATCCCTTTCAGCTTTTGCAGAAGTTACTGCTTTTGCAATTGCTCCTGCTCCACCACCTAATGATCCTAAAGCACTTAACGTTGTAAACAATGGGATTAACGGTAAAAATCCACCTTTTTTGGTATTGCAATTACCCTGGATCGCGGATATTTTAATCGCCTTCCAGATTTCATTAAACTTTGATATGCAACTATAGCATTCTCTAAAACACTCTTCTTCTTACCGATTCGTCTTATTGCATTCCGTACTTTCTTCATTCCTTGCAAAATTGAAATAGCACCACCTAATCGATACCCCTGCCTGCTCCTCCTATAACTTCTTCTACTACCATTCCTTCCACTTTTACTCATTTTTTTCCGTTGTCTACTCCAACCCATACCTAATTTTGTTTTAGCGTTCATCGCAGCTGAAACCATAGTTGCAGCTAACCTTTCTCCTATACCTGCGTTTGTACTCTTCACTCGTCCTACAGCCTTTTGATACAATTTCTCATCCGCTTCGTGCCTTTTTAACAATTCACTTGATTGTGCATATGATATATCGTGCTCTTTACAAGCCTCATCCAAAATATTCACCCCCTTATCACCTCTTTTTAATCGTTCTTCTAACCTTGTTCCTGGACCACAAAATCTATAACCCGGTATGGGGAGCTTATTTATCATAGTATTCCACAATCCACCACCTTTCCTTTTACGTGCCTTATTTAAATTAGCACTTCTAAATACCATCACAGTCTTATATATTAAACTATCTCAGTCAACATCAACAATCTAAATGACCAAAACCGCATCTGTAATTACCATATATACAAATACTTATTAGTCGATTTCTCTTAACCCTAAAGACCCTTAAATTTGTCTCACGGAATTAATTCCTTACAAATTTCAAAAACAAAACGCTTTAAATTTATTTTAGTATTGTAAAGACGGCAGACTATGTGCCAGACAGACAAGAATCATTTCACCATGTGTACTAAATATTGTTTTGGATACTATAATATAAATATGTTTTGAAGGTGCATCTGTTATTGCCAATAATACCACTTTTTCTTTAGAATAAATGTTTCGTTCATTGTTAGAAATACAAAATAATGTTTTTTTTTATTTTGATTTAGAACAGTAAAATATATGTTCAAATTCTGTTATCTCTTTGATAAATGCATGTATGGAAATATTTAGGAAACTGAATATAAACTATAACTATAAACCATAACTACTAAATATATGTTTTTCTGCTCCGATATGTAAACAAAGCGAGAGGAATGAAAAATAATATTTAGTACAGGTGGTGAAATGATTCTTGTCACCATGCATCGGGCACATAGTCTGCCGTCTTTAATTATATGTCATAATCATATATAATTTTTCCTCAAATAATTTACATCATTTTTAATTTTCTGAGGCCAATACATTACTAACTCCTTCATTATACTAACACATTCGGATATTACACCATTTTACATTCGATCGATTTCTACATCCACTTCTCCACCACTTTCAGCTACACATCGGACCATATCATTATAAAATACATTATATTTCATATCGTCTAGATCCGCTAATCGACAATCGAATGTTTCCTTCAACCGCCATAACTCCGATAAACTTTCAAACGCTAAATACACATACTAGCCACCTTTTTCTATCTTCACAATTCTACTCACTCCATCAAATGATTATTCATACCTCTAAAGCTTGGAAATATGCCATTATTATAATTAAAATATTGCCTTAAATTGGCAGTCTCCGCCATTACCCACTTCCAGTCTTTTGGAATAAAACAAACACATTGTTTTTTTACTCCAACAATTTTTAACCTTGGTTCAAAATCTTGATGTGGTAATAAACCAATACATATCCATTTCGAATGACTTTTATTCAGAAAAAAAAAATTTTTCTCCAACTAATAGTAACTCCCAAATTGGTTCTCTAACATATTTTTCTACAAATCTTTCACCACTTAATGTATCTCTTGCAAAATTCTCTACAGCAGCATTTACATGTTCCCAAAATTTATTAGATTCAGACATTTTAGTAAAGAATTCTTCAATGCTCAACTCTACCTCAATATCTCCAACCACTTGTAAACCTCTATCAATACTATCATCTTTTGCCAATTCAGTTTCTTCCACTATCAAGCAATCACTGCTATCTTTTTCCAATTCAATTTCTTCCACTATTAAAGAACATAAAGAACTCTGTGGTACTTTACTAAACTTCCGCTTCAATATATTCTCTAATACTAGCATCTACTTAACCCAAGCAAACTTTATCTACCCTAACATTATCCCCACCCTAACATTCTTCTTTATTCTTTAATATTCAAATGACCTTGATCGCCCCCAATCAATTCTAAAACCTCCCCTATTGACTTTGATCGCCAATATGATTCTGGAACCTCCTATTTAACCTTCACCTCATATTCACCACGCATTCCCCCTCACCTTGTTCAAGAAGGTCGATTATTCTCAGCCGATTCTAACACCTCCTCATTCATCTTGATCTCCAATATATATGCGATCAAGGTCAATGAGGAGGTGTTAGTCATTGCTTTCATATGACATTAACCTTGGTGCTACCTTGCCCTCCATATAACCTTGAATGACCTTTAAAATGGTTTTGACCTTGAGATGACCATTCAGTAACCTTGGTTGACCTTGATCTCCCCTTGACCTTGACTGACCTTTAAAATGACTTTGACCTTTGTATGTTCTTTCAATAACCTAGGTTGGCCTTTAAATGACCTTGATCACTCAGCCGATTCTAACACCTCCTCATTGACCTTGAATATGCGATCAAGGTCAATGAGGAGGTGTTAGAATCGGCTGAGATACTCTACTGCATACAATTCCTATTAGCGTATTGAAATTATTATCAAATATGGTTTATAAAGTTAGTCGAAAATCTCTTTCCTTGTCACATAAATTCAATATAATTCAGAAGATACAAAATAATTGCGCAAATGCCCAAATTTGTCGTGTATGCCTTTGGGGAACTAAGAGTAAAATAATGAAGTACATAAACACATACAAGTTGATCTGTAACAAAAATACGCCACCTAGAGGAATTATCGAGTTAGTAATTTATAGCTACAACAATGTGACTTTTGAAAGTGATGAGAACCTGGCAAAGAAGAGATTTAATTTCCCACAGTAGATGGAGCCTTTTTGACATTGAAACATGTAGAAAATGTACAATTTTTTAAGTCAGCAGGCTGCTTAGAATACAATACCTAGAAGAATTAGAATACCGAGAAAGAGAAAAGTTATAAGAAGTTGTTTTCTTCCTAGATTCACAGATTTCCCTAGATTCTTTTTCTAGGCACATAAATTTCATCCAAGAAACGTTTATTTACTGTTTTTATTATCATATTACTTATTTTCTGGCATTTGCAGAATAAAGACGTCGAAACAACAATACATTCAACAGCATTCGACAATATATAGTTTTTTTTTTATAACGCTTGGATATTACAAACCAATAATTACACAAACTTTTGTTAATCAAAATAATTTTCATTTGCTTGAATAAACTTTTGACAACGATTAAAACTGACATAAATAGTGTTTAAAAATGAATATCTGGGGATGATAGTAGTTTCAACGATACCATTAACCTTTTCTAAATTAAGAAATTCTTTTGGTCTTCTGCATGCATGCTATCGAATTTCATAATTAAATCTTTGTTTCGTAATTGTTGTTTGCGATGTATAAGTTCTAGCATTGTCGTGCAACAGAATAGATCTCTGTCTGTTTACGAGTGTCAAACTACGTATTTTCAATTTATGATGTTGAGTATATTATCAGCATCTACTGTGGATTAAATGCTCTTCTATGATAATTGACATATTTTATCATTTTTCTAAACATTGTTTAGAAAAATTCGTGATTATTATTATTCACGAATAATTTTCGATACCTACGATAGTCATAAGACGGCAGACTATGTGCCCACACTGTAAAATTTAATATAATATAATAAATTTAATATATATATATATGTTTATATACTGAAAAGGATTGTTCGACGTTGAGAAATGTTATATTTGCATAGTTAAAGCGCTCTTTGTATCTGTACAATGGATCTTCAGTATTGGTAAAAAGTTGCCCTAATATTGTAAAATCTACATTTTTATCTAATACACCTTATGTGTATTATTTATTAAATTTAACAGTGTGGGCACATAGTCTGCCGTCTTTCATATCAACTCTATTTATAGCGACTATATTATTTATAAGTATAAATTGGTAATAATAATAATAATAATAATAATAATCAGAAAGAAAATTCACATATACGTATGGAGTATGTGAATATACTAATATCAAAATAAATTTATAACTGGTACTGAACTATAAATTAAACGTTCAATAAATTGGGATTCATAAAATAACTTTAAAAACTATAAAATAATTATATTTTACCCCATTTCAAGTTTTATTTTCATTATTAATACTTAAAGATGTGTTTGTACAATTACAGGAAACTAACATATAGAAACAAACATAGCAAATATTAGAGCATAAACATAAAACAAGTGAATGTATTTCAATATCCAGGAACAATACTAGACAAAAGAGGCACTCAAGAAACAGAAATAACAAAAGTAGTTGCAGAAAGAATAAATCTCTACTATGCAATGAACAATAAATTCATAAGTAAAAAATAAGTATCATAGAAAACAAAACTCAAAGTATTTAAAACGATATTCAGACTACTAACTTTCGTTTGTGAATCATGGGTATTGAATGAAAAACAAAAAAGTAAAATATAAATGGTGAAAATGAAATATTGAAGAAGAGTTCGAGGACTGACGACTAAAAGAGATAAAATTAGGAGTGAAAACATAGAATATACTTTAAAATACAGTCACACCTGAAATTTGGAATGGTGGAGACATTTAACGAGTATGTGTGGATCAAAACCAGTAAAAAGAATATGGGAAGCAAAAGTACAGAAAATAAAAGCGGGGAGGGTTTAAACAAACATCGGACAATGCAGTGGCGGGTATATTACAGAGAAAGAACGAAAAATGGATAGAAGCAAAACAACTGGCAAAAAATGGAAAATAATGGAAGAAGTTTGTCTATAGTTGAAGTGCAAAAGGAACATTTCTACACCATCGTAGTTTTTCTTCCTCTTATTCTTATACTACATAGTCTATCTGATATTCCCTTGAATTCAATATCATTTTTTAATTTCTTGTTGGTTATAAATCCTAATCCTAATCCTAATTTTTTCTATGATATACAGTGGACGCCCCTTAATGTGATCAGTTTGGTACGGGACTGCTGTGATAATAATAACCCAATGATAATACACGATAAATAAAAATATACATACATATATCTTTATAAAAACTTTATACTAGAAGAAATATACAATAATACAAACTTTATAAAGGTCAAATTTTAACACAATCATAATACATAAATGTTTATACGTACGTATGTACTAAAAAAATTCTTTCAAAGTTGATTGCCGTTCGTTGTTTCTGAGTAGGTTATTAATAAAATCTTCATAGTTATAATGCTTTTCGAATTCCATTGATCTTTCCTGCACTCTCATGCGCAAAACTTTTAATGCTTGCCTCATTTGAGCATCTGGTGGTGGTTTTTCCATTGGAGGATATTACTCGCATTCATTTTCTTCTATTTCGCCTCTTATTGATTCTGAAATAGTAACCATCTCACAAATGTCATCGTCAGTTAACTGTGCTGCAACTTCAACGTTTTATTCAATAGCTATCCATTCTTCAAATTCATTTTCTATCATATTACTTGGTTTCAACTGTTGAATATTTAAAATTTCCTCTTCCACGGGTTCAGTCGAAAATCCTCCATGCTTGAAACAATTCTGAATGGTATTCTCTGATACATGATTCCATGACATTGCATCTAGCATCTAGAAGGCTAGTTTTTTCGCCAAATCATTTGCACTTACTTTTAACGTTTTAACAATATTTCGTAAAATTCTAATACCCATTTCACGTTGATAATACGCCTTTAGTGTACGCATGATTCTTTGATCGCATGGTTGTAAAATTGACGTGGGGTTAGCCGGTAAAAAACAACTTTGATGTTCTTTAGTGATAAGTTTACACTAAACGCAGTGCAATTGACAACGAGTAAAACATTTTTACGGTTCAATTCAGCATTCCAGTTAATTAACCACTCGTTAAAAATTACTGTTGTTATTCAAGCATTAGAATTTGAGTGGTAATTTACCGGTAACGTACTTACGTTTTAAAACATCGATTAATAATCTGATATTTACTATTACTAAAAGTTTATCTTTATTCCCAATCATATTAATGCCACATAGGACGATTAATCGTTCTTTCGAAATTTTATAACCTTGTGTGCCTCCATTTTTAAACATATATGTGCCACATTCTCTGGTGAAAATTCAGGAATAATCTTAGCCCATACATTAGCATCTTTTATTTCTCCATGTACATTAAACAACCATAATTTCAATGCCGATTCGACTTTTTCATCTTTTCCACCACGATTTCCCAGTTCAAATTTTCATTTTGACTTGCAGCTTCCATAAGAACGTTTCCATTTTTTAAATTTCGTGTGATATCTTTAGTTGTACAACTGCATTGTGTTGATTCATTTTCGGTAACATATTATATTTTTCAAGAATAGCACATTTTTCTTTAAGGGATAAATATTTATTATCAGAATATTGATAACAATAGCCAAAGTTCGGTTATAGTAAGCGGATTAATTTTAAGTAACTTTATATGATGTGGTTTGGATCTGATATGTTGTAATAACAATAACCGATTGATAATATTATCCGCGACTATAATATCCGACCACTGTATTCCACTATTAAAAAATACGTGGTATTTCAATTCTCTTATTATTATGATTTCCTGTTTCGTTTCTTATATATGTCAATTTAGTACTTTTTCATTTCCCCAACTAATAAGTGTTTTAAAGCTCCTTCTTCAAACTTGCTCCTAACATTCCATATACCTAAACTTATATGTTATTTATTTTCGTTTTTCCTTCGTTTCCTTATTTTAGTTTCATATATGTCTTTAATTTATTTTCTTGCCTGGTCGAATCATATTTTGCATTTAATAATCTCATTTTCGCAATTTTTTTATATTCTTCTGCTAATATATCTTATTTTTTTACAATTTGCTGTCCAATTATTATATTTCTATATTTCTCCTTCCACTATTAATTTCGTGAACCCAACCTTAATATTCTTCTGTCTAATAACACAGGCCTACAAAGGCTTTTCCCTTTAAGATATAAGTAGCATTCCCAATAATTTTTTTTGATTTTAACATTTTGGATTTTAACATTTAACCCTGAGGGTTCAATTCGAAAGGGATAAAACTTTTTCAAACAAGTCCTAACTAATTGTTAATGCATTTAGTGACTCTATTAGAATAAAGATTAAATTTCCATTCATAATTTGTTAAATAATTCATAATTAGTATAAGTAATACGTCTTTATGACACTAAAAATGGGTGATTTTCGCCTCTTAAGTAATGAGCCTATTAATACATGGTTTATTAATTTTTTTTTAATTAAATGCGAATATATCGAAAGTTTTCAAGTTAGCTGGACAAGAAATTCTGCGAATTTAACTTTTTTTGTGGAAGTTATAGGCACTTGAAATTGAGGTCCTTTACACATTAAGCTGGTTATTGTGAAACAGTTCGTGAAGGCTTTAAATAAAGAAGGAGAAGGTTTCAAATATCTGCATACAGTTTTTCTATCATTGTCAGGTGCTAAACTGAAAGAAGGAATTTTTGTTGACTCTGATATAAGAAAATTAATGAAGGATGA
Organism: Melolontha melolontha; assembly: GCA_935421215.2. Classification (NCBI taxonomy): domain Eukaryota; kingdom Metazoa; phylum Arthropoda; class Insecta; order Coleoptera; family Scarabaeidae; genus Melolontha; species Melolontha melolontha. Next base: position 83,884,269 of record OW285242.1, on the reverse strand, counting down.
AAAATTCGATAAAAAACTTAGCCAAATTGAGCTAGAAGGATGGAAATCTTTTAAGGAGGATGAAAAATTTCTTAGGGATCAATAAATTCCCTGATTATAAAGAAATAGTGGCGAATATGATTGCAAATTTTGGCTTAATGGGCTGTCCTATGAGCATTAAACTTAATTACCTGAATTCACACATTGACTACTTTAAGGAAAATTTAGAAGCCGTTAGCGAAGAGCAAGATGAAAGATTTAACCAAGATTTGAAATATGTACATGGAAAAAGGTATCAGGGACGGTGGAATACAAACATGTTGGCTGCTGAGGCGAGATGAACCAAACCGAAAATTTAAGAGAAAATCTCAAAATAGAAGCTTCGGAGAAGAAAGGGCAACATTTCATAAAGATAAATGTCATGTTTATGTTTTCTAAGGAAAGGTGTCTTTTTTGTGATTTTCTTCCTATGTCTCATCTAAAAAGTATAGACGCGATGGAGAAAAATTGAATATATATTGGTAATCAGCGCATCAAAATACTTCAGAATCAGTCATCGAATTCAAAAGGGAACGTCATGACTCCAAATTTTCAGGCGTGCGTAATCTTTTGTATTTCCCTTTATTCGTTAGTCATATCATCATTGCTATATATTTTATCTTCCTGTCTATATTTTAGTATAGTTTTGTTATCCATTATTTTATTTTATTATCTTCGTTATTGTTTTTTTATCATTATACTTTTTCTAGTCTTTTATTTACTTCCTGCCTTAGTTCATCTATTTTTTTTACCGCACTATTATTAATTTCTGCCAAGTCTTTCAATAATATCATGAATTGCGACATCATATCATCAGTTTTTGATTAAGTTCTGTGTATTTTTGAAATAGTTCTTCAACTTCTGCTCCTCTTATCCTTTTAGTTTCCTCTAAAATGTAACCTTCTGAGTTCATCTTCTTAATTTAAATTAATTAATTAATAATCATTTTTCTTAAATGATCTTATGTGTCCGTACTCTGTCCTTTGTTCACCTGATCACTATTACACGCTCACCGCACAAAAGGTCTGGTTTCGGTCGACCCGGTGCATAGTAGACAACCCTTATAAGGAACAAGTATAAGAAGATTGCTAACAAATAAAAATGACTATGAAGGAGAACACAGAAAAAATTTTACGAGAAATAGGCAGAAGACAAAAAAAATTAATGGTTTGAAGAGGAATGCAAGAAATTATTGGAATATAGAAACAAAGTAAGAGTAAAACTGTTAGATGAATGCAACGAATAAATTAAGAAGCAATATGAACAAGCAAGAAATACAGTAAAATTAGTGTGCAGAAAAAAAGAGGAATTATATAGAGAAAGAACTATAGAAAATAGAGGATTATTATTATATATAAGATTATATATAATATTAAAATAGAAATTAGAAAGATCTATCAGAAAATAAAGAAAAATAAATAGTGGGACTCAAAATTTTGTTGCCTAAGAGGTAAAGAAGGATTTTCTGTCGGAGATAAAGAAGGAGGATATTAGAATTGTCAAATATTTCGAGCAATTGTTAGTCTAGGAAACAGGACAGGAGCAAGAACTGGAGAAAGAATAAAACAATGTGAAAGAATTAATAATTTAAGTTTCCTTCAAGAAATATTTGATGGAAGATATACCTTTTAATCATAGTAATTCAAAATTCACTTGAATTTATTTTCTAATGTTGTTTAAAGTTATTCTAGTCATTAAAATAATTTTTGAGGGAAAATTCATAGGTGTTGCGTACATGTAAATAAGACAATACAATTTTTTTTCTTATAAATATAATAAAATTTAAAATTTCAAACAATTTGTGTGTTATAACTAGAGCCAGTTCAATTTGGGAATTCCAATGGCAGAACGCTTTGACGTGGTAATTTAAGATAACATAATTAATATTAAGTACAACGAATTACAAAAATTTAGTTTTTATGCTTGTCCAAAAAATTAAGTAGTTTTTATAATTACTTGCAATTGATATTAGTGATGCCATATTAAATGACCACGTTAAAACAAAGTGATTGAAATTCCCTAATTTTAGCGACCCCTAGTTATAACCAGGGATTGGCAGTCAGGGGTACATGGCCTAAATATCATTAACGGAGCGAGGATATCATGAATCTCGATTTAACATTTTTCACACGCGATTCAAAATACGTATAGAAAAACAAGTACCTACCAACTAAGAGTAAATACATTTTCTACAGAAGGAATATTTCGGAAGAACTCAAGTAGCTAATAAAACTAAACAATAGATCGGCCCGCTACAAACGCCGCTTGCGATTTAACTAAAATACTTGCTGCGCAATAGATGCAACTACTTTTATACACACATATCGTAACTTGTAAACATAGTTATTAACAGCGATGAGGGAAAAGCCAGCTGAGTCGCGTTGGAAAACCCAAATTGAACAAATTCGTATAATATGTTCATTACAAAATTACATATACCGTAATTATCGACAAATTTTAATTTCTGATACGAAAGTAGAAGAGGAAAGGGGCGACAGAGAAAAGTAAAGAAAGACATATAGCGAGGTTGCCAATGAATGTATGCATAAGTATGATAAGGTTCAGTCAGATTATAGCTAGTCAGTAAGTCTATTGCTTCAGAGGGTTGTAGAACGCATCTTAGAAATACGTATAAAATTCGCCACGAATATTTACAGAAAAATATTTATTTCATGGTGTATTAATTTTATGAGGATGTACAACGAAGTTTATATTTTCCGCGTATAAATAAAATGAAATGAAATATTAATTCTAAATTATCTAAAAAAAATAATAAATGTAACTCTTATGAAAAGAAAATAAATTAACTGTTCTCCGATAATAATAAAAAATAAATATTAAATTAAAGGTTCAAATAATCCACCACATTGTTCTTGGCAGTATGCCAACCTATAATAAAATTCTTGGCGGACATTCCTGATATATCCCTATAGAAAGAACCGACAATTGAATTTAAAATACCAGCCCATACATTTAATTTTTGTGGATATCGGGTATGTACATTGAGGTGTCTACCGGTATAATACCATTTTATGATTTGTGTCTTTTCTTGCGTTGTAAGAACATGCATGTTGAAATCGACTATTAATATACGCACGTAGAGAAATAAGTGTTGTACACCCGGTAAGTGTTTGTTAGGGAATAGGGCAGTGTTGCCAGGTGAAAATAATTGTTTTCACTAGATGAGAACTTAAAAAATTACTAGATTTCACTAGATTGTTACCACAATTATAAATGAAACCATTACATATGTCTAATTACCGGTAGTATATATATAATGTATAGTTTTAGTTTTCGTTAATAAAGAAAGAAGAGCTATTGCAATAAAAAAAATGTAAAGCAGTAGGTAGGTATGTAAATAATAAAAGAAACACATGAATTTCTTGATATATATTTATATACAGGGTTATGATAAAGTAACGCAAAAAATTCATAAAACGTACAATGTTCATTTTTGAAAAAAATGCAAAAACACGTCAAATAGTTTATTTTATTCCGCGTGTTTTAACATAAGTCAAAAAAATAAAACGTCAAATTTGTCAAAGTTATGACGTCATCAATATTTTTTTTAAATATGAAGCTTGTTTTTTTTTACTTTATTAGATAAAGCTTGTTTTTCTGCATTATAATGAAATATTTGAAGTAGGGGTCACATAAGAAAAAAACTGAGAGAATTAATAAAAAACAAAATAAACTAGTTTTTGAATTTATGAAAAGAAACTAAATATTAAAAGAATTAAAACTTAAAGTTACCTAGTAATAAAACAACTGTTTGTCAGTGTCAGTCTTACAATTAGTGTCATACCAATTTTATTATGATGGTTCCTTTAACGGAAAGAGAAAGGATAGAAATTCTAATGATGGTAGGTTACGGCGATAGACTTCGAAGTCATGAAGAAGCATGTGCTTTATTTAACGAAACACATTTTGTAAGACCTCCAATTGCTAGAAGCACAGTAAGCAGAATTGTTGCAAAATTTAATGAAACAGGAAGCGTAAGTGATGCTCCAAAATCTGGAAGACCGGGAATAAGCGACGATGTAAAGTTAGATATTTTGCTGTCATTAGAAGACAACCCTCACGCAACTACAGCAGAAATTGCCTTACAACAAGATGTTAGTCAGTCGTTTGTAGTAAAGTTTTTAAAAAAAGAAAAACTGCACCCATACAAAGTTCAACTTGTTCACGAACTCTCAGAAGATGATCCGGACAGACGTTTGGAATTTTGTGAAATCTTCATGAGGCATTGTGACGAACATCCAAATTTGCTTAATAGTGTAGTATTTTCAGACGAGGCAACGTTTTATTTAAGTGGTACAGTAAATCGACACAATTGTCGCTACTGGGCTCGGGAAAATCCCAACTGGATTCAGACAAAACACGCCCAGCGCCCCCAAAAAATTAATGTATGGGTAGGAATCGTCAGGGGAAAATTTATTGGTCCTTATTTCTTTCGTGGGAATTTAACAGCTGAGCGATATTTGGAACATCTTCGTATGGCAGTGCTGCCGGATCTAATTGCGGCATTTCCGGATCCAAATAGGGAAAACTTGGATCCCAGTATTTGGTTCCAACAAGATGGTGCACCACCACATTATGGTCTTAATGTTCGAAGGTTTCTGGATAACCAGTTTGAAGGAAGGTGGATTGGAAGACGTGGACCAATGGAGTGACCACCTAGGTCACCTGATCTCACCCCTCTTGATTTCTTTCTGTGGGGACATTTAAAAAGTCGGGTCTACATTAACCGACCAGACAATTGAGAAGACTTAATGGAACGAATTAGACATGAAATGACTCGTATAACTCCGCAGATGATCGAAGACTCTGTAAATCAGGTCTACCATCGTCTTGGCCTATGTCAGATAGTGAACGGGACACAGTTTGAACAATTCCTGTAAGAAATCGTTTTGGTATAATGGACTGTTTAGTTAATTTAAATGTTATTACTATAATAAAGTTTATTTTGTTTTTTATTAATTCTCTCAGTTTTTTCTTATGTGACCCCTACTTCAAATAATTCTTTATAATGCAGAAAAACAAGCTTTATCAAATAAATTAAAAATAAACCAAGCTTCATATTTAAAAAAAATATTGATGACGTCATAACTTTGACAAATTTGACGTTTTATTTTTTTGACTTATGTTAAAACGCGGAATTAAATAAACTGTTTGACGTGTTTTTGCATTTTTTTCAAAAATGAACATTGTACGTTTTATGAATTTTGTGCGTTACTTTATCATAACCCTGTATAATATATATATATTTATTGGTATAATATTGCATAAAGTCGTACCTATTATACAATAACACTGTACAAGCTGTTTTAAACTTAAGTAAAATTTACAAGAAAATAAAAGGTAATTATAGTAAATTACAAATTAGAGCTTATATAAATTGCATTAAATAATATATTTTTATTCTGATGAATACATATTGTTGTTATGTTTATTTGTTACAGTTACAGGAATTTTGTAATCAAAACATGATTTATTATCACTATTTATTAATCTCTTAGAGTGTAGAATTCCAGTTAAGGTAGTAGCAGATAACCGATTTCTGATTTTACTTTTGTTGAGAGATACTGCACTGAATATTCTTTCTACCGAAGCACTACTGTGAGGTAATGTTAAAACTAAATTGACAAATTTTGATAGTTCTGGATAAACAGCAGTATTGTCACATCTAATTTGATTACAGATATTTTTCCAAAAAGAAATATAATCGGCTGCATCCTCATTGAAGTCACTGTTTTGCAATAATCGCCACTCTCTATCCAATGAAAGAAGATCTTTCCTATGAAAATTTGCTGCTGGACCTAATGAACTTGTAGTTTTAATAAGTTTTGGGTCCAAAAATTTAAAGAACTTAATTGTCTTTACATCTTCTGCATTAAATGGAAAGCGTTTATATAATTGATGAGCAGCTTCAACATAAAAACCTAAGCATGTTAATTGAAAGTTATGTTTATCAACATCTGAAAGAGTATTTTCTTGAAATAATATAGCTGCCTTCGGGCCACAATATACTTCATTTAGTAAAACATAATGTTCTGGGTTTCTATATTGCAAAATAGTTACATCAGTTTTACTCAAATATGTATTATTTATATAACAACTTAGAATAGTCTTGTATACTGCTAACATTCTGTCATATATTGCATAAATTTTAGGAGATTCTGATTGAAATTCCTTATTTAAATCAGTAAATACAGGTAAAACATATTCCAAAAACTCTAAATAATATTTATTCATAGGATTTTGTAAATTATTGTGAATGGATTCAGATGCATCGATTTGATTGAAAGATTCATTTTGGAAATATAATTTAAGAGCTTCATACTGCTCCAACACTCTTTTAACAACATAAATTAAAGAGAGCCAGCGTGTTTGGCTAGGTTGCAGCAGCTTATGGTGTTTAATATCAAGAAACTGCTGAAATTCTTTGTATTGTGTTTGTCGTTTAAAACTATATTGCATATAAGTGTATACTTCTCGCACCAGTTTTTCCGTTGTAGAAGGTAATTTTTCACAAGCATGGGAAAGCTATGAGTGCTATTGAGTGACATAGACATTTTACAGTAAAAAGATGTGGTATTTCATTTTTTAATAAAGTTTTGACGGAATGCTTAATGCCCATCATTGAATTTGCCCTATCAGCTGCAAATCCTACCATATTATTTTTATATGGAACATTATGCTTATTAAAAAATTGAACAATAATATTATGTATATTTACTGCAGTTGCATCATAGATTGGTAATAAAGCAAGAAATTCGTCATTTATACTAAAATTTTGATTTAATCGCACAACTAATGCTAAGTTTTTAATTCCGGTATGATCCGTAGACTCATCAATTAATAAACAAAATTTGCTGCACTTTAAAGTTTCTATTAGTGTTTCAAAACTTGATTGACCAATTACGTTATTTATAATAGCTGTGCATTTTGTACGATTACAGGAAATATTTTTTATAACATCACTTTCATTATTTATAGACCTAATTAGTTGTACAAGATGATCAACTGAATTTATAGATATATTGTGTTCTGCAATGAAAGATGCAATTCTTATTTCTATTTCTTTTGTACTAAGTTCCGTGCTTGTAGAGCTTCTTACATATTGCGTAACACAGAATTTTTGTTGTTTGATTAATTTAGATTTAGATTGGTGTTTTATAGAATCATGGTGCTTACGTATTGCAGCTATCCCTCCAAGATAGTCATTACCGCATATTTTACATCTGTAAAACTCTTCTCGTTTTGAACTAGCTTCTATCCAATGTTGGTAATCATTGTGTTTCTCCCAATCAGTTTTGTATTTTTGTTGATAAATTTTCTTTTTTTTTGAAGTAGATGGTTGATCTGTGGTCGACATAATAACTGCTAGAAATTAAAACAGATTTAGGAAAACTTATAAAAATATGTAAACGGTTTTATTTGCAGTAAATACTTACATGGTAATAATCCGAAAATTAATTTATTTAAAGAATTCAGTGCGATTGGGCGCGCGTGAATAAGATTCTACCATAAATATCTAATATGATTTAATCCAAAATTCCCCCGGCCAAGAGCTTTTATACTTTCCCATTTTAAATAGGTACTTACCCTTCATCGTATTATGTAAAACATTACAAATTTAAAAATAATTTGAACGGTACTTCCCGTAATGAGCTTATGTATTATATCAATTATTTATTGCGAGAAAATTGTTTCGATTACTAAGGTATAGATGTCACTTTACGTAGGATCTATAATATTTAATAATAATAAATAACGCAATCTATTTTGATAAATATATGATTTCATATAAACTACAAAACGAAAAATACGTAAAATAACGTAAAATAACTAGATTTTACTAAAATGCAGAAGTTTTTCACTAAATCACAAACACAGTACATACTCAAATCGCTAGATCTAGTGAAAAATCACTAGACCTGGCAACCCTGGAATAGGGCATGTTAAATGTGTACATATGTGTGTCCACCACTCTGCTTCTTCCTCCACTGTTTTTAAAGCTGGCATGGTTGGATATAACAAACATACAATATATACGCAAACAGAAATTAAAATTTGTCGACTACGGTATAATGTACAGCTTGTATTATTGCAGTACTGTTGTTACTCTGCCTAATGTTGAATTACATTATTCATTTATGTCCGTTCCTGGAATATACCCCTGAGTGCCGATTCCTAGTTATAACTAATGAATGTGAACAAAAATTTTTATAAAGTAACGCCCAAATCAATTTAATAAGTAATGACTATTTCCTTACTAATAAGAGTCTATATACAAAAAGGTTGTGTTTATGTATAACAATACGTTATGCACGTATAAAGCATTCGTTACAATATGAAACAGACATGTAAATAATTTACATATCTGTAACTGTACACATGGACAATACACCTCGTATTTTCAGCATTTACTTCTGCTTAAGACATATGTTTCTGCCATCTAGGCGTCTTCAGTCAAGCTAGTGAAGCAATGTATACACATTGATACAAATCTCTTAAACAATAGATCTGTATCCATATCTACATTACGCTAAAATCGTCTCCAAGCCATAGCAAGTTACCTCCTATCAGATGGCACTAATTTAATAAGTGACATCTGACGGACGAAAGAGACTATGCCAGAAAAGGCGATCTTCCGCTCGAATAGCTAGGCTATTTCAAAAACGGAAAAATACGTATATTGGTGCAGTCCATTAACACGCGCCAGATGGCGGTAAATATACAAAAAGGTTGTGTTTATGTATAACAATACGTTATGCAAGTATAAAGCATTTGTTACAATATGAAACAGACATGTAAATAATTTACATATCTGTAACTGTACACATAGACAATACACCTCGTATTTTCAGCATTTACTTCTGCTTAAGACATATGTTTTTGCCATCTAGGCGTCTTCAGTCAAGCTAGTGAAGCAATGTATACACATTGATACAAATCTCTTAAACAATAGATCTGTATCTGTATCTACATTACGCTAAAATCGTCTCCAAGCCATAGCAAGTTACCTCCTATCAGATGGCAATAATTTAATAAGTGACATCTGACGGACGAAAGAGACTATGCCAGAAAAGGCAATCTTCCGCTCGAATAGCTAGGCTATTTCAAAAACGGAAAAATACGTATATTGGTGCAGTCCATTAACACGCGCCAGATGGCGGTAAATATACAAAAAGGTTGTGTTTATGTATAACAATACGTTATGCACGTATAAAGCATTTGTTACAATATGAAACAGACATGTAAATAATTTACATATCTATAACTGTACACATGGACAATACACCTCGTATTTTCAGCATTTACTTCTGCTTAAGACATATGTTTCTGCCATCTAGGCGTCTTCAGTATACATTGCTTCACTAGCTTGACTGAAGACGCCTAGATGGCAGAAACATATGTCTTAAGCAGAAGTAAATGCTGAAAATACGAGGTGTATTGTCCATGTGTACAGTTACAGATATGTAAATTATTTACATGTCTGTTTCATATTGTAATAAGAGTCTATGTTTTTTTAAATTTCAATTATGGTTTTGAGACTATATATAAACTTTTCTTAAGCATAGTTATAGGGCAATATTTGCGTGAACATTCTATATAAGTTATACGTCTTAGCATTGGAGTAATGGGCTTACTTTTTTTTTATCTTAATGTATCTAAATAAAAAGTTGAAAAACGAAATAATTTCCTCTCTAACAAAAATGTGTGTTTCTTTCAATTTTAATTATGTTTCTTGCACATAATAATCTATTTATATATTATATTTTAGTTTATTCCACTTGCAATTAGCATTATAATATAATTTTATAACGCCTTGTATATCGAAGGTCATTTAAACTCACATACATTAAACATGTAAATTTACTATTCCCTTTTTGCAAAACCGAACAAATATGATACTGCGATCATCACACCACAGTATTAGCGTTTCATTCCGGGAAATTTGAATATCTAATTCGCATGATGATGCGCATCCAATAAAATAATTCAAAAAAAACATTTCCGGGACTCGACTAGAAATCAATCTTTCGTAGATCGATTTTTGCAAAGCTCATCTCACTGGTCGTTTTTTATCGCACGTTTACCACCCCTAAAATTAAGAGGGGTTGTGCGCTGTAACCAGGTTCGCGACGGCCTGGACTCCCCACCTAACTAACGACATCGCTTATTGATCTGTATACACATACAAGGTGTACCGCTATAACACACCCACCGAAGGTACGGTACGTACGATCCAGAAACGCGTTTATCTTATCTTTTCGAGTTACATACACCTAAACCTATTCATGCCATATCCATGCACTCACCAACGTACTACAGCATAGAGAATGGTGTAATGGCAAGCAAAGTAATAGTATAGTGTTTTATGTGTGTCGTTACTATTTTGTATCCGTTGCCCGGTCGAGTTGAACATGTCCGGTAAGTTTTGTTTTGTTTACATTCTGTTTTAATTTCTTTTAAATATTCTTTAATGTAGCTATTGTTAGATTATAATTAGAAAGTTAAGAAATATGATATTGAGGTGAGTGTAATTAACGTTGTGAAAATACACTTCCATTCAAAAAGTATTATTAAAGACAAGATTCAACGAATGCAACACATAACATGTGTAGATTTGCTTATTTGATTTATTATTTAGATCCTTATTAAAAAGTTTTCTTTATATAACCTTCAATTATTTTTAACATTTCGTTCTGTTATTATGTGCTCACATCTTCAGAAAATTCAACATAATACATTCAATATATTATGGCATGAAATTAATGTAATAATCAACTAAAATAACAGGTCAGTATAATAGTTAAATTAAAAAGATTTAATATTAAAATTTAGTTAATCCTTACTTTACATATAAAAACTTGAATCATCGTAATTTCAAACAGCATATTATCTGAAGTAACTTACACGATGTAGGTGTTTGTAAACAAATTTCGAATTTTGTAATCGCTATTTAGATATGGTTTTCAGTGTAATGGTTACGTTAATCCTTGTAAATAATCGCTGTTAAATAAATAATGTCGATTAGATAATAGGTTGTTAACATTTTTCTATTGTCGGCATTAATTGTTAAAGATTAACAATTTAGAGAATGATTTGCAATATTATGTTTGCCTATACAGTTCACGATAAAAGCATAACCCATTTAGTCTTTTGCGAAATATAAATTTAGGATGCCATAACTTTCCAAGCAAGAATAACACATTTTATATAAGTAAATCAGTATAATAATTTATTATAAAAACAAATTAAACTAAAAACTACGCAAATATATCAAAAACTTATTAAATTAAGTGAATAATCCGCTATGGAAAGCAGGCCGAAACAATGGCTAAAAGTTATTCTTAATGATTCTCAGAACTTCTGTACATAATTTGCAAGAACTGCAACAAAAGATTATTGAAGTATGTGCAAACATAACGCCACAAATGTTGCAAATTGCTTTTGATAGCATGAAAAGGCGGGTAAACGTGTGAAGGCGGGGGTCATTTCGAACATTTATTGTAATTTGTTTATTAATGTTTAATAAAATGTTATTCAAACATGTAAATCATTTTAGATAAACATATAACGGCTGTTCATTTGAAAAGTCAATCTAGTAGCATGTGATTTACTGAGAACATTTTGAAGATGTCGTAAATTAAAATTTACTACTTAACCTACGAAGTCGTATATTTTGACAGTTTCATACATACAAATAAATAACAAATGTGATTGACATTATCAAATGTCATTTAGATTTACGTTTACGGAACAACAAACACATACTAATATATATGCGTCTTATTCTATCAAAATTTCAAAGTAACCTAGATTGACTTTTCAAATGAACACGTTATACAGTGAAAGCTCTCATAAGCGGGCAGTCACGGTTCCAGGATATTTGTCCGCTTATGGGAGGTGCCCGCTTAAAAGAAAATTTTGAGAAATCAAACAGAACTCCTATAATGTAACATGTAACTACTATATAGGTACATATATGTATGTACATAATATGTAATGACATAGACACAAACAAGTTATTTAGGAACAGCTGGAAAATATCTTAAAATGGATGACTGCTTCATTTTCCTTTGCTGTTCTTCCATACGGCACTTCTGAAAATGACATTCCAGATTTTTGATATGCTCAAAAGCCACATAGTCATCTGTAGAAAACTTTTTCAGTTCCCTGATGCAATTTAAAGCTTCATCAAAGCACTTTCTTTATTTTATTTTCTTCTTCTTTTTGTTCTTGAACGTCTTCTATTTCGTCATCGGTCTCGTTCGCTTCACTAACTTGACTGGATGTAGTAGTCTGGTTTTCAAAATCATCATCTTCTGTTGGTGTCTTATCATCAATTTTTATAAATTCGTCTAGGTTCCGGTCACTGGTAATATTTAAATCTTCTGCAGCTCTCCTCATCATCTCCATTGTCGCAAAAACAGACAACAGTAAGTCATCCTCAGAGTCAAACTGAGGAACCGTCGCATCCGTTTTTCTGAACCCAGCCTTTCTGAAACAATTTTGTATTGTTGATGGAGTGACCTTTTCCAATGCCGTTTTGATAAAATATAATGCCTCTAAAATATTAATTTTTTTTGATAATTCAGATGATGATTTAGAAAAATCTATGTTTGATAAAATATGTTGTATAATCTGGTTGCGGTAATAAAGCTTGAAATTCTGAATGATGCCTTGGTCTAGTGGCTGGCAAACAGAGGTTGTATTGGGAGGCAAAAAAATTAATTTCACATTTTTGAGGTGTAATTCTCGAGGATGTGAAGCAGCGTTATCTCAAAACAGTAAAATTTTTCTCTTTTCAATTCCCATTTTTCGATCAAGCTCGATTAACTATTCACCCATTATATCGCCTGTCATCCAGGCTTTCCGGTATGACATCCACTTAACAGGTAAATCCTTAATGCTTATGTTTTTCAGTGCTCTAGGACGAGCCGATTTTCCAATCACTAGTAGTTTTTCTTTCTGCCCTGTCATACTTGCACAAAACCTTTTTTTTTAAGTCTTTCTTTGGCCAATTTACCACCTACACACTTTTCAGATTTTAAGGAAAGGGTTTTATTGGGAAGCGCGCGAAAAAAAAGGCCACTTTCGTCGGCGTTGTAAATGTCTTCGCATTGGTATCCGAGTAAGAGTGAAGGAAGTTTTTCTATGAATGCATCAACTGTCTCTTGGTTTACATCAGCTGCTTCACCAGAAATGCATTTAAAGCTTACATTATGTCTTTTACGCCACTTTTGTAACCACCCATCAGATGCACTGAAACTGGTGTAGCCGAATTTTTCTGCAATTTGTTTTGCTTTTTCTTTTAGAAGCCCTCCAGAAATGGATATCTTCCGATTTCTAGCATTCACGAACCACTGATAACATTCTTTATCGATGTTGGAACCTTCAGTTCTGAAAAAACTTTTTTTTTTATGCAAATTTACACCAGACTGCCATAAACGTCTAATGTCCTCTTTATTTTTTGCTATCATCGTAGCTTGCGTCTTTCCTATCGAAAATCGCGCTGCTATAGCCCGAGTAGATAGTTTTTCTTTATCAATTATATTCACTATTTCCATTTTTTCTTTTAGTGTTAACATTCTTTTTGTGGAGGCATTGTTAAAAATGCACACACCCGATTCTCTATCACAACTAAAGCACAAAGAACCAACGACCAGCTATTTCTTAAACGAGTCTAGAAATGTGTAATGCGTGTTAAAATCTTAATTCGCCCGGTTGTTGGAGCTTCGTGGTCGCTTATGGGAGATATTCTCTGGCTTTGGCTAAAAAAATGTTGCCCGCGCCTGTTTATAGGAGCGCTCGCTTATGGGAAGGTGTCTTATGTATTAAAAGATAGGGCGAAAATCGGTTCCGAACAATTTGGTCGTTTAAGGGAGATGGTCGCTTATTAGAGCTGCCCGTTAAGGGAGCTTTCACTGTATTTACAAAATTTGTCAGTCAAATGTCAGTATTACAGTTAACCTAATATACGGTATACGGTCCTAATAGCACTACCGTATGCAATTGTACGGTAATTTGGCAATTATTAAGATAATTACATTTTTAATACTACTAAGTATGTTTTTTTGCGTCATCTACCAGGTAAAATCACAACTCCCAATTAGAAGAAAAATTTAAAAGAAATCATTTTGTAAATTAATGCCCGAACAGAATCCAGGGCGTCAGCTGTCACTTGTTTTTACGACGTAGATTTGGATAGCGCATAGAATGAACTGCGCCATATATATTTGAGTCATTTTTAACACGTGTTTTGCAACTCTTTATTTAAATTTAAAAAATGTCTGATAGTGAATGAAGTAACTCGAAACAACCGAAAAAATTGAAATCCAGCCGCAGAACACAAGTACAGTTTTTTCTAAAAAAATAAAAATAAAAATTATACTCGTTTTTACGGAAATTTGAACAAGCATGGGTTGAAATAGCATAATATGTATAAAGCTTGGCGTCGACCTGTAGAAAACAATAAATGTAGAGGAAAGTGTTTGTTGTGATACTGAATTTGTGAATGAATTATCTATGAAAAAAAACTAAAAAGCAAAGGACAATCAGACACGAACATTTTAACAACATTTATGCAGACTGCCAGTACAAGTACATTACATACACATGAAGAAAATATTAAATTAGCGGAAATTAAACTTGCTGGGTTCGTAGAAAAGCATAATATTTCGTTTTTAACAAGGGACCATCTGTGTCCGCTGCTCATATATATTTCCCGATTCAAAAATTGCCAAGGATTTGGCAATACGTCGAATAAAAGAAGAACAAAAATAACAAATCAGCTCAAGTCATAAAAGTAAGTGACTTATCGAGTATGTTGGAAGAAACTAATTTCAGTATTTTGATTGACGAATAAACGGATATTTCTGTTCACAAATCGGCTCGTATAGTTGTCAGATATTTTGGTTCTGGCACTGGGAAAATTGAGTCTTCTCTTTGGGAATTAATTACGGTTTATAATGCAAAAAACGATGTACACGCACAAGGAACAGCTAAACATTTGTTTCAACAAATAATGACTACATTTTATAAACATCAAATTCCGGTCAAAAATATAATTTCATTTAGACCCGACGGCTGTAATGTGATGATGGGGAACATCAATTCTGTTGCCTCTAGATTTAGAGATTTATGTAACAGAATAATTTGAAACATACATGAGTGGATAAAAACCTCACCAGTTTTGTATAATACAAAAGTATTTTTAATATTATCAAATATTATTAAAAATCTGGTGTGAAGAACACAATACAAGTTCAGTATTAATATTTTTGTGAATGTATCCTTCTCCAGAGACGCAGATATGTATTTCATATTTCTACAGATTCCTCAGTACGCCCCTGCTAGAAAAGAATACCTTCACAAAAAGAACGACTTTGCTATCTCATGGAAATAGAGCGTAGAAGTAGATTCAGCTCTGCATATTAGCAAACGACCGAAGCACTCGCTCTGTCTACGTAACAAATGCAGAACTAACGAAGTGTTTCCAAAGATGGCCATCCAATGCAATTTCACATCGAATTCGATGGCAGTTTTCAACTCTAGGAAATATATTACATTATGTACCTCGATTTTTGTATTCCACTAGGGCTCAATTGATTGATGATGAGTGGTGACTGTTGCCTCACTATAAATTCAAAATGGAAGAAATTACTCAACTGACGAAGTAGATATTTTTTGAAGACAGTTATTAAACTAGCAAAATGAAGCACATCTTTCAGTCTAGTAATTTACCTCGTTTTGTCTTAAATATGCTGTGTTTACCTCATTATAATGCCGCATGTGAAAGTGTGTTTAGTAAAGTTAATGCAATTAAACTGAAATCAAGAAATAAACTAATAACACCCACGGTTAATGGATGTCTTCTTTCAAGTTAGTGCATTAAAAAAAGTGGTAATCTCTTCACTCCATCCCAGCGAATGACCAAGGACACAATGTATCCTAAATTGAAACAGGCTTCTGAAGATAGTCTTACTAGTGACGATGAATTTACAATTCTATAATATATGTACATACGTACATACGATATTATAAAAATTATATATGTATTAGAAATCATATATTATATGTATCATTATATTATAATAAATATTTTAAAACGACGTATTTAAATTGAATAATGTTTTTTTGATTATTTATTTTTTAAACTATTACCTTTTATTTAATCTTTTGTTTTAATTAACTGTATTTGGGTGTACGGTATTTTCGTATTAAATATGGTAATTCTGCGCACGAAATACGGTAATTTTTTCTCGTTGTGTTGGCAGCACTGATGTAGCTTCTGATTCTTTTTTTCATATAAAGTAATTAAAAACTGGCTTCTAAATTCAAGTAATAGTCTTGTATCAAGACTATAACCGAAAGTAGTCGATATAAAATTTAGATTTAGTCCAATAGTCGAAAGTAATAAAAGCAGTAAAATTTAAACGAGGAACATGGCTTTTCAGTAGATAATGTTAGAACAAATTTTGAATATGAATTGGGTCTTAAAGGGGTTCGTTATTTGTCTAAAATGTTAACTGTTGATCGAAAATGCATCAGATACATCACTATTGAGGTAAAAAGGGCAAAAAAATTAACGGGGATCCGGAAAAGCTTTTGGAAAGGTTTGCAATAATGAATTAAAACATGAGGGTGTTACTCCAGTTAAACTACAAAGAACGGAATGGCGATATAAAAAGTCACCATCTTCATAAAAATTTTAGATCACTACTTCCACCGGCAAAATCATGGTGATATGAGCAGCTAATAAATTACATTTCCTTCATTGGGAAAAAATAATTTATTGTGGGACTCGGTTCTGCTCTTTATGTTTGTCATTTAGGAGTGGTTAATATATGTAATATTTTGTTAAGTTCATTTACATATTTTCCGTATACTTTTGTGTTTATGTAATCTTAAGAAAATTCAACGTAGCATATTATGAATGAAATTAATAAAGTAATTAATAAAAAAGCAGGCATTAGGAAATAATTAAATGAATGAAGGAATGAATAATGAATGAGATTTAATATAAGAATTTTATTAATTCTTACTTAGTCACTGTTTTAAATAGTATATTGTTTGAAGTAACTTATATCGTATGATCAAAAAGTCAATTGGATCGCTATTGCCGTGGAATTTACGAGATATCTATGAAATTATTTATTTGATTTAGTTTTGACATTTATTTGACAACTTTTAAGTCAGCTGGTTATAAAATATGCATAAAATGCAACTAATTACCATAACCTAAAATCTATTTTACATATTTGTGACTTATGTGTAGTTCAAAGTATATCGAAAAGTAATTAATATAAACTGAAAATATGTAATAAAAAAGAGACGAATTTTAGAAAGGATACGAAAGAAAAAAACTTCTAATTCGTTTTGGTAGTCATCCAAATTTTTATCTGTTTTTAATAAATTGTTTTTTACTCTTCACTAATACATATTTTGTGTTATGGTTTGCTATTAAAGTGTCTTCCTTCGCTGAAAATAGCACATAATAATCACCAACCGTTTTTCGCAATATTTGTATTATGGGATCGTGCTAACTATTTATTAATATATTTTATTTTCATGAAAACTTTTTACTACTTGGGTCTTCTTTATATCTGCATTGTCCATGTAGAAAATAACATAATTCTTCTTTTAGTCTTTATAAAATATAATATTTATTTTCCCCATAGTTAGAGATTGTTTAAGGTGGCCATAGAGCTTATTCGATTGCGTTCGTACTAAATCTAGTGCGTTTAGCATTTCTTGGCTGATGCAGAAAATGGCCACTGTGCGAGTTGAACTATCTGCCTATTAATTTCTCTATTATTTCATCCCATACGATTATATCTTGATTTAAGAATATTTTCAATCTTGCCTAAGCATTCATACCCATTTGAAATAACGAAATTATATCAGAATAATTGAAACATACATGAGTAGGTAAACCCCACCAGTTTTGTATAATACTGAGGGTATTTTTAATAATATAAAATATTATTAAAAATCTGGTGTGAAGAACACAAATTCAGGTTCACTATTAATATTTTTGTGAACGTGTCCGAACATATCCCTCCCCAGAGACGTAGATACGTATTTCGCCTTTCTACTGGCTCATCGGTACGCCCCTGCTGGAGAAAGGATATCTTCAGACACATTCACAAAAAAGAACCATATCGCCACATCACAGAAATTATCCAGACCGAGCGTAGAAGTAAATTCAACGCTGCCTGTTGTCAGACATCCGAAGTACCTCGCCCTGTCCACATAACCAATGTGAAGTAACGACGCCCTTCCAAAGGTGGCCTCCAGCAGGGGCGTGCCGATGAGCCTGTAGAAAGGCGAAATACGTCTCTGGGGAGGGATATGTTCGGACACGTTCACAAAAATATTAATAGTGAACCTGTATTTGTGTTCTTCACACCAGATTTTTAATAATATTTTATATTATTAAAAATACCTCTGTATTATACAAAACTGGTTGGGTTTACCTACTCATGTATGTTTCAATTATTCTGATACATTACACATGCGGTTAGTTCGTAGTATGAGTGAAGACACAAGCAAAATGCAGTTTCTAGAGAGATGGCTGTACCACCTTTGGAAGGGCGTCGTTACTTCACATTGGTTATGTGGACTGGGCGAGGTACTTCGGCTGTCTGACAACAGGCAGCGCTGAATTTACTTCTACGCTCGGTCTGGATAATTTTTGTGATGTGCCGATATGGTTCTTTTTTGTGAATGTGTCTGAAGATATCCTTTCTCCAGCAGGGGCGTACCGATGAGCCTGTAGAAAGGCGAAATTCGTATCTACGTCTCTGGGGAGGGATATGTTCGGACACGTTCACAAAAATATTAATAGTGAACCTGTATTTGTGTTCTTCACACCAGATTTTTAATAATATTTTATATTATTAAAAATACCTTTGTATTATACATAACTGGTGGGGTTTACCTACTCATGTATGTTTCAATTATTCTGATACATTACACATGCGGTTAGTCCGTAGTATGAGTGAAGACACAAACAAAATGCAGTTTCTAGAGAGATGGCTGTACCACCTTTGGAAGGGCGTCGTGACTTCACATTGGTTATGTGGGCGGGGCGAGGTACTCCGGCTGTCTGACAACAGGCAGCACTGAATTTAGTTCTACGCTCGGTCTGAATAATTTCTGTGATGTGGCGATATGGTTCTTTTTTGTGAATGTGTCTGAAGATATCCTTTCTCCAGCAGAGGCGTAACGATGAGCCTGTAGAATGGCGAAATACGTATCTACGTCTCTGGGGAGGGATATGTTCGGACACGTTCACAAAAATATTAATAGTGAACCTGTTTTTGTGTTCTTCACACCAGATTTTTAATAATATTTTATATTATTAAAAATACCTTTGTATTAACGAAATTATATTCTATTTATGAGAAAAACTAACATTTTGACAATCTTTTTTCCACTTTTTTAATTGATCATTTACATTTCTGCAAAATCCATTGGGCATTTCTAACATTCGTTTCGACACCCAGAGTTTTTGTTTCTTGCCTCGCCGTAAGTGTATTACTTGGAGCTTTTCTAATTTTAATTTATTGTAACATGCAAAACAAAACCGAACAATGTAAATAAAACAAAAAACCTACTTAAGGGAGAATCGTCTTATTTATCGAAACTGGCAGGGCGAACTTGTCAGCTGGTTTAGGGAGACGTCGATCGGTATAAAAAAGCTTTGAGCGTCATCTTGTTAAAATTATGTGCGACACTCTGATGACTTGATGTTCAGGACGAGAAAACAAGGAACTCGTCCTGGGTGACGTAGAACGATCACCTCAAGTATATTACACAATAAAGACACAAATAAAAAGTCACAGAGAGAGAAAAAAAAATCAGCCTTTTTTACAAACTTTGTACAAACGAAGCCTATTACCAAATGAATTATACATTCATAAAGTATCAAGCGGGAAGGTACACAAAAAAAAGCGAAACGCTTCAGGTATTAATAAAAGATTGTAGTAAAACTAAAACCAGTAAACTGAAACCCTGAAAGAGATATCCAAACAAGAAAAGATATTAAACCAGTAAGCACGTGGCCAGAAAGGCTTAGTGATTCTTCAAATGAATCCCCACTAAGTCAAATCTAATGCACATGTCTACCTAAATCCATTAAAATACCGCTCTATGATTTCGTCCGCCCAAATAATAATCAAAACTTAAAAGTGAACATTTCTGGTAGTTGTTTATCCAGTTTTAAAGTTGTGATCACCCTGATCACAACTAAAACAACAAATATATAAAAAAACTTATTAAATTAAGTGAATAATCCAGTATAAAAAGTAGGCCGACACAATAGCTAAAAGTTATTCTTAATGATTACCATACCATGTTGATGTATCCAGTTTTAAAGTTGTGATTACCCTGATCACAACAAAAAGTGATTAATGCGAACTAATCTGTATAAAATCCAAATGGAAAGTGAAAGTCGGAAATCAAGAACGTCACCTACCAGTATACACGCTAGGATTGTACATCTGAACCATGTGAACCTACTTAAGAAAGAAGAAAACGAAACCAAAAATTGCAGCTGTCATAGTAACTCAGTGATAATATAAACATACTAATCTTACATGAAAAAAAGTTCGACTGTTACTATTAAAATACTAATAATAGACCAAAAATAAGAAAAGGTCCTAAATTTGGAATATTAAATAGCTAATCAAATACAATCTCGAGCGAATTAAAAGGGAATAAAATGGTTGTTTGATGTAAATATAGCAAAATCGCCGTGGTGATAGTATCTGTGTTATTCCACGCCCCAAGTACGTGGAGTATCTTCTCCACGTACTTAATCCATGGCTTGTTTGATCTACCTCTCATTTTTCTTGTTCTTAAGTTTTATTTCTACATTCTATTGACCGGTTTGTGTTCTTATTTGAATTAGATGGCCATACCACCTCAGCTGTTGCCATTCGAGTTTTTCGGTAACTGGTTCTTTCTTAATTAATCCTAGGGCTCGATTTAAGTACTTCATTTCTTCAATCTGGATTTGGATTTTTATTCTAGTGTATATAACATAAGAACTACATAGAAGAATGAATAATATCTATATTTTATATCTTCTTGAACAGACTTTTGCCAACGGTCAACAAGAGCATAGATTTAAAAACCTTTCAATTTTTAAAGCTATGCTTTCATCGATGGTGTCTTCTCTTCATACTGAAATTTTTGAAGGCATGCAGATGTTTAAAGAAATGATAATCTGTTGAATATTGAGGGTGTTACAAAATTTTATAGTTTCGAATTGTTAAATTACCATGTCTATTTATGCTCACTGCTACGTTTCTACCAAGCTCTTCCAACAATCTTCTCTGTTGAATGAAGTGGAGGATCTTGGACATGTCTCGGACCTTTGTTCTTCTACGATTGTTGTATAATTTTTTCATCACTTATATTTAACCGTTTAAGGTTTGCGAATGTGGCTTTTTTTGAAACGCGATGGTTTCGGACTTACCCCGAGGCTTATTTTCAAGTAATAAGTAGACCGCCGTATTACCTCCAAGTTAATTTTACATAGTACAATGACCAACTGGCTCATATTACAAATGATATTTGTGATAAAGAGACAACTTTTTAATATAAATATCATACAATATTGCTTACTATTTCTGAAAAAAATGAAAAATCAACATTTTATATATCGCGATATAATATTTATATTGTGACCTTTTTTAATTAGTTGCACAATTTTTCAATTCTTAGAAAGTTGTTTCTAGGAATGTTCGAGTTGTTTTCAAACAAGTTCTCTTAAAATTATTTACAATTCCGCTGATTTTATTCTTGAATATCGATTCTAGAAATACTATCTACGTTCAAATTAGTTAAATAATTATTGAATTTCGAAATTTTCCCGAAAATAATCTCTATCGCAACGGCATTTATATCTAAAACATCTAGATAGCGTCGTCATTGTTTCCTTATGAGTTTATTGCGATAAGACGTTTATTGCGATACGTTTAAAATGCAATAATATTTATAATTTTGCGTTATCAATTATTTTGGGTACAGGTACATTTGATATGAACAAACATTTGGAACTCAGGTTGAGTAAGTAATGAATAATAAGAATAAGACTTTCTTTACCATCGTGTAATCGTCCCAACCAGATAATCGTCGTGATCATGCCTATTTCATAGCTTGTGTTATTTAATCAGAGTAGTACATATCTATTTTAATTAACCTTGATCGAAAAACGACTCTATTTTTGAACGACGTTACCTCTATTAAATACATGGTAATAAAAAAGGTTAGATACGACGTGTAAAAATTATAATTAGTTTGTGTGATATAATATATACTCCTGTGCCAATATCGTTATTATAATTTTTATTTTGTTATAAACGTCAGATAAAATATTAATACCAACTCGATAGTGATAGAAGATAATTTTATGTTTTGCTAACGTACAGGAATGTGATATCGAATAATTATTGAATGTTCGTAATATTCTGAGGAAACTTTATCTGATAAATACTTATTAATCCCCTTGCCTACATTTATTAGCCAATTCTAATATTAATAGTATACGAGAATGATATGAAGGGAAGTGGACTCGAAATGAAATACATGAATTTATTTAAATTATTTTTTAACATATTACCTTCCTTAACGCTCTTGGATGAACGATGCTGGCGTGCCACTATATGATTTTTTCTAATGATTTTTCTCAAGATGTTTAAATTACTGCTTCCCCTTCTACAATAAGTTCTTCATCCGATCAAAATTTCTTTTCAGCAAGCAGAAATTTGAAAATCTTAGCTTTCTTTTGGGAATGCTATCATTAGACTGCGGAACAAACGCTGTCCTCTAATGAGTCATGCAGGCGCAGAGACAGAGTGGGTTTCGCTTAATAATAATAAGATTCGCTCGTAGCCCTGATTTTAATGTCCTGAAAGGCTTTTGTAGTAATATTCAAAATACGGAAATTGGTAGATACATTAAATTTAAACATTAGTTACGAGTCCGCATATAATACAACCTATTCATAATTACCAGACGTACACTCAGCAATTTCATTCATTCAGCCGGATACACGTGGAGTAAGATAAGATAATATTTAATATATAAAGATGGGCAAAGCATTAGTTGATAGAGTTATTAGTGTAACTGTACGCGACACAGATCGCTAGTAACCTCAGTGTAATCTAGTTTAAGTCTATATTGTAACGTATTGTAAAAACCGTAAAACAAATAAATTTTTTTGTTAAATTTCAACGCTCTCGAAATTTAACTGGCGCAGTCAGGACGGATCTTGGCAACCACTGTTGGAGAATTACAAACGTCGAAAATAGTGAGTGTGAATTTCAATTCTTTGGCCCAGAGAAAGAACAAAAAAAACGACAGTACGAGCAATTAGATTCAACGACGGTTACACAAGGCCTGGAGGATCAAAATTTCCAAAAGGTGCAACGTTTGAACTGGGACGAACGCCAAAATGATCAAAATCTCGTCGAGGTACCCATCAACGTTATAAAAATTAAGAAACACGACTGGAGGATCAAAATTTCCAAAGGTGCGATATTTAATTGGAAAAAACACGGAAACGATCAAAATCTCGTCGAAGTGCCAATCAATATTATAATTAAGAAGAAGCAACAAGCAAACAAAAGAAGTAACACAAGAAAACAACAATACTTAACAAGAAGAATAACAAGCCAACAAAGAAACCAAACCAATACAGCAACTAATAAAAGAAGTAACACAAGAAAACAACAATACTTAACAAGAAGAATAACAAGAAGAATAATAAAAAGAATAACACAAAGAACAAGCCAACCAAAATCGAATGAAGATCTTACTAACAATTCTGTAAGTAGATTTTTAATTTTTTTTTACATATCTACAATTTACTGTAGTGATTGTAAGACGAATTTTTGCTTTTGTGAAAAAAGTATTGAAATACACGACGAAAAGCAAACAGATTATAACAGAAATATATGCTGGTAAGCAAAACTTTATATGTCAATAGAAAATATTTTAGAAGACCTAGTAAATTCAATTAATACATTAAATTTAAACGAAATGCCTAACCAAACTTATACGAGAAGTTCTATAAGCCAGGCAGAAATCTGTACGATACCAATATACAATGGTGATCCAAATACGTTACTATTATTTATTGATGCTTGTGAAGATTTGATAAAAACTTATTTCGATAAAAATAATAGAGATAACCCTTTAAACCCATATTTAATAAGAATAATAAAATCAAGATTGAGTGGAGAACCGCAATCGATAATAGGGGCAAGAAAATTAAAAACTTGGCATGATATTAAAGCATTACTAGAATTAACATTCTTAGACCAGAGATCAGAAGATTGTCTTTTAAATGATGTAACAATGGAACAGCCTAGGAAAAATGAAAATCCTTACATATTCGGACAAAGGGTTAGGGACATGTTAAATTTACTATTAACTAAAATGCAACTAGATACTGAAGAAGAATTAATACCGTTAAAAACAAACATGTATAAGAAAACTGCATTACAAACATTTAAAAGAGGATTAATGAATTACGGTAGAATTGGCGAAATAATGTATTTA
The DNA here is from genome assembly GCA_935421215.2 of Melolontha melolontha. Lineage (NCBI taxonomy): Eukaryota > Metazoa > Arthropoda > Insecta > Coleoptera > Scarabaeidae > Melolontha > Melolontha melolontha. Next base: position 83,859,660 of record OW285242.1, on the reverse strand, counting down.
AAAAATCCAGAGACATTAGAAAATGCTCTAGCTGAAGTACTAGAATACCAAAATTGGCAGTACAGATGCGGAAAATCAACAATGCCGCAAAATAACTACAAAATAATACATCAGATAACACCAGGACACATGAAAACACCAGCCCAACAAGAACAACTTCCACGAACACAACAATTTCAACACCAACCACAAGTAAAACAATTCCAATATCAGCCCAAAACAAATTATCAAAATCCATTTCCTATCAAACCAAATTTCCCAAACCAAAGTAAACAAAATTCCCATATTAAGCAAAATTCCTTTAAATTTGCAAAATCTCCTGCACAATTAATGGAAAGAAGAAAACCTAGACAACAACCAATGGAGCCAAGCATGAGCCGAATGAGACAAACATCATATGGACCATCAACATCACAGCAAAAATGGAAACTTGAAGAAATGAACAATCAAGGCCAAGAAGAAGAAGAAGAAAATCCAGATTATGAAGAGTATGAAGAATCAGAAGACTATGAATATCAACCAATTTGGGACGAAGATACAGAACCATTTCCATTCGAACCAGAGGAGCAGCCAAATTTTCCAACTGGAGCCTCAGCAAACGAGACACCACCGAATGTCCAACAACCGGTATAAAGTTAAGAAATCATTTAGAATTGAATCAACAACATTGTGTACGATTACCTTATATTTATGTACCAGAAATTAATGCAAAATTTCTAATTGATACAGGTGCATCAGCATCCTCAATTTCAACTGAAATAGCTCAAAATCATTTTCCAAATTTTATTAAATATTCACCATTTTCAGTAACAACAATGCACGGTCCCACATATCATAATTACGTTCTTAGAATACCTTCTTTACACACATTTAATGCGTACGGACAAATACACGAATTTAATATAGTAGATTTTTCTAAAAAATATGATAGAATAATAGGTTTAAGATTATTAGAAAAAATGAATTCCATAATAGATTTTAAAACTAAAAAACTTCGCACAAGTTTCGCGGAAATACAATTATATCGTGACAACCCAAAAATTAAAATAGGACCAAGAGAAAGAAAAATAATTAAAATACCTGTAGATCGAAATCTCAAAGAAGTACATATAAATCATCAAAGAATAGCACCAGGAGTAGAAATACCTGAAAACATCACGACCACAGAAGATTACTACGCAATTACTGAAATCGTAAACTTCAATAACTACCCAGTGGAAATAAACTTCGAAAAACCAATTTTAACTGAAGAATACAATTATGTTGAAGAAAACACAATAAAAGGAAAATTATCAATGAAAAGGATTAAAGAAATTCAAAGAAGAACATTAGAGGCAAAGCTTCGATTAGATCATCTGAATAAAGAAGAAAAAGAAATGCTAAGAAAAATTATGTATAGAATATCAAGATTTATGTCACAGTGAAGAATTACCTTTAACATTCACATCAGAAATTAAACATCAGATACGATTAAAAGATGAAACTCCAATATATCAAAAGCCTTATAGGAAATCACCAATACAAAGAGAAGAAATAAATAAACAAATAAAGAGCATGTTAGAACAAACCTTTATACAACCCAGTATAAGCCCATGGTCAGCACCAGTAGCCATCGTACCAAAAAAAATGGATGCATCAGGAATTAAGAAATATAGAATGGTAATAGATTATAGAAAATTAAATGAGAAAACCATCGACGATAAATTACCAATTCCTAATATACACGATATATTAGATAAATTAGGAAGAGCTAAATATTTCACGACATTAGATTTAGCGTCTGGCTATCATCAAGTCGAGATGGAAGAAAAAGATAGAGAGAAAACAGCATTTAGCACAGAAGATAATCACCATGAATTTTTAAGAATGCCATTTGGTCTTAAAAACAGCCCAGCAACATTTCAAAGAGTAATGAATCATATTTTAAGAAGTCTAACAGTAGACACATGTCACGTATACCTAGATGATATAATAATATATGCAGCATCACTAGAAGAACATCAACAAAAATTAAAGAAAGTATTTAAACGCTTAAGAGAAGCTAATTTGAAATTATCAATGGACAAATGTGAATTTTTAAGAAAAGAAATTGCTTATTTAGGACATATAATAACGAAAGATGGAGTAAAACCAAATCCAGATAAGATTGAAGCAATAAAGGGGTATCCAATACCAAAAACACAAAAGGAAATCAAAGCATTTCTAGGATTATTAAGATATTACAGAAAATTTATAAAAGACTTTGCTAAAATTACAAAACCATTAACCAAATATTTAAAAAAGGGAAGTAAAATTGAATTCACAGAAGAATATACAACAACATTTGAACTTTGTAAAAAAATACTTTGTAATGAACCAGTATTACAGTATCCAGATTTTAACAAACAATTTTTAGTAACAACGGATGCAAGCAATATAGCAATAGGAGCAGTATTATCACAAGGAACGATAGGACAAGACAGACCAATATTTTATGCATCAAGAACATTATCGGAAACAGAACAAAAATATTCAACAGTAGAAAAAGAACTGTTAGCAATTATTTGGGCTTGCAAACAATTTGGTCGAAATTGTTTGCAATTGTTTGCCAAATATATAAGGTCGTTATATATTTGGAAGAAAATTTACGATAATCACAGATCATAGACCATTAGTGTGGTTACATAATTTGAAAGAACCAAACTCGAAATTACAACGATGGAAGATAAAATTAAGTGAGTATGATTATGAAATTATATATAAAAAGGGAAAAATTAATAAAAATGCGGATGCATTATCAAGAATTGATTTACATAACCAAGAAGATAATGTAGATGAATTATTACAAGAAGATACATCATCTATAATACCACAAGTTGATAATGAAGAACTAGATGACTTACTACGAAATCTAGAACCACGAGTATTGACAATGGAAGAAATAATACAAAAATCAAGAAATCAGGAAGAAATAGATAACATTCTACAAGAACTAGGAAGAATAGAACATAATCCTAATAAACAACAAGAAGACGATGACTCACTGCCTAGCAATGTAAATGTAGAACCAGAAACATCAATACCAATAACCGATATGGCAATAGATATACAGAAGATACAAGTATTCATAGAAACACATATATTTCCGACAACAGTAACATTTGATACGAAAAATGCTAAAGTAATATACCACGCAAAATTGGAAAAGAAAAATTTGAAACAAGAATTGATAGATTTAATAAAGGATATAATGCCTCAAGGAAATTACTACATATACACGACAGATGAAATTTATAAAGAAATGTGTCAAGTTTACATAGAACACTTCAATAACAACGGACCAAAAATTTACAGATGTCTTCGAAGGATAAGAATAATCGAAACACCAAAGGAAAAGATTGAAATCATAATGCAAAACCATGAAGGAAAAACTAATCACAGAGGAATCAATGAAACTTTAAAACAGATAAAGAAGAATTATTACTGGAGTCAAATGAAGGATGATATAACAAATTATATTAAGAGATGCGAAATATGGCAAAGAAACAAATACGATAGAGCACCACCAAAATTACCTTTTCAACTAACGAAATTAATAGAGAAACCATTTTATAAAATTCACGTTGATACGATATCAATAAATTCACAAAATTTCCTAACTATAATAGATACATTCACAAAATATGCACAAGCATATCCAATTCAAGGAAAAACAGCAGTCGAAGTAGTTGATAAATTAATAGAAAGTTTTAGTATACACGGTTCACCAAAAGAAATTGTAATGGATAACGGTTTAGAATTTAATAATGCAACATTAAAAGAATTATTAAAATTATATAGAATCAATGTTCACTATACAACGCCTTTAAATCCAAATTCGAATGCACCAATTGAACGATTACATTCAACACTTTTAGAACATGTTAGATTAATAAAAAATCATAAACTAACTCAAGATATAAAACAGATAATGAAATTATCACTGTTAGCATACAACTCGACTAATCATTCAGCAACAGGAACTTCACCTTTTGAACTCTTGTATGGACACACTAATACAAGAGAACCAATGGACCTATATTACGATGAAACGTATTATCAAGATTATATTCAAAAACATAAAGAACGCACGAAATATCTCTATAATAAAATTGCAAATAAAATGCAAGAAGATAAAGAAAAGAAAATCATTAAAATAAATAAAAATAGAGAAAATGAAGAAATACAAATAGGTCAAGCAGTATACGTAAAACCCCATAAATACTATTCACAGAAAACGAAAGAAAGATATCAAGGGCCATACACAGTTACGAAAATCAATGAAAATGGAACAGTTGAAGTTAAAACAAAAAAGAATAAAATTTTACGTTATCATACAAATTCACTAAAACTAGCCAATGTTCCAGAATCCTTATCGGAAGAGGATTAACAGTAGTATTAAGAATATCCATTTAAATGTAAATAAGAAATTTTCGTTTGAGCTACTAATAAATAACCTGTACCAAATAGAAAGTTTAATTCAAATTTAGAGTATATCAAACTAATACTTATTTTACATTTATATTGTTAATACCTATTGTAAGTAATGAAGCATTTCAATATTTTATGTAAAATGCTCTGCCCATTTACGAAGGAAATAATACTTTTAAACAAATAACTCCTAAAATTAAATACGTTGGCATGAAAGACAATAAGTATATCACGTCAAATCAAATTTGTCCTCAAATATCAAAACAAACATTCTTATGTAATCATGATTCAGAATTTTATATTTCAAATAATTCATTATGTGAAGTCCATATTTTACAAATGGATAATAATTATAAAAATTGTATTTATCAATCTTTCACTATTCAAGATTTTGAAGTAAGAGATATTGAAAATAATATGAAATTAATTCTTAGTCCTACAGAAAATAAATTAATTCAAAAATGCAATGAACAAATTGATATTAAATTAATAAAAGGAATTTATTTGATTAATAACTTTAATAATTGTGAATTTCATATTAAAAACCAAATTATAAAAAATTATAAATCAACAATTAATATGAAACTAAATTTAATGGAATACAGTGAAAATCATAATCAAATTAAAACAATAAATTTAACTGAAGTAAGTATTTTAAATCTTTCAGATAGAATTAATAATCAAAAGGAAATGTTAAGCAAAATTACTATCTCGCATAAAGCAAGTAGTTCTTTAGTTTATATAATTACATTCATATTAATACTATTAATACTTGCAATTCTTTTGTTTAAATTATATAAAAAGATAAGGACTAAACAAAAGGTTAAAAAACAAACAGATGCCGATAAGAAAAGAATGCAAGATTTGCCTTTTTAAGGATAATCTCGCATGTAAGGCGGAAGGAGTTACAAGTCCGCATATAATATAACCTATTCATAATTACCAGACGTACACTCAGCAATTTCATTCATTCAGCCGGATACACGTGGAGTAAGATAAGATAATATTTAATATATAAAGATGGGCAAAGCATTAGTTGATAGAGTTATTAGTGTAACTGTACGCGACACAGATCGCTAGTAACCTCAGTGTATTCTAGTTTAAGTCTATATTGTAACGTATTGTAAAAACCGTAAAACAAATAAATTTTTTTGTTAAATTTCAACGCTCTCGAAATTTAACTCATTATTATTTCTATGCGCCTCTCACTAGCTCTGATGTTGTTTTTCTATATTTAAAGACATACTGTCTAATAAAAGAACGCACTTTACAGAACAAAGTTTAGAATATATTGTAATAACTAATGTGAATAAAAAAATGTTCACTGTGGCGTGACTAAGCATTCACTTTAATTATAGGTGATATAATTAATTTCAAGTTTATATTTTTCAATATTTTAAATTGTTTTACTGTATAAAATAAATGCATTTTGCATATACATACTTTAAATTAATTTCAATTTAATTAAGTTAATTTAAATTCATTTAACTTCAGTGTTTTACTTATTTTCGTAAAAATAAATTTCCGTATATACATTTATTACGACCTTTATTACGACTCTGGTGAAATATATTTCACAACTACGTTTGTTTGCTTTAAAATACGTACAAGCACACAACTTTTATCAATACCATCGCGCTATAACATTCATATATACATGTTAAGTTGATTGATTGTACATTGACGGCACCGATGAATCACACGCGATACGGGATAGCGGAAACAGCGCTATCCCGTATTGGGTGTGTTTCCGCAGTCTAGTTATCATAAACCTGTCACCATCAAAAACGATGTTAGACTTAGAATATGTATAAGCTAAAGTTTCTCGGATAGCTTGTGCTAGTAATCTAATCTCACTTTTCACCAAATTATTCTCTTATGCACACACGTATATGCATTGCATCGATTATATTGATTAAACAAGGCGTTACTTAGCATGAGGTGTAAAGAAAGTAATAAACGTTAGACCAAAATTATGTGATTTCAAGTGAAATACCTGTTAAAAATAAAGAATGCAATAATTACAATTGTAAATATATGATATAACGTAATTTTCTTAGAATAAATAAGTTTGACAATGAAAAAAAGCCTTAATAAAATATTGTTAAAAGATGTTAATTTAATTAAGTAAATTATAAATTAGAATAGTATTATACTATGTAAATTGGCTGCACGGCGCAAGTTGGACAACCGGGGTGAGAGTCTCGTTGACCAAAGGTTCGCATCCCGGGGCCTACATGTGGAAATTTTGTTTTTTCAGGATCGGTATCCTCTTCAGTTACCCTTAAATGTTGAAGAAGTGAAATTCGACAAATCAACAATTTTTTAGCCCTCTTACGGCAGGACATGTAGTAGCAAAACTATGGAACACTTTTCACACACTATGCTATACTCTCTAAGCGTTCTTGTAGTCTTGGCAAGCTTTCAGCGTAAGGCAGTGGGCCGCTATATACCACAGAAAAAGTAAATAAGAAAAGATTAACAAATTAACAGCGAAAATATTCAAATTAAATTTTTAGATAACAATTATTGAAATTCTGAACGATATATAAAGAAAATGTATAGTAATTAGAAAAAATTGAATTTAAAATAGATATAAACGAAAATATAGTTATTTTTATATTAAGTGTGCAAAGCATAGGTTTTTTGAGTTTGAGAAAAAAATACATTCGAAAACTCAAAAACTGCTTTGCACACGTAATATAAACAAAATTTTTTCTGCAATTGTAGTAATTTAAAATTGTAGATTAATAAAAATAAAATGTCACCTACATAATTACGGCGGCTACGGCAATTGCGCTGAGTTGCCTTAGTTACGAGTGTGAATTACACATTACAATTTCACAGTGAAAAAAACTCTTTTTCTATTTTACGTTTGAAATGAACTCATTATGAAACCCAAAACAGTATCGAAATGAGCTTCATTTCGATACGCTTTTTTTCATTTTTCAATGTTGGCGTTGTTCGAATACAGAAATAAATATCATTGCTGTCATTTGATATTAAGAATTTAAGTACATTTGACAGATATGATATATGTTCGTACTCTACACAAACAACGTATATTGTATACAATTGACAACAAGATATATTAGTTTCTAAGTCACTCATGTTTATATTTTTAAATAAAATATCAAGTTATGTTAACGAAAATTTATAAATAATATGTAATATAATATACTTTGCGGATGTGACCAACTGCATGCTTTATATAAAAATTAAACTCTGAACTTCCAAATTAAATATGTAATTCCAATTTATTAATTATTACATACTGTGATTTCATGTGGATCGATCCAAGCAATTTGAACCTCAGATTGGTTCCAAAGGTTCTCAATTTTTTCGAAAAAGAACAACATGTTAACGTCTGGCTAGAGGTGATTTCTGACTACCAGCCTGTCATGAAGTGCAACATTACAGGCGTTGAGACATGGATCTATATTTATGATCTCGAAACAGTCGATCCATTCAGTGAATATCGTGCCAAAGGTGAAGCAATATCGAAAAGAAGCACATCAAGTCGTTCGAAAACCATAATCTTCGATTTCCGTAGTGTGAATTTCTTCCAAGCGGCTAAAATGTAAAAAGGAATATTATTTGAGTTTTATACATCGTTTGCACAAAGCCATATATCTGAAACGCATTGAATTATAGAAAGGTAACGGAAGGTCAAATATATTTGAAAGAAGAAGGATATATTCAGACACATTCACAAAAAGAACGACTTCGCTATCTGACAGAAATATTAAGACCAAGCGTAGAAGTACATACTCATCTATGTTTCAATTTATTCTGTTACATTACACATGCGGTTATCCCGTAAGGAGGAGTGAAGATACAAACAAAATACAGTTTCTAGAGATATGGCAGAGCTATCTTTTAAAACACTTCGTTAATTCTGCATTGGTTATGTAGACAGAGCGAGTACTTCGGTCGTCTGATAATATGCAGCGCTGAATGTACTTCTACGCTCGGTCTTAATAATTTCTGTGAGATAGCGAAGTCTTCTTTTTGTGAATATATCTGAATATATCCTTCTTCAACAGTGGCGTACTGATGAATCTGTAGAAAGGTGAAATACGTATCTGCGTCTCTGGGGAGGGATATGTTCAGATACATTCACAAAAATTTTAATATTGAACTTGTATTTGTGTTCTTGACACCTGATTTTTAATAATATTTTATATTATTCAAAATACTTTTGAATTATACTTGTTAATGAATATTGCAGACGGTTCTTTGTGAAACATTGTGTTTAGGTACAGTTAATACAAATTATAAAAAAAAAAAACGTTTGACTATGTTTTATTTCATTATTATGACAATATTGTTTCGGTAATATCTACCATTTTCAAAGAAAGATCTTATTCAACTAAATGTAGGGGCACAACTTATTATGTAATGTGTAAGTGTATATAACGTGCCTTCAAAAACTCTCCTCATTAGAGACAGCCATGCTCATTCAAAATTATACGTTTGTGACAGATCACGTGCACTGTCACCAACCATTATCGAAATGAGCTTCATTTCGATACACTTTTTTTCATTTTTCAATGTTGGCGTTGTTCGAATACAGAAATAAATATCATTGCTGTCATTTGATTTTAAGAATTTATGTACATTTGACATATATGATATATGTCCGTATTTTACACAAACAACGTATGTTGTATACAATTGACAACAACATATATATGTTTCTATGTCACTCATGTTTATATTTTTAAATGAAATATTAACTAATGTTAACGAAAATTAATAAATAATATGTAATATAATATACTTCGCGGATAGCAAGATTTAAATTTGAAAATGTCAAGTATCAATGTGACCAACTGCATGCTTTATATAAAAATTAAACTCTGAACTTTCAAATTAAGTAATTCCAATTTAAGCAATTTATTAATGTAAAAAATGCAAAATAGAAAAAATAGTATAAAAAACTCGTTTCATAAGGCCTTTTGCCGCACTCGCTCTTTAGAAAACTCGCCGCTGTCGCGGCTCGTTTTCTAAACTGATCTCGTGCGGCAAAATGGTGCCTTATGAAACTTGTTTTTTAATATACTATTTTTCACCCTTAAAATAGTATATTAGAAAAGAGGTTTCATAAGGCACCATTTTGCCGCACGAGATCAGTTTAGAGCGATTTTCACGAGTTTCTAAAGAGCGAGTGCGGCAAAAGGCCTTATGAAACGAGTTTTTTATACTATTTTTTTAATTTTGCATTTTTTACATTAATAAATTAGAATTATTCAATTTGGAAGTCCAGAGTTTAATTTCTATATAAAGCATGCAGTTGGTCACATTGATACTTGACATTGTCAAATTTAAATCTTGCTATCCGCGAAGTATATTATATTACATATTATTTACTAATTTTCGTTAACATTACTTGATACTTCATTTAAAAATATAAACATGAGTGACATAGAAACATATATATGTTGTTGTCAATTGTATACAACATACGTTGTTTGTGTAAAATACGGACATATATCATATCTGTCAAATGTACATAAATTCTTAAAATCAAATGACAGCAATGTATTTATTTATGTATTCGAACAACGCCAACATTGAAAAATGAAAAAAAAGCGTATCGAAATGAAGCTCATTTCGATACTGTTTTGGGTTTCATAATGAGTTCATTTCGAACGCAAAATAGAAAATAGTATATTAAAACACAAGTTTCATAAGGCACCATTTTGTTGCACGAGTTTTCTAAAGAACGAGTGCGACAAAAGGCCTTATGAAACGAGTTTTTTATACTATTTTTACTATTTTGCATTTTTTACATTAGTAAATTGAAATTATTTAATTTGAAAGTTCAAAGTTTTATATTTATATAAGGTATGCAGTTGGTCACATTGATATTTGACATTTTCAAATTTAAATATGTATTGCTATCCGCGAAATATTATTAATTTTCGTTAACATTACTTGTTGATATTTAATTTAAAAATATAAAAATTAGTGACATTGAAACTAATATATCCTGTTGTCAATTGTATACAATATACTTTGTTTGTGTAGCATTTTTCTTTTCTGCGTATATCATTTCTGTCAAATGTACTTAAATTCTTAAAAAAATGTAAGCAAATGAAGAAAAATGAAAACAGGATTATATTTGAAACATAAAAAATTTAACTTAATATTAAGTATCTAGTTTATAATCAAAAATTATAAAAATGTCATATTATTATTTAAATTTAAGAAGCGTAATTATTTTCAATTAGATTTATGCGGTTTATAAAGTCAAGGACAAAGAAAAGTTCCAAGAATCTGAGGTAAGAAGAATTACATTATTTAATCACTTATATTTATATTTATATTTATATTTTTTATATTCAATCATTTATAAGATAAAAACAAAAATATATATAATATACTACATACATACGTGAAAACTAATATTTGCAATAACCATATTAGAAAAACATAAAAGCGTATTTGTATTTAAACATGTTTTTCTATTTTGCGTTCGAAATGAACTCATTATGACACCCAAAACAGTATCGAAATGAGCTTCATTTCGATACTTTTTTTTTTTTCAAAATTGGGTTTGTTTGGACATAGAATAGTTATTTACGATACAAGTGTTAAAAGTGCGATTTTATTTCACGAGTAAAAGTTTGCGACACGAGCGTTAGCGAGTGTCTCAATTTACGAGTGAAATAAAATAGCATTTTTAACATGTGTATCGTACAATATTTTTTCTACAAACACATTTTTTATTATAAAATATAAAGAAACTCCACTGACCAAATTTGACAGCTCATGAATACGTTTTGGCACAACTGGACGCAGCCGTTAAATTACGTCAAATTAAGTCACAATTCATACAAAAGATGAGTTCGTATTTTAATAAAGAAAATGAAGTAATAGCGAGAATAATAATTCTGAAAGTACTGCAACACAGGAAATAAATATCTCGAATTACACAAACTGTACATTTAATATTAATTATTCAAGAAATATGTAATTTTCAATCATTTTAATATATGTTGTCATTTTTGACAAACTGTCATGTGAATTTACTTTTAACACTAGTGTTAAAAGTACTACTTTTAACACGCTACGCTATAAAATCGCATTTTTAATTGAAGTTAGCCGTGTCAAAATGTCAACTTTTATCGGTGTTTGTAGAAAAATAAATTTTAATATCATTGCTGTCATTTGATTTTAAGAATTTAAGTACATTTGACAGATATGATATATGTACGAACTCTACACAAACAACGTATATTGTATACAATTGACAACAAGATATATTAGTTTCTATGTCACTCATGTTTATATTTTTAAATAAAATATCAAGTAATGTTAACGAAAATTAACAAATATTATGTAATATAATATACTTCACGGATAGCAAGATTCAAATTTGGAAATGTCAAGTATCAATGTGGCCAACTAACTGCATGCTTTATATAAAAATAAAACTCTGAACTTTTAAATAAATAATTCCAATTTATTAATGCAAAATAGAAAAAATAGTATAAAAAAACTCGTTTCATAAGTCCTTTTGCCGCACTCGCTCTTTAGAAAACTGCAAAATGATGCCTTATGAAACTTGTTTTTTAGTATACTATTTTCTTTATTTTGTATATATTTTTATTCCTTTATTAACTATGTTGCTATTATAATGTCAAGGACAAAGAAAAATTACAAGAATCTGAGGTAAGAAGAATTACAACATTTAATCACATCATTTATAAGGTAAAAACAAAAATATATATAGGTTGTTCCGCGACTCGACCGACAAATTTATACCGTATACTCTGACAGTCATTACACTCATTACGATCAAAAAAATATGTTATATGACCTATAGGTGAATTCCTCTTTGTTTCGTAGATATCGATGGAATTAAAATTTTAAAAAATGGGAAAGGAAATTTTATTCATAAATTGATAGATAATTGACACAAAATAACAGTAACTGATCAAAATGAGAACCGCCATTTTCTAAACAAGCAGCTATTCTTCGTGTCATAGAATGTTGCCAGTTAATTGATGCCAATTCATTCTTTAGAGAATTAGTAGCTTCAACTATACGGTCAGTCAACTCATCGCGTGTATCTGGTTTACCATTACTATACACACGAGATTTGAGGCAATCCCACAAAAAAAATCTAAAGTCGACAAATCAGGTGATTGATCTGGCCAATGTACAGAACCACCTCGTCCTATCCACCTTTCCGGAAAGTTTTCATTAAGAAACACTGTCACTTGTCTCCCAAAATGTGGTGGTGCCCCATCTTGCTGATACCACATGCTACGACGAGCTTCCAAAAGAATACCTTCCAAGGAATTCGGCAATTCTTCTTCCAAAATGTGAATGAAAGTTTTTGCATTAAGACGTTCTTCAATAAAATGACGCCTAATTAGATTATTATTTAACAAGTCGCACCACACGTTGACGGAAAAACTATATTGATGGTTAACTACGATTGTTTCGTGTGGGTTTTGATCCGCCCAGATATGAGAACTACGTGTGTTGTTTATACCATTCCTTGTAAATTGGGTCTCATCCGTAAAAAGTATGTGTGGAATAACCTCCAAATTATTTTGAAACCACTGGCAATACCGTACTCGATTTTATAATCTCCAGGAAGTAAATCTTGAACTTTTGTAAACGATAGGGATAAAGCCCATTAAGGTGCAGAATTCTTCATACGTTGGTTTGAGGAATTCCCGTTGTATGAGATATTCTACGAATACTGGTAGAAGCACAAAAGTCATTAATTTGTCAATCATACGTTAATACGTCACAGCTTACTAATTTAGAGGAATTCACCTATAGGTCATATAACATTTTTTGATCGTAATATGAGTAATGAGTAAGACGGCAGACTACGTGCCCACACTGTCAAATTTAATAAAACACGGTTAAATTTTTTAAAAATAAATATATCGATGAGAGATGTTATATTTGCATAGTTAAAGTGCTCTTTGTATCTGTACAATGGATCTTCAGTATTGGTAAAAAGTTGCCCCAATTTTGTAAAATCTACATTTTTATCTAATACACCTTATGTGTATTATTAAATTTAACAGTGTGGGGCACATAGTCTGCCGTCTTTCAATGACCGCCAGAGTATATGGTATAAATTTGTCGGTCGAGTCGCGGAACTCCCTGCATAATATACTACATACATATGTGAAAACTAATATTTGCAATAACCATATTAGAAAAACATAAAAGCGTATTTGTATTTAAACATGTTTTTCATTATTTTATATATATTTTTATTCCTTTATTAGCTATGTTGCTTTTATTACACATATAATTTTATTATGTGAAGATGTATGAGGTAGGCGCCATATGCCTGCCAGAAAAGTTTTGAAAATTTTATTTTTATTTTCATAACTATTAGTGAATAATTCTATTCCCTTGTAAAATAATGTCATGTTTTTCCCTAAAAATGTTATATTACGACTGTTTGCAACTCAAGATTGTCATGAAAATGACGTTCTTTAATATCTTCTTTTTTTAATAGAAAAGTAAATGATATTTACAAAGATCCATACTGTGGATGTTCAATTTCGTGAAAACAATATTCGCGAATTGCAACCTATGGAACTGCAACAATATGAACGAGTGCATGCCGTAATCGAAGGCCTTGTTACAATTATCCTCGACGTTTTTCCCGAATATTGTCTCAATTTATCTATTTAAGTTGTATTGCGATCTTTAGAGTCTATTAATAAAATATCTTCACAATCCTAAAATATAATCTTTCTTGTTGATTGAACGATTTTTGCCTTTATGAGGCGAGGTTCACCTGTCCTTCTTTGACACAGGCTCATAATTCAGTACCATTGTTTCATCCACTGTGACAATTGACCTCAAAATTTGTTTTAGGTCGTCTCCTCATATGTTTCAAAACGAGTGCGCACATTCAACGCACGACGTTGACGTTGAGGAGTAAAAAGAAGTCATAGTACCTATCTTATATTAACCTTATTCATACCCAAATTGTCATGTAGAATTCTCAAACGAAAATATTTTGCTCACTTTTTTACATACAAATGTGAAGGAGATAAATCATTATAAATGCCGTCTAAACCCTGTTTAATTTAATTTGGAGTATTCCCCTCTTTTTGTTAACTGTCATTTTTATGAACTAGTGAGTTTATCTGGTTACAGATTGTTTATTTTAGAGGGAATACCCTATTTTGAATAATTTACTTTTGTTCTTATGTTAATGAGTTGAAATGTACTAATTTGCGATTTGTGATAAAATAAGTAGTAAACACATTAAAACGATTTTAAGTATCTAATAAATTATACTTACATCCTTTTAAGAAAACCATACTATTTATGTATCTGTTACTAGTTTCAACATAGTAATAAAAATTAACGAAAGTAATGTAGAAACATGGTGTATAGAAATTGTAATTAAATAAAGAAATTGTTACGGGCGAGAAATCATTTCGAGATTATGCTGGATTTTTTTTAATCCATTTACTTCATTATTAACCTCTTCAAGTCAATTTAGTCCTCCTATTTCTCAACATATACGTTTGATTCTATTTTATTTTATTATATTGTTAATTTTCGTGCAACTTAAGCTTTTCCAAACGTTAAATCCTTCAAATTTTATTCATGTTCTAATACTTTGGCCGTCCCTATATTTTCGAATGATGTTGCATTCACGTTGAGGTGTCCGCCATCTGTTATTTTTAATGCATAGTCTCGATTGCAGTAAATTCTGTTGTATTCAGATTTTGTTCCTTTAATCGATTACTTTATTGTAGAAATTCTTTTAGAAATTCATGCATCTAATTTAGGGCCTATTCGTCTTTTAATTCATTTAATTCAATTAGATTTACGTTATTTATTTTCTCTCGCTCGGAGCGCCATCTCACAACATTTGTTTTACACTAACTTTTGCAGTATCCTAGTTTATCGTTCGGTCAATTTTATGAATCTTAAATCTTTAATTAGGGAGATTTAATTAACCCTCTGACGTTTTTGGCTTACTGTTCACTTCTGCATCTGTTTTGTGTTTATTGTAAATTAAATTCCCTTCTTTTAAAAATTACCAGTTTTCCGATCTTGAATATGACGTATGTCCGGCTTTTCCTTTTCTCGTACCTAGACCGTTGGGCACTTGTACTTAAGTCATCGAAGCGCTTGCTTGTGTATTCACTTGTGTGAAGAAGCTATATCTGCGGTAAGAATTATCTTTATCTGTTGAATCTTTACTTATTTCGAATCTTCTTCTTTCCTAGGATTAATTTGTTATTGGAGCTATTTCCCAAGTGGCTAGCACTATTTACCGTAAACGTTGAGATTTTATCGTGGGGAATTGCACGTGGTTGCCATACGGCCATTTTGGATCGTAATTTTTGGATGGTCGAAGAAATTTAGCGAACTTAAGTAGGAATCCCGTGTGGGTTTACTTAAACCTCTTACGGCGGAGCTTCTGATATTTACCGAACTTCTTGACCGAATAAAACGTTCCGTTTGGACAGCGTCACCTGGATGACGGCTGTTCCTTGCTGATTCATTTCCGAGTTGGACATTTCCGAATTACTTCCGTGAGGAATTATCAGGAAGAGAGCATTTAGAAGATCCAGGCATTCCTTTTGTCAAAGCTAAGTGTTGCTGAAATAGTTTTCTTAACTAAAGAGGGTTTTGTCTGCCCGAATTATCTTATCCTGTATAATTTATGTTAGAGATTTGCTTGATAGCTTATTTAAACTTTTGTGAACTCTAGAGAGGGGCTTTACCCTTCTCTGTGCAATTTGTGATAAATAAAACGCTAACTGTAGACAGTTACCGGGCTTCACCCACCTATCTTGTCCGAAAGGCATTAAACGCCTGACTACTTTCAAATTCAATCTATTAGTAATTTAATTAACTGGTTGTCTGGCTTCTCCAGCAGCTAGTAACTTTGTTGATTTCAAACACGAGGCTCAGAACCTTCAGTCGAGCTTTTGCAACTAATTTGGGGTTACGTTAAGATCAAATTATCTGATATTTATTCTGCAAGCTATAATATACAGAACCGCTGTTAAGAATTCCTAACTTGTGTTCTAATTTATAATGTCTTGATTAATTGACGTACTTTTAATTTAATCTTTCATCAATTTATCACCTGTGTATACAGGGTGGTGTTAACTTAACAGGTGTTCCTGTTTCTTTTTGTACTCTAGTTTACGCCTGGGGCATTACTGGGGCGTTATCCATTACTTTTTTATGTAGGCTTATTAACTTTAATTTATACCCTGTGGCTTTTGCGGGGAAGATTTCACATTGATTTAAGCCACTTTGTATTGAATTTGTCACATAATGAATTTATTACAGTGAGGTAAACCCTCGTCTTTTATGTTGTATTTAATCCTGTTATATTTATAAACATTTTCATTCTGACTATAATACTTAATACTGTTACTCACGTTTTCATGATTGATTTGTTAGTACATGAAACTTCTACTATAAGTTTCGAATCTCTAATTTTAGATTATTTCATTTAAATCTTTTCTTTTTTGTAAATCTGGTTAAGAACCTTCTTTGTAAAATAATGTAGGGGTGGCTAACATAGATTTATTTGGCAGCTCCTTTTGTAATGATGTGACCTGCGTTAAGCGATGTGTTGATAAGAACTGCTTTTGATTATTAAAGATTGTTGTTGAAGTTATTTTGTGTTTGATTCTTTCCCTACTTGTGTTGGGATGAGCTCAGTTTTTCGTACTTAGCAGCAGCGTGTAATAGGGGGGGGGGGCTAACTCTCTTGTGTCTGGGGCCACCTGTGTTCCACCCGCACCCGTATATACGGGGTGTACCTTGCTGGTATTAATATACGGTGGCGCCATCTTAACAACTTGCGATCTTGGGACTCGCACGCTCTACGTTTCCATTGAGCTAGTCGGCGGGGTGTTAACGACGGGACGTCTACCTTCAGGTGGGTCAGGCCGGGAGAGGAAGTTTTTGGCAGAACATCTTGCAACCTCCTTGTTGCTTGCTTGCTGTTATTTGGGTCGCGTTTAGGTAGCAAAATTTATAACTTTCATAAATTAATGTGGCACTAACTTGACTGTAGAGCATTGCATGACCAACAATTACTTTCTGGCGTTTAGAAGATTATCACTTATCGTTTAATGTAATAGTGTTTTCTATTCTATTACTGAATGTATTTAAAAAATTGAACAGAACGCCTTCTTATATGCTAACTGAAATTAAGGAGAAGACTACATGATTCATGCGCTTGTGTTTGGGTAGAAGAAAAGATAGGAAGATTAGTAAAAAAACGTGAGAACATGGAAAACGAAAAATGTCTCAGACGTCCTTTTACTTAGACATCTTTACGGAATCTATTTTCTTAGTTGACAAGAAGGTAATATTGAGAAAATTGAGTAGATTATTCGATAAGGTCGCTGATTATGAAACTTAATGGTAGCTGAAACAACAAATATTGACAAGGCCACTAGATAGAAAATTATCTGGGATCTTAACATGAAAGGTGTGCATCATGGTGAGTCGATAAAAGAAATTTATGCTGATATTCGACAACAGCTCAAAGTAAAACTGAACCTATTTCAAAAAGCCATCTGGTGACGATACCTGGATCTTTCAGTATATTGCCAGAGTGACAGTCAAAATGCATTAAATATCGTGACCAATAGTGGAAAAAAGCGTGTCCAAGCAAGTCGAAATTCAAGGCCAAGTCTATTGTATTAATTTGAACAGAATGAGCTAGTGAGTTAGAGAGAAGATACAACAATTAATCAGCATTATTTTGAGTCTATTTTGAAAAAGTCAAGATAATAAATTTTTGACAAAATAACCATAACTGGGGAAAAATGTTACAATCCTTAATCAGGATTATTCTCCCTATCACACAGTACTATATGATAAGCAGCCTTTCCGACAAACATATTACTCGTTGGAATTTTCTATAAATTTCCCGTTTCTCTTTTTATAAATCGAAATCAAATGACTCAAAAACATGTTTTGAGTTACTGGACAAATCTCGGACAAAAAATATTCTGTCCCATACCAGCACAAAACTGTATCGGCGAGTAATTAATTGCAAATGGGTAGTGTATTTAATGGGACAAACATTGGAATTATTAAATAAATAAATATGTTACTGTATGAGTTTCATAATATGTCCTGAAAATATTCCGAATGCGATTTATGCGCGGAACCTTCCTAAATAATCTGTAAAAATTTCATGATATTACGTTCACTAAAAGCCAAAATACTACACATATAAGTGACAGTAGTGCGTATACCTCAGCCGGAAAATGAATCAAGAACAAAGAATCAGCACCAAGTTCTCTGTTAAAAAATGGTAATGCTTATTATTTTCTTGTAGAGATAACTGTACAAAACATAATTGACATTGACGATTCCGGAGCCAGAGAGGATGTGGTTAATGGTAAAGGTGATTAATAAACAAATGATCGAAGAAAGCATCGAAAAAATTTGAAAATTTCAAAAAATATTTAGTTCAAATTACGGAAATGGAACTGATATTCAACGAATTTCAGCCGAAATGCTTGATCTACGAAAGGTATTCGAGATCTGTTCCATATCGATTGACAGAGTACCAAAAATTGCACCGAACTCAATATTGAAAGACATCATTGAGGAAGATCGAAGAGATGAAAACTTTTTAGAAATGAATATAACTGGTGATGAGAAGTGGGGTTTCCAATGTTCCCCAGAGACCAACCATAAGAGTGCTGAAGGCAGCCCCTAAATGAATAAATTTCAAGACAATTGTATTTAGAGAAGTCAAAATCAAACAATGCTCATTTTTAAGGAAATTATTTACAAAACATTCCTTCCAATTGGTTTGATGGTTAATGCTGAATATTATATTGGTGTACTGAAACGCTTAATAGGTCGTCTTCGCCGTGTCGGCCTTGAATACCGATAACCAGAAAGTTGTCAGTTTTTGCATCCCTTCGTTGTTCGTCAATTATCGCTGATTTCTCGACAAATTTTTTTTGTTGCTTGCACATTCCTCGTATTGCAAAAAGACTTAAAAAAATTCTCTTCCATTCTTTTTTATTATTTCAAAATCAGTTGATGTTTTAATTTCTATATTTAGCATGCGTTATTAACTCATTATTATTACTATTTTTTCCTTTAGTCTCCTTTAATTTGAATTTCATAGATTTCGAATTTATAATCAATTTAATGAATTTATTTTAACAATTAATACGTAAATATATTTTTTAAGTCAATGAGAAGGTATTATAGTTTTTATAATTGTTATATTTTAAACTTATTTAAACGAGGACAATACAATTAACGACGTAAGTAATAATGTAAATAACGATGAAAATAAATGAATACAATAACTTAATTAGTATTATGTTTGAATTGTTTTATAAACTTTAGTAAGTATGTATATTGTGTATTATAGGATGCACGAGTAATGAAAATAATAATTCTAAAATTAATTTAATACATTTCCAGGCTGATGCTGCACCTCTGACTCACTTGCTCTTGTCTGACTAACTAAAATGTACGTTATTTGTTCAGGTGAAATTTATAGAATATGTGTATAAAATATTACTTTTGATGATGCCAAGTCCAATTTACGGGAATGTGATTACTACTATGGGAAGTTATGATATAATCGTCAGCTGCCGTATCAGCAAAATTATTTTTAAACGTAATATTCAAACCATCTATAAACTCGCATTCTACAGTATCGGAATTCTTTACTGTTATGGGACGTAACTATCTAGAAACCCCTTGTGTTTACATAATTCCATGCTCGTATAAAAGTGTGTACATTGGTGGTTCGATGAGCACTCGTGTTGCTGAGCATGAGGGTTGTACTAAGGCGCTGCGTGTGACCGGGTCTACACTTGCTGAACATAGGCTATAAACACTAAATTCAGTTTAATTCTGACCAAGTTTTATCTCGCAAACCCTATTACTTTAAATCCATGGATCTATGGAAATCCCAAAACATCCTAATAAACTTAATCATGATGACGAATATTCTCTACATAATTTCAACCACATGCGTGACCTCCAGAGACCCGGAACAGGGTCATATAGCCCTGTCCTAAACCAACAGACATTGAGTTTCAGTTCAATAGCAGTAGCAGCCTTGAGGATGTATCTTACAAGAGCGGACGAAATGTCGGCAAAGTAAGAAGTAGTGCCAAGAACGCAGATCCAGCCCTGAAACCAGAAGAAAGCCATATTAACAGCTAGAGAATTTACATATGAAAATAAATGTAGAGTTAGCAAAAATTGCAAAGAAAAGAGAAATATGTAATATATGAACATGTGTATATATAATTGAACAGATCGACTAATTTTCCTATCTGGATGGAATTATACACAGTAAGCGAAGAGTGAAATCTGGAGCATGAAATAAATCAAAGAATATCGACAACACGAAGAATATATAATGACATAAAAATACAATTTCTTGTAAGGAAAAAAATACCAAATATAATAACAGTTAGGTAAATAGGTTAGGTAAGTAGGTAAAAAATAGTAAGCCCCTCCTAACATTGAATTACGAAACGTGCACAACAACTGTTTACAATTTACAGTTAATAGATGTCGTAAATATCATATAGCAAAGATAAATAAGTGAATAGCAGAATATTGAATAGAACATCTTCAGAGAATGGGAGAAAAAAAAAGGAATCCATAGTGGGAGGTCATTCGAAACTGTAGGGAAAAGGAAGGAATGAAAAATAATATGCATGAAAGAAATTAACTCCATATATACTCAGGGCACAATTTAGAAAGGCTGAATGTTTCTTGAGCAAAAAGTGGCAAAGCCGAAAAGAGCCAAGTACCTCCAGGAAATCCCTATAAGCGGATGCGACAAATGCAGTACTGATAAATGTTTCGTTTCTGAGCAGTATCTTTGAATAGTACCAACTATTCGTGTGTTAATGAACTCAGATTGATGTGAGTTTAATTTGCAATCGAGTTGATCTAAATTAGCTAGTTGCTAAAGTAGCGATAGCGTACAATGGAAAAAAACACTGAAATTAAGTTTTATAATTGTGTAAATTATGTGAATTTAATTAATGGTCAAATACTACGCCATGCTGTATGAATTTTATGGCAGGATTTAATTTTCCAACATGATAAAGACGCATTTGTTGTAGGATATCAGTTCAGTTCTTAAGTGGCCGACCCATTTTCCGACTGAGAACTGCTGAAGTATCTTAGGACATTGGATATACAGTGGTCAAACGCAGTTAAATTGTCCAATTGACAGTTAGATGACCCAGGAGGTTGGTTTAAGTAGTAGTGAAACGAGGGGACCAACACATTTAAATAAATAATGGTCTATACTTTTGCCACGTTCTTATTTAGTCAACAATGCTATATTATTATTTTATAACTTATTTTAAGTACAACTAGACAGAATGTTCTAAAATAATAAAATCATATATAGTTGTTTGACAAATTGCCATGAGCTTTACTTGATATAGCAGAAGTAAATATTGTCTGTGTATCTCAGGGTTATATTTGAGGTTCTACTAACTAGGTCTAGCATCCAATGTAAATTCAAAGCAATAATACACGACGTTAGCTGTTAATATTCTTTATATATATATATATATATATTTATATTTCATATAAAAGCCGAAAAACTCCCAATAATTTATCAATTGTTATATATATATATATATATATATATATATATATATATATATATATATAGTAAACCTAATCAGTAGGCGATTAAAGGTCTGTATATTACTTCAAAATATATGTATTTAAAAAACTCTACATGTTTCGGCTGTGTACGCCTTTATCAAGAGAATACAAAATATGAATGACAGGATATAAATGTCAAGTCAAGTAACTTACTTGACATTTATATCCTGTCATTCATATTTTGTATTCTCTTGATAAAGGCGTACACAGCCGAAACATGTAGAGTTTTTTAAATACATATATTTTGAAGTAATATACAGACCTTTAATCGCCTACTGATTAGGTTTACTATATATATATATATATATATATATATATATATATAACAATTGATAAATTATTGGGAGTTTTTCGGCTTTTATATGAAATATTTATAAATATCAAATTAGTATGTATGTAATTGCAAAGTAAGTGGGGATGTAAACATTGCTGTCTACAAAATTACAAAGCAAATCATACGAAATTTTTAATTGCAAAATATTGTCTACGTTGGGGCTTGAACCCAAGTCTACAGTTTGCCGGACTGTCGCTTTTACCACTTAAGCCACGATAAACCTTGGTTCAAGCTACTTAGAAATGCATTATAAAGTAATAGTGTTAATGAATCAGATGACAGTTATTGAATGTAGATGTCAAGTTGAAAGCAGAAGTCAGTTTTGAAAGCCGATGTCAGTTTTGATAGCAGATGTCAGTTATTGAAAGCAAATGTCAGTTATTGAAAGCAGATGTCTGTTTTGAAAGCAGATGTCTGTTATGAAAGCAAACATCAGATTTGAAAGCAAATGCTTGTTTTGAAAGCAGATGTCTGTTATTGAAAGCAGATGTCAGTATTTTTAGAGCAGATGTCAGTTTTGAATGTTTGAAATTGAAAAATTATTACTCCATAGCTATATGAGGGTTTAGATAATTTCTTAGCCGTTTATTAAATATAACAATTGATAAATTATTGGAGTTTTTCGGCATTTATATGAAATATTTACAAATATCAAATTAGTATGTATGTAATTGCAAAGTAAGTGGTGATGTAAACATTGCTGTCTACAAATTACAAAGCAAATCATACGAAATTTTTAAATTGAAAAATGTTGTCTACGTTGGGACTTGAGCCCAAGTCTACAGTTTGCCAGACTGTCGCTTTTACCACTTAAGCCACGATAGACCTTGGTTCAAGCTATTTAGAAATGCATTATAAAGTAACAGTGTTAATGAATCAGATGACAGTTATTGAATGTAGATGTCAAGTTGAAAGTAGAAGTCAGTTTTGAAAGCTGATGTCAGTTTTGATAGCAGATGTCAGTTATCCCTTTCTTCAATGCAGATCGGTGTTTGTAAACATTATCGCCTCGTGTTTGGATTACATCTGCTTTCGGATTAGGTAAGCTAACTTTCATTTAAAAAAAATCACTATTTTTATAATTAAAAAATCGAATCTAACACTTCACTTCAGACATTTTTAAGTTTCACAATGAAAATCATATACGAATTCTTATAATATTTAGAAGCCCATTTTAAAAATCGAGAAAAATAAAAATTTATGCTATGTTACAAACAACCGAAAAACCATTAATATCGTGAACATTTAGCATTGGGTTCGTTTATAGATACGACATTCCGTTTGTAAATGTTTCGAAACTACACCAATTGCTGAACATTTTGTGTTTGTATAATGCATATTTGTAGTAGATATGCGTGTACTCTATGTCTATTTTAAGTAATTTCGAATGGATAATAAAACAGAAACATGTCAATATCGTTCGAAAACTGTGTCAGTATAACATATGGGCGTTCGTGTCAAAAATAGAACGTAACGTCTATTAATGGCGCAATAAAATAGCTCCGCGCTAAATACTTCCTAGAAGGATATTCACAATTACGCGATTCTACACATTTTCAGATAATAATCACTTTAATGCGAGGTATTAAGTTATTTAGATTTGTACTCTATTATACGGAACACTTGAATTTATAGTTATTTTTATAGAGTAGAATATAAGTATGAGAAAAAGAAAATATTTTGTATGTTAGTAACGTTATTTAATAAAATTCTGTTTAGAATAATTTATTGCAATACACCAACATACGAGGGCATTTCATTTCTCAAGTCATCTTCAAGTCTATGTGGCATTCCAAATATGAATAAACCGTTGGGAAAGATAGGGCTTAAAATAAGAGCTTAAGATTGGCTAAAACAGAGGCCGCTTTTATGCAGGCAAAATTAAGTTTATTTTGTTGTGTCAATTTTTTTTTTGCATGTAATTTTACAAGCAAGATTACCTGCATTTTATTGCTGTGCCTTTATTACTATGTATATCCTGTTGTCATAAAATAAATTTACGATTCTATGGTTAAAACATTTGCAACATGTTTATATAGATAGTTGCTAACCAAATCAGGCGCAGGGATTTTCTGTTTTGACCCCGTAATGTATGCTTAGTCATTTGCAGTCTCTCTGAAAACGCCTATCGAGAATACCTTAAACCTTTTGTTTGTAAGGAAAACAGTTCTATATTCACTTCTCACGAGAAAACATCTCTTACATACACATCGATTAACATTGTTTCTATATATCCCGTGATTCAAAAGAAAAGACGTGAAAAAACTCAGCGCACAAAATTCTGCACGTTCTATTCCAACTATAAGTAAGTTCCACTTAACAATTAACCTGTACTTTTAATTTGTTCTACATCCATTTTAGAAGTTTCCTATGAATCCTCTCGTAAGAACCTGAAAAAAACAGCTACATTTGCACCAATATAAATTTTCATTTGTTCATATCGACCTGATTTCTTACAACGTATCTAGTTTCGGCAGTGGTATAATGATCATCTACATAATAATATGGACCAGCAAAATATTACTTTCTCTCCTGATAAAGTATGGTTTCACCTGTCTGGTTATATTTATATAATCAGACAGGTGAACCAATATATAACATGATCTGCAGCTAGTTCATACAATTTAATTGAAGTTCTATAGCATCAAGGGGTGACAGTGTCCATACATCAATTAGTTCTTGAAGGAATATTAGCCCACTATCTAATATTCCTTCAAGAAACAATTAACGCCCAAAGATACGAAACCATTATTTTACTCTACAAATTTAGTTTATAAATCAGTTGGATAACATAAATTAACTAATGGTTTTTTCCAATAGGATTCTACTACTCTCCACACTGTCACACATCACGTACAACTATGAATTATTTACAGCAATTTTTCTTGGACCGTTTTAGGAGTTTAAGTTTATTTCCTTATTTAAAAAACGTAATATATCGAAATTCTGTAAACAATTTGCAAGAATTACGGCACGCAATTGCAAAAATGCAATTTATCACGACGAGTTCAGTGTTGTTTACAAGTAGGAGACCTACATTTTGAGTATTTTATTTCCTTTGAATAATTTTCCTTGTAGATAATTTTATTACTTATTACATAGGTTCGCAAAATTTGTTTCAATTATTATTTTGTATAAATCTCACTTCTGGCATTGTTAGTTAATATTGATTTACTAGTAATTCTAACCAATTCATATTTATACCGAGTGTCCTTGAAATAAGAAGATAACGTGTGAAAAATGAAAACATTAAATTATATAGAATATGTACCTAAAATATTTTCCCAAAATTCCCTCTCATAAGCGAGAAAAAAATGACAAAGATATTTAAAAAAATTATCTTACGTAAATACTATCGGAAAGGTGACCGACAATAACAAAATGAATAATAGTCTTGTTATTGTATATCTCGTTTTAAGTTCGTTTTGTTGTTGATCGTTACAATTTTTCTATTAAAAGCAATAGTAAATGTACGTAAAGTACGGATTTTGCATGTTCTTCTTTCAATATACCAGCTTTAAGAATTTAGAACTATAAATTTATATAAATAAACGCTGACTCAGGTTATTGAACCCTTGCTATAACAAAACTTATGGCTTGTGTTTATAAACATTGTCACCTTTGAATGCAATGGGGCTTTCTGAATTCCACATTTGTATTTGAATTTCTCTAATAAAAAAAACATTCTCGTAATACAATTTTAGTTTGATTTTTAAAATCGGTTTGGAAATAAATATAACACGCTAACACATCTTCATTTTTAAGTACATATTTACTTGAATGTATGAAAAGCTAATTTTGTACGTGGTATTGACATATACAGGATATTATATCTTTTATAACATCGACAGCTGTTAGTATGTAAACATATGGTGTGTGTGTAACTTCAATAGAGATACATATTTACATTCTGAATATTTTGAATTCATTGACGGCACATATTGGAATTTTTACTTCAAGGACATTTGTATATAAATATTCTAACGCAAAAAGTTAAATATCGCGAATGACCAGGCAAGCAAATTTCTCAGCGTTGTCACATTAAATTCTCGGTAAACTCGGTATTATAGCAGGCGTAAAATTTTCTGCTGGATAAGTACCAATAAAATAATTTAATTTATATATCAAAATATCATAGTTTACGCTTTCAGAAACCTGTAAAAAATAATTGTAAATGTCTATTGGTAATAATAATTCGATATAGATTTAATTTTGTAGTTTAATTTAATTGAAATAATTATGTAAGTATATTATATAGATTTGGAGATAGATATCCTAGGTTAAATGAGGTATTAAATTAATTTTCAAATGAGCTAAGTAAAAGCAGATTATGTGATGCGCATCTAGTCGCAGAAATTGTTACAATATAACTTACATAACAACAAACCCTGTTTTATGTATAAAGATTACCGTTTGTAATTAAATTCTTGCTATAGTATATTTATTCTTGTCACGATTTTAAAGTACGTATTATCCTAATGAATTTCTAGAAAATGCATGTGGCTACGAAACTGAAAAACTCTTTATGGTATCCTTCTTATGTAATGAGTTCTTTATTTGCAAGTGCGCTCCGAGGCTGCTTGTATCTCATATATCTAACATGTTTATTATATTATTACTGAAATAAATAAGACTATTGCACATTGGTTGATGTGCATCTAACTGCATACGTTGTTCGCAATATGTTCGATAATGCTTAATTTTTTTAGATAGAAATAAATACATACGAACAAATCATCACAGAAGAGTTGAAGAAAAAATAAATTCTTTTCATAAAATATGAAAAAATAATAATTTTTGGTGTACAAATTAACCGTATTCAGTAGCATATTTATTTAGATCACGTAGTGTTAATTTTGGCAAAAAAAGAATAATGAATGTACTAAAAGCTTTTGTACACTCACTTATGTACTTATACTAGGGTGATTTCATGATAAAGTGACTTTTCAATTAAATATTTATTTTAGGGTAAAAAAGTTCTATACATTTAGCCCAGCGACTTTTAAATTTTTTAGCCATCTAAAAAGTAATCTTTCGAAAACTCATTAAAATAGGCATTCGCTACGGTTATCACTTCCTCATTTGTACCGAATCTCTTTCCAACAAGCCATCTTTTGAAGTTTAGGAATAAGAAAAACTCATTCGGAGCCAGATCTGGCGAATATGGTGGATTAGCAATTCAAATCATAATTTGACAAAACGGTTTTTACCTTCTTCGAAGCTCGTTCAACAGAAGAAATCCATTGCTCTGACTTTATTTTTGTCTCTGGAGTATAGTGATGTATCCAAGAGAGCCAATTCTCTTGGATTTCGTTTGAACGTAGCCATCCAGTCATTTAAAATTGTAATAAGAGTTCGATTTGTTCACAGTAAGCATACGCGGTAACCATATTGCAGTTATTTTTTTCATATTTGCATGTTGATGCAAAATTTTGTGTACCTATTCAGTTGATATTTACGGCATTAGCTATCTCACACATATTTATTCGACGGTCGGTCTTTACAATGGTAGGAATTTTATCATTTATCATTTTATTAACATTTCTGGAGAAGTTACTGTAAATGAAAACCCCGAAGTTTAAGCATCTTCTGTATTCGTTCATATGACTATTTTTTAAGGTAATGAACTATTTACAAATCATTTTATGAAGAGGAGCACGTTCTCATTATATTTATATAATTTTTCTTTAATTTTTTTTACGGAAAAAATAACGTTTAAATTACTCAAACTTCTCCTTTCTCCATTTTAATACAAAATAGTTTACTTTAATCAATTGTAAAAGCTTATCTATAGGACAGATTTGGGAGAAATTTGATAGTGGACTTCTAAAGCGTAGCTGAAGTCAGCAATATACACATTATGGCGAAAGTGTTGCCTATTTTTAAAAGTCAGTCTCTCGTCAAATTACTCTCGTGTAAGAACGACTTATTTATTAGATTATATTAATAATACTGAGTTTGGTTATAAATAGAAATCATTCGTATCAGGCATAACATATACGAGATGTGATTATAAAATAACGAGGTAGATGCTACTACAGACAAACTACGCATGCGCCAAAATCTTACGGCCGACAGTTGTATAGCGTGAACTCTTCTCTTTCTACCGCCCCTCCTGTGTTTGTAGATATAAAAATCTGGCCGTGGGATTGGTTTACAGAAGATCAATTTTGATCGAAAAATGATAAGTGTTGAGCAATGAATTGCCGTGAAATTTCATACGAAACCTGGAAAAACATTACTGAGACTTATCTTTTATTAAAAGAAGTATGTGACAATGAATGTTTATCAGGTGCGCTGGTATTTGAGTGGTGCGAAAATTTTCACAATCGAACAAAAAGAAGTTCGCGAAAATATTTGTAGTGACACCTTAAGTGCCATTGAAAATGAGCCGAACTTCTTGGAAGGAATGATAACATATAATGAATCCTGGTTTTTCACCTATGATCCAGAAACCAAGCGTCAATCAATGTATTGGAAGAACCCAATTTCACCGATAGCAAAAAAGTGCGAATGAGCAAATTAAAATTCAAAGCTATGATCCGCTTTATTCGCCTCACATTGCTGGCGCCATGTGATTTTTATCTGATTCCTAAGGCCAAATCTGCCTGAAAGCTGCGAAAGAAAAAGTGGCACGCGTCATGAACGAGCTAACAGAAGAAGATTTCCAGCACTGTTTTGCAGAATAGAAAATTCTACTGGCGCGGTGTAGGGATAGAGGGGGGGTGCGTATTGAAGTGGGTAATAATTAAACATGTATACATATATTTATAATAAAAAGTTTTACAGCATCAGTCTCGTTATTTTATAGACACTCCTCATATTATTTAATATCACTCTGAATAAGCTAATACTTGTAGCTAATTATTTCATAGCACAGCAAGAACTCTTGTCTCATCTGGAAATATGTTTGATACTTAATCCTCGTATTGTCTAAACAAGAACCCATAATTTAAACAAGTTTATTATAAATTTAAAAAAAGGGGAACTTGTAATCCAAATAATCACGTTACCTTTTTTTCAGATAAAGCGGATAGGGACTACATAGGTTTCGCCACATTGCCGGACCAAGTGCACAGAAAATCGGTGAAGAGAGGTTTCGATTTTACCTTGATGGTAGTCGGGGAGTCGGGTTTGGGAAAATCAACTTTGATAAACAGCTTATTTCTGGGTGATTTGTATAAAAACAGGAAAATACCGGATATTAGCGAACGAATACATAAAACAACTACTATTGAAAGGAAGACGATGGAAATAGAAGAGAGAGGTGTTAAACTAAGGTAATTCTTATATACGCTAATTAATAAATTAGGCCACAATTTGTGCTTGCAATTAGTATGTTTTGACATGCTTGCTATTAATGTTAAGTAATAAATCTATTGTTTCAAATATATATGGTAGCCACTACAATACTGTTTCAACATAAATGTCTTCATCAGAAGGATCAGGTGCTTACTATTATATTGATCCTTATAGTGTTAACTGCAGGCATGACGTATATGAACTGAGCCAGTGCCCAATAAATATATAATAACATCGTATTCCTTTTTATAAATAGCAATAAACTAGAGAAAAATGTATAATTTTAACAATCAAATATGCATTACCTCATTCCTGTAATTGAATTTTACGAAACCGGAAAAAGTGAAAGATATAAATTTGTGAAAAAGTCATTTTCACTTAATTTTCATCATCTCAAGGTCAATACGTTTTTAACATTCGGTAACTTTAACGAAATTATATACTATACTTTAAATACGAGTATAGACAAGCTAGTCTATTAAACCTAGTAAAATTTACAAAATAGTTCAACTAAGGTCGCCAAAGACGCTAGTGGTAGTAAAAGTGGGATATTTAAATTAACTTTTTAATTTTTCTTTCAAATAAACGTTCATTTTTGTGGTCATTGTTATTAATTTATTTATAAAAACTGTTTCTTTGATTAAATATTCAATTATTGTCATATAATATTATATAATCTAATTAAACACAAACAGTTCTTAAAAATAACTTCACAACAAATTGTTTGATGTCGATTGTAAAACGAAATTATAATTTATAATGAGAAACTGATTTAATAAAAATTTACAATCAATCTTACACTAAACATTTGGTAGATATAATTTACGATAATCAGAATAAGGCAACCCTTATAAAATAACAAAACAAACTACTATATTGTATACATTATTATTACTACTGTAATTGTTATCGAGCTTACAATAAAGATGTAAATATATAATTTCAACAAAACAATATACGAGGCAAATTGACAGAATTAATTATTAATGCTACAAATCATAACTTAAAAAAAATTATAAAAGTAATACATATTGAAAAATAATCCAAAATAAATAAATGCTAGAGCAGACAAATGCATGGAACAGTGATTGTGTAGAAAAATAGTTTGTTAAATAATAATATTTATTCTCAACTGCAAGTTGGAATCAACTTGCATCAATATAAATAAGTTAGAACTTTGTTTAGATTTTGTTAAATATTTTAAATTCAACATTAGAAACGCGATCAATTTATTTGTAAAGTAATAAACGAAAATTTATAATTACATTGTTCCAGGAACGTGAACTCTCGAAAAATATATACAACTGAAATAACTTTGAGACTTCTTATTACTTTCGTATTTAAAGCCTATGCAGTGTGAAGCAGTTTTGTACAAATTTCTGGGTCGGGTAGTTAGTTTTGTGTGCATATAGGTATTAATATGCCTTAATATATTAAAACATTGCCTGATATCTAAAAAACATAAAATCAGAAATTTGCGATTTTTGTTAAACATTATAACATTTGATTTCTACGTTTTGGTGTTCTTATCACCGTTGGAGGAATTATTATGCTTTTCAATAACACTAAAATATAAATTACTTGTAATCGCAAATTGTTATATTCACAATTATTTCAAACCTATATCATCAGCATACCCTGCTATATTTATAGAACCAAGATCAGATCCAGAAATTTCTTTTGAAGTGGAAGGAATGGGATCCAACATACATCGAGCTTCAGAATATTGAAATTGCATAAATATATTGAAATACAATTGAAATATAATCAATGTTGTCAAAAGAAATCTATTCATTTAGATACATGTGTATGCCATTCAAATCCAATGCTAATAAGTACATTAAAAGTTGAAGAACGTACATAACTGCATTATTTTGTGTATTCACACATATAGGAGCAGCGCAATAAAGTGACTTTTTGCGGCATTATTTACTGTGAAGAGAAGAATAGTCGAAATGTTGGACTTTCATTGGCGAACGAGGGCAAAAGTGGTTCCACCTGTCGGAAAGGCTATGGCTATAGTGTTTTGGTTTTCGCAGGTCATAATCTATGTCGATTATTTGGAACAGAGTAGGACAGTCACAGAACCGTGTTACCCTTATTTATTTGACCATTTCAATGTACAATTAAAAAAAAAAAAAATTACATTTGGCGAAGCTTCACCATCAAATTTCACCAATTCGTTTATCTGCATTACGTTTTGAATTGTTGTTTCATGCCTCATATTCGTCTGATCTACCTCCTTGTGATTCTTTGTATTCCTGAACTTGAGGAAATAGCGCAGCGGGCGGAGATTCGTATTGAACGAAGTCATCACTAAATCGGATATATTTTACAGTCTCTCCCGCAAAAATTCTACTTTTTGGAAGGCATAAAAAGTTCGAATATTGTTGGTCTAAGTGTATAAAATTGAAAAAAACTTCTTTTTTGTACCAAAGATAGTTTATCTTTTGAAAGACACGTTCCTGACAAATATCCCTCGTATATGTCTTGCTCTTTAACTAAACACTAATTAATAAAAAAAGCATTTTTCAGAATACAACAGAAAACTCCGAGGTTTTTCAAAATTTATTTGGGACATTGGGGTTTGGGATTTTCTTTAATAATTTATTATTTCTTGTGCATCTTATAACTATAATAACTTAAATACATTATTACTTGTTTGCAGTTTAAAACTTTAACTATTTCTGCTTCAGCTCTTTCATAGGGCAAATTCAAAAAATTAATTATTAATTAATTTTGTAATTGGTTTTTAAATATATGTACTTTTTACAATATATGTTTTTCCTAATGTAGGCTAACGGTAATAGATACACCTGGATTTGGAGATGCTGTGAATTGCGAAGATAGCTGGAAAGTATGTACTAACTATATAGACGAACAATTCAGACAATATTTTACGGACGAAAGCGGCTTGAACAGGAGAAATATACAAGATAACAGGGTACATTGTTGCCTATACTTTGTACCCCCCTGGGGTCACAGGTAATAGTTATTTGGTTCTCTTGTGCTTATACAGATAAAATTGAATGCACTTTCTCTCATTGCAGTTTACGCCAAATGGATTTAGAATTAATGAAAAGGCTGCATAGAAAAGTTAATTTAGTTGTAGTTATTGCCAAAGCGGACACCCTCACTACATCCGAAGTGATGAAACTGAAGAGAAATATTTTAAACGATATTAAAGACAACGATATACAGGTTAGTAATAATTAAGATAAAAGACAAAATACCTTTGCTCTTAGTTAGAGTTTATTCAAGAGAAATATTTTAAACGATATTAAAGACAACGATATACAGGTTAGTAGTAATTAAGATAAAAGACAAAATACCTTTGCTCTTAGTTAGAGTTTATTCAAATATTTTTTGGAAATAAGTCAATATTCGATATTGTTTACGGAAAGCATTATAGTGAAACTTGCTTTAATAGTTCGCTAACAGTTTTCGAAAAAATAGGGGCCAATAAAATCTAAACTATGTATTCAGTATTTTTTTGGTAGGTTTTTATACTAGTGGTTTTTATTCTTCTATAACTACACTATCACTGCGAAAAGAAATGCCTACGTACAATTACTCGTATTTAAAAAGGGCCTTCGATAAATTGGACTCCCAGTATGATAAATACATGAACGAAAAAACACCACAGATCTGATAATGTGATGGGTTTAATAAAATGAGATAGTTTACCAATTTCAGATCGAAGTGCAACTTTTAGTGAGTTTGTAAATGTGAGTGGTAAATGATAAAATGGCAATAGTTGTTTTCCTAGTTATATATGCTGTCGGCTATCCGCAATGAAGTTTTTGGCAAGACGTCCTTTTTTTAACTTAAAATAACATCTTTGTCGTCAATAAAGAATGCAGTAGGCTATAAGAAAACAACGTCTGACGATGGCGAAAAGTTATTTTTTCGGAAGTATCTCTGTTTTTTTTTTAATACAGAAATGGCGATCAAATCGTATGTTGGTGGCAAAGAGAAAGGAAATTAGTGGGTTCATTGAAAACATATTATGTTGCTATGTGCCTCCACGAGCACTAGTCTTGCGCCCACTTACGTAATACTTAATATACTGAATAATGGACTTACCCAATTTACCTTAATACATGATTGCCCCGGAGATCTTTCGGCTAAAGACCAGATCAGTTTAGAGGCGAGTGGAGGGCGGTTCTTATATCTAAAAGGGCGCCACCATGTTATACCTTTAGCCGTAACACAGACTCTGCCGTAGTAAATTGAATAAATCCAGGTAATTACGTGTATCATTGTTAAACCAAATAAAACAACCAAATCAAAACAATAACAATAAGGATTTATTGTAATCCATAACAAACATAAATAAACAGAAGGACAACGTATCCAGAATGTCACAATCAAAAGGTTATACCAAACTTGGTTAACCACGACACAATAAAATATAGTTGAATGATTAGAAAAAAAGATTTAAAGTTAATGAATAAAAAAAATAGTTAAATATGCTCAAAGCGATAATGACAGTAAATGGTAATATATATCTTAATAACCAAAGAAATTCTGGTCATGAATAAAAGACTCACCCAGTATAATATATGAATTGAATAATTTAAAATGCAGACAATAAAATTGAAATAAATGTAGTTAAATTATATGCACATAAAAGCATGTGGTTTAGATAAATTAACAAAATAATATCACCAGACGGTAATATAAAAATGGGAGGTTGAACGGTTGAAATAATTTGACCAACATGGAAAACAATTACATCAATTAAGAATCTTAGTCTAAGAATTGCATCAATAATTTATCAAAGATTTTTCATAAACCTTATATAGATATTTACACACACTGTATATGTAATAATTCCTTATATAACACACATAATTATGTACTTATCGAATTGCAAAAATTTCAATGTATAAAAATTTATACCAAAATAAATCTATTAAGAATTGTCCACACTGTATATCCAGAAATATTTTAATTATAATAAAAAATTAATTGTTCAGTAATTTTATTGATGATAAATACAGAAATTATATTATCAAAATTAATTCTAAATAAATTTTATGTTTCCACACTGTATATGTAGAAATAAATCTTACGCAATAATTTTAATAAAATTTACTATTAAATCGGTTACAATTTTTCCACTGCGAAAAAATTGAGTGACGCTAAATATTTTAATAATATAACAAAAAAAACTCATGGATACACTTCTATAGGTACCAAAATTGTTACAGAATTTTATACCTTGTGACGCTGACGATTAATTATAGCGTTAAAGGGCTATTACCTTTCTTATTGCGTCTGCAGAAGGAACGAAAAAAATCGAAACGGCTACGTCGTGTCCAGAAGACGGTGATTTACGTTCGGCTCAATTCCTTTTTTTTATTTTGGGGGTTAAAACACCCTTACCAACTTGTTTGCTCTATTATATAGAACGAGAAAAAAAACAAGTATAAGAACAATGAAATACTCGAATTAAACTCGAACCAATTCTCATCGAAATAACAAAAAATTCTACAAGATATTCTCGAAAACAGTCACCTTGTTCAAAACGTATTTGAAGTCACAAACATGGAAGCTGCCAACATGGGTAATCTGTGTATTCACACGACAAAATAGCGGTATTACAATACCTCGTTACTTTCTGTAGATTAGTTAGAATTTCAAACCCGCTATTGCGAACAGAATCACTGTTTTAGCAAATTCTAACCATTAAGATGATTCTTTACCAAAAACCTATGGAACAACCACTTAGACTTTAAAACAAGAGCACAATAATGAGAGGGAAAATGGCTATAAGCGCGGTTTTATATACGACCGTATTGCATCATGCCAGGAGAAAAAATATATATGAAGGAATATTCCAATTATCCCATATTTAATTAATTCGGAAAAGAAATCGATCACAAAGAAAACATAATACCAAAGTACAACCTCTTTCCTTTTAAATTTCAACCAATAATAGCCAAATTCGACTAATTAACAAAACGGAGTCACCAATTACTACGTTTAGATGTCACTGTAGGCCTACATCAAGTAGTTTATTAATCGAAGTTTCTATACTCAAATTATTTTACATTAATATTACATTACATTAATACTGTTTAATTAAAATATATAATGCCGAACAATAACTAGCATAATTTCTATTTCCATGCCAATCCAAAAGCGCATGCGTAAAGTTTGATAGTATGTACTAAAAATACTTAACCTGATCGTTTGTAAACAAACAATCTGAAAATGAATTTAAATCGACTAAAATCCTACAAGAAGCCCCAACTGACTAAGGTGTATATAAATGATATAATTTAAAACCTCTAATGTGATATAACTTGCAGACTACTCAGATTCCATAATTTAACTAGAAAATTAACAATTTAAAGGATGTCCTATTAAAACAACGTCAATGGAAAATAACCCAACTGCCGTTACGATATTTAAAGAAGAGGCCTAAATTACAATGGTAACACTTAACTGACAGTAGTACGCATGTAAACAAATTAATTAGTAAGGAATCAAAGCACTACAAGAAATATATAATACTACGTACGGAAAAAAAATTAAGAAGAAAAAGTAGCAATTAAATGTAGCAGAAACCTAGTATAATATACATCGTTATCCAAAAATAACGAACGCACCAAATGCAGAATAAGGTAATTTAATTCTTAAGCAATTCAAGTAGTACGATAATTAGTAAATAATATAGCTGAACTAAATTCTACGAGGGTCGAATTTGAAGTATAACAATATGCGTCCACGAGAGGCATTTTATGGAGACCCATAAGTACAATAGCGTAATTTCATTAATGAGGATTACATGCAATACTACTGCTCACGACTATGTAAATTCAGTGTTAAAACCCGTACACCTGATCCTGTATCAATAATTGATGTAAACCATTTAGCAGTAGGATAATGTTCGACTGCATCTTACGCGAACTACCCTAGCATTTCTTGAAAAAAGATACTTTACTATCTTGCCATTGCTTGTTCGATCAACTTATCTTTACCCTATTGAAAATGTGTGGAATATTACAAGACGCAATTTAGTTTTCTTGCAGCCGTATCAATGACTCATAGGATTTGGAAAAGTTATGGAAACGTATGTCATTGGTAGGACAGATAGAGGTTGTAGTAAAGACTCGGGATAGAAGCATGTAGTATTAAGGATTTAAAAAGCCTGTCAGTAATTGGTTCTTAAACAATCGATCTATAAAAATGTTTTTGTTCTTTGTATTAGACTTTCAATAAACAGTGTAAAAAAAGCAGTGTATTGTAAATTTTGTCATTAGGAAAACAAAATTTCCAATTAAACAGTCAATAATAAGAGTAAATCGAACTTTCTAGTTCAACTCAACCTAAATAACATTTTTCTATAAATGATTATACTGTTTTTGTAGATGTATGAATTTCCCGAATGTGGGAGTGACGAGGATGAAGACTTCAAGCAACAAGATAGGGAACTAAAAGCTAGTATACCTTTTGCGGTAGTTGGAAGTAATACAACTTTAGAAGTTGCTGGTCGGAAAGTCAGAGGTCGCCAATATCCATGGGGTGTAGTTGATGGTAGGTCTTTTATTTTTAATTAATACGGAAGATTTGATTGAAAATTAACAGCATCTACTCAGGTACTACGGATAGAGTTCATCTATGCACCTATATGTGTTACCTATTATTTGGAAATGCCTAATATTTTTAATCTTGATATAAGTCCAACTTTTTTTGCAAACGCTCACACACCCTCCTTCGCAAAAGTTCCTAAATAGGTAAAACTCCTAGCGCCACCTATTAAACGTTTTTTACAAATAGAATATGTGGTATATATTGTCAAAATTAATATGTTTTTGGGATCAATCGAAAAATAAACATCGAATTTGGAGCGATCGTTAAATTATACTTTAAATTAGAAAAAAACCTTTACTGAAACAAATCAAATGGTGCAAGACGTTCATGGAAATGATTTGTAAGTGGCATATGCGATTTAAAGACAGTCGTGATAGCATTGCAGAGAACGGACATAAGAATCGACCAAAAACAGAAATTATGGAAGGAAACCTTGGAAAAGTTCATGAATCTGTAAAAAATACCTAAAATCTTCAATTAGAATTATGGAAACGGAATTTTAAATTAGAAAAGTTTCCAATTTATTAGAAGTGGAAAAAGTAGGTATTGAAAAAATTATATTTTTTTCGAATCTTTTGTTATATTCACTCGATTTGGTTAGATTTGGTGATTATTTTCTGTTCCCTCGAATTCATTTAAAAGAAAAGAAAGTGGTACCACAACATTATTGCGACTTAAAGACGGTAACCGAAATTTTAAACAGCTGTCTTTTAAATAGTGAGGAGTACTTCAAAGTACTAGGTGGACGAGCATATTGTTGTATATATTTAAATAAAGACAATTTCGAATAAAGTCATGAACTGCCGTGCTTTTATATATCTACCGTTTAAGCGAGTGCTCTACAGTCACCTATAGTAGTCGGTAATATATAAAAATAGAGAGCTGAGGTAAAGAAAAATACTGTTCTTACAAGTTGATAAAATCAAATGAATTATTTCCAAACGATAAATATGAAAGCTTTGTGTTTTTGAAGCAGTTTTTGAACGTTGCAACAGTCACGATTTTACTAAAAATCTTTCCTAAAAATCCTGACTGACGAATCCAATTTTTGCTCTACATCATAATTCTGTTATTGTGTGGTACTCTTCTGTTATAATTAGACTGCGGAACCGACGCTATCCTCTAAACGTCATGCAGGCGTAGACACAGAGTCGGTTTCAACTTTTTGGTAGTCAGTTGCCCTAGCGAACGTAGAAGATGAATGTAGGCGAGTGTCTTTCACATTTAGATGCGTATTGCTTTACTATTTCGATAGATCTAGAAACACTTCTATATTAATTT
The DNA here is from genome assembly GCA_935421215.2 of Melolontha melolontha. Lineage (NCBI taxonomy): Eukaryota > Metazoa > Arthropoda > Insecta > Coleoptera > Scarabaeidae > Melolontha > Melolontha melolontha. The sequence goes on along the minus strand of OW285242.1, from coordinate 83,821,016 downwards.
CTGTTGTAACAGAAATTCTTTTATTTTGATTTTAGAGTTTCTATTAATTTTTTTCTATAAAAAAAAATTAAAAGAAACTCTAAAATCTAAATTTGGGTTTTATTATTACTTCTTCCATTTTTTAATATATATATATTATCGTTTTGTATATATTGCATTTATACAATAGCCCCTCCAAAACGCCCGCATGAAGAACTGTTAGACAGCTGGATTAAAGATTTTGTTTTTTTTTAAATTGTTAATGATACGGAGATTAATTGTAAAATTTGTTCAAGTACATTAAATGTTTAAAAAAGTCGAGACTAGCCGCGCATCTAAATACTAAAATGCATCGCGATCAACCGAGTACATTAACAGACAGTTTTTATACAGACCCCTGTAAAGTCTTTGTTGCGGCAAATATACCTTTCAGAAAACTGTCCAATACCGTCCTCTTAGACAGTTTTTAGCGAAATATACATCTAAACATATTCCTGATGAATCAAGTCTTCGAAAAACATATCTTCCAAAAATATATAAAGAAGTTATTAATGAAATAAAAAACGAAATAAAAGACCATTACTTCTGGATCAGCGCAGATGAAACTACAGATTTACTAGGTAGAGGTATAATTAATATTATTATCGGCGTTTTACATTCCGACGTACCCACAGAACCCTATTTAATAGCAATAAAGTAATCGAGCACGTAAATGCAAAGAAGGTAGTCGAAATTATTGTTAATGCTGTTGATAACATTTTTTATGGTGATGTGAACCACCGAAAAAGCCTTGTTGTTTGTGAGTGATGCAGGAGGATGATATAGGCTGGTAAACTAATGAAGGAAAGATTCCCCAATATTTTACATAACAGATGTACCACACATGCATTGCATAGAATTGCAGAGTTTATTAGAGAGGAATTCCATAATGTCAACGAATGAATTAGTAATACTGAAAAGGTCTTTATAAAAGCGCCAACACGAATTTCCTTGTACAAACAAAAATATCCGTATCTTCCAATTCTTCCTTCTCCAGTTGTGACTAGGTGGGGAACATGTTCGTTTTACTATCATAATCTCGAAAATGTTGCAAGTGTAGTGGACAATTTAGAGGTGGATGCGCAAAGCCTTATCAAATGTAAAACTGCTATAAAGGATTCTTCTTTAAAAAATAATTTAAATTTGATCGATAAGCATTTTCACAACTTACCTAAACAAATTGAATATTTTGAAACGCAAACGATAAAACTAGAAGATGGAATTAAAACTTTAAACAATATTCTAAATTACTTTAAAACTATTTCTGGTGAGTTTGGTGTTCGCTTAAATAATAAGATGCATCAATCTTAATTTTCGCTCGTAGCCCTGATTTTAATGTCCTGAAAGGCTTTTGTAGTAATGTTTAAAATACGGAAATCAATAAATATTTTAAATTTAAAGATTATTATTTCTATGCGCCACTCGCTAGCTCTGATGTTGAGCGAAGTTTTTCTATATTTAAAGCAGTGTTTCTAAACCTTTTTGCATTTGCGACCCAATTTTCAATCACAATTTTCATCGCGCCCCCCCTCCTCTCATTTCACTGAAATCGTAATTGTAATCTTAGTTTCTATTTAATTTAATTATATTTTGACGCTAAAGTCATCCTACGATCTTGTTAAACCTTAAAAATTTCCACAAATGGGTAAATTTATTGATATTTGGCAACACCGATCCGCTGCATTGATAAAATCAGAATCGATTGCTCTCTATATCACGTACACCATATCGGACATCCTCGCTGCTTCGCGAGAAGTTCCGATTTTCGAACATTCTAGACTGCCTGCGCGGCGTGCATAAATGCTATATCTCGTTCCACCCAGTCTCAGTCGAGTCGATTCTTCTATCTGTACCTCTACCGTGAATGCGCATGTTGTGATTTGCGTGTTATCTGCAATTTAGGATATTCAAGTTCAAGTAGCAGTAGAATTATATAGTGTGTGTATATGCAGAATCATGGATAAATTTTGAAGTGGGCGTAAGCAAGCATTAGACGATAGTGAAGCATCAACAAGTGCACAGACGAAAATGGTTCCGAAGATAAAATCAAGAAAATATTCTCCAGAATATTTTAATTTTGGGTTTATCAGCACTGAAGTAAATGAAGAAGAAAGGCCCCTGTGTGTCATTTGCTCAAAAATTTTGGCAGCAGACAGCATGAAACCGAACAAACTTAAACGACATTTGGAAACGCTTCATAGTGAGTACGTTGGCAAACCCCGAGAATTCTTCGAATTAAAATTTAAATCGTATGAAAAGCAAAAATCATTTTTAAAAAACACTTTGTCTGTAAATGCCAAAAGCTTTACTTTCCTCTTACAAAGTTTCATATCAGATAGCCAGAAGCAAAAAACCTCACACTATTGGTGAAGAGGTTATCCTACCAGCTGCAATTGAGATTGTAGAAACTATGTTTGGAGATAGTTTTGCCAAACAGTTGCAGTCCATACCTCTATCAAATGATACTGTTGCCCGTCGAATTGATAATATAGCTGAAGATGTGCAACACCAGCTTTTTGGGAAATTGCGTGACAAACTTTTTTCAATTCAGCTTGATGAGGCCACAGATAGCAATAAAGACGCTCATTTAATTGCCTATGTTCGATTTTGTGATGGTCTGTCAGTAGTGGAAGAACTATTATTCTGCAAACCAATAGAACTCAAAGCAACAGCACTTGCATTATTTTCTATCTTAAATGATTTCCTAAATGAGGCAAACAAACATAGAGTGGAAAAATTGCGTCTGAATATGCACTGATGGTGCTCGTACAATGTCTGGAAAATTCCAAAGTGTACAAGCACTTGTGAAACAAAAATCTCCGATGTGTATCTGGACACATTGCATGATCCACAGAGAAGCTCTGGCTTCCAAAGAAATGAGTCCTGGTCTGAATTTTGTGCTAACGACAGTGGTAAGCGTATTATATAAAAATGAGACCACTAAAATCAAGAATAATTTCTGCACTTTGTAAAGACATGGGTGCAGTACATTCAGCGTTACTGTTTTATTGCGAGGCAAGATGGTTATCACGTGGGGCATTTTTGCAACGAGTTTATGAATTAAGAGATGAAATCGCCATTTTTCTAGAAGAGGAAAACCGACCGGAAGCCGAGAACTTTCGCGATGATTTATTTGTGATGAAATTAAGCTATTTGGTCGACATATTCGAGAAATTAAATACCTTGAATCTTCAACTCCAAGGAGCAAACACACATGTGTTGGATACGAGTGACAAAGTTAATGCTTTTTGTAGAAAACTAGAATTGTGGAGTAGAAATGTTAAGCAAAAAAACCTAGAAATGTTTGCAAATTTGGATGAATGTGTCAAATCTTACAAGGCTGGAGAGCAACATATAGCAGTTATTTTGGTAACCATTGAAAATCATATAACCATGCTGGCAAAGAATTTTAAAAAGTATTTTCTTGCTGACCTCAACTTGATAGCAAGTTACGAGTGGGTTAGGGACCCATTTGAAAATACTCCCGGACGTCTCTCAGCTGCCGAAGAAGAAATCTTTATAGACTTCACGGCAAGTGGCGAAATAAAAAGACAGTTTCGTAATAAATCACTCTTTGAATTTTGGGCAGGGTTGGATGATGAGTTTTCTGCACTAAAATCAAGAGCACTGCGTATACTATTACCATTTTCCACATCCTACCTTTGCGAAACCGGATTTTCTACGGTGGCCGCTTTGAAGACAAAATATAGATCACAGCTAAATATAGAAAAACTTAGAGTGTCAATTTCTGATATTAAACCTTGTTTCGAAAAACTTTGCTCTGCGAGACAGGCCTAAGGAAGTCACTAATAATTATTAATCCTGTTTTAAATTTAATATTTTTAAGTTAATTAATAAATACGTTGTATTCTATTTATAAGTGCATTATATATCAGTGTAAACGTGAAATTTTTTTTTTAATATATCAGAATGTATTTTCCTTTTCTTTGAGTAAATTGAGTGATCTTTTTACTAATGTTTTTTCTTATTTTTTCTCGCCTTGCTCGCGCCCCACAGGTTGAGAAACACTGATTTAAAGACATACTGTCTAATAAAAGAACGCACTTTACAGAACAAAGTTTAGAATATATTCTAATAATTATTGTGAATAAAAAATGTTTACTGTGGTGCGACTAAGCATTCACTTTAACTATAGGTGATATAAATCAGGAATTAATTTCAATTCAAGTTAATGTAATTCATTTAACTTCTTTGATTAATTTATTTTCGTAAAAATTAATTTCTGTATATACATTTCATTGTCTTATTACGACTCTGGCGAAATATATTTCAGAACTCCATCTGTTTGCATTAAAAACGTACAAACAGACGACTTCTATCAATACCATCGCGCAATAACATTCATATATACATGTTGCCGCCACCGATGAATCACACCCTATACGGGATAGCGCTGGTTCCGCCGTCTAGTTATCATACATCATAATTGTGCACTGTTACAGTGCGGTATTGGTCTTAGGAAAATTAACGATCGATTTATGACGCACAAACGCAATATCTGTAAAAAGTTAATGTTTAGACCGGATTTATAGGGGACCATATCATTGGGATTTTTGTCATTGAAGGTAACTTACTATCACAAAGGTATTTACTTCTTTGGCAAAGTTGCATTGTGCATTATGTGTAAAGCATACTACATATATATTTCCATAAAGGGCGTTTTATTTCAGTAGGATTGCCTTGCTTATAATGCTGTAATTGTGTGACAATATTTAATTAATAATATATTTGATACCAATAAACAATATATTTGATACCAAATCGATAACTTGTTGGATCGCTATATGCTAACATGGTAGATCGCCTGATTTAGCAAACGATTTTTCCTTGTGGGGTACTATCGTTGATTTAGCTGCGAACATTGCCCATTGCATGCAACATATTACCTCAACATTGACAAATGTTCACTTTGGAGTTAGGTGATCGCTTCGAACATCTGCTCCAAAAAAATTGTTATTCAGTTACTTTTCTTTAGTTTTCGAAGTGTTTTTATAATGTATTTCATATTTTGTTATAAATAGAATTTGATTATTTTTGTTCTATACAACTACACTATTTTTAATTTATAAAGTGATAATTCATATTACGTTATATTATTACAGTATTTAGTTTTTTTTGCGCCTAAAGAAAATTTGAAACGATTCCTTCTTAGTAAGCATTGCAAAGGCGCATTGCGCCTAACGCTCTTGTGTCGTGTGACGTGCGATATATCGGACCACGCTTGGAAGCGCTGATTTAGTGTAACATCGTCTGACTTAGAACGTTCGCTCTTGCAGTGTAATGTAAAAAAATTCAGAAACTTTAGCGACAGAGTGTACATTGATTCCATCTGGGCTTATGTATTCTATTTCGATTATCTTTTTTATCTATTTACATATTTTTATTTTTTCGAAAAATTGTTTCAACTTGTGTTGCTTTTTCAGCTCTGTACTGTATGTTTAGGTATTAGCTTTTTTAATTCGATGAATTTTTACGATCTATCCTAGTTTAGAATAGATTGTAAACTGGAAGCCCAGTTTATCATCAAATTATGGAATTGCTTTAATATAGCATTTAGATTCTAAAAACCTGGCTGAAAGGTGAAGAATATGTTTCAAATTTTCCTATAATTTTATTTAAAAAGTATTACATTTTCTGATAGACTTTGTAAAAATATATAATAAAGTATAATACGGGAGCCCGTGGAATGTAAGAAATTAGAAAAGCTAGATATTACATCGTTAAATACCGACGTATAGATAACCCAAAATGCACACCTGTAAGAAACCAAGTTATACGTCTGAACTAAATCTGAAATTTGTGTTGTCTATACGCAAATAATATTTTTTCATTATTACAATAAGTTGTTATAAGTGTAGATTTACAGATAATTCTCTGCTAAATTTGAGATTTATAACCAATATATCAGTTAAAAGTTCGTATTTAAGTGGACTACATAAAATACTTTTGTTGACGCTTTATTAAAAAAAAAAGTAAAAATGCAAATTTTGTGTAAGAATTTACGAGTCATAATTTTATATTAGGTATTTCGAAAGTGATTTAGCGCTGAAACAATGGATCGATTGACTTTATTTGGGGATGAAACACCATCCAAGAGTAGTAGGTATTTACAATAGGTCTGGCAAATCTCAGCATGGACATACTATTCTTAAGGGCAAATACTGTTTGCTTCTTCGGTTTTATTGTAAATCTGGCAATCGAAGAACCGTGAACGTTGATTGGTATATTACATTTTGTTTTTCGAAAGTTAATGAAATAGTAAAACATGATTTCAATTATTTTTTCTCATTTCGTCGAATTATTTTTCATCTCGCCAACGTTAACTCTTATTCAGAATGTTAAACAGTTGATTTTCAGCCAGTGGAAATGCTAAATAAATGGCTAATTGCTCGTAATCACCTGATTTATCGGTGATTTATATTTGTTCCCAAACATCGTAAATAAAATGCGTGGTGAGCGATTTTCGTAACCTGAGGCAGCAATTGTAAGTTTCTGAACACTACTCTCTTTTAAATGCTGTGTAAAAAAAAGCTAGAAATGCAAAATTTTGCGAATATGAAAAATGCGGGTACTACTTAAACTACTAGTTTGCAAAAATTTTCCCAATAACCTTCGTAGATTATTATTATTTATTACGTTTTTATAATTTCGAATAAATTAAATCTTACATTATTCTAGTCGAAATAGAATAGATGTTGATCTAAATGAGTATTTAATGAGTTAACCCTTTTTTTCACCCCTAATATTGCTTTAATTTTTTTTTCAGTTGAAAATCCAAAGCATAGTGATTTTATAAAACTACGCACAATGTTGATATCTACGCACATGCAGGATCTGAAAGACGTCACTGAAGATGTACATTATGAGAATTTTAGAGCACAGTGTATATCTCAAATATCTCAACATGCGCTAAGAGAAAGAGGGTAAGCTAGCAACAGGGATAACAAAATCGAATTAGGGTCTTCATTTAGAATATCAATATTTTTATACGTCTTTCCGTCAATATATTAGAATTTATATTAAAAATTCATAATCGGAGAATCAGAAATCATATATTTCAGAATTTGAAATACAAAATGGGAAAAATAACTTATGAAATATCAATTATAAGTATTACTGAAGCTAAGTAATGTTATATAATTAATGATAAAAGTATTAGTATCAGCGTTAGTATGAACACAATGTGTTAGAATGCTATTTAGAAAATTTGGAAAATACTGAGTACTTATTTGTATTATTCACGGGTAGACCACTTCTCCTACATTGCAATATGCAAAAATCTTGAAGCGATTTTATATACAGAAAATAAGAACTAATTAATAAATAAAATAATTCATTTAATTCGAAATATTTCCGCACGTCATTAACTTTATTGCTTTTCGGATTGTTTTTAGGAGTTATTGTTCTTGTTCCTTCAAAACTGATTTTATGTGATGTTTGTACTACATATCGTCTGTTAGTTTGTTCCACATATGACAAATGACAGCACAGGAAACCCTTAGAACGCTAAGTTGCTTACGAAATTTCCTATGCTGTGTGTCATTTGTCATATGCGGGGCAAACTAACGGACGAATTAGTATACGACGTGAAAAGCTCGAAAAACGGTAAAAAAAGCAACAAACTCGTGTCCGGCACAACATTGTACTGCATGTTGAGAATCAAGCGTCATACATATATATATATATATATATATATATATGATAACCGTAATGCCAATGAGAACTCATAATTATTGAATTCCCACAAACATGCCATTGCCGCTTTAATTCGTTGCATCAATTTCTACACATGCCAAAATCACCTTTGTCTAAGAATGTAGCTGCAACGTGTCACGGCGTCAACCGTCCAGGTTGTCCGGGAAAATGAAAAAATGTGTGAAAGTCATATCCATCCGGGATGTGCAGTCATCGATGTTTCATAGTTATCACTAATTGTCAATACACCTTACCCAGAAATAGATACGACTTTCATTTCCATACTGCGTGTATATATACTTATGATGATAAACGTAATGCCAATGAGAACTCATAATTATGGAATTCCCACAAACATGCCATTGCCGCTTTAATTCGTTGCATCAATTTCTACACATGACAAAATCACCTTTGTCTAAGAATGTAGCTGCAACGTGTCACGGCGTCAACCGTCCAGGTTGTCCGGGAAAATGAAAAAATGTGTGAAAGTCGTATCCATCCGGGATGTGCAGACATCGATGTTTCATAGTTATCACTAATTGTCAATACACCTTACCCAGAAATAGATACGACTTTCATTTCTATACTGCGTGTATATATACTTATGATGATAAACGTAATGCCAATGAGAACTCATAATTATTGAATTCCCACAAACATGCCATTGCCGCTTTAATTCGTTGCATCAATTTCTACACATGACAAAAATCACCTTTGTCTAAGAATGTAGCTGCAACGTGTCACGGCGTCAACCGTCCAGGTTGTCCGGGAAAATGAAAAAATGTGTGAAAGTCGTATCCATCCGGGATGTAGAAATTGATGCAACGAATTAAAGCGGCAATGGCATGTTTGTGGGAATTCAATAATTATGAGTTTTCATTGGCATTACGTTTATCATCATAAGTATATATACACGCAGTATGGAAATGAAAGTCGTATCTATTTCTGGGTAAGGTGTATTGACAATTAGTGATAACTATGAAACATCGATGTCTGCACATCCCGGATGGATACGACTTTCACACATTTTTCCATTTTCCCGGACAACCTGGACGGTTGACGCCGTGACACGTTGCAGCTACATTCTTAGACAAAGGTGATTTTGTCATGTGTAGAAATTGATGCAACGAATTAAAGCGGCAATGGCATGTTTGTGGGAATTCAATAATTATGAGTTCTCATTGGCATTACGTTTATCATCATAAGTATATATACACGCAGTATGGAAATGAAAGTCGTATCTATTTCTGGGTAAGGTGTATTGACAATTAGTGATAACTATGAAACATCGATGTCTGCACATCCCGGATGGATACGACTTTCACACATTTTTCCATTTTCCCGGATAACCTGGACGGTTGACGCCGTGACACGTTGCAGCTACATTCTTAGACAAAGGTGATTTTGTCAAGTGTAGAAATTGATGCAACGAATTAAAGCGGCAATGGCATGTTTGTGGGAATTCAATAATTATGAGTTCTCATTGGCATTACGTTTATCATCATAAGTATATATACACGCAGTATGGAAATGAAAGTCGTATCTATTTCTGGGTAAGGTGTATTGACAATTAGTGATAACTATGAAACATCGATGTCTGCACATCCCGGATGGATACGACTTTCACACATTTTTTCATATATATATATATATATATATATATATATATATATATATATATATATATGTATGTCCTTGAAATAGAAAGACAACGTATGAAAAATGGAAAGATGTAATTATATAGAATACAAATCGAAAATATTCAATAGTCAATTACGATGTGGATCCCAAAATTAAAAACCCCCTTAAAATTGTATTGCGCGACGTCTACATATTCAAAATATTCAGAATGTAAATACTTCTATTGAAGTTACAAATACACATACGCCACAGTGTATGTTTACACACGTAACAGTGTCGATATTATAAAAACTTTACATTGTTGTAGGCTAAGGTCAATAACTGCAAAAAAAAATCGGCTGTTTATACAATCAAATAATTTATTAAAAATTTGCATTGTGTATTGTGAATGTTCTTTTTTTGCCACGAGAAGTAGCAAATATAAAATATAACTATGGATATAAAAGGACCGCTATTGTAAACACACTGCAATGTTTATACATTTATAAAAACGTTATAAGATACCATTGTGTACGACTATGGTAAGGGTTCGACAACTTGATACGAAAAGTCAGCGTTAAAAATTTATCCTTGCCAGTGAATTTTTTAAAGTTGATGTATTAAAAGATGTTAGATGTGTTTTCTACGGGTATTTAACGTTTTATTTGGTAACATCTATCTTTAATCGAAAAATTGTATCGAACGTACGTAACGATCGACAACTGAACGAAACTTAAAGCGAGATGGACAATAACAAAACTATTCTATTTGTTATGATCGTTTAACTTTAAGATATCGCCTTTTGTAATGTAGTCCATCGTACAGTGGCGTGGCAATTTTTTTTAGATATCTGCGTCATTTCTTTTCTCGCTTGTGAGAGGAAATTTTGGGAAAATATTTTGGGTATATATTCTAAATAATTTCATTTTCATTTTTCGTACATTGTCTTTTTATTTGAAGGACATCGGATATATGTCAAATGTCAGAAAGATAAAAAAATATATCATAAGATTGTCATTGTGAAAAGTATTATTATTGTTATTATTATTTGTGTTAAAAAGATAAACAAGTAGCTATGGATTTGAAAGAAAAAGCAACGTTAAAGATTTTTGGGGGTAAAGATAAAATTGAGTTAAGAGAGTATTATTAATTCTTCATTCTTATTGAATTAAAATAAGGAGAAAAATCTCATTATAAATATTACGACATATCGACGTAAATTAAGATTGGTAATATTAAAAAAAACTTGGTTAAGGAATATAAATTAAAGTGTATGGTGTAAAGGAAACGTATTAGTATAAAGAAAGAAAAATTACAGAGCAAGAAATTAGACATAAGGATTGCTTTGGTATTTAATGCGGATCAAGATTTGAAAAAACTCTTCAAGTAAAGAAGATTCAGTAAAACGATTATTATATAATCAGCGGATGAGAATAACAGGAGAAGGGGCATGTATTGAATTCTAAGAAAAAGGACATATTATTACTGAATCGGTGATGTATAGAATTGTAATAGCAAAGTGTCAGGAACTAGTGTCAGAAAATTGGTGACAGAAGTTTTAAGACAGGAACTAGTTTAGAAATATACAGGTTTTATTTAGTTTTAACAAGTTATGTTTAATGCAATCTATGAACAAAATGAAAGCAGATCATTTCTTTATTTTATAAATAATTAATTTGATATACTTAAACGAAGTTTAGATCTATTTTTGCATAGGCCGAGAAATTCAATACAGACCCTGAAATAAGTAAATATTAAATTGAACCAAATTATTCATCGATTTGTAACATTTTTGACATTGTCAACGTGGGAAATTTTATAACAGTTTCATTTTTGGCATACGAATGTTGTATTTTCGGCTATTCAGGCTGAAGGATAAGTCCGTGTGCAGGGATCAACTGTACTATTTTCTCGAATTTTTTTTTATATAAAAATTAATAATAGTTTCCCTTGTTTAAAATTATATTGGACAATTGTAACTTGAACATGTCAAGGGCTCTAAAAATCTAGGTTGAATTTAGTGAGGCACAATAGGCACTAACTTGTGCTTCTACGTCGTCAGCGTTCATAAATTTGCGTTTTCATAAATCATTCTTCAAATTCTTCAATTTAGAAACAAGTAATAATAAGAGGGGGCCAAATTGGGCGAATAGGATGGGTGTTTCAGTAGCGTCCAAACTAGCTGAGTGATCTTTTCGAGTGTAAAATTTGCTTTATGGGCTGGACAATTGTCTTGTAGAAATTTGACTTTACGATGCTTCCTAGTCGGAATCTTGGCATTGACCACATCAAGAAGGTTCATGTAGTATGTTTTGTTGATGTATTTACCCGATTTGAGATAGTCAATATGCACGATTCCATCTTTATTCCAGAACACAGTAGCCATGGTCTTTTAAATGTCTTTTAAGTATCCTCGACTACTGGCGGTGGCTGACCAGGAAGCTGCCATTCGGAAGCTGAATTTCGGGTCTCTGGTGGTTGGTAGTAGACCAAGTCTCATCGACATTTAGCAGATTGTCAATCATCTCATTTGGCACCATACTCGTCTAACATCGATTGCGCATCATCAACTCTTTTCTTCTTTTGCTCATTACAGTGAACTTGGGCACCCTCTTTGCTACGACCTTTCTGAACTGAAGACGCGTTTTGATGATGTGTTGTAGGCATCCTTTTGACTCGCCGAGTTCAGCAAAAGGGGGACAGTGATGTTTTGGGATTCTTCACCAGACAGTCGGTGATGACTTTTAACCATCTCTGATTAACCAGATTTGGAGATCGTCCTTCTTTCATCTGCGTGGCGGTTTCTGTATCACCTTGTTTGAATTAATACCAATTGGAGGTGAACATTCACAGCCATATGCAGCATTCAGTTTGTATGTCGTTTTCACTAGGTCATCATCTAGTTTAACGCACAACTGAAAATTACCAGAATTTTTTCGGAGCTGTCCATTTTCGAATAAATTTTACGGTTCTTCGAAATAGGCACTAACTTCCAAGCTCCTGAACAAAAACACAAATGAAGTAAACACAGTTGTTCAAGAGAACTGTAGCTTAATTCAAACTTCTTCTGCAGGGGGCTCTGCACTCGGGCTTGTTATTCAACCCAATTATATATTATATATGCACCCCAATTGTGTCCTTACCAATTGCGTTCTCAGTCTCTTTTCAATTAATCTGATATATAGTTTTCCTATATTGATCACCAATTAACTTCTCTGAAATTTTGGAACAGAGGCGTGTCTGTAAGTGCTTTTATTATTTTAATTATCACATTACGCATAAACCACCTTTTACTTTAATTTCTATAGGTGTCACGCAATGCACCTTCAAAGGAAATATTTCCTTAATGTTTTTATAGGAATTGTAACATCTGAACCTCTCTGTAAACGCTGTAAACACTCATTTTTATGCCTGTATCCAGAAGGAAAATTAATATGATTTTTTACATAATAATTGATATTGAAAAAGATTTATATAAGTTTTTGCAAAAAAACGTAAATCAAAAATCAAAATAATTTAATTAAAAGATAAAGTGTTCTTAACTTGTTACAGGAAACTCAAAAGGGATTCAGTGCCATACGATTCCGATATATCTGAGACTGATAGGTTATTAATAGAAAAAGATAACGAAGTAAGTGAAAAATAAGAATATATTATGTGAAATTTAAACTTCTTAATGCGATAATAATCAGTATAATCACACATTTCTACAAATATTCTTGTTTAACAAACAATTTTATATATTTTTTTCCTTGATTACTCTCATTACTCATACTCACTACTCATAGCTACGAGGGTGGTTCAGTAATTAATGAATCTAGACAAGAAAACTTTTTGGCAAAAAATTATTTTTTTTTCAACGTATTCTCCTTGTAAATCCTTATATCTAGTCCACCAATATTCACGTCTTTTCATTCCTTCTGAAAAGTAAGTTTTATGAAATTATTTAAAATATGTGTTAGTTTCCGTGATTGCTTCCTGATTCGGTCCAAATCTTTTGCCACCGAAGAGTTGGGAAAAAGGAAAAAGTCCGAAGGGGCCAACCTGGTAAATAAGCCGGATGAGGAAGCATAGATAAGTGGGCAAAATTTTTATTATCGAAGAAAAAACACTCGTTTCTTTTTCAAGTACGGCCTTTTGCGTTGTATTGTGGTTGATCTTAAATTGATGCATAATATTGGCCCGTTATCATTTTGCCTTTTTGAAGATAATAGAGAAGAAGAATTTCACTGCATTCCAAAAAGACAGCAGCCATAACCTTCTCAGCTGAGTGTACGGTATTTGCACTTGCACCAGTCTCAGTTCATTGTTTCGATTATTGCTTCATTTCGAATGCGTAATAGTGTATTCAGGTTTCATCAATTTATTCGGCATCAAAAGTCTTTCGAAGCATGTCTTAACTTCGTCTAACTAAATTGAATTGCTAGTACGTTCATGGTTCATGCGTTTGTGGTTCACAGTCAACAATTGTGGCGGCACCCATCTTGGACATAATATTTTCATGCATAATTCATTATGCAAAATCGAAGCCACTTATTCAGACAAAATGTATAGAGCCTCTGCTATTTCGTGTACTTTTGTTCGACGGTCATCTAGCATCATATCACATACTTTTTCAATCATATTTGGAGCACAAACGTAGTTTGGACGTCCACTGCGTTGTTCATCAAATGCACTGCTCGGGACATGTTTAAATTTAGCCGTCCATCGTTTTAAGGTTGCAATCAATGGAGATTGGTCCATGTAAATACTGTAGCTCGGATCTGATTTCATAATTTGCTTTGTTCTTTATAAATAAGAACGTAATCACTGATCGGTACTCTACTTTTCCATGTTTCAAAGCAAGCTAAAAACTGTTTACTTTCTACTCAAATAACAAGCGTTCTTACGGTTGACAAGAACGCAAGGATCATCAACTTGGAAAGCAAATAAGATATTTTTTAGTGCCGCCTTATTTCGTCAAGCTTACTAAATTCTGATCCGTTTTCATATAAAACGTTACATCCTACTATATAAGTTTTTTTAAATAAATTTATTTCCAGATTCGTAGAATGCAGGACATGCTGCGGCAAATGCAAGAAAAACTAAAGGACTCAAACCAGGATAATAAAAAACACGACAGTATTATCGATGTTTAGGATGTGAATCTGTTCAAAACAATATTTGTGACAAATATATATTATATACATATACAATTATTGTATAATAATTTTTAGAATTTCAATTGATGTTACCAAAGAAAACGTAGTTCAAAACTTTTTTCATATTTATATAATCGATTTTTTATTATATTATATAATTTATATGTTACTATTTAAAAAATGGCAGACTAACAATAATAAAATTATTGTATTAATATTTGTGTTTCTATTTCATTCCCACCCCTGTATTTTTTAATGGCATACGACCTAGTTGGACGCTGATCTTAATGTTTGCCAGGACAAAGAATATCTAAATTGACTCCGTAAAGTTTTATGTCTTTCCCCCTTTTTAATTATTATTCCAGTATGTAATTAAATATTAGTTTTAAAAAATACAATGTACTACAATTGACATTAAAAATCGATATATAGTTGAGCTGTAGAATGCTTCAAATTCAGATCTTTTCCATGTAAGTTACCCGTTATTTTCTTTGGTCGCTTATTATTAGCAAGTTACGCATTCAATCCAGATTTCTTCTCATATTCCTCATGTTGTTCTAGGTCTTTTTCGGTCTACTAAGTAAATTGTCTAGCATATTTTTATTTTATGAACAAATTATCTTCACTGTGGTAGTTCAATGGTTGACGTTAGTGGTTCTACTTATATTCTGCCTTTTATCTCAAAACTACTTCATTATGACCATTAACCTTTATGTGACTGGAAGGGTACCCGGGTGCCTTTTTCAGATTTAAATATTAATATTTTTTGTGTTTGAACTTGCTGAGCTTGGAAATTCTGTCACATCTCTAAACTTGTTTTATATTACATTTTATTATATATACTTCGTTATTTAGATTTAATTTTTAACGAAAAAATGGGATCCGAAATTATTACAACCACTAAGACAGGTATGGGTACCCGGGTACCTCCATTTAAAATTACATATGGATGGATGTGAAAGAACAAAAGTCGCATTTTTTCATTTTTTTATTTATATATGTTATAAAAAAGATGTATAAAAAGAACGAAAATAAATAATAATAGGATTAAACTGCCTGTTGGTTACAGGTATCGCATACGGCCTTAGTAACAGAATGCTCATTACAAACTGGTTTTGAACAAGAATTACATGCTTTTCGCGTTTTTCTTTGTCTGTGATTCAATTCCCGGCAAATGTAACATTTTCCAACTACCAAAATACGCCCAGAAGTATCGCGAGATGATTGATCTCTGACTGCTGTAACGACAGGTTGTGTAATTTGGCGCCCTAGAACCATTTCTAGTGATGTACGTGTAAAATGATTGCCCAAAACTCTTGGAATACTGCTTCGAGTTAGTACAGCAGACATGCATAACTCGTTTGCAAGATCTTTCAAAAATCTCCGTCGTCGGTCGGTTGATGTAAGCCTAGGATTGTGCTCCGTGTAAATTATGTATGCACTCAGTGCAGCAAGGTCGACAATATTGTAAAAAAATGCTAGGGGCCAACGATTTCTTCTACGCTTTACTGTATAGGTACTCTGATAACATTTTATCCATCGTGTCGACGCCGCCTTTGGTTTTATTATAATATTTAATAATTTCGGGTTTTGCAGTACCAGTATGTTCTACTTTGCCTGTTGTATGCATTGATGATAATATGGTTTTGAAGGAATGTATTGGGTAAATTTTGTATGTCCTCTATAAGGAAATAATTGCTCATCGACCGTTATGCATTCAGACGGCTTATAGTTGTTTTCTAAATTACTATTTAGCATTATCCATATATCACGAATTGGAGCAGCTTTGTCACTTTTAGATCGTTCAGCAAGTGTTCTGATTATCAAAACGAATAAAACGTGAAAACATTTTGAAGCGATCACGAGACATAGCCGCACGAATAAGAGGTAAGGATTCAAGTTTCCACATTTCAGATATATGTTCCTTATTAGATTTATGTACACCAGCTGCAATTAAGATTCCTAAAAATGCATCGAATTCCTCTTCAGTAAATGCCTTGAAAACCTTTCGTGGTGGTGGTTGCCGCTTAGAATCTTTGTACTTTTGAGCTTGTTTTTCATTATAATCTCCAGTTACTTGTGTGCCTTTTCTGTTAGTTTCCCTTAAAATTATGGTACAAATTTCATTGGACATGATAGATTTAAAAGTTTCTTTAGCAGTATATAATGCACTAAAACTTGGTGCGCCACATTTTTCACGTAAGATATTTCGGCTGTCTGCGCTTGTGGTAATGGAGTATTAGTCCAATGAGTTCAATCTTTAGCAACTAAAACAGTAGGCTGTGCAGGCGTTTCTTCTTCATCACTAATTTCATCTGAATAAGGTTCCTCTTGTTCGATTACAAGTTCTATTTCTGCATCAGATTCTTCAGATTCGATTTCCGGAATGTATTCGTCTTCATCCGAAACAGTAAATGGCTCCTCTTCTAATGCTTCTTCCGCTGCTGCTAGTAATTCTACTGATGTCAGTCTGAAAACTATAAAATATCACATTACGTTCTTATTATTACTATTACTTTTACTCTTACAGGATTTGTAATTATATTAATTTCTATATCATACCTGGTTCTCCTCCATCTTGGTTTTGTAAATGAACTCGAACTAGGACCAGGCGTATTATCACACATTCCGATAAAAAGAATAAAATTTGCACTTGTTATTACCAAAAACACAAAAATATTTAGTATGTACCTACTGTAGCGAACAAATTATATACGAGCACTTCGAAAAATGGACGGTTACTGATTTTCAGACATGTCTATCTTGTTCATAACAGCGCAGTTTATGTCTCCCCACCACTGTCTCCTGTATATGTATAGCTGCAACGTATATACAACGTGGGGTACCCGGGTACCTACGTCGTCATTAGAAGGTGTTATTTTTCACAGTCACATAAAGGTTAAATAGTTATTAGTATTTTTACTTGCATATTGCTTCTTTATTCGTTACCTTTTATTTGATCGATTCTTGTGATGCCTTTTATTTCACCTAAATATATCATTTCAATGATCTGTAATCCAGATTTCAACTTGTTTAAGAACCATTTGCAGCTCTACATTAGGATTGGTGTGTATATAGTTGGATTTTCTTTGTTCAAAAAGGTATATCTGTTTATGCTTCTTATTCTATATGCTATTCTTCCATTTTTCTTTATTAATTGTAGGAAAAAGCACGAAGCAATCCACTTTCGTCATCAACCAAAAACAGTGACGTCTGTATTGCCAGTCTCATAACAATGAAAATAATAGTCTTATATATTACTAAATTTATAATTTTATTAATCTGGAATATATTATATGTATATACCTAATAGTAACTGTAGGATTATTTTGATGAATAATATTGATTAAAAATTATAATTTTGGAGTAATTTCAACTAGTTTTATAAAAGATATTAACATAAGATGTTGGCTATCATGACAAAATGTTTACATGTAACTGCCGAATCATTTGACGGTATTTGGTTGTTAAAATAATAGACTTAAAAATGTAGTTTTATTTACTTATAGTCACAAAATACATTAGTTTGTTACTTATTTTCTTTAATAATAATGTACTTAATTTATCTTTAGAAAATTTGGTCAACTTAGATATAAATATAACCTAATTTAGTTATAAATATAACCTATAAACTTCACCGTAAATTTTATAGGTCGACACAAGGTTCACATACAACTATTACGTCATAGATTTTAATGACGAAAGTGGATTGCTTCGTGGGTTTTCCTATTTACAATTGTCTACTATTTTTAACATAATGTTGTTTAGTGCCATGCTAATTTTTCTCTACTTCTCAGTATGAAAAGATTATGAAATTACCATAGTTTTTAATTTACTTGCATCGATGTTTAAACTTTTCTCGTGTGTTCATATTTTAATATTATAGTTTAGGGTAATTTTTGTTGACATTATTATTGCTATCTATTATTACATCTGCCTAAGCTAATGTTTTGAATACTCTTGTTTGTAACATAACTATTTCATACTGTAGTGGAAACTATTATTTTAGCATTTCAAAACTTTAATTTATAACATTAAAATCTATGATAAGGCTTTACTATTTATAGCTAACTAAGAGTGCCAATTTACTGAATCACTTTTTATATTCCGATAATAGAAGACGTCTATACCAGAATGAATAAGAGCAACTTAAAATAATACCTTAACGTGCTCCTATTTTACTTTCAAGTTGTTCAAAAATGTTGCTATTTTGTGATACTAGATTTAAAGTTTCTCTGTACAGACTTCTAATTCCTTCTACAATACTACCTGGTATGCTTTTGCTTTCTAGAGTTTTCAATATTACTCACTTGTCAATATCGTCAAATGTCCTCTCCAAATCAATAAATGTACTATATGTCTTTTTTGCATAAGCTAGAGTTTCTTTGATTAATTATTTTACTGGTTTATCGTGCCGGAGGTGCTGCGGTCGAATGCGGCGCTTGCTGTCCCAGGTTTTCGTGGTTTTACTTCTACCTAATGTGAATAGCGACAGCCAAATATCTTAAATAGCTCCACGGGCGCAGGCGTAATATTAATTCATGGCCTGCCATACAACTGTAATTGGGGTTAGAGTGTTGGGGAGTGCTAATGGTTAAATTATTATAATTATTAAAACTTGGTCTAACTTTCCCTTATCTGATTCGAATGCCCCTTGTTAGTCTTCTAACTCTGATTCAATACCTATTTTATCTATAATTATTATTTTATAAACTTAAGTATTCAAAAGCATTGCCTAATATTTTGCGGTATTTGTGAGAAAAAAAACACATTCCTGCTACTGCCAGTAGTATACATACCCTACATCTTATCAATCGTCCTGCTTATGAAGGTTCATGTATAGATAGTAAATTTTACTAAGAAATATCGTAAAAAGATCCCTTACATTATTGACTTCAAAATCTCTTTGAACAGACAACATCTTCAACTATTACCTGAATGTTCAACCAACGAACAACAATCGGAAATAGCTGAAAAACTAAGAACGACTCAAATAAGAAACAGAAAACTTCCTATTTACAAGATTATTCTTTCAAATGAAAAGACTATTAGTTTTTATATATGTATCGCATTAGTATTAGATATTTTGTTTAATAATAGTAATTGCGTTAATAAGAAAAGGGGATGTAGTATGAGCACGTTACGGCTACCACGAGTAGTTGCGAAACATACCCTATGGGGTGAGAATAGTTGGTAAGATGTATTTTATGGATATGTATTAACAATATCACATTAAAGTTAATCCTTAATTCTCATCAAGTGTTTCTTTAATTACATACCCACGCATAGAAACGGCAACAAGACAATTGGTCTTTTTTAATGAAAGTACTAGTCAAATACGAATATTAATGCAATATGATATACTTAAACTAAAAATATTGCGGTAGTCGTAACTCATTATGTAAATAGAAGCTAGTTTTTATTTCTAACTAAAAGTATAAGACATTGGAATTGTTTACGATACCAAAAAGTTTTTTATTTGAAAACTTAAAATACTTTTGCACCAGTCTAATACATGCAAATGTGATGAAGTACTAGAACTACAAAAAAGTGGAAAGAATAAACGAATGCATGTATTAATATGTTCCAATCGCCTAAAAGGCAAAAAAAAGGTTATACAAAAATACGAACCAAAATTTAAAAAAAAATTACTAAAGTAAAAAATATGTGGTTAAAAATGTGAAGGTATAGATAGCCTCATGGGAGCAACAGAAACTAGAGAATCCTAGAAAATGAAATCAAGGATGAGACAAAATGTACATGGAAAGTGTCACACATTTCTTATAGATAATGTCAAATTAGAAAAGTACTTAAAAAATCTAATACAAGATTCTTATACAAGAGGTCTTGCTTGTTCTACTATGAGCAATTTCGAATACGTTGTTGTCTTTATTTAGATAGAAATAAATATATAGAGAGATGAAGTATCAAAGGCGCGTGTCTCGATTTATCTCGAAAAAACCATTGCTGTGATAATTATGGAGGTGTCAGTGGGAGAAGCGCAACGAAGGTAGAATATAAAAATGTAGGTAATAAATATGTTCTATTTCTTTAATAATCACAATAACGTTTGGACTGTACAATTATTTGACAGCATCACTACTGAAATTAAAGATTGAGGGAGGAAAGCAAGGCTATTTTCATATGAAGGATGATCAGTTACTAGAGTAGCAACTGTTTGAGAACCTCGATTTAAAGAGAAAGGGTGAAGATGCATTTTAGGTACCTTAGTTAGGCAAAATATATACATGAATTTTATGACCAATTATATCCAAGAATTGTTTTCGCAACCATGCAAACATTATTGAAAATTAAACAGAGTTGCAATGTTACTTAATACGTTTGAACTGAAAATTCAGTTATAAACAATTATATATTGTTGTTGTATACCGCTGTTTAATACAAATTACAAAATATATATTTTTTAAATAGATAGTTGCATTTAATTACCACGATTTTTAATATTTTGTTAAATTTTGTCACTACCCTATCTGTCTTGAAATTATTTACTACAAATAATCCAACAAATGTCAACGCTGTTGAGTGGTAATCGCGTTTCATTGGTTACAAATTCATGTATAACATTTTGCCTAACTAAGGTACCTAAAATGCATCTTTACCAGAGAAAGTTTTCGTTGTACTGAAAATGCTACCGGGTTTACTTCTTTTCTAGATCAAGAATTGTTTAATATTATGAAGAAAGTAGATACTGAAAATAAAGAACAAATGCCTGTAATTGAAACAGGCATTAGTCCCATCAAAAGTCACTTTCATTATTTGGATTTTTGCAAGAACGAATAAGAGAAAATAAAATCAATTACAGCCGATGTAATAATAACTATAGGCCAACACTTCGAAAGGCCAAATTCAAATCAGAATGTAGATCCTCTCTCTAAAAATTATCGCGAAAGTATTCTAGAGTCTAGTTTGGCAATAATATTTATACTGGCAACAGTGGGTAATACTAAAAAAAATAAAGCTACAAAGAATTAGGTTATGTTTTTACAAAATAAAGAAAATCTCAGTTTGAATGAAAAAATTAATTTATTCTAACGATTAATTAAGATAAACAAAACAACATAACAAAACCGTTTATTGCAAATTTTCGAAATGTCCTCCTTGACTTTCAAGGCAATAAGCAAGGCGATTTTGAAAGCAACGCAGGGTATTCCGAATAAATTCTGGACTTATTCCATCACATGCAGTAAGTATACGTTCTTTTAATTCATCCAAGTTATGAATTTGCACTTTATTATAAATATTACTTTTTAGGTAACCCCCAAATAAAGAAATCATTTGGAGATAAATCAGCTGATCTTGAGGGCCATGGTATGGGGCCAAACCTGCAAATCCACAGTCTTTGAAATGTGTTATTTAAAAAACTCCTGACGGCGTGAGTAGAATGTGCCGGAGCCCAATCCATTTGGAACCAAAGTTGATCAACATTTAGTATCTCCATTGTTGGAATGATGTGGTTTCGTAAGAGATTTCACTGTTTTTCTGCAGTGAGGTTACCGTCAATAAAAAATTGGCCAATAAGTCCATCGTTCATTATTTCAACCCAGAAATTGACTTTTTGAGGGTACAATACCTAACGGATTAATGGACAGGAAATTTAGTATTTTTCAATGGATAAATGTAGGACACAAACCGGAAATTCTGAGAGTTGACTCCACCATTTATGGGAAATGAAGCTTCATCAGTAAAAGTTATTTTATTTAAAATTGCTTCGTTTTCATTTAACATATTAAACATTTTTTCACAAAAATCAGTTCGTTTTACTTTATCTTCCTCGAAAAGCTCCGGATGGCTTGATACCTTGCCTGGCTTATATTTAAATTCTTTCAGGGTTCTGTACACCGAACTGTAAGATACTCCAAAATGCTTGGCTACATCTAAAAGCGATTCTACAGACCGTTCTTCTACATAACAGAGGATATTCAGTTTCATATCTTCTGTTAACACATGATTGATTTTATTTTTTTTGTGTGTGAATTTAGAAGACAACCTTCTTCTTTGAATCTATTGTAAATATTTAAAATTGTCTTTGCACTGTTAGGATAACTAACGGCAAACATGTCTCTGACCGTCCTTAAACTGTTATTCTTCTGATACCACATTACCATTGAAACTGTTTCGTTTTTGTTATACGTATCAATGATTTAAATAAATTATCTATTTTTCAATCAAATATATTTAATTTAAGATTTTTGTAATCAATAAAAATTGAGAAATATGTGACATTAAAAAATTGTTATTTACCCTCCATGGCAATCTATTTAAGAATTAGATTTTAGGTAGATTTTGGTGTATAACTGGTTGCCTACGCTACCTTATATTTATGCCTATGTGTAATTGGAAATGAAAATAAGTCAATCAATGCATTATACGTATGTGTAATGAGTCATTACACAAACGTATAATGCATTGATTGACTTATTTTCATTACTAATGACTAGAGCACACCAATTTCCGTGCGCGCCATGAGCGCCGGTATGGGAGTGTAATTCGTAATATATTAGAATATGAGATAGAATAGGGACGATATAAATATAGAAGTAGAGACATTTATTCTATCAGAAATAATTAAATATACATTTGGTTTTCTGCTATTAAAGTAATATGCATAAACATACGAAAAATAAGAATAGTACATATTATAGCAGCGTTGTATGTACCTAACGAGTGTTTATTTGAAAAGTCAATCTAGTAGCATGTGATTTACTGAGAACATTTTGAAGTATGACGTAAATTAAAATTTACTACTTAACCTACGAAGTCGTATATTTTGACAGTTTCATACATACAAATAAATAACAAATGTGATTGAGATTATCAAATGTCATTTGGATTTACGTTTACGGAACAACAAACACATACTAATATATATATGCGTCTCATTCTATCAAAATTTCAAAGTAACCTAGATTGACTTTTCAAATGAACACATGTTATAAATAAAATGGAAAATGTATGAAATCAGTGACTGTGTGCACGACAGAGGATTTAAAAAAACACTAACCGTTTTAAGCGTCTTCCAAGGATTGACAAACTGGAGAAACTCGATTGTATATTTTCAACATCAGGTGCGTTTCTAAGGTTATTTCTGAAAAACATGTCTGCCGTGAGGAAAAAATATGTTTATATTCAGAAAACGAGCGTTCTACATCTAGTGATATTATATTCGCATAATCAAAATACTTTTTTAAGCAACTTAACGCATCTGTAGACGTGCCCTTACAAATACGTGTTAAGGTCTGTCTGAAGTACTTTCAAATTTAATTAGAACACTTTCACTTTTTGCGTCTTCTACAGCACAAAGTTGCGCGTGAACATCTTTAACGATTTGCAGTGATCAGTGATTCCTCTAACGACAGCGACGAATTTTCTAATTTTGTTATTGCTTCTTCTACTCCCAAGTAATTCTCACGAATACTTTGTAAATCCATTTTAATCTGGGCATCATGAAATTTTTTCTGGCTTGTATTGATAGCTGCACTCTCTTTCGGATCGAATGATAAAACCACGTCCTTAATTTTTTCAAAATGTTCATGATAGTACAACCCCGCCCATAACCATGTACCCCAACGTGTCAGAATCGGCTGTGGTGGCTCAGGGGTATGGAGACACTATTCATGAAATTTCCGAATACGTTTTGGAGATTTCAGGAATACTGCCTTTGTACTCGATATTAAAGCATCAACCTCTGGATAATATCTACGAACCTGTTCTGCCACAAGGTGTAGAGCATGGAGTTTACAAGTAATATGTAACAAGTTAGGACAATATTTTCTAAGAGACCGGCCTACAGAATACATGGTTGCGGCACCATCGGTCGTAAACATTAATACTTGGTCTTTCGAAAGTTTAAATTTTTCCAAAGTATCTAATAGCATCTCTGAAATTTTTTCGGCATTACATTGTTCTAGTCGTCTGGATGCTAATAAAATTGAAGACGTTGGTTGATGTGGTTCCATATTACGCGCCATCACATTAACTACAGATTGTTTTTTGCTGTCAGTTGTTTCGTCCACACATAACCAGTTTTTTATTTTTCAGTTCGGCTTTGATTTTATTTTCAACCTGTTTACGCACCGATGGTAAATTCCTTCGTAACGTTGTCGTGCTCGGCAATGTTTGATTCGCGTATTTATTCCAAAATGAAATAAATGAATCATTACTTAAGAAGGTAAACGGCAGTGTACACACAATCATAGTTACACATAGTTTATGTATAAACTGTTGTCGATTAATTTTGTTATTATTGCGCTTCGAACTGCTTACGTATTCTTTACGATGTGTTTTTGGCCAACACATTAGATATGTATTGCACACTAAACATTTAGTTTTTCAGCCATCGTATATTACGTCCGGTAAATCCATAATAAACTTATTCACTTCGTCTGACAACGGTCGTTTTCTCGATTTATGTGTCGACGACATTTTATTACGTATGCTTACACTTACATGCAGTCTAAGCAAGTACCAAACACATACTGAATGCTTTCTATTAGTTCTGATGCAATACAATCATCCTCACATCGCACATAGCGCGCACGGAAATTGGTCTGCTCTAGTAATGACAAAAGAAAAACCCGGTATATTATACTAATACTCTAGATACACCAATATAATGTCGGATATAAGAAATAAGGCATTCCATGCTTTTCGTATATTGTAGGGATTGCTTAGTTAATTTATTAATTTTTTAAATTATTTTTTATTTTATTATTTTATTTATTTATTATTTTATTTTAATTTATTATTAATTTATTTAAAATTTATTTTCCGTATGCAACAGGACAAAAATGTCGTCCGATAGAGACTTAAATTTGGGACTAATCTGTATACTTTGCTATTTACTAACGGTTCTATGATAGCAGGCATGATTAGAAAGCTGAAGGAAATATATAAAAGCTGAAAATTGGAGCTAAAGGTGAAAAACACTAAATACCCAGTGGTAATAACTAAAAGCAGGGACTTAAATTTAGAAGGGGGATACAAGAAACAATTGATCTATAAAACGCGACAGTATCGGAAATAAAAGATAGACAGAGTGAGAGACTTCGGCCCTCATATACACTTGAAAGAAGTAATAAAGTATCTAAGTTACAGAACGGGCGTATTCAGAGGTTGGAAATGATAATTATTGGACCTTAAAAGTCGTTATGAGGTTACTTTCTGTTTCGAAAATAGTTTTATTTCAGCGAAATTAGTGGTACTATCTGTTAGAGAAATATTAATTTATGGAATGTCAATTTTCTTGAATAATATGTAAAATATTCATATTACGTTCACAAGAAACCAAGATAGGACGCACAGATAGAATAAAGAATCAACATCAAGTTGTGTGCAAAAGTATTACAGATATGTTTCAAATGCTTAAAACCGCCTATGGAAGCAAATTTTTATCAACAACACAAGTTTTTTAGTAGCATCGATGATTCAGAGTAGGCAATCGATTGAAATAACAGTAGAAGAATATGTCGCAAAATGTGTGTTTTTGTGATAATTTTAAAAGTCTTTGGCAAGATTCATGAAAATACAATTTGGAATGCCTAAGACAATAATTCATTGCATTTTAATCGGAAAACTTGTGTCTTCCGAAGCTAAATTCAAAGTTTGTTCCATATTAATTGATATATAGCCATACAAAATAATTTAATGTGGTGTTTTCAATGTGATACAGAATTCAAGCTTGGAAGCGACCAGATGAAGGAAACTAAGAAAATCTTGTTTGGAGAAACCAAAAATTGAAACAATGCTTATTGATTTTTGTGAGGTATATAGGTAGATCGTATTCGTCGTGTTCGTTTCTACCAAAAATAAATTATTTTCGCATCCACATCCTCTCCATATTCGGCTGGATTAGGCTACGTACAATTAATTTTTATTCCTTAAGCTTCATTTGCTACGAGAGGAAACCATTTTATATTAATTGAAGATTTTGAATAGTCAACGACGAATAATCAGTACTATCAGCGACATAAAAGTCGCTTCTTGATAATTGTATTTCTGTTAAAAGGAATCTTTCGAAAAATTTAAGTGTTTTTGCTAAGCTTTCTTAACTATTTTTGTTTTATAAAAGCTATTTCAGTTATTTTTGGGACAGCGTCGGGGAAAGAAAATGTACATAAATAAAACAAAAATAATATTTGAACTTTACGATGTATTTAAAAATTATTCATTTCTACACAAGGATATAATTTCGTTAATATACTTTTAATATTACATATGTACATATACGTAAATTGTGAACATTTAAATTACATAAATACTGTTACAAATTTAAGAAAAAAACATTAAACATTTAAAAAGAAAAACAGCCTTTAAATCTAAGCGTACGTTGTCGCGTTATGAGCCGATCTAACATGTTTAAATCTTTGAATGCTATTTAAATTACTATCGGATTTTATCAGTCTTTTATCATTCTTATTATCATCGTATTTTTCATAACCCTGCGACTCGCATTTGTCCTCAAAATATCTACAAATTTGCCGAACGCCGGCAGTGCTAACGCTATGTAAATCATGCAAAGAGCGAGCACGTTTTGTACCTATATCCACCTTCAAATACATATCTTCAGCGCTCCTAACTTTTCGACCCAATCTACATAATGTTTCGAAAAGAAGTAATTTCTCTTTGACCGGAACATAGTTTTCGTGATTCTGACATTTTTTCAATAATATTTCAATCGCCTTTTCATCATTGTTTACAATTTTTGGTGATGGTGATTTATCGAAAGTAACAGTTATTTGAGGTTTATCAAGGTAATTGCTATTGATATCTTGATGTATATTGTCATCTTTCGGAACTGAATTACAAGAACGACTTCTAGTGCGCAAAGAATGTTTTTCTGAATTTCTATGGTATACTTGCGACCTCTGTGGTACGTAGGGAACAGTCTTTTTTAAAGAGGTAGTATTTCTTTTGTATCTCGATAGCGTTTCGGTATTACAAAGTTGGTAACTATCATATTTAGTTAGAGTTCCATAAGTCGGATTGCATTTTGATGGCTCTATAATTTTAGTAGAGATGGCACTGCATGAATTACATCTTTCGCTTGGCGCTAAACTTTCCTTGAGGTAATTGAAGTTCCAGTCTCGATCGTCGTGTAATTTCTGCTTCCAACTGTCGTCTATTGTTAAAATATCGAAATATTTGACGTCTTCGAGAGGCGTCTGTCGAATTAATTCGATCGCAATAGCCTTCACCCACAAATCGAATATTTTTTCACTTGGCGTCTGAAACAAAAGAGAAAATGAAACAATATGTACGAGCATTACAGTAAAAATAAAATACACTATAATTGAACAATAGTAATAAAAAAAGTTTTTCAAAACTCATATACATACTGGGCCATTAGATAACTAAAACATTGGCCAAATAAAAAGACATTTAAAATGTTTCTATAAATTATTTTATCTAAAAATTCAATCGGTTGAAATATTGATAGCTTCTATTAAGAATGAATGAAAAGTTCAAATATTTATTTCAAAGAAAATATTGTAGACAATTAGGTTATATTTTTGAGGTGACGTAGGATTGTAATCAAAACAGTATGAAGAAATGTCTTCTGCTTTACTTTAAGGCAGAAGCAAATATTTTAGTGGTCGTCATAAATTTATTTATTTATTAGTGCTATAAGCAATAAACATATTAGAATTTGGCAACATTAATAGCGTTTCGTTTTCCGAAATCAAGTAGTTTCTCAGAGAAACCAAAACCACAACGCGGCCACATGAAATTGTTTCAGATTATTTCAAATAGATCTGACAATATTTGAATAGTAGGCAAATGCTGAGATTGTAACTATTTTGACCAATGCCATGAAAAAGGCTACTACATGAAATCTAGTAGGTGTTGATTTACAAGTACGTCATTAACCTTAAATGCACCACATTATTTATATGCGAAATACAAAAAGTCTTCGTAAATTAATGCCTTGCAGCGTTTTACTCCAACTACATACATACATAAATACCTCTTTATATGTTTCTTGTACATACATTATACATAGATTGTTTTGAAATTGCTATATTTCAAGGAAAAAGCAATTTAACGTATCCTAGGAGGTAATTATTTCTTATGAATGATAATTTTGTAGAAATGTGTTACACATATGGCTATGAATTGTGGTTTTTATATTTACTGCACCACCATCCACAACTAATCTACTCAACTAGGATACTCGGTCGGTTTATTTCCAAAAAATGGGACTTCTTTCTTCTCAGGGTTCCAATCGGAAAAACGTGGAAATAAAAAAGTTATTTAGGCGCCAATCAAAGTTTCTTGATAAATGTTATAATTATATTTCTTTAAGTTACTTATAAAAAATGCCCGATGAAAGGTAAAAGAAATAATGATCATAATATAAATTTAAATGAATATTTAATACAAAAAAAAATCAAAGAAAGAAAAAAAATGGATCTTTATAAAGTATAAAGACTGTGTAATTAATAATTTACAACCAGAGGTAAAAGAATTCATTGAATATGACAGCTAAGCGAACCCAAACATCCTCTAATGACTTCCGATCAACTTAATTTATTTTTAATTTCTCCCCAGAGAACAACATAAAATAAACAACCTTGAAAACACGATCAAAAATCTAACGCATGTGCAAACATCAAACACATGAAAAAATATAGCCTTGACTTCCCAACGTATAAAATTTTACAGTTATAATTTTTTATTACGTAGAAATTTTAAAAATATTCTTTATCATTTATCTCAACTAATTAAGACAGAATCTCTTAAATAACAATATTAATACAATTGAAATACAATATTCAAATCTTAAGAATTAATAAGATATCTTTTAAAAATATATATATTTTTACTTACATAAAAAAATTATATATGAGACACGTAGACAAGAAAACGTTGTTTAATCAAATATAATCAAAATTATGAGAACACAAACTCGTAGAATAAACGGGAATTGAATATAAACCACCAACAACTAATAAACTCAATAAATTCAACCCGAATTACTTAAATATTTAATTATATATTTTTTCAAATAAAAAGAGCGTTCTTGTCTAAAGGTTTAATTTCGTCTGTCTCTCCATATCGACACTACGATCGCTTTCACATAAACAAGTTTTTTTGCTCTCGCACACAAAATACATTTTCAAAAATATACACTTAAGTTCAAAAATAATGTACATACATTTTTAATAAATTTTAAATATACTTTAGGGAAGAATCCATAGCAATATGTATATTCAATTGCTTGGAGACTATTTATTTGTGAAATACGTAGATATAAGAACTAGTTTGTGAAATAGAATAATCATACGCCATTTATGAGTCAAATTTAATTTCTAGAAAATATATAATTATTAATCAAAATAATTAACTCACAATTAAAAGAACATAAATATTATTTTCGAAAAAAAAATATCTACCAGGTGGAGATTGTTATTAAAAAATTCTCTTTCTATTAAGAAAATTCCAGGTGTTTAAGAAAATAATAATCTGCTGGATCTAGTGAACATTGTGGATTCTCTAGAAGTTTATGTTAAGTTTAATTTAGACTGGGATATGTTAAATATATTTGCCATATCATTTATTGCTATATGCAGACTATTTGTTTATTTTCTGTTATTGGGTCAAAAGGAATAGTCAATTACATCGTATAGGAGGTGTGATTGACAAGTTTAGAAATTGAGTTCGTAATTTTAAAATCACAGTACATAACAGGCTATTGCGATTGATCTCTTTCAAAATAGTCCTCTTCTGACTGAACACACTGACTCCAACAGTATTTCTACTTTTGTAAGCATTCCTGGATCATACCCATTGTTACACTTCGTATATATAAGAATGTTTTAATTTAATTTTAAATTATATTGCTTCAAATATTTTGAATTTAAAATTTTAATTCAAACATTTTCTGTGTATATTCGTATTCTTTCTAGAGAAACTCTTTTGTTATAGTACTAGCCGACCGACCCTTCGACATCTACCTTATTGAACGGTCAATTCACATTCAACGTTCGGTTACAATTCCTACAATACATTTCATTTTTAAAAGTGTTATTTAATTAATCACGTATACTTCTTCATAATTATATCATGTCGCATGTCATTTTAAAGCTTTTTTCACAGGGAATATATTGTTTCATCGATATCGCAACTCTTAACTCGCACTTTTAATTAGTTATTAATTCAAAACATCATCAGCTCATCCTCCTCTCCATTCTGGGCTAAAAAACAAAACCCTTTTTCTAGACGAGTGTTCTCTTACACCAAACTCATCCTTCTTTTCCTTTCTTCGTAACAGCTAACTCTGCGTACTGTTCAAGTACCAACCATGAAGCACGTGCTTACGTGTCTACGTTTCTAAAGTAACTTAGTATTGTTCGATGCAGAGATTATTTTATTTTACTTGCATTCATATTAATTGAATTAATTAATTTCTTTCCAGAGTAATTTTTGCAAATAAATTTTTAGTTACTTGTTCATCGCACTTGTATATATTACTACTTTTATTTAATTACTTTAATGCATTTTAAATAGCTAAATTTCTTATGTAAATATTAAATAAAACTTTAAGGACAACGTTGCTGTGTTTTCTTTTAGTTCATAAGTTGTAATATATTTATTTCAGTCCATTACACGTGTCCTGGACCTTTGGTGCAACCTCATCACACCATTTATTATTTAAACATTTACAGTATTGTTAGGACGCTCCAGCTAGCCCGTAAGGAATCAACACGAGTCACAAAGCTCGCAAGTGTCCATTTTGTAACCGCTTGGCGCTCCCACATGGTCGAATACAATACAACATAAACCCCATCTACTGTTCTAATGACGTCATACATCCATGATTCGTCGCTTCTAATAATTCTATTTAATAAATCTGGCTCACTTTCCGTCCTATAAAGCAGTTCTTGAGACACTTGAAGTCGATATTTTTTCTGTTCGCCTGGCAGCTATTTCGGAATTAATTTTAGGGACGCATGTTCAAATCCTCAGGTAAAATTGACCCCATCGACTGATTCGCGATCATTTTGAAATCTGACGAACCAAATAAAAACATTTTATCAGCTCAGACATTTATCCTTGAATGCTGTTCAAAAGGTCATAAGCCTCCGAAGTTTATTTTCCGCTTTTAAAACAAAATTTTACACAAACTCTTTGTTTCGTTTCATCCATTTTAAAAATCGATAAATCCGTTGAGATCCGATAACACGCATTCACTTACCAGACTGTCACTCTTTCTTGAACAAGACTATACTGAATAACGGGGTGATATTTTTTTAACATTTCAAGGACTAAACAAGGTTTTTTTTCACATGGACAGGAAAACCTGTCCCTTTGTATGGAGCAGTATGGAGCTCCTGTCTTAAAACTTTTCAATCAGTCCTCGTATGAACTCCACTAAAATATTATTAGAATTTTCTGTGGATGAAATACAGCCCTTGGACTTTCATGTTCATATAACCATATTTTCGTATGGAACGCAATAGGTGTCAATCTTAATACAGAAAATGATTCACTCACATTAAAAATCTTTGCAGTCACAAATATCGCACAATACTGCGTACTACTGCAAGGACGAACGAGAGGTTTCATGGACATCAATTTAGTAAATTTGATAATATGTAAAACTTTGTATGAAATTGTTCTAAATAAATATTTTTAAATGTGCTTCACATAAAAGCGGCTTCAAGCAATTATTAGAGTGACCTGAATTGGTTTGCCAATAGGACTTTTTAAATATATCTGTATGTAAATTGTAAAAATTTATAGGCCCTCACTCTACTATATTTTGTAACAGGTATAATGAACAAAAATAAATATTTACAATTGCTGAAAAATATTATTTGGTTTGACTTACGAAGTATGATGTAAAGTATTATACACATTTATTCAAAATTGTGTTTCAAGGAAAGTTTGTCATTTTTGTTTAAATTAAGAGGACACGTCGGAGTTTTCTTGACATGGAAGCTAACCGGATTTAAATTGTAGAGTAAGAACTAATAACATACAAAACCACAACTCAAAAATTAATATGTCGAAACAAAGGGTAGTAAAAAAAAACTGAAAAAGTAACAGAAGTTTTAAAAGACGAAATCCTAAAGCGAGCCTTCATTATACGAGCCCGGATATTATTGCAATAACCCTTACTTTCGATGTCCCATATACATGCATTATCTTTATATAAAAGGATAAATTCCTCCCAAAAACATTTATTATCTTCAGAAGACATATTGAATATAAGATCTCACTTACTGATACACTGATTGAACTATTGTCTGGAGTCATGGGACAAATCTGGACAAGCACACACATTACAAAAATAGCACGGATTGGTCGCGGTCGGTTCGTGGGTTCACTTTGATATGTATATATTTAAAACAATCTTACATGTTTCGACACATAGTGCCTTTTTCAAAGAAATTTAAAATATAAAATTTTTATGTTTTAAATTTCTTTGAAAATGACACTATATGTCGAAACATAAGATTGTTTTAAATATATAGATATCAAAGTGAATAAGACCTTAAATCGCCAACTAATTTAATCTACTATATATGTGTATATATATATATATATATATATATATATATATATATATATATAGTGTTTATAAGAATTTTATTTTTCTTATTTATTTTATTGGCCGTGTCTTAATATTAAAAATAATAGACTTTTTATTGGTTTAGCGACCTTTTATTGAATTATGATGTTTTATTCTACGACGTTTCGACTTTTACTATTTTTCAGTCTTTTTCAAGTATCTAGAAACAAGAATTAATACAATGAGAATATGAGAATTGTGTTTGCTTTTGTGAGATTGAATTAACAATTAAATTAACAATTAAAATTAAAATTAGATTAAAGAATGAATTACCAATTAGATTAACAATTAGAGTTAAAATTTAAAATTAGATTAATAATGAGTAAGGACAATTAAAGTGATTACATCTGTATAAATGAATAGAAAAATTTGAATTAAGCCACAATACAGTAAGGTAAATAGAAACAAGAATTACTACACTGAAAACGTGAGAGTTGTGTTTGCTTTTGTGAGACTGAATTAACAATTACATTGACAATTAGAATTAAAATTAGATTAAAGACTGAATTACCGATTAAATTAACAATTAAAGTTAAAATTTAAAATTAGGTTAATAATGAGTAAGGATAAATTACAGTGGTTAAATCTGTATAAATGAATGAGATGTTAAACTTTTGATGTTATTGAAAGGTCACAAATACGCAAAAAATCAAACTGCTTTAAAAAAACACCAATTGACACTAAAACATAATTTTGATTTTGATAACACCAAAGTAATAACACAGAAAAAGAATACAAAAGCTAGGGAGGTCTTAGAAATGATCCACATTTTCAAACAACAGCAGAACAATAAACGACAGGAACGAAATTGATGGACTGTCTAAACTCTATTACCCACTGATTAAACAATAGATAAAATCAACCCCCCCCCCGCACACACAAACACAAACCAAAAAAACAAAAAAACTTTTTATCAGTTCCCATTTGTAAATAGTTTTACTACATACCCCTAAACACGGTCCTGATCAATTTGCTAAATTCCAAAAACAGAACAAAAATTAACCTCTCTTAACAAAGCCACAAACACTTACAATATTCCAACCAGTGCG
This sequence comes from Melolontha melolontha, assembly GCA_935421215.2. Classification (NCBI taxonomy): domain Eukaryota; kingdom Metazoa; phylum Arthropoda; class Insecta; order Coleoptera; family Scarabaeidae; genus Melolontha; species Melolontha melolontha. The sequence goes on along the minus strand of OW285242.1, from coordinate 83,786,877 downwards.
ATCGGTTCGTTACAAAAAAAGGTCTCGGGTACCCGACACACATGTTACACAGAATGCGTGATTTTGAAAACCAAAAGAAACGGTGAGTTTTGTCATTAATTGTTCATGTAGTTGTAATTGTAATGTAGTTTAACATCAAAAGTTTAACATCTCATTCATTTATACAGATTTAACCACTGTAATTTATCCTTACTCATTATTAACCTAATTTTAAATTTTAACTTTAATTGTTAATTTAATCGGTAATTCAGTCTTTAATCTAATTTTAATTCTAATTGTCAATGTAATTGTTAATTCAGTCTCACAAAAGCAAACACAACTCTCACGTTTTCAGTGTAGTAATTCTTGTTTCTATTTACCTTACTGTATTGTGGCTTAATTCAAATTTTTCTATTCATTTATACAGATGTAATCACTTTAATTGTCCTTACTCATTATTAATCTAATTTTAAATTTTAACTCTAATTGTTAATCTAATTGGTAATTCATTCTTTAATCTAATTTTAATTTTAATTGTTAATTTAATTGTTAATTCAATCTCACAAAAGCAAACACAATTCTCATATTCTCATTGTATTAATTCTTGTTTCTAGATACTTGAAAAAGACTGAAAAATAGTAAAAGTCGAAACGTCGTAGAATAAAACATCATAATTCAATAAAAGGTCGCTAAACCAATAAAAAGTCTATTATTTTTAATATATATATATATATATATATAAAGAAAAAAGAAAATTCTTATAAACACTAAATATATATATATATAAATATAATATTTATATATGTATATATATATATATATATATATATATATATATATATACATGGCAGTCTTGATATAGCGAACATCCCATATAGGGAACTATTCACTGCAATGAACACAAAAATAACAACATCCTCTGAACCTCTGAATAGTGAACAAATTGTGCCTCGCTAGAATGAATAAAGAAGAACGCATAAAGGGACTTCCCCTAAACGTGACGATATGCGTACATAATGTGTTTATTCCACAGTTACAACCAGAACTAATAGCTCCTTTTAAAGAATATAGCAGAACTGCAACTTAGTTCCGCACAAATATACCATGCGAACGAGTCGCGTTTATACTGGATAAAACCTGTCTCGTCTATGGAAAAAACAGCTCCTGGAAGAAATACTGATAAACAAAGACCATTGTTAGGCAATGCTTCAAGCCATCCACCACTGGAAGAACTTAATAACATTGATGAACACAATACCGTCATGTACATGCCATCAAATGTTACCCCACTAATCTAACCGATGGATCAAAATGCAATACGTTCTACGAAATTATTTTATCGTAAGAATTTATTATCCAAGGTTCTTGCAAAAAATTATGTCGGAGCAGCGCTAAAAGCCGTAACTCCAAGAGATGCTATTTTGAACTGAGTTTGGCCTGGGAAGATTTAAGACCAACAGTAATTAGAAAATGTTGGCATAACATTTTACCGCAAACGAACGATTTTGATGGGGAAGAAGAAAATATTCCTTTAAATGGTGTTAAGCATTTTTCTAATTTGAATATTTAGTTTGTCATCAAAAATTACAAAATCTGTTCTTTTGAGAACAATACTGGTAATAAATAGTAATATCAATTAGTGGCAATAAGTACGAAATTGTTAAATTTTACAGTCTATTTTGAATATTAAAGTAATAATTTCCGCATAGTTTTTTTGGATAGAATATATTTATACAAAACTAGAAAAGAAACAATACTTTTGCACTATTTATGTTCCTACTTTACTAATTATTATTATTTTGACATGTAGGTAGGCTATGTATATGCTTTCTTTGGTTATATTGCAAGTAACATACTAAAATTTTGACAATATTGCAAAAGATGACGTTTAGATTTTATAATGACAAACGGTTATTTCCGCGATTGAATATTGACTTTATTTGACTCTGCAGTACCGATTTGAATCACATGCTTTGAATTTGGCCTTGAACTGAAAACTTATACTTTATGAAATTTTTTTATATACTCGAAGTTCATGTTCTGTGTGGTTTTTCAATAGATTGAATTCATAAACAATTTTGGATAATTAGATAACGTAGCTTTACACGTATATGACATTTCAGGAAACTTTTAACATTTAATTATCATGATTTCGTTTTAAAATTAATAGTAAACGACAATGGGTTCTTTATAAATGGTTTTTATTGATTTCATTAAATAACCGGGTCCAAAATCCATAATATATGTGCATGAATTACGTTCAAATATATGTACATATAAATCTGCAGAGATTGAGTAACAGCGATTGTCCTTGTGTAATAGTAAAAACATGCTGGAATGCGCTCGTAGGATTTAACATCTCTTGCATAATAAGATGAAGAAGAGCGCGCTAAATCTAATCAGTAATCGTGAATACCTACTTATGTACAAGTTGTTGTGAGTAATGTTTTCTGGAAAGTATATTCAAGCGATGCGAATGTGGTAATATTTAGTTATTAGAAATATGAATATTAAAAGAAAAGTAGGTGTTTAAAAAGGAGAAACTGATGATAAATAAATGCGTTGGAAATTATTTGAAGAGTTCAATATTTTCTACATTTAATTTTATAACTTTTGTCCGAGTCTAATTTGATTATGAGAGGTGTTCTCTTAACGTTGAGTTACTTGAGTTTATACAGTAAATATTTTTGACGTGTAGTACTAAAAAAAGAGCAGGAGTACATGATGGATGATAATAATTCTAACTGTGGTATGTGCATATGAATAGATCTAGTTTATGTCGCCTATTGCATCATTATCTAATAATTGGTATTAGGTAATGGCATATCCAGCGAACATATAGATTCAATATATCTACGTAATATTGATCGTTGTCAAACCAATATTTCGGGTTGTTTGAATCAAATATTTGATATTTATTTACTTTCCTAGTAATTTTGTCGAAACATATGAGAATGTCATACTGTTGTTGTTTTAGTTTTTAGGTGCCAAATGATTACGACATCAAAACACAACAATACTTTTCTGATTTGTCAGTATTGTTAAACTCAGAAAAGTTAAATAAATCGGATACGTAATTATAAAATAGAAAACTGAATTGCACTTTACAAGTAGTCAGGTTGCTTAAACAGAAGATGTGATTATCTCAAAAAATTAAAGATCAATGTAATAACTATAAACTCAAATAAGATGAGAGGTAACCTGGATGAAAACCTAAATCCAATCATATAAAAATCTACAAATATCTTAACGAGACACAATGCAAGAGTTAGAAAGAAAAGCTATTATACGACAATTAGACTCTAGAGAATTAACATCTTAAGAAATACTAAAACAATGTTCAATTAGCATACGATTTTTCCAGGTTTTTGCGATGTGGTCACTGTAACAACAAATGTTTGACTATTCATACTACCGACTTTCTTAGAACCAGCGCAGAAACATATTTTAAATTTAAAAAGCATGAGGATAGGAGGAGTGGGATGGATATTACAAGTCATCATGAAAACATTGACCTATTTGCCGCTAAATTCACATAAAATTCTCGTTTTATATGTGTAGCGTTGGTGTGCCTTTGCTTGATATTTTGTCTTTTCTGTCTTTCCTTTTGTTATTTCACGTGTATATTTACGTAAGTAAAATATTTTATGGAAATTTAAGGTTATATTTACAACTGAACGTTTCAAGTATAAAATGGGCGAATTTCACCGTCAGCAAATGGCATGTATTTCCTCTGGAATCCCAGGAAATCGTTTAGAATGTATATACTATTTCACTTATAATTTGACGGGTACTTTTTATTTTACGTGCAAATGTAGGTGTACATTTTTAATGTCTATATTCTTTACAGATAATGTTTTTGACAACGTTGTGAAAGCAATCAGATTGAAACCTAGTGCAAAGAAATCTTCCTTTACATCTCCAGAAGAAAAAAATTCGCAAGCTTTCTCCAAAATCAACTGTTGCTAATTGTTCTGAAGAAATAATTCGTCGCACTATTATATTATAGAGGTAAGTAATGAAACCTCAGATGATATTGATGTTTCGTCTGATGAAGATTAAATAAAATGTTCAATAATGCAATACATGCCACATAAACATTTCAAAACAAATTACATTATATATTTTGTATATATAAATTGTATATTTGTAGCAATAAATAGATAAATATTTTAAAAACAATATACTGTATATTTTATTTTAATGCTTAAAATTACTTGTAATTTTTAACATTCACACTTCACAACAACATTCACAATATGGCACTTATTTTAAAACTTGAATTTAGAAATTCTTAGCACAAAAATTTCAATTTTTGCTAGTTATTTTGCTTCAAATCAAATGAAATATTTTTCCAGACTATTGGAACTACCATGTAAACATAACCTGAAATTTTGAATATAATAATTTATAATATAATATAATAATAATATAATTTTCTTGGAAGTTTTAATGTATGTATAAATATAACTTTAAAATATTTGCTATATAGGAATGGATATTTTCATGTTGTGTTTGGTATCACATTTCTGGCACAAGCTCTAAGAGATTATATTATTAGTGAAATCGGCTGTATAAAAGTCAGAAACGATTCACAAAAATAAGATAAGAAGCATTCATATGTAAAGCCAAGTTTATTTCGTCTTTCAGATCTTCTCGAATGTCTCCTTTTTTGTTTCCATAGAATCATCTCAATACTCCTTTAGATTTCCGTCGGTATTTTATTATCATATTTTATTTAATTCCTTTCATTCGACAGCCACATTTTCCGAAATTTATATTTATAACTTTTATTTTATTTCTATGCTCAATTTTTTTAATTACACAGGCCTGCATAAAATTTGTGATGACGTGATTTTTGTTTGTTAAGCTCAGTTTTTATATAGCAATAACTAATTAAAATACAGTTGGTCTCTACCACCCACAGATTTTTTTTTGCACAAAAGAAAAAGGAAAAAATAAAAAAAACATGTTATAATAGGCGTTTTAATACATTTTAAAATGAATGTACTACTTCAAATTCTAGGTATTAACCCAAAAATGATTTTCTGTTGTGGTTTTAAAGAAATTTGTTAAATAGGCTCTCATTACCTGATGTAAATCTTTTATTACATGCATTAATTTTGGACAAGATTTCCGGGAATTTTTACCTGCTAAATCCTATTTATTATGCTTTCACTTTATTAGTACTGCGAAGAGGGATTTCAAGTTTATCACTCCAAACAAAATGTATATTTTAATGTCATTTACTTCATTATAGCTCTGAGTGTCGATCAGTAAACAAGTAAAATTAATTTGTCTTTAGTGTTGTGCATGGTATTTGATAAATAAACATTGCTTAAAAATATGTCTAGCCGGTGTTGCAAAAACAAACCAGATGATTTCGGTTATATTTGTGGATATTTCGTCTTGAAAAAGTTTAAGAGACCAATTGGTGAATTTGTGAAAAATGCATATTATGCTTATTTCAAAATCAAATTAGGAGATCAAGATAAAGATTGGGCACCGCACGTTGTTTGTAAGGTATGTGAAGAAGGTTTAAGACATTAGACCAAAGGGAATAGAAAAAGCCTTCCTTTTGGAATACCGATGCTTTGGAGAGAACCGCAAAATCATCATGAAGATTGCTACTTTTGTCTTTGTGATATTGAGGGGCATAATAGAAAACTTTGAAACATATTTTATACCCAAACAATATTAAATCAGCTATCAGACCAGTTCCTCACAGTGATCATGTACCTATACCTATACCCCCCAAAGTACTACAAGAAGATATTGAAACCTCTTCAACTTCCGGCTCCGTACAGATGGATAGTGATTTTGAACCATCAACCTCAGGTCAAAACCAACCTCAGCTATTTTCACAAGCCGAAATGAATGATTTAGTAAGAGATTTGGGACTTTAAAAAGATCTTTCTGAAGTACTGGGGTCTAGGTTGAAACAAAAAAAAATTGCTTGCTCCAGAAACTACATTCTCTTGGTATAGAAATCGTGAGGCTGGATTTGTAAAATATTTTGCACAAAACGGACCACTCGTGTACTGCCAAGCAATTGCTGATGAGTACACACCTTCTGACTGGAGACTTTTCATCGACTCTTCAAAAAGGAGCTTTAAAGCTGTTCTTTTACCTAATGGCAAAGTTTTTGCTTCTGTTCCGGTCGGCCATTCTGTTCATTTAAAGGAAAACTATGAAAATTTACAGGAATTACTTTTAAGAATACAATATGAAAATCACAACCGGGAAGTGTGTGGAGATTTAAAAATTTTAGGCCTTCTCTTGGGTCAGCAGTCTGGATATACTAAATTTCCATGTTTCCTGTGCGAGTGGGATAGCAGAAATCGAGAACAGCATTGGAATAAAAGGAGACTGGCCACAAAGGGTGACTTTAACACCTGGAACCAAAAATGTAATTCGCGAAAGTCTTATTGACCCTCAAAAAGTGTTACTTCCACCGCTTCACATAAAACTTGGACTTATGAAACAATTTGTTAAGGCATTAAACAAAGAAGGAAATTGTTTTAAATATTTGTGTAAAACATTTCCGACTCTGTCAGAGGCAAAATTAAAGGAGGGAATCTTTGTAGGCCCGCAGATTAGGAGCTTGGTGAAAGATCAAGAATTTGAAAATGTGATGGAAGATAAGGAAAAACATGCATGGCATGCTTTTAACGAAGTTGTACATAAATTTCTAGGGAATTATAAAGACACAAACTATGTTGAGATCGTTGAAAATATGCTGAAAAGATTCAGGATTCTTGGTTGCAATATGAGCATAAAAATTCACTTTTTACATTCCCATTTGGACTATTTCCCAGAAAACCTTGGGGACGTGAGTGAAGAGCAAGGAGAAAGATTTCACCAGGATATTAAAGAGATGGAAAAAAGATACCAAGGGCGCTGGGACACAAAAATGATGGCAGATTACTGTTGGACATTGAGAAGAGATCTTCCTTTAGCAGAAAAACAACCAAACGAAGCTTTTCTGAAAAACGAAAACGTTTTTTTTAAGAAGCATAAAGAATAAATAACTATTTCTAATAGTTTCTATGTGTATATTTTTGTATTTTTTTAAATATAATATAAAACTAGCTTGTAAATGAAATAAATCGTGTTTTTTCTATATTTTTTGATTTTACTGGTTTGAAAAATAACCTTACGTGATACAAAAAAAATAAAAGCAGATTTGAAATGAGCGCTACCCAATTACTAGAAAACAGTTAAAATTTTTAAATCAACTTTCAAAGTGTTAAAAAATGCAGGCCTGTGTTATTTGTAATATTTAATGTTCATACATGATTAATGAATGTCAACAACCGTCGATTAAATTTGTAGAATTTGTAAATTATTTAGTCAGCAACGAACATACAATCAATGCATTCTTTTCGAAAAGATTTAACTGAAAGTTAAATGCCAGGTAAATTAGCATACATATACGTTCAAAAGAAAAGACAGTAGCAGATGTAAAGAGTCATATTAAAGATTAATAAACTGAGCAACCTATTTATGATAACTAGACCGCCGTTAAATATATGAAATGTACAATAAATTAAGGCATAATTTGGTAACAATTTCATTTCAACTAAATTAAAACAGATCTAGAACAGTTAATTTGGTTCGAAATTTAAATAATTTAATTTGCATAATGATAATATAATTTATAACTAACCGCAAGCATTAACTCACCGAGTTATTAGATACCGAAAAGATAGTAAATGAATTAAAAAAATTATTCGAAAAATCTGAAAGTTTGTCAGTAGAAGATTCTTTACAATTCATTCAAAAAGTTCAGGGCTATATAAGCTGGAGAACGGAAAAATTTAGGTTGCATTTGATGTAACTTCGTTATTTCCTTCCATGCCTATAGCAGAATCTTTAAATATTTAGCAGGTTTGCTTCATAAAAAGAAAATTGAACCAATAAACATAAATGAATAAATTCGGTTAACAATCCCGTGGATGTGCCAAAATTGTCTTGACTTCGACGGACGGTCGTTATGTTTTCGGATAACGAAAGATAGATACGGAAGAGAACTTAATTTAATAAAAACATGGCAAGAGATACAATTGTTTTGATTTGGGAATATATAAGCAAGTTAATTAGAAAATCTTAATTGAAAATTATTATACAAAAAGGTTTTGTTTAAGTATGACAATACGTTAAGCACGTATAAAGCGTTTGTACAATATGAAACAAACATGTTAATAATTTACATATCTGTAACTATGCACATGGACAATACACCTCGTATTTTCAGCATTTACTTCTGCTTAATACATATGTTTCTGCCATCTAGGCGTCCTCAGTTAAGCTAGTGAAGCAATGTATACAAATTAATACAAACCTGTTATAAACAACTGGTTTGTATCTGTATTTAAATTTACTGAAATAGCCCGCATAGATCAAGCAAGTTCCGTCCTATAAGAAGACAACTATTTAATAATTGACATCTTACGGGCGAAAGAGACTTTGTCTGGAGGGCTAGCTATCATTCGAACAGCTAAGCTGTTACGGGAAACGATAAAATACGTATGTAGATGTAGTCCATTAACAGCTTAGTAGCAGCTTAGCTGTTCGAATGATAGCTAGCCCTCCAGACAAAGTCTCCTTCGCCCGTAAGATGTCAATTATTAAATAGTTGTCTTCTTATAGGACGGAACTTGCTTGATCTATGCGGGCTATTTCAGTAAATTTAAATACAGATACAAACTAGTTGTTTATAACAGGTTTGTATTAATTTGTATACATTGCTTCACTAGCTTAACTGAGGACGCCTAGATGGCAGAAACATATGTATTAAGAAAATTCTTTCAATGGAGACTGTGGTTAAATAATAATTCAAAAAAGGTATATAACCCCTTACCACAATTATTAGTCGTATCCTAAATACGTATTTCGACAACTAAGTTGTCATCATCAGTAGGTAAAAACTACTAATTAAAGTCACACGGGGCACAATAAAGTAAGATAAACGCTTCCGCACAACTACTATACACTGCAACCCTGTAAAGACTCTACAGTCTACAGTCTTTACAGGGTTGCAGTGTATAGTAGTTGTGCGGAAGCGTTTATCTTACTTTATTGTGCCCCGTGTGACTTTAATTAGTAGTTTTTACCTACTGATGATGACAACTTAGTTGTCGAAATACGTATTTAGGATACGACTAATAATTGTGGTAAGGGGTTATATACCTTTTTTGAATATGTATTAAGCAGAAGTAAATGCTGAAAATACGAGGTGTATTGTCCATGTGCATAGTTACAGATATGTAAATTATTTACATGTTTGTTTCATATTGTACAAACGCTTTATACGTGCTTAACGTATTGTCATACTTAAACAAAACCTTTTTGTATATCTACCGCCATCTGGCTGGTTGTTAATGGACTACATCTACATACGTATTTTATCGTTTCCCGTAGCAGCTTAGCTGTTCGAATGATAGCTAGCCCTCCAGACAAAGTCTCTTCCGCCCGTAAGATGTCAATTATTAAATAGTTGTCTTCTTATAGGACGGAACTTGCTTGATCTATGCGGGCTATTTCAGTAAATTTAAATACAGATACAAACCAGTTGTTTATAACAGGTTTGTATTAATTTGTATACATTGCTTCACTAGCTTAACTGAGGACGCCTAGATGGCAGAAACATATGTATTAAGCAGAAGTAAATGCTGAAAATACGAGGTGTATTGTCCATGTGCATAGTTACAGATATGTAAATTATTTACATGTTTGTTTCATATTGTACGAAAATTATTATATTTGTCTGTTTCCAAAACGCGATGTTGCCAACAAATTCGTGTCGTTACCTTCTCACACGACTACGAAGAATCTAAACAAAAATACGGGTTTTGAGTTGCACTTAAATCCGGTAAGAGAATATCAGGAATCTGGGATCTACGAAACAGAATGCCAAGATTGTAGGATAAAATATGTTAATTAAACAGAAAGCGCAACTTTAACTGGATTATAGATTTAACCAACTGGCAAAATCGAGTATTGCTTGACGTATTTTTGCTAATGATATATGATAATTTAAAACTTGTTGAAAGTATGTATGTATATAGCTATCAGAGAATTAGGTAATTATGAAAGTTTTTTATTTATACAAATAAAAATAAGGATAACAGATCTGTACCGCTGGATAACACAGGCCTGCGGTTTTTTATCTTTCTAAAAATTGTTTTAAATTTGATAGCTGATTCTTATGTGTTTTTGGGCGCTGAATCCAAATACGAACTCTATTTTTCTCCATCACGTAAGGATTTTTTACAATAAGGCTTCAAATTATATTTTTTTTAAATTAAAAATTATTTTTAGTTACATTTTGAATTTATTTACAAAGGATATAAAAAGCAAAATTACTTACAAATATCATTAACTCTAATGAAAAGAAACAGTAAAATACTATTTATGTACAAAAAGGTTTTGTTTAAGTATGACAATACGTTAAGCACGTATAAAGCATTTGTACAATATGAAACAAACATGTAAATAATTTACATATCTGTAACTATGCACATGGACAATATACCTCGTATTTTCAGCATTTACTTCTGCTTAATACATATGTTTCTGCCATCTAGGCGTCCGGATGGACGCCTAGATGGCGTTTTAAACATATTTTGCACAATATTTTTATAATCTTCATGTTTTTTGTTGCCAAGAAAATTTGTAACCACATTTTTTAAGGCTATCCATGCTTGTTTTTCTGCTTCCTCCATTTTAGATTCAAAATTTTCATCTTTCATAAGCTTTCTTATATCCGGCCCAAGAAAAACACCCTCCTTTATCTTTGCTTCTGACAAGCGAGGAAACTGGCTGCAAAGATACTTGAAGCACTCTCCATCTTTTTTTAATGTCTTCACAAATTGTTTCATTAACCCTAGTTTTATATGTAATGAAGGAAGCAAAACTTTGCTCGGGTCTACTAAATAAACTTTTTCTTTCAATGTTTTTCATTCCAGGTTGTAAGGTTTGTCTTGGTGGCCACATCTTTTTACAATAGTGCTGCTTTCTATCACGACTATCCCACTCACACAAAAAACAAGGATATTTAGTATAACCGCTTTGTTGTCCAAGTAACAAACAAAGAACTTTCAAATCACCACAAATTGTCCAGCCTTGATCCTTGTAACGAATTTTAGTTAAAAGTAGCTCAAGATTTTCATAACACTCTTTTAAATGAACTGAATGTCCCACTGGTACAGAAGCATATTTACTTCCATTGTGTAGAAGAACGGCCTTAAGGCTCCTTTTGGAAGAGTCAATAAAGAGTCTCCATTCAGAAACATTATATTCTACGTGGAATTGTTCCATGAGCCCGGGTACATCATTACAGAAAACTAGTGCATCTTCTTCGGAATAATATCGAGCAAACTCTTTTTCTCTGTTCCTAAACCAGTAAAATGTTCTGCTAGGTGCTAACAAATTTTTTTCTTTAACCTTGAGCCTAAAAGCTCAGCTGAGTCCTTAGGAAGGTTTAAGTCCCTCACCAAATCATTTAATTCAGATTGGTCAAACAGTTTTGGCTCATCACTTCCAGTATCATAGTAATCACTTCCCTCATCCAGTTCACTTGCGCATGTACGTGAAACCATTTCGTCATCAGATACATCATCTAATGTATCTGGTAGTGAAGGAACAGGTACTTCTGGTCCATGAGGTATAGGACGTGTTGCGGATCGAAGGTTTGGGTAAACGATGTCCTTTTTGTTTATTAAATTGAATCCGTGTACTACACACGAACAAAAATAACAATCATCGCTATGATTGATCGGTTCTCTCCAAACCATAGGCACTCGAAAGAGAAAAGACTGTTTTTTTTCCTTGTGACCACTGGCGAAGCTCTTCAACACACACTGAACAAACCTTATGAGGAGCCCAAGGTTAGTCTTAGTCTTCTAATTTCACACCAAAATATGCAAAATATACTTTTTTACAAAATCTGTAATGTTTCTTTGTTGTTTTTTTACTGTAAACTTTCCACAAATATAGCAGAAGGAGTTGGGTACATTGACACAGCCTCTTGATGCCATTGGAATTTAATTTTAAAAAACTCGTAAAATAAAAATTAAATTAACTCAGCAACTAATCACAAATGTCAACTAATTACATAAATTCACACCACAGTTGTAAAGAAGATATTGAATGAACTAACTGTTTTGTCTAGAATAGCAATATGTTTGTAGTGGAGGTGGGGAGGTAGACATGCAGTAACAGGAAGATGATGAGTCATGTCTTGCGACATGCTCAATTATTTCTATTTGTAACTTCTTTATCATAAATCTAGTGTATGTTTATTCAGAATATCAACTTCTTGCATCATCATAAGTAAAAAAATTATAATACTTTATTTAAACAACGGTTTAACAAAATTGTCCTTTTCAAAAAGTCTAATACATGCAGATAGGTCAAAAAACCCCAGATTGTAAAAAAACCTTACGTGATGAAATTTTTTAAATAATTTTCCAATTTTCAGCACCAAAAAATCTATTGAAATCACTGTATAAAATCCAGACAATTTTACCATCGCAGGCCTGTGTAATCATTGCGAAAACCATTAAATGCAAGATATGTAGCTCTAGGTGGAATTTCGCACACTTAATGCCTCGCAGGTAAGTATACGATTATAAGTAGACATAAATAGGGTTAGTTACTTTTTCTTTGTGTAAAATGTGAGTTAGTACTCCAAGTATGATACTTTTTCTACTGGAAATGATGACAACTTATTTTTGAAATACGTATACATGATTTAGAGCTACATTGTGGTCAGAGTTTTTTTATTAACTTTAGCAACCGAGTAACAATTAATTATTTTATATAAATGTCTTGCACACTTACAATCCGAAGAAAAACTAAAAATTGGTAATTATTTAGAAAGGTAACAGTCTTCATACAAGGAATTCGAAGATGACGACCGTTGTGGCAGCACGGTACTTGTTAAATCTGAGAAGCATATTCGAAAACCGACTGATTGGTAACAACACAGACACGCTGTGAGGCAAAATACAAGGACCCTTAATTTATTTAGATGAAAACTTGATTCATTACTAAAGCAAGCATTATCTGAGCCGGCAAAAGCTCAGGCAGTAATTGATTAAATCGACAGTGGTTTAACTGAACCACCACCAAACCTTTACTATTTGAAAAGCAGAGAGAAGAACGCATGGAATACTAACATAAATTAATCGATTATTTTGTTCAGTAACGTAATTTATTTCTGTGTCAGAATACTAAGAAAGAAAACATTGTCCCTACAAAAGCCCCCGCGTTTGTTGAATAAACGCGCGAGGCTGACAACCAGTTAGCATACACAGTTTTGAGATTTTATGTTTTTTTCAGAGATATATTAACTTCAGTCGTTAAAGAGATTGACTGTTGAAAGATAATAGCCTCAAATACCAAGTAGAATTTAGATAATATGGAAGGAGGAAATTCAATCGAAGATGCTTATGAAACAGAAGCTCTGCCTTCCCTGCAATTTAATAATAAAATAGTTAAGTTGTAATATTTGCAAAACTAGAAAAAAAAGTTACGAATATTTTTAAATTTTACTTTTTCTATATAATTTCCACTAATTTCAACACATTTATTACAACGATTAATTAGTATTTCTGTAAACTTGTAAAAATAATCTGTTTTCTCCTCAAAATGTTGCATTAAGACTGTTCGTTTTTTTAAATAGGAAAGTAAATAATAGTCACTAGAGCCGTATCAGGACTATATGGTGGATGTTAAATTTTTTGAAAGCCACATCCGCAAATTGCAGTCTTATGAACGGGCGTATTGTCATGCAGTAATCGAACACCTGTTGAAAATTTTCCTTGACGTTTTTTACGAATATTGTCTTAGAATTTATGCAACAAACAAGTATAATATCGCTGTTTACAGATGTATTGCAATCGTTAAAGTCGATCTGTAGAATATAATCTCAAAATATTGTGAGCATAATCTTTTTTGTTTATTGAGTGAGTTTTGGCTTTATATATTCGCCTAATCGCCGCCATTCCATTCCTTTTTGAATATAGGATCACATTATAGAACCCTTTATTTCATCTCTTGTGATAATGGACGAGTGCGCAAATTCAACGGAAACATTTTGCCCATTTTTTACAGTAGAATATGAAGTAGATAAATCACCATTAGACGTTGTTTAATTTGATTAGGCCTATTCCTCTACTTTGATAAAAATTTAATGACCACGCCATATTCAATTTTTGTTAATCGAGATATTCGCATATTAATAAGTATTACTCGTAGAACTTTACTATTTAAAGCGTAGGCTTAGCGCATGTGCAACTATGACAAAAAACATTTTGAATACGTTTGAACATCTATAAGCTTATCAGGCATGAAAAATTTGGTAGTAGGAGGAAATAAAGGGCTGCATGGGTGCATTTAAAAAGCATTTCAAGACATTCAGTTGTTATGCGGCGAAACATTCCGCACTACACTAAATTAGTTTATGAGCTGAAAAACACGACATATAAAGAGAGTAGGGCTGGGCGAAGTATCGATACATCGTTCAATACCCGATACCATAACTGGCATCGATTCCCCGATACCTCAGATAACGAAGGTATCGATTCCAAAGAATCGATACCTATCGATACTTTACCGATTCCAGTACTCGTTATGTATCGATGTATTGGGTAGCTTACCTTTGTGCATTTTTTTAAATGTACAAAAAGGATGCAATAAATTTTTAAGTCAAGAGTTTTTAAGTATGTATGCATTTTATATATATATATATATATATATATATATATATATATATATATATTAAAATAATAGACTTTTTTATTGGTTTAGCGACCTTTAATGACTTTTAATGTTTTCTTCTACGACGTTTCGACTCTTATTATTATTGAGTCTTTTTCAAGTAGCTAAACCAATAAAAATGTCTATTATTTGAATATTAAGACACGGCCAATAAAGTAAATAAGAAAATTAAATTCTTATAAACACTAAATATAAGTAGTGTAACTGGAACGGTCCTGGGACAATTTGACCTTGGAATTATAATTTTCTGATCACACTGTATATGACCCAGATGATATAATTAATTTTTTAGATTGATTAATGTCAACATGTGTGTTGACATGAGATCATCAATTAGTATGTGCAAAGTTTGTAAATGTAAGTTTGTAGAAGTCAATGACCTAGGGATAATTATGTCTAAGAATTAATAGAGATACAGATGTCAATGTCACGTGACACGAGGCTATGTAGGCTAGATTAAGAATCGAATGTGATTTTTTTTGTCATTTGATATTCTCTTGTGTAAATTAATGGAGACACATGTTGCAGAAATATATACGAGTGCCGAGAACGTTATTTATTTCACTTACATATGCATGTTTAATAGTAGCCGTAACTTTGTGGTAATTCATTTTGAATAATAAAATTAAAATAAACATATACAATAAACATAAACAATATACTGCATTCAACATATATATATAATAATATATATATAAATATGCAATAACAAGTTGACCTAAATCACACATTCGTACACATTGTACATTCGTACAACTGTGTGAATTTCAAGATAAGTGCACACACATATTTTTTTTTAAATTGCACAGATGTTTGAAATAAAGTGTTTGATCTAAATCATACATATCTCGTACATGTGAATAAACTGAATTACTGAAAATGACCTATTTTGTTATGATTTCAAAATCATTTTTTAAAAATATTTATAATATAAGCGTAAACGTTTTACATTGATACTTAGTTCATACGTGTAATTGAGTGGGTGTGTTATTAGAAGTACATATTTAGATAATGAAAACAGTAAGCAAACTTGCTTTTGATATATTAAAAAAACTTGAACAAGTTAGTAAAATACTCCTTAGAAAAGAAGATTTTATGAAATGGATTAATTATCTAAAACAAAATATTATTTTGATTAGAAAATATTTAAAGAATGTTAATAATAAGAAGGAGTATCCTCAATTGGAATCAAATTTAGCACTGTTAAAATATTATAAAGAATATTTAAAGCATCAGATGCGACTTAAGTGTGATAATAAAAAGCATAATAAAACATTAATTTGGCAGGATGTAGAATCGTGTTTCAATAATAGAATTAAGACGGGGATGATTACTAATTTACAAATAAAAGAACCAAAAATTTTTCTGGAGAAGTGTTTTAGAAGTTTCTCAATAAAAATTAAAAAACAGCTCAGGAAATCTCTTCTAAAGGTAAATGTAATTTTTTATGCAACATTTGTGAAACCTCCAAATAATGAAACCGATATAAAGTCTTTCAATACTAGTAACAGCATAATAGATTGTAATACAATTTTAAAAAAGTGGTATCAAGAAAATGTAATAAATAAACTTTTGGAAAAGCTAGAAAGCTTTCAAGAAGCTGATTCTGGGTGGGGGTTGTTAAGAATTTTATCATTGAAAGTTAACATTAATAATTATTCACCTATTAATTGTGGTGTATCTACTTATGTTGATGTACCAAAATTCATTGCTGATAAAAAAGCAGTATTAAACATCAAAAATAATGATTCCTTCTGTTTCTTATACAGTATTATGGCATATCTTTACCCTGCAGGTGTTAAAAAAAATGTCTGCAGAATATCATCATATCCCCACTTTAAGGGAATTTTAAACTATGAGAATATTAAGTTTCCTATTAGCCTAAGAGACATTCCAAAATTTGAACAGCAGAATAATCTATCAATCAATGTATATTGTGTTAAGAAAAAAGAAATATTACCGGTATCCCTAAGCAAATTTAGTTTTCAGAAATGTATTAATTTGCTTATTTTAGCGTGCAATAATAATACTAATGATTCTGAAGATGAAATAGATGACTTAATAGATGGTGATTATTCATCAATAAGGGTATATCATTTTTGTCTTATTAAAAATTTATCCTCCTTATTGCATAGACAGTTGGGGAATTTATCAAATAAAAAATGGTTATGTGAACGCTGTTTAAATCATTTCAAGTCCGATAGATCTCTTCAATCTCATATAATTGATTGCAAAAATTTAAACAAGACTAAAATAACTTTACCATCAGAAAATGAGTCGATTCTAAAATTTAAAAATTTCCGAAACAAAGAAAAAGTACCCTTTGTAATATATGCAGATATAGAAAGCATCCTTGAAAAATATGAAGATAATTTTTGTATGGAAAAAACAAAAAAATATCAAAAACATATACCATTTGCTATAGCATATTACCTCAAATGTTCCTATAATGATTCCCTTTCAAAATTTAAGTCATATACAGGTAAAATTTGTCAAGTATGGTTTGTAAATGAACTTAAAGCAATAGCATTTGAAGTGAATAATATTTTATCTAAACCACCTGTGCCTATGGAAATACTTAGTTATGAACAAGAAATTGACTTTCAAAATTCTATTCATTGTCATATTTGTTCTAAAAAATTTTGTGCGAGTGATATTAAAATAAGAGAGCACTGCCACCTTTCAGGTAAATATCGTGGACCTGCGCATTCTAGTCCATGTAATTTGAATTATCAAGATGCTCATTATATCAATGTAATTTTTCATAATTTATCAGCATATGATGCAAATTTTATTATAACTGCTCTTAGTACTGAAATTGAAGGAGCAATGAATTTATTACCGCTTAATAAAGAACGATACATATCATTTACAAAGTACATTAAAAATACAAAAATAAATTTTAGATTCTTGGACTCTTTTCGTTTTATGAATAGTAGTATTGACAAATTATCATCATACCTTGATACAAATCAAAAACATATAACCAAAAGTCATTGTCAAAATGATTTAGAATTTCAGTTACTGCAAAAGAAAGGAATCTTTCCTTATGAATATTTAGATAATTGGCAAAAATTACAAGACATAAGGTTACCTCCGAAAGAAGCATTTTATAGTAGTCTTAATGATTCTAATATAACCGATGATGAATATAAGAATGCAAATCTAGTTTGGAAGACTTTTAGAATTCAAAATTTAAAAGAATATGCAGAACTCTACTTAAAAACAGATGTTCTATTATTAGCAGATATTTTTGAAAATTTTAGAAATAATTCTTTGACAATATATCAGTTAGATCCATGTCACTATTTTTCAGCCCCCGGTATTGCATTTGATTCGATGTTAAAGATCACCTCAGTACAATTAGAATTGTTACGGGATATTGATAAAATCATGTTCATTGAAAAAGGTATTAGAGGAGGAATTTCACAATGTTCCAATCGATATGGAAAAGCTAATAATTCATATATGAATGAAGAATTTAATTCTGCAGAGACTACTTCTTATCTCATGTACTTTGATATTAATAATTTGTATGGAACAGCAATGTGTGAATATTTACCTACTGGTCAATTCGAGTGGGTAGATGCTCTTTCCATAAATGTTATCAATGTACCTGATGATCATGAATTTGGTTATATCTTAGAGGTTGATTTAGAGTATTCTGAATCTTTACATGAAAAACATAAAGATCTTCCTGTTTGCCCCGAACATATGATTCCACCTACGTCAATTTCTAAAATTCCTAAATTATTGACAACATTGTTTAATAAGAAAAACTATATTATTCATTATAGAAACTTGAAACAAGTGATTAATTTAGGTCTTAAAGTTGAAAGAACTCACAGAATACTTAAATTCAAACAATCTCCATGGATGAAAAAATATATTAGTTTAAACACAGAATGTAGACAGAACAGTAAAAACGATTTTGAGAAACATTTCTTTAAATTAATGAATAATGCAGTCTTTGGAAAAACAATTGAAAATGTTAGGAAATACAAGGACATAAAATTGGTGTCTAGATGGTCAGGAAGATATGGAGCACAATACTACATTTCACAGCCCAATTTCAGTAGTTGTACAATTTTTGCTGAAAATATGGTTATTATTGAAATGAACAGGCTAAAAATTAAATTTAATAAACCTATATATGTAGGATTTACTATTTTAGATATTTCAAAAATATATCTATATGATTTTCACTACAACTATATTAAAAACAAATTCAATCATAATGCAAAATTATTATATACCGACACAGATTCGCTAATCTATCAATTTTATACTGAAGATATTTATGCACAGATAAAGGAGAACATACATAAATTTGATACTTCAGATTATCCCCCAAATAATATCTATTGTATCCCTAGAGTGAATAAAAAAAAATTAGGACTTATGAAAGATATAAATAACGGTCAAATTATGGTTGAATTTATTGGTTTAAGATCAAAAATGTATACAATAAAATTATTAACAAACAAAACAGATACTGAAACTAGAAAAGAAATAACCACTCAACAAATTGATTCAGATATTATTAAGAAAGCAAAAGGAATTAAACATTCCTCTTTACAAAATATTACCTTTAACGATTACTATCAGTGTTTATTCAATAATTCTAATATTGAAATAACTCAAAATTTAATTAAATCATACAAACATCAAGTATTTACAATTGCTCAAAAAAAAATCGCATTAAGTCCATTTGATGACAAACGAATTGTGAATTATGTATACACAGACACTATACCATGGGGTTACAAAAGTAAATAAATGAATAACAGTTCCTAAATAAATTAAAAAAAATTAAACAGAAATACTGTATCAAAACCTATTATACTCCCACACAATCACACATGTGAACTCAATACAAGTTTCTCACAACTATATGAGAGATTGTGTAAGATACATATCATCATCATCATCATCATCATACAAGTATGTCATTCAAATTAAAAATCAACAATTTTAAAATGAAATATTCAAATAAATAGACTGCGATCTGCAATGCTTGTTAGTATTAGTTGAAACTCAAACAAGTAAGAACATAAAGATGGCAAATATACCAGCAACCATAATATTTCAAAGCAACAATTTATCAGACCTTCCAATTGATATGTTGTATGTGGTAGTGAAAGAACTTTTCAGGTAAGTACTAGTTATATATATATCTTATATTGTCTAACAAAAGAAATATTCTTATTAGATTTGGCATGAAGAAACTTAATAAGAGAGATGATAAGGTGATTCTAAGTTTGTCATATACACCAAAGAATGCAACTATTAAAAAGAAAATAGGTAACCTTCCTGTTAGGTACTGTAGAATGGCATGTGAGAGTGATGAAGATGTAAAATTATTTGAAGAGGCTTTGAAACGTTTTCATTTCAACATATACAGAGATGAAGAGGAAATAAATGCAGTTGGTTCTCAACCACTTAAAAAAATTAAATGGACAAACGATGAAGTGTCACCATTATCCGATTCCTATTCATCATCGTCTTCCTCTTCATCATCATCATCAAAGTTCAAGTTACTGGAAAACAGGCTTTTGAAGCCTGCATCATTATCATCTTCAACAACAAAAGCAAATGCAGCAGTAGCAGCAGCAGCAGCAACGACAGAAGCATCACCATTGAAATTTGAAGAGGTTTATGATATCGACGCAGATATGTATCTTTCACAAAAATATTCAATAAAATAAAAATAAGTGTTTGTAATGTTTATGATATCGAATGATAGAAATAAAAAACTACCACTCAGATATGTATCTTTCACAAAAAACAATAAAATAAAAAATAAATGTTTGTAATGTTTATGATATCGAATGATAGAAATAAAAAACTATTAAATATTGATTTGTTTTTTTATTATTCATTTATACACTTCAGAGACACATATACAAATATATAAGATGAGACATAGAACTTATAAACAGTAATTTACAAATAATTATTTTCATATAAATATTGTGTTAATACATGTATATTATGTAAACTACACATACTAAAATCAGTTTTGTGATACATACAACAACCTGTATTCGTTTGCTCTAATTTGGGTACATTTACAAACGTTTCTAAATTTAATATTCTAATATTAAGATATCTCTGTAAAAAATCTTTTTTTTGATGGCCTTTAACAAAAATTATATCAACACCCTTGGTAAATTGTTTTAAAATATTGAATATTTCTTCAGGATGAGTGTTTCCATCATTGAAACGTATTCCATGGTGATTGTTTTCAATCCAATGCACCTGTCTTCGTTCAGCAGAATCTAAACGTCTATATGGTACTCTTGGTTTGAAGACGTAGTGGTTAACTCGTTCCATATTTCCAATAGCTAGTTCTTTCACCATAAATCCTCGTTTTAGTAAAACCCCTTGCAGATCGATAACTACTGCTCTAACCATATTGTTTATCTCATGAACTATTCAATAACTGCACACCAATATTCGTGGTAACTCTTCCTTATATAATTTTCTTAACAATACCAGTTAGTGGGAGATATTCCATTACGCTGTCGTGGATGATTAAGCAGAACACTGTAGTATTGGGGGGGAAGGTAGCATCACATTCCATTTCCAATTTTATGTCCACAGTAGACGATTTAATCGATTCATTCTGTTTAGAACAGTCAATGACATACAGAGCCTTTGAGAGAAATTTTTCATAATCAAGAATCGGTTGACCCGGTTTATTGTAGTAAGCTGACTGAAATGCAGCGTACATGCGATAAGCTGCAGTATATCTCTTAATATTCATTTGAAGATTCAGCTTATCATATGGATATGAATTACTGTTCAAGTAAAGCTTAAGATTTGTGAGGGAAACATGATCAAAATCTGTTGCATCAACGTTAATATTATCTTTCTTTCCGGTTTGAAATGCCACGATAACATATCTTGGTCTCTCCATATTGGTAGAAGTTTTAATTGGCCAAATGTCCGTTTTATTTTCTCTAATTGTAGGTAGTTGGTGAAGTTCCCAAGCGCGATACGGAATGTATATCGGTTTGTTGGTGTTGAGCGTTTTCAAAAGCTGTAAGCGAGACTCATCATTAACTACAATATGCGGTACTTGCCACATAATCTTTGTAATTTCAATGTTTGCCTTTTTCGTTCCGCCCTCCGTTGTGTTCATGTAGGAGTTGTTATCAGTGCGACTTCGTAGTAGTATCAGCTCTTGATTCATATTTACCAAAATCCTGCGATAGTCTTCAAAAACTCCACATAAGAAGGAAAGAGGAATGGAAGCGCTAAAGTCTTTATTGTAGAGAGTTGGTTGTTTGTTCAATGAAGGACACCAACCGCCCATTTGCAGAGCTTTACTCTCATTATCGCTGTATGAAATGTATGCTTTCATGGTGCTCGTGATACCTGGGTTGTTACATCTATCCACTTCCACACCATTGATCTCATATCGAATTTGTTCGAAGAGAAAAGCATATGCATTATTTGTTAATTTGCACGTACCATTACCTTCGCTTTCTTCAATAAACTTTCCTTCGATGTATAGATAGCTGTCACCCGGAACTGTGTATATATCTTGATGGCGAACCGGTATTCGTATTTCATCATTCAAATTAAAATTATTAGATATAGGATAATAGGTATGATATTCTTGTTTAGTTACTGTTTCATCAAAATATAAGTCGTCCGTAATCTGTAACTTTTCAGACATTTCCCTTCACTTTCAAACCTAAGGACTCGAGAAATATTATGTTTTCACGCGTTAGCACGTTCTTGAACGACTGACAATTGATTGATGACTTTTCCGTTTTATATTCTGTCAAACGTTGTTGTTGTCGTTTCCTTCGATTGAAAACCAAACCCATTTCTTTCAGACTCTCTTCAATTCTAACCGAATAACAATTTGTTCACCTTGAAAATTTACCAGATCACCGTCCTGATCGAGTAGTCTAAGCGTAATGTTATCTATTCGCGATGTATTTATTGGTAAATAAATTATATTTCTCGGTTCTATGTTTATACTATAGCCCGGTTCCACAGACGGAGCAAAGTCAAACAAAGTATGACTTAGACGTGTATCGTAGTATGAAGCTGTTGTGATATTAGATTCCACACGTATCGTCACCACTTTTATAATTTTCACTGGAGCATCAGATTCGTGCTTCTTATTGGCCTCCAATAGTTTCTCAGTAAATCCCAATAATCGACCAATACTATCAATCGGTTGAAAATCTATTTCAAATTTACTTAATATTTCACATTTTAAAGTATTGTTATTGGGTTTTAGCGAAAATGTTCCCTCTTTCTGATGAGCAGTACTTTTTGGTTTAGCTAGCTTATCTTGCAAGTATGCTTCAATATCTGTAATTTCATATGCTCCTGTAGGTATTTGAACAACTTTACCATTATCATAATTAAATTTGTTATTCACTTCAGAAATATTTGGTATTGAATTGTATGTATACAATCCTATTAATCCTACAGCATATTCATGTGAAGGATTTAATTCTATAGGCGGGTAATAGGTATCAGAGAGCACATTGCTCGTACCTTTCAATGTAAAAGTTCTTGACATAATTGATCTTCAACCATTGAATGTCTTATTATATAAAAACTTTAGACACAAATGTCCGCAGTTTATATCATCAAACTGTTGAAACCTCTTGTGATTGTAAATAATCTCACAATTCTTGAAATAGTTTATCAATTCCTTGGGGGGTTTCAAATTCCCAAACGAATCAAAATAGTACACTATATTTCCGATCTTATCATAAGCTGTCCAGTGAGTTCCAGCACTGACGTTAGAATCAAGATTAACGACTGCACACTCAGTTTTCCGCGATTTTTTCGGTAAATTGTCTCTCATATATACACCTCTAAAATGTGGTATATGTTGACCATACTTTGCAATATCGATATTAGTTAGAGCTCTGCGTGGCAGTCGACTTAATAGTTTTTTTTCTCCTTCCCTTGAGATCCCAAGAATAATCCCAGACCTTTACGGTATGGTTTCAAGTATAATCCACTACCTTTCTTCCCCAATGCTATCGACTCCATCGTTTGATTATGACGATGCGCTTCATCAAGTTCTTGTTGTGCGGCTTTAGCCTTGTTAACAGCCTGTGCTATCCCAGCTGCCCCACCTGCTAAGCCACCTAATGCACTTAACCCTGCAAATAGTGGAATAAGAGGTAAGAAGCCTCCAGTTTTAGGAATTGGAATTATGCGGGGTGTTCGTACTCGTTTTCGCCCACCAACTTCCTTAACTGCTATTTTAGCAGTTGTGAGAGCTATTTTAGCACCTTCTTTAATATTGTTATGTTTGAAACGTTTCATGGTGTCTCCAACCCTCTTCACTATAGACTTCCGGAAAGCAATCTTCTTAATTCCGCCACCGACCCTCATCCTTCTCCTTTTACCTCTCCTAATCTTTTTTGAAATGAGTTGTTGAAGTGGTGAAACGGACACTACTCGCCTTTTAAGACCCATACCTAATTTTCTCTTAACTTTCATGCTGTTAGTTACTATAAAAGCGGATGCTTTTTCACCGGTAGTGGCGTCCTTCGACTTTACACGATCCCAAGCTCTATCTTCAAGAATCTGATCAGCCTTATGTCGTTCTTTGATATCTTTGCTTTTTGAATATGCTATGTCATGCTCTTTACAGGCCCTATCTAATGGATTTATTCCACGATCCCCACGAGTCAATCGATCCTCTAAGCGTGTACCAGGTCCACAATACTATTAATAGTAATTATTAACAAAAAAAAAAAAAAAAAAAAAAAAAAAAAAAAAAAAAAAAAAATATATATTAGTGTAATAACTACCTGATAACCTGGTATGTGTAATTCTACAGGCAACTTATTAATTAAAGAATTAAGTAGACCACCTCCCTTCTTGAATAGTATCATATTAATGATTTAAATATGATCATTACTATGTATTATATATCAGTTGTTGTTGAGAATGCGTTTGCTAAAGCAAAAGGATTCGTTGAACATTCGAAATCTGGATGTTGGTGGAGACGAACAGCAAAAATATGTGAAACACAGCCCCTTGTTACCAAATACAATTCGATGTATCATTTGTGGTCCCTCTAACTGTGGAAAGACAAACGTGATGTTAAGTTTGTTGTTTGAAGAGAATGGTCTTAAATTCAATAACGTCTATATATATTCAAAGTCATTGTATCAACCGAAATATCAGTTCTTGGAGAGTGTAATGGCCAATACGTCAGGTGTGAAATATTTCTCTTACAAGGATAGTGATTATATAGTAGATCCGTCTAAAGCGTTGGAAAATTCAATATTTATATTTGACGATGTTGCGTGTGATAAACAACAAAAAATCAAGGAGTATTTCAGCATGGGTAGACATAAAGGTGTAGATTCATTTTACCTGTGTCAAACTTATACACATATAGCAAAACATTTGATACGTGATAATGCCAACTTCATAATTCTCTTCAAACAAGACGATATCAACTTACGTCATATTTATGAAGATCATGTGAACACTGATATGACGTTCGGGCAATTTAAACTATTGTGTGCTAAATGTTGGAAGGATAAATATGGATTTTTAGTAATTGACAAAGACAGTGATAGTGCTAATGGAAGATATAGAAAAATGTTAGATTGTTATATATTACACGATTATGAAAAGTAACAGTTTAGTTTTCATCCTTACGTCAATCTGAAGAGTGTAAGAATGGTTGACAGGAATAATCTTAAAGAACAAATTATAAAAGCAAGTAAAGCTGTTCGAAAAAAACATTTAGCATTAAAAATAGGTCGATTACAACAGGAGGATGTAGCGTTAAAACATTTTAGACCTCTCGTCGAACCTATTAAAAAATTAATTGAACTTGCACACGTTAAAAAGGAGCCTGAGGAAGTAGACGATGAACCTCCACCTCCTCTTAAGAAGGAATTGGAATCTGTAAAGAGACTGCATCGTAAACTATCTTCAACCATCAAGAGGCGTCGCATAAAGGCAAGGAAATTTCTCTCATCGTTGGCAATGTCACGGAGCACGATCGATACAGAACCCCTTATTACCACACCTATTAGACCAATTGTTACCGATGAAAGCGTATTACCCGAAACCAATGTATCTGCTGAACCAATACAGTTTACTCATGACCCTGAAGAACCTGAGGAGGTAAATATAAGAGAAACAATGGATAAAGCACGTGAAGACTATCAGAAAATGATTCAAAATGATCCGGAAAGCATTGAAGAATATCTTACACAATATAACAGACTACCTGCAAGTTATATAGACAGTCTGTTATTGGACTCCCAGGGAGAATTTGATTATACTTATGGTGTTCATTTGGATCCTACAACAAATTCATTGAAAATTGGTAAAAGTGTATTAGATTTTCAAGGTGATGATATTATAGTGGATGGTGTACGGTATAAGGGAACACCAGGACTTTATGATCTTATATTTAAGAAAGAACCTGACGAGTACACCAAAGATGATGAACACAGGTATCGTGATATATTAAAGCGAACTGCGGTACATCATTTGGAATTTAACTCGAAAAAACGTGTCAAGGGTACTGTAGGGTATAAGTATAAAAAAATCATTAGACCTCTTATATATGACTTCACACATCGTGGTGAAGGTGTAAATATTGGAAGTGAATTGAGAGTTACAAACAAACCATATCAATATGTGTATTGGGACGATATTAACGAGTTAGTAGATAGATTGCGCCTACTAATCGCTTCCAAGAACGCCGGACATTCTAGTCATGATAATGAAATAGCCTCTATTATAGAAGAATTGAGGGAGGTTCAAGTAATCGCATAAATATAATAATCATCATAATTCACTCGTTAGTCTTATGATGAGTATCGATAAATTCGGATGTCATCACAGTGTAGATAAAATGCAATCTGATCAGATGGTAATAGATAAATTCGGTAAATATATTGGTGTCGATAGAGTTGGTATTATACATCACTCACCTACCTTTCCTCTTACACAAGATGGGAATTACGATGTAGAAAACAAACTTATTCGTAATGTAGCTTTAGCTAGAGAGGATGGTGATTGTACCAACAAAAAGTATGTTGATAATATTAAAAAACAAATGTTGCATGAATTAGATTGGCGTATACGTGGTGGAGCTCAACATGTTAGTGATTTGTTTCATTTGCGGACGAATATTGATGAAAATCAAACAAAGATTAAACAAATGTATGATGGTCTTACAGATGTCAGGAGTAATTTTTCCCATTTGAAAAAGGAAGTTACTACGGAATTGGTGGACATTCGAAATATAAACACAACAACTAATAAGTTAAGGTTGGATTTGGATAACGTTGAATATATATTAAAGTTAACTGAGAAACATATCACAACAAATAAAACTAAGATTGAAAGTGATATACAACTTCTAAAGCAACGTCTACATGATATTGAACAGAAACTAATTACCCCTTCAGAATAATGAGTAAGATAAAGAGTGATGTTGTTAATGAGTTACACAAACCGGCCAGGAAGAACTTTCCCAGAAGACGAACAGTAATTAAAGGTTTGGATGATTTATGGCAAGCGGATTTGGCAGAATTTGGTTTATATGCTCGTGAAAATAGAGGATATAGATATATTTTAGTAGTCATTGATTGTTTCTCCAAATACTTGTGGATGCAACCTCTTAAATCAAAAACTGCCGTGGAAGTTAAAGATGCCATGAATAAAATTCTACTAAAAGTTCGAGTTCCAAATAATTTGCAAACAGATGATGGTAAAGAATTCTTTAATCAACAGTTTAGAGCTCTGATGATAAAACACAATATTAACCATTACTCCACATTTAGCGTGATAAAAGCTTCCATTGTTGAGAGAGTGATTCGTACTATCAAAGAAAAATTATATAAACATTTTAGTTTAATTGGTAAATATAAATGGTTAGATGTGTTGGATAATGTTGTAAATCAGTACAATAATTCACAACATAGAACAATTCGAATGAAACCAGTAGATGTCACGCCATCGAAAGAAGCTCTATTACTTTCTACAGTCTACAAATGTATTATGATAGCTGGAAGGCATAAGTTCTCAATAGGTAACATCGTTCGAATCAGCAAACACAAGAGTTTGTTTGAAAAGGGTTATACACCTAATTTTTCGAGTGAACTATTTAAAATAGCTAAAGTACAAATTACTAATCCTGTTACATATTTGCTACAAGATATGAGTGGCAATCCAATTAAAGGAGGTTTTTATGAAGAAGAATTGTTGAGGGCTAAACATAAGGATGTCTATCTAGTTGAAAAGGTGTTAAGAAGGAAAGGAAGAAAAGTGTATGTTAAGTGGCTTGGACTAAACAAATCACAAAACAGTTGGATTTCAAAATCAGATCTTGTATAATTATTGTATATATATTTTTCTCTTGTTTTCCTTAGTTTTTCTAATAAAAAAAAAAAAAAAAAAAAAAATCAAGTACATTTTCTGTTTTATTATAAATACATTTAGAATTTACAACATAAAAAACACATATATTTAGCAGGTGGAGGTCCATCTATATGTTCTTCATCCATATCACGGTTATAGTGTTCGTGACAAGGCAAATATTGTAGCAACTTTTTCTGCTTCTCCTGTGATATTATTGGAAAATATCGCTCCAGTTCTAATGGTCGTACTTTTACTTTCAACACATACAATGGAATATACTTTATATCACCAGGTTCTAATAACTCTTCATTGTCTAATTTCATTAATATTTCACCAATTCTTTCAACAATAATGTTTACTTCGTTTGTGTTAGACATTCTTGTTAAACACCACCAACTATTAGCGAGCCAATATCACGTCTAAATTTATCTCTCTCACGCGCTAGTATTTCTAGAAAAATGTCTACATATTCTGAATACCATTTACTATTAACACTCTCATTGGTGGATGAGAGGAGCCAATTGTGAATATAGGTCTCAATTGTTGATGTATCACCATTGCAATTATAAAGAGTTGTACATAGCACCGAATTGTAATATTCAGGAAAATTCATTATATTCAATCTCTCTAATCTATTCTTAACAACTTCCAGTAGACCCAATAGTTTTGTTACTCGCGTTCTATCCAACTGGATTTCTGAATGACCACGTTCTAATTTAATAATGGGTTGACCTTGTTTATCCCTCGTATATATTATATGAAACATTTCCACTATTTTAACAATAGGTAACGCATTCTCTTCAGTCTCAACAGACGTATCGTGTTGTTTTTGTTTACTTTTCTTAATGTGATCCTCAATAATCGACCATTGAGTGTTCAGAAAATTGAACCATTCACTTTTTGTAAATGTTATACAGCTCTTGGAGTTTGCCAACTTTACCACTGGAAGAAAACCCCTCGCAGCACTAAGCCCCGTTGACACGTAATAGAATTTGTTTATATTGTAACGAACTTCATTTATTAATTGGTACTCTCGCAGTATTTCATCTTCATATGCCTGTAACATATTATCAAGCATATGATTTGGAGAAAATTCACTTAACGCGTTCGAATTCGTCTGGTATGCCATTTCAACTAAATCACGAATATACAAGTTTATTTCTCTAATTTTTGTTTCCCCTCCTCCACTTTTTAGTTCGATGCTACGTAATTAATTTTATTATTCAAAATGAATTACCACAAAGTTACGGCTACAGGCATTAATTTTCTTTATTTACATATGCTAATAAAGTGGAAAAAAAAAAAAAAAAAAAAACAGTATATTGTTTTACTTTAATCACAGATTTGAAAAAAAATTATGTCTGTGCACTTATCTTGAAATTCACACGGTTGTACGAATGTGTGATTTAGGTCAACTTGTTATTCCATATTTATATATATATATATATATATATATATTATTATAAATATAGTATTTTAAGTTTACCTTATATTATATATATATATATATATATATATATATATGTTGAATGCAGTATATTGTTTATGTTTATTTTATATGTTTATTTTAATTTTAATATTCAAAATGAATTACCACAAAGTTACGGCTACTATTAAACATGCATATGTAAGTGAAATAAATAACGTTCTCGGCACTCGTATATATTTCTGCAACATGTGTCTCCATTAATTTACACAAGAGAATATCAAATGACAAAAAAAAAATCACATTCGATTCTTAATCTAGCCTACATAGCCTCGTGTCACGTGACATTGACATCTGTATCTCTATTAATTCTTAGACATAATTATCCCTAGGTCATTGACTTCTACAAACTTACATTTACAAACTTTGCACATACTAATTGATGATCTCATGTCAACACACATGTTGACATTAATCAATCTAAAAAATTAATTATATCATCTGGGTCATATACAGTGTGATCAGAAAATTATAATTCCAAGGTCAAATTGTCCCAGGACCGTTCCAGTTACACTACTAATATATATATATATATATATATATATATATATATATATATATATAAATATAATATTTTCGTGACCTTGGTATGATAAGGTAAACTTAATAAGTCGGCGATTAAAGGTCTGGTTCATTACTTCAAAGTATATATATTTAAAACAACCCTACATGTTTCGGCAATGATGCCTTTGTCAAGGGAATAAAAAATATAAATGATTCATTTATATTTTTTATTCCCTTGACAAAGGCATCATTGCCGAAACATGTAGGGTTGTTTTAAATATATATACTTTGAAGTAATGAACCAGACCTTTAATCGCCGACTTATTAAGTTTACCTTATATATATATATATATATATATATATATATATATATATATATATATATTAATATGCATCTGTACAAATGCGGTGTAAAAGAGCTCCACGTTGGTTCGTCAATTAATATGCAACTGTGAAGCTGGTATTTATTATATGCAAATGAATATAACGTTAAATATAAATGACAAGTTGTAAATTAATTGATTAAGTAAATTAAAAGTAATTCACAAATATACAAGAGTAGTTATGAAATTGCCTTGTAGATGGAGTAATATTAAAATTATTATAGTTGTCAACTTGCGTATACTTAATTCGTAAATAACGGTGGGTAAACAAATTGTACTTAACCTTATCCAGCGTTTCCCTCGTGCAACTCTTATTGTTTATCTAAAGAATAATTTTATTGATATTCTTCCGACTAGTGGAACAGTGAGACTCTTATTGGTGCATGATAAATACAATTACTGTGTAGGTTCGGTGCCTCAATAGAACACATGGAAAATAGTGAACAAAAATAACTATGGTAAACTCGTTATATACGATTTGTTGATTTTGGATAAATAATCTATTAAATAAAACAAGAGAGTAACAAGCAAAAGTAAATGGTTTAATGGTTGTTTTCGTAATTCAGGTAAGTGGTAAACATAATAATATTAGATTAAACATACAATTAGGTCACGTGATCAGTAAAAATATATAGTTTTAGGTTAAGTGACGATATTATCTGATAACGTGTGAAAATCACTGTACTTTTCTGTAACTTTAAATGTATTCTAATATTTAAATGAACATATAACACATACATTGGATAATATCTACGATTGTGTTTCTTTAATTTTATAAAACATGAAATTGATTAAAAAAATTCAAAATTCTAGGATAGAAATAAATCATACTCAAGTCTAAATACGTGTGGATTCAGGAGATTCAGTTTTAGTCTGCAGATTCGAAGTTCAGGATATAGAACTTGGGCTTCGGACAAAATCCAGGTAGCGTTCCCTTAGCTTGGGTTAGCGTGTACAGCGACTCCGGGAGAATTTCAAATTCGTTTAAAAACGGACAGGATGGTTTTAGGATTTGTTAAATTCGTCGAACGTTGCTTGGTAAGTTTAGAATACTTTGGATATATTTGTGGAATTTATTTAACACTTTATTTTACTATATTTTATTAAATTTCAGAGTAGTACTTTCAAAATACGTCGACTTCTTCGTTGAATTTCTACCAAGGTGACGCCAACTATCCTTTGTTTTTAATGCTGGCTTCTCATTAGTTCTTGTTATATGAATTTATTTAATCTCGTTGTTATTTTATGCAAAAAGTAATAAATTATACACACTAATCGTCATGATATTTTACAAAATTATAAATTTAAATTTTAATATATAAATTATTATACTATGAATGTTCAATGTTTCATATTTATGCTAGTTTCTAATAGGGATATTTCCCGCTGTATTATATTCAAATTAGTACAGTTTTACCTAAAGTGTGTGTGCTATTTATTATCAATCAATTAAGTTAAAAATCTTCGGTACAATAAAATATAGATGAAAAATGACTAAGGAAAATGAGTACATGAAAATAAATAAATATAAGATATAACTTTGAGTAATTAAAACGCGAAATTAACTTTATTGATATGACAGGTGAAAAGTGCAGTTCCAAATATTTCTTAATTTCTAATATTAACATACTAACGTTAACGGTCTGTATTTAATGAATCCCAGGAATTCTTATGTGTAGGCTTAACCTACAATAATATATACATATTATATAGTATATATTTCAAAGGCTGTTGTTGAATTTTACATTATGCGTAGCAAAGATCCATATTATAACATAAATATAATAATTATAATTATTAATAAAAAAAATCAAAATATCACAATATTACAAATTTCATACCGTATGGTAGAATCGATAAATTAATTTTGTATCTCTTGAAACCGATATCAAACAATCGATACCTAGAAAACGGGTTATGAATACTGAATCCTAGGTATTGAATCAAGGTATCGATTCCAAAGTATCGATACTTTACCGATTTCACTACTCGCTAGGTATCGATGTATCGGGTAGCCATGTATCGGGTAGCTTACCTTTGTGCATTTTTTTAAATGTGCATAAAGGATGCAATAACTTTTTAGGTAAAGAATTTTCAAGTATGTATGCATTATATATATATATATATATATATATGTGTTTAGATAATTTCTATAATTTGTTATATATATATATATATATATATATATATATATATATATATATAATATTTTCGTGACCTTGGTATGATATGGTAAATTAAATCAGTTGGCGATTAAAGGTCTGTTTCACTTCAAAGTACATATATTAAAAAAAAACATTTTTTGAATATATGTACTTTGAAGTGAAACAGACCTTTAATGGCCAACTGATTTGATTTACTATATATATATATATATATATATAATCGTTACTCGTTAATCGTTAGATGGCACAAAGTGTGACCGTCGTCGACTGAGGTAGCCACTAAGAGTGTTCCCTCGGTTGGCGATGAGCAACCCCGTGCAGGGTGCGCATCGCTGGTCTGCGCCTTGCCTCGTTGGGGCGGGGGTCGGTCCGTCGAAGTACTGCACGGAAAAGTAAAGAAGTTGCCGGGAAAGGGTTGGCGGCCCTACGCAACGGCTGTTTATCCGATCTCTCTAAATTTACGCGACCGGTCACTAAACACATGCACAAGCGCACCAACATACAAAACCATACACGTACGCGCTCACACAAATACATATCCAGAAAGAGACAAAAGCTGCTAGCAGCGAACAACACATATGTTCACACCTTGCTATCTATTTTTTGGAATACTAAGGCATGACTTATTATTATTATTGGAATGTATCTTTGAATAAGTTAAACCATAGCAACCCAATTATTTGACATTTATATTCTGTCATTTATATTTTTTTATATCCTTGACAAAGGCATCATTGCCGACATGTAGGGTTGTTTTAAATATATATACTTTGAAGTAATAAACCAGACCTTTAATCGCCGACTTATTAAGTTTACTATATATATATATATATATATATATATAATTACTTTTACTTCAAAATATATATATTTAAAACAACATGTTTCGGAAAATGATGCCTTTATCAAGGAATATAATATATATATTTTATAATATATATATATATATATATATATATATATATATATACCGGGTGTATTATGAAAAACCTTTCGTGCTGTAACTTTTTTATTTTTTATCCGAATGTAATAAATACGTCGTATGTGTAGTAAATACGTCGAACTAAGTCGTTTTAAAAACACTGTAACGTGATCCGCTTTGAATTTTTTTTTTACACTTTGTTTTTGACAGACAGCTGCCAACTGTGTTTTTTTAAATTGCACTATATATTTTTTTTTCCTTATTCAAATATATTACTTTTTCTGAATATGAAACTGTAAACAACGATATCCTTGTATGAAAAAAAACGAGAAATTGTAGGTTTTTTTTAGTTCGATTTATTCTCGTTTTTCCGAACACAGAGATTTCTTAAATGCATTTTAAATACTCTATTTCATTTTATTACCAGCAAATGTGTGTACCTTTTAAAATCGCTTACATTCAATACTATATAGCCCATAAAGGATTACAAACCAATGTTATCAGTGAGCAGTGGGTCAACAACAACATTTACAGTGTTTATTTTAAAAATTTAAAAATCAAGCAGTCATATTGAACGATAAAAGTGTATTCCAAATTTTCGAAGAGAGCTATGACATCTGTCAGTCACACATTCATTATAACATTTTCAACGATTTATTTCTAAATTTTGTTATTGAAATGGATAATGGCGAATGTGTGGATGCGATTCAAGCATATTTTGAATGCGGAACAAATTCTGCAGCTGCTTTGCGACTTTATGGAAATCATTTTCCTGACAGACTGCGTCCAAGTGCCGATAAGTTTGGAGGGCTCGTGCGAAATTTACGAAATTTTGGATCATTCAAAAAACCGAAAATATACGCACGTGTAATTCAAGATCAAAATTTAGAATTAAGTGTCTTGCTCTATGTGGAAGAAAACCCTAATACGTCTACGCGAGAAATTGCTCACTACATGCAGGTATCACATTCTACAGTTCAGTACATTCTGAAGAAGCACAAGTTCTTTCCTTATAAACCACGGAAGGTGCATGCTCTCGGTGAAAACGACCCTCAACGAAGGGTTCAATTCTGCACGGTTTTCATGAATAAACTAAGGGAAGATCCAATTTTTTATCGTCGTGTGTTGTGGTCAGATGAATGCACTTTTGGGAAAAATGGTGTATTCAACAGAAATAATCATCGCCATTGGAGCACTGAAAATAACCATGTTGTGATGCAACACAATTTTAAAAATCGGTTCAGTGTAAATGTATGGTGTGGCATTTTAGGCGATAGAGTAGTAGGGCCTTTTTTGTGGAGGGTAATCTAAACCAAGAAAAGTATAATAATTTGTTATGCAATGAATTTGGCGATTATTTAGATGAGTTGCCACTTGCTGAGTTAAACAGGGTGGTGTTCCAACAGGACGGTGCCACACCCCATAATGCACGAATGAATACCGATTTTCTAAATAATTATTTTGGCGTCAGATGGATGGGCACTTACGGACCTATTCGATGGCCTGCTAGATCGCCAGATCTGAATCCACTGGATTTCTTTCTGTGGTCTTACATTCAAGATCATGTCTATTTGACTCTACCTGATACCAGAGATGATTTAGTAAGAAGGATAGTACAAGTATGTCATGAAATACCACCAAATCTTATATTAAACGCAGCAGTTGGAGTTAATAGAAGGTGTCAAATGTGTCTGGAACAAAATGGGGCCAATTTCGAACATTTGATTCATTAAAATATATGATAGCTTGATTTCTGTAAATTTCGTAGTTTTTTTTTTTAAATAATAAATTTGTCACTCAATCTAATGGAGGTGTCTTCAGGAAATAAATGTTTATTAGAATGAGTAAAAAAAAATATGTAGTACAATTAAAAAAAAAAAATTTACTACTGTCTGTCAAAAGCGAAATGTCAAATTTTTTTTTTTTAAACAGGTTACAGTGCTTTAAAAACGATTTAGTTTGACATATCATTCATTAAAATCAGATAAAATATAAGGAAGCTACAGCCCCAAAGGTTTTTCATAATACACTCGGTATATAATATAAAATATATATTTTGTACTCGCTTATCAAAACCTGTCATTTCACGATTCGAATTGCGTGCGTAAAAAGTCACTTTAAACACGAGTGCGTAAAAGTAAAGTTGGTACTTCCTGGAAGTTGATTAATTTAGTGACATTTTAAAATCATAAATCCCTAACCTTAATAATATACTACCTAGTTCGTTGTTCTTCTATGAAAATAAAAGGAAATGAAATAGAAATTGTTATATTTGGAAGGTATGTAATTCAATGTCAGAACAGCAACAAATATTATTTTTTAAATTTATAGAAAACTAAAAAAAAAATTGTCAGAAGTGGGATTCGAACCCACGCCCTCAGAGAGGACCAGAACGCTCGAGAACCCGTATAACGAGCAAGGTAAACCTTGAGTCTGGCGGCTTAGACCGCTAGGCCATCCTGACAGATACTAGTAATATTGTTAAAAAGACTTATAAATATAAAAATTTTGAAATTATATTTATATTTTATATAAATATTATTATTGTTTATAGTTCTCGTACAAAAAATATTGTACAAACTTCGTGCGTGAAACATTTCGCGAATTCGTGTCCTGGTCACTGGTCACTCATTCGCGAAATATGATTTCACGCACTTGGTTCGTAAATAACTATTTTATATTCCTCATTTGCCGAAACATGTAGGGTTGTTCTAAATATATATATATATTGAAGTAAAACCAGATCTTAAATCGCCAACAAATTGAATTTACTATATATCTATATATATATATATATATATATATATATATATATATATTATAGTATATATTTCAAAGGATGTTGTTGAATTTTACATAATGCATAGCAAATATCCATATTATAACATAAACATACATAATAACTATAATTATTACAAAAAAAAAAATATCACAATATTGCAAATTTCATACCGTGATATGGTAGAATCGGTAAATAAATTTTATATCTCTTGAAACCGATATCGAACAATCGATACCTGGAAAACGGGTTATGAA
This sequence comes from Melolontha melolontha, assembly GCA_935421215.2. Taxonomy (NCBI): domain Eukaryota; kingdom Metazoa; phylum Arthropoda; class Insecta; order Coleoptera; family Scarabaeidae; genus Melolontha; species Melolontha melolontha. The sequence goes on along the minus strand of OW285242.1, from coordinate 83,750,226 downwards.
TACTGATTCCTAGGTATCGATTCCAAGGTATCGATTGCAGTACTCAGAATCGATACCGTGCACAGACCCGATACATCGCTAAGTATCGATACATCGCTAAGTATCGATACCTCGATAGGTATCGCTACCCAATACCGAAAACGTCGGTATCGCCCAGCCCTAAAAGAGAGCATTGAAGTGAACGCACAACAAATGAGAATCAAAACAAGAGTGCTTTTTATAACTATTGACGAGAATCGCTCTAAAGGCAATACATTCAACGCAACAAAAGAAACGGCAATAACACTGATTGAAGTGAATGTGAAATGCTTATGAAGTTTTGTTACTTATAATTTTTATTTTTTCTAATTATCTACGGTTTCAAGATATATAATACGGGAATGAAGTTATGTTAGATATATGATATTTATTAAACAAAATATTTATTATTATTTGCTCATTTATAACTGCAAAATAAAATAAATGAAATTAAAAGTAAACATAAACAAAAGATGTTTACGCAGTTACATTTGTATAAGAACATACAAAATTTACTACATACTGTTATCCAAATTACAATGTAAAAACATTATTTCATTAATGGAAACTGGATTCTTGTCAATTAAAATTTGTCTTAGATGCCGTGCTTTTGAAGAAATTCATTGCCGCGTCTACTAATAAAATGACCAAGGACGAGAAATACAATATTACAATACAATACAATTTCACAAAAAAAAAAACATCACGACAAAAAATATTGTAATTCCACAGTTTCCATTCAATTCGCAATCATGGTGTTAGTAACAGGAAGAGGTATAAGAAATAGCGTCAGCATTCACTTCACATAGTGCATTCGTTGTTTTTCACACATTTATCAAACACAAGGTTTTGCTTGTTTTGGAACAGTGAATATGATAGAAAGAACAATGCTCTCTTGATTTTGTTGAGCATCAAACAAGTATTGCTATATGTTGTTTTGTACGCTTTGTTGTTTGTCAAATGATGTTCGACTGCTCATATGAGTTAAAGCGATTGAACACACGACAATGATTCACTCAGTATGTAAAGCGGAATGAATACATCCATGCAGCCCTTTAGTAGGAAATATCATCAGAAGAGTGCATTGTTTCTACAGCATACTTTGGTAGAATACTGTTTTCGTGTATATTATTTTGTTTCTGAAAAATTGTCCGGTTAATTTCTGTGCGGACTCTACATTTTAGGTAAAAGTTTATATATACCTATGTAAGCAGAAAACTATTACAAACATTTGATTAGCACTCATAAGAATTAGTAGTTAAATTGGCTCTGGACATTTAAACAATTCAATATTTGTTCAAGTGGATAATTAAAAAAAGAGTCTGAAAATATCGATTAACAAAACACGCGTGATTAAATATGCTTTATTTTTTTATGCTAAAATTAATGAGTTATGATTTTACTTGACTGTTGTTACGCTTAGCATATAAAGATATTTTAATCTATGTTTAAATATATTTCTTCTTTGAATATCTCGATTTTATACATTTTTCTGTACATTTTCGTTACAAAGAGAAAGCATCTCCTTTGTTATATCTCAACCGAGACCCTTAGTTTTCTACCTGACCCAACAACGTTACTGTGGAATTTCTTTCTATTTACACTTCGTTTTAAATTGTTTTAATTTAATTACATACATCTACATGTTGTGTTTCATATCATTAGAAAGCTTATGTTACAAGCGTTATTTTATTAATATTTATGCCATCGATAGAACACCTCTTCAGGTCCCGCTTCTTAATTAGAATTCAAGATATCGACCCCTCTCTTCGACAGGTCATAAAACAGACCGTTTTCCAGTGTCTTTCGATACAAAGCTATCAGTCCGATCTTCTCTTTAGAACCTTCGTGAGTAAAACAACTCCTCGTGCTGTTCAAGTACACAATGCAACTCACCACGCCGTCCGACCTCTTTCGCTTCTAAGGTAATTTTGTATTGTTCAATATATATTAGTCTTTTAAGCGAATCCATATTAATTTAACTAATTTCTTATGCCTCCGGCCAAACATCGCTCTACATATACTTGACCAAGGTATATCTTCGAAGGCCACGTGACCATCATCGCCACACAAAGGTAACTCTGTATTGTTCGTAACAGAGATTAAATTATATTTATCGTATTCAATTAACCCTTAATTTACTGCTCAATTAAACGTTCGTTTCAGAGTTTTCTTTTTTGTGTTAATTTTTAATTACTTAATTACCGCTCCTCGTGTATATATTACTTTTGTTTAATTACTTTTAAATATACGAATTTCATTTTTTTCTTATGTAAATATAAATACAAACTTTAAGGACAACGCTTTTGTGTTTTATTTAGTAACTAAGTTGTAGATTTATTAAAATTAACCAATACCACGCACGTCCTGGACCTTTGAAGAAACTTCACCAGCTCCACCAATTATTTTATTTATCGTAGAATAATTTCATTATTATTAGCGCGGCCCATCCACATCCCGATATCCAGCGCAAGCCCCCGTTTGTAATACTGTTTAATTACAATTTGTAAAAATATTACGAGAAACCATTCTCGAAGCTGTCGATAACTTCTTAAATGTGAAATTTGAAGCTGGTGCTAGTAAATAAGATACTTTCGACTGTTCAAAAGTTATTGTATATTACATTTTTATAGCTGGACTTATATAATACATGTTCAGATATACAGATAATGATTATTTTTTTTGTAATTATTTTTGAATGAAAAGATGATGATTAGCAATGGAAATGTGTGTGTTTTCTAAGATTTAAATTTTCTAAACTTTACTCATCCATTGAAATAACTTAATTTCCTTCTTTTACGAGTTCTTCTTAATAAATGTGTCATTAATTCGCTCGCCATGATAGAGATAACAACAAATAATAACGCCGATTTGAAGGATTTTTACGACGGAGTAGACCGTTAAAATGTATCTTCTACTGCAAAATATTAAAACTATATATAGGATATAGTAAAAATGTGTCGCGTAACACGCTAAGGACCTTATAAAATGATATGTATGTATGTATGACCATATATATACCATGTGGCCGCGTGCGTCTGCACTATAGGGAAACCTGTAGTGTAAGCAAAACACACAGAGGTGTCCGTGTGTTAGAACGGTAAAGAAGTAGACGCAATGTTCCAATGGATTACAAGAGAGCCTAGTATTTCGCATATCCCTATGATGCAGTCGTATTTGTCCAATAAATTCACATTTAGACGGTGTAGCCGCGCAAGCGCATTAGCTGTCGCTCCCGCATATGGGTGTTAGTTGCAATGTTTATATCGTCAGGGGAACTACTCGCTCACAATATTTAATAAACCGCGTTGTTGGTGTACGCAACGGTCATTTAAAAAATGGAGTATTATACACCGGAGCAAAAACTCTTTATGATTAAACAATTTTACGGTGGTAATTCCGCGGAAGTAACTCGAGCTTTATTTGCAGCTAATTACCCTGAAAGTCAAATTCCCAATGTAAGCACCATTCGTAGGACAGTTAATCGATTCGAAACTACATTTTCTTTAGTAACTAATAAAAATAAAGTTGTTCCGGATAAGAATATAAGTGATATAGAAATTCGAGTATGTGCTTTAGTCGAAGTAAATCCCACTATGTCGTCTCGACAAATTGCCCGCGAATTAGGTATCTGTAAAACAACGGCTCAAAAGATTTTACGTACTAATAAATATCGTTCATACAAATTTACAAGTTCACAAGTACTTTTTCCCGATGATTATTATCGCCGTATGCAATTTTGCGAAAGAATGATAAATAAATATCACGAAAATGAATTATTTCTTAATAACGTATTGTTCACAGATGAAAAAACATTTCGGCTACACGGACATCATAACCGCGCAGTTTGTCGTTACTGGTCGCGTAAAAATCTACATTTGAATATACCAACGCGAACGCAGTATCCAGAGAAGCTAAACGTATGGGCAGATATAATTGGGGATCATATAATTGGGCCTTTTTTTATTGACGGTAATTTAAACGGAAATAGATATCTACAGTTACTTGAAAATAGTATTATCCCCGCAGTACGGGAGCGGTTCAATATTAATGAAGTTTGGTTCCAGCAAGATGGTTGCCCAGCGCACAATACCCGTTATGTAACAAACTTTTTAAACGTGGTTTTTGGAAACAGATGGATCGGTAACTCGGGTCCTATTAAATGGCCAGCGCGATCTCCTGATCTAGCCCCTAACGATTTCTTTTTATGGCCCTTCTTACATAATTTGATCTACGGATACGGTGATGAACGTCCATCACTAATACTGTCACAGCAGATATGTTAACAAATGTGCGTCGGAATTTTTATAATCGGTTGGGTTACTGTTCGTGTCAAGAAGGAGGTTTATTTGAACACTTAACTAATTAATTTATTTAGAATTTAATTATTGCTTAAGAATAACATTTCCTTTTAGCTAATTGCAGGTTTATTGCAATGTTGAATTACAATTCTGTTTCAAGAAGTAAATATTTTATTTTTAAGTATTTTATTATTGTTAAGCTTTTAGAGTGTAATACTACTATAATACTAAATATTATTTTCGTTAAGAAGTTTTTTTATGTTAAAGTCTAGTAGTTCTGTTTATGTATGTTTGTTTTTTTTGTTGTTTATGAAGCTGTGATGAGTTACTTCACTGAGATGTTATCAGTGATTATCTGATGCTTCAAACAACTGCAAATATTTACTTCTATCGGGAACACAATACCTCCTACACTGCTTTTCACTTGATTTGCCTACGAATACATTTATACGTATAACTTATAATACGCCCGCTGTCGGTGTGGCAATTCAAGTTGGCACGCCCATTATAGTCGACCAGTAGTTACTAATACATGCATCGCGCTATCGATGGCGGCCACACTGTATATAGACAGATATCAAGATTGAAACTAAAATATGGAATTTCTTAGCATTTAAATAAGGAAAAGCTTTAATAATTTTAATACAGTTTAGATATACATTTTAGATTTTAGCAGTATCTATACGCAAAATAAATCTCCACAACAAACCATAAACACACATAACTTAAGCGTATTTCTTTAATCATAATATGGATATGTGCAATGTCGTCAATTTTCGAATTGTATTCCACCAAAACGCAGTCAAGATGAACGATCGAAGTCAATCGATATCTATATTAAACATGGATGTGCTTTTATTCAAATTCTAGAATCTCCACGGCGTAATAATAATAGTGGAATACAAAAATGTATGATCTTTCACATGGGAAAAGGGAAAATAGGCGCAAGGAAAAGAAACACAGACACTTAACGATGAAGTACTGAGTGACATGATGTAAGATAAAACATACAAAAATCTATTAACATAATGTAAAATTAGACGACAGGGAAGTTAAGACAGCAGTAACGAAAAAATATGAAACACGATGAAGCATATACTTCAAGCAAAAACTTCAAAATTGAATAGCCAAAATATATGCAAAGCTATTAACACGTATCTGGTTTTAGTCTTAACGTACTTATTTGACTTAATTAAACATGTGTACAAGAACTATATTAACGACATATGAAACTTATTATCCACAAGCATGTATAGAGTGGTTTCATGTACCTAGCAAATTAGGTGGCAGAGTGATGATAGATGTCAAAGCACTCCACAATAAGTAAATAAATACCCACCTAATATTTTTATTTAAAAACAAAAGTTAAACAAATTAAAACAATATTAAACTAACGATAACTAACACCCAATATTTTTATTCGAAAATTAGTGTTTTCGAATAAATTTAGTAATTCATACTGTAAAGTTTGTCTTTTCGGGTTCTTAAATAAAACTAACGGTAACGTAGACACACACTATATTAATAATAAAAACGAATAACAATTTAAAAACTAATTACTAACAATAAGTACACTTATGTATTTATATTTATGTTCACTCCGCGATGCTCTGGTATCGAATAATTCAATCCCTTCCTCGACGGCTTATATATCGCGGTGAATACTCTTCTCGAACGTTCTGCATGCATCGAGAAAACGCCAGAGATATGACGCGGGACACATCGTTGGGTGAGTCATCACATTGTCCCCTTCTTACAAATGAAGTTTCGTCACGAAATATGTCATGCTTTGGTTCCCTCAAACGATGGCGAAATCGACAGGTAGGGCCTTTGTTACATTGTGACGTCATATCGAAATAACAGTCCACGGTCTTATCTTGCCTGGATGTACAGCAATATTCAAGTCGGTAACTGCATGCCAGAATTTCCATACCCGTATGTTGGAATATTACTTCTAACATGCTCCTTACAATTCTCCAGTCCAGGCGGTCCAATCCACAACCCAATTTTGGAACTGCTAATTTCAGAATGTCTTGTTGTCACATTTGTTCGCGTAAGTGGGCCAGGGCCTCCCATAAAGCACGATAGGTTGGCTTCAGGCTTGACAGTTCTTTCGTGACCAAATAAAATATGGGCAGTTCTTCATTTGTTATTTGGAGACTCTTCCCAATTGATGGTCCCTGCTGCCTTAATTTTTCGATTCTGCCAAATCTCTCTTTAAATTCCCTGGCAATTCCTTTGGCCATTCGCAGGTCTCGGGCTACGAAATGAGCAAGCGCGTAGTCTGGCGGCACCGCAAACAAATCTTGCTGTTTCTCGACGGTCACCCCAAATCGAGCTTTTCTCGAACCAGAATACTCTCGCATAAAGTCTTCGAAGGTTAGTTCCTGGTATTGGCTATCCAATCGGCGCAAGCTTCGTCATTATTGTCTCGGATTAAAATGTACGATTCTTAGCTTAGTATGAGGTGTTTGCCTGATGCGGTATATTACATCGTTAATCCGCTTCAACACCTCGTATGGCCCCTCCCAATTCTTTTGAAGTTTTGGAGATAGGCCCCGTCGACGTTGTGGATTATATAACCAAACCCGGTCGCCTTCATGGTAACCACTCTTCTCGGCGTTGATGTCGTAGCTCTCCTTCATTCTGTCACTAGCATATTGGATATTATGTCTTACTTGTTCATGGATATTATCTAGTCGTCGTCTGAGCGTGCTGACATAATCTTCTCCGGCAAGATCTTCACCAGGCTTGCTCCCAAACTTTAAATCACAGGGCAATCGGAGTTCCCTCCCGAATAGCACGTTTGCTGGTGATTGGCTAGTTGTCTCTTGAACAGAGGTCTGATACCCCATTAGGAATAATGGTAAATGTTCGTCCCAATCTCTCTGGTGTTCGGAGACCACTTTGGATAAGTGTCTGATCATGGTCTTGTTCATTCGCTCTACCATCCCATCTGATTGTGGATGCAAGGGAGTTGTTCTCGTCTTCCGTATGCCCAAAAGTCCACACATCTTTTCGAATAGACTGGACTCGAAATTTCGCCCTTGATCGGAATGAAGTTCCAAAGGTACACCAAAACGGCTGACCAACTCCTTCACAATCACGTCTGCTACAGTTCCAACTTCTTGATTTGGTAGAGCATATGCTTCAACTCATTTGGTAAAATAATCCATGACCGGTATTATGTATCTATTTCCTTTGTCGCTTTCTGGAAAAGGGCCGGCGGCATCTATGGCGATCCTTTCAAATGGGCTTCCTACATTGTATTGGCGCATGGGTGCACGTCGACGCCTCTGGGGACCATTGCTCCCGACGCAATTGGCACACTTTCGGCACCATTCTTTCACATCTCGTGAACAATTCACCCAGTAAAATCTCTGGCGTATCTTCTCTAGTGTCTTATGGACTCCAAAATGTCCCCCAGAAGCCCAATTGTGAAGTTCTCGCAATACCTCTGATATTCTTTTCTTGAGAACCACCATTTGCATCTTCCGCTCGCCTCCATCGTGATTTTCGACCTCACGTCTCAGGAGATCGTCTTCCATGGTTAAGGAATCCCATTGTGCCCAGTATGACTTCGATTCTCGTGAATGGGGAGCAATTTCTTGCCAGGTCGGTCTTTACCCATTTCTCTTCCAAGCCCTGAAGACTGCAAGATCCGGATCAGCTTCTTGATCTGCGCGCAAATTGTCAGGTTGCCATTGGTCATCAATCACGGTGGTTCAAAGAGCGTTGGCCGATTTCTCTTCGATTCGGTTGCAATGTCGACAGTCTTCTAGACAGGGCCTTCTGGAAAGGGCATCTGCATTTTGATGTTTGAGGCCTGCTCTGTGTTTAATGTCGAAATCATACTCATGTAGCCTCGCAATCCACCTATCTACTTGACCCTCCGGATTCTTAAATTGTAAGAGCCACTTTAAGGCGGTATGATCAGTGCGGATCAGGAACTTCTGCCCCTACTGGTACTTGTAAAAATGTTCAATTGTCTTAACTACTGCCAATAGTTCTCTCCTAGTTACGCAGTAGTTCTTCTCCATTTTGGACAGGGTCTTGCTGAAGTATCCAATGACCTTTTCTTGTCCATCTTGGATTTGGGAGAGCACACCACCAATCCCGACGTTACTGGCATCTGTATCCAGAACAAACCTCCCAGATGGCAGTGGATAGTTTAAAACAGGTGCACTGATCAAAGCTCTTTTTAACAACTCAAGGGACGCTTGGCATTCGTTGTTCCAAATGAATGCTCAATTTTCTATTAGGCGGGTAAGTGGTTTTGCAATGTTAGAAAATTCAGGAACGTAGCGTCGATAATACGTGCATAATCCCAAAAACCTTCTTAACTGATGTTTGTCTTTGGGTACAGGCCATTTTTCCACAGCTTTTACTTTTTCTGGATCCACAGCAACTCCTTTTCCGGAAACCACATATCCAAGGTAATTTACCTCCTTGCGGAAAAGGTGACACTTCTTTGGACTTAATCTCAGGTTGGCATCTCGTAACCTCTGGAATACTACTTCCAAATTTTTCATGTGATCTTCAAAGGTCTTCCCTACCTACCACAATCACATCATCGAGATATATCAGGCAGGTATTCCAAGACAGTCCCCTCAGTACAGTGTCCATGAGTCGCTCAAAAGTAGCTGGGGCGTTACACAGTCCAAATGGCATTACTGTAAACTGCCAGAGTCCTGTACCTAAACTGAAGGCAGTCTTCTCTTTATCATTGGAGTCCATTCCCATTTGCCAATAACCGCTCTTCAAGTCAAGAGTGGAGAACCAATTTGCTCCTGGCAAGGTGTCCAGCGTATCGTCTATTCTTGGGAGAGTATAGCTGGTCTTTTTGGTTACACTATTCAAACGACGATAGTCCACGCAGAATCTGGTAGATCCATCCTTCTTCCTGACAAGGACCACTGGTGAAGCCCATGGACTATTCGACGGTTCAATTACTGCTTCTTGTAACCTTCTTGGTCCTTGTCGTATTGGACTTGCATCGCCGGTATTTATCTTGTGCATGACAATATTGGTTCTTCCTTTCGTACCACTTTCAGTTTCAAAGACGTCTTCATAATGTTTGATTAGATCCTTAACTTGGCTTTGTTCTTACTTGCTCAATCCTTAACAGGCTGAGTCAATTATCTTGGACAATTTTTCAGGAACCTGCATGAATCCATTCTTCTTCGCCTCTACACGATGAACGACAGCCGACACTGGCGGACACCACCCCAAAATAGTACCCTTCTTCAATGAAACAGGGTAATAGTTCACATTCATTACCCTTATCGGTACAGTCTTCTGATTCTTAACCAGCATTTTGGCAACTACATACTACCAAATAATCACCTTTCATACACGCCGTCAAAAAAGTCTCATTTCTTGCATCCAGAACAACATTCTCTGCTGTATTTACTTGTAAATTCCCACCATTTTTCCCATGAAGAAACAATTCCTCATTATTTATTTTTAAATTCTCCATGTTCTTCCATGTTTAACTGGAAGCCGTAGGTGTTCATGATGTCTAATCCCACTATTATTTCTTCTTCTATGTCGGCTACGAGAACACGATGTCGGATTGATGTTGGTCCTATGATAAAATTGACATCTACTTCACCTGCCACAGAAGCTGCGTCTCCAGTAGCTGTCCTAAATCTCCATTTGCTAGAAAGTAATTCTTTATTCCTGTATCCAGTATCCAGTATCTAGCAAGCAAGCATAGGTCCTTCTTTCCATAATAGCGTCCACATACAGGTCATTGGTTTGATGTTGCAAGGATGCGATTTGGGCAGTCCTTGGGGCTTGCGGATTCTCAGCCGATTCTTTCTTGGTCCTTCACCACATTATTCTGAATGTGACCGTTTCTTCTACAATTCCCGCATGGCCGCGCACTTTTATTTGGTTTGATCTGATTTAGGACTCGACTAATCACCTGCTCCATGAACTCCTCATTTTCCTGTTTGCCGACAGAACAGCCACGAGCACGGTTCCGAGAGGCTTGTTTAGTAGTCCCAAACTTAAGTACGTACGCCAAAGCATTGATCGAGGTTTTCGGTCGTGCCAACCTTAATGCTTGCTGCGTATCAATATCTCGGAGACCATCTATGAACGTCTGGACAGCTAGGTGTTCCATGAAATTATCTGGCGCCATTGGATATGGGAGTCGAACTAGACGAGCAATATCTGCCTCAAATTCCTGAAGGTTCTCGCCTTTCTTCTGTGATCGATTCTTCAGTTGGGTATGGTATACTTGCTCCAAATGCGCATGGCCATATCTCATCTCCAAGCGCTTAATGAGTTGAGAATAATCTTTACGTTTCTCAGTAAGCAATGTCTGCAAAATATCATTAGCATCACCCCTCAATGCTATTATTAAAGCAGTAGTCTTCTCGACAGAAGATCATGCGTTTGCTTCTGCGGCTGCTTCGAATTGCGTCAGACGCCCATGTCGCCCATGACGTCTTTCCATCAAAGGTTGGTGGCTTGATTCTGATTTTTGAAATAGCTACAAGTTCTTCTTTTATTTCGATGGGCCCTGGTATAACTTCTTCGTTGACCTGCTTGGGATCAGAATGACTTGTGGTAACGGGTAATTTCATCTGAGTCATTATTGCCTCTAAAAGTCTAGAATGTTCTCCAATTTTCTCCTGTACAGCTATGAAAACCTCTTCCTTTAACGTTTCTGAGTTTTCCGCTAGTCGCTGTTCTAGAACTTTCTCCAAAGCTCTCGAATTTTCAGAATTCTTCTTTTCCATCATTTCCAAAGTTTGCTCCATTTGTTCCAGACTTTTCTCGAATGTTCTAGAATTTTCCAGTAATTTCTTTTCTAGATTTTTCTCGAGAATTCTAGAAGTTTCTAAGTTTCTTTCTTCCATCTGTGCTTGTGAATCTATTAGATGCTGTTCCAAAGTTTGCGAATTGTCTATTAATCGTTGTTCCAAACTTTTCACACTGTCCAGATTCTTCTGCTCCATTTGTTGCATTTGAATTTGCGCATTCTCTATTAGCCGTTGTTCCATATTTTTCGCATTATCCAAATTCTTTTGCTCCATTTGAGTTTGTGAATCTATTAGACGCTGTTCCAAGGTTTGCGAATTGTCTATTACTCGTTGTTCCAAACTTTTCACACTGTCCATATTCTTCTGCTCCATTTGTTCTAGAGTTTTTGCTAAGTTTCCAGAAGTTTCCAGGCTCTTCTGCTCCATTTTTTCATTTGAATTAACAGAAAATCTACATCAGCGTTGCCGCCTGGAACTTGGAAGAAGTAATTCTCTGGGTTTTCGCCTTCTTGGATCAACAAAATTCGAAGCCGTTGCTGGAGAATTGCCTTTTTGCCGGTTGTATCCTTATCCCTCTCTTCCAATTCTCGTTTTAAATCAGTCACTTTTAATTCCGTTTTCACTTTTAATTTCGTCAGTTTCGTTCTATTGGCCATCACGATATTTAAAATAACGTCTTTTCGCACTGTATATTTATTTAAACCAATACTTAATTAACACTTAATTATCTACTTAGTCCGTTATTTATTAATTAACTTCACCTTCCACACCTGACATCACTGTAAAGTTTGTCTTTTTGGGTTCTTAAATAAAACTAACAACTAACAAGAATAACAATTTAAAAACTAATTACTAACAATAAGCACATTTATGTATTTATATTTATGTTCACTCCGCGATGCTCTGGTATCGAATAATTCAATCCCTTCCTCGACGGCTTATATATCGCTGTGAATACTTTTCTCGAGCTTTCTGCATGCATCGAGAAAACGCCACAGGTATGACGAGCGACGCATCGTTGGATGAGTAATCACAATACCATGCTGAATTGAATATGTGGAACATGATGCTGCATTTATCATTTTTAAATTAATTAAAATAATATTTTCATGATAATTCGTGTTTAGTTTCACTTTAATTTCAAGTATAATTTGTAACATGTGTTGGTCTTGTACGTAGGTTACTAGACTATGAATCTGATGAACCGGGTTCAAACTCTGGTCTAACCAATTATATCGATGGCGTTTTGTCAGTCCCAGCTCGACTCAGGCTGAGCCTCAGTAACACCTAGCCACGTTACCTAGTGTACTAAACGGCTCAAGTCTTAATAAGCCTACCATATTACATTCCAAGGGTCTGCAAGGGTAGTTACGGGAATGTTATTATTATAATTTGAAATTTGTTTAATTTATTTATAATCTAACAATAGTTTGATTCGTGTTGACGTTTTCCTTTTAATATATTTGTTGCGATACTTTTAAGCCGTTAACACGAAAGAGTTAAGAGTAAGTAACACACGAAAAAACTGTATGATAAAATTGATAACACTTCACGATACATTTTCTTGTATTCTTGTAGAATACAAGAAAAATAGTAATTTTTCTTTAATTAAAAAACAATCAGTAAACTTTGTCTTTTTCATAATTGTTGTTGTTGTTATATAAAAATCTCAAAAACTATTGAAAATTTAACTAGTGTGGGTCGATTGAAAATGTTTTTAAAAGTAGTATCTTTTAATTTATCAAAAAATATAGCATTACATTTAAAAAATGCGTATGACGTCACTGCTCTGAAGGAAATGACGTCACTAATAGGTGCAGTAATTTAAAATCAGCGCAATTTATATTAAAAGTTGACCGTTTTAGCGTTCGACAAAATATGATTCATTTTGAAATTACCGAATTAGAAGTAAACAAGTTCATAAATACATATTGAAGTAAGGTCTGTTTTACTTCAATATGTATATAATGTATTGTAATTATATATATATATATATATATATATATATATATATATAGATTTGGATAGTCGGCGTTTTAAGGTCTAATAATAATAACTCATGCCTTGCCTATGCCACCCTGTAATTGGCATCAAGCTGTTTGGGAATGCTAAGGCATGAATAATATCTAAGTCTACTATAATATACAAAGGTCAACAAATAAATATATTATGTTCCGCCTATAAATTCAAAATATTTTGAATTCATAAATAATAAACACGTATCTCTATTGAAGTTACATGCACACTGTATGCTTACATATGTAATAGCTGTCGTTATTATAAAAACTATAGTATCCTGTATGCTAAGTGAATTACTAAAGATTAAGATATGTATTAGTACATTAATTCACAAACCCATTTTAAAAATCATACTAAAAATAATTTGCGGGCCTTTAGAACTGACATCATTTCACGAGAATGTTTTTTTGTTAGGCGTAAGAAACATAAAATATAAATATCGATTCAAAATGCAGCTATTGTATTTAAAGTCGACAAGATTTGCTTATAAAAACGATAACATTGTGTCTAAGTTTTGTTATGGTAAGGGTTCAATAACCTGGTACCGAAAGTCAAGTAAATTTTCGACACAATTTTTCTTTAATCGAAAAATTGTGTCGAACGTACGTACGCAACGATCGACAACAGAACGAAACTTAAAGCGAGATGGACATGACAATGCTATTTTTTTTGTTATTGTGTATTCAGTCGTACAGTGGCGGAACAAAATTTCTTTGCATATATTAGTCATTTTTTTCTTGCTTGTGAGAGGGAGTTTTGGGAAAATATTTTGGGTATAGATTCTATATAATTTAATCTTTCCATTTTTCATATGTTATCTTTTTATTTCAAGGACACCCGCTATAAGTGATTTAAACATTTAAGCGCCCAATTGTTATTTACAATATTAGAGACTATATAATAACTAAAAAGCTTCTTTTGGTTTAGTAACCATTTGTTTTTGTGCCAAGACAGGTGCATACCTAATAATATTATGTGATTTATTTTTTTTTAACTATTGGTTCTACTCCCCGCTACAAAAATATTAAAACTCAATGTTCGGGTTTAGATTATCACTATCACTAATATTTTCTGCATTAGTATTATTGTTATCGGCATCGCTACTGGATCCAGAGGACGTATCATAATTTGCTTCGAAATCATTGTCCATTATGCCATCATTTTCTACTTCTGAAACATCACTTTCATTTACTTCAAATTGTCTGATAATACACACTAGCAATAACTAGTTGAGACGTGTTAATACAAAAAAAATTGCTTGTGGGTCTCACAGGCCCGGTTTATGTAAATGCAGAATAGTGATAATAAAAAAGATTTTTTAATTAAAAAAAATAAATAAAAATGTTTTGAACTGAGAAACAGTTGAATGAATACCTGTTTAGACAATATTATAATGTTGGATTAATTTAAGAAAATTTAATACAAATTATAAGCAATCAAATATTACTCCTGGTCTGTTAGACCCGGTTTGTGCATTTTAGGGTTAAAAAAATGTGTACCGATGTTGAAAATCTAAGTTTAATGTGAGGAAGTAACTGTATTTATCTGAATCGATTTAATTGTAGGGAGAAATAGATTACTCAACACATGGTTCTCTCGACATATTCGGAGGAGGAGCTGCTTATGTCTAATTGTTCTTAAGTTCTGCGTTAGTTCTGGTTATTTACAGGCTTGTGGTGCGTTTTTATATGTATATTGCTTTATTGTGCTTATCTTTCGATCAACTTCTTTCTGTTTGTTCAGCCATCAATCAAATGCACTAAAATTCAATGAGAGAATTTTGATATTCCTAACGCTGTAGAGGCAATATTTCAGATATCATAAGGTGAGTGTTCCTTTAAGGTAGTGAAAATTATGACTGTCAAAACCTACGTAAAATTTATACTTTGAACTTACATGCCTTAATTTTGATAGATTTCATTATGCGAATTTTTATCTATTTTGAATGATCGATCACAGACTAATCAGATACTTACCTATACGGACACGAAAAATATATTTTAAATGTCAATGTAATTTATTTGTTGAGTAAACACAATCTATTTACTATGCAATAAATTTGGTGTCACCCTTACACATCTAAAGACATCAAAGGCTAGCGTTCAATTCAATAATTTTTAATTGGATTTGGTTTTAATTATTAGTTAACAATAAAATAAAAGGCATGCGAAGAATACATACGACAAAACATAAGTATGTAAATATTATACCTACTTTTACATTATTTAAGAGCCGAGGTTACATCTTTATAATTACAAGATTTCCTTGTTTCTACATCCTTCTGCTTAATGACATTTTTTTTACATATTCGTTTTGCTGTATCTAATGGGCAAATTATTTTTTATAACCTAGCTCGTAATGTTAGATAAAATAATTGTTTATCGCTATCTGCAAATACAAAAGCTTGGCCTTCAAAGAATGGAAAAACTTTTGTTACGTTTGTATACGAAGGAATTAATATTGAAGTATGTACGCGGTGCAAATCAATCAGGCGTATAATGTGCTTTCAAAAACTTTCCTCGTTACAGACGGCAATGTTCATTCAAAATTATACGTTTGTGACAGATTACGTGCACTGTCACCAACCATTATCAAAAAGCATGGGCTGTCTCTAATGAGGAAAGTTTTTGAAGGTACGTTATATGTTTATATAGTATGTTTAAACAATTATTTTCGGAAAGAAATTTTTTGTTGCATAACTTCCATCTTCAGACAATCTTTCCTTAGAATAAAGCTGAAGATTTTTGACCATTTATATTCAATAAAAGATAAATATTTACAGCAAGCATACATTTTTGTTTTAAGGCGGTGAATTCCTAAAAAAATTGAGGCATGGGTACTGCAGACTACACAACGACCCAGAAAGTAAAAATAAACGTTCTTGCAACTTGGTATTTATTGCTTCAATATTTCTTCTTTCATCTTCTTCTGTATATTCTCTTGTATGTGTGCTGTAGTAAAATTGCATGGTCTGCGCGTGATTGTGTTCTGTATTTAGCTGTGTGCGGGTAGTTTGGTATGCCCAGCGTACCTATATAGCATGCGTGTTTGCTATGACTACTGTGTATATTCCTATCCATTGATATTGTTCGATTATAGAGATTGGGTTTCCATCCCGTAGGGAGGCGTTGAGAATTATCTATTTTGTTCAGATTCTGGGGCCTTTTTCAATTTCAATTGCTTTTCCTATTATTCGTACGAAGAGATGGGTACATCTTGCTTTTTATTTGTTTTATCAAAATTTATATTTGTTTCCTGTTGTAAGTGTTGCTGTGTTCGAGATATTCAGTTGTCTGTTCTTTTTTACAAGTTTGTGTTTTTCTTTTCTAACCTACTCTTCTGTTTGTCTGTTATACGTATGTTAATTTGCAGTCTACGCAAGGTATTTCATGAAGTACTTCCTTTTAATATTAAGTCATGAAATGTGAAAGAGGATCTTAAAACTAAAGTTTTAAGATCCTCTTTGACAATGGCATAACAGCCGAAACATATGTTAGAAATATATCTAATAAAAAATTGTGAAATAGCCAAGTGTGTTTTTTATACTAAATTTGTTAATATATACAGGGTGTGTATAAATTGGCGGACCCACTACACGCGGCGATGTTCTTCGTTAAATTCGGAGTCCAAAATCCTAATACGAAAATGTTGTACCATGCTCCATATCTTTGCACGAGGTTCCTAAAGTTCGGACTTTCAGTCTTGAAATAAGCATTATTACTCGATATTTGTTGACAGAAAGAGCTACAATTTAGAAGAAAGAAGAATTGTTGTTATTATCTTTTCGTTAAAGTTTTCTTTTTGATTTTAAAGTTTGTTTTTAATATTTGTTTATTAACTTATTTTGACGAAAGACACATCTGACAACGTTGTAGAACAATAAGTAGGCAGCCTAATGTTGTTCTAGTCAAATACATTACTACTGTCAAATTCATTCTGAAGACAAAGGAAGCCTGATACATCGTTTTAGGATTAGGACTTTTAACTCAAAATTTGACCAAGAATGTCGCCACATGTAGTGGGTCCGCCAATTTATACACACCTTGTATATATATATATATATCAGTTAATTAGGCTACAATACTTTAAGTTGTACAAGAAGGAGAATACGAATCTCAACAATCAATTCGTATATGGATATACGTCGACCATTCGGTAATTAAAAAAAAAACTCGGTTATAGATACCACAAAATGTTCGTTGACCGAGATGGGTCGCAAGTCCTAAGGTGGTTGGTGTGTTCTTGTCGGGGGGTAGTTATACTTCGTGAAATTTTTCACAGCGGAGTTGGTATTTCAAAATGTGGCACGAAGAACTTGGTTGGCTCTTCTGGGGTAATTTCGCCATATAACGAAACGATATAAGCAGCCTCTTAATTACTTTGACGTACTACATCTTTATTCGCTCTTGGCGACAATTCTAAAAAAAAACGCAGTCTGACGCCTTTTAATTTAACCCCCTTAGGTGCAATTGAAAACCCTATAACACAACTTAACTCTGTGAACTTCTTGCAATGAATCTCTTCTCTCTTGCGAAACCTAGACCAGGCACTCGCGGAGAGGGATCGCAATTCCCCCCAAAAAAACACACAGATGGTCAACGACTCGAGACAAATATAGAAAGAAATATTAGATATAACTCGTGAACATATAAAGATGATGAAATTTAACGCAAAACGAGTATACCGGGCGATAATTGGAAAATATGATTAAAACGAAAATTTAAAACATAACAATATTCCTCTAGCATTAGAAGAGTTATGACAAACTTTTACTACATCCCTCCAACTAAACTGTGATATAAGTTGTCGATCAGTAGCCAGAATATTGAAGCATGAAAAATATCATCCGTATAAACCATATTTAGTGCAAGAATTATTGGACGGGGATTATGATCGTAGAATTGAATTTTGCGAAGCAGTGATGGAGATTTGCAAAAATGACCAATATTTTACATACAATTTGCTGTTTTCCGACAAGGCTACGTTTTGTTTTAATGGTACCGTTAATCGTCATAATTGTCAATATTTGTCAATAGCTAACCCTCATTGGATGCTAGAATCGCATACACAATATCCGCAGAAATTAAACGTTTGGGCTGGTATTTTCAAGAACCAAATTATTGGTCCTTTTTTCATTCATGGTGCACTAACTAGACAGAGATATTTAGATCTCTTACGTGATCAGGTTGTTCCTAATATTAAGGAAGATGGGGAATTACCTGTAAGTGTTTGGTTTCAACAAGATGGAGTACCCCCTCACTATGCTCTTAATTTTAGAGGTTTTTTAAACGAAACATTCCCAAGTCGGTGGATTGGTCGTAGGGAATTCATTGAATGGCCCGCACGGTTTCTAGATTTAAATCCCTTAGATCTTTTCCTTTGGGATCATTTAAAATCTGTGGTTTATACTAGATGACCGCATAATCTGAACGAGTTACGGCAGAGAATAATTTAGGAAGTGCAATTAATTCGTGAGGAGGCTTTGGCAAATGTCATTCAAGAATTTGTTCACAGACTTCCATATTGTCAAGAAGTGAACAGTCATCATTTCGAAAACTTTTTTAACTGACATTCATTTTGTTTATATTTTTTGTGTTAATTTTTCTTGTTTTCAAACAAATTTACATTATTATATTTAATTAAATATATCTGTCGTTGTTGAACAAAAGGGTGCCAAACCTTATTATCGCTGAACTTCCAGAGCAAATTCGTAAAAATATACAGGTATTTCATTTAAAATAAAAAAGTTAACATCGTTTCCGGCTAAACCGGAAGTCTGATTCGGATATAAATATACTCATCAAATCCCCGATTTGCATTTAATTAATTGTGGAGAGTCTTATTAAAATCTAAGTAGTCATATCAAAGATATTCGAATGGATCCATACATTTGCCTAACCCTGTTTATCTAAGAATGGTATCCTATTATTATTTTCCATTTTCACTGTCAATTTAACAGTCGGAAATGCCGAATTTAATTGTTTTACGAACACGTCCAATTCACAGTTAAGTGTATCAAAAATCAAATATCATCTACTTACCTAATCCATAAATATTTAGCATTATTTTTAAGTTCAACTTCGAAGTGAGTCATAAATAAATTGGCTGTGAATGAAGAAGGCAATTACCCATTTCTGTGGCTTGTTTTTGTTCGTAGAATTTTCTTCTAACTTGGAAACAATTTTGCGACATGCAAGGGGTTGCCAACCGCAAGTATTCCCTGATTTTTAATGGTTCAATGTTGTTCTCATAAAGCCAATCCTCTAAATATTTTAAAATTTCTGGAATGGGTACCGACGGAAAGAATGATGTTACATCGAATGAAATTAAAATCTCTCCTCTTACAAGTTCGCACTTTTTAATTGTCAACATGAGCGCTATTTTTTGAAGGGGAGTGTCCTAAATTTATGTTTCTTAAAATTTAGCGTACACGTGGGCGTCTAGTAAAGCGTTCCGCGGTCTTTGTATGTTAGCTTTACTCTGCCTCATTTTCAATAGTATTAGTTCTTGCTACTGAGGATGACAACTTAGTTATAGAAATAGGTATGTAGGATACGAATATCATCTTTGTTAGCCCGTTGTAAGTACAAATATAAAGTTTATAAATACAAAATTTGAATTAAATTCAGCAAAGTATTGTATTTTTGCCGTTTTTTATTAAAAATAGTAAATTATATTACCTGTATTGTAAGTAAGATATTTTGTCCCCTGATCAGTGACAAACTATTAGGCAACTTTCCGGCTGACAAGCTAAGTCTTCTCAGTGGTATCTTGACGCTTCCATACTTCATTTCGCCATGGATGCTACCCACTAAGAGCTGGCCTCCGCGTATCGTTAATTTACGAGGCCACCATTGCTGATCGTTGCCATATTTCACTAACAGTTCGGCTGTAAGAAGAGAAAAAAATAATAATTACCGATCTCGAAAAAAGCGAAATATTGACATAATATTTCAATCTTTACCATATAGAGTGTATTGCGAAGAATATAATTTATTCATCAATCTTTCTCAATAGAAGGCGCCATTGCATATAAATATACTTTATTGTCATCGGTTGATGTGAATTTTTTGCGAAATTGCATTTAAATTAGATGTAATAGTTAGAGAATATGGGAGTTTTATTACAGTGTAGTAGGTAATTGTTATTTTTTAAATGAAATTAAAGGAATTTCAATTAACTATTTACTACGAAGGTGTATATTATTCTTTTTTAATAATCATTTTAAAACACTATTCGGATAAAATAATTATGAATCATTTCCAATATTTAGGTGTCTAATAATTACCAATATTTAATAAACCATTTTTAACAATTCTTTTAATGTCGAGTCTAATATAGTCAATTGTTATTTATTATTTTTTATTATTATACTTTCAAAAAATGTCTCAAATACTTTTCTTTCATATTTGTGAAGATTACATATCTTTCAATGCAGCGTGAAACTAGATAAATCATCAACTAAGTTAAATCCTACAGGCTCATTTCTCTGCTGTCAAATGTATCAAAAGTAGTTGATAAACTGTTATTAAAAAGATTAAGATCATTAATAAAAAATAGTAAGTCAGATGGCTCTGAATATACCAAAAAATTATTGTGTTCAATTCAACTAACCAAAAAACGAGAAAATATTTTTTTGTTTTGTCACTTTTGGAAAGCTCGCGAAAGATGAAATAAAAATATTGGAATCATATTCCTATGAATGAATCACTGTGCAAGGCTTAAAAGTCTTAGCTGGCCGATATCACAGTGGCTTATCGTGCCGACTGCCTTGCTGTCCGAGTAAGTTTAGGTGGTTTTTCTTCTCCTTTAAAGTTGCTTCAGGACTACAGAGGGTAGTAATATAACTCATGGCTTGGCAATGCTTTCTGTAATCGGCGTTAAACTGTTGGGTGATGCTAAGGCATGTATTATTATTATTAAATTAAATAAAATTAGTATTAAAAGATAATGCCTCGTATTTTTTTCTGGAGCTTTTCTGGGATTTTCGTTACTAAAGTTTATGTTGTGTTAGACTAAGCATTAATAAGTAACATTTAAATGAAATAATGATAAGAACACTATTAAATTTAAGAAAACAGTTTCTACGTTCAATCATACAAGAATTATTGCAAAATAGTACAAATAGTATATATTCGTTTGACTAAAAAACTTTTTTCTTAATTCGTATTACAATTGCTATTATGTTCAAGGCATTTCGTATATTACATTGTGGTAATTATCTTTCTCGTTAGTGTTGCATAAATTGTATATGGCAGGTGAACAGGTATTCTGTAATCACTAAATATGTGTAGTCATTAATGATTTGACTTACACAATTTTTACACTTGGTAAATATTCATGCTGTGCTGAAGAAGTGAAATTGTTATTATTTACAGTTAGCAATTCTGTTTTTAGAAGCAAATTAAGAATATTTAAGAAGTAGCAAGTAGCAAGACAAAAACAGTTCAAACGAAGCTTAATCGTAAATAACTTTACTATTTACAAAAGTATTCAATAAGCCGTTGCGGTTGATTTATCTACCACATTATAAATTTAATGAAAAACAATTTTAAGAATAAACTTTCTAATTAAATACAATAATTTAGCATTTCAATAGTTTCCTAAAGTTTTAATACCAAATACTTTATCTGTTAATCAGTGTGAATTCAGAAAACGATACTTGACTATTGTTCAGATTCATGAAATAACAGCTAAAAGAAAAGTCGTATGAAGGAAGGAAGTTATACTCTGCCATTTTTCTGGATATCTCCTAGACATTTGAGAAGATCTAGCAGGAAGGCTTTATTCATAAGTTCAGAAATACGTTTCCCGAACAATTTACTGATATATTGAAATCGTATATATACCTATTGGTAGAACATACCAGTTGATAAAAGAAGAACAATATTTAAGTATGAAATAAATTAATGATAATAATTTATTGTTCAACGGTTTTCCTGTCGTAAGACAAAATAAGTTGTGTGCAAACAGATATACATTGTGAAGTACCAAACTACAATTTAATATAAACTAATTTATATATATATATATATAACGGGTCTTTCATTAAGTGCTTCCTATCTTTAAATTTAAATAAAACAAAGTGTGTGTGAGATATCATCGAAATTTTTTATTTGTTTGAAAGACCTATTGATGCCATTATGTGTGGAATATAACATCGTTCAAATGTCCGCCACGGCTTCTCTGGGTGGAGCGCATCCGAAATGTCCAATTTTCCATGACTCTGGCGCATAAATCAGGCTGAATTTGACCGATGGCATGGGTTATGTTGTCTTTGAGGACCGCTGTGGTTTGTAGCTTATTCGCATACACCTGCGACTTAAGAAAACCCCACAAGAAAAAGTCTAACGGGGTCAAATCGCACGATCTCGGTGGCCAGTTCACATCACCTCCACGTGAGATGACAATGCCCTCAAATCGTCGTGCAGAATTTCCAATGTGGCATGAGCTGTCCTGTTGAAACCACATGTCGTTGGTGTCCAGATCATCCAATTCAGGCCAAAAGAAGTCGGTAATCATCGACGTATAACGCTCGCCGTTGACAGTGATGGCCTGGCCAACGTCGTTCTCAATGAAATATGGACCGATGAAGCCGCCAGCCCAAAATCCACACCAAACAGTGACTTTTTCGGGATGCATTGGTCGCTCTTGGGTCTCATGTGGATTGGTATCGTCCCAAATTCGACAATTTTGTTTGTTCACGTGCCCATTCATCCAGAAATGGGCCTCATCGCTGAAGATGATTTTTCGATGAAAATTAGGGTCAGTTGCCAACTGCTCCAGAGCCCATTCAGCGAACACACGTCGTTGTCTATGGTCGTTTACCTTCAGTTCCTGGGTCAGTTGAATTTTGTACGGGTGCAGGCCCAAGTCACGATGCAAAATTCGCCAAGTTGTGGTCTGCGATAGGCCGAGTTCTTGTGAGCGACGAAATCGATTGCCTCGGATTCTCCTGCACACTCTCACGGACAGCGGCGATGTTTTCGGCGGATCTTGCGTTTCGTCGACGTACGAGTGTTGGTTGATCGTTAACTGAACCAGTGGACTCAAATTTATCCACCACATTGCGAATAGTCCTCTCGGTAGGACGATTATGGCGACCGTAAAATGGGCGAAGCGCGCGGTACGTTGCCCGAACAGAACACCCATTTTGATAAAACAATTTTATTATTTGCACGTGTTGTTGAATGCTATATCCGTCCATGGTGATTTGGCAAAACAGACTGAATAAATGACAACTAATTTGACAGATGTAGCTTCAACAAGATGACCGTTATCAACTGTCAAAGTTCGGAAGTTCCTGTTGGAAGACACATTATATATATATATATATATATATATATATATATATATATATATATATATTGATAAATGGCTGATGTAAAGAAACGCCACCACGTTCGAGCGCCAAATGAAATAAGGCGAATGAGCTGAGAAATAATAAATAACAGAATATTTAGTAATTAATTGGTGAATAAAACGTACTTTAGCTGTAAGATGTGTTGGGCGCCTTACAAAATATGATCAGGTAAAGTTAGATTACTTTGTGGTCAAGAAGCAGCTAAATAACTGTCCGAGCCCGTTCAAGGGAGCGTCCGCATAAGAGAAACCCATTTATTAGGAATTTCCCATTTATAATTACCTTTATCAAAAAATTATAAATTGTATTATTTTTAATTTTGATTCTGTAGAATAAAAATGTGGGGCAGGGCGAGATGAGAAAATTACTTCGAAAATAGAAAAACGTTATAACCTGAATACAATACTGTATAACCTGCTTTAAAATTCTGTCAAATAGATTATGAAACCGTCATTACTGAAACGTCGTCTGAGTACGAAACATTCAATCTTAGAAAACAAGCATAAGGATTATTCCGTTCGAAAGTTGACAGAGATGAAAGGCGCATAAGTTTGTCTTTTACTGGCAGTACTACAAAAGCAGTGGATATATTCCTTAGTAAGCTTAAAAATAGTAAAATGCGAAAAAGCTTCTATAATCGGTGAAGATCTGTTGATATTTGCTGTGAAAAATGCGAAGACTTGTATGTTGTGCGAATCGTCAGCTAAACAGCTAGATACTTTGTCAAATGATACCGTTATTCCTACAATACCACTGTAAAAGAGGAAATCAAGAAGTCTGCAGTAAAACATGAAGCAATACTGCAGATTCTTGATGACACTGATCTAAGAAGAAGACTCAAAGAAATGAAATTGTCAAAGCAGTGTGTTTTATGCTTAACACGTTAGTGTTGTATTTATTACAGAAAATATTTAAGAAATATCGATAGGACATCTTAGGATAAGTACATAATGTTAAGATTATAAAGTTATAGGCTAGTCGGCATGAAATTAGAAATTACCATTTTCTTTAAATGAAATCTAAAATTCAAAATAATGTAACTCAATTAATAGATTGGCGCATATAAAATGTTTTCAGTTCCCTAGATGTAGAAATAGTGCGAAATATTGTGCAAGATTTGTGACAGAAAAATACAGAATTGTGCATTTAGAGCTTTCTTATATAATCAAAAATTCAAAATATGAAATTTTTTTCATGAGGGATTCATATAAGAATATAATATGCGTTCAATTAATTGTAAATTGAATTGTACACAAAGGCGTACTTTATTAGACTTTGATTTAGATTAAACCACTGTATTTACATTATTGATAGAGTATATACACTTTATTAGAAAGATTACAAGATTACACATCGTTAGAATAATTTTGTTTATAGGCTTTTATATTTGCTACAGAATCTATTCAACGAAAAAAATTGTACTTTAATTCCTAACAATATGAATTATCAGCATACAAATTCAATTACTTAAATACATAGAAATTCTAGACACTTTTAAATAAAATATGATTCATGTTCAAATACAATGTGTCAAACTAAGTTAAGATACTAATCTATGAAGCTATAAAACAAATTTAAAGAAAAAAAATTCTTTCTATAGGTCATTAAAATATATTTAGTTACTTTCAAGTCACATAACGTATTTTGTCAAAAATGTTCGACTAATTTTTAATATCAATATACTTTGCCAATTTGTGGCAGTATGCCAGCAATTAAAAGAAAAACATCAGTCATTTAAGAGATAGTTTCTAGCCGATGTTCTTATATTAACATTTTAATTGTTTTTACAATCCTACACTCAGTTCTGTGTTTACATCTATGTGTTTATCTGCTAAAACATGTAACAATTCTGAGCCTATAAGCATTATTTTTTATAAATAATCTTCTTATGAGAGCTGGTGTCTGCATGTATCTTTTCTTCAGAATATTTGCAGTAAATATTCATTGTTGTGTTTTCCTCATTATGTAAGAAGAAATAATTAATTATATCGCGTGTATCGTTGTCTGAAGGAACTATAAAATAACAAGTATATGTGGATGATTTAGTTTTTATTGGTCCGAACAAAACAAGAGCTAGGACAAATATTCCAAAAATTTATGGCAGCAGCGAAAATACTGACCTCAACTCAGTACAAGGCAGTACAAATCCAAGTACAAGGAATTTAAGGACCGTCAGAAGAAAGATATGAGCAAAAACAACAATTAACTTTTGGTTTAAAGAGAACAGCCAAGTATTTAACGCTTTTAACCGTTACATCGTTACTTCGGAATAATAATTAACACAAAGCAGAGTAATGAAGAAGTGAAAATAGAAGAGACACGTGCGCTGAGGTATTAAATATGATACAAGATCAAAAGAAGTATCTAGCAGAGCAAAGCTGCATTTCAAATGTGCTCGTTCAACGGCGCTAATTCAACGTATTTAGACCGACATTTCAAAAGCTTTCGATCGCATTAATCATGATATATTTATTGAAAGGTTAAACAACCTCTTTGGCTTCAGAAATTCACTTAAATATTTGTCGCGCTTTACTTGCAAAACAGGTACTCGTATATGCGCTATAATGGTTATTAAGTTGAATTCTTATATTGCTTTCTCGGGAGTTTCACAAGGGTCAAACTTGGGTCCCTTCCTTTTCATAATGTATTATTAATGATTTATTGGATTTTATTGAATGTGGCAAATGTATTTTTACTGATGATCTAAACATATTTGCCGACGTTAGATCTCTTCTGGATGGTATATACCTAAAAAATTGTCTGGTTACTATTGCTGGTTGATAGATAGCAAATATGACTAAATATGAATGTATCAAAGTGTCAAGTTATTACCTACACTAGAAAGTCAAACCCAATTATTTACAATGACACTTTTAACAATATAAAATTGAGGCCCTCGTCAACTATTAGAGATCTGGAAGTTTACGTTGACAGTAAGTTCACTTGTTACGTGTCCGTAACGTTCAACATTTTATTGTTTCGTTTTACAATCAAATTCATTATCTCGTTAATATATTTTGTATTATTTGCAACAAATCTACCTGTATAGTTATCGTATCTGCAATTTAGATTCATATTTTATTTCTTTATGTTCTTTTTCTTTAAGCCTCTTGACCTTAGAGTTTTTTTCTCGTCGCTAAGAACGTACGCCTCGTGCATTTACACATTTTTGAATTAATTCGTTTTCGATCGTTGTACTACGTTACTGACTGTCTTTTCAAACCAGGGTAGTGATCGATATACTGTATAGTTTAAAATACAGCCAGTTAGGGGATTAAATCGATCCTTATTACCAATATTTTATTCGCTTTGGGCGATATCTCCCGTTGGGAGGATTTGTGGTGTAAAGAAAGCAGGAAGTTGCCCACTTTGTACTTCGAATTATCAATCATAGTTTTTTTTATTTAACCACCATCAGATGCAAAGTTGGTATGTATAGGAAACAATTCTCCGTAACTTGCGTTCTCTTATTGCCGTTTTATTCCCTCATTTATGTAGATGGTGCTACCGTTAGGCCGAATAACAACCGAAAACCCCGTTGAACTACTTCGATCCATGACGGATAAGTCCCGCTAATATCGACCGTCCGTTGAAGGAAAAGAGCCGATTCCCATCGGAAAACCAGCTAAGCCTATCCATCTAATTTTTATTTGTTCTATTTTTAAATTACCATTCATTCAGATACCTAACTTTATTCCTATTCAATTTTATCGCAATTTTATAACTCTGGCGTTTTTTTTTCGCTTCACGAAGAAAACCAGTTTGTCCTTCGCTTTTTTATTTTTATTTTCCTTTTGCAGAACGTTTTCTCAAACGTTCACGTTTAATTCTGGATAACTCTTAAAGTTATTTCGAACAATCGACTATGTATGTCAAAATTTTTCTTATTAATTAACATTCATCAACCTTTTTTTAAATTTAATTGTATTTTTTTTTTATTTTCTTTTGCTTATTACTTAGCATAACTTATATCGAACGCAAATCCACATTTTGCGGAAGCTTATTTGTATATTTTTTAAAAGAAAACCACAAAAAAACGTTCTAGCGAAAGATCGTTCGATTTCAAGTTATTGTTCAAATTATAACAACTTTGTGAACTAAAAGAACGAATACGTATTGGCTTTTTAGGGTGTGTTAGGCCTTCAGCCGCGTTGCAATTCTTTTTTTTTTCTTAATCACGATAATTACTTACACCACGACCAAAACCTCGTGATAGTTGCAAGTGTTATCTCCGAGATCTGGAGTCCTATCTGACTAAATTTGTGATCGGCCGTCAACCGTATGTTTTCTAGGTGGTAACAATTTAGTCTTATTACCATTAATTTTGTTATACAGAGATCAATCATTAATTTTGTTATACAGAGATTGATCATTAATTTTGTTATACAGGGATAGATCATCAATTTTTTTTTCTTCTTTTGTTTTTATATACAGGATTATTCCTATCTTATATAACGAGGAATTATTTAATAAAACAAATTTCTGGTTCTGTTAAAACGACTTTTTTTTCGTTATTTTCCCCTTTTCCTCGTCTCTCGAACCTCGAGGGTAGAACGAGTCTCGCTCTTGGAACCGGCCTCTGCCCACGCAACTTGCCTTTTTTTTTTATTATCACCTATCATCAAGTTTCCGGGTTTGCGACGTCCAGCGGCATAAATTCGGTGGCGTCCTTTTCCACCTTTTTTTGAGTTTATCTCTTACCTCTGGGTCTCCCCACCCCCTGAGCTGAGGCAGCCTCAGTAGCCGGGTGGGCCGTTGGACGTTGGCAGGAACGGGCAGGGGCAGTTTCAGTCGACCGGGACTGGGTCTGCTTCGAGGAGCGTTGTTTTTCCTGTGATCCTTATATTTAGTTTTTTTTTCTTCACTACGATTTATGATCGTAGCACACTTTTGCTAATCATAATGCCAATACTGTTTATTCTGCACTTAAAAATTTAGGATTTATAATAAAAAATTTAGCTTTTTTTTAAATAGTGCTATTATATACTTATACAACATATATGTAAGCTACTTAAAAGTGGAAAGAAAACTCCTCAAGTATTTATGTTTTAGGGAGGATAGCATATATTCACCTAGAGGTCTTGACTACTACATCCTATTGAGATGATTGGGTATGGAATCACTCGACACTTGACGCATATGATCTTGTTTGAAATTTCTTTTTAATTTGCTGTACAACAAGAATCGATTGTGAAAACTTACTCAGTCAACAATAATTTCTGGTCCCGCGCATTTCTTTGCGACAAAATTTCGCTTTTTACACTTCATTAGGAAAAGGTAATGTTGCGCTTAATACTCTTATTGCCCTTACGTGTGTCTCACAAATATTATACGATATTGCGCACTATTTCTGCACAGAAGAAAAATATTTCATATGCATCAACCTAATATTTTTTTTCAGAGTCAACGAAAATCCATAAAAACATCATCTAGTGTATAGTTAATTTATTTCAAAAACGAAGGTAAATCAATTATAATTTATTTATATTTGATCTATGAATAAATAATAGGAAGTGAAAACTAATTTTTAATAGAACTCCTTTAAAATTTTGCGCTGAAAAGAAAAAATTTCTCAAATACGATAGGACCTGCACACTCCATATACATATGTATGTATATTTTAAACCCTCATTTTAAATTCTCATACCACCATTGTTTTTCGAATTACAATTGCGCCGGCAAAACATTATTACTTTTAGTTGCCACACACAAAAGAAAAATCAACAGTAAGTGCATGAGTCGCGAAGAACAATGAAATGTTTATAAAAGTAAAAGCTTATCTATCATTAATATTATGCGATACATGACAATTTACATAAATTAAAACAGAAAGATCTGAACTCACGTTTCTGCTGAATAAACGTATTCTAAATTATAATTAACCGCACAAGCGAGCGATATTTTCTTAGTTGTCATATTATCCTTATGTATATATTCTGTAAATACAGAATATAAGTTTTATATATTTTATATACACTGCTCAAAAATTGAAGTGGATATTTGAAACAAAAGTCTTTTTATTATTTAAATTAATATTACATTTTGTTATTAGAACCGTATGTTAAACTAATATAAACAAGAAAAAAAAAACAGACTTCAGTCAGGAAAGTAGAGTGTGGAATCCATACAGAGCCGTTGGTAGTGGCGTACCTATATACATACGGAAGAGAAAGAGCCACAACCGCCGCCCAAGATCGTCTCATAGGTCTTACTGCATGAAGAAACCCTACCTTCAAAGTATCTCGAATTAATAGCTTATTAAGGGAAGCTATAAGCAGCATCATATATGCTGAAACAGTAAATAAATATATTGCATAGTCACAATCTGAGGACAAGAAGAGTCGCAATTATCCACGGTTAAGTAGAGAGCAGTAAGGGCAAATAAATCATTGACCTATTGAATATGGCAACTGAAATCTGCGCAGATGGAGACCTTGTCTTTTCACTGATGGGTCTAGATTTGACCTTTATAATTCTGATGGTCAAATTTTGTTGTTGGAAGAGTGAGGACAACGATATAATAAACATTTAATGACGCCAACAACTCTTTTCGGTGGCGGATAGGTGTGGCATTTGTATGAGTGCACAGATGTGGTTGTCCAAATTGACGCGACTATGACAGCGGAAAGATATCGTGACCTGGTTAAAGGACCGATTCTTGTACTATTTGCTGGCGCTATTAGCGACAATTTTACTTCAATTGCATATCGCATCGACCATCATGGTATGACCAAATAGATTGGCCAGCTTTTACTTCGGATCAGAATTGTATTGAACATGTCTGGGCTGAAATGTCAAGACAATTAAACCGCCTACAGCAGCCATTACAGCAGCTTGCCAATGTTTTGACAGACATTTAGCAAAATATATCTCAGCCTTTAATTTATACCTTACTTGTATCTATGTCGAATAGAGTGAGGGCACTACTATTATTATTATATAGATCAGGGGAAGTACCATTACAATTAAAAATGGCCTTGTTGTTTGATAGTTCGTCCATGGCTAACTTAGTATAAAACGTAAAATTATTTATTAGTGCAGTTAATATACAGTGTGTTTCACTTTTCATGGGGACACCTAAATAACTTTTTTATTTTGAAAGCAATCAATATAAAATTTTTATTACTTATGTAGGCCACGACAATGCACCTTTTCGTTTGAATAGAATTTTTATAAAGTCAATATCCAGCCAATTATGATTAAAATAAAAAGAAGTGTTTCAAGTAAAGTCATACTAGCGATTAAGATAGAGCAATAAAGTATTAGGAAAAGTTTTTGCAAATCACTCAAGGATCCCTAATACCAAATTTCGCTGAAAATTTTTCATTTTTAAATTCTTCTACATTTTTATGCTATCTGCAGATAATAGTTTGTTATTGCAATAATAAGAGTGCCATGATGTAAAAAAATTATTTGTCAGTTCAGACGTCAATTCACTAAACAGCTGAACGTCCACCCATCCGTCATCGAACTATTGCATACTGGAATAACATTTTCAACACTACTGGAAATATTGCTAAACCACGTCAACGAGAATTGAACAATCGAGAACACCATTTCGATGCAGTAATATTAGCATCGTATCGTAATAATCCTCATACGAGTTTACGAGATATGGCTAGCAGGCTCTCGGGTAGAACGTACATTATCACCAACAATTCGAATAATTTCTACTTTTTGAGTAATACTTAAATGTCTATCGGTCATTGCTCAGCAAAGTTCAATAATTACAACTGAAGTAAACTGTTTAGTGAATTGACGTTCGAACTGACAAATTATTTTCCTGTTTCATGGCACTCTTATTATTGCAATAACACTATTATCTACGGATACCATATAAATGTAGAAGAATTTAAAAATGAAAAATTTTCAGCGAAATTTGGTATTAGGGGTTCTTGAGTGGTTTGTAAAAATTTTTCCTAATACTTTTTTGCTCTATCTTAATCGCTAGTATGACTTTACTTGAAACATTACTTTTTATTTGAATTATAGTTGGCTAGATGTTGAGTTTATAAAAACTCTATTCATACAAGAAGGTGCATTGTCGTGACCTACACAACCGATAAAAATTTTATATTAATTGCTATCAAAGAAAAAAAAGTTATTTAGGTGTCCCCATGAAAAAGGGGGGGGGGGGCATCATTGCCGAAACATGTAGGGTTGTTTTAAATATATATACTTTGAAGTAAAAAACCAGACCTTTAATCGCCGACTTATTAATACTATATATTTATATATATATATATATATATATATATATATATATATATATATATATATAAGTCAAAAACAAAAACATTTCATTTGTTCTCTATAGACTCACAAACTACATAAATAGACTTTGATCAAATTTTGTGTATATGTTCCTTATGTTGTGTGGAAGGATGTTTCCATATACTTTTTTTTAATTTTATCAGCAAATATAAAAGAATTAATATGCGAAACATTAATTTCTATAGAATTTTATATCGTAATGTCATTTTAAATCATTATATAAAAACCATGACAACGTCACATATAAAATATGATAGTACAAAATATAATAGGAGTATACTGTCACTTTTCACGCGAAAGACAAAGTTGAGGTAAACAATAAATCTGGAATCTATGAAATAAATTGTAAGGATTGTGATAAGAAATATGTCGGCCAAACAAAGCGTTCGATTCTAACTCGTTATAAAGAACATGTTTCGCATATTAGATTCAATAGGCCGGAAAAATCAAGTGTTCCCCGACATATTCTTGAATCAGGTCACAACGTAACATCTGACTGTCTAAGATTAATAAAAAAAACGTCGCTAGCCCCCGCGAATTAGATAGTTTTGAGGGCATTTTTATCTTTAAAAATAGGTATAACGTAATTAATGCAGATTTGGGTCCTATACCAGGTTCATCTTTATTCGAGTTAATTGACAGTTAGATGTTATTAAACCAAAAAAGATAGGAAAACCATTAACAAATTAATCTAATTCTATGTAATTTTTTAAATTTCGTTTCGTTACAACATTAGCCTTTAACAGATATTATGACTCAATATTATTTCTAAATGACATATATAATTTAAGATGAGTTTTATAATGGTCTCTTTATGTATATTAAATTAGGGTGTCCCCTTTGTATAATTTTCTAAAGGGCCTTTCTATAGAATAAAGCATTAATCGGTTAATGGTCTCTTAATGCATGTACGTATTTAAGTAGAGTTTTTCCAATAAGGTAAGTTCTGTAGTATTCAGGTTTTTAAAAATTTTAAAATTTAGTGTTAAACGAGAAGCCGTGCAATATAGCGCTCAGTGAGTGTTGTGTGTTTTTTGTGCTTTCAGTGTTACACTGCTTTTTCTACTGAGGATGACAACGTGCTTATCGAAATACGTATATAGAATTGTTAAATTCTATTGTGGTAAGAGTTTTTAATTTTTTTATTCAGATGTAAATAACATAAAAAAAGCATTCATAAAAACATTTAAAGAAAGCTTTATTTTCACTGCTAATAGGAGAAAACTTTTTGGCGATGGAAAAAATTGCCACATCTCGGTATAAACGGAAAATTATTTTAAAAAGCGAGTGTTAATTGTACTTTCTAATAATTACTAAAGAAACAGATCGGTATTTACACCTGTTCGAGGGTTTTATCCAAAACCGAATCGACCAGTATAAGTGTACAGAAGTAAAACAAACATTACCTGAGTTGATAATATAAACGTAAATTTAATAACACTAAGACAACAATTGAGAGCGGCGTTACTTAAGGTGTATGATCGCTAAACCGTTAGTATCCAAAATGCATAAGGGTCTAGAAAAAACAGTGATTGGTTGAGTGATGAAAGTTCTTTCTATACTTGGTCCTAGTGTCGTTATATATCTTTCCATAGAAAATTTTGATATTCAAAGAATGATCATATTATTTCGAAGAGGTTTTACCTTTAATGTGAAGATGCTGTAGGGACAATCCAAGAGATTAGCTGTTGCAAGAAGACTACAACTTTATGATTTGGCCTTTTTAATCGGCAGATGTCAATTCAAGTCAAAATGAGCAATTATGAGCAATTATTAATTTTTTAACCTAATTTAAGAATAATAAATAAGTAGTGATCGCTACCTCTGAATTATATGGAAAATTTGGTAGCAAAGATGGATAAATATCAAAAATTATATCAAATAATGATGACTGGACGCTTTATTAGATGTAGTTCGCATTAATTTTGTTTTATATGTTTTGGAATAACAAATTTTCGTTTTCGGTTTTGTATTTTTGAAATATCCCCACTCTTCATTTATGTACATTTTGTATGTATGCTAAATTTAATAAATTCTTAAAATCGCAAATTCATAAATCACATTTTCACCCAAAGCAATCTTAGTTTGTAATTTATATTGTAAGATTATGTGGACACGTGCACGTAAAATGATACGCTTAATATCATGTAGACTTGTAAATAAATAAAAAATTATATGGAACAACTCAAATTTCATAACACATTACACATTACTGTTCTCCTGTCGCATGAACGCAATATATTATGAAAAAAGCCTTTCTTCACGTCCCCGAGGTAAACTCACAACCGGTGCTATGCATAGAAAACATTGCGGCCCAAGCAATAAATAACGAAAATATCAAATTTCCGCTTTAAATATATTATTACAAAGCACACGTAGGGAGGTTGAAAAGAAATTACAGTAAGCCGTACGAGAAGGACGCAGAACTTGTGTTTTAAACCTTTTTTATTATACATTAAAGTCTAGGGTGTAATTCTTTTTTCGTTTTGTAAGCGTTTTCAGAGTTAAAATGAAGCATTTTATAATTGCATATATGTACTTACAAGATATACGATAGAGTCAAATAGAATGTAGTTTTGTAATTATGTTTGACAAGAATGCACTCTTCTTATTCTTTATATAAATGTGAACTTTTCCGTATTATTGTAACCTCAACAAGGAAGGTCTACAAAAAATAGCACACTAGCCCTCA
The DNA here is from genome assembly GCA_935421215.2 of Melolontha melolontha. NCBI lineage: Eukaryota > Metazoa > Arthropoda > Insecta > Coleoptera > Scarabaeidae > Melolontha > Melolontha melolontha. The sequence continues at coordinate 83,715,783 of OW285242.1, read as the reverse complement.
CTTTTAAAAGCATAATTGCAAAAACACACCATCGGTTGAAGCCACGCAGTTATATTGAATTAGTTATAGCTTATGAAGTATATGCTTGTATTTATGTTTATTTTAACTTTAAATGAATTTTATATCAAATATTTATTTAAACTAAGATAATGAAATCTAAAAATTGTATATCGGATATTATAAAATAGGAACATGTTGATCTAGTGGGTAGGTCAATGGCTATGAATCTGATGAACCGGGAACAAACCCCGGTGAAAGCCAATATCGATGGCGTTTTTTCGGCCTCAAATCGACTCAGGCTGACAAAAAATGAAATACCGGGAGGCAAAACTCATAGGTAATAATAATAATAATAATAGGCGGTCGATGCCTAGCACTAGCCACGTTACCACCCTAGTGTACCGAATGGCTGATGTTGCAACAAGCCTATCGATACTACTTCAAAGGCGGCCTGGAAGGGTAGTTACGAGGACTATTATTATTATATTTATAAAATAATATTGAAATTGGAAAATCGTGTCTTAATGCTATTGCTATATATGTATGTACAGAGACGATACACATGAAAAACAAATAGAAAGCCAATATCAAGAAAAACCACTGGAAGAGATTAGATTAGATTACTTGAGGCGAACGCAGACCCTAACAACCCACTACGATATTTCTAGATCTAATGTGGTTTTTGTGTCTCATTCGAGTACTTTCTCTATCCCTACTTAGAAATTAAGCTGAGCAGCTGCAAGAGAAGACATACTTATTGTACGTAAACTTTGCATAACAAACATTCTTCTATTGGCGTTAGACAAATTCAACAAAAACTTTGGTACAGTGTTGTACTAGTATTAGCATTGACATGGTGGTGGTGGTTTTACTGGATGCATCTAAATAAAGCTTTTGCATTGCTACTTGCCTCGCGAAAGTTGGCTCAGTTGCCTTAAGTAACAAAACTCGCGAAAACCGGTCTTACGAAATTTCCGAATTTCAATAGCCCTCTTCGGACTTATCTTTAGTGGGCGGGTTGCTGTTAAACCTACAAGTCAGTCGACCAGTACCACGGATCTAGCTCTTATGAAGACGGATGGGTTCCTTGACGAAACGTTGTTAACCTGACTGATCTATATTTAAAAAGGACGCCATCGCGATTTATAGACATGCGATAACGTATCCACTACAAGCAATAAGTTCGGAAACAGTAAGCTATAGAAAATAAAATAAAATGAACGATAACTTAATAACATGTAATAGTATTTATTTTAAATGTTGGTAACTCAAAACACAAAAGAGTAGAATAAAGTTTTGAACGTCTCTGTTTATAAAAATAATAAATGGTAACAATATATCAACTGGCAAAATACCACAGTAGATGAAGCCCTGAATATTTACATATAATAATAAATTACCCAAAATTGTTGAACATGCCTGTGTATAACCCAGACTATATCTAATATATGAGCAAAGAAATAAACGTATACTAGAGATCTCGCGTATGCGCTTCCAAGCACAATACAACTTTACGTACGAAACTTACTACTAAATAAAATGCGACGTTAAATATTTATGTAACTAAAGACATCAACGCCAAGATGCAATACAAAATAATGAATATAAAATAGTGTAAAGAATAATAAGTTATTAAACGCTAAAATGATTTAATAAATAGGCAAGACAAAACTGATTAATTAATAATTACTACTGAAATTAAATTATTGCCGTTATTATTCAGTTTCCAACGAATGAATGTATTATTAAATGACTGCATGTATTATTAGCTAAAAGCAACGGTACAAATTAAAACCAAACCCTTCGCTGATGTCGTCGTAGGCCGATGCCAAGTCAAATGCAGTGGTTTCTATTCTTTTAGCGCGAGGTTTCAGATGACCTTCGGTTCCACGTTGTTTAATTTAATTCCCTCAGGTGGTTCTTATATTTCTGCGGTTGTGAAATTCAACGGCCATCAGCAAGAACAAGAGCCCTCTAGATAATATAAGGGCACAAAGATATCGTCGACAAGCGTGCTTAAATCCGATAAATGGCGTTACCTAGTCAAAACAAATATATTTTGTTGTTGCAAAAATGTAAGAAATAATTAAAATACATACGTATACACTATTTTAATCATTAACTTATAATCTTTAAACTCTATAAAAAGTTTGACTGTATAAAGTAGATATATTGCCAATCAGTAAATTTAAAAGTATTCGGTATCTTAAATATAAATATTAGAATAAAAATATTTGAAATGCAAATATTTTATGCATTTTTCTTAAATTTCGTAAATGCTCCCAAGATATTCGTTACATAACTTGTTACCTCTTTCTTTATGAAGGATTAATCATATGTAAAATATTGTAGTAATAAGAAGCAGAAGTTAAGTTTTGGTAATTCTTTGATAGGAAGATTCATAGGGTCAAGTTCTTAGTACGGTTCATAAATGGTAAATGAAGTTAATAACATTTAATCTATTATAAAGAAGGCATTCTTTAATTTTCGATATCATTTTTAAGATTATGGCTTTAACAATTTCTCAAATACGATTCTCTAATACTATTTGATTTCTTCTTTGAAAACGTGTTTTCATTCAGGCAAACATTCATAATTCACAAAATGTTATACTAACGTTGTTTTAATCGTTTAGTGATGCATTATCACGTAAGAAAGTGTCGCTTTGTCATAAACATAAAAGGGGATAAATTTAAGTTTATTAGATAAATATGTAAAATATAAATTTTTATATATCCCAAGTACTTTTTGTAATAATTAGATTCTTATGATTCTAATCGTAATCTAGAAGAAAAAATGGAATAACCGACGTATAAAAGGTCCTTTCGAAATACCTAAAGCAGATAGTTACGGCAGTATACAGTTACGTAAATGGTATTGCAATTTACAGTCTAACAAACTGCCATGGGATGGATGGCACTCAATGACAATAACTCGATGCGTTCGACCCTACGACATCAAAAAGTAAAAGAAAGATATAGATTATATATATATATATATGTATATATACAGGGTTTTTGAGGGTTCAGGGTTTATTAGAAGTTTTCTATGTTAACGGCTTAGGACACTTTTGAAAATTTGTGGCACGTAATCTTGATACTTTATGTGTTCAAATAAAATATTTACACTCATGAACCACTTTCAGTTATACCGGAAGTCATAGCCAACTTTGATATTTTAAATGGAATGTTATGCTTTTTTATATTCCTTGTAAAGTACTATAACACTTTATTAAAGTTTCTTTTGCAAAAAATTAACCGTTTTTTTAATTATTTTGATTTTTGTGAAATTTTTTGTTTTTTCAATGTACTTTTTAAAACCACATATCTCAAGCGTATTTGATCTGAACTACGTCATATTTTTACTGGATATAGCAAAAGGTGTAATATTCTGAGTAATGTATAAACATTAATAAATCATTTACTGGGATTATTTAAGTAATCTTTAGTTAAAGAAATTTTTTTTTAAATGGAACACCCTAGATGAGCACGCCATAGTAAGTAGATAAATATTTTGCATCGTACAGGTATAGCTTTCCCTAGGTCTATCTCTCATAGTTTTATAGTTATTAATGATTATTTTCTAAATTGAGAATTATTAAGAAAAAACGTTGTAGTAAGCCTTGAAAAATAAATCTGATCTGTCCAAAATTGTCCCAAAGTGTATTTCGTGTCTAACTAGTTTTATTTTGTTCACAAATATCTAAGATGAATTAAATATTTATTCCAATAGAGATATTTTGAAATTATTCTACATTCATGGTGAATCTCTTCAAATGATTGAAATATATTATATGAGATAACAATAATACCACACATTAACAAGCAAAAAAGTGAATAAGATCAATATATTAAAGACACATAAAGCATTGATTAATAATGATATTCACAAATGTTTAAAATGATCTGCGATCTAAAGAAAGCATGACTCTTCTTAAGTCTGTTGTAGTTGCTTCTCTTACTTGCTCAGCGTTCAAGTTTAGAAAACCGTCTCTTTCTCTAGTTATAAGCTATTGTCTGTTTTGCACGGGAGACGCATAAACCTCATTTTTTATTTGACTCCATAAATAAAAATCAAGGAGAGTCAGATCGGGGAATCGGTGGCCAGAACTAAGGTCCATTGCGACCATCCACTTATCCTCAAAGATATTGGTTATTTCCCGATATACCTCATGTGAAGAGTGAGCAGGTGCTCGATTCATTTGAAACCAACATAGGATATTCAAAGTGGCAGTCCTACTTTCCTTAACAATTGTAGATACCTGACGCTTGATAAATTCTCGACATAAATTTCATTTTCAACGTGGATATGTATAATTATTGTAAAAACATTAGAGCTAAAAGTGTCTTGAAAATTTTCTTCTCTAATGGCATGTCGATTTTGTTTTGCCCAATGATGACAATTTCTTCTATTAAAAATCCTAAAAATTTTAGACAAAATATTGGAATCTTCTTGTATTTGAGTTAAAATGAACTCGTAAAATTGAATTCTTCTATCTTGATCTCCTGGACAAAAAAACCTAAACTGATTGGAAAGAATAAGGTTGCATTTTATTTTTCTCTGAAATCCTTTGATGTACATAAAATTCTTATATCTGTAGACGCCACTGGTATAGAACTCGTTGGATGCGCATGAAAATATCTAAGAACAACGATTTCATTAGCTTCGTCGCCTGTAATCGGTTTTGGAACTGTTTTCTTGACTTGAATACCAAAGCGAATGGAGTTTGACTCTATTTGCTTGAATTTAGTTTTATTCATTGCTGGTAAATGTAAATCTTTCATTAAGAAGTCGACATGTTCTTTCAATAATTTGAAGAGATTCACCATGAATATAGAATAAATTCAGAATACCTCTATTAGACTAAATATTTAATTCGTCTTGGATATTTGTGAACAACCTAAAACCAGTTAGACACGAAATACACTTTGTGACAATTTTGACAGATCAGATTTATTTTTCAAGGCTTACTACAACGATTTTTCTTGATAATGCTCAATTTAGAAAATAATCATTAATAACTAGAGCTGAGGATGTTTGCGGTATAACCATGGTTATATCATGTAACCATAGTAATTTACTATGGTTACATGATATAACCATGGTTATGCTGGTTGGCATAGAGCTGAGGATGTTTGCGGTATAACCATGGTTATATCATGTAACCATAGTAATTTACTATGGTTACATGATATAACCATGGTTATACCGCAAACATCCTCAGCTCTATTAATAACTCTAAAACTATGATATAGGGAAACCTATACCTGTACGATGCAAAACGTTTATCTACTTACTATGGCGTGCTCATCTACAGGTGTTCTATTTTAAAAAATCGATTTTTCTTTAATTAAAGATTACTTAAATAATCAATAAATTTTGAACACCCTGTAAGAGATTTCTTAAATATTTCGACATTGCTCGGAATCTTATACATTTCACTGTTTGCAGTAGAAATATGACGTAGTTTAGATCAAATACACCTGAGATATATGGTTTTAAAACGTACATTGAAAAAACAAAAAATTTCACAAAACTCAAAATAATTCGAAAGCGGTTAATGTTTTGCAAAGAAACCTTAATATAAAGTGTTACAGTACTCTACAAGGAATCTAAAAAGCAATAAAAAGTATAACATTTCATTTAAGATATCAAAGCTGTCTATGACTTCCAGTATAACCGGAAGTGGTTCATGAGTGTAAATATTTTATTTTAACACATAAAATATCAAGATTACGTGCCACAAATTTTCAAAAATATCCTAAGGCGTTAACATAGAAATATTTGTGCTTTATAAGTACAGAACGTGCATAAATCTATATCTAATATTTCCTTAGGTCTATTGACCATGATACAATATTTTATTAACGACCCGCATATGCGAATGTTTGGTACGGCGAAATTGAAATTTGTTTGGCCGGTTTTATCCCATATCACCGAGGAAGCGTGCGCGCGAGGGAAAACAAAGTGGTGGAAATTGTCATCTTCGAGTGACTTTTTACTTTTGCTTCATGTTTGACTTAAGTTGCACGTGTTCACTAGACAAGTTCTTTTATTTTGATTGTGGAGTTTCGTTTATTATATTTTTAATCACCCGATGTGGTTGATGGGACCTTCATCTGAACGCCTAATTACGGTATAAGCTTTTTGCTGACTTATTTTACATGGCAACTTAGAGGATACCCAAGAAAACACCTTCTTGGCTGTTAAGGACAGGCTCATTAATTTGGAGCTGCAATTTATAGAAAAACCGCTCCGGTGTTTAAGATTAAACTCGTATCTAGAGTTACCCGACGTGAGCATCGACCACGCCTTATGTACCGTCACGATGTATTGGAATATTCCGTTGAAAGGTAAGTGTGATTTGCTTTCTGTGTCCTGGTAAAATATTTTTCGTTAAAGCAATTGTTAACTACTGATACAAGAGTTAAGAATTTGCCTCTTGCTGCGGCCATTTTATAGAGCATTTCCTTTCTTCGATGTAACGGCCGATGGATTTAATTTTGTCCATTGTTTAATTAAACTTTTCATATTGCTTAGATTTCCCTTTTTGCTAGTCGTTCAAATAAGATTATTATATTGCTTTCGTTCTTATGTGCTAACCTGGAAATTCGGTCTGAAGGAATTCTAAATATGCCTCATCAGTTAAGGTTCCTTCATAAAACTTTGGTCCAATAATATACCCATCCATCATGCCGCACCATACATTAACTCCTCAAATTCTCTGAAAATTGGTCTCTTTCATCCAATGAGGATTTTATACAGACCAATAATGGCAATTGTGTCGATTTACGGTTTCATTATTATGAAAGCGGCTGTCATCTGTCCATAATATTGAACTAATAATATCTTCACGGGCAGTCGCTAGCCATACAAGAAATCCCAGTCTTCTGTAGTAATCTCCTGGTTTTAATCCTTGATGCGGATGAATTTTGAAAGGCCTGAATTTGGCGGATTTTAGAATTCGTTGAATAGAAGAACGAGAGATGTCGCATTCTGCTTCAATTTCTCGAATTGAAATAAGCGGATTATTAAGCACACTTCCCAAAACACCAACACTGTGTTCTTCATCAGTAGCAGTCTTTCTCTTAAAAACTATTTTTTTTTTTGAAAAGGCAGCACATGTCTCTTAATTTAAAGCCAGACGTGTAAAATACATAGCGCTGGGCATACGTCTGAAAGATAAGTGTTATTTGCTTTCTGTGTTCTGGAAAAATATTTTTCGTTAAATCAATTGTTAACTACTGATACAAGAGTTAAGAAGTTGCCTCCTGCTGCGGCCATTTATAGAGCATTTCTTTTCTTCGATGTGACGGTCGATGTATTTAATTTTGTCCATTGTTTAATTAAACTTTTCATATTGCTTGCGTTCTTATGTGCCAGTCAGTTAATGAATTTTGTAATATTGCGATAATCCTCATTTGCTCAATCAATTAATTAATTTTAATTTAAAAAAGGTATATAACCCCTTACCACAATTATTAGTCGTATCCTAAATACGTATTTCGACAACTAAGTTGTCATCATCAGTAGGTAAAAACTACTAATTAAAAGTCGCACATGGGGCACAGTTAAACAAGAGAAACGCTTCCGCACAACTATTATACACTGCAACCCTGTATAGACTCTATCCAGTCTATACAGGGTTGCAGTGTATAATAGTTGTGCGGAAGCGTTTCTCTTGTTTAACTGTGCCCCATGTGCGACTTTTAATTAGTAGTTTTTACCTACTGATGATGACAACTTAGTTGTCGAAATACGTATTTAGGATACGACTAATAATTGTGGTAAGGGGTTATATACCTTTTTTAAATTTTTATTTAACCACAGTCTCCATTGAAAGAATTTTTTAATTAATTTTAGTATATTGTTATAGTTATCAATTGACAGATATTTAACTAAGGTCAATATATTACTTTGATTTACAGCCGCCGAATATTTAATTGCTTTTTATCATATTGCTGCCCAGATAGCACCATAACCGTATGAACTTTTATCCTATGATATCTAGCCTTAGACATACAATTAATTTCTAAATTACCGTTTACGCTTGGCAATTATTTATTTTCTCTTTTTAGTAAGTCTTCAAGATTTGGAATTTAAGATTATTATATCAATCCTTTCAGTTTCTTACTTTTTTTTTATTTGAGGGCTAAACCTAAACTTATTATTTAGACTATGTTGTTTCATTTTTTATTATTTTTATTTTGACGTAAGCAATTATGATTAGAATTCTGGTAATTAATTTTATTTGCAATTTCTCGTAATGACTCACAATGTCTTAATTGTATAGATGCAAATTTTATGGTACAACTGATGAGATCTCTGATGTTTTTTTGTTATTATCGCCTTTCAGACGAGCACAATTGCAATTTTTTATTTATATTTTATAATGGTTTTAAGAAATTGCTGACATATTTTGTACATGGTTATATACAGGGTTCACTCATTTAATTATTTTGATTAGTTACTTTATTTTTGCAAATGATATACAAGGTTCGCTCATTTAGTTGTTTGGAATATAGTTACTGTATTTTTGTAAATAATATATAGGGCTTCACCCAATTGCTTCAACCTTTATAGCTAATTCTTGTACTGTGATTCTTTGGGCATTTATATACAGGGTATCATATATTGGGTTACCGATATACTTTTTATATATTTATTTCGTTGTTTTGTTCCCGTTTAAACAGAGAAATAAATCTAGTAGTAAGTTTATTTATGAGTGAGTTTTCTTAAGCAGTGGTGTTAGTAGTTTCCTTCTTTAAACCATCTTTCCTTTTTCACCTATAAGTCATAATATTTTCTACGTCCTCTGTGTGACGTAGATATACAACCCAACAAAGCTTTCCCATTTAAGAGCTGGTTAATTTTGTGTGAACGTTTCGAAAGGAACAGCACGCCGTCTTCACTGACGTTAGCTATGCTGGCTAGTTGGTTTGTAATTTTCAACAGCAACCCGGTCACCAAAGGTAAGTCTCTGGAATGCTACTGCATTTCGAAAGATATCAGAGCCAGTCTCGAAATATTTATTGCTTTCAGCTTTACGCGTAGCAACCTGTCAGCTTGCTGTTTCATATCCAAAGTAATGGAAGTCATATTTCTTAATCGTCTGAGTGATGAAGTTTCTTCTAAATGACCATTTTTGCTTCTCACAGAGTGGATTCAAAACTTCATAAACGAAGCATGTATTTGTCCATAGAAGAATATGCGTTCAAGAACCAGACACACAGCCGTATATCACTAGGTTTAGGGTTTTATTGAATTTTGTAAAATTTCGAGTTTTAATTCTTCATTATATTATTGGCTACTATCGAAATAAAAAAATTAAATTTGTTTTTGTCAATGTTCACCAGAATTCCACGTTCTAAATTTGCTGTCCTTGAGCAATGTTATTTCCTAGGGTAATGAAAGATCTTTCTTAGTTATTCTTCCATCAAAAATTGCTTAAAGTTTGTCCTATTGTTCCTAGATCACGATTCTCATATTTTTTTGCCTAGGCAAATAAATATACGCGCATCATTTCAGGTGTCAATATAGGCGTTATCTAAAATTCTATGGAAAATGTTACTACATTTTTAAAAGGCAAGAAAATAGTAGTTAACAGACAAATAAAAATAATTACATAAAAAATAAATTTCATGTTATTACAGAACTTGAAATTTTTCATAAAATACAGTAATATATTAGCTGCATCCTATAAACAGTGAATCCGTGTATGCAGAGTTATATGTCGATGTACATAGATATGTATCTATTATAAAATTTCGTATGAATACAGAAAACTAGAGAAATCGAATTCATAAATGTGTAACGACAGGCAGCAATTGAGCAATATGATAATGAAATATTCCATCCACGTTACGAATATTTATTTGTATTTACTGGACCGAGAAAAAAATTCATATAAATTAATATTCATTGATACTGAGAAGTAGAAATTTAGGACGTGGCATTGAAATAAGTAAACTAGTAACTATTCGGTCGACTGTTAATGATAAGGTGCCAATAGAAAATTATTGTCACAGCAAATAAAAGTGAACAATTCCTTTTGCCGGAATTAGCTAATTAGATTATGTATGGTTGTCAAGACAACAATTATGCGTTAGTGAAATATTCTATAGTCGAAATGGTAAATCAAAAGCAATTAATTTTCGGAATGTTATACATTTTAATGGGCTGAGTCGATATCGAAGAATGTAACACAATTAAATTCTCTTAAATATAATTGAATTATGTTTTTATAAATTTTATTTTGTTGCTTTAACAATTAACAAAGTAGATAAGAAAATTTAGAATTTCATTCATAAGTAGTGCCCCGCTATTAAAAAACCAAAAAAATGTTTTAAATAACTTTTATAATCTATTATATATTGCCGGCGTTAAAAATTATCTTTGTTTTTAAAATTTTCTTGACTAAAATTATATCCCACTTTCGTTCTGAATACAATAGTTATGACGAACTTAAATTATAAAGTTAAAATTAAATGATCGAATAAACATTTTAAAATAAAAAATAAACGTTTTTGCACTATTGTCAACGTAGCATATTCTGTTAGTAAGAATTTATAGTAAATGTTCAAAATTACCTCCTGCAGATTTTTTTATGTGAAAAAGGTCTAAAAAATCTATGACGCGTAAAAGTGTTTGCCAAAATAAAATTATTCTATTAGGATTATATACGTGAATGTTTATAATTATAAGAACTTGTGGTCAACAAGTTTGCAAATGTTCAGGCCTGGCTGTCGCTTGATTTATCAAAATTAGAAGAGCTAAGCTATAACAGTATTTTTTTACAGAGCTTGAATAACAACTAATGTAATGCCGCGATACGCTTAACTAACCCAATCTTTTGGATCATTCAAAGTCAAACATTGAATTACATACACAAGGTTTTTGTTCAGGTCCAGGAAATAAATTTAACGGCGTGAGGTGTGATTAAGTAATTGAATTCATATTACTCACTCGTTCATTTGAAAATAAAGAAGTTTTGTTGCTAATTTATTAAATTATCTTGTGCCAGAAAGTAATATTTTCCATGAGTTTAGGCAATCGAATTACCATTAACAAATAACATAACTGATATATATATATACATATATATATATATATATATATATATATATATATAAAATACTTGCTAAAATGTTTAACAATGGGTTTGTAGGACTTAAGAAGGGAAACGTTTTTAAACAAACTCTTGAATATACGCATTACGTAAGCAATTTTTCAAACAATTAGTATTTAAAACTAATAGCCTCTATTATCTCAGAAGTAGATTTTTTCTATTTTGAATAAATTGAAAATTTAGTATATTCAAGTTACCTATCTTTTCTGCTTAACGTATTACTTATAAAGTTATCGACGTTACTGGTGACAAAAGTTATAATATCTCATTTTACATGCGATTGTCGCTATAAAATGAGATTTAATAATTATTAATTCTCATACACATGAAGTTCATTACAGTTCGTATATATACACGTAGTATAGAAGTGAATATCATGTCTGTCTTCGGTGAGGTGCACTGATGATCTGTAAAAAACAGTGAAATATCGATATATGCACATTCCGCGCAGATAAGTTTTTCACAAAATTTTTCATTTGTGCTGACAACTTGTACAGTTGATGTCGCGGCTTGTTGCGTCTACAATCTAGGGCAAAAGTGATTTGCCGAATTGGAGAATTAAATGCAACAAATTATAGCGACAATCGCATGTAAAATGAGATTTAATAATTATTAATTCTCATACACATGAAGTTCATTACAGTTCGTATATATACACGTAGTATAGAAGTGAATATCGTGTCTGTCTTCGGTAAGGTGCACTGATGATCTGTAAAAAACAGTGAAATATCGATATATGCACATTCCGCGCAGATAAGTTTTTTACAAAATTTTTCATATATATATATATATATATATATATATAATTGTTATTTTGCTAATGTAAGTACATTTTTATATTTTACTTTATATGGCTAATAACTCTATTAGGTCTGACGAAGAAACAAATACAGTTTCGAAACGTTACGTAGCAACAAATCGTTTTATTTCATGATATATTGACCCAAACTCGTTTTTATTAACAATGAAATCATATTCATATATATATACAGTGAAATCTCCCTTGAACGGACACCTACCGGACTATTCCAATCTGTCCGCTCAAGAGAGGTGTCCTGTTAAGGGAATAGTTGGTGAATTTTTTGGGAATATTAAAATCCATAATGAACCAACGTGATTTTATTAAATATATAAAACATAAATGTCACCTCTGTAAACCAGCACAAAATTTAAAGTAATTGAATTGTACATAATTCCTTCTTACTTATATCTAATGCAACATTGTAAAATAATTCAACAGTTGCCTGGCGAGTAGCTTTCTTAATGTTTTGGTCGTGATAGTGTAATTCTAGTGTGGTGAGTAACTCTAGTACGGCTGCATCTCCTCGATCTTGACTAAATTTTTTTAATTGTTTTACCACATCTATGGCTTGTTGATAAATCGTTAGTTTCATGTTGCTCATTTCTTCCACATCTTCATCCGATCCATCCAGTTCCACAATATCCGACGACTGATTTGTGACAGAGGGCATGTCATTCGTATCTTCTGTTACTAGATTTTCGTCGATGCTCAAAAAGGCCTCTACGTTGCATTCTTCAATCCCTAATGCTGGTGGTACTTTCCACAATTCAGCTAATAGTGATAGAGGAACATTATCATCTGCCGTAAATTCATCTTCTGTGGACATGGTTTTTTGATTTCCAACAATAAGCCCAGCCTTTTGAAAACAGTTTTGAATCGTTTGTTTTGATACGTTGTCCCAAGCGTTCTTTATAAAGTAAATAGCATCTCAAATGTTAATTGATTTGCAACGTTCATGAGCTGAATTTGAACACTCAATTTTTGCTAAAATAGTCTTAACGACAATGGTCCTATAGTGCATTTTAAAATTTTTTATTATACCCTGGTCAAGGGGTTGACATACAGATGTGCAATTAGGTGGAAAAAAACACCAATTTAATGTTATGCAGTTCTATGTCCCTTGGATGCGAACAGGCATTAACAACAAATAGCAAAATGTGTCTGTTTTGTCTTTGCATTTTGCTGTCTAGTTCCTTCAACCATTCCGTCATTATAGTACCAGTCATCCATGCCTTGCTGTTGGCCTTCCAAGTAACAGGCAATTCAGTTACTTTTATATTTTTGAAAGCTCTAGGTTTAGCCGCATGACCTATAACCAACAACTTTTCTTTGTCACCAAGCATGTTAACACAGTGCATGATGGTGACTCTTTCTTTTGAACATTTACCGCCAACGCATTTTTCCTGTTTTAAATGTAAAGTCTTGTCAGGAAGAGCACGAAAAAACAGCCCGGTTTCGTCGGCATTGAATACATCCCTCGGTGAATAATTTTTGAAAATTGACGGTAATTTATTTAAAAATGTTGCTACATCTTCCACCTTAACACTAGCTGCCTCACCAGAAATAGCTTTGAAGCTTATATTATGGCGCTTTCGAAACTTATCTAACCATCCATAAGATGCGTTAAATCCAGTATAGTCTATACCCTCAGCAATTTCTTTCGCTTTACTCTGCACTATGGGCCCTTTAAATTTGAGAACATTAAAATAAAACTTACCTTAGTATCCCAAATTTTTACCTGACAGAGGAATTTCTTTACTTCTTGCTTTGATAAACCACTCGTAGCACATTCTGTCTACATCTGCACCTCCTTTGTTAATAAAGCATCGTTTCTTATTAACATTAACATTGGAGTGCCACACTTTCAATAGATCGTCTCTATTTTGTATGATATTAGCCGTCTGTGTTTTACCAATACCAAAACGTTTAGCTAACTCACGAACACTAAGTTTCTCACTTTTGTATACTTCCACTATTTCAATCTTTTCCTTGAGTGTTAAATAATTTCGTTTAAATGCCATTTTTATTGCTACGTATATGCAGAAACACACGACTGTATGAATTCGGAGTCTCGGGGAAATCCCTATCTACTAACTAGCGTGCGTGCGAATGCCGTTGCGCATACCGATTTAGCAGCCCGTTTCATATACTCGTATGTACTTTGATGTGCGCTGTCCGCACAAGAGAGATTTTTTTAAAGGAAACGGACTGAATTCTTCTGTCCGTGTCCGTCCAAGAGAGTGTCCGTTCAAAAGAATGTGATTTACTTGTAAATTCCATAAGACAAATTCGGGGCTATCACAATGTGTCCGTATAAAGGAGATGTCCGCTTAAGGGAGGTGTCCGTTAGGGGAGATTTCACTGTATATATATATATATATATATATATATATATATATATAATTTCACTGATAATAAAAACAGAATGTGGGTCATTGTAACAAATAAAACGATTTATTACTATGTAACGTTTCGAAACTGTAATCGTTTCTTCATCAAAGTAAGTGAGGATCTAAACATTGCTGTCTACAAATTACAAAGCAAATCATAGGAAATTTTTAATTGAAAAATATTGCCTACGTTGGGACTTGAACCCAAGTTTGCGGTTTGCCGGACCGCTGTTTTACCACTTAAGCCACGATAGACCTTGGCGCAAGCAACCATATGTATGTATATATACCAAGTGATTATTGAATTAAATGATTGAAGTAAATACTCAATTCGGAGACTCTGAGAAATTGATATATATATATATATATATATATATATATATATATATATATATAAGGTAAACTTAATAAGTCGGCGATTAAAGGTCTGGTTCATTACTTCAAAGTATATATATTTAAAACAACCCTACATGTTTCGGCAATGATGCCTTTGTCAAGGGAATAAAAAATATAAATGACAGAATATAAATGTCAAATAATTGAGTTGCTATGGTTTAAATTATTCAAAGATACATTCCAATAATAATAATAAGTCATGCCTTAGAATTCCAAAAAATAGATAGCAAGGTGTGAACATATGTGTTGTTCGCTGCCAGCAGCTTGTGTCTCTTTCTGGGTATGAACCTGTGTGTTGGTTGCTGCTGGTAGCTTGCGTCTCTCTCTGGGTGTGTGATTTTGTATTTGTGTGACCGCGTAAGTGTAGGGTTTTATATGTTAGTGCTCTCGTGCGTGTGTTTAGTGACCGGTCGCGTAAATTTAGAGAGATCGGATAACCAGCCGTTGCGTTTTAATTCATTCATATAATGTAAATATAATTCTTACCTGTCGTTTGTAATTTTTTTTTAGTTCTAAAATCACTTGAAAAAGACTTAATTATATACAAGAAAGTCGAAACGTCGTTAGTTAAATAAATTGAATTTCAATAAAGGTCGCTAAACCAAAAAAAAGCTTATTATTTTAATATTATCCACACGGCCAATAAAATAAATAAGAAATAATTTTTATTCTTATTAACACTAAATATATATATTGATAAATCTTGGAAATTCGGCTATATTCAATATTTAATTAGGATGTTATTTCGCGAAGTAATGTGAAAATGTAAATATTGCTATTGTTAGAAATGCCTTAAGTTACTTATTAAGGAACAGATATTAATATTCTGTCATCGATGGAATTTTTGCTAAATGGAGGAAAAATTTAGGTAGGCCATAAACGACTGAAATAGACATAAGTCACATCTGAGCTTAGAGAATTGACGAAGTGTCATTTGTAAATAATCATATTTCAAATTGACAAGTTACCATTTAACATATTACTAATAGTACGACATGTAGGTTACATCACTTAATAAATCTAAGACATGACTGATTTTATCCATGGCATACTCTGAAAACTTTTTTTGTAGCTCACTCCTTACTTAGCAGCTCATTATAAATAATAATGAATAGTTGTAAGTAAAAGTAATATATTTACCCAAGTAAGTCTAAAGCTTCTTTAGAATTATCTGGGTTACGCTATTATGTTTCTTAAAACGATACTGGTGAACTAAAAACGTAAATATTAAGATGGTAGGAAGTAGGAATTACATATAGATTTTATAATGGATTCGATAAAATTAGAACAAAGTTAAAACTGATATACTGTTTGTTTATTTTATTTTAGTGCACTATATTATATTTTTAACTTTCTTATAAATGTTTTTTACAATTAGTATTACCAGTATATTCTCTAAACTAAACATACTGAAGAAAGAAGATTCTCGGAAGAATTTACTTAGTATATAGTTGCCCACTTTTGTTCTACAATAGAAAATTTTCGTTATTAAGACAAAAATAACAGAGAAACCAGGCCAGTTACGAAACAATCCTGTGTGATGTTCTTTACATAATATGTTAATTCCAAATACATATATGAATGAAACTTTCAAACCAAAAACGAGAATCTTTAGACTTTTATTATCACAATCATCAACAGATAAAAGACGTAAACAAGAAGTCGTACACTGAAATAATCACAATCACTTTTTTATTATATTTCTTGTTAAATGAATACACATATATAGATATGTATTACGTTTGTATTATTTAAGAAAAAAGTTGCACAGGTAAGCGGAAGCAAATGGTGCAAGTAAAGGTCACCCTGATTCTTATCCGATCTAGCATCTATATTGCCTGCGCTTATGTGTGTTTATTAATGCAATTATAACGATTGTTAAGAGTCTTGAATGATTTAAGCAGGTTTTTGTTTGTGTGCATTTAATTAAGTCACCAAATGGCGTAAATTCTAAATTAGACATGTGCAGTCCTTGAATTTATGTTATTCTAGATTGTATTAAAACGTAAATATGTAATTAATATAATGGTTCAAAGAATTTTCACACGCAATTAGAGTTTTTATTTTAGATAACACATTCGCGACTCATTTGTAGGCAGTTTCAAACTGCAATGAGGTATTTTTAAATTATATATAAGAAAGTTTATTTCATTCATTTAATTAAATTTTTTCAAAAGCAGGAGAAAATGGAAAACAAGAAGGCGAAATAAATAATAAAATTGACAAAGCCATAAAAATGTATTATGTTATATCAAGACAAAGGTAAACGTGACATTGTACCGACCAGTATTGCGAATCATGGGTACTAAACAGCGAATGAAAAAAAAAATCCAGTCTATAGAAATAATACTTCAGGTGCCTGAGAGGTAGAACAAGAAGAGTTAGGCTTTGATATAAACAAATTAGTTCATTATTATTAAAAATGAAATTAATTTTTATTTCAGGATGTTATTAATAACGTCAAGTTAATACTAACCTAGTATCTAACTTTTATAAACTTTCTAAATACTAAAATATTTCACGTTAATTACTCTAAATTTTTTGAAATCCAAAGTTTCGGCTTTAGTACTTTATTCTCACATTGCCTGACTTTTTAAATAAGTCAATTTTCATTTTGGGGTCTTATCACATAAATTATATAAAATATATGTCAAAAATGTTATTATTCCAAAATTTTGAGTTTAGTGCTTATTTCCTACATTGTCTCACTTTTTAAATTTAATTTTCATTTTAGGATGTTATTAATAGCGTCAATTTTCTCCATTTTCTCACTTTTTTACTTTTCTAAATAATAAACTAAATAAAATTGCTGAGAAATTAAAAATTTTGATTTTGTACTGGATAATGTTTGGTAAATTGGTTTTGTGGTTCGTTTCTTCTGTATATGATAAAGTTAATTGAGATTTATACCTAGCTCCATCTTTATAGATTGTTTTATCATCTGTTATAGTGCACCACTCGTTTCTTGGTCGTGTCCACAATTACATTAGCATACCAAGATTGATATCTATATTCTCCCTCTAATCTACATATGAGGGTGGATTGATACATGAGGTCTACAATAATGGCACTGTGTTAGTAGTGAGTATAGAAACAACTACTGACCTGCAAACAGCAATTTCGAGTATCGCGTCATAGCATGCAAACTTTCATTTTCATGTGTACCGTTGTTGAGTAAAAGTATCATTTATCATGTGCACCAAGCAGAGATCCGTGACAGAATTTTTAACACTGGAAGGTTGCGCACGTATCAAAATTTCCAGTCCCTAAGCTCTTTATGGCAACGATGGGATGGATGCGAAAGATGTTTGGTAGTGGATTCGACGTACAAAACTCTATTATATAGGAGAAATGAAAGTGTTTGGCAAAAAGTTATTAGATTGAGCAGTATCAGTAATGCATGGGAAGAATCACAGACAAGTGAAGGTACTGATTCAAGGAAATCGCCGGATTACGCAAAAAAAATTGCTTGGAATTTAGGCATTTGTCAAGAAAGAGTCCAGTACATTGTTCAGACGTTGAATTACAGAAAAAATTTTGAAGAACTTCTTAAGCTATATCGACGTGAAGGAGATGATTTTCTTATTAACATCACTATTGGTGACGAATCTTGGGTTTATCATTATGATACCGAGAATAAGCGGCTGTCAATAGAATATCGTCATCCTAATTCTTCTGGGATGCAAAGGGAGTCATTCACACAGAATATGCCGGGTGTCTCAGTTATGTTGTTCCAATGGCGTACCTCCGTTATCTAGTAATATAAAAATTTGAAATTTGGAGGATCTAAGATACACCTAATGTTCTTTAAATTTAGCCTAATATTAATATTCTTTCACTTCCGATTTAACCGGAAACGATACCAACTTTTTTATTTTAAATAGCACCTTGTATATTTTCCTCAAAATTTGAATTCTACTAAAAATTCTCTTTCCCACGAAGTATTACACTTTGTATATTTTAAATATTTAAAAATTGGGATCGTAAAACTGAAGCAATCTATGGAAACTAAAGCAAAATTTGAAATTATTTGTTTGTTAACTTTGACAGTTCATAAAGTGTTATTAAACTTTGTTTCAAGGTTGCTTCGAACAAAGTTGTATTAAAAATGAATAACGACGATTTTACAAATAAGGAAAAATTGAAGATAATCCTCATTTATGGGAAATGTACAAAAAACAGGCGTGATGCCTTGCCGTGTTTACAAAGAGCGATATCTTGACAGACATATGCCAAGCGCTATGTATTTTACACGTCTGGCTTCAAATTTGGGAACATGTGGTACCTTTCCAAAGAAAAAAACCGTTTTTAATACGGATGAATAGCACAGTGTTGGTGTTTTGGGGAATGTGTTTACTAATCCGCTTATTTCAAATCGAAAAATTGAAGCAGAATGTGATTGGTATCTCTCGTTCTTCTATTCAACGAATCCTAAAATCCGCCAAATTCAGGCTTTACGAAATTCGCCTGCATTAAGGATCAGGAGATTATGGCAGAAGACTGGCGTTTATTGCATGGCTAGCGACTGCCTACGAAGATGGCATTATTAGCTCAATATTATAGACAGATGAGAGCCACTTTTATAATAATGGAACCGCAAGTAGACATAATTACCATTATTGGTCGGTTGTAAATCCTCATTGGATGAGAGAAACCAACTTTCAGAGAATTTAGGGAATTAAAGTATGATGCGCCATGATCTATGGGTACGTTATTGGACCAAAGTTTTATGAAGGAATCTTGACTGGTGAGGCATATTTAGAATTACTTCAGGGCGAATTTCCAGGTTTTCTTAAAAATATTACGTTGAATATACGTGTCAACACGTATTTTCAGCATGATGTGGCACTCGCTCACAATTCTAGAATTATGACTGATTATATTCATCAGATTCTCCCTAATAAGTGGATAGGCACACATGGACCAATAGGATGGCCTGCAAGATCACCCGATCTAACGCCTCTTGCAGATTTGGAAGATTTAAAAAATAAAATTAGGAATGAATGCGCAATTCTTAATGCCGAGGTATTAAGAAGTGTTAGCTCTGGTGAACTTTTGCATCGAGCCGAATGATGCATTGAAGCAAATGGACGTTTGCTTCACTGTTACATTTCGAACATTTTCTTTAGCATATTTTCTGGCGCTGACGGTTCAAGTTTGGTGCCACTAAGAGGTTCATAAATCCCGTTCATGTATAAATAAAATTAACAAGTATAATATTTTTCTGATTTGTTTATCATTATTTTTCTGTTATTTCACTTTCAATCAAATGTTTGAAAACCACTCATGTCTAAATGAATATTGTTTCTAACAGAGATCTTAAAAATGCATTTTTGGGAAGTGTATTTTTGGTACTTTAAATTCAAATACAAATTAATGAACATGTTTTTCGTAATTTTCGTCAATCCCAATTTTTGAATATTTAAAATACAATTTCACCTCTGTTTTGAAGTCTAAATACAAAGTGTGATAGTTCATAGGAAAGAGAATTTTTAGAAGAAATCAAATTTTGAGGAAAATATACAGGGTGCTATTTAAAATAAAAAAGTTAGGGTCATTTTCGGTTAAACCGGTGAAAGAATATGAGTGTTGGGCTCAATTTAAGGAAAATTAGGTGTATATCAGATCTCCAAAATTTCAATTTTTTATTTTATTAGAAAACGGAGATACATAATTTAAACAACATAAATGAGACACTCGGTATATCGAAAGGATCAACGATTAATTGAATAACATACTGCAAAACTTTACGATCACTAAAGAATCGGAAGGTCGGAAAGAAAGATTTTACTTGCTGTGAGGAGACTGAAATTCACGTTTATTTCGGTCCTTCGTACAGTCCTGGCACCTTCAGATTTCTGGCTGTTCCCAAAGTTGAAGGCGATATTAAAGGGTCAACATTTTTCAAGACATTGAAGTTCGGGCTGCTGTTCGAGTAAACAAGAAAGTTTTTTCATAGACGAAAAGAATGGATTCAGCGTTTGGAGAAATGTGGTGCAGTAAATGGTTATTATCTGGAAAAACAATGATGTGCATTGGTAGTACAATAGATTTATCTCATTTTAAGACGGGTTTCACTATTTTGCATTTTCTTATGCTTATTTTATAGAGCTGAAGATCTATATATTAATCCGCCCTCGTATATGCAATTGACAATATGCAATAATTCGCAAAATGACCTAGTCGGATTTATATAATATTAGTTCTGTGCCTGTGTATTTTTATACAACTATTTAATTCGCAACTGTATTTCGTTTCATTTAATGAAAATTGATAAAAAAATGGAATCTGCTTCGGTTCAACACCCTTTAATATCCGTGTTATTAAAGAATTTAACATAACAAAATTTAGCACGAGGTTAGTTCTAAAGACATTAATAGAATATGAACAAATGGATATGTCGTTTGCGCGAAAAGAAATTTTGTTCAAGTATATTTGAATAAATGCAGAGGTTGCACAATCTTTCTTAAAAAACAATTTAAATGCCGGAGTGGTTTGCTATGATTTATGTATAATTCTAAGACTGACTAGAACTACATATGAACACAAAATATTAGTTATGTACTTATACAGCTATTTAATTCAAAACTACATCTTGTTCTATTATGTTAAAAACAGTAATAACGCGAAGTAAGAACTGTAACAGTATCTGTTCAATTTCTGTGCCTAATAATAGTACTAATGTTATAGAAGAACTTGATATACATAATTTAAATGCAATATGAGTGCTAGAAATCTGCAGAATTCTGAATTTCTGTTATTAATGTAAATGCAGATATTAGACAATCTTTTCAAATTATTGTGAAACAGGAGCATCTTTGAAATAAGTGCATTATAACTAACATTTTTCTTTCATTCAAATTTATGCTTAAGAATGAACCAGAAGAATCAAATCTTCCAATTTCTTATTTGCTGCATGTAACGGAGTATGTTGTAGACAATTTAATTGTCTTGTAATTAAAATTGTTTATTTAATATATAATCAGAAGATCGAAGTATTTAGTGCAAAAGAAGTATATCGGAATGGTTGCATAGTGTTACCAAAATTTAGAGCAATGTATTGATATTAATTTTTTTGCGAAATTCGGTAGGTCAGTAAGGACATTGCAAATTCCTTTACTTCACCGCTGATGTGTTCCTTCGATGAAAAAGGAAAGTTCACGCGATTTTATCTTAATTTTCACAAATTTAATAATAATAATAATAATAGCTTTATTGTCTAACTGTCAGCAACCAATTACAGAACAAACGAAAGATTACACACACATATGTATAAAACAAACATAAAATAAAAAGATAATTATATCTAAAAATAAACATAAAGAAATACATGTACACATGTAACACATGAAAACAATAAAAAAAAGATTTATTCATATTCATAGTCTTTTTGTTCTCTATGTTATGGCATTAAAAAAAATGTCTTCATAAAACACCTCAGCAATTCGGCACATGGTCACGAGCGCAGAGCCCTGCAACAAGTTGGTCCTAAAAAAAGGTAAAGCAAAGGTAGGAGAGGAACGAGAGAATATACGAAGAACGTGAAAGTTGACAGAGGAATGTAAATAAGGACAATCAATGGTACTACGAACAATCTTCCACACAAATCTCGCTCCCAGAGTATCTCGTCGATGGGTTAACGATTGTAAATATATAAATATAATGAGGCGACCAAACAGGAGAAGCATATTCTAACTTAATGAGGACAAAACTATAGTACATAATTCTGAATAAAGACATAGAAGAGAAGAGTTTGCAAGTACGCAGAACAAAACCTAATGTCTTCGAAGCAGCGACACACATGTTATTGATATCTGGCACAAAAGTTAAGCGGGAGTCGAACAAAACGCCAAAGTCCTTTATGTTATCAACCTTATTAAGTATTGAATGATTTATAAAATAACTGGAGTCAATCAAATTAACTTTTTCTGTATAAGAGACGTAGCAGCATTTCTTGATGTTCAATCCTAATTTACAGTTGGAGCACCATTGGGAGAGAATGTTCAAATTCGCCTGCAAATGCAACACGTCGTCCCATGTTTTAACGGGGGAATATATTTTCAGATCATCTGCATAGGCAAGTAGTGCACAAGACACAGACGACAATAAATCATTTATTTAAAAGCACAAGATAAATAGGAGAGGACCCAAATGTAAACCATGTAACCCAAATGTAACCTCCAGTTAGAGGAGAGAATTCAAAGGATTTATAGCCGTTGTAGAAGATATAATGAAGTCTACTACTTACTACTTACTCTTTCGCTTCCAGCTAGTAGGGAAATTAGAACATCGAATTGCCATGTTAATAATGAAAGTTAGCGGTTTTACAAGGGCAAAACTTGCATAATGTAAGATAAAGTTGGGAATTGAACCATTACCCGCAATATTTTTTTGCGGGAATTTTGCCATAATACTAATTACTTCGTCTTCAGTTACAGATGCTAATATGAAAGGCGTATAATTAGTGTTCTCTTGAATGTAAGTGAAATCGCTACTCATAGAGTGAACAGAAGAAAATTTGTTGGCAAATGCATCAACGATACCTTGAGGAGAATCTAGGAGGGTATTATTATGAAACAGAGTTTTAGGTATACGTGTCGTGCCCTGCTTAGAATGAATGTATTGAAACACATTTTTCGAATCAACCTGGAGAGATTGTTCAACTTCTGGTGGCATATTCGGTAGCTATATTACTCCTACAAATGGTCCGGAGTCGTTGAAATTGGTTATCAAAGAAGTGGTTACGGGAAGACCATTTGCGTCGGTAATATTCTTTTAATTTCAAGTTACAGATGATATTATTTGAGAACCATAAAGGATATTTCGATTTATTTGCTTTAGCAGAATATTTGGGAACAGACTTATCCAGTATGTTATATAGAACATTGTAAAACGTCTTAAGTGCATAGTCAACATTAGTAAAACCCTCCAAAAATTACCAATCCGCATGAAGAAGATCATCATACAATTGAAAATAATTCGCTCAACGAAAATTGTATCGTAAATTATTATTTGAAGGAAATGCGTTTATGTGTTACACGAAGTAGAAAAAGATAAAGAGATAGATAGTGGCGGATGATACAAATCGACTGAAACAAGTGGATGATTCTCAGGTGTTATATTTATATCAGATGTAAAATTAGCAGTAATAAGATCAAGAAGACGATTGTTATATTGTATGGTTAAGGTATTAAATTGTTTAAGATTTAAAGAACTGCACAAACAATTAAAAGCATAACATTTAGCACAGGATAATGGATCATTTATAAATTGTGGCAAGTTAAAATCACCAAGTAGGAGAACAGGCTAATCAATCAAAATGGTCTCAAGGGCTTCACAAAAAAATCCAAGTCGTGAAGAGAAATATTCGGTGGAATATAAACCGCCACAAGATAAAACGCAGTTAGGCCGAGTTTACAATTACAAATAACTACATCAATCAAAGGAACAATAGAGGAAAAGCAAATATTGTCAACGACCTCATAAGAGATTTCATTTGACAAAGCAACAAACACACCACCACCCGTAGAGCGATCCACAAGAGAAAATTTTCTGTCACATCTTACAATATCATATGATGGAGATACTATTTTAGAGTTCGAAACTAAATTGTCAAGCCAACTTTCCGTAATAACAATTATATCATAAGATGATTCACAGACTGCAGTAAAAAAGAATGAGTTTTTGTTTTGAGGCCAAGAGTGTTCTGGTAATAAATTTCAATAGGAACAGACGAACCGTTAGACTTGTTCAGTTTAAACTGCTGGTGATGGATGGTATACCATTTTGATACTTAATTTTCAAGTTTGATTCACCACTGCTCAATCGACTGTTGAGCTCCGCCTTGACATTCCTGTAAATCTGCAGCTGCATCGGAGTACGGTCTCTATAAATTGAGAATGTAGAAAATCTTGGCGTAGCTCTTAGTTTAAAAATGTTTCTCGACACCGTACGAACAGTATTATCAGAAGAAAGCACACTTTAATGGGTCTACGACGATTGGTAACACATGCATCGAATTTACCCAGTCTCGAAACCTTCACACTCGTATCACTTATCTGTATCGCAGAACAAAGATCATTAACCATGCCAGCATCCAAAGCAACCTGCTCATTATTGCTATTGCAACCTGCCTCTGAAGAACCAAATATAACAACATTACTTTTACGTTGATCACGATCAGATATTTCCTGTATGATATGTTAAGTATCAAGTAGAGAAACAGTATTAGAAGAGTTCGAATCAGATAGGGATTGCTTTAAAATCTTTATATCTTCCTGAAGAGATACGATGACATACTTTAGACCATTGGGATCGTTACCAAACTGTAAACAGCTCTTGCAAGTCTATCAAACACCCGATTTAGTATGAATTTTACGAGCCTCCGCAGTCGAAACGTCAACACAATGAATCTTGAAAGCCCTGTCGCAGATACAATAATTAACGAACTTATGCGGCTCATCAACCGCTTTACAGCAAACACACACAGCAAATTTAATTAATTAATCTAAATAAACAGAATTATCATTTTCATAAATGCTTAAGTGCAATTATAGAGCACTAGGAATTAATTGAATAGCGAAAAATAATAAATTATTATATGATTTAAAGGTGCCGGAAGATTGTGTTCGAACAAAAAAATCTGAATTGTGTCCTGATAAGAAAGGAATTGAACATCAGAACAATGTACCAAGTTGAAGTGTGCTCACTTTCTAACAAACAAGCGATTTCGCTAGATCATTCAGTCTATTTTTCTTGACTTAGCTTCGGACGAGTTCTGCCAATTTTCAAAATTAAAAAATGCTTTGGAAGATCTAATTTTCTAATACTAGGGAATATGAGTTCTATGCCTCTTTCCAGAAATAGGAACCGCTTAGCGTGTATACACTTCCTCGTCGTAAGAGGGTAGAAATGTTGATTCAATTTTCGCTTCTCCAAGATTTAAGGGTAACGGAAGAGGAAAAGAAAAACAATTAGCACACTCGAGCAGCGAGAGTCTCAGTGTCGGTCGTCCGACGCTCTTATCACTTCTTTCAGCCGTTAATTTGAAAAAATGATATTACTTATTACAACACATTGGACTAGTACTAATTTTTTTTTAATTATTAAAAACTGAAAATATTTCAGATATACCTATTCATTTCTTGTATTTACTTATAAAAAATTTAAAAAAATTATTTAATAAAAATTAAGTAGCATAATTCAAAATGACTTATTGAGCTCGAAATTCATAATGGTACAAGTGCTTTTATTTTCTTTTTTAGTTTATTTTTTTCATGAGAAAGTGTATAATTAAGTCCCTAATATTCATAACCGTTGATAGTCTTTCACTATTAACGTCTTTCACGACATTTCTTTACTTCGTTCTGCCCCATATATCAGATTTAATGAAGAATAATTAAGGTTATTAATCAAAACATACGTGCCGAGCCCCTTAGCACACAAAAGATAACTTGAGTAAACATAACGAAAAAAAGACAAACAAACTTAACCGTTAAGGTCAGAGCATATCACGTCATAAAGAAGAATCATCCACTAAATAAATAACGTTCCTTCATGAATGCAGACTGTGTTGTTACTGTATTTATGTGTATGTATGTATGTATATTTAATATGATCACAGCGAGAATAAGAAATAACTGTAGTATTAATCTAGCTTGTAAGAAGATGTATTTCCTGAAAGACATTGAAATAATTGAATTAAGTTGACTATTTATTAAAGTTTCTTTGTAATGATTTTCTTGTTATTGTTGATGAACGAACTAGGAATGTTTAATTAAGTTATGCTATAGAAATGACATCACTAGTTAAATCAAGAGTTTAGAGAAAGCATATCATTGTCTCCGTCCATTAAATTAGGACCAGTTTGAAGAATTCATAAAAAGTATTTTAAGAAATATCAATTCAGGTATAAATTATTATATTTAACATTATATCTTAACACTATCCGTGTTATTGTAATATATGTTTTTGTTGTGTATATATTTAGTTATACAAATTAGGCGTGGTATTCCCTAATCCTTTCGTAAAGTGCAGTTTATGCTTTGACGATGATCACAAAAGAAAAGTGCTGTGACGTTAAAATAAATTTCAATAAGCTGTTTTTGTAATTCGTTTTGGTGATTTGGATAAATATACATTCAATTGTGCAAAAATTAAAAAAAAAAAAGAAAAAAATTGAAAATGTATTAGATTCATGCGTATATTTCGTCAAAATGTTTTTATTCTTTTTAATGTTAGAAAATTTCGTGACATGTTTATTCGAAACAAAAACTCACAAAACAATAATACCCACAACACAAACAAGCAAACAAAGCTACCTGGTGCAGAATTGTACACGCGGTTTATCTAAACAGAATGTCGCTTGCAACCTGTTCAGTGGAGTCGGTTGTCAAAAATTAAACGCGCCACCTTGTTGAAGTTAAAAGCAACACCTTATACACTCAGCGACGCAACGAGAAAAAGGAGCTCGTAACACGTAAATCAGATAAATGGTCAAAGTTCGAGTACTTCAAATTCCAACCTTAATAATGACGATGATAATTTATATACTTTTATTAAACACCTATAAGTTAATAAGCCTGAAAGGCAATTCAGCTATATAGTTAAGAAAGTTAATACTAAGATAAATAAAAAAAAATATATAAAGATCTGATCTAAGGGTCCACACACAAAAGTTGACATAGCTGGAGACAAAACACGTTAGAAGATGTGTATGCGAAATGCGAACGAAACCATTTCCAACTTGTGATTCGGTGAGCGTTTCAAATTCCATATATGCACTAATTCACCTTCTAAGTAACTCTGACACAACCACTAAGATTATACAGAAATTAGTACTACTAATAGCACTAATAAAAGGTATTAAGGCTGCAATAGTTCCTAAAGATTACCCGGTCAGCTTAGTGACTGAGGGAAATGTAGGAGCTATACAAGAGGCCCTAATGATGGTCATAGATAGGGCGCAAAAGGCGCCGAGGTTTGAATCCTCCCGTCATATGGACGGCTACTATGGAGTCATCTGTGCAGATGAAGACTCGTACAACACTACGAGAGATTACTTGGAAAAGGAAACTGTTTGGAAACTCGTGAAGAGCGAGGAGCTGCCAAAACAGCAACGAGTTTTAGCGTTTCTGCCTGAGACTAAAAAAGAGGATCTGACAGTGGGCTTGAAAAGACTCGAGAGGCAAAATCCAGGGCTTAAAGTGGACCGATGGATTACCCTCAGTTCCAGGTCTTCGAAAATAGCCTACATGTGGGCCTTCGGATTGACAAGGAGTCTGAGGAAACGTTGGTGAGGACTGATTGGAGACCTTACTATCGCTTTCAGAGGGCTAGCTTTGTAACCCTCGAAACAAAAAAAGACCAGAAACCAGTGATGCAGGATGAGGGTACTCTAGAAGAACCTCAGGCATCAACCTCTAAGGGTCAAAATGTTGAAGATTCTTCAAATAAATCTTCAACATAAGAAAACAGCCACAGCGGCACTTTGTCAAAGGACGCTGGCTGAAGATATCGATATCCTCCTCATCCAAGAGTCATGGATAAGTAAAGGTAAGGTGGGAGGACTAAATATTAGGGGAAGGGAGCTGTTAGTTGGTGTCCCAGACACTAAAATTAGAACTTGTATCTGTTTCAGAGACGAACTGGACGTGATGCCTATCATGGAGCTATGCAGTGGGGACATGACGGCAGCCAGGATCAGTGTCGATGGGGGGATATTAGAGACGACAATTGCGTCTTTATACCTACCCAGTGACTCTCCAGAGCTACCAGGGCCTGATCTTGAGGCCTTGGTGGCATATACCAGTAAGAAAAATCTGGAATTGATTATCAGCGCAGATACCAATGCTCATCATAAGGCTTGGGGCAGCAAGGATAACAATTATAGGGGTAAGTCTCTCTTTAGCTATCTCTGTGGTACTGAACTTGACTGTCTGAATCAAGGTGATAAACCGACATTTAAGACATCAAGGGGGGAATCAGTTATAGATATAACCTTATGTACGTTGGGAATACGGGATATTGTAAGGGGGTGGCATGTATCCGACGAGTCGTCGCTCTCTGATCATGCGTATATCCGCTATGAACTATGTACAGATTTAACGGAACCCAGACTATACAGGGATCCCAAGAGAACAGACTGGGGCTCTTACAAGGAAGACCTGCTAGCGGCGACCCGAAATATCCCTGTTAGAATAGGGAATGTGGAAGAGCTGGAGTTGGCTGTTGAATGGTTGCAACAGACCATTCTTTCCTGCTATGAAAATAACTGTCCCCTTAGGGAGCACAGTATAGCTAAGCGGGCTGCCTGGTGGAATGCAGAGTTAACCAATTTAAGGAAAGAAACTCGCCGGTCATTTAATAGGGCGAAGAAAACAGGTAATTGGAAAGCCTACAAGGCTCTCCTCAATAAATACAATGATAAAATCAAAGAGAGCAAAAGGAAGGCCTGGAGAAAATTCTGTGAGGACATCGAAGGTGTTCCTGACATGGCCAGAATAAACAGAATTCTCAAAAAATATCCTTCCAACGCAATTAGATCTATACAAAAATCGGACGGGAGGTGTACCATTACCGTGGAAGAGACTTTAGAGTATAGGAATGATTGGGAGATATCAAACGAAATCTTCAAGCCCCATTTAATTAGATGGGCGATAGGATCGTTTGAACCAGATAAATTCGCATGACCAGACGGAGTGTTTCCCAAGCTCCTTCAAGAGGGAATTGGTGAAATTATGGGTCCTCTATTGGAGATATTCAGGTCTAGCCATGCTATGGGTTATGTCCCTCTTACCTCTTTTATGTTGAAGACTATGGAAAAAATGATATATTTAAGTATTAAGGAAGGGGCTCTGGATAGATCTTCTCTACACCCACTGCAATGGGCATACCAGATGGGAAAATCAGGTGAGGATACCCTGCATAGCCTGGTGAGAGGGCTCGAAAGGAGCCTACACTACAAGGAAATTGCACTTGAAGTTTTCTTAGACATAGAGGGAGCTTTCGATAACACCTCGATGTCTTCTATTATTCGATCTTTAAGAGATCGAAAAATAAAAAGCATCACATGCAACTGGGTTCATAACATGCTGCGTAGCTGAGTAGTTCATGCCCAAATGCAAAACAAAACGATCTCCATGAGGACAACAAAAGGATGTCTTCAAGGGGGCGTATTGTCACCGCTACTATGGAGTCTAGCAGTGGATAATCTCCTCAGGACATTAAATGACCAGGGAATATGGACGCAGGGGTTCGCCGATGACATTGTCATAGTGTCCCAGGGGAATTTCCCGGGGACATTGGCGAGCATCATACGAAATGCTCTGCGAATTGTAGAAAGATGGTGCCTTGAGGAGGGATTAACTGTCAATCCTCAAAAAACCAAGTTGGTAGCCTTTACCAACATGAGAAAACTAAATGATCTGGGCAGCGTAAAGCTGTTTGGACAAGAGTTAGAACTAACCAATGAAGTGAAGTATCTAGGCATAACACTTGATGCGAAACAGAATTGGGGACTGAAACCAAATGTGGTCACTGGTTGTACACAGCAGTAATAAGACCAACGATTACCTATGGAGCAGTTGTCTGGTGGAGGAGGACGGAGCGGACATCGTCGGTGGGGCTCCTAACGACTCTCCAGCGACAGGCCCTGTTGGAAATCACGGGAGCTATGAACAGCACGGGAACCGCTTCCATGGAGGCCATCGTGGGTCTCCCTCCGTTGGAACTATTTATAAGGGCGGAGGCAATGGCTGCGATACTGAGGCTGAAGGCCAATGACGTATGGTGTCCTAACAAAGGTTGTAGGGAGCCATACAGATATCACAGGAACTATACTGGAAGAGCCGATATTTCAAATGCCGGTGGACAGTATGGCACCTGAAATTATGTTTACAGCTAAGCTGAACATACTTATACCGACCAGGGAACAAGCAAAAAGTCGCTCGATCGATTGTGGTGCCGGCACCTGGTACACTGACGGATCACAATCTAGTCAGGGGGCAGGTGCAGGCATATGCGGAATGTGCCCTAGAAGGAAGATATCGATATGTCTGGGGAAACATACTACGGTTTTCCAGGCCGAATTGTTAGCAGTCGCAGCCTGCGCCGATGAAATTCGGGAAGCCGGCTGCGCAAGCAAAAAATTAACATAATGACTGATAGTCAGGCGGCTATTAAGGCCATTATGAACCCATCTACAAGGTCTAAGCTGGTTAAATATTGTAAACAGGTCCTCAATAACCTGGCACAAGACAATACAGTGTCGCTGATATGGGTGCCAGGACATGAGGGAATTAAAGGCAATGAGATAGCCGACAAACTGGCCAAAGAAGGTACTAATAGAAACTTCATAGGACCAGAACCTGTATGTGGAATCACTAAGGATTCCGCTAAAAGGGAGATCTGGTTATGGCTAGAAAAAGAACATAAAAATAAATGGAGGTTAACGGAAGATCAACTCCATACCAAAACACTACTAAGGGGGCTAGACGTAAAGTTTTCAGCCAATCTAATTCGTAGTAGCAAAAAAGAAATTAAAATAATTACCGGGTTAATAACCGGACATTGTCCTTTAAGGAAGCATTTGTACACCATGGGCTTGGTTAGCGAGCCCTGGTGCAAAAGACCAAAATTGGAAATGCAATCTTTAGCGAGTATAAGTTGCACCTGCATGCCTGCGTTGCGCTAGGTTTAACCAGGTCTAGCAACGGCAACTAAGACAAGGAAATACATGATACGAACTCACTAACAAGACTCAAAGGGAGGACCAGCGAAGGAGGAACTAACGAAAAAAGTAATTAGTGAAACTGCACCAAACACACCAATCTAGCATGTACAAAACTAAACTGGAAAGTAATCGTTTGACAATGTATCAGAACGAATTCTAAAATTACATGAGGTGCTATGGTGGTTTGAATGAACTGCCAACAGTATGCTTATCCTACTAACCAAGCCTCAATAACAACGACAACACATGGAAGGAAAGATCGTTATGCCCACAACAGACCGAAACCAACAATTGAGATCTTAAATCGTTAAATACTCGTAAGTACAACTTCTAAGGGATATAAAAAGGAAAACAATCGTCATATGTAAGACAAAAATTTATGAAAAAAAAAATTATAAATGGTGACCATAAGTGTTCACTAAGAAAGAAATGAACGACTTTCTAATATTGAAGGTGTTACGACAAAGGATAGGAGATTCCCTATTCAATATTAAATCTTTAGATGACACAAGGCCAAAGTAGACAGAATGGAAGATATTATGAAAGCAAAACAAAAACATAAATACTAATAGAAATTTTACGACTGCGTTAACTATATATTAATATTAAGGAATTAACAAAAGTTTTATATAGGTAATAAGAAGGGGCATATTATACTGTAGGTAATTAGTAATAAAAAAAGGTTTAACTATAGTTAAGGTAATTCGTAAATTTCAACGTAACAATCGTTCGGTCTTTATAGTTGTAGATCTCTCGCTTTCTACAGTTACAGTTCTTAATGATTTTATATGTTTTGAAAAGCTTTCAGGTAGTTTATTTTTAAGAGGTATTGAAGCATTGGTACAGAACATTTACCAAAATCACCACTTCCATAAATAACTTCCTCCTCTGTCTCGAATTTCCTTCCGGCGAGAAACAGCTCGAGCTTTGGAGTGGAAGTCTGAAGGCCCTAGGTCCAGTAAATAGGGTGGTTTTGACATAAATTATTAATTCAGTTTTCTATTTAATATCATTTATACCCAGAAAGTGAGTTTTAACTAATTTTAAAATATTGTGCAAAAAATATTAATTCGTGAAAAACAAAATCTGAGAAACACCTGTAATAAACATAATAAAATTGTGAAAGTAATCCCCACCAACACGCACATTCATAGATACGTCTATAGTAGCTACACGATTAAATTTAGTTGAGTAAAATTTTTGATAATAGCATGATATACAAAAAAACGACGTTGTTGTAACGTTATGTTTATAAATATAATGTTTAATCAGGAACTGTCTACTACATCCACCAACAAAACCAAAAAACGGTATTAACTGGGCTGTTAACCCAGATCAACCTTTAAATCACATGTGTTTTGTTGTACCCAAACTTCGGTCTAATTCCTTAAACGATCGCAAGCATTTAAAATAGTGGGGTCACTTAAGTATATCAGCTTAGTCTACCAGTAGTGTAATATATGTAAACAGAGTTGACTACGTACGGGGGACGAAAAAAATTGTATTCGTGAGGGCGATAACTAAACACCGCTATTCTCGGTCGGCTCACAGAGGCGCGGGCAAGCGAGAAGTTCGGGCCACTCACTTTACCAGCGCTTCGCATGCTATATGTATGTAGTACATAAACATTTATGATAATGTGAAATTACGCGTGGGTGTAATTCGAGTGGAAAGCATTTTTCAAATTGTTATTTCAGTAAAGCCAACATGCGTGCCTACCTAAGTGGCGGTGTTTAGTGATAACTCTATTGAACAACCGCTATTGGTCTCTGTTTTTTATTTTTTCTTGATTTAGAAACTATTTTTCATTATAAAACGCCCGAATGTTTAAACTTAAATAATTTATTAGAGATCGTGATAATGTAGAATTTATTTTTTATTTTGCATTATTTCTGCACGTTAAAAACAACTACATTCCATATACATCGATTTAATAGAACATAAATCATGAAGTAAATAGTATTCTCTTCTCCATCATCTCTGTATATGCTTTTATATCCATTTAGAATATCCGTTAGATGTCACGAGAATATCTGAATATCATTTACACCATTTCCAGCTGTAATTCAGAAGCCGTAAAGTTGAATTCGGAATCCGTCACATGTAATTCAGATTAGATAGTTTAATTTCAGAAAGCGTCAATTCTAAATAAGATTAGTAAATTTAATTTCAGAGTGTATCAATTGTATTTGAGATTTATTACTTTTAATTTCAGAATGTATCAATTGTAATTCAGAACATAATAACTGTAATTCAGATGTATGCCAATGTCTTGAAGTAGGCTTATAAAATTATAAACGTCAGAATTTCTTTATTTACATAGTTAGTGCCAGTTATCACAGTTACTACGAACTGTTTGCATTGTATTTCAGTGCATATACATTAGGTTTGGTGCAAATAATGCATTTTAAAGACAATTGTGGTGTTTGTCGGATAGCAATGACAATGAATACTGCAAAAAATCTTATTCCCTTGTATGCATTTGCTTCATGCAAAATGCTACAATTTACTAACTACAGCTGCAAATGAAGAAGTCACTTGTCCTATATGCAGAGGAGTCTTAACTGGTAGTGAAGATGTTAAAAGAACAACTTACATGCATCACACACAACAGGATAGCCAAAAAATTATTGTATGTGCTAATAAAGGAGAAGATTAGACTACGTTGGCTATAGCATTAGGAATAAAGTATAAAACAGCGTTTCACTGGGTTTGTTCGGGCCGAGAGGAGATGTTATAAAAAAAGAAGTAACAAACCCAAGTTGTTAACTGAAAACCAAACTGATCAAATTATTTCATGGTTAGAAAGAGATTGTACATTAACGCTGAAACAGATTCAAAACAAAGTATTAAGAGAATTTCATGATGTGTCTATTTCTACTGTGGGAAATTACTTAGAAGAAAGGTTGCTAACTTTAAAAAGTGCACATACGATTGCAAGGGTCATAAACCAATACATTCAACCAGGAAAACAAATAGTTTGGGTAGATGAGACAAACTATAATCTATTTTGCCGTAGAACACGCGGTCGTTCAAAAATTGGTGATAGAGCAGTACAACTCCTTCCTGCAACGAGAGGTCCGAACGTGCATCTTATAGGAGCGATTTATGCAGTTGGAATCATTTCTATAGAGCGTCGCCGGGGTTCTTTTACAGCAAAATTGGTAATAATTGGTTAACTACAATTTTGCAGCAGTGGCAGCACATGGGTAATCAACTAACAGACTTAGTAATTGTTTGTGATAATGCCCTATGTCATTCAATTTTCGAAATATTTATAAATGAAATTTATAATAATGGAAGAGACACTTTACTAAGGTTACCTCCTTATTCACCCATGCTGAATCCTATTGAAACTTTATGGTTAAAAATAAAAGCAAATGTTAAATCAACACTTCGAATTCCAAACATAAATGCTCCTTATGTTGGGGACAAAGATATCTGATATATGGAACAAATTATTTACCAAGCCAAAACAATGATAGTTGGAGGAGATTATGCTCGTGCCGTTCACCACTCTATACATTTCATGCTGCTGTTTTGACATTGGAAGATATGGCTGTTGGTCAATAACTTTCTATGTACTTACATGTATACACATACCTATATATAACCATATAATTATTATAATTATGTTTATGTTTTAGTTTTGTTATACCTTGTGTGTATATAAACAAAAATAGTCCATCTCTGAATTACAATTGATAATTTCTTAATTTCAATTGACACTTTCTGAAATTAAATTTATTAATCTCAATTACAATTGATACATTCTGAAATCAAACTTACTATGTAATATGATTTACAATTGACGCTTCCAAAAATAAAACTCGTTAATCTGAACTACATCTGAAGGATTCTGAATTACAGCTGGAAATGGTGTAGTAGGATAAAATTTACTACTTGGCGAACAGTGAACCATCAGACGATACTTGATAAACCCGCACCGATGAAGACAGAAACGTATGCGTCTATGGTTGAAGTGAACACTGGTTAAATACGTGGTACATGTTCATGTGTACAGATACAGATATGTATATGCATATTTATATCATTGTGCCCATTTAGAATGTCGAATATTTCCTTCTATAATGCAAGTTTTCGAATATGTAAATATATTTGAGGATTTTCAGAATCCTGAACTATCTCAGAGATGATTGCTTCAAAAGAAGGTACACTTTCTTAGAATATGATTGCATTTCTTTTCATAATTGATTTTGCATCAATTCCTTGAATGGAAAGGAACGACATGTCGAAATTTTAATAGTTAGTAATAATAACCTTCTAAAAGTCCAAACCACAAATGACGAAGACTATATTGTTTTTTTTACATATAACAAAATACAACTAAAATATAAGGCGTTGTGATAAAAAATAATTTCTTATTAGGATAATGCACGTGCTCACACTAGTATTACTACCACATCACCCCGAGCATTTTACTCAATCTAATTCCTTTTGATTTTCATTTATCTTCGAAGCTAACAATTTTCCAAGGAGATCAGAAATTGTCATCAGATGAAGAAGTCAAAATCGTTGGCGATTTCTATTTGTTAAGGCTTGAAGAAAGTATTATTCCAAGTTAAAATAAAACTCTAGAACATCGTTAAATTGAATCCATTGATGGTTTAAAGCAGGAGTTCTCAAACCGGTACTCATACCAATGGTGGTACATAGAGCTTGCAATGGTGGTACATAGGCAGAAGCAATAAGTTTCTCTTTTAAACTAGAACCATAGAATGCACTATAAATTGTTGGCGGTGTAATAAGCGACTCTCGATTGTTGCTAACACAACCGTGCGTAAAAATACACTGAAATGTATTATGCTCTTTATCAGTCCTAATGGATAAATGGGATATTAGAGAAACAACATGAAAATATTTGTTGAAATCTTGTACCTGTACCTTCAAGCTCTGCTAAAGAATCGGCTAGCTACAACGAGAAAATTACTTCGGAAAATACGAAAAGTTGTAAGATAATATGATCCTGAGTACATTAATTTTACACAGCCTCAATGTATAATTTGCTTTGAAATTCTTTCAAACCAGAGTAAGGAACTTTTATTATTGAAACGTCATCTAAGTATGAAACATTCAATGTTATAAAACAAGCAAGAGAATTATTTCGTTCAAAAGTGTTCATGAGATGAAAGGCACAAAGCAGATTATGACGTCTTTTATTGATAGTACTGCAAAACTAGTGGAGGCATCTCTCTTAGTGAGCTTACGAATAGAAAAATGTGGAAAAGCTCATACAATCAGTGCAATCGGTACAAGAGTTGTTGTTACCTACTGTGAAAGATATGGTGACTTGTATGTTGGGTGAACCATCAACTAAACCGCTAGATACGATGTAAAGTGACATCGTTCGTCGTAGGATTCAGTGACATTAAACGTTAAAGAAAATATAATAGCTCTAGTCAAACTAGTGAATTTCTTGTCACACGACTTGTTGCGGGTACAAATGTAAGAAACTATGCTTAATTCATGGTTTAAGTACATTATATATGCGAAACTAAAATTACAGAGGAACTACCGCTGATGACATTTTCAAGTAAAGAAATGGCATTTTTTAAGAAAATGGATTGAACTGGAAGCAGTGCGTCGGTTTCTGTTCTGATGGCGCTCGAGTTATGACTGGAAAATAAGGAGGTGTTACTACTAAAGTAAAATCGATTGCATAAAATTGCACCTACAGTCATTGCAGCATCCACATAGAAGCTTTAGTAGTATAGCATATACTTGACCAATTTAATGTGTTCTGCAGGCGCCAGTCGAGGCGATTAATTTTATAAAATTTCGGGCACTAAACTTTCGTCTATTTTCTAGATTGTGTTCTGAAATACGCACTGACTATAATCAGTTGCTGTTACATACAGAGGTGAGATGGCTGTTACATACAGAGGTGAGATGGCTATATTCTAAAGTTTTTGTTGAAGACCGATTTTGAACTACATGATCGATTGACTGACGAGTTGTAGATCACATTAGCCTACTTGCTGAAATTTTTAATCACCTCAATGACTTAAGTTTTAGTTTGCAAGGTAAAAGAACAAATTAATTTTCAGTAGACGACAAAATAAAGGCATTTCTCAAGAAATGTAAAATCATCTGTAATAGAGTTTTTAATGAAAACCGCAGTCTTTTCATAATTTGGAA
The DNA here is from genome assembly GCA_935421215.2 of Melolontha melolontha. Taxonomy (NCBI): domain Eukaryota; kingdom Metazoa; phylum Arthropoda; class Insecta; order Coleoptera; family Scarabaeidae; genus Melolontha; species Melolontha melolontha. The sequence continues at coordinate 83,678,176 of OW285242.1, read as the reverse complement.
CATTTGTAACAAGAGCACGAAACTAAAGTAAATGATGATTTTATAGGAAGAATATTTTAGGAAAACTATTTTGAATTACTGTGGATAAGAAACCCATTCATATTGGATGACATTTGTGGAATTCTAACAAGAAGGAGTCCTTGATAGAACTATCTTACGATAGAGGTTTGAGAATGGAATTGATTATAAATAAGAGTTAGGTGATATTTGGCAAAGGGCTTACAATGATCCATTACTGTTCAGAAAGGCACTATTGTTTTGTCCATTTACAACCACCTATCTCTGTGAAACTGGATTTTCGGTTATGTAGGCAATAAAAAATAAGTTACGTAATAAACTCAAACGTTGACCCATATTTGTTAGTTAACATTCGTCTATACTACTTATCTTAACAAAATTTTACTTTAAAGTAATACTTGATTGATTGAAACCATTTTGGAAAATATTATTGAATCCGCTACATAGTACATATATATATATATATATATATATATATATATATATATATATTATATATATATATATATATATATATATATATATATATATATATATTATATAGTATACATATTCATAGGTTGCATTTACAAAATTATTAGAAACAAAATCGCAAAAAAAGGAATATCGCTGGATATATATACCAAAGTACCGAGAAAATGTTGATTAGTAGGAAACCTCAAAGTAATCAAAAGATATGAGATATAAATAGTATAAATAGAATTGTTAAATGCTATATCAATGTGTATAAATATTCTATTTATAAATTAAACAATCTTATCAAAGTTTGCTGGTACTGAGATTATAAATCGTTTTCAATTTGAAAGCTCTTATAAAAATAAATAAACAAATAAGAGGAAGATAAGTCTTGTTTTGTATAATTTTTAAATTATTGCATTTACGTAAAAGCTTATGATAGTGTACTAACATATTATCTAAAGCCCACAAATATAGAATGCACCCTATTTCAAAAATAAAGTTTGAAGTCCGTCTGGACGTATACATACGTGATATTACGTATATACACCACCGCTCACAGAAGTTGGCCGGTTACCATACTCTTTACTCCATAATAACTAAATTCTTCTTAAACACTATCAAGAATAATTTAAAAGAACATTAAATTTCCACGAGCAGTTTCTATACACAAGTGATTTATATAATTGTCAATTATAAGGAATGAATCAACTAATTATAATTGTAATTGGTTTTACTATAATCATGTTTGATTTACAATGAAAATAATCATAAATCATATGATTAATTATTTTTAAGTTGCTGAATTATAATTATTCGTTAATTGTTCATTCTGAAACACGTAAATTACATATATATATATATACATATATATATATACATATATATATATATATATATATATATATATATATATATATATATAGTGTTAATAAGAATTAGATTTCTTATTTATTTTATTATTCATTTCATTTATTATTCAGACCAACAGTACTGAATAAAGTAAAAACAATTTTAACAGAAAACAATTATCCACCACAATTTATACAAAAAATTATAAGACAGAGACTTAATAAAATATATAACAAAACTAAGTGCCAAAACAAAAACAAAAAAACCAATGAATTAACATATATCCCTACACCCTATATAACTGGATTATCCGAAAAACTAAACAATATATTTAAACCATTTAATTTTAAAATAGCACACTAAAGCGGAAAAAAACCTAAAATTCCTACACACCAAACTAAAAGACTCAATACCTACACTAAAATAATCACATACAATATATAACATACCCTGCAGAGACTGTGACAAAGTATACATAGGCCAAACAAAACAGTTGCTACAGGAGAGATTAAAAGGTCACAAATACGCAAAAAATCAGACTGCTTTAAAAAACACCAGATGACACTAAAACATAATTTTGAGTTTTTTAAATACATATATTTTGAAGTAATATACAGACCTTTAATCGCCTACAGATTAGGTTTACCATATCATACCAAGGTCACGAAGTTATTATATATATATATATATATATATATATATATATATTTAGTGTTAATAAGAATTAGATTTCTTATTTATTTTATTATTCATTTCATTTATTATTCAGACCAACAGTACTGAATAAAGTAAAAACAATTTTAACAGAAAACAATTATCCACCACAATTTATACAAAAAATTATAAGACAGAGACTTAATAAAATATATAACAAAACTAAGTGCCAAAACAAAAACAAAAAAACCAATGAATTAACATATATCCCTACACCCTATATAACTGGATTATCCGAAAAACTAAACAATATATTTAAACCATTTAATTTTAAAATAGCACACTAAAGCGGAAAAAAACCTAAAATTCCTACACACCAAACTAAAAGACTCAATACCTACACTAAAATAATCACATACAATATATAACATACCCTGCAGAGACTGTGACAAAGTATACATAGGCCAAACAAAACAGTTACTACAGGAGAGATTAAAAGGTCACCAATACGCAAAAAATCAGACTGCTTTAAAAAAACACCAGATGACACTAAAACATAATTTTGATTTTGAAAATACCAAAATAATAAAGCAAAAAAATACAAAGGCTAGGGAGGTCTTAGAAATTATCCATATTTTCAAAAAACAGCAGAACAATCAACGACCGAAACGAGATTGATGAACTTTCTAAACTCTATTATCCACTCATTAAACAATAGAAGACAACCGACCCCACCCACACACACCAAAAAATTTTTATGGTTTCCCATTGTAAATACATATACTATGTTTCTCTAACACAAGTGCCTGACCATTTGCTAATTTTAAAACGAAATAAGAAATTTCAATTCCACAACAAAGACATTTAGTCACACAATATATTCGAAGTGAAGCGGTTATCCCGGAAAAGGTCTCGGTGCAAGTTTCGAACCACACATGTTATAAAAAAAATGTGTTTTAAAACAGAACAAATCGGTGAGTTTTTATATCATTCAATTATCCTTACCTTATTATTATTTTAATTTTAATATTTAATTCATTCATACAAATGTAATCATTTAATTTTTCCTTACTTTATTATTATTTTAATTTCAATTTTTAATTCATTCATACAAATGTAAACATATTTTCTTACCTTTCGTTGTATTAATTTTTTGTTTCTAGTCACTTGAAAAAGACTTAATAATTAAAAGAGTCGAAACGTCGTAGAGAAAATTGAAATTCATTAAAGGTCGCTAAACCAATAAAAAAGTCTATTATTTTAATATATATATATATATATATATATATATATATATATGTATATATATATATATATATATGTATATATATATGTATATATATGTATATAAATTGAGGCATTGCAAGAAGGGTTTCTTTTCTCTGAAAGAAACAAAGAATACTTGTAACCATAATATTTATATCTAATATGTACTTTAATACCAAGAAGGGGAAAGATTGATTCAAGTTATAAATACGTTATTTTGACGACAAACTTGCTTTGAAATAATTAACTTATTTTTCTATTTTTATTATAATGTTTACTTTCAATTTTTAATTCAAATTAATATTTAACGCGTGTTTATTCAAACAAATGTAACGTATTTATTTTCAAATGTATTTGAACAATTAAGCCCCGCCCACAATTCTAACGGTGCAATAACCCGAAAATAAACCGATATTGCCAGAGTGTTTGTAAACACATAAACATATGTTATTCAACCAAAGTTATTTTATAAATCAAATTGTAATTTTTTTACTGTTTTACTCTGTAAAAATGTCTAAAATAATAATATTCGAAAAGATAATGCAAGTAAAGAAGGGGGCGATTTTGCGGAAAGTTATGCAATTAAAAACAAGTGAAAAAGTAAGCGTCGGTAATTAGTCGTCACAGTGAGAGGTCACGTTTTTTGTGCTCCGAATTAATTAAAACAAATTGGTGAAATTATTAAGTTCTGGAGATTTTTGAGTCTACACAACGTTACTCACACCTACGATCTACCTGTAGACAAAGTTTACCATCTGCCGACCAATTAGTTCAAGAACTACGAATTTTTAAAGTTTCAATACGTTAATTACCCGCCATAAGTTTCACCGTGCAACGACCAGCATCTTGGTACGCTCGAAACCGGTCATCCGAGCAAGCCGCCGTCGGACTTGGAGATTTCAAAAAACTCAAGTCATCCCGAGGGACCATCGTAGAAATATTATCCAGTTTCCCGTTGTGAAAACCAGCAGAACACATGAGCAGGAAGCAACGGAAGCTATATCCGAAGACTCAGGTTTTTCCTAACTTTAACCATATTTTACGCGCCATTTTTACTTGCTCATATACTTTTCTAGAATTTTCTTTGTTTATTCCATAACTAACTATTTACTTTGCTTTCACCGATATTATATCACTGTAATTTTTATTCCACTTATTTAAATATTAGAATCCACTATTTGTAATTTTAAAAACTTGATTCTATGTTACTTTTGTAAACTCTTTTAATAAAACAACACCTAATTGCACTTGTCGTACACCATATTGTTAGACTATAAGAATACCAACCGTTGAGTGTATCTCCCGTATTGTTATTTGTGTGTCACGAAAATTGTTAATATAAATTCTAAAACTTTGCTAGATAATTTTTTATTAATAAAGTTAATTGTCAATATTTTACTTTGGTTTTCTTTGTAATATACTTGAGATATTGTTCCGATCCCAACTAAATAAACTACGTACATAAAGTCAAAGTGGAGAGAGGTGAACCTACCTTAACCCTGAAGAAATTAAAGAAGCTAGCCGACGACGAAAATAACCAAAAACAGATAAGTATTGAACGAGCCCGATTTGAATTGTATATCACTTTTTATAACATTTTCTTATACAACAATTCACAGTTATATAACATTCATTCTTTTATATACATACGTTTTTATATATATTAACAATTCGCAATATTACATATAGAGCCCAACGTTTTGGGGCGTGCATAAATATAACCTCATATAATAAACACATTACCGATATATTAGATAACGCTTGTCATATTACATTTTGTCAGCCCAACTTTTGGGGCCTTTATAACGATAATAAACATTCTTAAATATTAACCAATTTAGAAACGTTACATTTGGCGCCCAACGTGGGGCGTACTTCTACTCCACATTTCAATAAAAAGCCACTCTATTGTCAAGTATATTAAGAAGGAACACTTTCTCAAGTAACAAAGTTTCGTGGCACAAAGAATTAATAAAAAAAAAAAACCCAAGGAGAACCGTTGTATTCGCATTTACCATACTGTACTATTTGTTTATGTATTTGTTATTTTGTCTTTGTGGAACTTCAGAGAGAGAACACAGTTTTGCATTTCAGGGGATTGCCGTATTCGAGACCATCGGTAAGATATTCAAAAGGTTGTTACAGGGAAATATTAAAGTGCAGACTCATATTTTTTTTATATACATATATTTTGTTATTTGTCATTGCATTTACGTGTGTACATTAAATCCAATAACACTATAAACAATAATATTTTACAACCAAAATTTTAATAATATAATTACAACTACCTGTACAAATACTAATATAACTTACAAACTAACTAAATATTCTCTACAATGGATACAAGACACAGAGCTAAGACCCCGAAAGACGCAGTAGAAGAAGACCGGAGTGAACAGGGGGACACTACAGTGCCGCAACCGTCCGTTTCAGGGGAAGCCAGTGTTTCGCCTGACAGTAAATTCATGGACATGTTCAATATGTTAATGGCACAAATGCAAGAATTAAATACCAAATTAGATACTAATAACCAAGAATTAAAACAAGATATAAATAATTCAAATAAAGATTTAAATAACAAATTGGACACCAACAACAAAGATTTAATTAACAAATTAGACACCCACAACCAAGAATTAAAACAATATTTAAATAACAAATTAAACACCAACAACCAAGAATTAAAACAAGATTTAAATAACTTAAATAACGACCTGACAACGAGATTAGAAGTTAACCTAATTAACATAAATGACAAAAAAGTAACTAAAATGATTCCGGACCGAAAGTTTAACCAACCGCTCAGATACAAAAATAAAATAAAAACACACAATCAATCTCGAATAAAAGACGGAGCTTATCACAACTTTTTAATAAACAATACTCAGGAGGACGACAATATTAAAGCACTGACGACAGGTAGAAACGAACTCAACATATTTATAATAGAAAATTTGCATCTCACATATACAACCAACAACACACATATAAATAATATTTACCCCCGAAACACTAGTCCAACTTTACAATACATAGTTACATATACAGACATTAATAATGTACTGAATATGGAAGGTACTATAACCCATATAATTACTTACAAATATTTTAATACCTACAATATCCTAAATATGATACTCATCATAAAAAACATTCATATAACACGAGGCCGAAGCCACATGATATTTTTATACCACGGTAATGGCATGGTAATACCAAAGGTACGTCGACGAAAAATTAACAGTTTAATATAGGATGATAGAAGCTCGGTGTTCTATAAATACGAAGACGACCTAAGCTAAGATCGGGATACGATTTATTAATGACTGATAATTATACATAAACTAAACTAAATGCACAATTATTAAACATAAACACAGATATGATAAACACAATTTAATAAAGAAAAGAGAACACATTACCAAACAAAGATAACGGATGTATAATAAACAAGACAAATAATGATAACGGCTACAACATGTTCTGGAAGTTACAAAATATAAAATTTTACCAATCACCGGAGGAATTCATAAACATAGAAGACGCAGGGGACGCCGTGAATGAAGTATATTCTCTACCCATTATTATTTTACAATTCAGCAACATAAAATTTAATTGTTTAATCGACACCGGAGCCGAGATTACATTAGTTAGAGAAGATCTGGCAAAACAAATAAAGGGATACGAACAACACGTTGTTAAAACTAAGGGTACCGACATAGTTACCGCAAATGGAAGAAAGATGGGCACTGTCACCAAGCAACTCAATACCGAAATAAGAATAAACGAAATCGGTTATTTAATTCACTGTTACGTAATAGAGAAGTTACAATATGACTGTATATTGGGTATAGACAATATCAACAGGTTGAAAATGATATTGAATTTTGAAAAAGGTATTTTATCAATTGGAAAGAACAATTTAACATTTAATAAACATTTGTCCGTAGAGGAAGTGCACGAATATAATACGTATAAGAGAGAAGTTTTAGCAGTTGTAATAAATAATTTATTAGAATATAATGTACCGTACTATAGGAGAGCAGAAGAAAGGTTTATTGATAGAGTTGGAAATGATAATATTATAAATAATGAATATATAGGAGTGAATAATAGGCCAGATTTGTTAGGAACGTTAGATAGTTACGAGGGCGAAGAAGAGGTCAAGATTAAGGAGGATTTACAGACAACTGACATTATAAATGATAAGAATGATATAACGAATATAATTGATAAACAAGAAATACCTTATACAAACGTCGTACCGCAATTAATTAACATTTTAAACGAAAACATCACTTTAATAAATAACGATATTGTTTTTGCAAAAGGATATGAACATCCAATTAATATTGACAATGACTGCCCATTAATAAGTAAGAATTACCCGATTCCGTACTACTACCAACAGAAAGTTAGTTTAGAATTAGAGAGATAAGAACAATCCGGAATTATTGAGAGATCGAACACATACTTTATTAATCCCATTGTAATAGTTCAAAAGAAGGTCCCTATACGATTAAGAGAATCATTGGTAATAATACCTACGAACTTTTTGAACCCGAAACAAATTACATTAAAGGTAGATATCACATAACTATGTTGCAAGACTACCACACTTAAAAATAAAGTATTTTTTTATATATATGTACATAACAAGCCGAAACAACTTTCAGAACAAAACCAGCCAAGCATGTTATAGTCCGTAAGCCAATAATAAATACTAGATTACTATATTTTATTATCTATACTAATCACAAGTTTACATTTAGACTAGGCTAATTAAATTAATCATATTATTATTAAATAAGAGAAAGAAAAAAAAAAAGGAAGAAGAAAATAATCACTTAATATTAAAAGGGGTTTTCAAACAAAAGAACCCGAATAACAAAATAAAACAATTAACTTTAATGACAATTATTAAATAGGGAATTATTAGCTAGAATAATACAAATAACTACTTATAGAATTCGAAATATTTTTAACGTGAACACACACATTTCATTAAATTTTCATCAGATCACTATACTGCACTTATATATTTCTGTTTTACTCCTAGATACGGTTGATTAAAAGCTCTCAACAAGTTTCTAACTTTTAATCAAGGGGGAAATTGAGGCATTGCAAGAAGGGTTTCTTTTCTCTGAAAGAAACAAAGAATACTTGTAACCATAATATTTATATCTAATATGTACTTTAATACCAAGAAGGGGAAAGATTGATTCAAGGTATAAATACGTTATTTTGACGACAAACTTGCTTTGAAATAATTAACTTATTTTTCTATTTTTATTATAATGTTTACTTTCAATTTTTAATTCAAATTAATATTTAACGCGTGTTTATTCAAACAAATGTAACGTATTTATTTTCAAATGTATTTGAACAATTAAGCCCCGCCCACAATTCTAACGGTGCAATAACCCGAAAATAAACCGATATTGCCAGAGTGTTTGTAAACACATAAACATATGTTATTCAACCAAAGTTATTTTATAAATCAAATTGTAATTTTTTTACTGTTTTACTCTGTAAAAATGTCTAAAATAATAATATTCGAAAAGATAATGCAAGTAAAGAAGGGGGCGATTTTGCGGAAAGTTATGCAATTAAAAACAAGTGAAAAAGTAAGCGTCGGTAATTAGTCGTCACAGTGAGAGGTCACTTTTTTGTGCTCCGAATTAATTAAAACAAATTGGTGAAATTATTAAGTTCTGGAGATTTTTGAGTCTACACAACGTTACTCACACCTACGATCTACCTGTAGACAAAGTTTACCATCTGCCGACCAACTAGTTCAAGAACTACGAATTTTTAAAGTTTCAATACGTTAATTACCCGCCATAAGTTTCACCGTGCAACGACCAGCATCTTGGTACGCTCGAAACCGGTCATCCGAGCAAGCCGCCGTCGGACTTGGAGATTTCAAAAAACTCAAGTCATCCCGAGGGACCATCGTAGAAATATTATCCAGTTTCCCGTTGTGAAAACCAGCAGAACACAGGAGCAGGAAGCAACGGAAGCTATATCCGAAGACTCAGGTTTTTGCTAACTTTAACCATATTTTACGCGCCATTTTTACTTGCTCATATACTTTTCTAGAATTTTCTTTGTTTATTCCATAACTAACTATTTACTTTGCTTTCACCGATATTATATCACTGTAATTTTTATTCCACTTATTTAAATATTAGAATCCACTGTTTGTAATTTTAAAAACTTGATTCTATGTTACTTTTGTAAACTCTTTTAATAAAACAACACCTAATTGCACTTGTCGTACACCATATTGTTAGACTATAAGAATACCAACCGTTGAGTGTATCTCCCGTATTGTTATTTGTGTGTCACGAAAATTGTTAATATAAATTCTAAAACTTTGCTAGATAATTTTTTATTAATAAAGTTAATTGTCAATATTTTACTTTGGTTTTCTTTGTAATATACTTGAGATATTGTTCCGATCCCAACTAAATAAACTACGTACATAAAGTCAAAGTGGAGAGAGGTGAACCTACCTTAACCCTGAAGAAATTAAAGAAGCTAGCCGACGACGAAAATAACCAAAAACAGATAAGTATTGAACGAGCCCGATTTGAATTGTATATCACTTTTTATAACATTTTCTTATACAACAATTCACAGTTATATAACATTCATTCTTTTATATACATACGTTTTTATATATATTAACAATTCGCAATATTACATATAGAGCCCAACGTTTTGGGGCGTGCATAAATATAACCTCATATAATAAACACATTACCGATATATTAGATAACGCTTGTCATATTACATTTTGTCAGCCCAACTTTTGGGGCCTTTATAACGATAATAAACATTCTTAAATATTAACCAATTTAGAAACGTTACAATATATATATATATGTGTATATATATATATATATATATATATATATATATATACAGGCTGATTCATTTTTGGCCCTCACCATGGGGATCTCTCTTATTATTGGAGATAGAGTATAGGTTTAAATTTGGCAAACTTGTTAAATTTTGTGTTTGTTATAAATCCGTAAAAAAAAATAGACCTGTGACAAATGACCTTCGTTATTTAAAAAAAAAACGCGAAAACCCCATTTTCTTCTTTTACCTGTAGCACCGACATTTGGCCTTGTAGAGAAAAATAAAAACACATCCTTGTGGCCATTTCTAAACCTCTATCCAGTGGTGTACTCTAAATTTTTATACGACGTTTCGTTTCTTTCTGTCCATCATCAACTATCTAATTTCTTAAAGGCGCCATATTGGATTTAGACATCTTCAGAAAGAGTTTTTTTTCTGATTTCAACCATGTACCACATGCTGACTAAAGTTTTTGACATTAGGTTTTATTTGAAAGAATAAATTATAAGATTAAATAAGGTAGCCTTTGGAATTTCAATCTGTCAAACATTTCATTTATTGTTCATTAATAATACAAAAATGTCATACGCTAACGAAGAGAAACGAGATATGATAAGTATTTTTTATTCTTCGAACCGAAATTCAACAGTAACAATATAAAATTTTATATAATATTTTATATTTTGTATTCCCTTGACAAAGGCATTTTGCCGAAACATGTGGGGTTGTTTTAAATATATATACTTTGAAGTAATGAACCAGACCTTTAATCGCCGACTTAATAAGTTCACCTTATATATATATATATATATATATATATATATATATATATATATTGTAATAATACTGATGGTGTAGAAGATAATAAATGATATGATGTTGTTATAAATAATAAATAATATATTAATAAATTAATATTAATAAGTATTGGGCCCCAAAATGATATTTAAATTTATATATCTCTGTCATCAGCAGATCAATGAAGTCACTCTTAATGTAATACACAGATGTCGTAGAGAGCAATGAGAAGCTTAAGAATTGTTTTAATATATGTATCCCAGGTTCAAAGTCGGTAGACATACAAATATAGTTGTAATAGTGACTAAAAAAGATTATTATAAATGTTGACTTCTATCTGCACAAATAAAGAAATAACACATTTACGTTTTATAATAAAAAAAATATTTATTCAAATATAGAAACCTATATACATACTTATAGGTATTCGGTTACAGCTGCTTGTTGGTGAGTTATAAAACTACTCTAAATCAATAATTAATTCGATATATCATAAGAGGTTATGAATATAAATAAATTAATAAATCTAACATTTACCAACTTAAAATGGATAAACAATTCAGGTAGGTTTATTTTGGTGTTTTTAAGTAACTATTCTAGAGAGCAGTGTTTAAATGATTTTTATATAACTAATTGAATCAATGCTTTAATTAATATGTAACTTTTAATTATTTGATATAAGATAAAAATAATGGTTAAATTACAAAAGGCCTGTGTTTCTAGGTGTTTTCTAGACTGGAGGAGAGTCGCAACAGCTTCGGAAGCGGTGTACAGCCAGGAAAAAGATAAGATATAGGTTATTTTCCAACTTTGGTTATGCAGGATGAGGAAATCCTAGGTTTCAAATTATATTCAATATTTATAGCACTTTCGATAAGTTTTCCAGGTATGTTTCAAATTGTTTCGTTGTAAATTTTTGGTTATTCGTGAGAGCGTTCCATGATGATGATGCTAAACTCGTTAAATTGTTCTTGTGTCTCGTGTTTTTAATGTTCAAATGGATGAAATAATTACTATGCACTTTTATTAATAACAATTATAACAATATTGCAAGTTTTTATTAGATTTTATTAAAAATATTCGGAGCAGGTAAAATTTAGATGTCTACGGTTTTAAAATTAGGAAAAAGACGATATTGTCCTTTGTTATATTTCAAAGCCTTTTAATGTGCAAATTACCTTGACTTTTATCTTAAAATAAATTATTTTAAAATAGAATTTTGAATATAAAAATCATTCAACTGGATTTATAAAATTATTTTGAGAATTTACAAATATGTATGGATATAATTTTAACAACTGATTACACTGGCTGCGCGTATTTCGCATTGATCATTTTGCGCGCTTTTGCTGTTTAAATAGTGGGCGTGTCTAAACTAAGTTTATTTAAAATAAACAAAATTCACAAAGTGTTATTCAATGCAATCAATACATATCCCTATCTATTTAACATCTCAAAGGAATATTAAAATAATCTTTTATTGCTCGTTGTACCGTTTGATTGTTCACTTTAGCGTTTGATTGTATTACGGTTTCCGCAATCATCTAGATTTCGTAGAAAGCTTTCAGAATATTTTATTATTTTTTTAAATAGTTGCAATCTTCCACTAGCTATTATCCTTTATTTCTTAATTAGCTATTATCCTTTATTTCTTAATTTTAAAGTTATTTTCATTTCAGTAGCACTCAACTTTTTTCCTTTACCCATGTTTCGAAATTGTATTGTTTTTAGTACATCAATCTTAAAAACTCCTCCCCTAAGAAATTTGGGTATATACGAAAATTGGAATTATTGAATTGATTCGGCTTTTATTTGATGATGGTTCATAATTTACAATAGAAATAAAACTGAAGTTAAAATATTCGCTTTATTAACACGTAATCATAAAGCGACAGTTGTTTCGCCAGCATAGTGGCTTCGTCAGGTATTACTACATGCGAAATAAATGTTTTTTCAATGTTTTGAGCTGAGTCCCCTTTAACAAATATGTTCCATCACTTGGTTTTAATATTTGTATTAAAACTAAGTGAATCGTCACCTCCATATTTAATAGCCAGTAAGAGACTTCAATCATTTACTGTGAAATCATTAGAAATGTTAATGTTTGCGACTGATAGAGGGTCAGCTATGCTTGATTTTAGCCGCTTGCTTAATTCTACTTTGATGAAATAAACTAATAGCACAGAGTAAAGCAGTATTTATCAAATCTCCCAAACGAAAACGAGAATTGCGTTAATAGTGTGCTGATATCTCAGAATTCCAACACCAAGTTTTCGCCCAGTGGTAAACGCGGTTGCAAGCTGTGTTCCATTATTTTCAACATTTCCATCCACTGTGATCCCTAATGTTACAACTTGATACAAAAGAAACTGCTGCCATTAAAGCAAGTTAATTGAAATTTCAAGACTATCTAGTTGGAAATTGATTTACAAATTAGTTTCAGTAACTACTAAGTAATAACGAATACCATCACATCCTTACAAACGTCTTCATTGCAATCATTACCGTTAGTCGAATTCTTGCAAATAATAGATAACGTACAAAGAAGACATATTTATAATATTAGTGTTTAAATCACTTTTATGACAAAAAGATGGTCATAAAAATAATTGATACACTGGTATACAAATTTTTCAAGTAGTCCAATGCTGCCATGCTCAGTTCGTGGATGTCATCAGATAAACTTCTTCTGCAACAATCGTTTACTATATGGGCCATAGTTTGTCCCACATTTCCGCAATTGCAGAGGCTAGTATGTGCTAGTTTTCATTTATGCAGCATAGAGTTACACTTTCGGTGGCCTGTTCGTAACCTATTTAAGAGGTCATTGCCTACAAGGGCGCTTTACGACCGGCAGGTGTTTTTTAAAGGCTTAGAAATTAAATCTCTATTCCTCAATTCAAGGTGTTCTTCGAGTAGGGTTTTCCAGAAATCACTCACAATGTTCGGTCTCCTAGATGCAAATCTGGTCGTGGGGATGCTCTCCAAATCATCGTGTATAGATAAATCAATGTTGTTGATAATCGCAGCGAGACGTCTGATATCAGGCGGGACAATGTTAGAAAGAATCGTTAGTCAGAGGCTAGGTATGGATCTAACAGTACCGGTGACTAACGTCATTGTATAGTTATATAAATAAATAATAACAGTGCTAATATAGATATGTTTACTTGCTTCACAAACATTACCATTACATCATTAGATGTCGAACAGTCATTTTCGTTATATAAAAATATTTTTTCACTACTGCACTGCGAAGAAGGTTCAAGGATACGACAGCCATGATACTGATGTTCAGTTGAACAAATTTGAAATTTTTATATTATAAGTTTCAGAATCTGTATTATTTTAATTATAAATTATAATTATAACTAATGAATTCTTAATTAAACAAAGTTGCGTATTTTCCAGTTGGACGCCAATGATAAGAAACCGTGATTAGCAAACCTTAATTATAAACGTATGATTGAAAAATAAGTAGCGGCAATTTTGTCGAAGTGAAAGCACGATACATATAAATACATTCTGAAGGCACAGTGTAAATACCACTTCTTTAAAAAACATTGCATGACTATAGTTCTTTTATATTACAAATACATATACATATTTAGTTAACGTATTCGAAGATTTGTAGATCTTGTAAATATGTGTTTACATGTCGCGAACTGTGCAACTTATATAATATAACTTACCAAGATTCATATTATAGAGTTTTAGAAACTAGGAGTGGTATTTATTTTATTAGAAAATATTTACTTTAATATTTAACATAATATGATATAATAGGTACGTGCCTATCTGAAACATTACTTTGGCTATTCAAATTCAACATTTACAACACATTAATTTGTAAATTAACATTACTTTTTAATGAAAATAAAATCATTAAATATATTAGTCTTTAAGAGCACTTCCTGTGTTTGTCGAAATATATTTTCGTACCGTGGAGTAAATAAACGTGTCATAAATATTGACTAGACGTCCAATATATACCTACCTACAGTTCAATGCAAAAAGGTAAAAATACCTTAGATTAGGCAAGCGCTGTTGTAAAACTATATTCTTGAAAACAAATATCATAAACAGGAATTATCGTTTTCAAAAGAAAGACAGGTTCCATGCGGTATCTAATTGATCTTTTAAAAGTAACTAAGCGGAAATTATGGTGATACAAAATCTTTGTGTTCAATTGTTATTATGTTTACGTCTATAAATTGTTTACATGTTCGAATATTAAAATCAATAATAATTTTTAATCTGGATGTTCATTTTTATAAATATGTACCCAGTATTTACATGTATGGAGTAACGTAATATAAAAGAAATAAAAAAATTGTTTGTATTGTGCGAGATTAATCATCAGGTTTATGCATGAATTCGTAGCGTTTTTATAGAACTTTAAATTAATTAATTTTTTACTGAAGAAATCCAGTGGTTTGGAAGTGAAGTAGTCGTCGAGGAAATTTTGATGTGCGGCAATCTTATTAAGGAAGATTCCTCGAAGATTGTTTGATAGAGAGCGTAAGACATATAAATCTCACGGAGCGATATCAGGAGAATAAGACGGATGTGAAATGACTTCCCAACTGAGTTCTTGAATAGCTGCTTTTGCATGAGGCGAGCATTATAGTATATATTGTAAAATTACTTGATGATGTTTTCCTGGTCTTTTTACAAACTGACTGAATTGTTGATAATAAATATCAGTCACTTGAAAGTGAGCCTCAAAATACATTCTAAACTTTCGCGGGTAATAAATTTTTAAGAACTTTAGCGATACAACAAATGTTATTAACACTACTTGTATGCTCCAGACAAAGTTTAAATGTTTGATATGTGGGTACCTTATATATACTCGCACATAAATTTCTACAATCCGACAAACTTTGTACCAGAATGCAGACGCAACACGTCGCGACAACAACCTCCCTGGTTGTGAGGATAAATGAAATAATGTGTGAAAGCCTCTCTATCCCGAAACGTAAAGAAATCATCAGTACACGATTTTGGAAGACGGACATGACTTTCATTTCTATAATGCGTGTATATATACGAAACATGTTGAACTTAATGATATGATAATTAATAACTGTTAAAATCTTATTTTTATTGTCGCCAAATTTGTTACGTCAATTTCTGCAATCCGCCAAACTAAATTTGTGCCAGGATGCAGACGCAACATATCGCAACTTCGCTGGTTATGAGCATCATATTCTCTATCATCATATTCTTTATACTTTATAAACTTCTCATTTCCACTTTATTAGCCATTAAGATTACCCTCCTTTTCGGGGGGCGTTGTGTATTTTGGTAGGCTTCCATAGATCCTCGAGTACTTTTGCCTTAGCCCGTCACAAATTCTGATTAATATAAGTTAGTTTCCTTTCCTGTATTTTAAATTTCTTACGCAAAATTTCGCTAACCATACCCATGTTATAGATGCTTCCTTAGAAGGCAATGTCCGGCTACCAAATAATGATCCTTTTCGATTCTTTTAGTTAGAATGAAATCTAGCTCTCCTAACAATTCTTTGACCTTCGGTAGTCTTCTATTTCTTTACAAGTTTCTTTCCAATCAGGGCCAAGTCTCTCTAAGAAGTTTTCTTTTGATCTTATCTTGTCCTTAATATTTTTACGTCATTGCACTCAGATAAGTAATACAGTGCTGTTTTTTGCCAATCTATTGAAAGCTTCCTGGAGATATTTAAAAATTTGGGCCTGGTAATAGATTTCATCCTAATGGTATTTATGATCGTTTGACTAGCAGTTGTTATGTTTATTCATCTTTTTGCGCACCTTCCTTTTCTAACGTCTTCAGCAAAAGCTGTAAATCCAGAAAACTCAATTTGGAAAATCGAAGCATCTTTTCTTGAGTTCAGTGACATTTTACTTTTACATCCAAAAGTATCAGCTACTATAGTGTGATTAAATTGCAAACCATTCGTAAACCAGGCGATGGCGACACGATTGCTTCAGTCTCCAGCTGCCTGGTCGGTATCGAAATATACAGTTTATTTGTAAAAATTATTTCTCGTGCTCTACTGTCCGCTCTGTAGTATCTGTGTTTTTTTCCAGATATATTTCACATTTACAGTTTCCTCTTGGACTAGAGTACATATTTTTTTCAACTGTGTTCTCTATAATTTTATTGCTTTTTGTTCACAATAGAGTGAGCTAGAGTTTACTTATGGCAAAGCAATGGTTAATACTTTGTTGGCATAGAAATATAGTCATATTTAGTTTTTAATTACTTACGTGTAAACTTTAATATGACTCAAATATATTATATTATTTATAAGGCTCCATATTTATAATTATCTGCAAATACAGGTTTTATTTTGATCTGCTTTTAATTAGTAATACTAGTGTTTTCGTTATTGACTTCTACTAAACTCTTTGCTAAAATACTAATGTAATATTTTGGATAAAATTTGTGTTTGCTAAGTATATCATTAAAAGTTAATATTTGTTATAAAAAATATTCGGTACCCACTAATCATGTATAAATTTATTAGTATAAGCAATAAACTAGTTTATTATTTAGTAGAAATTATTTAAAATCGTCTTTTGAAACTTATGTGAATATTATAGGAGTTTATTTAATGATATCGGAATGATAGGTCATTTACTCTATTTACTTTATTAATTTACAAATTCCTGTTCATATGTTCTATTTGTATAGTTTTTTAACGATCTAGTTCTAGTAATAAATATTCAACGTGATGAGTTATAGACGAGTTATGTAGTTAATTAACAATAATTATGCTGTATATTTGTTTTATTAATAAAATATATATAACAAACAAAATATTATATTATGTGTTTTACTGTAACGGAAGTGAGTTTAAAATAAATTTAATTTAACGTTCATAATGTACAATATTATAAGCTTTTCTATACATTCAAGAGATTTTAGTGAATTTAATGCTCGAATTATGTATTTATTGTAAATCCATCACATATAGGTTTGATAGCGGTTCATTCAGGTCAATTCAATGGCGATGCTATAAATATTTCATGTTCTAGATAAAGCGTTCGACAAATAACATTAAATTACAATTGCCTTTATGTACCTTCTATATATACATAGATAATTATTTCGTGACCTTTGTATGTTATGGTAAATTCAATTTGTTGTGCGATTTAAGGTCTGGTTTTACTTCAAAATGTATATATTTAAAACAATCCTACATGTTTCGGCAAATGATGCCTTTTTCAAGGAATATAAAATATAAATGACAGTATATTAACGTATATGTACATCATAAGTATACATTTGTAGTTGCTATGGATAAAATTATTCAAAAATACATTCCAATATAATAATAATAAATCATGCCTTAGTATTCTAAAATAAATAGACAACAAAAACAGGAAAACACAAAATATGAGTTATTATTACGTATGCCCGTGGAGCGACTTAAGATGTTAAGCTGTCGGCATTCGCCTTAAATGAGAAGTAAAACCACGAAAACCTACTCAGACAACCAGACAGGGATCAAAATACGGAACTGACAGCATGATAAGCAAATGTATAGATATTTAAATAACATAAGATATATAATTATATAACAGCAACATATATTATGATGGTAAATTGCAGATCGTTACATAATTAAGTTATAGTATATACTGCTTAAATTTGTAATATCACTGCTGTTGTTAATTGAATTTTTTTCCTGTTTATTACTAATCATTTCTTTAATTTCCCTTTTCATTGTGTGTTGTTCTTTATCAATTATCTGTGTGTTTTCAAAATCGAAATGGTGATCGCGTTGTAGTTTGTGTGTAGATAAAGCAGTTTTGTCTGTTTTAGAGTATTTGTGGGCTTGTATTCTTTTGTATAAATATTGTTTAGTTTGGCCTATGTAGTAACTATCGCAATCGCGACATAGTATTTTATAGATGACATGTGTTTCTCGATTTTTTTTCTATTTTAGGTTTAAGTTTTGAAAATAAATGTTGATTAGTATTACTAAGTTTATATGATGTAGCTATATCATATTTTTTAAAGCATATTTAATTTTATTCTGATAATTGTGGAACATATGGAATCGTGATATATGTTGTGTCATTGTTTAAATTGTTATTGGTGTCCGCAGTGTTGTATATTTGGTGAATTTTTTTTTTAATTGTTTGGTCTATAAGTTGTGGTGGATAATTATTATCTGTTAAGATTGTTTTAATTTTCTTGATATTATCTTTTCTGTATTGAGTATGTGATAATTTTACTAATCTATCAAGTAGATTATTTATGATCATTTTATTGAATACTGTAGGTGCATTTGAGTGGTAATTCATATATCGAAAAAAAGCTGTGGGTTTATTATACCAATTTGTATAATAATTTGTATTTCTATTTTAGAATACTAAGGCATGATTTATTATTATTATATTGGAATGTATCTTTGAATAATTTATCCATAGCAACTACAAATGTTTAGGTATGGCATTAATATACTGTCACTTATATTTTATATTCCTTGAAAAAAGCATCATTTGCCGAAACATCTAGGATTGTTTTAAATATATACATTCTGAAGTAAAACCAGTCCTTAAATCGCCAACAAATTGAATTTACTATATATATATATATATAGATAATTATTTCGTGACCTTTGTATGTTATGGTAAATTCAATTTGTTGGCGATTTAAGGTCTGGTTTTACTTCAAAATGTATATATTTAAAACAATCCTACATGTTTCGGCAAATGATGACTTTTTCAAGGAATATAAAATATAAATGACAGTCATTTATATTTTATATGCTCTATATGTTCAAAAAGATTTCCATTATTTTCCAGGTATAGATAGCACTTTCTCACCGTCGATTTTAATACCCTAATAAGCATTTGTGCAGTAATATCCGGCAAATGCTTCCAGAACTAACCCCCTCAGTTCTACATTTGTTGCAAAATTTTGCTGATAAACATGATTCTTAACGAATCCCCATACGAAGAAATCAAGCGGAGTTATATCAGGTGAACGCACTGGCCAGGGTGTTTCCGAATGCGTGCTAATGATTTTCTCTGACAATCTCATTGAAAGATATTCCCGAACGGCTCTAGAATTATATGCAGGTGCACCATCTTGCGGTATCCAAGAATTATGAATCATTGTTAGGGGCATGCTATCGAGAGCATCCTCTAAATCGTTTTGCAGCAAATGTAGGTAACGGTCTGATGTTAAGGTATGGTGGTAAATAAACGGTCCTACAATCGTTGTACCGAAAATATCAGATCACATATTAAAACCGAAACGGTGTTGATGCCTTGACGTTTTGTTTAAACGTGGATTGGTTCCAGACCAATAATGGACATTTCGTCTATTGAAAATGCTAATATTCGTAATCATACTCTCATCAGACCATATTATTTGATAAGGAAAATTCATATTCTCTTGACATTTTGTGTACCATTCATAGAATGAGCGACGTCGTTCTAAATCACCTGGTCTAGGTTCTTCACAAATTCTGTACTTGTACGGATGTAATTTTTGTTTCTTTAAAATAGAATGAGTCGTTGATTTTGGTATACCAATGTTTTGTTCAATCCACCAGACTGATGTACCGGGATCCTCAGTGACGGCCAACAGAACATTTTGTACGGTTTCCTCATTGCCCGTTTTTCGTCGGGAATCTGCAAGTTTTCTAAAAGAACCATATGCTTTAAGGTGTTCTACTAATTTTTTAAAAGTCCTTTTATTTGGCTGCCTCCTTTCAGGATACTTCTGCAAATACATACGCTCTGTAACAGAACAATTTTGGTTGGATGAAATGAAACATGCCACCATGTCAAACTTTTCTTAGTTAAACAACATAATTAATAGAAAAAAATTTAAATTATTGCACAAAAAATTAAACACCAAACTAATGTGTCAAAAAACCAACGCAACTGTCAATCCAAATACAACAGTACCACATTTGCTTTTTGGTTGGATGAAATGAAACATGCCACCATGTCCAACTTTTCTTCGTTAAACAACATAATTAATAGAAAAAAATTTAAATTATTGCACAAAAAATTAAACACCAAACTAATGTGTCAAAAAACCAACGCAACTGTCAATCCAAATATAACAGTACCACATTTGTTTTCCAAAGCTTGCTTTCGTCTTGTGATAATGGCGTATCATACATTTGGAAAACGAAAAAAATCGAAAAATTGACGAAACCGCAATTAAATGATAGAGTATGATAGGTCGTTGAATTCGAAATAAAAAGGATTTTCAGAATCTAATATAAACACATCAGGGCCGTGTTTAAAATAATTAAGTTTATGGTGGTTCCGCAAAGACGAAACGTTGGATTAAAAAACTAACAACGCCGCCTTAAACAGCATTAAAAGTTGCTGTGGAGAAGTGTCATTGGTTTTGCTCTAGGTCAAATATTAACGCCAGGAAAAAATAGTTTGTAAAATCGAAAAATTCTATTTTTTGAAAATTTCTCAGAAACTAAAAAATTTTTCAGGAAAGTCTAAACGCCAATTTCTTAAACCTTTGATAACGCAACTTTTCTCCCATTTAACCAAAGGTCTTAAGGTTTCCGAGATCCCCATAGTGGCCCTCTCTATCTCGAACACATCGTATAGTGCGATATTTATGCCAACAACAAAAGTTTGTAATGCTAGTTGACCGATCTTTGCAATGTCCAGAATTAATATAATTCTATGTATAAATATAAGTGAAATACACGGACATGATAGCCTCGCTAAAAAGTTATGGCGAGGTTACGGTTCACAAATGAACAACGTTGGTTTAGGAGTTCTATGGTGACAAGTAACTTAGGAACTAAGGGATGGGCTGGAAACCTTGATCAATGTTCGTTGATGCTTTACAGATATTAATTGAAGAAAATTCAAATCAAATTTCGAACGAACTTGGAACTATGGTTAAATCTAGAAAATTAATGCTTTTATTTATTTCTGTTTCTATAGTAAAATTTATTTTGGGGTGAATAGTGTTGATATAATTATGTAAAGTTTTTAATTGTCTATCTGAACCGTTAAAGAAAATTAATATATTAATATATTAATATTTAACCATATCACACAAAACTAATAAACACGAGTTCGCTATATACCATAAACCAATAATTCATGTACCTATGAGTAAAAGTAATTTCGACCTTGAACTAAATAGAATATACACAATAGCATTAAACAATGGTATTAAATAGCCAACAAAAATCTAAAACCCTTTCCTTAGTTTATCCAAAATTAAAATACAAGATAATTAATTCCTATAATTCAATCACTTACTTAGGAAAAATTTCGGAAAAAATGGTACTTTCATTAAAAAACTTTCATTAAAAAACTTAAAAAACGGAAAAAATTGGTACTTTCATTAAAAAACTTAATAACGAACATATATAATTTAAAACAGACAATACTATACAGAACATTATTAAAAACAACAAAGATAAAATAGACAAATAATCAAACTCTGGTGTATATAAGTTAACATGCGAAGATTGTAATAAGGTATACATAGGACAAACGGGGAGGACATTCAAAATTAGGATGAAAGAACACGAGAGAAGCCATAAAGAAAAGAAAACAGATTCAACTTTCGCAAGTCATTGTATAGATATTAATCATAGATTTAATATAGATTTCAAAATTTTACACATTCAAGAAAAAAGTAAAAAACTTAACCTGTTAGAAAACTTAGAAATTAATAGATACAATAGTTTAGGATTAGATTTAAATGACCAACTAGATTTAAACAACTCCCCTCTACTAAATTTAAGATTGTAAAAAATTTTCCACCACCATTTCCCCAATAATTTTCACATAAATATTCAAACTTGTATTGTACATATTCAGTATTTCATCTACCTGATGAAGCCATTGTATGGCGAAACAATATTGTAGTGGTATTTACAATAAAATAATTTTTGAAACTAGAAGTTCAATTACTTATTCCTTAGCGTTATAATGAAGTTTCAACAAGTATCTCCTTCGTCAATTAACTACATAAGGAGTTGAACGTCAAGGGTTTTTCTTTGCAGTAACTTCTTCAGAAATTATTAACTCCACATGAATAAGTTAAGAGCAAGATGGGTGCGATATCCAAGACGAATTCTTTCACTTGATGAACCCTGGAGATATTACTACATATATAGTTTTTTTCTGATGAACGCGCTCCAAAGAAGGCGAAAACTGTTTTTTCGGCCAATAAAATTATGGCCATGACTTTTTAGGATTTCAAAGCCGTAATTAGATTAAGCAGCTAATATTATGTTGATGAATTAATACGTTTCGATGCTAAACTGAAGAAAAAAGTTTTATTCCATCAGGATAACAGGCCCTCTCATTCATCCGCTATTGCTACCTATAAATTTGTCAAATTAGGATACGAATTGGTGCCTAATCCAACATATTTACCAGATCTATCATTGAGTGATTTCTTCTTGTTCTCAAACTTGAAAAAATGGTTTGGCAGGAAGAGATTCCGGACAAATAAGGAGATGAAAAATGAGGAGATGATAGTCGTAACAAATACCTATTTTGACAAGCTTCCGAAAGATCACTTTTTAGACGGGTTTAAAGTGCATATCTAGTCGCCGGGCTAAGTATATATATAGAATTGGACGGAAATTATTTTGAAAAATAAAATATATTTCTTACCAAAAAATAAATATTTCGTTGGTAATTCCCTGTCAAACCACTCTCGTAATTATTAGAATCATATATTACTAATGTTAAACTTTATATAAGGGCTGATGCCTTTGCTCCGCTCTTGACCCATGTATAAGCCAAAATAATTTATCTTCACGTCGCTTTGTAACCTGCTATGCATAGAGTAACGCTAGAAAATTACAAGTCTGAACCTATAAAAGCGTGCCTACAGCAGACGCCCGAGGTCGAGACAGTCACATATCAGGATCAAAATGGATCGTGTCGAGCAACGAGCGATGATTAAATACTTACATTTAAAAGAGATGATCCCAACCCAAATTCATCAAGATTTGGTAAACACATTAAGGTGGAATCTGCAGTATCATATGAGATAGTAAAAAAATGGTGTCGTGAGTTTAAATATGGTAGACAGTTGTGTATAGACGAACATATAGTTGGAGCGCCCACAACCGTCACCACCCAAGAAACTGTTAAAAAGGTCCACGTGTTGCAAGAACGACGTGTGACTATTAGATAAATATGTAGTTGACGATACTGGTCCATCATACCGTGTGGGATATATAATTGCAGCTGAAGTGAACATAAAAAAAATTTCAGCAGGATGGGTAACACATGCACACACGCAAACTCGAAAAAACATTTGCAGTAGTCTTTTAACGCGGTATAGATACTGTAAAGAACATTTTTTTTGCAAGATTGATAATGGATGAGTCCTGGATCCACCATATGATGTAGAGACGAAAATACTGAGTAACGGGTGGACATATCGAGTTTCACCACCGCCGAAAAAATTCAAGATGCAACCTTCAGCAGGGGATTTCCTGCAGACGGGGTCCACAATTACAGGTGCTTATTATGCCAATTAAATTCACAAATTACGTGTCTCGATAAAAGCAAAACGTTGGGGAAGTTTTTCTTATTCGCCAGCTTTGCCTCTCCTCTCGATTGTTTTCAAAACTTAAAGAACACTTGCATGGTAAACGATTTCCGTCAGATAATTATAATATATATGGCAAATCAATGGTTTGCAGAGGTCGACCAGTCCTTTTTTCGAGAAGCATTAGAAATGCTAGAACATCGATGGGAACATGTGTTAACCTTAATGAAGACTATGTTGAAAAATTAAAGTAAAATTTTTGCCAACTTTTTATTGTAAGTGGGCCAGAGGTGGACCAAAGGGATCCACTGTCGTATTTGCTATTTAACATTTGTAAAGTTTCATTTCTTTTCTTTAATTTCTTGAGGAGAAGTAATAATGTAAAACTGCTATTTATATTTTATTGCCCTTTATGTGGGTGATAATATATCACTTAAAAAACTGAAAATTAGGTGGTAAACAATAAAGTGTAACAATTCTGATTAATAAATAGTTTTATTGGAGAATTATTATTTATTTCAACACATTACATACTGCACAAATTTACATATACATACTTATAAAACATCAGAAATCTATTTTGAACGTTGTAATCATTTTCAACAGTGGCGGCTAGCGCATAAGCGCTGCAGTGCTGCAGAGCTCCCAAAAAATTGGGCGGGCGAACCTGTATTAGTTATAACTAGTTTTCTTTTACATAATTTTTCCGACATTTCTGATGTTTATAAAAGCGTAACATATTGTTATGAAAATTCTCCCCCTGTATATCAAAAAAATTGCATATTTTTCTACATCACCTGTAGAGGACATCAAACCCTACAATTTGACACCTCAATCGTCAAAATCCGACAAGTAGAAGCCGAGATATTCGCGATATGATTCGGTATTTAATATTTTCGCGACTATTTTTACGGTGCGGCGAGTTTAACGTAAAAACAATAATATTAGAGACTCTTATTTTTTGTGTGACATTTGACAATCGTTCCAGAAATCCATTACTTCAGTGCGGAAGGCGAAGAAAGCACGATAAGATCGATGGGAGACAACCTCTTACTGCCCGTGCAAGGTAAATTTTTTTGTAAAACTTGCAGAACACCTTAAAATTTTTAGCACGAGCCGCCACTGATTTTCAATATTAATCATATTGAAAATAGAAATTAATACTTATGATTAAAATAAATAAATAGTTGAATATAACGAAACTACGATAGAAAGAATTTAAAAATATCTAGTTAAAGTCATATATGTACATGCGAAAAAGGTAGATACATGTTATGCTGAAAGTTCTGTTTCCGCAATTAGAAGAAGCTCTCGTCTGCAGTAACTATTATTCAAACTGTAATTAGTTCGACTTTTGAACAAGCGGTTCACTTCCCGTCACAACTTTATTTTGTACTTAATAATGCTTGACAATTTAATAAAGCGAAACTTTAAAAATAAATTACTTTTTTATGTTTTCAGAGAAAGAAAAAAAGAAACTGGTACGCAAAGATTATTTAGTAGAGTATTCTCTGTGAGCGAGAATCAGATCTGTACCAGAATTGGAGCTGATGCATATTCTTCATTTTTTTTTAGTATTTATATACATATATATGTGTCAATTTAATCAATATATAGGAAAAGAAATTCTAACAGTGGTAGATTCTGCTCCAGTTTACAAAAAGGTCATATTGGATATGGGATAAAAGGCATTGCGGATTTTAAAAATTGAAATACGAGTATAATCGATTTAAAACTTGAGATTAATTCTTTGTTCATTGGCATCTGTAAGATGATTTATCATGCGTTCGCAGAAATTGGGTATTTTACCTCTAAACGACTTTTCTATACTTAACATAACAGACGATGTTTTTTGACCTACGAAATTCGTAAAAATATTTTTACTTTTTAATCTTGAAAACATCGTTCATTCTCTACAGTTGTCACCACCAATGTGTATAATATAGTTAATAATTTTACAGCTAGTGAAATGATTTCATTGAGTTTCTTATCAATATCCAAATTCAATAATTAAAGCTTTGGTATAGCTCCCGAAGATTAAAAATTATTACCTTCAAGTTATTCACAAACAAAACAAAAATTGCACTAATTGAGCCAGATCAGTACTTAAGTCTCATAGGTTGTGTTATATGCGAACAATGGTCTAATTCGCCCAACGATCTTGTATGCTTTCAAAACGAAAATTCTTAAAACCGAAAATGCATACCTTTGAAGACGAACTTGTGAAGCGATTAGGCTTATCGCTTAACGAGTCCGTCTATATATTATTTGATAGATTGACCCAAATTCTGTTTTTATTAACAGTGAAATTATATACATATTAGAATAAATTTGATCCAGCCTTTTACACTCAAAGGAATTTTACCTATATATATATATATAGTATTAGAAGGAATTTCTTATTTTCCTGGCTGTAACTATAATAAAAAGTAATATTTTTTGTGAGTAGCGGCCGGGTAATTAAAGTAATATTTAATTTGACGTTTCGGTATAGCACCTTTTTCAAAAATCTAAAAATTTATTTAATGTCAACAATGGTAAAAGGAACAATATAAATCGACAATAAAAATACAATATAAATTTACATACATGAAATTTTTGTGGTATTACATATTGTGATTATTTGAAACACATTACTAAGTAAGACTAAATTTTTGTTTTGTTGTCTTGTTTATCAGATATATAGCATCGAAACATTAAATTAAATATTGTTTTAATTACCTGGCCGCTACTCCCAAAAAATATTACTTTTACTTCGTATATATATACATAATTATTTCTTGACTTTTGTATATTATACTATATTCTAAATCTACTATATATATATATATATATATATATATATATATATATATATATATATATATATATATATTTATAACTCGTCTCTTTCATAATTTTTGCAACTTGATGGGTTTTCAGCAATTTAATTCAATTAAAAACTCTGTGGATCACATTTTGGACGTGGTCCTGTGTAATATGGCTTGCCATCTATCTGTTCATGGAACTAGTGCCTCTAGTACCTATTGATACATTCCATCCGCCTTTATCAATATTAATGAAAATCGAATCTGAACCTAGATATACAAATTTTCCGTCAACGGATAACGATAGATTCAATTTCCGCAAAGCTAACATTTTTATACAATTTTTTACTATGTATTTGAGAAATATGTACCATTTTATAAATCTTATAAAAAATCTTATCCTCCCTGGCTTACTGCTGAGGTAATATCTTCTCTAAAACTGAAAGAGTACTACAGGCGTAAATGGAAGAGTACCGAGAGTTTCTATTACATGGATGAATTTAGAAGGCTGCGAATGGCTTGTAAGAAACACATCTCTGAAGTTTACAGTTCCTATATTGAAGTAATTGGTAAAACTATTTATACAAAAGAATACAAGCCCACAAATACTCCAAAATAGACAAAACTGCTTCATTTACACAGAAACTGCAAAGCGATCACCATTTCGATTTTGAAAACACACATAATCGATAAATGAAAACGAAAAATTAAAGAAATTATTAATATTAAACAAGAAAAAAATTCAATTAACAACAGAAGTGACATAAAAAATCTAAGCAATATATACTATAACTTGATAATGTAACGATCTACAATTTACCATCATGAATATATACAATTGTTATATAAATATCTATCTTATGTTATTTAAATATCTGCACACTCGCTGAACATGCTGGCAGTCCCGAATTTAGATTCGGGACTAGGTTGGCCGAGTAGGTTTTCGTGGTTCTCATCTTAGGTCATAAGTAGAGCTGAGGATGTTTGCGGTACGGCAGGACCGTATGTAGTGCATCCCCACCAGCGTATAAACACGATGCAGCGAAACACTTTAGTTAGTCGTGAACTGGCAACGTGATCGTGTGTTGTCTTGAGCTCTATTTAATAAGTATGACGGACGTGCCCAAGCCAAGAAAGCGCCCATTGTATAACGACGTGAAGAAATTTATCCGAGACTTTCCCGATTTGTATTATAATGGAGCAAAAGTGGTTTGTAAATTATGCGATAAACAGTTACTTTGCTGGGACAAATACGACTGTAAAAGACATGTTGAAAGTGTACACCACAAAGACAAAAAAAATAATGTGCTGTCTAAAACGCAATTCATTTTCGATTTATTGACAATGCTACTCGTCTGCGATGTGCCAGTTCACCTGCTAGATAAAAAAGCCTTTCACGACTTTTGGAATAAATACAATTCCAACATAAAGCTACCGTCACGGAGAACGTTACTCACCTATTTACCAATTGTGCGTGAGGACATTGAAAACGGAATGAAAGCAGTAGTAAATGATAAACAGTTATGGGTATGTGTCGACGAAACGACAGATCGAAAAAAACATTCTATTGTGAATATTATAGTGCGTGTACTAGATCCTGTCAAATCAACATTTCCCATTTTATTAGCCAGCAAAAGATTGGAAAAGTGCACTAGCGAAGTAATTACGAAGGTAGTGCTCGATACGCTACAAAAATTTCAAGTTTCAACTAATCAAGTCCTGATGTTTATGAGCGATGGTGCTGCGACAATGCGTTCTGTAGGCCGTTCTCTTAAAGCAGATTGTGAGAGACTTTAGCATGTGACATGTAAAGTTCATGCTTTACACCTTGTGGCACAAACTATTCGGCAATGTTATCCAGAGGTGGATGCATTAATAGCAACCACAAAAAGAGTGTTTCTAAAATCACACAAACGAATTCGAGAGTTTCACAGTCGGTGCCCTGGTATTCCCGAACCACCAGAGCCAATCCTTACACGTTGGGGAAGTTGGTTAAAGGCGGCATTTTATTATGCCAAGTATTTCCAACAAATAAAATCTGTGGTTCTACAATTCAATCCTGCCGAAGCTGTAGCCATTAAGGAAAGCCAGAGACTCTTTAAAAACCCTTCCCTTGATGCAGATTTACAAACTATTTATAACAATCATATAGGATTGTTTAACGCAATCGAGAAATTTCAAAATACTGCATTATCGTTAGCGGAGTCACTGCAAATACTGGACGATGTACACGCCCAGCTATGCGCAGTACATGACAACAAAAATGTTAATGTAATAGAAAAGTTCGAGAGTGTGATAAACAATGATTTTGATTTTACCAGATTAAAACAAATTAGTAATGGTGCAAGTGTAGATTCGGTTTCTATCAATAAAGATTATTTTAATTGTGCGTGTGTTACATCCGTAGATGTCGAGCGGTCTTTCTCAAAATATAAAAAAAAATATTCATCACGGCGTACATCGCTCACCGCTACAAATATGGAAACGTATCTAATGCTACAAACTTACTGCAAGTCTTATCCACTTGGCGCTATGCTATAATAATCGTAAATAAGGTAAGTGTGTTATTTATATACAGTACACATAACTGACATACCTTAGTGATATAAATAGCGAATGCATGTAAAGCAATAAAATCACGCATGCATCACCGATCGAAACAAGGTCATTATATTCGTGCGTTTAACTGAATACTATCCTGGCACACCGGAAACATCCCCAGCTCTAGTCATAAGTCATAAGTCATGGCTTGCCTTGTCCCCTGTAATTGGCGTCAAACTGCTAAGGCATGAATTATTATTATTAAACTGAAATGTATTTTTGAATAATGGCATTTTTATCCATGACAACTCACTTATATAAATATGACATTAACATACTGTCATTCATAATTTAAAATTTGTTGATAAAAACACGTAAGAGATTATTTTAAATATATACATATTAAAGTAAAACAGACCTTAAATTGCCGACTATCTAAATCTACTATATATATATATAGGATAATTTTTTGTGACCTTATATTTCAATAATACTTCGGTAGGTTTTTCTTTTGGCGCTTTATATGGCTAATAAAACAATTGATGTTTCTAAATTACGGGTGTGTTTATTTATCTGTACCAAATATGTTTCGGAAATCTTTTTCCTTTTTCAATGGTACAATTCTATTAAAACAGAATTACTTTTTTGCACAATGATAATTTTAAAGTTTCAGATATGTTAGATATTATATTGTTGTTTGAGTACCTGTTTCTTGATGTGTGTAATACTTGTCGCAATCGAAGACTCTATAATATATGTGTATATGTATCACAACGGAGCACTGTTAAATTATAAATTATACACAAATTATTGTAGACGCCACTGGACATAAACAATAAGTGAAAATTATTACTTTCTCGTTATTTATAAGACACATTTATACGACACACCACCTTCAAATAACATTATAACGAAAATGTAATAATTTTAACTTATTGTTTATATCCAGTATCGTCTACAGTAATTTGTGTATAATTTATAATTTAACAATGCTCCGTTGTGATACATATACACATAGGTATATTATGAAAGCTTCAATTGCGACAAGTATTACACATATCAAGAAACAGGTACTCAAACAGCAATATAATATCTAACATATCTGAAACATTAAAATTTTGAAAAAATTGAATTTTTCGATTTTACAAACTATTTTTTCCTGGCGTTAATATTTAACCTAGAGTAAAACCAATGACACTTCTCAACAGCAACTTTTAATGCTGTTTAAGGTGGCGTTGTTAGTTTTCTAATCCAACGTTTCGTCTTTGCGGAACCACCATAAACTTAATTTTTTGAAATACGGCCCTGATGTGTTTATATTAGATTCTGAAAACCCTTTTTCATTCAACGACCTATCATACTTTATCATTTAATTGCGGTTTCGTCATTTTTTTCGATTTTTTTGCGTTTTCCAAATGTATGATACGCCATTATCACCAAGACGAAAGCAAGCTTTGGAAAGCAAATGTGGTACTGTTGCATTTGGTTGGTTTCTTGACACATTAGTTTGGTGTTTAATTTTTAGTGCAATAATTTAAATTTTTTTCTATTCATCCAACTAAAATTGTTCTGTTACAGAGCGTATGTATTTGCAGAAGTATCCTGAAAGGAGGCAGCCAAATAAAAGGACTTTTAGAAAATTAGTAGCAAACCTTAAAGCATATGGTTCTTTTAGAAAACCTGGAAAAACGGTCAATGAGTAAACCGTACAAAATGTTCTGTCACTGAGGATCCGGGTACATCAGTCAGGCGGATTGAACAAAACATTGGTATACCAAAATCAACGACATATAGTATAGCAAACAAATTAGCATATCGTTGCGACAATTCACATCAAGCTTTGATACAAAATAATACAAATCTGTATAAAAACAAATTTGTATCTGTATATTCATGGACACACAGTATGTATTTACCAGAGTTTGCTTCAACCACCAGACGCATGCGATTCTGTCTCACGACTTTGTCAATGGAGGGTTTACGAAGACACAGTAATATGCGTATTCTTTCTTTTCCTGTAATAGCGTAGCTATTCGAGAAGAAACACTTTGCATCGGCGTAGTCGGTTTTGTCCGTCAGATGTCATGAGGTTATCTGGTGTCATCTGATAGAACAAAATTTACTACATGACCGCGAAGTGTACCTACAGTTGTTTGTCTTCGTCAACCCTCCACTGACAAAGTCGTGAAACAGAAACACATGCGTCTGGTGGTTGAAGCAAACGCGTACTGTGTGTCCATGTATATACAGATACAAATTTGTTTTTATACAGATTTGTATTATTTTGTGACATATTGTATTTAAAAAAAACAAAAATTACATCCGTACAAGTACAGAATTTGTCAAGGACTTAGACCAGGTGATTTAGAACGACGTCGTTCATTCTATGAATGGTACACAAAATGTCAAGAGAATATTAATTTTCCTTCTCCCGATATAACTCCGCTTGATTTCTTCGTATGGGGATTCGTTAAGAATCATGTTTATCAGCAAAATTTTGCAACAAATGAAGAACTGAGGGGGTTAGTTCTGGAAGCATTTGCCAATATTACTCCACAAATGCTTATTAGGGTGTTAGAATCAACGGTGAGAAAGTGCTATCTGTGCCTAGAAAATAATGGAAATCTTTTCGAACATATGCTCTAAACTTAGTTGTTTTGTTCATATTCGTTTGTTGTTGTATTTTACTTCTTATGTCTTCTGTTAATTTAATTTGATTTGTTCTTTGTTTTTTTAAATGTAGCCATTGGATTGTTATTAAATATGTAAATAAAATAAACTGTTAATGAACATAACGAATCATTTATTCTTAAAAAATAAAAAAAAATGGTACAGGTCCGTACTAGGAATTTTTTTGTTTAAGGTCGAAAAAAATTACGAAACCGCAATTAAATAATAAAGTATGATAAAGTTGTTGAATTCGCAATAAAAAGTGTTTTCATAATCTAATAAAACACATCAGGGCCGTATTTAAAAAAATAAGTTCACGATGGTTCCGCAAAGACGAAACGTTGGATTAAAAAACTAAGAACGCCACCTTAAACAGCATTAAAAGTTGCTGTGGAGAAGTGGCATTGGTTTTGCTCTAGGTCAAATATTAACGTCAGGAAAAAATAGTTTGTAAAATCTAAAAATTCTATTTTTTCAAAATTTCTCAAAAACTAAAAAACTTTTCAGGAAAATCTAAACGTTAATTTCTTAGACCTTTGATTACGCGACTTTTCTCTCATTTAACAAAATCTGTATCTCTTAAGGTTTCCGAGATCCCCATAGTAGCCCTCTTTATCTCGGACACATCGTATATATATATATAGTGCCTTTTTCAAAGAAATTTTAAATTTCTTTGGAAAAGGCACTATGTGTCGAAACATGTAAGATTGTTTTAAATATATACATATCAAAAGACCTTAAATCGCCGACTAATTTAATCTTATATATGTATATACATATATACTTTTGTTTCATAATATTAATAGAATGTGCATGTTAAATGCGTACTGCCTGCTTTTAGCTAATAAATTTTATATTCGTATATATTTTACTACAATTTTAATTATTTGTATTACGTAATTATATTCAATGCTGTTGCTTAATTTGATATCAAGATTACTAATGCATTGGTTGACATGTGTATAAAAACTCGGGCTAATTCTACGAGTTATTAAATGTTGGATCTTGTGTTAGTTCTTCTGTTAATTAAAGAATAACGATGACCCACTTTTCTTGTTTTTAATCCTCTTAGTTTAACGCACTTATATTGAACTTTATCAATTTCTTTTCTACTAGAAGGAATTAAATACTACAGACAATGGACTTTCTTTTTTATGTTGTCATTAAATCTGAGAAAGTACTACCACAAAAGACAATAAAGAACTATTTTTTCAATGCATGGAGAATTGTATAATTCGAAGAATTACATTTTAATATTTGTAATAATTTAAACGATAACATACGCAATAAAATTTGGTTTTATATTATTTATCTTTCTTTTAATCCACATTCAGTTATACGAGGTACGTCTTTCAAAATTCTTCTCTTGTAAATTTGCAACTTATGGACACGGGTATTGCTTACGTAGTCCAATTGCTTCACTTGGTGGTTAGCTGTTGGCAACGCTATTTTCGGCATTTTGTTGTTCGATTATTGTGAATGCGAAATTTAATTCTTGATCGTTAATAGCAATTTTGCTGCAGCTATTTACCGGAAAATTTGTGATATTTACAGGCGAAGTGCTGTGTATAATGAGAAGGAATATGAGAGAGCGGTGCCATTTCTTTCGAGAAGAATTAGTGAGTATTTATGATGAAGAACCGGCCACTAAATTTTATACAGTTTTGTTTTCGTTCAACAAAACATTAAGATTGTAGTATTGAATCACATATTTGTATATGGTTATGGACTAAATTGTAATGGTAAACTTTTCTTATTGTTGTTATTAAAATATCCTTTTTTAACTTTAGGATTTCCTTTTTGCTTTTGGTTTAGAATTCCTTGTTAATTTAATATTTATAAGCTATTAGTTATAAATTCATGTTTTCAGTTTAATTTGTAATAATTTTTGATTGAACATGATAAGATTTTTATGGTAATTTACAAAAAAAAAAAATACTTTGCACTGTGTATTCTAAAAAATCAGGTAACTGAGGTAAATATAATATTAAACAGTATATAAGAGCCAATAAGTACGAGGTGTGGAAATTAAATAACGAGACTGGGCCCCTCCTACCCCGTGGTCGCTTGGTGGGAGGTTGTCAGTGGAATGTAGTCGACCTTGATCCTTCCCGAGCAAGCATACTTCGTTTCGTCGCTGTACCAGCTTTAGTTTGCTTTCGAGACTTGGTTGAAGTGGACGCTGTTGTGAAGTCGTGCCGCGGTCATGGTGAACATAAAAGTCGAGCAGCGCATTAACCTGAAATTCCTAGTGAAATTAAAGAAATCACCCACGGAATGTTTTCAAATGTTAAAGGAGGTGTTTGGTGACAATGCTATGTCACGTGCACGAGTGTTTGAGTGGCACAAACGGTCTTCTGAAGGTCGGGAAGAAGTTGAAGATGATGAACATCCCGGACGACCTGTGACTGTCAGAAGTGAAGGAAACGTCCAGAAAGTCAGCGAAATTGTGCGGAAAGACCGACGTCTGAGTATTCGGATGATTGGCGACATGTTAAACATTAACAAAGAGACAATGAGACAAATTTTACATGATGAATTAAACATGAGAAAACTTTGTGAAAAATTGGTTCCGAAAAACCTCACTCAGGGACAAAAAGACAATCGGAAGAACATTTGCTCTGACATCATGGCACGACTAGCAGATGATCCAGACTTGCTCACAAATGTCATCACATGTGACGAAACATGGATTTTCCAGTATGACCCGGAAACTAAACGTCAATCCATGCACTGGAAGACCCCCTCATCGCCAAGAATGAAAAAAGCGCGAATGAGCAAATCCAATCTGGAGGCAATGTTGATCGTGTTTTTCGATATCCAGGGTGTTCTGATGATTGAATGGGTTCCTGAGGGTCAAACCGTAAATCAGCAATACTATATAGAAGTCCTCATCAAGCTCAGGGAACGTGTAAGGAAGAAAAGACCAGATACATGGAAGAAGGGCTCATGGATTCTTCACCAAGACAACGCGCCAGCCCACAACGCCCTGTCTGTGAAGCAGTTCTTAGCTGAAAAGTGCATTCCTGTGCTAGAACATCCTCCGTATTCGCCTGATCTTGCTCCATGTGACTTTTATCTCTTCCCAAAAGTGAAAAGTTTATTGAAAGGAACACATTTTGAGTCGGTGGAACACGTAAAAGTAAAAACGGCCGAGTTGTTGCGCAGTATCACAAAGAATGACCTACAGCATTGCTTTGAACAATGGAAGGCACGTATGCAACGGTGTATAGATAGAGGAGGGGAGTATGTTGAAGGGGATAAAAGTGTATTGTAACTTTGTTTGCAATAAATCACATTTTTCACATCAGTCTCGTTATTTAATTGCCGCACCTCGTATATTCAAAATGATAGGAGAATTTGTTATAAACAATAATAATTCGCTAAAACCGTCGTGTAACAATTTCAAAATTATTGGTCGGTGTTTCGGGGTTAGTGATTTTGCAGTATCGAGTTCAAAAGTTGGCCTACAGAAAATTACGTACAAAGTGACTGTTGAAGATGTTGACTGACGCACACAAACATCAACGTCTTGCTGCACTTGCAAATTTCAGTGTTACTGAAATTAAGACGATAAATTGTGTAAAAACACTGTTATTGAAGATTTCATGTTTGAACGTGGAAATAAGGTAGTAATTGGTCTAAGGTCAAGAAACTCCAATTTGTAATTTTCAGTAAGAGAAATTACGGTCTCCGTTTCTTGAGACAAAAAATGCATCTTTAAAAAGTTTCATGTTTAAGATGACTAAACTGCTGGTTTTTTTAATGTCGAATGTCGAAAATATTCATGAAGAATTTTGCGATTCTTTATTAACGAACTCCACCATATAAATTACGATGGAGGTATTTTCGACAAAAATGGTGCTAAGTTAATTTGCATACACCAAGATTTGCAGTTGTGAAGGGTGTTTTTTCCTGAAAGCTTTATTAATAGATACACTGAAATATCGTGGCATACAATACCTTGAGATTAGAGAGATTTACATAATATAAAAAACGAATTTAATAATTTGAAAACCAATTCATGATTTAGCTGAATTAAAACAGCGGTCCTAAGATCGAGGAAAGAAACAACAGCCTATTTTTAACATGCATTTAAACTGGTGATAGACAATTTGATTGCTTTTTGCAATGAATCTAGATTATTTATATATTAGTGTACATAAAATGTATAATTCTTGTTTACTTTATTTAAAGTTTAGTTAAATTATACTGTAAAAATGTTGACTTGCTGTTCACTTTTTAACTTTTTGTTAGAACAGTCAATTCCTAAAGTATATTATAATAAATTTTGGCACTTTCTTGCGCATTTGAAACGTTTAAAATATGTATATGGCCTTTAACATTAAGACAAGCCAAATTTAAGGCAAAAACATTTAAAAATATATTTTTTGAATATTTTTTTGAACAGATAATTTAGGTCAGTTAATAATCATTTAATTTCTTATTTGGAGCAATTTTTTCTGAAAGCAATTGTGGTTTTTCAACTAATATATTCAATTTAACTAATTTTACTCTTAAATGTTGAAACTATAAAGGATGTGGCTATTTATTATTGCTTTTATAATGGTACGTACGTACATACGTGTGACAATAGATTCTTTCCGAGTCGTACTTTTTGTAAATATCCGGGATACACGACATCTGTTCTCGATAGACGAAAAAATATTATCCCACATGTGGTGTTTGCTCTTTTAATTGTAGACTATAAACGCCCTGCGTGATTGCTTACACGTATCATCACCACGAAAACATTAACACCTAATATTAATATTTCGACGGATCAACAGCATAGTTTGAATGATTATCTCTTAATGAGCAATGATTATGTACCGTAGAATGGGGTTTTATGGAACAGTTTCCAGACAAATTTAAAAATAACTTTTTCATTGTTGACTCAATATATTTTTTTATAGCATTGAGTAGGGGTTCGATTTTACCATATTTTCTGTAAATTAAAAAGCATTTGGTTGGAGCTTACTATTTTTTTTTTTTATTTTCTGCTATTCCATATATCACACGAGGTTCGGGGGAATATGGAAGTATCTAATTTTTGTACATAAAAGATACGATTAAAATTATGTGTCCCATATAACCTTTTCCTACGGCTTATATGGAACATTTTTAACAAAAATAAAAATTGAATATTTGAACAAAAGGTAGGGAAATGGCAAATACATATATAATTGTTTATAGGAACAGCAAATAATTCATTTATTTAAATAAATAATACATCATTCTATAAAAAATAAAATAAAATACTTCACTTAAAACAACAGAAAATAAAAATAAACAAAAAAATAACAAATTAATCTACAAAACATCACCTCACACCTCTACAAATCACAGGTTCAGAGAGAACAAAAATTATCTGATCCCTAGTAACAGTGTTAATATCGTCCACAACTGGAAAAACAAAACAATTATTTTTTCCTTTATAGCTACTCATACATTTTACTGAATAACTTTTCTTATTTAATTCTAACAACTTCGCAACAAATTGCTTAGATTTCTCTCTTTTGGTATTTCTAAAATATATAAAATTAACAATTATAAACCTATTAACAGTAAGATTTTTGACAGGCACTTTTAATTCTAAGGCGCTACTGCTGAGTTCTATGTCAGAGTCTTCATTGCTTTGGTTTCCATTGAAAATTTCAGATGCAGGCTGAATATCGTTTGCACTAGAATTTTCTAGTCGAAGAAAATCATTTTCCGTTACTGACCGCCTAGGTACAACATTAATTTTTTTCCTTATTCCCACAGATGGTTTCTCTTTTCTTGTAGCTTGCTCAACAATATTAGTAAATGATGCTATCACCTCATCATTGCCCCCAGTTCTATCCCAATTTCTGGAGAGGATTTTATTCATCGCCCTTCCAACATTTAAAGGAATAATGCCACAAGCCTCAAATCCGGACTTAATATTTGCCTCCAAGTTGGGTTGCATAGAATCTAAAGTTTCTCGGAGTAGACTTGAAAACTCAGATTTCGGAACTGTTCTTTTATGTTTCATTTTCCATTTTAGAAGAACTTTTCGCCATGCAATTTTCATGGGGCGGAAGACACAGACGTCCCGTGGCTGACACACGTGAGTGCTGTTTGGTGGTAATAATAATAATAATAATAATAATAATATTTCTTTATTGTCCAACGGGTTACCAGTTAAAGGACAAATACAATACAAAACATGTACACAGATTTCAACATTATTAAGAGCATATATGTGAATCTATACAAAACACAATACACATTCCGAAGCATAACCATACATATAATACAACAGTCATAACAATAGATTGTTCAATCCATCCATAAATATATCTTCGTAGTACAAATTTGCTGCTCTGCACATTCTCAACATCGGAGAATAACGGTATAACTCAGTCCTAGGTGATGGCAAAAGGAAGGTATGTCCATGCCTAGCGGATATCCTAGGAACGTGGAAGTTCAAACACGACAACAGGTAAGGCGCATCTATCTCATCATTAATAAGCTTCCATATAAATCTCGCTCCATGAGTCTCCCGGCGATAGCTCAGAGACTGAAAATTATGCCTATCCAGAAGTGAAGCATAATCGGAAGTGCATGGTGGGTACGTTCCATCTAATTTAAAGGAGAGGAATTTCAAAAAGCGCCGCTGCACCTTCTCAATTGAAAGTTGTAAGTAAGTGTAGTGAGGTGACCAGACAGGTGACGCATACTCCAGTTTACTACTTACAAAGCTAAAAAACAATGTCCTTAATAGGGAGACGCTATTAAAGTATTTGCAGCACCGCATAATGAAGCCCAAAACTCTCGCCGTAGAGACGGACAAATCATTGACATGAAACGAAAAACTCAAACAGGAGTCAAATGTTACCCCAAGATCTCTAATCTGATCAAGTCTTATCAAATCGCAATCATTTATAGCGTATGTTGAAGCAATGGGACAGCTCTTCTTTGTGTAAGATACATAGAAACACTTTTTTTGGTTTAAGGTTAACTTATTATTATAGCACCAGTCGACAATGTCATTTAAATTCTGCTGCAAAATTAATACGTCGTCAACATCATTGATGCAGGAGTCAATTTTTATGTCATCCGCGTATGCAAGAACCGGGCAAGATAAGGATATAAGGAAATCATTAATGAATATTATAAATAACAGTGGTCCAAGGTTGGACCCCTGCGGAACACCAGATGTAGAGACATATTCAAATGAATTATAGCCATTGTACGACACATAATTGATTCTGTTGCTAAGATAGGATAACAGCAGTGTAAGCAATGAAGGGCTGCAACCCATATAAGATAATTTATTTAGTAAAATATTACGGTCAATCACATCAAATGCACTGGTCAAATCAGTATAAATACCATCAAGTTGTCCCCTCCTGTCCAATTCCTGCGCAATACAGTGAGTAATGGAAACCAGATTTTTCACAGTTGAACGTCCACGATAAAATCCATGTTGAGACGTCGAAATGAGAGATTTTACATTAGAGTAAATGCAAGTATAAATATAGTTCTCAAATACTTTGGCAAAGTTTGAGAGTAAAGATATAGGTCTATAATTCTGAAGCTGCTTCTTATCGTCCTTTTTGAAAACAGGAGTAATTCTAGAGCGCCGCCATACTTCAGGAAATATAGATGTTCTTATACACAAATTAATTATTATAGATAGAGGCTTAGCGAAAGCAGAACGAGCCTCTCTGGCTAAAAAACCCGGAACCAAATCATCACCAGAGACATCATTTGAACGAAGCGAGGCCATAATATTAATTATTTCATCCTCAGATATGTATTGAAGAGAGAAAAGTGAATTACTACTCTCAGAAGCGTCCAAGTGAAAACTCGTACCTGCACCAAAAGCAGATGCAAACTTACGAGAAAAACCATCAACTATATCCCGAGGCGAATCAAGTACCAAATCCCCATCACGTAATGTGCTAGGTATCCTGGAAATTCCCTTCCTACTGCTAATAAACTGAAAAATGGTTCCAGGATTTGCCCGAATGGAGCTTTCAACATCAGTCAAATAACTTCGATAAGCCCGTGACACAAGGGTTTTACATAGGCCTCTCAAACGGTTGAATTCATTACAAAAAATCGGATTTTTTGTTGATCGCCATTTACGTCTGTAGTACAATTTTAGTTTCAAACTTGACTTTATTTTGGGGGTAAACCATTGTGGATAACGAGAATTACGAACTGAGCAAAATTTAGGAACAAACCTGTCAAAAATATCATAAATAGTTTTATAGAAGTGAGTAGCAGCAGCATCGACATCATCAAAAGAACCCAAAAAAGACCAATCAACGCCCGAAAGATTAGAACAAAGAAGATCAAGGTTAGCCTTGCGAAAATTATATCGCATATTATTGTTTGACAGAAACTGAGAGGAACGACCATTGGCCGCACAGAGGTTCAGTGAAATAGATAATGGCGGATGATGCGGATCCACCGGGACAAATGGCAAGTTCTCAGCAGCAACATCCATTACAGAATCAACATTAGATAAAATCAGATCAAGAAGCCGACCATTACAATTTGTTACAGAATTAAATTGTTGAAAGTGATGCATTGAACGGAAGCACTCAAAGCAACAACACTTAGGACATGAAATAGGACTACTCAGGAAGAGAGGCAAATTGAAGTCACCAATAATAATAGTAGGCCTATCAAATAAAATAAAGTTGATATTGTTCTCAGTGCACTTTCTTATAATAGTTTGAGGTAGATGGGAAGCCAAGTTGTCACCAATAAGAACTTCTTTTCCTATCTTTCTTTTCAGATGAGGTAAAGTAATTAGTAAAAACCAGACCTCAAATGTGTTGCTGTCAAACCATCCACTGTCTGTCCTGTTAAATGCAGCAACTACAGGACCTTTCTGCATCCACTCTCGATATAAACATTTAGATTTAAGAACCACATACGGAGGTAATAACTGTCCTTTACCTGAAGCTGCAAACATAACAGAAGTAGCATTTTTTGAGGTGTCCATAATGCAACCTGCATGTTTACTTATCCTTTTGATAATTACACGTTGCTTTCCAGAATCATCGCTGAAATTGATTTCATCATAGTTTATGATGTTTTCAGATGGAACCCCATTAAGAGCTCCTTCTAGCTCCTCAAACTAAGTCAGTAAAACATCTTCACTTAATTCTGATTTACTTCTCTTCATGTTTTCTGACAGTCTTATAGATAGTGTTCTATTTCTTTTCATAACAGATTCTAACCAATCTGGTCCCGGAAGATTGTTAAAAAAAATTGGACTTATCACCCCTTTTCGATTTAAATATTGCTGAACGAATTCTCTCAAACCTCTGCCTGCAAACGGAATTTCAAACTAACCAGCTGTTGTCAGACAGCTCACAATTTGTTTCTCTTCAATAATAGTTAGAGCAGTCGGACGACCAAGTTTTTCAGAATTCTTGCCTCTATATCTTCTATATATTGTAGTCTTTGGTACACCAAACCTCTCAGCTGCCTGTGAAAGGGAATATTACAGCTTCCAGTGCTTGTTCCAGTTGGTCCAGAGAATAGTCTCTTCTCAAAGGGGCACCAAATTTGCGTCTGAAGTTTCTTGGCATTCTGTTCCATATAAGCCTGAGAAGTGTCATGTTTTGTAAAATTTGAAATATAAATAAACTCAAGGTAGATAACAAAAAAATTAATGATGGATTCAAAAGAAGAGGTTAGGATCTAATATTAATGTTGTTGGGGCAGACACCTAGGTCTTGTTATTATCGCTAACTAGAGCTAGTTTTCAGGAGTTTAAAAATGTGCAAAAATTGTGATCTACTTTGTAATTTTTTTATAGGAAAACTTATAATATTAACGAAACCGCCAAAATATCGCCCCAACCATCACGTTTAATTCTAATAATAGGGATTTTTCCCGTAGCGATGCAGCCAACCTAAAGGGATGTTATGGCGCCCTTTTTAAAAATAAACATATTTGTTCCATATTACCACTCTGATTCCATAAAACCCCGTCGTACGGTATGTGATTTATAACTTATAAATCACAGGACACTTATAAATTATAAGTGTCAGATGTGTTGTAATTATTATTTTCTCTAACATAAAATATGGTGAATCACAGTCAAAATGAGCTACTGAAAAAGTGGAAATCAGTGGAAATAAATTTTATACAATAAAAATCGAAAGCGAGGAAGTTATATTGAAAATAATTTTTATTCATGCTCTGGTCAAACGTTTTCATGCCTAGTCCTTGAAGATCAAAATGTTCCCTTATGTATTAAGAAAATTTGGTCCAACTGGGAAAAAATAGGTCTCTCGCAAGACGCCTAAAGTTTATAATTTTTTTTAGAAAATTAAATTTTTCCATATTCTTTTGAGTTGAAATAGTTTTTTAATTTAGGAATTTTAAGAAGAATTTTAAGAATTGGACATTGAATAAAAATATTTAAAAAAAGTATTACTCTAAGGTAACATTTAAATCCCATGCAGTTGGCCTAAGGTTGAGTAATTTTAACAAAATAACTTATTTTAGTAGTCCATGTAAATAAGTATCTGGTGCTGAGAACGACAAACCTAACAGATTCTAATAATTGTTTTGTTCAAGCCTCATATATTTTTAATATTAATTTCAAAGAAAATAGAAAGTACTCATATGCAAGATGGCTTACGATGGAAAGAAGAATCATACATTACGTCAGATGATCCGAGTCTACAGCTAAATAAATTAGCTGAATTTACAACAAAAGTTTACATTCCCTCTTGGTTCACTATTATATGTAAGCCTGCAATCTTTCATGCACCCAAGCATTTTTAAAAGTGGTACAGTGCAGCAAGTACTTGAACTCTGATCTTAAGCGTACTGTCCATTCAACACTGCAAAGGAACACATTCATGGCTCATTCGGAGCATCGTCTTTTAAGAATGATATATGACTAACGCAGACGCATTAGTGTATTTAAGTGTAAAGGACCCAAAATGCTCGTCAAATAAGAAAGGATTGAGGGTGATTAAATAAACCCAAATCAATTTTGGTGCTGAAGATTTTATAGATTTGATAGATTTGCAGTCTACAACTGTGACGAAAGTCATCTCTCGTTACCGAGATCAGCAATCAAGAGTTTGGATGCAATAACCAGCGCTAGTGAAAGGAAGGGATCTAAATTTCTTCACACACCCTTGCTGTTGAGAGGATTGCAAAATAGGATACGGAGGCTTCAAAACATGTCTGAGGTTTCACTGCTAGACCGAAAATATTTTCCCTATTTTGAGCCGAAAAGTAATTATTAATTATTGGATTAAATAAGAAGTAAGTTGTTTGTTTTATTTTGAAGCAAACAATACTATAAAATACTAAAAGTGTATGATAACCTAATATTTGTTTATTTCGTAATAGGATAGTTAGTTGTTTCGCTTGATAATGGCTTCGCCAGGTACGTATTAAGGTAAGTTATAAACTGACGAAGCCACTGTGTAGGTGAAGCAATTGTCGTATTACCATTAATAAAGT
This sequence comes from Melolontha melolontha, assembly GCA_935421215.2. Lineage (NCBI taxonomy): Eukaryota > Metazoa > Arthropoda > Insecta > Coleoptera > Scarabaeidae > Melolontha > Melolontha melolontha. Next base: position 83,634,245 of record OW285242.1, on the reverse strand, counting down.
GAAAATGAAACTATTAGTTTTATTTTCAATTTGAATTATGGATCTTCATCAAGCAAAAGTCGAATCAATCCAATAATCAGATCAACGTATTATCAACCGTATTTATCTTTAATAAGACACTATTTAATTATAATACTAATAGATTTGTTTACAAACAATCATTAGAAGGCAGCATCAACATAAGGAAATTGGCAATTTATACACAATGGAGTAATGATAAATAATAGTATACACTTTATACCACAATAATTATTTTCTTGAAATTGTTATTTATTTCTTGGCATAAACAGTGTACTTAGTAAAATTTATTAAGTAAATTTGAATAATTCATTTATATATCTAATAAGTATTATAATGAAATAAATTTATTTTCAACTCAAAAGAAAAGTCACTTTTCTGTTATATTTAAAATTGCCCTTGTATATATATTTACCACCATTTTATAGTAGTTAACCCTTAACTGGTGACGTGGTGCCACCGGAGACCCCAGAGACTATTCAAGCTCGCATAATTTCTAGGCGCATGCGCAAATCTAAACCGGCACTTCAGTACCTTCAAGTTGATCAGTTGTAAGTGTAGTGCCAACCAATTCACGTCGGTCTTCTGAATGCTATTTGTGATATAGGTAAGTAAAGACAACGTGGGGTCTTGTATGACCCCACGTCACCAGTTATTTTACAGCGAAATATTCGGTTTCCTTAGTTAGTGTTATTTATTTTTAGCATAATGGTGAATAATCCGAAAGTAGTTCGGTACGGAGACCTAAATTTCGAAAGTACAGTACTCAGGTGGTTTGAGGAATCAGAAAATGAAGATAGTACAAATAAGGAAGATCTTGATCAAGTGAATAATAGTTCAGACGAATAACCTGTAAATGATATTGTTCAGAATGCCGATACATCTACCGACACAAGTGCTAGCGATGATAATGACCTGCCCGTTGAAAATGAATATGTTGAAAATGAATATGAAGAAAATAGTCGAGCTTTTTATGGGAAAAATAGAATGAAATGGTCAAAGTGTGAACCTGCACGAAATAAAAGAACGGAAGCTCACAATATTGTTAGGTTTTTACCAGGATTGCGAGGGCCTATGAGAACTTTGAATAACAATGCAGATCCCTAAATATTTTGAAGCATTTGTTTACTGATGAAATGATAGAGGAAGTAGTAAACAGGACAAATGAAAAATTAAGCAGAGAAAGGATAAACTACAAGAGGGAAGACAAACCTGAATTAAAAGATACAATTGAAATGAAAGCATTTTTAGGCCTCCTTTACTACTCGGGAGCCTTTAAATCAAACCACGAGCACCTAGAGGCTATATTTGCAACGGATGGCACTGGTCGTGATATATTTAGAAACACAATGTCACTTAAACGATTTCTGATAATCTTTTCTAATTTGAGATTCGACAATGCTGATGACAGAATTATGCGATTACTTGGTGACAAAGCTGCAGCGATATCCAGCATATTTGACCAACTCGTTGCTAATTCACAACAGTGTTACTGTCTAGGCCATTATGCGTGTATCGATGAGATGTTGTTGGCTTTCAGGGGCAGATGCAAATTTCGAATGTATATGCCAAATAAGCCAAATAAGTACGGCTTAAAAATTATGATCTTAGCTGACGCACGAACATCTTACATGTATAATGCGTACATATATACAGGAAAATCCAGTGACGGTCGCGGCCTGTCTGATGCCGAGAGAAAATTAGCTGTGTCAACGCAGTCTGTCATACGGCTATGCAAACCAATTTACGGATCAAATAGAAACATTACTGCCGATAATTGATTTTCGTCAGATGAACTGGTTCAGTCACTAAAAACACACAATTTAACTTACGTTGGGACAGTAAAAAAAAACAAAAGAATGATACCCCCAGAGTTTCAACCTAGTAAAACTAGAAAAGAAAAGTCTGTCGTGTATGAGTTTACAGCTGATATGACTTTGTTGTCGTATGTTCCAAAAATAAAGAAAGCAACTGTAATGATATCCTCAATGCACCACACCATCAACACTGCTGATGACAGTAAAAAACCGGAGATTATAGCATTTTATAATTTGACTAAGGGTGGAGTTGATAGTCTGGACCAACGCTGTTCCAATTATACCACTAGTAGAAGGACGAGGAGGTGGCCGATGGCAGTGTTTCATACCATACTTGGCATCTCAAGTGTAAATGCCTATATCCTATATGGTTGTTTTAGGGGTAATGACAGCATATCCAGACTAAATTTCATAAAAAGGCTGTCATTTCAATTGGTTGAAGAACACCTTAACAGAAGACTTCATAACACATCTATTCCACGAGAAATACGCCTTTCTATTGGCAGAATATTACAGAAACTTCTAACAAAAATTGGTAATGTAGCTGAGGTAGTCGACAATAAGAGAAGACGTTGTGGGAAATGTCCTAGAGGAGCTGATAAAAAGACTAGTACACTGTGTAAGATATGTAAAGTTGCAATATGTGCAAATTGCACACAAAAATTTGTAAAGATTGCGGTGATTATTAGTTTATTCAGATGTTGTGATGTTTTTTATCAAAGATTTGTTCTGAAAACTTTTTTGACATTTTAGTAGAATACTATGTTAAATTTAATTTTTTTAATGTTTTATATTTTTGTCAACGTCTCTTTCAGTTTATTTTAATAAAAATTAAACGCATTACAAAATATCTTTTTTTCTTCTGTATATCACTTTTAGCGTAAAACAAAATATTGTGTTTGTAAAATGTTATTAAATATTTATTATGTGAATGATATTAAAGAAAACAGTTTCTCAAAATTACTTGAAAACCTTAAATTTTTTTTATGCTGCTTTTAAGTGTGGGGTACTGAGGGACCCCACGTTACTAGTTACGCTCTAATAAAAGCACGTCACCAGTTAAGGGTTAAGTGAAACACGCATGATTCTATAAATAAAAAAGAAAAATAGGAGTAATATACTACAGAGATTTACGTGCTCCTAGGCCAAAGTGTGCTGCACAATTCAATGAATATTTTAATTTCTTGGCCCTTAGTTAATAGATATTTGGGCGAATAAAAATATCAGAGAGCTATCAATGCTCTATATTTCGGAAAAATGTACGGGAATAAATATTCCCGTATCTTAAAATAGCGATATTAAGTATCAATACACGAGTATCTGATCACACTGCTATGCTTGCTTCATATTCTAATCCAGTAATCGTATCCTAACATATGCAGAGAATTTGAACAAAATTCTATCTACTCTGAAACGATGAAAAATGGTTGTAAATGAAAATAAATCAACCCACAAAGCATTTACATTAAAAGAGACTGGTCTCGTGGTTACACTAACTAATAAGAGTTAACACACACTCAAGAAGCCCAATATTTGGAAACGCTTCTCGACAGAGGTTTGATTTAGCGAAAACACATATTCAATGAAAGAAAGTTTGGACAATTACATTGGTTGATAAATTGCCGAAGTTTTCAATGGAAAATAAATTACTAGTACGCCAGGTCATCATCACACAAATATGGATGTATGGCATAGAGGGAATCTGAATATACTGCAAAGATTTCAAAAAAGTGAAATATTATGTGATATCTGATAATAAATGCTTCTCGGTATATACGAAAAGAGATTAAAGAGGACGGATAATTTCGAAGAAGAATAAACAAAGAAATGGAAGAATTACAAGACAAGAGTTGTCGAAGTAGTGAGAATGCAAAGGGCAGGATGTTTGTAGCGTAAAACTAAGATGTCTAACCCTGTTCGCGGACCTCTTCCGCGAGGGTTGAGCTACCCACCAGGCGCGTCCCTAGGCGGCGGATAAGGGGACGGTCAGGTCTCTCTTAGGGGACCTGATTAGTGGCAGTCATAAGCGGAATAGATATGCCTAAAAACCTTCTAATATGTATTGAAAGCTGTCACCGCGGACCAGCTCTCTCAAGCTACGCTGTAAGGCAACGTGCTTAGAGCTGAATGGCCACTGGGGTATATATGTGGTCTTAAACGTTCTCCTGGGGGCACTAGCTCTGCGGGAATTGACTCCATACTTCTTCCATACTCGTGGGAACTAAATGAACACAGAATAAAAAACAAAACTTAAAAAGATGGAGTCTGAAGAGAATCCAAAACCTAAGGAGTCTATAGAGACTCCCTTGGCAATGGAGACTGATGAGACTTCAAAAAACAAAATTGAAACGCAACGGACTGAAACTGAGAAGGTTGCGAAGATAGAGGGTGTACCCAAGGAGAGAAAACATCAATCCGAGGCACAAAGAAAGAAGTTAAAGAAGATGAGGAAACAGGGAGTGGATACGAGCAAAATAAGGCTCCCTGCTTCCCAAAAGGAACTTTAGGGAGAACCTAAGTCAACAGGGGCCGTTAAGCGAACCGTGTCGGCTAGGGGCACTCCTGAGGATAAAGTAACTAAGCGCATGAAGTTTTCAGCTTCGGGCGTGAGTACCAAAGCAGCTCTTAAGGGTTTTAAGGCTGCAATAGTTCCTAAGGATTACCCGGTCAGCTTAGTGACTGAGGGCAACGTAGGAGCTATACAGGAGATCCTGATGATGGTCATAGATAGGGCGCAAAAGGCGATGAAGTTTGAATCCTCCCGTCTTATGGACGGCTACTATGGAGTCATCTGTGCAGATGAGGACTCGTGCAACACTACGAGAGATTCCTTGGAAAATGAAACAGTTTGGAAACTCGTGAAGAGCGAGGAGTTGCCAAAACAGCAATGAGTTTTAGCGTTTCTGCCAGAGACTAAAAAAGAGAGCTTGAACAGACTCGAGAGGCAAAATCTAGGGCTTAAAGTGGACCGATGGATTACCCTTAGTTCCAGGTCTTCCGAAAAGGGCCTTAGGATTGACAAGGAGTCTGAGAAAACGTTGGTGAGGACTGATTGGAGACCTTACTATCGCTTTCAGAGGGTTAGCTTTGTAAACCTCGAAACAAAGAAAAACCAGAAACCAGAGGGTACTTTAGCAGAACCTCAGGCATCAACCTTTAAGGGTCAAAATGTTGATGATACTGCAAATAAATCTTCAACATAAGAAAACAGACACAGCGGCACTTTGTCAAGGACGCCGGCTGAAGATATCGATATCCTCCTCATTTAAGAGCCATGGATAAGTAGAGGTAAGGTGGGAGGGAGGACTATAGATTAGGGGAAGGGAGCTCTTGGTTGGTGCCCCAGACACTAAAATTAAAACTTATATCTGTTTCAGAGCCGACCTGGACGTGATGCCTATCATGGTGCTATGTAGTGGGGATATGACGGCAGCCAGTATCAGAATGAGTGTCGATGGGTGGATATTGGAGACGACAATTGCGTCTCTATACCTACCCATTGACTCTCCAGAGCTACCAGGGCCTGATCTTGAGGCCTTGGTGGTATATACCAGTAAGAACAATCTGGAATTGATTATCGGCGCAAATACCAATGCTCATCATAAGGCTTGGGGCAGCAAGGATAACAATTATAGGGGTAAGTCTCTCTTTAGCTATCTCTGTGTAATGAACTTGACTGTCTGAATCAAGGTGATAAACCGACATTTAAGACATCAATGGGGGAATGAGTTATTGATGTAACCTTATGCACGTTGAGAATACGAAATATTGGAAGGGGATGGCATGTATCCGACGAGTCCAGACTATACAGAAATCCCAAGACAACAGACTGGGGCTCTTACAAGGAAGACCTGTTAGCTGCAACCCGGAACATCCCTGTTAGAATAGGGAATGTAGAAGAGCTGGAGTTGGATGTTGCATGGTTGCAACGGACCATTCTTCCAGCTTTAAAATAACTGTACCCTTAGAGTGCGCCGTATAGTGTTGTTTCTTCATTAGTTTATCTACTTTGTTTTTTAATTTATTTTTGTTTGTTAGGAAATGATTATTGTAAATTTTAGATTCTATTTTTTCGAAGCTATTTAAAAGTTGAGGAATTCTGTATGATAATATTTTTCAAGTTTGAAATAATTTGATTGTATGTATTTATGTTACAAATGGTTTGGGATATTGTGATGTTTAAAATTTGTAGGTAACAGGAATTCATAATTTTTTAGTTACAACATATAAACTTAGTAATACTAATAAACATTTATTTTCAAAACTTAAAACTAAAATACAAAAAAACCGAGAAACACATGTCATATATAAAATACCATGTCGCGATTGCGATAGTTACTACATAGGCCAAACGAAACAATATTTATACAAAAGAATACAAGCCCACAAATACTCTAAAACAGACCAAACTGCTTTATCTACACACAAACTACAACGCGATCACCATTTCGATTTTGAAAACACACAGATAATTGATAAAGAACAACACAAAATGAAAAGAGAAATTAAAGAAATGATTAGTATTAAACAGGAAAAGAATTCAATTAACAACAGAAATGATATAAAAAATTTAAGCAGTATATACTATAACTTAATTGTGTAACGATCTGCAATTTACCATCATAACATATTTTTTTTTTGGTATATGTATAATTATATATCTTAAGTTATTTAAATATCAATTACATTTAAATATCTGCTGACTGTTCCGTGTTTTTATTCCTGTCTGGTTGTCCGAGTAGGTTTTCGTGGTTTTCCTTCTCGTTTAAGGCGAATACCGACAACTTTGCATCTTAAGACGCTCCACGGGCGCATACATAATAATAACTCATGTCTTGCTTTTCCCTGTTTTTGTTGTCTATCTGTTTTTGGAATACTAAAGCATGATTTATTATTATTCAATTGGAATGTATCTTTGAATAATTTTATCCATAGCAACTCAATTATATGACATTTGTATACTGTCATTTATATTTTATATCCTTGATAAAGGCATCATTGCTGAAACATGTAGGGTTGTTTTAAATATATATACTTTAAAGTAAAGCCAGACCTTAAATCGCCAACTGATTGAATTTACTATATATATATATATATATATATATATATATATATATATATATATATATATATATATATATACAAGATGTTTTAAAACATCGTTTAAAAATTTTAAGGGCATTTAGTACAGTCGAAAATAAGGTTATAGTCATAATAAACATATGTCCGCAACTTAACTGTTTACGAGATAACAACGAGTGTTCCTAGTAGTACATGAAATAGTTAACGATGGCATATCCCAGTAAACGGGTGCTTATCTGCTATTGTTTTATGACAGTTTAATTTGACGTTTTGTCCAATTTGTAACAATTACAATGGTAGCGTATTCTAATGCTGAAATGAGCGATATGGTGTTCATGTACGGTCGTGCCAATGGGACTTCTTTACAAGCACGTCGCCTCTATGCTGAAACGTTTCCTGATCGCCAACTGCCTTCGCATATGATGTTTCAGACGGTGTTTCAACGACTAAGAGAAACTGGTTCGTTTGAGAAGCGGTCTTATGATACTGGACGGCAGAAAATAGCATGTACTCCACAGATAGAAGAATATATATATATATATATATATATATATATATATATATATATATACAAGATGTTTTAAAACATCGTTTAAAAATTTTAAGCGCATTTAGTACAGTCGAAAATAAGGTTATAGTCATAATAAACATATGTCCGCAATTTAACTGTTTACGAGATAACAACGAGTGTTCCTAGTAGTACATGAAATAGTTAACGATGGCATATCCCAGTAAACGGGTGCTTATCTGCTATTGTTTTATGACAGTTTAATTTCACGTTTTGTCCAATTTGTAACAATTACAATGGTAGCGTATTCTAATGCTGAAATGAGCGATATGGTGTTCATGTACGGTCGTGCCAATGGGACTTCTTTACAAGCACGTCGCCTCTACGCTGAAACGTTTCCTGATCGCCAACTGCCTTCGCATATGATGTTTCAGACGGTGTTTCAACGACTAAGAGAAACTGGTTCGTTTGAGAAGCGGTCTTATGATACTGGACAGCAGAGAATAGCATGTACTCCACAGATAGAAGATCAAATTTTGAATATTATCGATGAAAATCCCGAAACTAGTGTTAGAAGAATTTCGACTCAAGTGGGTGTAAGCAGCAATCTTGTTTGGGGAACTCTTCATGAGCAACTCCTATACCCCTACCATATCCAACGGGTACAAGCCCTTACTGCTCCGGATTATCAAGCGAGAAGGACTTTCTGTGAGTGGTTTTTACGAACAACTGCTGATCGGCCAGATTTCGCTGATAACATCCTTTTCACTGATGAAGCTGGTTTTACTAAAAATGGAATATTTAATTTCCACAACAATCACGTTTGGTGTGACGAGAATCCTCACGTTACCGTTGAAGCCAGACACCAGCAACGTTTCTCTCTAAACATCTGGTTAGGCATGATAGGGAACCGGTTGTTAGGACCGATTGTTTTGCCACAACGCTTAACAGGTCCTGCATACCTCGAGTTCTTGGAAAATACTTTACCGGAGCTTTTGGAAGATTTGCCTATAAATCTGAGACTGAACCTCTGGTTTATGCAAGATGGAGCCCCACCGCACTTTACGCGTGCTGTTAGGGAACATCTTAACAATGAATTTCCTGGGAGATGGATAGGGCGAGGAGGTCACAATGCTTGGCCTCCAAGATCTCCCGATCTAACCCCGTTGGACTTTAGTATTTGGGGTTATTTGAAAAGTTTAGTGTACGCAACACCGGTAAACGATCTACCAGAGTTGCGCCAACGAATAGAACGCTGTTGCCAAATAATTCGAGATAAACCCTTGTTTTTTGAAAGAGTGCGCGTTTCCTTTAAAAGAAGATGTAGATCCTGTGTCGAAATGGAAGGACGTCATTTCGAACATCTTCTTTAGTTATAATATAAATTTTATGTTAAAATACCGCTAAAGCAAATTTATTCTGCAATTGCGATAAAATCGCTGTTATCTAATAAACGGTAAATTTGCGGACATATGTTTATTAAGACTATTAACCTTATTTTTGATCGTACTACATGCCCTTAAAATCTTTAAACGATGTTTCAAAACACCCTGTATATATATATTTATATATATATATATATATATATATATATATATATATATATTCCGTTCAGTTTATATTTACAACAAATCCGAACTAATATATGTGTTAATGTTGATATTGTTAAATATAATTGGTTAATTGGTAACATGATTGTAAACGAATAACTTCAAATCGCTCATTGCTATGTGTGCCACACGCAATTTTTCGTGTGATGTAGATAGTAAAACTGTACACCAAAATACAAATGATATATATTTTGATTATTAACGGTTGGTTATAATTACATTCGAATTTATCATATAATTAAATAATGCATTATGCCAGGGATTACATTTTTTTCTTACAAATTCTACGTCAGTGACGGTCTTATAAATATACAATAACATCAATATGTACTTATACAAAGTAAATATTTTAAGTACGTAGTGCATGTCACATACATTAATTTTGATAATCTGCTTTCAGATTAAATTACTTTTTTAAACAATTATCATTACAATAATTTAATATTATCAACCACCTAATTAACGTATACATAAATTCTTCCATTATCACGAAATGTAAACGTATGACAAATACACGAAGTATCTTCATATACTTCATAGGTTTTTATCAAACCAAAATAAATTCCGATCATTTTCACCATATCTTACCAATACACATGTTTAACAAGAAATCACATTACGAGTGACTGAAACTAGTTTGATGAACACGGAGGTCTGTCTAGACTTGAGGGCTACGTTTCCAACCTCACGTATACATACGTAAAGATAAAAGAAAACGAGAAGAAAGTAGAATAAGAAGAAAAAATAGCCATTCACATCTATCTTTGACTGAGTATCTGTTTACTACCTGTTTCTGTTGGGTCCAGATGGGACGTTACCGTCTATCTATCCCATTTCTTATTCCATCGATAAAGAAGCACGTAAAGAAAAAAAAGGTCGACATTGATAAAGATTTATCATCTAATGTAATCTGGATGTATTCAAAGTCTTACTGGTTAAAAAGGTATTGTGCTGTGTGGAAGATATACAGTTTTAAATCAATATAAGACCGCTCAAGGGAAATCTGACCCTTTAAATAGTAAAATGTGGTTTATATATGTTCAAATGTTTTTGAATATTTGAAATAATATACTGTTTACTGAACACAATATTCTCGAAATAATAAAACGCTTTTCCAATGACATATATCGATAAAAACAAAACAGATTAAAACAGAATTTGGTAATTTAATATTCATCGTACAGTAATTCACAAATCTACACATTTATACTCCCATAAAATGGCTTCGTTCAATTATTTAATTCATAGACTTATTAGTAGTCCCTTATCGATAGAAAATTATAGTAAAGAGATATTATTTACAATATTCTGAATAAACAGAGTTACAAGAAAGCTATTAAATTAGTATACCCTACAGACAGTCGTGATATAAATAATAAATATAAAACTCATACTTATACTGATAATCTTACACAAAACATTTCTAAATTCTTAACGACAAATAATTATAATATAACTTTCAAAACCAATAACTTTTTAGGTTCAATTATTAAAAATAATGAACAAAAAATAATAAAAGCAATAAATTAGGAGTTTACAAACTTTAATGTAGTTCATGCCCTAAATATTATATAGGCCAAACAGGTAGATCTTTTTCTAAAAGAATCAAAGAACACGAACAAAGTTATATTAATGATAAGAGTGGCGCACATTATGCAATACATCTGAGAGAAAAAGCCCATAATTTAATTATAACTTTAAAATTTTACACACAGAAAATAAAACGCAAAAATTTAATATATTGGAAGCTATGGAAATTTCGAAATACAAGCATACCAATCTTTTACTTAATAATATAATAATCATATGGATTTCGGCAATTCTCCTTCATTAGGCCTATTTTACAACTGATTCTTTATTTTATTTTGGCTTTCCCGTTTTTATGTTTGTACTCGGTAAACTTTGGTCCCGTTGTTTACATCTTTAATATAAAGTGCCCATTATTGAACCATCCTTCTAAGTATAACTATTTTTTTATTATAATAATTCATTTAAGTTTAAATTTGCTAACATCCTTCATGTTTCGTTTTGCAATACAACTCTATCCGAGGAAGACACTGCGTGTTGAAACAATTATAACGGGATTTTACCTCAATAAAGTGGAAATTAAGGAATATTGCTTTTTCATTTTTATTTAATTAATTATGAATTTCCATCAAGTAAAGGCTACTTCGATTCAAAATAAAATTCACCGAGTTGTCTAGTGTTCGGTTAGATAGTTTTATTTTATTACTTCCGTGTCCTTTCTTGTGCTTTAGTATATATATTAAACCATTTTTCATCACATGTACACTTCACAACTTTAAATCATTTTTAGTTCAAAGATATCTTTAATTTTTCATGAAAATTCTATAAGCCAAACTCATCAAGTTTCATAAGTAATCAAAGATTTATATATCTTGAGATATATGTATATATATATATATATATATATATATATATATATATATAAATAAAATTAATATACTGTCATTTATATTTTAAATTTCTTTGCAAAAAGCACTATGTGCCCAAAACATGTAAGAGTATTTTAAATATATACATATTGTAGCTTCATCCTGGTTTGAAGGAAGTTCGGTATGTATCGACCGAAGTATGAGTTGAAATAATACAATAGTTTTTGTATAACACTAATATATTTACAAATTTAATCTGGGAGTTCCGTTAACTTAATGTAAATGCAGTATCTGGTCTTAATACTAAAGACCGAGAAAACTGGCTAATAAATAATATTTGCTTCTATTTAGATCACTGAGATCTTAGTAGGAACTGTTAGTTAGATCACTGAGACCAAAGCTTTAACTCGAAGAGATCGTATTTAGAACTGTAGTGAGCTTTAAGAGATCTTGTTTGGAACTGTTTCTTCATTCAAATTCATTAAAAAAAAAAAGCAATGAAATTGAGTATACGGAAATTTCCATATAACCATTTTTACCTTTCCAAGAAAAGTATATGCTGTAGTTTCCAACGTCATAAATGTATTAAAATGAACAATATACGCCGGAAACCCTTAATTATAGAAAATAAAATAATTCTTAAAATAATAAATATAGAATGCACAGAGATAACCTAATAGTTCGCAGAATCGCATCGAACCAAAACTATTTAACCTATTATAATAATATATAACAGGAAATATGTACAATAAAACTTATTCTATTATATATACATTTACAACTACTAAATGGATACGTTAACAAGAGGGTTGTGCCTGTAATAAAATAAATAGTTTTTATGACTGTAGAAAACAAGACAATGAATAAAGAATTGTAATACCCGACCAGGCCTAAAGTAATTAACAATATTAAATATATCTGAACTCCAAGACCTTTTCTATATACAATATATGTATAATATTTACAATTTAAAACTAGGATTAAATACATTAACATAAATATACCTACATCTAAATAAAACTAAAAATACAAAATTAAATCTATTTTGCCCAAACACATATTAAAGTAAAATAGACCTTAAATCGCCAACTAATTTAATTTACTATAACATACAAAGGTCAAGAAATAATTATCTATACAGGCTGATTCATTTTCGGCCCTCACCATGGGGATCTCTCTTATTATTGGAGATAGAGTATAGGTTTAAATTTGGCAAAGTTGTTAAATTTTGTGTTTGTTATAAATCCGTAAAGAAAATAGACCTGTGACAAATGACCTTCGTTATTAAAAAAAAAAACGCGAAAACCCCATTTTCTTCTTTTACCTGTAGCACCGACTTTTGGCCTTGTAGAGAAAAAATAAAAACACATCCTTGTGGCCATTTCTAAACCTCTATCCAGTGGTGTAGTCTAAATTTTTATACGACGTTTCGTTTCTTTCTGGCCATCATCAACTATCTAATTTCTTATAGGCGCCATATTTGATTTAGACATCTTCAGAAAGAGTTTTTTTCTGATTTCAACCATGTACCACATGCTGACTATAGTTTTTGACATTAGGTTTTATTTGAAAGATTAAATTATAAGATTAAATAAGGTAGCCTTTGGAATTTCAATCTGTCGAACATTTCATTTATTGTTCATTAATAATACAAAAATGTCATACACTAACGAAGAGAAACGAGATATGATAAGTATTTTTTATTCTTCGAAACGAAATTCAACAGTAGCGTGACGAGAACTAGGGCGAATTCGAAACACGTGTTTCTACGTAGAAGTCTCACCAGTGCGATATAAGTATGCGTTATGTATCTCCATCTGTAAATATACTTATATGTTCTTAAACATTTTTGTAATAATGTATATTACACTTGATGTTAGTTAAATATAGATATTCTATCTTTTGCTTGAAATATGAAATGTCGACACAGGATATTTGCGTTAGGTATAAGTTTATTTGTGTTGTGGATAAAAAAACGAAATCATTGATACATGAAAGATTTTCTCTTATTGTCGATATAAAGTGTGTTTTTTATAGGTATAGAACTTTGAAATGGAATAAAACAAAGATGAATTTTTTAAATTGACATGAAATTTACTTTATTCGAAAGATAATCTTCTGGCATTATAATTTAAATATGACTTCTGGCATATGACCGCCACGGTTGGCTTGGACGTAGTCTAATCTGGAGGTCCAATTTTCGATGACTTTTCCAACATTTGTGGCCGTATATCGGCAATAACGCGGCGAATGTTGTCCTCCAAGTGGTCAATCGTTTCCGGTTACCAAACGTTTCCTTCAACAAATCAATTGTGGCACGAGCTGTGTGACATGTTGCGCCGTCTTGTTGAAACCACAGCTCCTGCACATCATGGTTGTTCAATTGATGAACGAAAAAGTCAGTAATCATGGCTCTATAGTGGTCACCATTGACTGTAACGTTCTGACGGGTCTTCCTCTACGCTACGCTCTACAGCAGCAATGACTTCTTCTGTACGCACTGTACGACGTCTCTGTGGATGCGTATTATCATTTAGAGTAAACGGGTGCGAAAACGTTCCATAGTTAATCGAATTAATTGCTCTGATGAACGATTATGTTTACCGTAAAATGGACGTAGTGCGCGATACGTATTTCGAACAGAACCATGATTTTCAAAATAAATTTGTACAATTTGGAAGCGTTGTTCAGGCGTCAGTCTATTCATGTTGAAATGCCAAACCAAACTAAACATAAATCACTTGACAGCTGGCAAAATGGCCGCCAGTTAAAAAAGTGTTGCCGACTTAAAGTTATATACCTCTATAAAAAACACCCGTTTTAGAGAAATTGCGTTTAGCGTCGTCCTAAATTCCTTGGAACGCTAACACGAATGTACAAGTTCAATTAGTTTAGTGTACACACTAATCATAAGTAATTTACTAAATAAAACACTTGGTATATTTAGTAAATTATTCATTATGGTTCACCAAGAGCCAACCGTGAATTCTATACATTATACTAATCATAAGTGTTGTTCCTGTCACAACTGATACACTAGTAAATTTTAAATAATTGTGTATTAGTGCTATAATCATTCTACCTATTGCATTCAATCCGACCACCCAACCTTAATTGCTTGCAATAAATTATCTTCTTATAATTACTATATAAATTGTACCTTGTCGAATGTGACGCCATCTTAAATAAATACTGGGAATATTTTAAACTATTCTGGTATTGTACGAAAAGTAAGACGTAATTTAAGAATTTTAAACAATCTTTCATTTTAATTTCCTTAATCTTTCGCTGTTCCGATAACCAAAAAATAGACCTTAAGACATTGATTACGTATATATTTACATGCAAAATTTATTAAAAATTTAATATATCGTATTGGCGAATAAAATTTGAACCCTCAAATTCTTTAATCCTTGTATTTAAAGTACAATACTAGAGATACACTCTTTTATCTAAATTCGTTTATAATTCATTTTGCCTTGATTTAATTTTAACAGAGGCCTAAAACAAATGATGGGGAAAACTAAGGATATTTTATAAGGCTAAGTTGTACTTAATAATAAATAATATGAAGGCACTAGATCTGAACAATTAGTATTGTGACTAAATTAATACAAAAATAGGGATTAAATTTAATACCCATGGTTACTTTGAATTAGAGATAGAAATAAAAATGACAGGGCGTTAAATCAGACGAATATATCGAGATTACTCCTATGATTATTTATTATCTGTCAAAAAATTGTTAGGTAAGTAGCCATGTGTAACAAGGCGCAAAAGTTCGCCGCGTTTGTCGTTTTTTAGCCGACATTATTTCGCAGATGTACTATTAATCCTTTATAATATACACGTTATACACAGTTCAAAGTATATATGGAATTTATATCTGTGTATAAACACCACTTATATTTCTTTTGAATAGAAAAAATAAATATTTCAATTTTAAACCTTCTTCGATCAAGATGAACTTAATGTGACTTCTACGTAAATGCATTCACCGTACGTTAGTGGATAATCATGCTTGGTGCATACATACAATGCAACAAGCGTATTAGCATTTTCTATGGCCCTTTAAATCATGTGAATCTGAAGTATAGTACGCATTATTACTTGTTTTATTAAGTAATGAAGCGTTATAAATTACCATATTATGTAAATTATATTATAAATAGGAAATAGTACAAGGTTAAGTAATAGATAGGGCGTGAAAACCATAATAAATACATATATAATTGTTGTAACATTTTCTATACATGTATGAATTACAAACGTCACTGTATTTAAAGTTAATTGAATTTAATCATTATTTCAGAGAATTTTCCATTTTTATTTATATTTCATGGATTGTATAGATTACTATTTTTGCAAAAAAGTAAAATATCGGTAATATACGCAGTACATTCCCCTCTCATCTTAAACAGTCATGATAATGTTTCTAGTTACCGATTTTGTTATTTCATCCGATAATCGCTATCTAACAACTAGATTGTTAAGCTGTTTTTATATCCGGTGTATTATGGTGTATGTAGGTATGTAGTTTTGAGCTTAGTGTGCTAGAGAAGCTTCTCTTGTTTTCGTATTATGTTTTCATTGTATATAGTTTTTGTTATGTTGCTGTATATATAATGTGAAAGGTGTATTTATCACATAGAATATGAGTTGACGTTTTCTCCAGCAGATATTAATCCAAGTAACTTGTACTGCCCTCCAGAGCCTAACTGGTCAGGTATGTATGACGTGGTATCCACAAGTTAATGAAATTTGAATTGCGTGCTTAAATGGACACAGTTACAAAAAAACGCCAAGTATGCCAAGCGGTGCCGTTGTAGGTGGAAACATTTTTTATTAGTGAATTTTTCATTGCTGTGTCTGCTTGTGTTTGCGATTTTTCAGTGATGGATTTGGCAGAGCAGAGTATCCGTATCAAGTTCTGTTTTCAACTCGGCAAGACTTCTGCAGAAACACAAAATATTATAGGATGCATTCGGGAGCAACGTTTTGGGTCAAATACAAACTTATGATTGGTTTAAATGTTTCAAAAAAGGCCGAGCAACAAAAGTAGGATCTCGTTCTTACTGATCTGTTTTTTTCGATATTAGTCAGATTATCCACAAAGAGCTCGTACCCACAGGACAAGGAAAGCAGAATTCTATCGTGAAGTCTTAGGGTAGCTAAGGGAGGATATGAAAAGAAAACCTGCAGAGAAGTGGCGCAGGAATAATTATATTCCACGCCATGATAACGTGGGGTTACAATTCCGCTTTCATGGTACAGCCGTTTTTGGCGAAAAACAACATTGCCGTTGTTACTCGAACAGCGTACTAGCCTGACTTGGTTCATTGCGACTTTTTCCGCTGTCCAAGGATGAAAATCAAGGCGTAGGGGCGAAAATTTGACACGATATCAAGAGGATCTACTTCGGGAATGGCATAAAATGAAATAAAACTAAAAAAGGAAAGTAAAAGTAATATTTTATTTGGCAAATCAAAAATCAAACAAATTTCCTTGTAACGATGAAGTATACAAATAAGTATCAAAAAGGGAAGTTTAATAAAGAACGAAGCTTAATTTTATTGGTTTTAATACTACTTTTGTTGGAAAATTTCTGTATAAATAATTTTTTTAAATTATACTATGGAAGGACTCATTGAAGGTTAAGTCCTGTAAAGATGTCAGGTTTTTGACCAGTTTAAAATTTACATTACAAACATTGTAATACAAAAGATGCTACTTTTAATTTTAGAAAGAGCTCGTAATCACGCAAGACCAAAACCTGAAAAATACAATCAGTACTTATGAATAATGATTACCTGTAATCGATGCATGTGCTTAAAAGTAATCCGGAATAGGCATAAAAAAGTGAAAATTATGGATATTAAAACAATATACGTAAAGTTAACTCAAGTAGAAAAAAATTATGACATTACAAGTGAGAAACAAAATAGAAATAAATATTATCTACATCCTAATGAATTATTATCGGTTGGGCCTCCTCTCAGGTGACTGACAAAAGGAAATGGCCACGCTTATAAGAAGAAAATAACTCCAAGAAACGATATAACATTGTCGGCTTTGGATTTCCCTAACACCATTTCCATTAACTCAGTTATTTTATTTGTTCTGATTGTTACTGTGCAAATAAATTTAAAAAATGTTCGGTGAAATAATGAACTATGAAATAATGAAATAATAAATAAAATAAAATAATCTTAGTTTTCACAAACAAAATTTATTAATCCAAAGGATCGATTAGTTCGTGTATTTGGATCATTTTATTTATTTATTTTGTTTCATCAAACTTCTGTATTTAAAAATATTTTTAGTCAACTACAGATGCTTCCTACCAACAAGGGATTAGATTATAATAAAGTATACGTTACCATGGCCATGACTATGGCAATAAGTATTGACCTATCAAAATTGTTTTGCCTCCTATTGAGAATGACAAGCCACATGAGCAGGATCTTAAATCGTATTGTGGTGTATTTTAATTTTATTTTAAACGTATCCAGCTACACTTTTCTATTTATGTAATTATATTTAGAGCATATGTATATTGTTTAACATGATTTCTTAGGGAATTTTTGTGAACACATCTAATTTTACTTAACTGCCAAAAAGAAATATAAAAATAATTCAAATATTACTAAACAAATTAAGCACGTGACTGTGGCTCCTACTTCCTTCCTTTTTCACTGTAACTTAAAGTAAATGTGTGTTTATGTTTACATTCCCTGGTATAAGAGTCACTCGATTAATAAACAACTCTCACTTTTTTATTATATCAATAATTCAAAGGCATTCCCTTTACTGTTCAATGAAAATTAAAGATGCGTTTGAACATATGTAAGTATGTAATACGAACGCCTGTTCCAACAGATAGTAGCAATAAGATTGAGTAAGAAATTCCGAGCGGCAATCAGCGGTTTTATTTAACCATATAGGTACTTACTATAAGTGCAATTATACATACATATATGTGTAACTAACTATATGTTAAAGCAATATATTAAATGAAATATACTTCTGATGGTTGCACGTGATATAAAAAACTTTTTTCTTTTATGCGTTCGAAATGAACTCATTATGAAACCCAAAACAGTATCGAAATGAGCTTCATTTCGATACGCTTTTTTTCATTTTTCAATGTTGGCGTTGTTCGAATACAGAAATAAATATCATTGCTGTCATTTGATTTTAAGAATTTATGTACATTTGACAGATATGATATATGTCCGTATTTCACACAAACAACGTATGTTGTATACAATTGACAACAACATATATATGTTTCTATGTCACTCATGTTTATATTTTTAAATGAAATATCAAGTAATGTTAACGAAAATTAATAAATAATATGTAATATAATATACTTCGCGGATAGCAAGATTTAAATTTGACAATGTTAAGTATCAATGTGACCAACTGCATGCTTTATATATATAAAAATTAAACTCTGAACTTTCAAATTAAATAATTCCAATTTAAGCAATTTATTAATGTAAAAATCGCAAAATAGAAAAAATAGTATAAAAAGCTCGTTTCATAAGGCCTTTTGCCGCACTCGCTCTTTAGAAAACTCGCCGCTTTCGCGGCTCGTTTTCTAAACTGATCTCGTGCGGCAAAATGGTGCCTTATGAAACTTGTTTTTTTAGTATACTATATTACGCGTAGAGGATTCTCAATTTATTAGTCATAACACAGTGAATCTAAAAATTTCTTAATAAAATAAAAATTAGTTATATTTATATATAAGAAATTCAAAATTTAGCTTATAAATTTTCGCAAGACTAAATTTTTGCCATCGCCATAAAATAGTGTAGATTAATTTTGAGAGAGAACCCACAAATATTCTATAGATACAGCCAAAATTTCTTCAATACTGGAATATAACTTTAGTTACTTTGTTTAATTTTTTTTGTTTTTAACAATTACTACTCTGGATGCAATTTCAGTCTTTCGTTTTTTAAATATAATTGACAGCATATCATTCCAATCTTCTCTTGGTATTTCTCTATTTGTTCTGTACTGTCATTCTGCTAACAATATTTGTATTATATAAAAAGATTGATAAAAGAGGGATAGAAATGTAATTACAGAATCATTTCAATTTTAAACATTTTTAAACAAAATAATGGTAACACGTATAAAAAATAAACTAAAAGAAAAGAGAACATAATTTGTCAATATAAATGTGGATTTAAACAAGGAAGAAGTACAACTGATGTCAAGAGAAGTACATACATATAAAAAATCACGCACATAAAATATCGACGATGGCCTTATTTATAGATTTTAAATAAACATACGATAAGTAAAAAGGGAAGAAATTTACAGAGCGTTAGAAGTAAATAACAAATATATAAGATTAACATTTAAAAAAATACAAAGTGTAGTAAGAATAATAAAACAACGAAACATCAGAAAAAATTGAAATCAGGGAAGAAGTGATGTAAGTTACACTATCGTCGGTACTTTTTAACATTGTACTTGAAAAAGCCCTAAGAGACGTAAACATTATTAATACAGTAATTACAAAAAAAAAGCATTAATGTGCGCGGACTGCGTGATTTTAGCAAAGTTAAAAAGAGATAATGAAAGTGACTAAAAGGTTGGAAAAGAAGGCAACAAAAATGGGCTTGTAGGTAAATGTAGAAAAAATAAAGTATATGGAATGAATCGATACAAAGTCCCAAAAAGGAAAATATGTACCTACATATAAAAACTAAAAGTGGAACAGTGTTCGAATTCGATGTGTTGAGGCACTAGAATATTGAAGAATAAAAGTATCTCGAGGAAAGCAAATTTAAAATTGTATAAGACGGTAATAAAATCAACTGTGCGTGCATAATATGGTTACTAAATAAAACAGAACAAATAAGATTGCAGGTATGGGAATGAAAAGTACTTAGGATGATATTCAAGATGATACAAAGTAAAGGCTAGATGGTTGAAAAGAAAATGAATAACTTAAGAAACTTTACAAAAAAAACATATATAATAGGTGCTAAAAATATAAACAAACTGTCAAATACAAAAGAGTGGCAAACGAGAATCCGTCGACTGAAACAAGGATGGGTATCTGAAGCCGGCGAACGATATCAAAATGTTAAAAAATTAACATGAAAAGAAGAGGCAAAGAATAGAAAGTCATTGACAAATATCACTTATCAAGCCATCACATCTGTATGTAATTGAAGAGTGGAAATACGAAAGGTGTGCTAAGTGCAAAAATCATAAAGCAGAGTTATTGACAAAAACATTTTATTTCTTTAAATATAATTTATAGCAAAACAGGCTCATTATAACTTTGGTATTCTAGGAATGTAACGCAAGAAATAAAAATAATAGTTTAAAATAGAAAACATATAATAATTTTATAAAAAAAGGTAAATAATGTGAAGAGGTGGTTATATGCTATACCCCATGACCTATGAAAAGAGACTTGGCGCTTATGTCAATAGGGATATGCTACAAGGACAATAAAATTATTTTAACTTGAAGAAAAATAATTAATTACAACCCATTTCAAGATTTCTCATTCAAGACAACCAGTTTGAATATAGGCACAATTGCGTAGTTAAAATTGCATCGAGGAACGCAAAAATTAAAAGAAAAAAATCTATAAGCTAATTAGCAGTTATAGTAACAGATACAAGCAAGAAAATGCTTTAAATTACGCTTCTATTATGTACTAAGAATTTAGCTACGCCCTTATAGGAATCTATGCACACACACACGTACGTGTGTATCTGTAGCTATCAGACATGTAAACAAAAATGGTATAACTTAACCTAGTACGATGATAATGTAATGCACATAATTTATAAATTGCTGGAAAAAGGCTTTGTACGATAAAAATACGATATTGAGGTAAAAGCTATAATGGTAAAACCTTTAAGTAATTAATATAACATTTCAGATAATCCAAAAGCGATGTCACTAGACAGAATGAGAAGATATCTTTTACAAAGGCAAAGTTTTAGCCCTTAAATGAAATTATACAAATATACAAAAATGTGGATGATCGGACAAAATAATTCCTTTTATTTGATAATATAATACTAAAATATAGCCGTACGTACTAAATTTAAACTAGCATTGCAGAAAACAATACCCTCGTTGATAAAGTTCTCTTTACAGAAAGAATAATAACTACCTATATCCAAAACACGCAGTTAAATGCTATGACCTAATCAAGCCATAATAAAAATATACAGAAATGTACATGAAGGATGTAAACAAGATTTAGGGAAAAAAACAATAATCCACTTACGGAAATTCTCTCAATATATAGGGTCAAAAATAAGGTACTGAGCGAACTAAAAATACAGGTAAGTAGAACAGCCCGTGACAAGGTATGTATGTAGTATGCACTAGATTTTGCGTTGTATGTTTTATCAAAATAACATATTATTGTATATTATTTATGCTTCCGAAAGAAATATTAATTATTAGTTTTTAAACGAACTGTATAATGCTTTTACACTGCAGTAAAGGAAATAGATATACACAGACAAGCATGTTCTTCATCCCAAATTGTATTCATAATATGCCTTAATACTATGTGACATAAGAAGGAACCATTAAAATTGAATTACTACCTAAAACTTTTTTTTTATATATCGTTTTGACTAATATGAATTTTATAGTTATTAACATTTATTTCTGAGGTTTTTCCATTGTGTCATGGTTTTTCAGCGCTTGTCATTCGATTTTCATCATTAATTACGATTGATCTATTATATTCTTGTTAAAAATAGAAATCTGGACGAAATGACTATAAATAGAATATATTCTAAATATATAAATGTTTTATGTGCAAATAAGCTCGTGTATATTGTGGTTTGTGGTTGATAACGAAAATAAAACAATTTAAATTGATTCGATAATATTTAATTATAAAGTTTAAGAGGAGTAACTATTACTGTAGATACAAAATGGTACAATTTTATATACGAGGGGGTATTGATACATTCTTAGCCTACTATTGAATCTATTTAAAGTTAGGACTAGAATATTTTATTATTAAACATAGTGTCTTCTTAAATTAATACATTTAATACAGATAATAGTCTGAGGGGACTAAGCCTGAGGAATAGGGCGGGTGTTTCAGTATATTCATGGTAATCCGCGATTTGTATGCAGAGGCATTATCCTGAAAAATCAACACACCTTTCGCTAACATGACACGTCTTGTTTCCTTAATTTTATCTCAGGGTGGTTAGTAATTTGAATAAGAATCTCCAGTGATGGTCAGGACTTTTTTTAGGTAATCGATCATAATTATTCCACGAATATCTCAAAAAACTGAAATAAGAACTTTTCCTCGATACTCCAATTTATCGATATTTGCATTCGACATGCTTTCTCTCAAAATTTACTGCGAGCAATACTTCAACTTCTTAGTGTAAAATTTGAAACTTTGAAAATGTCATTATTTTTTGTCATTATAACAAGATTTTGTTTTTTTCCAGGAAAATGGCCTAGGCTAGCTAGATATTAATACCCTTCGTATAACCGACATCGTGCTCTTAGCCTCTTGGAATAGTGTAATGTACGTAAAAACTGGGATGGAAAATGGAATTGCCTTTTTCAGACGAATCTAGTTTTTGTTTGTGTGCCCATGATGATCGTAGACAAGTCCGACTTTGAAGAGGAGAAAGGCAGTTTTTACATAGAATGTGCAACTGTATTTATTATAGGATATAAGTTACTTACTAAAGGATTTATGGTTGGTGGTGGAATTAGCATAGAAAGTAAGACTCCTTAAATATTGCTTCAAGGTCATTTAAATGTTCACAGGTATGTTTACGAAGTACGGGAACCATTTACCTTATCACATATCCAAAGGCTAAATAATGCAATATTTTAACAAGACAATATCCGCCCTCAGGCTGCAACTCTTCCAAGCACACCTTGATACGAACACATTATTCAGCAATCAGATTTATTTGATTATGTAAGAATAAATAATCCGTGTCCGATCTTATCAATGTAAAAAAAATTAAATCATCAGCAAAAATACATTTATTACTAATAATCTACTCGATTAAAACATTAAGAAAGAGGAGAAACAACAGAGGACCCAGATTCGATCCTTGGAGAACTTTTGAGGTAGCATAATGAGGTAGCATAGTACAGATAGGATTAAATCCATTGCAATAAATATATTGCATCTGATTTTGTAAATAAGAAAGGAGAAGTGATTTCAGCTAATTACTGAAACCAAACAATTCCAATTTATGGAATCTCATGGGTGATAAAGGATAACGAAAAAATAGCTATATTAAACTTATTAAAACATCGTACGAAAACAGTCGTACCGTAATAAAACTGAAGACGAATTAATGAAGAAATTAAAATTGCAAAGTCCTAAAAGAAAATTTTAAATTATCAGGTACATGAAATATTTCTTCATTTTAATTAATTATCCTTTGTAAAAAGTAAAATTGTTTACCGTTGTTTCCTTTCTCTATTAAATCATTTATAATTGTGCGAGAAAGGAATTGCCTCATTAGTTTTATTTTATCCATTCAGAAACGACTCACTTGACTATATTACAATATGTCATTAACAATTAATGTAAACACGTTCTTTTGGTATAAAAATATAAACAGAATATCATAGATGACGTAACAGAAATCGAAACTATTAAAAACGCGGTACAAGGTCAAAAGAAATTTCTTCTTGACCGTGATCTGTTACAAGGTCATTCTTGTATATAAATGCAACATTGTCTTTAGGGTGTTGTTGTCCTCCTTTCTCCAACTTGCATTGCTATATGTATAATTAGTGAAAAATACTCAAGGTAGAAATTGTTCGGTTAATCCAGAAATGTGAGTACGTAGATTTAAACTAAGTGCTACTGTGTAAATGAGAAAAGAAATAAGTGTATGCATGTGTACAAGCAGATATTTTTACTTCTGGTGTTCAGCTGGCCTCGCGTTTTTGCGGTGTGAAAAATTCAATACATATGCTTACCGTCGAGTGACATTCTGAAAAATTGACTGTGTCAGTGACAAGTGTCTCTGTCAATGAATCATTGGTATTGTTAGACATTCATACATATATGTAGATATATTGCAATACGTTCTAGTTATATACTGTAATGATACAGAAGTTAACAACGACGATTGATATAAAATATCGGATGCATTCATTTACAGTAAACATATGCATGTTTATTCATATATGTTTTAGCACGTGTAAATAATACTAAACTACGAGATACGTAACGTGCCTTCAAAAACTTTACTCATTCTCATTAGTCATTATAGTAGGCTACTTTTTAAGTAATTTAATAATCAAAGATTGGTGCACTTGCGAAGCTTTAGATACTTCAAACTCTAACAGTTGTCATACATAATAGTATATTAAAAGACAAGTTTCATAAGGCACCATTTTGCCGCACGAGATCAGTTTAGAAAACGAGCCGCGATAGCGGCGAGTTTTCTAAAGAGCGAGTGCGGCAAGAGGCCTTATAAAACGAGTTTTTTACACAATTTTTTCTATTTTGCATTTTTTACATTAATAAATTGGAAATATTTAATTTGGAAGTTCAGAGTTTAATTTTTATATAAAGCATGCAGTTGGTCACATTGATACTTGACATTGTCAAATTTAAATCTTGCTATCCGCCAAGTATATTATATTACTTATTATTTATTAATTTTCGTTAACATTACTTGATATTTTATTTAAAAATATAAACATGAGACTTAGAAACTAATATATCTTGGTGTCAATTGTATACAATATACGTTGTTTGTGTAGAGTACGAACATATATCATATCTGTCAAATGTACTTAAATTCTTAAAATCAAATGGCAGCAATGATATTTATTTCTGTGTTCGAACAACGCCAACATTGAAAAATGAAGAAAAGTGTTTCGAAATGAAGCTCATTTCGATACTGCTTTGGGTTTCATAACAAGTTCATTTCGAACGCAAAATAGAAAAATTCAAATCATAAACGCTTACCAGTGCTTATAGGATTTCCGGCAGCAGTATCCTAATCTGCCAATTACTTACGCATAAATACAAAAACATATTCAAGCTTGTGTTATTAAATTTGGTGAAATAATGGCAATAACTCGTAAACCTAGCGGTGGAGCACCTAGAAAACGAACAACAAATTGCATAGAGGATATTCGACGTCGAATGGACAACTCGCCCAAAAAAAATCAATCGCAATACTATCACAACAAGTTGATTTGTCAATGGAAACATATCATACTATTTTTAAAAAGGACTTAAAGTTGTTTCCATATAAATTTAAAGCAGTTTCGGAACTCAAACAAGATAGATTTCGTTACGAGAACATAGTATGTATATATCTATGGTTTGGAATAACATAAATAATAATGACATTCTCGAAATGCTTCTTTTCGGATGAGGCTTGGTTTAATCTTTCAGGATATTTAAACAAGCAAAATTTGAGAATTTGGCTTGCAGAAAACCTTCATGAATTTGTGGAAACTACGCTATATTCACAAAAAAATAGGCGTCTGGCTAGCAGTTTCAAGTAGACGAATTATTGGGCCTATATTTTTTAGTCAAACCATAACTGTTGAAAGATATCGAAATGAATTATTAGAGCCGTTTATTAATGAACTTCATAATGATGAACTTGCGGAAGGATATTTCCAAATCTCGAAAAACAATAGCTTTTTGCAGGGATTTTTCGATACAAGATTTATCAATTTTCCTCTAAAATCTCCAGATTTGGCAATTTTAGACTATTTTATTTTTGCATATTCAAAGAATATCATTCTGAACACCAGAGATCACACAATCGAAGGGCTTCGAAATGCTATAATTCTTGTACTGACATAACCCAAGAAATCTTAATAAATGGCTTTGAAAGCATGAAGTGTAGAGTTCAACTTTGTATTCAAAATAATGGTCAACATTTCCAACATCTGTTTAGTATTATTTTCTTATAATTTTGACTATTCTAACAAAAAAACTAAATTACTAATTATTACACAGATTTACATGAAATAACCAAATTATCAAAATTATACGTTTGTGACAGAATGCGTGCACCAATCATTAAAAAAAGCATGGCCGTCTCTAATGAGGAAAGTTTTTAGAGGCACGTTACTATAGAAATCAACAATTATGATTTACTGAAAAGTTTTACAAAAGGAGTGATCTTTTAGTAGCGACTGCTATACTTGTAAAGATTTTACGGTAATTTTTTGACACTTGCGCTGCAATAGACTCACAGCATTGCGTGGTAAATATAGTCAATGTGGTTAGTTATTTGAAGTCACAATTCGTCAAATTATTACGAAGTTTGAACTAGTTGGCTCTGGTAACTATCGCGAGTATATCATCAGAATTATTCACCAGAATTGCGTCTTTTATAAACTTCGATCTGGAGATTTTTAGTAAAGATGTGAACTGAATCTCAAAAAGTTAACGACGATGCCTTTTCGATGGTGTTGAGGTTAGCCTCGATTTCAGTAAAAGCGAGGAAGCGAATTCTCTCAGAATTGTTATACTTGAGATTAAATCAATCCACAAGAACTGTTGAAGCAATGAATATAAAAAAGTTATGTATCAACTGAATGTCAAAAAGTTACTGTCTGGTGTAGATTTTTATCTGCAGGCATCATCAGTCCTTTTTTCTTCGAAGCAAGGCAATACGGCAATACAAGATTAGATAATATCTTGTATTGTCGTATTGCCTTGCATACAAGGTATTCTCTAGATCAGGTTGTTTAGTATAGATTTTAATGTTTTCTAGTATGCATTACGCATATATGATACATTGAATCTACTAGTAGACAGATTTTCTAGTTCAAGTTTCTTCAAAGGGAAGCTCCAATTAGTTATCGAGATTATGTGATTTAACTTAGACTTTTTTTATGAAATTACGTTGAATCTTTCGTATGACAAGAAATGAAAAAAATAATGGTATTACTTTGCGAACCTTGCTTTCCAAATATTATCATATTCTATTCGAATCTCACATTTCTTCTCCCTGAGCATTCATTCATAAATTAGATTATCCTGCTTGAAAGTGGGAAATTATGATTGTTCAGAACGATACGAATATTCTTTCGCTACCTGAACTGCTACCGTACGAGAACTGCAAATGAATTGCGACCTTTTCAATACAACTTATAGATTTGGCGCTATGTAGCGTAAGTTTTTTGTTAGCAATAAGAGTAAAACATACTTTGAGGGTATCGTGTTGCTACTAAAAGTGTTTGTCTGACTAGCTTTGTGACAAACATTTGTACAAAATTGAATACGTTTATGTTTAGCTAATGTACAAAAGGTTGATCACTCATCGCCCACAAGCCTACTATTGAACATTTGTATTTTTAAAGTTTTTAATTTTATTTATATAATTGTACTTATAGTCATAAAACGGGTATATATATGGCTACAAAATACGAAATACATTTTTATTTATTAATTTTGTAGTTCAAGTTGAGTCAAGGAGTATTAATATTTACTAGCAATACTTTCTCAAGGTTCTCTTCTGTAAAATTTGTTCTCTTTGAATGAAATACATCCTTGTAAATAGAAAACGTCCTTTCTACATTGCAACTGGTTATAGGTGTGTACTGGAAATATTCTTTTATTTCCGCGTATTTTGCAGTTAGATGTTGTGGCATTGTCTGCCGCAATGTTATTAAATCTGGATTTCTATTAAACATTGCGTCTAACTTTTGCTGAAGGCCACATCCGAAGTCACTTGGAATACCATCATTTAATTTGAGAGTTCGATTTTCAAAATAAATGATTAGTTTTGGCAAATTTTCAAAGTATTCCTGAAGAAAGTACAACTGATTTTTTAAATGTGGAATTTGTGCTAGTTTCTTGCACTCAAAAATACTACGAGCATCGCATTTAAACATGCAACGAAATTTTGTAAACAATCGAAATTCTCTGCATAAAAACTAGTAGCGTCCAACCATGTCCCCCCATCTCGTTATTACTGGAGAGGGAGGCAGTGACAAAGATGGAAGTTTTTCCCTGTAAAGAGCTACTCTCAATGGTGCTTTTTTGAAAGCGGACAACTTCTGGAAAGGTGTTTCTGATATATTCACAGATTCTGTGGAGAGTATGTGCTACACAAGCAATATGCAGCATATCAGGATGTTTCCTTTAATAGACTGCCTGTTTTTAAAATATATGCAGAACTGTCACTTACAAATAAAAGTACTTTTTCTTTGTACCTGTCCACTGGATTTAGTATTTTTGGAATATTCTCGGTAATGGTTTTAACAACTGTTTCCGCATCAACTGTATTTATAACTTTTGTTGCTATTACATATGCGTTATATGGAATAGTTGGATGTAGTACACCAGCTACAACATTTACCACACAGCGTCCTAATATATCAACAGTTTCGTCGGCACTTATCCAGAGGTACTGACTTGAAAGATAGCTTCTAATGCGTTCTACTGCTTTCGTGGAGCACTTAGAAACATAATATTTGCGTAAGGTGGATTCATCAGGAACATTTAGATAAGTATATTTTTGGAGAAATATTTTTAAAGTGGGATTGTCAAGTTTATTAATTGGAATATTAGCCGCTATAAAAGTTTCACAGAGTTCTTCGTTAAAATTCCCAGATTCCAATGGTTCCAATTTCTGTGGATGTGTTTGCGATGCTAAGTGACGTTGTAGGTGCGATTTCATGGAATTTTTTAACGATATTTTACAGATTTTGCAATAAATTTCGGAATCACTGACAATGGACATACAATCAGTATGACCGTCAATCCAACTCGCTATTGTTTTACGATGCCGTTCTCGACGTTCTTTCATATCATATCTGAAAAAGTAATTTAAACAATGCTCTAGATCTAAATAAATGTAAACTAAAAATCTATGCGTAGGTTATTGAAACTGAACGAAATTCAATGCACACTTACGTCGAAATAATTGGGAGAAGTAAATTCAATCAAACGATATTAAACAGGATCTATCACAAAAATTACGATGTAATTACAGTTAAATCTATGAAAACAAGAAACTAACTCACAGCACTTTATTTATCTTACGAAATATAAACTAATAAATTATAAAAACCCCGCTTCTATCTACACTCATGAAAACAGAAATTTAATTGTAAATATCCAACAAAAAACGTCACAATTGTCGATGAAAACAGATGTGCGCGCTAGCCAGATCAATAGTGTATTCAATAACTGCGTGATGTACTTACAGATGTTGTAGACTATTTATATCGTCCGTCGTAATGACGACGTCATTTCAACCCGATGTGTCCGGTCTCTGGTCATAATCATAATTCATAAATAAGGAAGCATAAATATTATTCACAAACATAAGCGATTTTAAATATTGTTTTGTTTTTCAATTTGTTTAGTGTTGAAATTATAATTTAAAATAGTATATCTATCAATAAATAACTTTTCTTAGATATACGTTAAAATTTCATTTTTTATTTGATACATGTATTAACGCTTAAGAATGTTTAAAATTAAGTTAAAAAGAAATATTTTATTGTTCCGATTGACTGAAATCAAGCAGGTGAAACGAAACGAGCTAATAAAATTATCTGTACGGTTATCGCAAAGAGTAATTATATAATTCCATTTTAAAATTATGGTATGCAATGCCTTTCATTATTCTTAGAAGTGCTGAATTTTCAACTGTTACGTCTTTCTGCATAAAGAAGCTTCAGACGTATTATATAGACAGTTTGTTGGGAAAGTTACTGGAATCACTAAAAAAATTAATACTTAAAATCGAAAGATTTAATTTATATGGTTTTTAATAAAAACCTTTCAAAAGTAATTGAAAACTATAAAGAAGTATTCCTGTAATCATTTTTAGGCAATCGCTCATTGAATTTTGATGTGTATTCTCTCATGTGCATTTTAAAATCTGATTATATTGAAGACTGTGGCTCATTTTATAAAAATAAACTCTTTTTTATCATAAAAGTGATTTATACACTAATATCTAATTTTCGTTTTCGCTTCCCATTTGAAATAAATAAATAAATAATAATATAATTTTAATAATTGGGTTAAAGTCAAGAATTTGTGCTCCAAAAATGTTTGTAAAAAAATTAGAGAATCCTTCAGCGGACCTTAAAAAGAAACAACTTTGCCTCAGGAACTTATATGGAAAACGTACTAGTGACGTAGTATTAAATGAAAATCATTATCTAATTTTATGTTGCTTGATATAGTCTATTTACAATTTCAGACGAGGCGTGTCATAAGCAAAAGTCAAAATCGTGTCACACAACGTTGCTAAATCTTGTTTATATTTTTCCATTGAGCGCTTTTTAGGTTATGTTTCATAAATTTAAATGACAGAAAACAAGGTGAAAAAAGCAATACGAATAGTGTCAGTTGAAACATATAACATATAACACACATGATAACGTCGTGAGGGGTAGGTAACATAATATACAACGAGACTATAAATGATTGTAAATTTTCGACTTAAGTTGGAAACACTTCTGTAATTTTATGTTAGCACACCTGATTTTTAACGCATCCATATGATACAAATGACATAACCTACAAAATTGTACCTATATACGAATATCCAGGCAAGCCAATTTTTCAGTGTTGCCAAAGTAAATATTTGTTACAAACATTTATAGTCACGTAGTAAATGTAACAGTAGCAGGGATAATATTAGTAACTTGTGATCTTTAAGTTTTTGTGCCTGATATTACTGACTACGATGTGCTTCGTCTGGAATCGTAAATAGATTAAATAGATACATATAAATATTAGCAGCAAAAGTTAATGTGTTGATGTTGCCAGCCTGAAAATGTAAAAATTATCAAATGTCAATGTTTGTGCGAAAACGACGTATAAAAATAGCTATATTTCACATCATGTTACGAGATTATTTAAATAAAATGATAGTTGATATAACTTGAAATACAACTTAAACTGCACAATCACTATAATTTAAGTTGTATTTAAAGCTATAGTGAAGTAATTACATGTCAACCTAATTACAAATATTTGCAATGTTTTTCAAACTTCTTTGAAATATATTTTTTAAAAAATATTACATATGCATGTTCAACCAAACAATTATAAAAACCTTGTTTATATATTATTTTCGGCAATAAAGATTTTGTCTGACTATATATTTGTATTAACGAGGTGAATCAATTAGCATTAATATAGTGCAATCGTTTTGTTGCACTTTACTCTTTTATTGTCTTAAATTTTAAATGACTATCATCTGTAATTCTCTTGTATATGTTATCTATGCAGACATCACACTACTTGATCATTTTATTTATTCTTTTTGTGACAAAACCAGGCACGTAAGCAGCAATATTTTCTTCTAATTTTGTGGTAGAGAGATTCATAGGTGACGGTGATATTTGGAACTTTTCCTTTCCTTCACATCTTTACTAACTGCCTTAAAGCAATAAAATTATTATTATTTACATGTAATTAAAAGATCATCAAAAAGTACTACTTGAACAAATTTTTCCATAGTTAAGAAGATAACAGTGTTATCATTTTCGCAGTTGCTGCCCATTGAGTGTTACGGTAAAATTTTTAACCAAAAGGTGTAAATAAATAAAATGGTGTAAATACTGCAGCTGTAAGGTTCGTAAATCGTACTCCTCTTTGACGAATAGAACCAAAGAAGTTCTCTAAGCAGTTCTGGTTAAAACGTCTAGGAGCCATACTTTTAAACCCATTTCTTGAATGTTATGGTAGAGATATATAAAATTCTTTATTGTAAGAATTGTATTGTCTATTGATGGAGGTACAAATGTTCCTTTATTACAATATTGAGTGCTTGACAACATTTTTATGGGTTGTTTCCAAAAATTAATATGTTCTGTGCTGTTTGTGATTTGGCAATATAATTCTTTTCCTCCAGTTGCAGCTATTCTGGCACCATCCAAACTGTCAGTTTATCGTAAAATTCAATGAATCTTGTTGTTTCTGCAGCTTCAGGTGGCACAAAGATTTTCTCACCATTAATAACCATTGATGTACAAATGGATACTAAAATGTAGTTTTACAAGAGAAAAATTACCTGACACCGCCATAATATTTACAACAACAGCCAAAGGTCGACTCAAAGTTTAGGTGCAATTTGAAACTTTCATTTTCTTTATATAATGTGCACTGATCAATTTTGGATAGTTCGTAAATTGCCAAAAGTACCATCTATTTGCCATGCTTTAAATATGTGATCCCATTTTGCTGTCATATGTTGATTTTCTATACAGAATCTAAAATTGGCTTTCGAAAAGTTGTTTCTTACTTCCTTTATCAAGAAAGGAACGTCGAAGAAGGGGATAATACTCTTTTTATCAATTTCAAAAATATAATGAAACAATTTTGAGCGTGTAAAACTTTATGATCCCCTTGCAAAGACATTATGTTCCGTCGATCATCAATGAGAAATATATTCTGACAATTACTTGAGTAAGTGGGGGTGGATGTTTATAAAAGCGTCTACTGCGCACCCCCCTCCTCTTGCCGCTTGCTATACTTACATAAGTAAATGTCATATGATACCTATATGTAATAGCGTATTTGAATATTTTTAAATTGTTTCAATTTCTAAGCATTTAACCTTAAAAACATTTGCTTTGCAACTCATAACAAAAAAATAAATAAGCTAAATTCTTCGGTTTATTTTGTTATATTAAAAAATATCTGTATACTTTCCATAAAACCACCTATATATAAGTAGAAGAATAATCTGACTAGAGCTGAGGATGTTTGCGGTACGGCAGGACCGTATGCAGTGCATCATGTGCATTTTGTTTTTCTATATTTATTTTTTTCATTTTTTAGTGTATGTAAATTAAATATTATTAAATAAATTACTTCAAAGAATTGTGCTGTTTTTATTTGTTTGTGTAAGTAACGCTAGTGCGTTACATAATATTATGAAAATTACAATAACAATATTTTTTCCACTTATAAGTCCAAATACATCAATGAAATTTCCCTATATTTAGTCCTAATTATCTGGCTATACAATTTTTAACGAAACTGTTCTGCTTTTAGAAAATCTTATAATCAGCTACTGTGACTATTACCTTCAGTTAGCCTTGAGAAAGGTGTTAAAGTCGTAAAATAGAAATAATAAGTATGTTTATTTCCGACAACGCTACATTTGATAAAGTTTTCCTCCAGAAAGAATACTAATCTAAAACTCCCAAAGAGCTGCCTCTCTTTGAGTTTAAAAATAAATACCTGCAATCGATGAGTTGCTTTCATTAGCTTCTTTGGAATTGAAGCATCATCGTTTTCACTTTTTTTCACCCTAGACATTTCTCTACTATAGATAATTTTAAGCACTGGAAGTTACTGCACCAGACTGAATAATGAAACTAATGAAATGATGTTGAATCTTTACAAACCAGAGCAATTTGTTGTTAGGAGATTCACATACGTGTGTTGCGGGGATTTACAACAGAAAATTGTACTGAGGTGATTCACATAAATTCGAATCACGAAAATTCACCAATTTTATACTACCAATGTAAGCGACATCTGTTATATATTCTAACAAATTTTTTCAGACATCTTCCCTTACGAAAAATATTTAAATAAAATTATATTTAAAAAAACACATATTTTTTTGGAAAATAGTTTATTATTGAAATTACCGTATTTTCACGTACGGTAATGGCAACTGGACCGTACACCGTACATTTATCAAAAAACCGCACATGTACGGTAATTACCGTACGTCTGGCAACACTGGGTAGAGCACATCTTGTATTTGATAGAATAGGCCGTGGATATGTCTAACCTATAAGTTATAGGTTAGTCATATCCATCTTGCATATCTTGTATTTGATAGAATAGGCCGTGGATATGACTAACCTATAACTTATAGGTTAGTCATATCCACGGCCTATTCTATCAAATACAAGATGTGCTCTACCCAGTGTTGCCAGACGTACGGTAATTACCGTACATGTGCGGTTTTTTGATAAATGTACGGTGTACGGTCCAGTTGCCATTACCGTACGTGAAAATACGGTAATTTCAATAATAAACTATTTTCCAAAAAAATATGTGTTTTTTTAAATATAATTTTATTTAAATATTTTTCGTAAGGGAAGATGTCTGAAAAAATTTGTTAGAATATATAACAGATGTCGCTTACATTGGTAGTATAAAATTGGTGAATTTTCGTGATTCGAATTTATGTGAATCACCTCAGTACAATTTTCTGTTGTAAATCCCCGCAACACACGTATGTGAATCTCCTAACAACAAATTGCTCTGGTTTGTAAAGATTCAACATCATTTCATTAGTTTCATTATTCAGTCTGGTGCAGTAACTTCCAGTGCTTAAAATTATCTATAGTAGAGAAATGTCTAGGGTGAAAAAAAGTGAAAACGATGATGCTTCAATTCCAAAGAAGCTAATGAAAGCAACTCATCGATTGCAGGTATTTATTTTTAAACTCAAAGAGAGGCAGCTCTTTGGGAGTTTTAGATTAGTATTCTTTCTGGAGGAAAACTTTATCAAATGTAGCGTTGTCGGAAATAAACATACTTATTATTTCTATTTTACGACTTTAACACCTTTCTCAAGGCTAACTGAAGGTAATAGTCACAGTAGCTGATTATAAGATTTTCTAAAAGCAGAACAGTTTCGTTAAAAATTGTATAGCCAGATAATTAGGACTAAATATAGGGAAATTTCATTGATGTATTTGGACTTATAAGTGGAAAAAATATTGTTATTGTAATTTTCATAATATTACGTAACGCACTAGCGTTACTTACACAAACAAATAAAAACAGCACAATTCTTTGAAGTAATTTATTTAATAATATTTAATTTACATACACTAAAAAATGAAAAAATAAATATAGAAAAACAAAATGCACATGATGCACTGCATACGGTCCTGCCGTACCGCAAACATCCTCAGCTCTAATGATCTCATACTTCCACACCCATAAACATGCAAGCGTAGGGTTAATTCCAAGAGACAATTACCTATGTAAATTCAGAGAAAGCTAAGTGCCAAAATCTTTCATGCTTGTTTAACAATGAATACTAAAAATAGTACTTCGAATTATAATTATTGCATTAGATGTAAATGAATCGAACGACAACGTAATGATGGCGCAATAATTATAGCGTTATTTAATGAGTGAGATTTAAAGTTAGAAAAAAATCTAAATTTTTAATTACAAGTGCTCCTGTTTCAATAATTATTACTTGGCTGTGAATACCATTTCGTCAATTCTTCTTCATTCTAAAAACAAGAATTTTCATAATATTTTGTAGCTATTTTATAGAATTTTTGCCGGGCTAATATTCGTTTTATATCATTTATTATATTTTCAAGTACGTATTCAAGGAGTAACGATAAATATGACAGAGGAGACGAAATATTTCGGATTATGAACATTGTGGGGAAATATAGAGCTGTTCTTTAATAAGAGAAAAGTAACTAGGGACTCTAAAATTAAAATTTACAAAACAGTGATTGTTTCTATCTAATTTTTAAGAACATTCTGGGTTTTAACAGAAAAGTTTAAATTTAAATTGGTAGCCATAAACATGAGAATTATAATATGCATATAAGGCGTTACTAAGCGTGATAAAATTATAAATATAGGTATAGCAAACGCCAATTAAGTTGGCGCGAGGAGGGGTAAGTTCGCGTAGGATTAGAAGTAGTGGGGAGATTTGTATTTGGTTTTACATCAAATGTCAGATAATTCTAACCTCTGAGCGTGTATCACTTTATGATCCCCTAGCAAAGACATTATGTTCCGTCAAACGTCAATGACAAATGTATTCTGACAATTACTTGAGTAGTGGGGGTGGACATTTTTAAAAACGGCTTCTGCGTACCCCCTCCTCGCGCCAACTTAATTGGCGCTTGCTATACATAATGCAGTGGCGATTCTTGATGACGTACGTTGTAAGTTGCTGCACGGATGAGACTACTTCGAACAGTTTTGGTTGCAGTTACTTGCTTCCCTGTATATATGAAAGCTTAAACGAAGTAGTCTCATCCGTGCAGC
The DNA here is from genome assembly GCA_935421215.2 of Melolontha melolontha. Lineage (NCBI taxonomy): Eukaryota > Metazoa > Arthropoda > Insecta > Coleoptera > Scarabaeidae > Melolontha > Melolontha melolontha. Next base: position 83,597,799 of record OW285242.1, on the reverse strand, counting down.
AGCATAAATCGTATGTCATCAAGATCTGCCACTGATGTAATAGTGAGACAGACTGAGAATAGAGGCAATAACCATATAAGTCGACAAAAAATATCTTAGCTATAGTTCATAAAGTATTTGTTTTCAGTCTAAGGCCGAATTTAAGGTATAGGAATACCTTAAAATGACTTACGTGTGTTATATTACAGCGCATATTTATGTGTATTAGAAAGAGATAAAGTACAATTTGCGGTTCGCACTTTGAGAAGAAGAACTGTAAAGAAATACATTATCAATTGTAGTTTGGTTACTAAATTCAAATGTAAAATATAAACCCAGTGACCAAAATGTAGAAAACAGGACGGATTTACAAAAGAAGAGAGGAGGGCTTTTACTTGATGAAGGTCCATTAACGTGCTCTAACCTGGTGTACTGGCGAAACAATTATGGTTTTACGAACAAATATTACTAAAGTGAAGATTTTAATTCTTAGTTTTATTTTTATTTGAAGAGAGAAGCAACTTATAGTTCAATACACTTGAGCTAGCAAAACCAAGAAAAGAATGAAAGAGGTATGTAAAACAAGTCCCGACACATAACGGTAGCATAAGATAAGTAAGTATATTTGCAAGTAATAATTAATAATTAATGCAACAGCGACAATTTTGATGTAATTGTAATTTGGCAGCTGATAATTCAAGCTCGACGTAGAAATTCAAAGTTCGGTGCGCAAATTCATGAAAAAGAGATGTAATGTCAATCGACGAAGATGTCCTAATACTACACAGAATAGATTTGTACCATGTTTATGGCCAACCCAAGTTGATGATTCCATAATAAAAGTATTATTCAAATCCAGTTCGCTTTTAACGAGTTTTAAGAGATTTTCAGGGAATCTTATCATATCAGAACCAAGTGTTTAACATCATCAAATGACTTGAATACGTTAGTAAATTCATTGTTACGGTAATATATAAGCTCTAAAGAATTCATGTGATTAAACGCTTTGACACGTGCAATTTTCTGAAATATGAAAAAAAAAAAAACAATCCATCACATAACGAAAAAATCGATTAAGAATAAATCATCTACAACAACATAGAACGCAACAGGGCGCGTCATAAAACACTTCAAAAACTATTTAATCTGATTTTTAAAGTGTACTGTCGCCTATTGGATAAACAATATATCATTACGTCGAAGCCTCTAAAATTGACCAATTTTAAAGGGTTTGTGTTTTATCATGAAAAGTAAGAACACCAAAGAAACCTTGTCAAAAAACTTGCAACTTTGAATTTGATGTGTTGTCTTATCCACCATATTCACCAAATCAGTTACTATATATTATAACATTATATTATTTTTTTTTCATTCTTGATTAGTAAAATCTTTACTGTTGATAAAGACATCGAATTGTTCTTAAAACTGCTTCTTTTTTTTACTGAAAGAAATAAGAACATTTTTAGCGCCCCACATATACAAAAAAAACATAAGTACGTTTTAGCTAACCCTGTATCTTATGCTAAATATCTAGTAAATTTCTTCAATAGCCTTTTCTCTTTCAATTACGTTTATTTGAGTAGTCAAGCATTACTATAAAAAAAAATCTTTTATTTATATATCATGTAACATAAATTTATGCTTGGATAAATAATTAATGTATTTGAGTAGAGTAAAATGACTATAAAATATTCTTCTGGAAACAGTGGCTTTTTGCAGTTAGTACTTTTACAGAAAGTTCATGGAAAAACCAGGTAAGTAACGTTGAAAAGGTTTTCAAGTTTATTCTAAAAGAACTTTGAAATTTCCCTATTTATATTAATATCTGTAACAATTATGTATATTTTTTGAATGGGGTGCGTTTTGCACGGGAAGATGCCGTACTCAGTAATGACGTTTCTTCTTGTTTTGCCTTCATCTTCGTCTATGCAATATGCAATTAATGTGTTATTCATGCCTGACATGCTTAACATGGTAATTAACCGTTTCGATGTGAATATGCGAGAGGTATGCCATCGCGTGTTGCAAGTTGTCTATTATATATTACCCGACGCTTTGGTGTATATTGGAAGTGTTCAATGCACAAACAATTTCATTAAACCTTTATAAAAAATTTGTGATTTTGTTATTAACGAAAAGTTTATGTACTTTGTTGATTACAAAAATATGTTTAACGTACCTATTTTGTAAAATTTTAATTTCGTGTTTTCGGGATTGTGTTTGTTTAGCAAAAATTGTGTAAATTATAATGGAAGTCAAAGAACTTACAAGTTTAGAAGGATTTGTTTTTAAAATTTTCTTTAATTGATTATCAAAAGATGCATTTACAATTGTGTAAATTATAATGGAAGTCAAAGAACTTACAAGTTCAAGAAGGATTTGTTTTTAAAATTTTCTTTAATTGAGCATCAAAAGATGCAAAGTAGGTGTTAGTATTAGCTATTATTATACTCATCTACATCTTTGTGTGTTTACAAATTATAGTTCTTTGCTTAAATATTAGCAGCAAGGAAATTTAATTATATCATGAAAGCAGACACATAATTAGTGATAATTTTACAAATCTGAGTACATAAAAATATTATAATCGAATCTCTTTTGATGATTACAACAAACACGCTATTGAATCGATCCACATCAAAAGTCGAGTTTTCATTTTGTGCAGAAATAGTGCGATATTTGTGTTAAAAAGAGAAATTTGTTCAATTTGTTTGTACTTACTCAAATATTTTTTTTTTAATGACCCAAGTTTAATGCAAAGAAAAGCTGGCTACATTGCATCATTGCGATGGTCAATTTGTGCAAGGTTGGTTCGAGAAGATCAATTGAGGAAATGGGTCACTTGAAAGTGAGACTCAAAGAAGAGCTAAAGCATTGGCCGACAAAACAAAGTTTTAAGAACTTTAGTGTTGACAGATTTAATTCAAATATCGACAAAATATCTAGACATTAAACGTGTTAACCGTACAACAATACTATATGTTCATGTCATAGGTAAAGTTAAAAATTTGGATAAGTGAGTTTATAAGAAACATTTGAGTAGAATATATCAATAATTAGACAAATACGGAGTTCCAGTATATGCTCCGAAGCTTCCACTTCATCCACAGAAAATTGTGATAACTATTTGATAGAGTACACACTGTTTAATTAATTTTTTTTTATGGAATAGTGAAAACACAACAGCGAATACATAACGTGTCTTCAAAAACTCTCCTCTTTAAAGACGGCCATGCTCATTTAAAATTATACGTTTGTGACAGATTACATGCACTGTCACCAACCATTATCAAAAAGCATGGCCGTCTTTAACGAGGAAAGTTTTTGAAGGCGTGTTATGTACATTAAGCCAAAATCGTAATAAGAGATGGCCCATTTTTTTTAACACGCTAGTACTATTTTCGTATATTATCTGTATTGGTAAATAAATAGCATAGTACATCTCCAGTGTACTTTTATCAATACCAGAAATATTTCGCAGATGACGTCCATTTTAGGTGGTTAATAATTTTAGGTGGTTTTCTAAGAAATAGAGAACGCTTATCGTTCTATGTTATCGGGTGCGTTTTCTGGACTTTTACTTCAGGGTTACGTAATCAAAAACAAGAAACAATCTGTTAAATATTTTTAATTCTTCTATACTTTAATTAGCCATTAAGTATGCCCATAACTAACGAGATACTATAAAAGAACTTTTATTAATTAATGAAAAATACATAGTAATTTGTGCTTTTTATTACCGTTAAAAATTATGGAGGTGAATACCTGCTGTCTAAACATAAAAAATGACAAATTCGCGTGCAATGGCAATTATTTAACTGACTTTCTGAGACAATGCACTTTCATTGGGTGGACTTCTTTTTCCGCACGGAATTTAATAAAAGTAACTTAGGCGAGCACGGTGCATGAACTGTGCCGTAATTAGATGAAAGTATTTAATGATAGAACCGAAATAAGAGAAATTCAGTTACTACAGTTATTATATGAAGTAAATTAACCAGGAAATTCTGTTTCACTCATACAAATGCATACGCGAAGGTGTTATTTATTAAATATGTACGTTCTGCTTTGATGCTCTTACTATTATTTTACCTACTTATTGCTTAGTTTAATAATGTCTTCTTATTCATTGACTTTCTTTAATAATGGAAAATGCTTATTCAGAAATGTAATAATGTTGGTGTTACATTGTTTATTTTGAAGAGATTTCTCTTATTTTATAAGTAATTGAAGCAATAAATAAGCTTCTTTCTATCTAGTAAAAGGATTAATTGCTGTATTTTGTTACCTTTCTTGTTTCGCGTATACACTTCCCCATGTGCAATAGTGTTATTTTTACCTACTGAGAATGACAACTTAGTTGTCGAAGTACCTACGTATTTCAGATACTAATGTTAATGTGGTAACAGGTTTTATACCTTTTTTAAGTTTTTACCCAGTTTTCAAAGAACGGTTTTCCACATGAAGAATGTGAAGATTTGCTACTACATATTATTCGTTCACATTTTTCTTTTGCTCATCCATACTATGAACTTTTTATGGCTTCGTTTTTTTTAAATTTCTGGATAATTACACTTTACCAACACTAACACTATCTGTAAATAGGGTAATGTCTACAGATTTCATTACGATCTATTCACTTAGAGAAATTTAATCTTCTATGTACGTATCAGCATTCTCTACTTGATCAATTTGTTCTTTTTCCAACTACGCATTTCTAAAATGAGTTGCAAAAGCTTTAACATCATTGATATCTTCAATTTTAACGATTTGTATAGGCATCTCTTTTTTGTAAGTTTGAGTTTTTCTTACTTATTAACATTCTGATCCATTACATTAATCTATTGTTCTAATGCATTATATACTTATATACTTATATACTTAATACAAATTATAAAAACAGTTGACAAGTTTTGTTGTGCTTTCTTTCTATGAGTCTAAGTTTTTCTATCACTATGATAGTGATTTACAAGCTATAGAAAAACTCATAGAAGTAATAAACACGTTCATAGGCCAGAATTATTTCAAATTTAACAATGATATTTACAACAAACTAACGATCCACCCATGGGAAATCTCTTAGGCCCGTAATTAGCAGAAATTTACAAAGCACATTTTGAAAAAGTCTTATTCATGAGCAATAATAAAAACATAAAACAGATATTATACTGTACCAGATAGATAGATGACCGAAAGATAAGCAAAGGAATATTAACTACCTGGACACAATCAATAACAAAATTCAATTTACAATAGAATTCGAAAATAATAAGAAATTAAACTTTGTATATATTATAATCAAAAAAGGAAACAACGAATTAAGTTATGGTATATACAGAAAACCTACATATACAGTTACAACAATACATGCGGGCTCAAAATAATCGTGGAAAATTTAAATATCACGTGTATATAATTTAATACACGCCATTAAATAATTTAGAATATAACAAAGAATTATATATAATTTAAACAATAGCAAAGAACAAGCCCCAAAACAATAGAAAATATCATTACAGATCTGCAATAAACGTATAAATAAACTATTAAACAAAACTAAACTAAATGTAGTAAGTATTAATGAAAATAATTTGGGTACCAGGCTAAAACAACTAAGATAGAATTACAGGGTTTTAATCTGGTGAATATGAAATAAATTATAAAGGTTGCGATAGATAAAGTTGTAAAAATATAAACATCAGATTAAAAGAACCTAGAAAAGACATAATTTAAGGAAATAAAAAATAGGATTTGCAGAACGTTGCATAAATAATATTCACTTTTCCATTACAGAGGGCTGCAAACTAGTGTATAATGTAACTAAAAGTAAGAAATTCGATTATTTAGAAATACAAGAAGCAATTTCTAAGAACGAAAATCTAAAACACACAAAAATAATTTCAAAACATCCTTATAATAAACACCATCATAAAATGGTCAAAGTAGTCACTATTCACGCATACAAATACATGTACACACTTATACATTACATAGAAATTTGTACCCCTTCATTTAGTTGAATAAGATGTTTCTTTGATAATGTTAGAAATACCGAAACAATATTGTTAGAAAAAACTAAATAAAACAGTGAAATTTAAATTGTATAAGTATCATAATGATTCTTTTAGAATCTTATTTTGAAGAAACCATCTCTGGAGTTAATTACCAATTTATTTCTTCTAATGAACTGGATGTAATGATAAAATTATTATATTCAAATGGAGATTGGTCAAGTATCTGGATAATTCTCCAACGTAATTTTTGCTTCTTAATTCAAAAGTGTCCTTAATTCCAAAGGAATCCAAATAATGGGTAAGAAATTGGTTATCAGGAATATGGAATAATAATATTAATTTTGTTTGAACTTTCCAAGACGGCGGCAACTTTAAATTTTTGTTTTTAATCAAATATTGATGAAATATGTCTTGAAATTTATTACATTTTTGTGAAAGATCTAGCTTCTTTTAAATTACAATTCAAATATGAAAATATGAATTATTCACCAATTTTGCACTTAGTTACATCAAATATGTATCTGTGTTGTTCCACGAAATCAATATCTCTTTTTTTTAACATCGCTTTAGGGAATTTTCAAACTTTCAAGACTTCATTTAAACATTTTCGTTTGAGAGATATTCGGCGGGGTAATGGTAGGATTTTGTTAATTTTATGAACATAACTGAAAACATCGATCAGAGTTAAAAATAAACAAGATTTAGCTTTACCTATTATCATAATTTTTAGTTTTCAATAATACCAATTAGATCTTAAAAGTAATTTTAGTTTTCTTACGATATATTTCTGTCTTTGATGTTGGGAATTGTTTGTAAAAGAAGTATCTATTTCGTCCTTGTTTAAAATGTCCGTCTTGAAATAACGTTTGTATAATAATGACAAAGTTGATGAACGTTAGTCATTCATAGAAACAGCTTCTTCCGATATACTAACAACATTGAGTCTCATTGAATTTATTTTTCAAGGAACTGAACATGAAAGTTGCGAAGAAAAATCAATTAAGATGGTCGTAAATACGATGGACGTCCGGTTACTACATTTGTGAATTACAGACAGACTACTTTACTTATAGAAATCAAATATAAACTAAGTAAAAGCGTGAATTGTTAGCTACTTTCCAACATAATCGCCGCCAATGTCAAGGCACTTATCTCAGCGAGGCACAACCTTCTGTATATAATCTTGGTAAAAGGTGCAATCCAAATTTCTAAAATACTGCCGTACTTCGTCTTGAAGTTCGTCGTCGTCTTCAAACCTTTTATACGACAAATGAGCTTTCAACGGCCCAAACAAATAAAATCTGGAGTCAGGTCTGGACTATGGAGCGGATGGATAATAACTTCCCAAATGTGTTTTTGAAACCAGGCCTTCGTCTGATTTGAGGTATGCGGTCTTGTATTGTCATGCAACAACCTGATTCCTTTCGCCAAGCTTCCTCTTCATTTCTGGCGAATGGCTTGGTGTAGTTTTTCAAAGGTTTGAAAATAAATTGTCCTTTTTGCAGACTGCTGAACTTTTTTCGGTGTTGGCGAACTCGGATGCTTCCACGTCATCGAGTCATTTTTTGATTCGGGGGTATGGTGGTATACCTACGTTTCGTCTCCTCTAAATATAGACTCTAGAAATTCGTTTTCTTGACGATAGCGCGTTAAAAGTTATATTGCCGGCGCCATTCGATGCATTTTGTGTTGCTCGGTCAACAGTTTTGGTACCCATCTTGCGGACACTTTTCGATAGCGTAATTCAGATACGATTTCATGAACAGAGCTTTTAAGAATGCCGGTCAGTAGAGCCATTTCCCGTATTTTCAACCGACGACCTTCTCGAATCAGCGTATCGACCTTGTTGTTTTTCATTCGTTTTCGTTTTTAATGGTTCTTTTTGCACACGTTCGGAATCATCGTTCAGAGCTATACGTCTACTTTTGAACTGTTTACACCAAACATTAACTTGCTTTCGACTCATAACGCCTTCTCCGTAAGTCTTCAGTATTTTTTTTTATGAATTTCGATGTTTCATTATTTGCATGCAAGAAACGAGTGACCGCTCGCACTTCAAACTTAGAGTATGTTTCGTACGGAACTGACATTGTGCGCATGTTGTACTGAACTATGGCAATGACAATAGCCACCCAGTACATATGCGCATCTAAAATGCGTGCAAGTTTCAACCTGATGGAGGTGTGCCGCGCAAACGTACCTTTAAAAACGGACATTCTTCGTAGAATAAAGGAGGAAAGGGTGACAAGAAGAATTTATGAGGCAAGACCGCGGAAAAGAAAATATAGAGCTATACCGAAAGAGGATGGAGGAGAAAGTTGTAGGGACGGTGAGAAAATGAGGATGGCAATGGAGAGAGGTATAGTCGAGGCAGGATAAGTTCCAATGCAAGTCATCAAGAAATCGTGACGTCAGGTACTACACCGTTGCGGAATACGCTGACACCTCGCGTTCAAACCTAACCTAATATACTAATGTAACCTATATAACTTATATTATTATATATATGTACTTTACTTATTAGGATATATCAGATTAGCACTACAGTATTTAATAAGAAGCATCTGACAATATGTAAAAATGTTGGATCAGAATACAAAAACTAAATATATCTCGATTGAAAGAAAGTTAGGTTTTATTTGTAATATTTTCATACTTTGATACTTTACGAATTGTCAACATTCCAAAATGGCCGAACAAATGACCACCGGCATCCTCGCCGATCATCAAATTTCTTTACGAATAGCTGCTAACAGCAACGTAAAAGTAGTGCGATATCGGAAATGTAATAATTAAGTAATTATTTTTTTATATTTTTAACTTTAATATAACGAGCGTTTGTATTAAAAAACAAATTTTTCATTATCCATTGAAATTTAATTTAATTATTATTTAACTATTATGCCATAATTATATCTTAATAAAAAATATTTTTAATTTATTTGTGTGGTCGCATTGCATATTTATGATGTCACTTGATTATATGTTTGACATCACATCAATGACGTGCATTGGAACTTATCGTGCCTCGACTATATTAACAATAATTCAGAAATGTATTGTAGGAGTGGACTCAACATCACCAACTTCACAACTGGAAGAATGGAAGTGGCCAAGTGATTAGGTAAGTATTATTTACTTAATTTTTGCTGAAATTATTTAAATAATTTCTAATTAACTTAATGATATGCATTGGTTGACATCTTCATACAGTAAAGGCTATCGGAGAACCATTTTTGGGTTGAATCAATTTGTTTTTTTTTTAATGACGGTTTAATTTCAATTTATATCGAACTATTTTATGGTTTTTGATAAAAACTTTTCAACAAGACTTCTACATAGTTATATATATATATATATATATATATATATATATATATATATATATATATATGTTTTCTTTCAGGTTTCCGCGGGTAGTAGTATGTGTTGTAACTGGATTCCGGGTTTTCTTCCGCGTTTCCATTGTTTGGTCTTTGTAAAGACCGGTGCTGGTTTCTGGACGACGTTTCGGCAAAATCACATTTGCCATCTTCAGGTCTGCGATAACTGTCTGCTTCTGCTTCTGGTTACTCGTAAACTTTTACGTTACGTTTTAAAGTTTACGAGTAACCAGAAGCAGAAGCAGACAGTTATCGCAGACCTGAAGATGGCAAATGTGATTTTGCCGAAACGTCGTCCAGAAACCAGCACCGGTCTTTACAAAGACCAAACAATGGAAACGCGGAAGAAAACCCGGAATCCAGTTACAACATATATATATATATATATATATATATATATATATATATATGGTAAACCTAATCAGTAGGCGATTAAAGGTCTGTATACTACTTTAAAATATATGTATTTAAAAAACTCTACATGTTTCGGCTGTATACGCCTTTTTCAAGAGAATACAAAATATGAATGACAGGATATAAATGTCAAGTAATTAAGTTACATTTATATCCTGTCATTCATATTTTGTATTCTCTTGAAAAAGGCGTATACAGCCGAAACATGTAGAGTTTTTTAAATACATATATTTTAAAGTAGTATACAGACCTTTAATCGCCTACTGATTAGGTTTACCATATCATACCAAGGTCACGAAGTTATTATATTTATATATATATATATATATATATATATACGAATTATATTGAATTTAATTGGAGTGAGAAATAGCAATTATTCAAATCTCCTCTCACATGTAATTGTCGCTAAATTTGTGCAATTGATTCTACAATCTGACAAGATTACTCCTGCCGAAGAATGTAGACGCAAACACGTCGCGACGTTAGCCATCCACCTGTGCGGATAATGAAAATTGTATGAAAAAAAAACCACATCCGTCCAGAAACGTGCATATATCGATATTTCACTGTCGTTACAGATCATTAGTACACGATATTCTAACATGGACATGATCGTGTACTGATGATCTGTAACGACAGTGAAATATCGATATATGCACGTTTCTGGACGGATGTGGTTTTTTTTTCATACAATTTTCATTATCCGCACAGGTGGATTGCTAACGTCGCGACGTGTTTGCGTCTACATTCTTCGGCAGGAGTAATCTTGTCAGATTGTAGAATCAATTGCACAAATTTAGCGACAATTACATGTGAGAGGAGATTTGAATAATTGCTATTTCTCACTCCAATTAAATTCAATATAATTCGTATATATACACGAAAGTATAAAAATAAAATCATGTCCATGTTAGAATATCGTGTACTGATGATCTGTAACGACAGTGAAATATCGATATATGCACGTTTCTGGACGGATGTGATTTTTTTCATATATATATATATATATATGGTAAATTCAATTTGCTGGCGATTTAAGGTCTGGTTTTACTTCAATATATATTATATATATATATATATATATATATATATATATATATATAAAACAATCCTACATGTTTGGGCAAATGATGCCTTTTTCAAGGAATATCAAATATAAATGACAGTATATTAATGTCATACATTAGTAGTTGCTATGGATAAAATTATTCAAAGATACATTCCAATATAATAATAATAAATCATGCCTTGGTATTCTAAAGTAGATAGACAACAAAAACAGGGAAACGCAAGACATGAGTTATTATTACGTATGCGCCCGTGGAGCGACTTAAGATGTTAAGCTGTCGGCATTCGCCTTAAACGAGAAGGAAAACCACGAAAACCTACTCGGTCAGCCAGACAGGAATAAAAAAACACGGAACTGTCAGCATGATAAGCAAATGTATAGATATTTAAATAATATCACAATAAAGGTCACTTCCATGAAATTAGAACTTTTAGCTTATTTAATTGAATTGTAAGTTAGTAGCTAAATATCTATAACATTCGATTCTATTTACGTAGGTAATCGATAAACGAAAATCCTTTGCAGGGAAATCCATGCTGCAACATTATATAAATTTTCTTCTAAAAAGGCCATTGTTCGATCTATTACATAATTTAAAGCAAGTTAATTATTTTACATAAGGTTTAGTAGTGCTTCTAATATTACAAATTTGCCAATAATAATTAATTACATGAAATTAGTTGCGTACTGAATTTATCGAATTATTGTAAAATCAATATTAGTTCTATTATTTGTACAAATTATTAAGGAATACATTTCAAAAGTATGCCCAAGTAAAGCAATTAGAATATTTTAAGACAATTTCCTTCTACTTCATGTACTATGTAAGTGATAATTTTCAAAAATATGTAACTTTTCTGTTTTTATCTGTATAGTACACAAAGTGTATATAAGTTACATGTTTTACTACTTTAGATATTTTTTCTGATAAAAACGAACTCATGTGTTATTTGTTTTTAAATTTTTAAAATTAATGATGATTAAATGTGATATGTCTATTCTTTTTAAAGTAAGCATCTATTCATGCACTAAAAATAAATATTTGTTTTGTTTTCTTCATCTTTCTACACAAAATAATTTGTAAAAAGAATTAGTTGAAGATGGAATTTTATTCTTTAGTTTATACGTGTTTAGTTCTAATAACTAATATTTGGCGTGGTGTGCAGTTTCTATCCGATATGTAAGGTATCGTTTTCTTGCAATAAATTTGCTCCTTTTATTGTTAAATATATTTAAAGTCAGTATATCAGCCTTTACATGTAGAATATTATAATAGAAATTTTCCACCATTATGTAATGTTTTACACTAGGAGAACTGTATGAATGTTTTTCAAGAAGATTATATAATTAATGAACCTTTTCGCAGAGTATGGATGCCTTATAAAAGCACTGTTAGTTAATTACAAAATCATAATAAAAGGATTTTATTAAGTGATTTCGGCAAAATCAAATACTATTGATGCCACCAAATTTTCTTCTTCCGTATTAATGATTTTCTGAAACCCTACTCAGTATACTGTGTTATAATTTTAGATGTATTTATATTTGTCTCTTTTGATATTAGATCGACGTAATGCGTAGGCGGCCTTTCTCTTGTTTCCCCATTTTTTATTGATTCGGTAAAGTCACTAACGTTATTGACTTTTATATTTTCTTCAATGAGTAAAGTATGGCCTGCGTATTAGAAGTTGTACAATTTTTTATGTAACATCATTCTTCTTCATTTACTTTTTCTAAATATCGAATAATATTTGACTCAGCACGCATGTTCACAGTATTTCTTATTCTAGTAACTTTTGTAAGGTCAATAATAATAGTTAATTTGATGCAACTATTAGTACATGAAGACTGTCCAGGAAAAAAGTGGTTAAATTAGCTTGAACATAATTCTAGTAATATAGAAGGTAATCATCTGTCACATTGAGAGATCGCTGCTTGCGAAGTGTAAATTCAGTTGTCAAATTCCATTTGTTGAAATATAATTAGAAATATAATATATAATATATATATAATAATATATATATATATAATAAGCATATGAAGGATATAAAATATAAATATAAATTTATATTTTATATCCTTGATAAAGGCATCATTGCCGAAACATGTAGGGTTGTTTTAAATATATATACTTTAAAGTAAAGCCAGACCTTAAATCGCCAACTGATTGAATTTACCATATCATACCAAAGTCACGAAATAATTATATATATATATATATATATATATATATATATATATATATATATATATATATATATATATAAGTGTTTAGATAATTTCTTAGCCGTTCATTAAATATAACATTTGATAAATTATTGGAGTTTTTCGGCTTTTTTATATGAAATATTTACAAATATCAAATTAGAATGTATGTAATTGCAGAGTAAGTGGGGATGTAAATATTGCTGTCTACAAATTACAAAGCAAATCATACGAAATTTCGTATGATTTGCTTTGATTTGCCGAAAAACTCCAATAATTTATCAAATGTTATATATATATATATATATATATATATATATACATATATATAGTATATAAGTTAAAACCATTACCTGAATATATATTTGTCACCGTGTCACATGCTGCATTCCACCATTTGTTTAATTTTTTTTTCTATGCTGCACCTTTAGTCTTTTTAAATTTGCGTTTAATAATTACAATTACAAAAAATCGAGTATAGAGTACTTCTATAGTTATTAGATAAAATACGAAAAATACCTCAATTATTAATTTTTTTAAAAAGTTGCTTCGTTACTTGTTTTGCAGTTCTTTTGTAACTGTTTCAAAATTTTGAATTATTATATGTATGTATGAATTGTATTAACAAAAATCTGTCTTTTCGATGGAATAGAAACTAGAATATTGAATTTTGCTAGCTAAGAAGTTATATAAAAACGGTCCACGAAAAAAATTCTCAATAAAAAATGAACATATTAAGCAACTAGAGACAACTTTATCTTACTTTTAACAAAAAACAATTAGGCAACCTTTAAACAAAGACATAGTCCTGTGAAATGGACTAAGTTTGGGCAAAAGCGCTAATATTACTTCTTCTTTGTTTTTTTTTTGATTTTTCTATTGTTTTATGAGAGGGTAATAAAGTTTTGAAAGCCCATCGATTTCGTTCCTGTCGTTGATTGTTTTGCTATTTTTGAAAATGTGTATCATTTCTAAGACCTCTCTAGCTTTTGTGTTCTTTTTTTGTGTTATTACTTTGGTGTTTTCAAAACCAAAATTATGTTTTAGTGTCAATTGGTGTTTTTTTAAAGCAGTTTGATTTTTTGCGTATTTGTGACCTTTCAATCTTTCAAACATCTAAATTCAATAAAAGGTCGCTAAAACCAATAAAAATCTATTATTTTTAATATATATATATATATATATACAAATATATATTCAGGTAATGGTTTTAACTTATATACTATATATATATATATATATATATATATATATATATATATATACACATATATATAGTATATATAATTACTTGGCGATTCAAGGTCTGGTTTTACTTCAAAATGTATATATTTAAAACAATCTTACATGTTTCAGCATACCTACTCGGACAGCCAGTCAGGACTCTAAACACGGAACTGTGAGCATGATAAGCAAATGTACAGATATTTAAATAACATAAGACATATATATTTATGTAACGGCAACATATATTATGATGGTAAATTGCAGATCGTTACATAAATAGGTTAAAGAATATGCTGCTTAAATTTTTTATATCACTTCTGTTGTTAATTGAATTGTTTTCGCGTTTAATACTAATCATTTCATTAATTTTCCTTTTCATTGTGTGTTGTTTTTTTATCAATTATCTGTTTTCAAAATCGAAATGGCGATCGCATTGTAGTTTTTGTGTAAATAAAGCAGTTTTGTCTGTTTTAGAGTATTTGTGGGCTTGTATTCTTTTGTATAAATATTGTTTAGTTTGGCCTATGTAGTATATATATATATATATATATATATATATATATATATATATATATATATTTTAATCTACTATATCGCGCCAAAGTTATCCTTTCACAATTAATTCACATTTCCAACTGTTGAGGTGCATATATTTTTATTTTTTTAGCACCACGGGAGATTAACTAACCCTTCTGAAGATTCATAAAATTCCTAGGGTGAATGCGGCAACCAGTTTCTATAAAATGGGCTTAAGTTCGTTTCTATTGGTTATGCTTTTAAGGGTGCCCGTTAAGGCCCTTGTCATATGGGAACTTCTGCACATTCAAACTTTTATCCCAAAATTTCACACTACAACCTGTTCCTTTTGCCTCTCGAATTCAACACTGTACGGAATAATAGCGACCGGTTCATATCTAGTAGTATTATGTTTCATTCTTTTGCATTTGTGCGGTCTTGTCCTTTGTCGACTAATAGATTCTATTTATGGTTTCTAGGACACTATTGCAGCGAATACAATCGGTTGGGGAACAAGTATTTAAGTATATGTACATTTTTGTTGTAATAAAGATATGGAAAGCACATGCACATGTGTTTGCGTTCCTGTGTATTGTGTGTCTATGTAAGGTCTTGTTTGAGAAATTATTACAATTCATTAAAAGTCTTATGAACATGGAAGGTTATATACATAGTTAAATTTTATTCTTAACTGTTTCTATTTAAAACTGTTTATGTCTTTTATAATAACAATGATGCCTTATTTTATATGTTGCCATGCGTATATATGATAGACAAACTAAGACAGCTTACTTGTTTTAGGAAATTGAATATTTGAGGTTGTGTATTTCTTCCTCAAGAAATATTCATCATTATTTTCAAATTTTGAAAATTGAAGTTGTGAACTAAGGTAAATACGTTAAAGTAATAGCGTCGTATAGAAATTTTTTTTTTATATTTGACTATTTTTCATTTGGTGTATATCTGCTCAACAATTACATATTGTTATATAAGATAGTCTTGTTAGCTATAAGTAAAGGCCGTCTCGGTCGACTCACAGAGACGTGGACAAGCGAGATGTTCGGGAGACTCACTTTATCAGCGCTTCGCGTCCTATATATTGTAGTACATGAACAGCTATGATAGTGTGAAGTTGTTTATAGACGTATTTACAAATAGTAATGGGTGTAATTCGAAGGGAAAGAATGCTAAATAACCGGCATTTTTCTTTTTTTCATTTTTCAGCAAAACCCACGTAGTGACGTCTTTAGTTATAAGTGCTAAAGTAAAATTTAACTATACGTGGAAAGGATCGATATGAAAAGCGTGACCTTTTCAGACATATTGTAATGGATTTTTCCCCGAAGAAAAAGAACAATTACATTGAACATTATTTGTATAACATTGATTTAAAATGTATTTTATTTTTATTATGTATATTTAAATATTTATTATGTTTGAATTTATTTTTACGACCGGGACTGTACAATTTTATATTAGACCGATGGACTCGGAAGAATTATGTACTATATGAGCCCGATGTATGAGATTTTCCGGGATATGTTGGTTAGAGATACCAGGGCTAGGAAAGCATGTGGATGGATCAAAAAACATTTTTTGTCCTGATGTTTTTGATTAAAGTCGGGTTATTTGATTTGTAGTGCTTTTATTTGTGCATTTAAATTCATTTACGATTTTTACGAGGTATTGTGATCTCGTTGTTTCAATTTTAATTAAGTATTGGTATCTCTCGCATAGTTTGTGTTAATGTGTTTAGATCGATGTAAGTACAAGACACAGTTGATTTATATAATTGCTAATACGACAATTTGTTGATGATTGTATTTTTAGATAATAATTTGCATAATTTTGATATTAAAGTAATATATGAATATTCAAGAAAATTGTCATGTTTTTTGTGATGGAGTTTTTTTAAGTCAAGATGTTCTAGATCGTTTTGTATTCAGGTTGTTTTTTTTGGCGGGAATTGATATTTTTATCATATTATATTGCGCATGATCTTAATGCTGACACGGGTAGTCAATAGTTTGCTTTCTGTTGACATTTGAATTTTAGGGGTTACAGTTTAGAGGTCGAATTTGACAATTTTCTTAATTATTTATTAGTTTTATGTTTGCTCGCGAGTCACAGGGGGTTTTTCTCTTTGTGCGTGTCATTATCACACAGACTAAGACTATTTCCTCCTAGCTACTGTTATTTTTGATTTAGCTCTCTTTACATTCGGTAAAGGGATTTTTTTTTCTTTTCAATTTTTTTTTAATAAATGTTAATTAGGAAAATTGAGAACTTTTATTAATGCTATATTGTTTTTCTTTACACGTTCTTGCTTGTTCGAGAGCAAGACCTGAGGTACGAAGATTGAGCGACTGAGTTTAACCGGACATTCGTTGGGAACTGCACTCATAAGCTAAGGCACAGTTCACAGTAATATGTATAAACGGTAATGTAGCTAAAATATTCGCTCTTGCTCTTGTAGCGGAAGAAGTATCTGTAGAACGCGTAGCATATTTGCTGGTTGGGGCAAATGAAAAATTAATTATTTAATGAAAATTACTTGAATATATATTTTCCTTAGACTCTGATTATGTAACTTATCTTAGGGTGTTTATTGAGTTCTCTCAATTACTCAATTACTAATTAAAGCAAATCGAGTAACAATTTTACTACTCTGGAGAAAGCAGTTTATTTTGTTACAAAATTACGTTATTTAAAATTACTTCTAAACATAATACATGCGATCCACAACAACATCTTCAGTGGCGAGGTCGAAGTATTCTCCTTGGTTTCTCGTCGTCGAATGATATCGGGACTTGGAGATCGACGGTATTAATAGTAGAAGTAGAGATCTGGGTGATTTCGGACTGGCCAATGGCAGAAGTAGGGGTGGGGGTGGGGTGACATTTTCTAATTTATTATTATACTACTGTCAAGAATAAGTAGTTTAGTATACCTACTCTACATTTCGTGTAAATTATGTTGCAAAAATGAATTTCGACAATCAAGAACCGGTAGATATGATTTTTGTGCTGGGTGATAGTTTAAAAAATTGCTTATTTGCCTCAAGATTATATCATGAAAAATATCTACTTAGAAGGCAGCCTAGAAAAGAAGCATTTGAAAGTTTATTGTTGAGATTTACACAAACTGGAAATGTTGCATATCCAAAAGGTGAAAGAACAAAGAATGCAATAACAGCAGATGATGAGTTGACATTTATGCTAAAGGTTATAGAAAATCCTCACACATCTAGTAGAGAAATTGATGATTTAGAAAAAATAATAACGTTTTGTGAATGGGCTTCAGGAAGAATTGAACAAGACAGACAATTTTTCAATCATGTTTTATTTTCTGACGAAGCGACATTTCACAAAAATGGATTTGTCAATAGACATAACTTTCACTATTATTCCACCGAACAACCACATTATGTAAAGATTACTAGTCAGACAAGATGGTCCTTGAATGTTTGGGGTGGAATAATAGGAAATTATGTGACTGGGCCGCATTTTTTTGATGGGAAGGTAACTGCTCAAATTTATTTGGATTTTTTACAGATCCATTTACCCCATTTAATACGACATTTGCCCAATCAAGTCAAGCAAAGGATGTGGTATTTACATGACGGGGCGCCAGTTCATCATGCCGGTGTAGTCAATACGTTTTTAAATAACTGGCTACCTGAAAGATGGATAGGCAGAGGAGGGCCAGTTAAATGGCCAGCCCGTTCCCCGGAATTAAACAAAGTAGATTTCTTCATGTGGGGTTATGTTAAAAGTCAAGTTTACAAAACATTCGCAACAACAAAGGAAGATATGAAATAAAGGATATTGATGAGACCATGCTAAGAAATGTTAGCAGAGCTTTCAATGACCGCATGTATTATTGTTTAGAAGTAAATGGTGGCCATTTTGAGCATTTAATAAAGTAACTGTTTTGTAGATATCTAGAAGAAAAGAAATTTATGTTTTTATATTTTACTTAGGGTTAATAAATTTTATAAATTATATCGCATTTCGAAATTAATTTATGTAGAATAAGAATTTCATAAAACGGTAATTTCTCTGAAACTATTGGTTTTAGAGGCTATATGGTATATACATAAATTGAAGGGATTTAGTAGCTTTACAAAATTGTGCAATATACAGGGTGTTTCATTTGAAAAAAAAAAGTTTTGACCTATTAAAATGTGATGATTTTGTGCCTTCATATTAAACACCCTGTGTATGAAAAAAAAATACTCTTGTGCCATATGTTTAATAAACTCTTTCTCTTTGTAATTAAGAAGAATTTCGCTTTACATGTTATTAGTAAACTTTTATGAGATACATTTATGATCATGCAATTTTCTCTAAAATTTCATTCTTTTCGCAATAATTTGGCAACGCGGTAAAATTTTGTCGAAAAAATCTAGTGACTTATGTACACCGTTATACTGATTGCGATAATGTAAAAATATAGCTACCATGCCATTTAAAAAAATATTTCGGTTAAATGCCTCGACTAATCTGAGCACCCTGTATAGTTCCAATTATTTTCCAAATATGCAGTGTTGCATTTGCTACAACTTCTATATGAAACATTTTTGGATATGTGTTGTAATAAACGAAATATTGGACTTCCTCGCACTAATGGGCCATCCTGTATATATACATCCGTCTATCATTGTCGCGTCCATTAATTGACCATTCCTTATCATTTGGGCGTCCGGCTGTAATCCTGCGTCCATATACGGACGCCAAATTACATTGCCATAAAATTAATTTTCCGAGTTGCGCACGACGTTCTCTATCATCTGGGAAATTTTTGTTCGGACGTCCAAATGATGAGATAATAAAAAAATCCATACAATTTTGGTTGACCAAAATTCCGTTAGAGGTATCCCAATCGCATGCCGTATATTGACTCTGTATATTTTACTTTTAGTCGGCGCATAATTCGGCGTCCAGCAATTTGGCAACTATGTACATAGGAAGAAGGGTAACCGCAGTTAAAATGATTTTGATCAATATGATACAATATTTACAGAGCGCTAGCAATATCTGCTAACAAATAAAAATATTGATGTTAATTTTCAATACTTTTACCTAGTTGGTAGTCACCTAATAAATTTTTTTATTTAATACAAACAAAAATATTTTAGTAAATAATGATAGGTACTTACTTATTGAAGTTATAATAATCAACATTTGTTTATAAAGAAACAGATTGTTGATGGAATTTGTCATTGGCACAATAATTTTGTTTTCTATATCGATTTTAATATTTTACGTTTTTTAATATATTACATAAATTGTTACATAATTAACTGGGCATCATATTGCATCTGTATCGTTCATTTAGTTAATATATGAACCATTTTATAGAATATTAAAGATATGTTCCTATTTATCAAAAGTAATTTAACTTTTTACAAAAAAAAAACTTGCTGTTCAGCTAATTGCCATTGAACGAAGGCACTAGAAAATCATTAGAAAAGGATATAAATATATAGTTTTTAACGCAAGACTAATATGAATATGAATACAGTGATTTCTCTGATGGATGGTGCATATAAATATTTTTCTAAAATATTTAGTGCTACTAATTTCAGTTGAACGTCGAAAGTATCGGTAGCCTTTATTATTGTCATTGTTTTTATTGTGTTTCTTCGATTATTTACTACATTTTTTATCGTTTTCTCGTTTAAAAGTAAAACTAAGCAAAACTCGATGCACCCGCTCATTTGTTTAAGTTAATACTAATCAGGGGATCCCTTCATTTCTTGATCCGATAAAACATAATATCGGTATTGTACATACATATAATATGCAAATTGTATGGCTCACCAGTTATCCGAATAGCGTAACTGTCAATGGAATAATAATAAACACCGAAATACAGGATTCATTATATATTTGATTTAAGAAAACGTTTAGAGTGCGTCTCGAAAAAGTCGGCAATACAAAGACATTATTCCACATTTCAATGACCGATCTAAAATTTACGTGTTTATTGATTCTTGCAAGAGACCAGCAGGTGTCAAACTCCGATTTCGTAGAAACTTTCCAGATTAGTAGAGTACGTTGGTAGAAGAACCACGCAACAGGCCCCTCCAAAGTTTGCACTAATTTTTAATTTTTGCAAATATCTCCGAAACTATAACAAATATTATTTTGTTTTCTTAATAAAACTTGCAACATATTACATACATGGTTCCAAGGATGAGGCAACTTGTCTTCGAAAAAAGTTAAGCACGGGGAACGGAATACCTCATACCCTTCATTTCTTTTAATATTTTTTTTCTTATTTATAAAACTAACGGTCGATTTTACGTGCAAACGATGGTATGTCACAAATATAGAGAATTGATAATAATATATAATAAAAAGGGCGAATTTGATATATAATAGTGAAATATTTGCCCATAATCTTTCAGTTTGAATAAATAAGTATGATCTATGTGCTTATAATAATGGTGTGTTTGTGTTTGACAACAACCGCGCATTTTTTTAATATAATTTAAATAGATAATTAATGTTATTACTAATTAAAGCAAATCGAGTAACAATTTTACTACTCTGGAGAAAGCAGTTTATTTTGTTACAAAATTACATTATTTAAAATTACTTCTAAACATAATACATGCGGTCCACAACAACATCTTCAGCGGCGAGGTCGAAGTATTCTCCTTGGTTTCTCGTCGTCGAATGATATCGGATCGGGACTTGGAGATCGACGGTATTAATAGTAGAAGTAGGGATCTGGGTGATTTCGGACTGGCCAATGGCAGAAGTAGGGGTTTCAGTAAAAAAATCGAATAACTAGCGTTGTATATTTAGAAAACATTTATTTCATTCACATCACTTAGCGAAAATGCAATTGATTTGCACAAATTTGCCAACTACGGGCACAATATGTGTTCTTATGCAATTTAAGGCTTTTCCCGACGATCGAACTTCAATCTCTTAATAGCTTAATTGTTAAGAGCGTGGTCCGACAAACCAAAGGATGTAGGTTCGAATCCTGCATAAGGGCGAATTTTTTTTCAGTAAAAAATTCGAATAATTAGTGTAGTATATGTAGAAAGCATTTATTTCAGTAATACCGCCTCATTCTGAGCAAACGCAACGATCCGAATGTATGAATATTTCTCCCGCTCCAAATACAAATCCCCTGAACGCGTTTCGCCAATCACAACACAATGAGACAGACTTGTCTCATTCCGAGCAAACGCAACGATCCGAATGTGCAATCGATGTCATATGTCATACATACTTACATATTATGGAGCCGCGTAAGAAAAATTATCTGATTACCAAATTACAATTAAAGGACTATAAATTGTTTAGTCCTGTGTTATGGTAATGAGTAAATTGCAATACGTTATACTGACGATGGTTACACAACGCGTAATGATATTATTAATAAGCGATCAAGAAAATTGCAAATAAGGCATCAAGAGATTTAGTAAATTAAATTTTAATAATAAAGGTCACAAAAACTATTCATAGTATACTAAATAAATTTCAGAACTAATAAAAACTAAATTAAATTCTAGTAATGTAAATAATTGAATAAATCAAAATATTTCTGTCGGAAAAGAAAAAGGACGTCTCCGAACTCGACAACCCTGATTGGCTGTGTGACTTAGCGTTTCTTGTAGACATCACAAATGTAAAGAAGACATGTAAAGAAAAAATGACTCTTACAAATAATAAAATAAATTGTTCATAATGAGAAATTAATTATATAATAACGGAAATTCATCGCCGTAAAATAATTGATGATGTTTGGAATATTTATAATTACGAAAACCATTTAATTTTAGTATGCGGTTAACGGAAGAGCAGCATATGCCTAAATCATTGGAAATATCGCTAAGTGTCAAATTTGAATTTAGTTCTATTGCAGCGCATACTAAAATGGACGTATCATTAGGAACTCTGCGATTTGGGAATAATGGTTTTAAATTTTGTACAGAACCAGTAATGTCTATTTTCTTTTCAAGTCTACAAATTGTAGCTTTGTTCGGGATGTGCCTGTCGGCATACCTTCCGGCAAATAAGTCACATACCCTTTCATAAGAATTATCAGCGTGATACCATTTCATCATTTCGGCTTTCTCTTCTAGTGTATAACGCGGCATGATCACTATTCAAACGCTTAAGAGACTCCGTATAGGGTGACAGTGGTGACACTAATTTGTGACATCAATTGTCAAATGGTTGCGCGACAGACTGTTTTGTGATTGGCTAAAAGCGTTCAGGGGATTTTTATTCGGAGTGGGAGAAATATTCATACATTCGGATCGTTGCGTTTGCTCAGAATGAGGCGGTATATGTAATTATTGCAATAATGATAGTCAGCGTAAAGTGCTCAAAACACATTTTGCTTGTACCACGAATAGCGCGCAGTAGCGGGTTTATTACAAATACTTCACAAGGGCGTAGACTCTACATCTTTCATAAAACAAAACTGTACAGGATTTTTAAAGGATCCAAGTTTTTCATCCACGTATCCACTCTTATACCACGCGTACTTGAACACATCGAAAAAGCTTGAAGAAGAAAACTGGGAAAACTTGGGCTAGCAATTCCAGCATAATAATATTATTTCTCTGGTGCAAATTTATGTAATTTTTCATAAGAAGCACCACATCAGAAAAAGTTCTAATGAAATTTTTCCACAGTCTAAAACCAAACACATCTAGAGGTTGAGCCATCGGTGTCGAGTTTTTTTGATATATTCAAAATGTTTAGTTTTATGTTCTGGTACCATTTTCTGAACTTCATCAACACAATGCCCACTCCAAAAATCAATAAAAGAACACAGTTTGGTTCGGTATTTGGGAGGAAAACATCCATTACCCAGGTTTTGAAATGATCAGAAGTGAGCTTTCCAGATGTCGAAGAAGAAATATATACATTACAGGTCGAAACAAAGATTGCGCAACGCGATGTCCAAATGCATTCGTAGATGTGCTGTGACTACATCACGTAAAATATTTCGATATCATTGTGCTAATGATAATATTGATTCAGATATTTTAGTGAATGTAACTTCATTAGGTATTTACTAAAACATTTCTTATGCTTACCTGAAAAACTGCAGGTTAAATCGAAAAATAGCTTATACGTGAGCTGTTTAGTTTTCAGCTTAGAATAAATGTAAAATAAACTCAATATATTCATATAAAAAAAGTAAATTGGCCTTAAAATGAAAGCGTCTCATAAATAAATCACCAATTTGAAATTCACGTCAACCCTAAAAATCAATTAACCCTTTTTTAGACACATTTTTTTGCAAAATACATCGTTCGTGATATATTTTATATGTTCAAAATAAATAATCCGCCAATAGAACTAATAGATAGATACTAATTTTATAATATAAAATTTAAATTTTTATCATTCAGCTCCTTTTTGAGTGAATAGTATAGATAAAACGAGGTGAAAGAAAATAATCTAATATATATGAAGAAGTCTTTAAAAAGAAATTTTGTGATATATATATATATATATATATATATATATATATATATATATATATATATATATAAACTCTGATTTACAATGCTTATATAATGACAGATGTGGGGTTTACTATAAACGGTGAACAGTGAGCTCATTGAAATATTCCTGTAAGATATTTAACTTTGACTAAACTGTATCGGCAACGTTGTTGGACGCTTAATGCACCGATACATGAAAGATAATATACGTTACGGACGCCAAATTGCCGATGTACTAAAAGGTGTTATATACTTCAGACGTTATATTGCTACTAGGGTGAAAGGAGTTCAATTGATAAAAATGTAAAAGTTGAAAAATCTCAACTAAGTTAAGAAAGGTAACGGTTTAAAGCGAGAAAGTAATATACTTGAATCAAAACTGACATTCGAGCTTTCCTTCTCAGGGACGCCAAAATGATGGATTATGAAAGGACGCGAGTTTGATAGTCGTATGTATATAATGAAACGGATATGCAAAATACATATCCGTAACTGTAAACAAGGACAAACACCTCGTATTTTTAGCATTTACTTCTGATCAATACATATGTTTCAGCCATCTAGGCCTCATCGGTTGAACTAGTGAAGCAATGTATATACAAATTAATACAGATCTGTTAAACAACGGATCTGTATCTGTATCTACATTTACGCTAAAATCGTCCCCAAGCCATAACCAGTTTCGTTCTATCAGGCGACACCAATTTAATCAGTGACATCTGACGGAAGAAAGCGACTAGGCCAGAAAAGGCGATCTTCCGCTCGAATAGCAAGGCTATTACAAATAAGCGGAAAAATACGTATATTGGTGCTGTCCATTAACACGCGCCAGATGGCGGTAAATATACAAAAAAGGGATATTTATCAATACGTTTTGCACGTATTACGCCGTTGTTATATAATGAAACGGATATGCAAAATACATATCCGTAACTGAAAACAAGGACAAACACCTCGTATTTTTAGCATTTACTTCTGTTCAATACATATGTTTCAGCCATCTAGGCCTCATCGGTTGAACTAGCCTTGTAATAGCCTTGCTATTCGAGCGGAAGATCACCTTTTCTGGCCTAGTCGCTTTCTTCCGTCAGATGTCACTGATTAAATTGGTGTCGCCTGATAGAACGAAACTGGTTATGGCTTGGGGACGATTTTAGCGTAAATGTAGATACAGATACAGATCCGTTGTTTAACAGATCTGTATTAATTTGTATATACATTGCTTCACTAGTTCAACCGATGAGGCCTAGATGGCTGAAACATATGTATTGAACAGAAGTAAATGCTAAAAATACGAGGTGTTTGTCCTTGTTTACAGTTACGGATATGTATTTTGCATATCCGTTTCATTATATAACAACGGCGTAATACGTGTAAAACGTATTGATAAATATCCCTTTTTTGTATAGTCGTATGTATATATATATATATATATATATATATATATATATATATATATATATATATATATATATATATGTACAATTATTGTAACTGTAACTCATGTTATACGCAAACTAGGAGGTTCCTATTTTTCCATAATTGTTAATTGACAACAACCGCAAGATAATTATTTTCAGTGAACTTTCTTTAATTATACCGCACTTTTAACGCACTTAGATAAACGTACATTACAACCTGCAGTCACTAATTTAAAATTTAAAATTGATCCTTTGTACATTCAACTTAATTATTGCGAGCTCATATCGGCAGTTTGTTTGTTTTCAAAGCTGAGGCATGTATAGATGGAGACGGCTTCCGAAAAAAAAATTCGTAAATAAAGAACTGTTTATACGCGAAGTAATAGTGCAGACGTTGTATACGTTTGAACTCTCGCTACTTCTCGAG
Source organism: Melolontha melolontha (assembly GCA_935421215.2). Lineage (NCBI taxonomy): Eukaryota > Metazoa > Arthropoda > Insecta > Coleoptera > Scarabaeidae > Melolontha > Melolontha melolontha. Next base: position 83,571,651 of record OW285242.1, on the reverse strand, counting down.
TCTCTTATTGAAGTTGTTCGCCAGTCAGTGCTGAGAATCAACACAGAATAATACCGGCATCATAAATAATGCAACGACAACAAAAGCGCAAATTTACAGTCAATTAAATCTGAAATGTTTGTTGTTTAACGTTACCGCGTGGCTGTTACATATACACTCGTATGTAAAGACATAAAGCACATAAATTCGAAGGTTCATGCATCTTACACCATATTCATATTAGTTTCGTTTACTTTCTTATCAATTTTTAATCAATTTAAAAATATTTTTGTAAATACACTTAATTGAAGCGAACAATGCACACGAAGTAAAATTTACATTTTTGTTTATTTAAGAAAGGAGAATCGTTAGTCATTATAACACAATGTTCAGTGCTACTTCAACTTTTATTAAGATATTCTAATTCTATTTTGTAACATACTTCCTTATATATATGGTAAATTCAATTTGTTGGCGATTTAAGGTCTGGTTTTACTTCAAAATATCGTATATATATTTAAAACAATCCTACATGTTTCGGAAAATGATGCCTTTTTCAAGGAATATAAAATATAAATGACAGTATATTAATGTCATACATTTGTAGTTGCTATGGATAAAATTATAAAATTTAAAATTTTATCCATAGCAACTACAAATGTATGACATTAATATACTGTCATTTATATTTTATATTCCTTGAAAAAGGCATCATTTGCCGAAACTCCTACATGTTTCGGCAAATGATGCCTTTATGTTTTAAATATATATATTTTGAAGTAAAACCAGACCTTAAATCGCCAACAAATTGAATTTACTATATATATATATATATATATATATATATATATATATATATATATATACAGGGGTCGGCATAAGTCAGGCAACAAATTTGCATTAAAAGAAAAAAATGCAGCGTCAAAATGAATTTATTCAAAGAAATTACAAAAGGGATTCGAAAAAGGGTTACTGTAAGTGTTCAAATTGATGGCCATCTTGATCAATGCATTTACTGCAACGTTTCTCAACGGTGAGGCAGGTCCGGCGAAGAACGTCAAGCTGCTCCAGAACGCGGCGCGTCGGCAACAGAGCCCGTTTTTAAGAATTTCTGGTACATCTTCCACACTGTTGAACGATTTGGTAGCGGCGAGTTCGGAAATTGTTGTTGAAATTCGGTAAACATAGTTTCGTAATCCGCGTTCGTACGAAGATACGACGTAACAAAAAAAAACTCTTTCTTGAAGCGTGAACTTGTATCGGTTATTCATTCTGAAAACGCGTCTACTCGACAAACACGTGTTATCATGACACCGAGACAACTGTCTGAAGCACGAACATGCTTCGTTTTAATCTTTTTCGACAGCGTTGCCAGACTTATGAGCGTTGCCAGACTTATGCCGATTTTTCGAGAGCGTTGCCTGACTTATGCCGACCTTTGTATAAAGTAGATTTAGATATTCTGCGATTGAAGGTCTGTTTTACATTAATATGTATATATTTAAAATAAGCTCTTACATGTTTCGGTAAGTGTTACCTTTATCAAATAATTATAAATGACAGATATTAATGTCAAAATTATTGCCCGAGAGTCACAGGGTGTTTTTCTCTTTGTGCGTGTCATTATCATAAAGAGTCTTTCCTCCTAAGCTACTGTTAATGTGCTTTAGCTCCCTGTACATTCAGTAAAGGGATTTTTTCTTTTTTTTTCTTTTTTTATTAAAATTGTAAACAAACTAGATGCGACTTTTATTAATGCTTATTGTTTTAATTTAAATTTTAAACTTGGCCCACATCCGTGAGGATCGACCCTGGAGATATTGAGCTCAAGGAAAACTACGAGACTGAAGTCAGCTGGAAGCTTAAGTTGCAGTGTGAACTCAATTAACATTCATAATTAAAAGCACATTCCACTGCTATATGTATATATATATATATATATATATATATATATATATATATATATATATACATATACTATATATATATATATCTTATTATGTAAGTAATAAATATAAATGATACGTATTTGTTCAACTTTGCTTAAGATAATTAACATTTTTATAATTTTTAGCTCTATTAGGAGGGGGTAATAATACAGTATGCTTACTATTGCCTAAAATATATACAAATTTCTTAACTGCGATTCTATTTATCTCTATTGATGCTTCTCTATCTACTTAGAAAACATGTATATGGTAGAATGATACACTTTCTTCAGTAGAGTGTCATCACTAGAGTAGACCAATTTCCGTGCGCGCCATGTGCGCCGATGTGAGGATGATTGTATTGCATCAGAACTAATAAAAAGCATTCAGTATGTTGTTTTTTGTGTTTTTTAAATCCTCTATCGTGCACACAATCACTGATTTCATACATTTTCCATTTTATTAATAGGTACATATAACGCTGCTATAATATGTACTATTCTTATTTTTCGTGTTTTCATGCATATTAGTTTAATAGCAGAAAACCGAATGTATATTTAATTATTTCTGATAGAATAAATGTCTCTACTTCTATACTTATATCGGTAACAAGCTCATGTTGCGTCCCTATTCTATCGCATATTCTAATATATTACGAATTACACTCCCATACCGGTTCATGGCGCGCACGGAAATTGGTCTGCTCTAGTCATCACTACGTTATGGAAAGTAATCCAGTAGATCGTTTCAATCTGTTGGTGAGTTGTGATCTTCTAAATTGAATATGCCTATACTCTTATCATTGAATGCTCCTGTTAGTTTTTGTGTGCCAATACTCGATTAAGTTAATTATTTATATAAAAATACAAAAGCTTCTCTAAAAAATTTTAATTTCCAAGATTGTAAAACAAATCTCTTAACTCTTACGTCTTCTTAAGATTTAGTTTCAATTCGATGGCTATAAATTATTTATCATATAGTACTATTTTGTTTGAAACGCACAAAAAATCAGTACACTTTATTGGTTCATACATTTACTTAAAAAAATGTACAAGATAATGACTGCTCTTTTCATAAAATAAGAGGGATTGTACTAAGGGATCCAAATCAACGTTCAAATAACGATAAAAAAAGAATGATGAACTTGTTATATATTTATGTGGTACTTCTTTAATAATAACAGTAAAGGTAGAATTAAAAACATTTAATTAAATATATCGTTTTCAATTTTTCACAAAAGAAACTAGAAACTGTCACAATACATATTTTTAACAAAATTTTTGCACATTACAACAGTTATTCTAATTTTATTTCATTAATTGAAAATCTAAATTTAAAATAAGGGTTTCTTTTGGAAAATTTGCTCTTCTTATTCTATTATTCCCAGGTAATAATAGATACTTAAAGAAGTAAATAAACTTCGAAATGACACAAGATGACTCACCGGCATCTCTTGTTTTCAACTTACGCATCCGGTTAAAATAGATGTGATTAAAACGAGCTTGTTTACGAATAATATATATGGCCGTAAGTGTCCGCAGTCTTTAAAGAGGCAATTTTATTAATACATTTAGACACGACATTTTAAAACACTTATAGTTTTTGCGACCCGATATATTTCGTGTAGTGCTTACTTCTGAAGCAATATACCTGCAATGCAAGAAATCTACAAAACAATATATAATTAACAAACTTATCCCGTCAACTCAGAATAATACGAACGAGTGTTAAAGAAATTTTCGTTCGTCTTAAGGTACACTGAGATATAACTTGCAACTTTAAAATAAGATCAAAACAAATAATGTCTTGATTAAAATTTAATTAGACTCTTATTTGAGGCGACAGTTTAATAAAAAATGCATTATTAAAATATATAGTAATATATATATATATATATATATATATATATATATATATATGTATATATATATAAAGTAATGAAGTTAAAAGAGACCTCAACAAATAAATTCATAGTTGAAGATAAGAAATGGACAATAAAACACTAGAATGTCTGATCATTTTGAAGAAGAAAATTGTTTAAAAGAATCTTCTGTTATTGATCTTTTTTTTAAGTTTATAAACACACTTTATAACTACTGATTTAATATTTAACTCTTGTCGTTACTTTTCTTCTGAAAAAATAGCTCGGATTATGCAAAGCATATAGCAGAATCGAAAGTAGTCTGTTATAGATCAATAAATCGGCTTCAAGTATTTGAATACAATGGCAACAAAACAGAATAAATTTTTACTACCTTATTGCATTATTTGTAATTCTATAAACGTTAACTAATTAATCACTTGAATGTGTAAGCACTGACATTTGTGTAATGCCAATAAATAATCAATTTTCGCTATCGGATATGCGCGCTGGATAAATTTTTCACGTTTATCTGCACTCTCAAAGCCTTAGAAACCGAATAAAGAAGAAATTTTGTAGTCCATCCTTATTGATGATCGGTGGAGTTCTACTACAATTATATATCTAAAACAGAGCCCGTGAAATGGTGGAGATCGAAAAAAATCAAGGCTAGAAAACTGGTATTGTGAGACGATTCACGATTGACTTTAAAGAAAAAAAACGATGCGATAAATGCTCTTTATTATACTGTGACTCTAAGTGACTTTCGCTTGTTTTTAAATTTATCTAAATTAACATAGTTCAATGGTATAGCTTCTATTATTGGTCGCCTTACAATTCTTGAGTTCATATTTTATTATTTTATAGGGTATAAAATGCTCGAATATTTGATTTTGATTTGTCAATAAACATATTTTGCAACCCTTTTGGACCAATTCTTGGCATGCAATGTTCTGTTACTGAATTTATATATTTCTAAATTTTAAAAATCTTTTACCGAAAAGTCAGTTGAAATAAAATGTTGATATTTATTGGTTAGAAGGTGGTTCGGCTGTTAAATACGAGAGATGTTTCCATACTTCTGGGAATTGTGCTCTAATTAAATTAGGTAGGACTTATAGGTAATGCTGTTGGTGATAGATAAGTCTTGACATGTTTATACAGCTATCCACCATAATATCGTTCAGTCTGATTCAGGTGTTCGACCGAGAAGGACGCATTTTCGTAGCACTGCTTGTGTAACCATGGAAGACGCGGCTAAATCTCAAAGAGCAATAATTTTATTTTTGTGGGAAGAGGGTGTGAAAACTTCAGAAATTATTAAACGTCTGCAAGGTGTGTTTGGTGAGTCTGCAGAATCTAAAAGCACTGTATATCAGTGGATCGATCGTTTTAAAAGTGGTAGAACATAATTAGAAGACGATCAACGCAGTGGTCGTCCGAGCACGTCGGTAAATGAAAGAAATATTACTGCCATGGAGAATCTACTGAAAGAGGACAGACGAATGACTATTTCTCAAAGCAGTGTACGTCTAGGAATAGGTACACGAAAAGTTCATGAGATTTTACATCATGGTTTTGCCGTATGCAAGGTTTCAGCCCGCTCGGTGACAAGGCTGTTGGGACCTGAACAGAAACTCAATAGGTCTGACACTTGTCGTAAACTTGAAGAGCTGTTAGCCTATTACAGTGATAAATTTTGGCAATGGATAATAACCACTGTCGAAATATGGATTCCTTATTTCAACGCTGAGACCAAAAGTCAATCCAAAAAATACCGTAAACCCGAAGAAAGGCCTCGACTTAGGGCGCGTGCAGTTTCGTCTGTTGGAAAGGTAATGCTTACTGTATTCTAAGATTGCGAATGGATTATTTTTTTGGATTACCTTGCAAAAGGTACTACAATTAACGCAGAATATTATTCAAACTTATTATACGGACCACTGCGGCAGGCAATTATCAGAAAACGGCTTAACAAGTTGCATAAACGTCCGTTATTGCAACAGGATAATGCAAGACGGCACGCCTCAAGAAAAACAGATAGTTTGAACGATTTACAATGGGAATTGCTTCCGCATCCACCTTATTCATCGGATCTCGCAGCGAATGATTTTCATCTATTCCCAGATTAGAAAAACCTTTACGGGGAGTTTAACTGACGTAAAACGTGCCATTAATAAGTGGATTGAAGAGACATGTATTCAATTAAATGGCGATTATGTTGAAACACTACATTGTAATATTGATGAAAATTTACAAAATAAAAAAATTATAGCTAAATTCCCAGAACTTTGGAAACATCCCTCGTAAAAACTGTAAAGTCTACCAATATTGAAAAAATATAATTATTTGCACACATAAAATAAACCTTAAATTTGCACATATGCAGACAAAAAAAAAGTATAATTTCATGACAATATGAAACAAACATGTAAATAATTTACATATCTGTAACTATGCACATGGACAATACACCTCGTATTTTCAGCAATTACTTCTGCTTAATACATATGTTTCTGCCAGTATAGGCGTCCTCAGCTAAGCTAGTGAAGCAATTTATACAAATTAATACAAACCTGTTATAAACAACTGGTTTGTATCTGTATTTAAATTTACTGAAATAGCCCGCAAAGATCAAGCAAGTTCCGTCCTATAAGAAGACAACTATTTAATAATTGACCTCTTACGGGCGAAAGATACATTGTCCGGATTGTCCGGATACATTTCATGCTTCAAATTACAAACACTAAAAATATATCCATTAGAAGAAAACGAAATAATGCATATGTGAAACAAGAATCTCAATGCTAACAGTTCTTTATTATGTAAGACAAGATTAATAATTTACCGATTGCTCTATTAGTGCAAAAAACATCAGTCAATGTAATTGAGTGAATTCGAAAAGTTTTCACAATGAAAACGAACCTGAGATATAATTCCACCTTTCGCCGAGTGTGAAGGCCATTCTTCGTGGCCTTTTTTTTATACAATACATATAATATACGTCAAGAATCATTTTATGAAGTAAATTTGTCATTTCCGGACATATACAAATAACATAATAACCTTCGCCGAACATCTGACATTAATAATACAAATGCATTAATTTATTGTTTAATTCTCATAGTTAGTTTAGAGTACTGATTTTTTTATTTTTATACAAGGATGTATCATAATTTAAGTTGAATTCAGAGCCATCTACAATTGTTTTTGGAAAGCAACATAATGAGATAAAAGTATTGTTTTACGCCTATTGCTAACACTTCCTAATATATTAACAATAATATATCTTGGAAATGATATAACGGGTTGATTCGGGTTATTTTAACCGTGCTGTTTTCATGGGCTAAGAATTTAAAGCCGATAGAGGTCAATTACAAAATATCAGGCGTCTATGAAAATAATGTTATATCTCGATGGGCAATTAAAAGCGACGTAAGTATTTTATAGAAAGGTATGTCTGGCCGTCGAAATAAACAGAAGCCACTCCTACAATTTTCGAATGTATTTTTGACATTGATGAGCTAATTCTAACGAACTGCAGGATAAAAATTAATGTAATTGTTGTGAGATTAAATATTTCATAAAGTAGTACCAGGTGACTATAAATGATTGAAGCAAATATTTAATTTGACAACTCTGAGGAATTGGCTTGTCCTATCATTGGCCTCATATTAATATTTTGGGTTAGAATATATATATATATATATATATATATATATATATATATATATATTTATATATATATATATATATATATATATATATATATATTTAGTGTTTAAAGAATTTTGTTTCTTTTTTATTTTATTGGCCGTGTTTTAATATTAAAAATAATAGATTTTTATTGGTTTTAGCGACCTTTTATTGAATTTAGATGTTTG